>CM047003.1:47468562-49968562 GCA_025698465.1 Gossypium longicalyx | reverse complement strand
CTGTGAAGAATAAGTATCTGTTTCTGAGGATCAATAACTTGTTTGATTAGTTTCGAGGGGCTTCTGTGTTCTCTAAGATAGATCTTCATTCTGGGTATCATCAGTTGAGGGTTAAGAAAGTTGATGTTTGTAAGATGGCATTTAGGACTCGTTATAAATATTACGAGTTTCTAGTCATACCTTTTGGATTGACAAATGCTCCGGCTACATTTATGGATATGATGAATCGTGTATTTCAGCCTTATTTAGATCAATTCGTGGTGGTCTTCATTGATGACATTCTGGTATACTCTAAGATGGAGGATGAGCATGACAAGCATATTAGAGTTGTGCTTTAGATTTTGCGTGAGAAGTAGCTATTTGCCAAGTTAAGCAAGTGTGAGTTCTAGTTGCATGAAGTTACTTTTCTAGAGCACGTGGTTTCTGCTGAGGGGATTCTGTTGATCCTCAAAAGATCGAGGCTGTGCTGGATTAGGAACAACCTAAGAATGTATCTAAGATCCGTAGTTTTCTGGGTTTGGTGGGATACTATTGGCGGCTCGTTGAGGGGTTCTCTTTGATTGCTGCACCGTTAACTAAGCTTCTGCGCAAGGGTGTTTCATTTGTTTGGACCATCGTGCAGTAAGAGAGCTTTGAGAAGATCAAGTCTGTTTTGACTCTGGCTCCTATTTTGATACAGCCTGAATCTAGAAAGGAGTTTGTGGTATGCAGTGATGCATCGCATATTGGTTTGGGTTGCGTTCTGATGCAGGATGGTAAGGTTATGGCTTATGCGTCCTGTCAAATTAAGACACACGAAGGAAACTATTCGACGCATGATCTGGAGTTGGCTGCAGTAGTCTTTGCATAGAAAATCTGAAGGCATTATATGTCTGGTGAGAGGTGTATTATTTACACTGATCACAAGAGCCTCAAGTACCTCCTTTCATAGAAGAAGTTGAATCATAGACAGCGTCATTGGATTGAGCTGCTTAAAAGACTATGACTGCACGATAAAGTATCATCTTGGTAAGGCTAATGTGGTAGTCGATGCTCTAAGTCGTAGAACAATGACTAATTTGAGGATGATGTTTGCTCACCTTAGTCTGTTTGATGATGGGAGTTTATTGGCCAAGTTGTAAGTTAAGTCGACTTGGATTGAACAGATTTAGGATAAACAGTTAGGGTATGAGACTCTAGATTTACAGTTTCGTTAGATTGAGAGTGGTACTACTGCTAATTTTGAGTTAAACAGTGATGGCATGTTATGTTTTCGAGGATGGATTTTTGTGCCAAACGATTTTGATTTGAGGCAGTCTGTTCTAAGGGAGGCGCATAGTAGCCCTTATGCTATGCATCCCTGTGGTAATAAGATGTATCACGGTCTTCGTGAGTTGTACTGATGGCCAGGTTTGAAACGAGAAGTTACAGATTTTGTGGCTGGATGTTTGATGTGCCAACAGGTTAAGACTGAGCACTAGTTGCCTTCGGGTTTGTTATAGCCAGTCAAGATTCCCTTATGGAAATGGAAACGAGTGACGATGGACTTCATTAGTGAACTTCCCTTAACACCAACTAAGAAGGATTCTATTTGGGTTATCGTGGATCGATTGACCAAGTCTGCTCACTTCATTCCAGTTCCGACAGACTTTTCTCTTCAGAAGCTAGCAAAACTATACATTTCCAAGATAGTTAGACTGCACGGGACTTCATTGTCGATTATTTCTGACAAAGATCCTCGTTTTACATCTCAGTTCTGGAAGAAGTTACATAAGGCTCTGGGATCGAGGTTAGACTTTAGTACTGCGTTCCATCCTCAGACCGATGGTCAATCTGAGAGGGTGATTCAGATACTGGAGGATATGCTTCAGAGTTGTGTGGTGGATTTCTGAGGTAGTTGGAAGGATTATCTGCCGCTAGTCGAGTTTGCCTACGATAACAGTTTCCAGTCTAGTATCCAGATAGCACCTTACAAGGCTATGTATAGTCATAAGTGTTGTACTCTGTTGTGTTTGTAATAGCCCAATTTGGGCCTAGTCGGAACAGTGGTTTAGGTACTGTAACACCCCTTACCCGTATTCGACGTCGGGACAGGGTTCGAGGCATTACCAGATTTAAGGGTTCGAGGCATTACCAGATTTAAACGTACAGAATTTCGTAAAATCTGGCTATAAAATTTCAATCATATCAGAATCATTCGATCACATGCATAATGTCCCTTACACGAGCTACCAAGGCTCTAAACATACATTAAAGGCGGTTTGAGACTAAACTGAGAACTTTGGAAAGTTTTGAGAAAACTTAGAAAAATTTTCATTAAACAGGGTCACACGCTCGTGTGGACACAGGGTCACACGCTCGTGTGGACACAGGGACACGCCCGTGTGTCTTCAACACGACTGTGTCCTCAGGCCGTGTAACTCTCTGTTTATGACGTCAGCAAAACAAATTGAACCACACGGCCAGGCCACATGCTCTTGTGCTAGGCCATGTCCTCCACACGGCTAAGACACATGGCCGTGTATCTACCCATGTGGCTAATACTTAGGCTATTTTCCAAGCCTTATGTTACCATTAATCCCTCACATCTTTACACACATCAAAGTTATACATCATGGCATCATTTTAATGATTTAGCATACTTCACTAAGGTGTATTCTTAACTTTAACATGCTATTTATTCACAAGTTTCACATACTCATAGAATATCAAGTCTAGACACAATAATCCATATTCATTGACCTTGTTAAGTGACCTTACTTAAACATTAAGTATTCATGTTCAATCATCATCGTCTTATTTCTATACCATAAAATTATTTCATGGCTATAACCATTTTGATTGGTCATGAAGAATTTATCATACACACATGACTTAACACCAATCATGTATGTCCCACAAGCATAAACACATCATCGTATCACAAGCATTAGAACTTATCATGGATAACTAGGCTTACAAGCCACAATCATTATAAGCCACATCTCATGGCTATATATAATGAATCAATATAAGCCAATATATTTGGCTAATCATAACAACATCTATCATAAAAACTAAGTCCCTATACATGCCACTCACTTCAAGGTGCTTAATACACATATGCCAGTACTCTAAAGGTGATGACTTGATAGTGTAATGTTGCCTTCGACGATCTCCAACCCCAAGCTAACCTAAAAACACTAAAGAAATGAAAATGAGGGAGTAAGCTTTACGCTTAGTAAGTCCATATGAAAATAATAAGCAATATGCCAACATGCCTCTCAAGGTAATGCAACCATAATTACACTTTTACTTATATTCTGGTCATGCTATTTTCTCGAGACATATTTACTAAATTATTTATATCTGAAGCTACGGAACTCCAAATTATGATCTGTTAATTTTCCCTAAAAATAGACTCAGATATCTTATTACCATAAAATTTTTAGAATTTTTTGTTTATCCAATAAGTACAATTTATTCTTTAAAGTCTTCCCTATTTCGCTGTTTGACAGCTTCGACCTTTCTTCACTAAAATTTATTTATCTATTAGTATAGGATTCAGATAATGTTCTTTTCTATTTCTCTTGAAAATATACTCATTAAGGATTTTATTTTAATGATTTTTCCAAGTCAGAACAGGGGATTCCAAAATCATTTTGACCCTGTCTTACAAAAATTCAAATATCACAGAATACAAAATTCTTTTACTCTCAACATTTCTTTTATGCGAAAATAGACTCAATAAGATTTTATTTCATATCTTATTCAGCTTCTAATTCGATTTCCACCATTTTTGGTGATTTTTCAAAGTCACACAACTATTGCTATCCAAAACTGTTTTATTACAAATTTCACTCTTACTAGTCATTACATGATCACATGTATTTTCACTTAGTCAATTTCCCGTTGAACTCATCGGAATAATAACAGATACACGGTGGCCTACACATATTACCACCCTTGTAACTGAATCTATTTGGTGCACATAGTAGCCTGCACTTAGTACTACATCTTTGCTCAATGCAGACTAAACCAGTTCAAGGGCTTTGGTTAACAATGTCCTCGTCTACTCAAAGTTTTACTAATTAACATGTAATAGACCATTCAATTTTCACAAAATAGATGTAACACCCCATAGTCGTTCCCCACGCCGGGTCGGAATATGAGGCATTACCTAGCTTAAACTTATGCGTAAAAGCATTTTCAGAACACCAAAACATGGTCAAATTAAAAATTTTACAATTATTTTTATAAACTCCTTAATAATAGCCTACTAAGTCCAAAACATCCATTGGAACCCATTTGGAAAACAATTCGAGTCCTTTAAAGAACTCTGAAAATAACTCTTAATATAGGGGTACACGCCCATGTGGGAAGGGCAACATGCCCGTGTGACTGATTCGACATGGTAGTGCTGTTGGCTCGTGTGGCTCACACGGCCTAAGTAACACAGGGACACGCCCATGTCCTTCACCCATGTGGAATTAATTCTAAGTTCACACCTACAGGGGTTTTCACAAGGCCATGTCATGCCCATGTCCTAGCCCGTGTGCAAAAACTTGGACATTCTATTTCTGATGTCAGCAATTCTTAAGGGCCACACGGCCAAGGCACACACCCGTGTGCTAGGCCGTGCCCTTCATACGGCTAAGACACACGACTGTATCTTTGCCCGTTCGTTTACTATCATACATACTGAATTGCAAATTTTACGTGCAGGGGACACATGGCAGGACAACACGCCCATGGGGTTGGTAGTGTGTCACACATGGCCTAGACACACGCCCGTGTGTCTACCTGTGTGGACAAAATAGGCTATTTACCAAGCCTCTTTGCCATCCTTATATACACCTATCTACACATGATCAATTAATATCCATACAAACACAATATGTATAATCAAAACTGTCGAAAACCCTTTTTTTATTTTAAAAACAATGGGAATCGACTTTGAAAAACGAGTGTGGAGTCGCCACCAATCTTTTGATTTAGGTGTGATTGGACCACCTATTAAAATGCTTTATTTAAAAAATAAATTTGGTTTAGGTAAAAAAAAAAAACGGGTTCGGGAGTCGGTTACGTATGAGGAAGGGTTAACACCCTCATTACGCCCAAAAACTGGTACCAAATTGATTTGATGCTGTCCTTGAAAAATTTAAAAGAAAAGATTTTCCGGAGTATGTAAGGAAATGTTTAAATAGCTCAAATTGGTGATCGAAAATCTCTCGTTCCAAAGATATGCGGTTTCATACTCAGTACGATTAGATATGATCCATTATACCTTTAAGATGCGATCAATTTTTGACTTTTGAAAAATTTAAAATTATAAAAGGAGTTATCTAAATATTTGGTTCTCCGGGAAAGATATACCCAGTACGATTGAGCATGACTTTCCCAAATTTCCCAAACACTAGATATTGCCTTATTTTAAAATTTTGAATAACAAAAACTTAGAAATTCGCTTAAAAACATGTTTGTTCATTTTAAAATTAATAAAATATTTAATGCATTGTAAAAACATATGAAGCAATATACTCAAAATACAATAAACCTTATCTAACAATCATTCTAAGTATAATATAACAAAACAATCTTTAAGCATGGATAAAAAAATTATACATAATCATAACACAAAATAAAATGATGTACAAAAATATGTGTAAAACAAAATGAAGAATTATATAACATATATAAGTTGACACATTTGCATAAAACTTGGGATATACATTTATTGAAATAGTTATTATAAATTTCGAGGTTCAAATCAAATCATGCATAAAATATTTAAAACACAAATTTATTCAAAAAATGATAATTCACAAGATAATTTAAATAAAATATTAAATATGAAGGTATAACCACAAATAATATACAAAGTAAGTTTATGAAACCTTGATATACAAATAAACATTGGGTATAATTATTGATAAAAAATCAAAATTAATAATGTATAAAAAATGAAGTAAATATAAGTTATATAAGTAACAAAATATATGTAAAAAAAAAAAAAAAGGATAATATGGAATACAATAAATTATAGGATTTAAAAGGGTTCTAAAAAAATTATATATATAAATAATTTTAAAAAAGATATATATTCATAGAAAAATATTTACATAAAATTATATGAAAATAATAACATATACCATAGTAAAAATAATCTAAAATATGCTATATACATATGAAAAAATGTTAGAAAGAATTATATGTCAAAATATCCTTTGATTAAAAATGAATTATAAAGTTAACTTAATTTTATTATAAATTATATACATAATAAAAAAACAATTAATCACAAGTTTATTAAAATCTATATATATAAAGATATCAAAGCTTTAATATTAGATGCAAATTAAATATAAATACAAATATATATTTAATAATAATTTAAATAATTCAAAATACGTGAGATTTTCCTTTTGAATAAGGAAGATATATGAATAAATAAAAAAAATTATATATATAAAAATATTAATGTTTAAAGATGTATTTAAATTATATGTATATCAATATTTTTTGTATATGTATAGTTAAAATTTAATTAATGTATGACATATGATTCTATTTTAGAAAACAAATACATATATATCACGTGGACAAAAAAAAAGAGTTAAAAATATGTATAATAATTTAATGTTAATAATGTTCATGGAATAAAACTAATTATTATGAGGTATATACATGTATAATAACACGTAAAACATTACATAGAATAATGTACAACAATATGAAAATTTAAGTACCCCAAATTACAACCAATAAGTAACCAACACTACAAATAATATCATTAATATTAACATTACAAATAATATAAACAGTAGTAAATAAAAATAAAAATAAAACCAGGATGAATATACAACATTAATAAAAAGACTGAAAATATATAAGTGAACAAACCCAAATTTTTAACATAAGTTTAATAAAATACTTAATCGAAAACAAAGTAAAATAAAAAGAAAATTTGCAAAATAAGTAAAACAATTAAAGGAGACACATATATAACGCACATGAATTTACAGGGATCAATATTGAAATAATCCCTGATTTTGAAACATTGTGTTAAAATATGGACTAAAACATAAAAGTAATTCAAATTTTAGGGATAATTTAAAAGAAAACAAAGCAGATTAAGCGCAGATGGGAGCAGACTGCATCGCGGTACAAGAAGGAGGGACCTGCCGCGCAAATATACCACTCCAGGCACAAAGGCATAAAACCGGGGCTACAGACAGGTTAACACGCGGACCCTGCCCCCTCCAATGCGGCACCGTTTGGCTTTGGAAGCTTAAAAATTAAAGGGAAAAGAATGGCCATCTGCCATTTATTCAAAATACAAATTGAAAACCCTATTTGTTAGGGTTTCAACTCAGCTGCAACTAGATTAAGGCCATTTCAACTTCCATTCACCATTAAGATTGGTGAGCAAAGTAAAATCATCCTTTATTTCCATCAAAATCAACACCTGAGGACCATTTTCATTAGCAAATTCACTTGCCTTTCCCCGATTTTGACGGAGAAGCCAAGAAAATGTATCGATGCATTTAGCAAAGGTAATCTTCTTATTTTTCTTTCTTTTTCTATTGTAAAAAAAAACAGAATATATCTACAAGAAAAAAAAACATAAATAAATATTGGAGATGGAAAAAATTTCAAATCACCTTCTGCTTTTTCCGTATTTCAGTAGATGTGTATAGCATGCGTATAGTATATTCTGTGTGCGTATGTGTGTAAATTCAGTATGCGTAAATTTGCAGGTACATATTCTCGGCTTTTTATAGCCTGATTTACAAAGGAAAAATAAATAAATAAAAAATACATTTTACTGCTGTCATCTATTGTATTCTGTTAGCATTTCTTCTCGTGTATTCTTTGCAGGATCATCCGTACGGAGGAGCGGGGAGAGGCATGCTTGAATGAAGCCATGCGAGGAATCCGCTCGTGAGACCCAACTCCCTGGCACTGTTCTGGCATGTTCCAGAATCTTTTGGTGCTTGGCTACTGGAATTCTTTTTGAATTTGGGCTATACAAGCTAGGGGTTTATGAATTTGGTTATTTGGGCTGGTAAAAAAATTGTATTGGTATTTGAATTTTTTTGTGTTTTTTTTTTTTTTGGGTTAGTGTTTATTAAAGGTTGTAAATGGACTATTTAGACTTTATTTAGGTTTATTTGACTGGCTATTTATTTATTGAGAATGTATAAATAAAATAAAGGCCCGGGCAAAATTGGTTGACTACAGCTACCCCTCTTTGCTCATTGACGTGTAACGGGAATAGAGCAAAGACTTTAAAAGAACCGATTTTGCTTGGTCTTGTTGAATTTTAGTTTTTTGGCGCTTCTCTTTTCCAAACACTTTTAGGAAGATGAGATTAAGTCTGCTCCATTGCCGATACATAGAGATAAAATTCCATTTTCAATCTGCTCCACTGCCACTTCAGGGAGATAAGATCCTCAACCCTCAGTCTGCTTCCTTGCTACCTTAGGAAGACTCATTCTTCAACTTGCTCTCTTGATACCTCAGAGAGATGAGGCTGGAGGTAAAATCTACTCCATTGCCAATACATGGAGATAAGATTCACCACTTGTGCTGCGATTTTAGGGAGATAAAATCTTCAATTCTCAATTTGCTTCCTTGCTACCTTAGGAAGATCAAACTCATTCTTCAACCTACTCTTTTGCTACCTCAGAGAGATGAGGCTTAAGGCTTAAATCTGGTTCCTTGCCGATACGTGGAGATAAGATTAGCCATCTGTGAAGATCTGCTCCGCTCAGAGAGATGAGGTTGGCGGTGAAATCTACCCCATTACCGATACATGGAGATAAGATTCACCATTTGCAAAGATCTGCTCCGCTGCAACTTTAGGGAGATAAAATCTTCAATTCCCAGTCTACTTCCTTGTTACCTCAGGAAGATAAGACTCATTCAGAGACAAGATTAGCCATCTGTGAAGATCTGCTCCGCTGCAACTTCAGGGAGATAAAATCTTCAATTCCCAGCCTACTTCCTTACTTCCTCAGGAAGATAAGACTTGTTATGATCTACTTTACTGTAACTGACACTTCAACCTGCTCCACTGCAACTTCAGGGAGATAAGATCTTTAATTCTCAGTCTGCTTCCTTGCTGCCTCAGGAAGATAAGACTCATTCCTTAACCTACTCTCTTGCTACTTTAGAGAGATAAGGCTTAGTAGTAAAATCTGCTCCATTGCCGATACATGGAGATAAGATTCACCATCTACGAAGATTTACTCCGCTGTAACTTCAGGGAAATAAAATCTTCAATTCTCAGTCTACTTCCTTGCTACCTCAGGAAGATAAGACTCATTCTTCAACCTGCTCTCTTGCTACCTCAGAGAGATAAGGCTTGGTGGTAAAATCTGCTCCATTGCTGATACATGGAGATAAGATTCACCATCTACAAAGATCTACTCCACTACAACTTCAGGGAGATAAGATCTTCAATCTTTACCAATGTTGCTACACTGCCCTCCGGGGGACCTATCCTGTAGGCTCCATTTTATATGCATATGCTTATGCCAAATAATTAGGATGCTATGAAATGACCCAATGCTCCTAACTAAATGTGTTATGCAAAAATGATGATGATTCCATTTTAACAAATTACGGTATTGTCACTCATTGCTCATTAATATGCTGTTACTGACGCATTTGCTCAACCATCATCTTGAAGGAGTATCCCAAAGAAATAATCCTATCTTGTCTGGTGCGCTTGCCCTACTGTAATTCCAACGTCCCCTCTACTACTTCTTTTGAGACAAAACATTGTAACTCATAGTTTAGTTTCCCTTTGTTTAATCTGCTACCTCACTTCTCAAGTGCTATAGCCAAATGTGCATTTCTGCTCTTTGTATGGACGTCATTTCCTTTTTCTCGAGAATAAAATTGCACCATCAATACTATATCCTTCCTGTTTGCTCCATTATCATTTGGACAGAGATCTTAAAAAGGCGATTTATCTAAATATATCCTTGAACTTGAGCGTATTCTCAACAGTTATCTCACTTCAGATTCTTGCATTATCTAGGAACTCCTAGAGTAATATGCAAAACTTCTATTGTAAAAACATCACTAGTTCATTCATCATTATGTCAATGCAACATGCTTGTAATAAAATCGTGATAATGAACAAGAATGGAAATTAACCTTGAATACAAAGTAAATTATCAAAAGAACAACAATGGCCATTACTTTAGGAATGTATATCTCGAAAAAGAAAGGATAAAGATAACTAATTTACTGAAAATGAAGACTAGGTACCTTTGTTATCGCAACCTGAGCTTCTCTGTACAAACTTCTTGAAGACCAATTCAAACTCGACATGTGTTTAGGAGATCAGAAGCACTATGTCAATGCCCCAAGATGCAACATATCCCCTTCATGGCTAATTCAAGTATATCAAGATCACAGCCTCCTCACTTTGGAACCATATTTGAGCCGCCCTTTTCGGGTTTTCAACTCAAATCCCTTTTGGTCACAAGGCGCTCTTTGTGAGTTTTCACCTTGGCCTCTCCATTTTCTCTTTTTCTTTTATTATTGGGTCTCAAAGCACCTTTTGCGGGTTTTCACTTTGGCCCTTTTTTTTTGAAAGTCTCAAAGCGCCCTTTGCGGGTTTTCACTTTGGCTTCCCTCCCTTGTCAAGTGTAGTACTTTTTGACTGCATCCGAGTTCACTGGATTAGATAAATTTCTTCCATCCATTTCGGCCAGTATTAATGCACCACCAGAGAAAGCTTTCTTCACCACATAGGTCCCCTCCCAATTCGACATCCATTTACCTCTGAAATCTTTTTGTATGGGAAGAATCTTCTTCAAAACCAAATCTCCCTCATGAAACTCTCTTGGGCGGACCTTTTTATCATAAGCCCGCATCATTCTTTTTTGATACATCTGTCCATGCTGAATAGCCTTTAGCCTCTTTTCCTCAATCAAGTTTAACTGATCATAACGAGACTGTATCCATTCTGCTTCATCTAACTTCAATTCTGACAAAACTCGAAGAGAAGGTATCTCCACTTCAATGGGTAGAACTGCTTCCATTCCTTATACCAATGAGAAAGGTTTTGCCCCAGTAGAAGTTCTGACAGACGTTCGATAAGCATAAAGAGCAAATGGCAACTTCTCATGCCAATCTTTGTAAGTTTCAGTCATCTTCTCCACAATCTTCTTGATATTTTTATTAGCTGGTTCCACTGCACCATTCATCTTCGGGCGATAGGGTGACGAGTTATGATATTTGATTTTAAACTGACTGCAAACCTCTGCTATTTTACTATTGTTCAAATTCAACGCATTATCAGATATGATCTTCCCAGGCATTCCATATTGACATATAATTTCTTTCTTTAAGAATCTGCTGACTGCTGATTTAGTTACATTGGCGTATGATGTAGCTTCCACCCATTTGGTAAAATAATCAATGACCACAAAAATGAAACGATGCCCATTTGAAGCCTTTGGTGAAATTGGCCCTATGACATCCATGCCCCACATGGAAAACGGTCATGGAGAAGTCATAACATGCAAAGGCGAGGGAGGCACGTGAATCTTATCACCATAAATTTGACATTTATGACATTTCTTGGCATAATTAATGCAGTCTCCTTCCATGGTTGACGAATAATATCCAAACCTCATAATTTGCCTGGCCATTGTGAACCCATTGGCGTGCGTTCCACAAACACCTTCGTGCACTTCTTCTAAGATTTTCTTGGACTCTACGGCATCCACACATCTCAAAAGTACCTGATCCTTCCTTCTTTTGTACAGGATCTCTCCATCTAAAACATAATCGCAGGCAAGCCTTCTCAATGTTCTTTTGTCATTCTCCGTGGCTTGATTTGGATATTCACGGTTTCTCACATACTGCAATATATCCTGATACCAAGGATGATCATCTCTTTCTTCTTCCTCTATATTATAACAATAAGACGGGGCCTCATAAATACTCATCTGAATGGGCTTCACATTCTCTTGTCTGCTTACTTTGATCATGGAAGCCAAAGTAGCCAAAGCATCTGCCATTTGGTTTTCATCACGCGGGAGATAATTGAAAGTAATATCATCAAACTCTTCAACGAACCCCAACACTAGCCTTCTATAATTGATTAGCTTAGAATCTCTTGTCTCTCATTCACCTCGAAGTTGATAAATTACCAATGCCGAATCCCCGTATACTTCCAACGATTTGATTTTGCGCTCTATAGCTGTTCTGAGCCCCATGATACATGCTTCATATTCTGCCATATTATTTGTACAATTAAAATCCAATTTACATGTGAATGGATAATGATCTCTATCTGGGGATACCAGAACTGCCCCAACTCCATTACCCACAGCATTTGAGGCTCCGTCAAAATTCAATTTCCAACAATGACCTTTTGTATTGTCTTTTCAAAGCAATTGCTACATACACTATCTCTTCATTGGGGAAGTCAAAATTCAAGGGCTCATAATCTTCTAAAGCTCGGCTGGCCAGAAAATCTGCTATTGCACTCCCCTTTACAGCTTTTTGACTCATGTAAATTATGTCAAATTCTGAAAGCAAAATTTGCCACCTAGCCATCCTTCCGTTCAAGGCATTTGATTCCATCATATACTTTAAAGGATCTAATTTTGAGATTAGCCAGGTTGTATGATACAACATATATTACCTCAATCTTCGTGCTGTCCAAACCAAAGCGCAACACAATTTTTCAATTGGCGAATATCTCAATTCACACTCAGTGAATTTCTTACTGAGGTAATATATCACCTTTTCCTTTCTTCCTGATTCATCATGTTAACCAAGCACGCATCCCATTGAATTACCAAACACGGTCAAATACAATATTAACGGCCTGTCTGAACTTGGGGGTGATAACACTGGAGGACTTGGCAAATATTCTTTAACTTTATCATAAGCCTTTTGACATTCATCATCCCATTTCCCTGGGTTATGCTTTTTAAGAAGACGGAATATAGGGTTACACTTCTCCGTTAATTGAGAAATAAACCGCGCAATGTAATTTAATCTTCCAAGGAAACCCCAAACTTCTTTTTGGGTACGTGGTGGAGACAACTCCTGTATAGCCCGGACCTTATCTGAATCAATCTCAATTCCCTTCTCACTGACCACAAAGCCCAATAGCTTTCCGGATCTAGCCCCAAAAGTACATTTCGTTGGATTAAGCTTTAACTAGAACTTTCTCAATCTCATGAACAATTTTCTCAATACTTTGATGTGCTCCTTTTCAGTTCGAGATTTGGCTATCATATCATCAACATACACTTCGATTTCCTTATGCATCATATCATGGAATAAAGTCACCATAGCTCTTTGATACGTTGCTCCGGCATTCTTTAATCCAAATGGCATCACCTTGTAACAGAACGTGCCCCACAAGGTTATGAAGGTAGTCTTCCCCATATCTTCAGGATGCATCTTTATCTGATTATACCCCGAGAAACCATCTATAAAGGAAAACAATGAGTAACCAGCCGTATTATCCACTAGTGTATCAATGTGAGGTAAAGGGAAGTTATCCTTTGGGCTTGCCTTATTTAGATCTCTATAATCCACACGCATTCGCACCTTGCCATCTTTCTTGGGAACAGGCAGAACATTGGCTACCCATTCAGAGTACTTGATCACCTGAAGGAATCCTACATCAAACTACTTTTTAACTTCCTCCTTGATTTTTAAGACAATATCTGGCCTCATTCGTCGAAGCTTCTGCTGCACTGGCTTGCAATCTTCTCTTATGGGAAGGCAATGCACCGTAATGTCAAGACTTAAACCGAGCATATCCTGGTATGACCATGCAAAAACATCTTTGAATTCCTGAAGTAACTCAACAAGGTCTCGCCTTGTCTCTTCAGCTATGCATGTTCCAATTTTTACAACTTTCCCCTCTTCCAAAGTCACCATGTCTATGGTTTCTTTATAAGGCAAAATTTGCTTTTCCTCTTGTTCTACCATTCTTAACAAGTCCAGAGATAAATCACAATCTTTGTCATCTTCAAAGTCCTGAGATCCCTCTAAACACATGTCTTGCTCAAATAGTGATTTTGAGTCAGTAACAGCTCGCTCATGACATTTCTAAAGACCTATTATAGGCACAAAAATATACAAAGAATGAATGAATTTGGTAATTATTGCTTTGCATGATATGTTTATGAATAAAAGAATGATTGAAGAAAGAATCAAGATACTTATTTAGATAGAAAGAATAACACTATTGCTTGTGAAAAGAATAACATTTGCTCAAAATGATAGCAAAAAATGTACTTCATTGAAATAATGATGTTTGAACATGAGCCTATTTCAAAAAGAAATCTTTATTGTTTCTAGGCTTAAAACAACAAGTTTGTTTCGAACATTACTCTGAGTAAGCTCTAAAAACTACAGGAAGATCCTCCGCAGTCCAATTGTCTAGAATGCTCCCAGGTTCATATGGATGAATATTTGACGAAATCCCCTCTTCAATTGTCCCTTGAAAAATGACATTGATGTTCATATTTCCCAATGCTTCTCCTATGGCTTCCTTCTATGGTACCCCTCGTTTAGGATAAATAATGCCCCCTGACACAAAAGACTTAGAAATATGAGGGATTATCATGGGCTCCCACTTGATTTCCCCACCACTCACTTGTGCTCTTTTTCTTTCTCACCTTCTTTCTAACTTATTTTTCCTTTGCCTTGCATTTGGCTTGAACTTCAAACCAAAGCAATCCTGCTTGTCTTTCAACATTGGCACTGCAATTCTTCCTTGAAGGCATCTTCCAAGCCCCTTTCCTAGCATAGCTCCTCGGCCTACCATCAACTGCAAACTCATCATCATAGTTTCAGACATTTTTGGCTCTAGAATTCTACTTCCCTCAGTGATGAATGTTGCATTCACAAATTCCAAAGATCGGAAAGAACACTCAATGGCTTCCTCATCTGTTTCTACATACGGCGCATCACTACTTACAGCCGCAATAATATCTTCTTCAGCATTTATTGTTACCAACCGCCCTTCTGACACCAGCTTCAGCTTTTGATGTAATGATGAAGGTACTGCCCCTGCCGAGTGTATCCAAGGTCTTCCCAATAAGCAGTTGTAAAAGGGCTTAATATCCATTACTAGAAAATCTACCTTATACGTTGTTGGGCCAATTAACAAAGGTACCTCAATTCTCCCCATGACTCTCCTCTCTGTGCCATCAAATACTCGTACTATGTTTTGACATCCTTTCATATGAGAACTATCCACAGGTAACTTGTTCAGTGTGGACAAAGGCAACACGTTCAATGCTGAACCATTATCTACCAATACCCCTGGCAGCGTGTACCCTTTACACCTAGTAGTTATATGCAAAGCTTTGGTAGATCCCATCCCTCCTGGCGGAATCTCATCATCATTGAAAAAGATAAAATTGTTTGCACTTATGTTGTTAACCAATCGATCCAGCTTACTGATAGAAATATCACTAGTTACATATGTCTCATTTAGCACCTTCATCAATGCACTCCGATGCACCTCTGAACTCAGGAGTAGAGCCAATATAGATATGCGGGCCAGCTGTTTACGCAACTGTTCCACCACACTGTACTCGCTATGTTTCAGAAATTTTAAGAATTCCTTAGCTTATTCTTCTTTCACTGGTTCATTAACAGGCACATCAAGCTCAACTGCTTTTCCTTTCTTTTGCTCAACCAGCACCTCTCTTTCTTTCACCGGTTCTGTTCGGGTATCATATCGCCTTCCACTGCGTGTGTGAGAACCTATATTTTGATCTTCCTTTAACGGGCTCTCCTTTCCTGGGATTGTCACATTACAATCATAGTTCCAAGAGACCTGTTTACTGTCTTTGTAGGAAAAAATCGCTGGCTTCTGAATTATAATCTTTGGCGCCATTTGAACTCCTGCTTCATTCTTAGGACGCAAGATAATAACCACAGGATAATTGACTTTTGGACTTGATGTGGACTCTGACGCACATATATACTCCTCCTCATTAATCTCTTCATAAAACTCTATTTCCTTGCTGTCCATCAAGTCCTGTATAACAGCTCTGAATTATTCACATTCCTGAATTCTGTGTCCTTCTTTATGATGATACTCACAATAATTTTCCATCCCATTATCATTTCCTTCTGTACTTGAAGTAACTAATCCCCTTCTTACCATCTCTTTCCAGACTCGTCTCAAAGAAGTCTTTACTTCTGAAACATCCCTCTTGGTCCTTTTTCCAATACCTCCCTCTATTGCATTTACCTCGCCATCAGTATGATTAGGCAGTGGATCTTCGGTATTGGGTGCATTATCGAATTTTACAATGCCCATCTGGATAAACCTCTCAACCAGTTTCTTAAAAGTGGTACAATTTTCTATCGAATGACCCACAATTCCTGCGTGATACTCATATTGGGCATTAGCATCGTACCATTTAGGGAACAGGGGCTGTATTGGCTTCAAGTAAAAAGGTGCCACTATATGTGCATCAAACAAACTTTGATATAATTCTTTGTACGCCATAGGAATTGGTGTAAATTGAATCTTCTCATTATTCTGCCTGGTCCCTGACTCTTGACGTGATGAACCCTGACCAGCAATTGTTGCCTTTGGTTGACTCACGGTAATAGACTTCGAATATCCCACGTTTGCATTGTTCACCTCATTCTATTTCTTGCGTGGCACAGACTTTTTAGCACTTTCTCCTGCGTCTATCCTTCCATTTCTTATGGCATTTTCAATCATTTCTCCTGTCATGACCACATCCACAAAGCTTCTCGTGGTGCTTCCTAGCATATGAGTTATAAATGGAGCATTTAAGGTGTTAATAAAGAGCATCGTAGTTTCTTTCTCCAGGAGCGGTGGCTGAACTTGAATGGCCATTTCCCTTCACCTCTGCGCATACTGCTTAAAACTTTCGTTTGATTTCTTCTCCATATTCTGCAGAGTAATTCTATTAGGAGTTATATATGTCACATGGCTGTATTGCTTCATGAATGCCTGTGCTAAATCTCTCCATGAACTAATTCTGTTTCGATTCAATTGATTGTACCATTTAGCAGCTACTCCCACCAAGCTATCTTGGAAGCAATGAATTAGCAATTGATCATTATGAACATACCCTGTCATCCTTCTGTAAAACATAGTGATATGAGCTTCAGGATAGCTCGTTCCATTGTATTTCTCAAATTCTGGCATCCTGAACTTGTATGGCAGTACTAAGTCTAGGACCAAACTCAAATCTTTTGCATCAATTCCCGAGTGCCTATCAACACCTTCCATTGCTCTAACTTTTTCCTCCAACCATTTACACCGTTCTTCTAACTGCCTTTGTGATTCTACTTTAGCTCTCTCCTCTTTTGCAACTACATCCAAATCAAGGACCATTGAATTGTTTGAGTTGTTACCAGGATTATAACCTGAACCAGCTTGAAAGTTCATTGGTATTGAAACCCCAGCCTGAAACTGCTGAGGCCTGATCGTAACAGATGGCTTCTGTAAATTAATCTCAGGTTGTGTCTGCACATGTATAGGAGTGAAGCCAAGAGTATATTGAGGGTCTTCATTACTTTCTCCTATATTATCCATAGGACCTTTTCCTTTATCCACTCTTCCCATCAACAATTGGGACAACTGACTCATCATCTCTCTTTAGGATTCCATCATCTGTTCTTTCATCTCTTGCTGAATCTTAACCAGCTGCTCTTGCATCTGTGACTACATTTGCTCTTGCATATCCTTTTGCATTTGTTCTAACTTTTCCAGTCCTTTGTCCATTGACTTAGTCTTTTTCCTAGTACCGTAGGGATGCATATTTGGTGTATTTTGGTTGGTTTCCAGATTACTTCTGAAATAATTTTTAATTAATTAGAATCTTATTATGATATTTAATGCATATGATATAATGTAATGCAAATGCATGAATGCAAAGGAGGCATCAATTCTGATTCAATTCCTTTTAGAAAATTTCACTAGAAAATAAAACTCTTTACATAAAACTGAGTTACAAATACAACTTCGCCCTAACAATCAGGGCCTTAATTTTCCTAAGTAATGAAGCTAGTTCCTGTCCCCTGTCTGACTCCAGCTCATTCTTTACACTTAATACGTCTGCTTGTATTGCCAAGGATTGCAAGTAGTCAGCTACTTCTCGAATTTGCATTACAGCTTCTCCCATGATGTGGTCCCTGTTTCTCACTTGGTCTTGAGAGTAATGAAGTTGATTCTTCCATTGCTCCTCGTTTACCTCCAAGAACTCAATCCTCATTTCACAATTCTGCAATGCTGTTTCTAGTTCTTCTATTTTTCCTTTCATCTCCTCGATCTTACTTAAACTTGCTTTCAACTCACATCACGAGTGCGATTCCAGGTATAAACACAGAGATCTCTCAAGTTCGGCTACTCTGGCTCTTAATTCATCTTTTTCATTCTTACTCTTCGATAAACTTCTTTCCAAGGCTTCATTCCGAGCTTGAGCCTCCTGGAATTTCTTTTCCCATTGATCTACCTTAGCCCTTTCTTCTCGAACCTCCTAGCGCCACTGTTCCGAAGTCTTTCCTAGCCCAGTAGTCCTCATTGATAAGCGCAGCTTCTTATAATCTGTTTTCAAACTTTCCAAATCTACCTCAACTTTACCCTTCCTTTTCTGTAGCTTCTCTGCCTCTGACTTTTGAATCTCCACTTCTAACTTCAAGTGCATCTTTTCTTCTTCCAACTGTTCAATTTTCTTCCCGAACTCAGAACTCTTCTTCTCAAAATCCTACTTTATAATTTCTAACTCCGACGAGGCAATTTGTAACCGTTCCTCAGTCGGCCGAGCACTTTCCAAACTTGGTTTAGGAATATTGTCATTGACCCTTTTCCTAAACCATCCATTATATTCAGGTGTTACCATAGAACCAACAGTCAGCCTTTTCATCCAGTGCATTTGCCTCCAAGCATCAGACAATTCTCGAACCTTCTTCCTATAGTGGTCTCCTTTATATGAAAGTTCACACTGAGCCAACCCATACGTTGCAGGTATGAACTGCCTCGATTTATACTGCCTTAGTGCAAGTAAAGGAGTATATCCAGTAGCTCCCCAGATTCCTAACAATGGCACCCAATTATAGCTCCCACATTGATACAAAATTTCATCAGGAACCATCCAGAAAGCCCTCCACTCTACATCATCTTCCTTGAGATTCTGGAGAATTTCCATCCATTTCTCTTCCAAAATATCATCTCTCCTTTGTATCGCTATCTCTTCTTTTAACGGGGAGTAACTTTCAGAGAAAATCCGGTACGATACCTTATTTACTTTCCAAAAATACCCGTGAAACCATACCATTAACAACTGTGCACAGCCAATAAATCGACCTTCCCCTACTTTCCGGCACATGCTCAAAGATCTAAACGTCTCAGCTAGTATTGCAGGTACGGGTGTGGCTCCCTTCCCGAGACGATCAAACAAATCAGTGACTGCTTCATCAACATGTCTTAAAGTCTTAGGAAAAATCACCAATCCATAGATGCTTAAGGCAAATATTTCAACCCTTTTCTTTTCATCCGGATGTGTCAAAATCAAATCTCTCAAATGTTCCCAGGGAATACACTTACTATCTCCCTTCTGTTGAATTCGAGCAGTGACCCAAGATTCACTCATCCCCGAAATATTCACCAGCCTCTTTGCAAAAGTTTGACAATTCCAAAAGTGAGCCTTTGGACTCCTCAATAAAGTAGTGTATTCTTCCAAAGTAGGAACCAAATCTACTTCTCCAAAAGTGAAACAATTATAAGCAGCATTCCAAAATTGAGCCATACCTCGGAACAAACGCTTATCCACCTTAACATCGAGTAAGTATGGTATATCACCATAACTCTGGTTGAACAACTGTTTAGTGCCCTTATCCCAACTAGTCCATATATCCTTCAACTCCTGCAGCTCGTTCTGTGTCACAATGATGCGGGTAAAATTCTACAACTCTGATGTATATCCTTCTGTCAGGCTATCCCCTTTCTCGGTTTGCAACTTCTCTGACCATGCACGGACGGCCGCATTATCCTTAACTTTACTAAGAAATTCATTCTCCATGTTAAACTTTCTAACTTAGCAATCGAATACGAACCAACACCTCCTTTAGTATGCAATGTCATGCAAAACACAACCAAAACAAAGCACAGGTTAGTATCAAATATGTGCAATAAAACACAAGTATAACAACAAAAATAATCATAACACACAAATGGGTAATGACTAAGATTCAACGCGGCTCTACCTAAGGATAGTTTTTAAGGTTCACTATATGAAGCTCGGTTCTAGAGTAAAGGTACCCGAACCAGTAGATTCCCCAATCTTTACCCATTATAGGCTCATATAGATTGAGTTCGGTTCAGGGGAATACATTTCCCTATGACCATGCGGAGATAAAAATCTCACGGAATCATAAGTACGGATGTATCCCGGAAGTAATCCACTAGCCCATACGGAGATGAAAACCTCACGAAAGCATAGTTTCTTACTCCCACTTAATAGGTATAACCACAACGGTCATGCATTGTAATGCCATATTTATTAGACAAGACTCGAACCACAACAATCACACAAGCAAATGCAATTAAAAGAATCATAGTTTTTGAAACAAATTTTCAATTAAAAGGACAGCAATCAATCAATTTTATGGCCTGACTCTCTTTGTTCAAGTCCTCAGTGGAGTCGCCAAGCTGTCGAAAACCCCTTTTTTTTATTTTAAAAACAATGGGAATAGACTTTAAAAAACGAGTGTGGAGTCGCCACCAATCTTTTGATTTAGGTGTGATTGGACCACCTATTAAAATGCTTTATTTAAAAAATAAATTTGGTTTAGGTAAAAAAAAGGGTTCGGGAGTCGGTTACGTATGAGGAAGGGTTAGCACCCTCATTACGCCCAAAAACTGGTACCAAATTGATTTGATGTTGTCCTTGAAAAATTTAAAAGAAAAGATTTTTCGAAGTATGTAAGGAAATGTTTAAATAGCTCAAATTGGTGATCGAAAATCTCTCGTTCCAAAGATATGCGGTTTCATACTCAGTACGATTTGATATGATCCATTATACCTTTAAGATGCAATCAATTTTCGACTTTTGAAAAATTTAAAATTATAAAAGGAGTTATCTAAATATTTGGTTCTCCGGGAAAGATATACCCAGTACGATTGAGCACGACTTTCCCAAATTTCCCAAACACTAGATATTGCCTTATTTTAAAATTTTGAATAACAAAAACTTAGAAATTCGCTTAAAAACATGTTTGTTCATTTTAAAATTAATAAAATATTTAATGCATTGTAAAAACATATGAAGCAATATACTCAAAATACAATAAACCTTATCTAACAATCATTCTAAGTATAATATAACAAAATAATCTTTAAGCATGGATAAAAAAATTATACATAATCATAACACAAAATAAAATGATGTACAAAAATATGTATAAAACAAAATGAAGAATTATATAACATATATAAGTTGACACATTTGCATAAAACTTGGGATATACATTTATTGAAATAGTTATTATAAATTTGAGAGTTCAAATCAAATCATGCATAAAATATTTAAAACACAAATTTATTCAAAAAATGATAATTCACAAGATAATTTAAATAAAATATTAAATATGAAGGTATAACCACAAATAATATACAAAGTAAGTTTATGAAACCTTGATATACAAATAAACATTGGGTATAATTATTGATAAAAAATCAAAATTAATAATGTATAAAAAATGAAGTAAATATAAGTTATATAAGTAACAAAATATATGTAAAAAAAATAAAAAAAGGATAATATGGAATACAATAAATTATAGGATTTAAAAGGGTTCTAAAAAAATTATATATATAAATAATTTTAAAAAAGATATATATTCATAGAAAAATATTTACATAAAATTATATGAAAATAATAACATATACCATAGTAAAAATAATCTAAAATATGCTATATACATATGAAAAAATGTTAGAAAGAATTATATGTCAAAATATCCTTTGATTAAAAAATGAATTATAAAGTTAACTTAATTTTATTATAAATTATATACATAATAAAAAAACAATTAATCACAAGTTTATTAAAATCTATATATATAAAGATATCAAAGCTTTAATATTAGATGCAAATTAAATATAAATACAAATATATATTTAATAATAATTTAAATAATTCAAAATACGTGAGATTTTCCTTTTGAATAAGGAAGATATATGAATAAATAAAAAAAATTATATATATAAAAATATTAATGTTTAAAGATGTATTTAAATTATATGTATATCAATATTTTTTGTATATGTATAGTTAAAATTTAATTAATGTATGACATATGATTCTATTTTAGAAAACAAATACATATATATCACGTGGACAAAAAAAAAAGAGTTAAAAATATGTATAATAATTTAATGTTAATAATGTTCATGGAATAAAACTAATTATTATGAGGTATATACATGTATAATAACACGTAAAACATTACATAGAATAATAACACGTAAAACATTCTTTGCAGGATCATCCGTATAGAGGAGCGGGGAGAGGCATGCTTGAATGAAGCCGTACGAGGAATCCGCTCGTGAGACCCAACTCCCTGGCACTGTTCTGGCATGTTCCAGAATCTTCTGGTGCTTGGCTGCTGGAATTCTTTTTGAAGTTGGGCTATACAAGCTAGGGGTTTATGAATTTGGTTATTTGGGCTGGTAAAAAAATTGTATTGGTATTTGGATTTTTTTGTGTTTTTTTTATTTTTTATTTTATTATTATTTTTTTGGGTTTGTGTTTATTAAAGGTTGTAAATGGACTATTTAGACTTTATTTAGGTTTATTTGACTGGCTATTTATTTATTGAGAATGTATAAATAAAATAAAGGCCCGGGCAAAATTGGTTGACTACAAAAACAACCACAGCCTTCTAAATTACTCAAGTCTTATCCAAGAGTTTAGTATACATACCCCATCAAGGTTTCCACCAACTAAGTCTTTGAGTTACCCGTTGAACTCTCGGAATGCATACGGACAGAGGAATTTGCATCTAAATGCTATATAAATAGTCAGAGCTACCTCGTGCTATGAAATACTCACTTTTGAGCTACTCACGGGCCTTTTTATCAAGTCAGGACCCGGACCCCATAGCTATCATGTAACGTTCACTCATTGAGCTACTCACGGGTTTGTACACAAAGTCAGTACCTGGACCCACGTTACTTATAACGTTCATCTCATGAACTAAGACTCAACTCATAAGTTCAGACCACATAATTTTCATGATATGCCTCTTTGTATCCTACACTATGTCTAAAGTTCAACGGGCTTCCATATATAATTGACTTGCATCGTATTTGCTCGCAATGTAATTTACTCAAATAACATGTTATTTGCACATTCATGGCAATGATTAGGCTTTATATACATAACGAAAATAAGCCAATTATACATGTATATTATCAAAATACTCTAAAATAAGCTTCATTAGCACAATATTTACATATGTACTTACCTCGATACAAAATGTTGAAGACAAGCTTAATCCTCGTAAATTTTGTTCTTACCCCGATCAAGACCCGAATCACGCTTCTCTTAACCTAAATTAATAAAATTCATTTATTTCATTAGCACATCAGTTTAGACACTCAAAATTTTATATTGGGCAAAATAACTATTTTGCCTCTAGACTTTCACAAAATGACTGTTTTACCCCTATGATCGAAAATCGATTTTTACCGAATTTCTTCATACTATAAGCCTAGCCAAGCCTTTTATTATCTTATAGGAAATCCAAAATTTCCACTATTTCACACATTTATCAACTATTTTTCAACTTATGCAAAGTAGTTCCTATTAGGGTTTTCATGAAAAATCCCTTCACAAAAGTTGTTTATTACTCATCTAAGATTCATATTCTTCCATAAAAATTCAGAAAACAACCTAAATTATCTCATGGACAAACCATAAACCTTCAACCATTTCGCAAAATAGTCCCCTCATTTAAAGCTCTTGCTTCAAGGGGTCCAAAAATGTAAAAATCATCAAGAAAAGTCATGAAAATCACATACTTGTGAAGGCTTAAAGTTGCTGAAATTTTCAAGCTTCAAAAACCCCTCTCATGGCCAATTTTTCGGTGGAAGAAGAAAGAGTGAAAAGATGAAACCTTTTGTTGTTTATTTTATTCAAACTAGTCAAAATTGGTGACCAAACACCACCTAATTTTGACTTTCCCATCAATTTGTCCCCTATGGCCGGCCAGCCTAAGAATGATGGGGTCTAATTACTATTTAAGGCCCCCAATTTAGGTTATTTGGCTAATTGACACCCTTATCTAACAAAATAGGACTTTTGAACTTTATGCGATTTAGTCCTTTTTTACAATTAAGCAGGCAATCACTAAAATTAATTCACCAAAATTTTCAGGTACTTATCTAATCATGCTACAATACATAAAATGATATTTAAAAAAATTTTCTCGACCTCGATTTAGTGGTTACAAATCACTATTCCGACTAGCCCCAAAATGGGGCTGTTACAATGGAAATTTTATCATTCATATCAGCTTTAAATCGTATCAAAGTCTTCCAAGATACATACACTTTCCATTCAGACTATCTGTCCTTTACCCGAAAAAGATAAAATCTTATTATTAGGCTTGAGAAAAATGATTCTGACATAATTGTTTCATTAATTCTTTCAAACAATAACCCATACAGACTGAACAACCAAGTCGGTCTTAATTATTACTTGATAAAGCTTCAGGAAATCCTTCCTTTTAGTTGGCAGAACCGTTCAACATGCAATCATTTAAGATTCACTTATCATGCCTATCAAAGACCTTTACCATTGCTTTAGCTCAACATAACAAAAATATCCTGATTGAGGGCATTAACTTTAATCAACTTACTCGGGAGAAGAAATCCACCATACAAATCGAAACTCGCAGTTTCGCCACTTATGCTTTTGCTGAGGTCAAAACTTTACACAAAATTTAAAGAAATCCGAATACTAGAATCATCACGTTACTATTATCAACCCAAAGGCATAATCATAATTGACATAGTCATCATAGGCCCAAGAATACACTTTAGATACGAGTCATGATTAATAATTTTCAAAATAAAGATGACAAGAAGACCAAAATAAAGAAATCCAAGATAGAAAAATCCAAGAATCATAACACCATGTCTATTTCTTATTAAATTCCAATGAATGGATTGTAACAGAATATCAGAGAGAAATAAAGTAGTGCTGATTATAAACCAATCAGGTTATCAATGCTTTCGTCTATACATCATGATTAGAAAACATTCCTATATAACAAGAATTTTATTAGAAGAGTAACAACTATAGGAATATTCCTGAGAACAATTAAACATATAGAATACCTCAAAAGAGACTGTCCAAAATCTGTTCAGCCATAACTGTCACACTCAATGGCTTACCTTTCAAATATTATTCCTTCAACTATTTCTGTCATCACTAATCTCGTATTATTCCTTTCACTAAAGAAAATAAGTTCAGAAGGAATTTCAATTACCACATTCTTTCAACCTCGTGTCTGAATAAGTCAATTTTCCACAATTAATTTCTTGTCTCATTGTGATATTTCGTAAACCGAAAAATCTTTAAATTAACTTGATACCTTTCTAGTTCGGTCTTTACTTATCAATTCATTCACAAACTCTGACCATATTTACAATCATTCTACTGCTGAACTCTTTTGGTCTTATACTCGTGAGCTTATTTCAGCACAAATCTCATGAAATCCTTTATAAACACCACCCTGGTAAGGGGGTGGGGTTGTAAGATCCTTGACTTGTCTCTTATACACATGTATATACCATATAACTTTCACCATTATAGTCATATTATTACCAACATATCATTCACTTCAGACAAGCTAACATTAAAGTTTGCTTTACAGAGACTTTGCAGTTACTTATTTAAACAATTGTACTTATACATACATTCTATGAATTCTGAATAACTTTACTTATCATTTTTATTCAATTAAATAGGTCAGGCACATAACATCATATGAGGGCCAATCAAACATGGATGAGCGTATCACAATCTAAGCTCTCATCTAGCACATCAACATATGCATATCATTATAATCATATAACTCAGTTCAATCAATTTAGCACATTTACTTAGACTATGAGAGTTTGCCAGTCATACTTATTCAAACAAGCATACGTGGACATTTATTCCATCAATATTTTTGGTAAGTTACCCAAATACATGCATTCGTTCAAGTAAATCAATCATATACATCATGGAATTATTGATTAAACATAGGTAGGGTCATTACATCATAATATTTTGTCTCATTTCACTTTTCCATATTTCAAGGATGCCTCTCGTTGGAACATCGAAATTTCGATGGATTCCCATGTAGTATACTCAGGGTATATACATTAATCATTCATCAATTCATGTCCAGTAGTACCTTTCGAATATGCTCTCTCGAATCACGTATCATATAATAGAATTACTAGTCTAGGCTAAATTCTAACTGAAACATATTCTCGATAGGCTCATATCAGGATTACCCGTCCGAGCTAAATCCCTTACATAATGAGGCCAATAGATTACCCGATCGGGCTAAATCTATTCCATCATATTTACTCGAGAGAGTTAATCTCTGAATTACCCGTTTGAGCTAAATCCCATTTCCCCTCCCTTTTCTAAACCTGATTGGTCTGCCTCAGAAAATGTACAAAGTGGAGCTGCCCGCTGTTTGGCTGACCCTCTTATTCCCATTCGGATTGGGTTGACCTAAAAGTAAAGTAAGAAGGAATGGAACCACTGGAGAGTCGTCTACAGTTCACACTTGGGCAAAGACAACTTACTTTGAAAGCGAAACATGAATCGATTTCTGCTATTCCAAGTTCTTATTTTTCGTAGCGAAATCAAGGTTTTTGAGAAAGTAAGCGAAGTTTCTACGGTGTTCTACCTTTACGTAGTCCCGGTCCACAGTGGAAGGCTCCATCCCTTAGCCTAGTCTATATCTACAGTTGACGCAACTCCGTACCGATGCCTTACTTGTAACACCCCAAACCCAGTCCAGACGTTATGGCCGAATTCGACGTGCCACATTGAAGTTAAAAACCCATGTTTCATTTTAGTGTTAAAAACCGTCTTTTGTTAAGATAAAGTGAATGGAAGCTGGGCACCAGGTAGGTATCCACAACAGAGGAGGTGAGCCATGAAGGCTGCTTAAGTACCAATCTCTTCGATTGGATCCAATCCTAGACATGCCCACAACCATTGCCACAGTTTGGTTGTATTGAGTTGAAATTCCTTTGAGTAGTTATTATCTTTGTTAAATCAAATAATCGCGACGTCGTGTTATTTTAAAAAAACAAATATCATTTTGGAAATGCGCCCTATGTCTATCCCATTTGAATTATTATCAACCAGTTTAAAGTTATTGAACATAAAAATAATCCCCGAAAAACAAAGAAGAAAACTTAGTTAAAATGGCCTTATTACAACCCAAGATTAAATAGTAAATAAAATAAATTAAGGAAAATCAGTCACTTATTTCAAAGCCCAAAAGCGATCACCATGGCCACTCTGAATCCCCTCCGGCTCCAAGTCACCCACATCAAGGCCCACCTGCAAGGTTAAGGAAGGGGGTGAGTTTGGAAACTCAGTGTGTAAGAAAAACCCATCCAAAGCCCAAGTCAGCTCAAGCCCGTTGAGCCTAAGCCCATCGATTAACGATGGAGTGGTACTGGGCCGAAGCCCTTTTCAAAATACAGTAAACTGGGCCTTAGCCCCTTTTCAGATAACAGTATGGCCTATAGGCCCATTCCAAAATAGAGTAGTCATATACATGTATGCAAGCCCAACCCAGCCTATATCCAACCGGTAACTCCACTCGAACCAGCCCTACACTCCATGTGGGGAGTAGCTCAACCCACCCAGCCCTACACTCCACAGTTGCAGCATTGCTGCCAGTTATCAGTAAATTGAGGCAAAGCCTCCAGTACGTGGACAGGCCACTTCCAGTACTTCCTCCATAAATATCCCAGTCCCATGCATCAGATAATAATAAAATGGCATGCAGTAAATAACAACAGTCAAACATGCATTTCGGTCAACCTTAACCCTAGGGGTATTTCAGTAATTCCACTTCTAGGGGTAAATCTGTAAATTTTCCACCTATAAAGGTATTTCAATAATTTATCTATTTTAGGGTTTTTAGGCATATACCCACTTTTCACGTATTAACAAAAACATTTATTGAGGGTTCTTACCGAATTGGGCCCGTTGGCCCATTATCCCAATTTTGGCCCATTAAGCCCAAAAATATTGAAGGCACAGAAATCTTGCACTTTGCGGTCTAAACACTGTAGTTTACCAAAAACATTAATCGGTTTACCTCACGAGCATTCGCACACTCGCAAGTCCACAAAATACCGATTTTTTGACATTTCGACTTTTCGACTTTTGCCGATCTAGACTAAGAAAGGGTGTCAGTTACACACCTATTTTATGACGATTCACTGACGAGATCCACACACGAACTACCTACAATTATATTACTACCATGTTAATCTAACTACCGAAACGAACTACATAATAACTCCTTACCTTATTCAGCCATAACACCTTAGGCACTAGCAATCCTACCTTTGCCGAAGTTTGCGACTAAACTTAGATCCCGTTGCTCCACCTGTCCAAGCCCTTGATCAGCAGCCTCTAGATCACCTTACTAACAAGACAAAATAGTTATCTCAACCCCTTAGGGCTACAAGTCCAAGTCGACAGCCTCCCTAACCTTTAGGGGTTTCGGCTTTTCTAAAATACGAAATAAAGACTAGATTGAAAAGACTTACCACCGGTTCCTTCGGTCAATGATTCCAATTAATCTCTACTCAATTCTGATGCCGATCTAAACCCTCAAATGATAACAAAATTCGAGCCTTCAGTGATCTCAATATTCGGCTAAGTCCCTAAAAGAGTGGGGTTTTCACTTTTGCTGGAACTGTATAAAGAAAGACGAAATAGGAGGGTTTTGCTTTGTGGTCTAGTCGATGAAAACTTAAGGTTTAGAGAACTAGAGAGTCGGTCAAGAATGATGAAAAGGATAAGAGAATTGGCTAGAAGAAATCAGCACAGAAGAAAGTATAGTTTTTGGGATTTCGGCTTTTTAAGGCAAATGGCTATGAAGGTTTTAGAAACGTCTGAAGAAAAAGATAGAGATGCACAGGTGGATAAAGAGATTCGGCTATAGGGGAAGAGAAGAAAAAGAAAAAGTTGATGAAGAGAGGAGAAAAGAAAGAAGAGGAGAATGGTCAGGAAACGGTACAATTTTCCCCTAATGCCGAATTTATACTGGCACTTAACCTAGCCGAATTTTGCCCCCTAAAGCACCCCTTGGCCGGCCAACTCTTGCTCCTCAAGAGTCCACCAACCGACCAACACTACTCTCCCTAATTAGCTCCTAAATCCTCTCCCTTATCCCCTCCTTACTCAATCCCTTAAGCACTTTAAACTCCTTCTGACAGACTTTCATTTCAGTTCCATTACTTACCTTTTCTGTGCATAAAAATTAATATCACTAATTTGCTTACCTTGCGACTCGAACCTTAGTTCTCCTTGGTCATCCACACGCCACTTTAATAGCCTTCCCTGTGGCGTCACATGCCACCTTGCCACATGCTTCCTTGTGTTTTATTTTACCCAATTAATACTTAAAAGCCCAACCAACCAGAACCCCTTTTTCTTGTGGAATTAAAATTAATAAAAACTACTGGTTTTTAACCTAAGCTTGGGCCTTCTAGAGGCCCACTAACCTAAGTAAATCCACGCCAAGCGCGATTGACAACACACCAAAATTTAAAATTTGCCAACATTCACAAAATTCCCAAAATTGGTGCGTTACATTACTACTACTTTATTTAATTAATTAAAGGCTAAGCGATTTCATAACCTGAGCTTTCCTTAACGAGTTGAACTTACGAAGTAAGCTTAGCCTCCCTTTCTTTATAGTTCGACTAAATGACTTCATAACCTTAACGTACTTTCTTTCTTACTTTAGCATAGGCCTTCGCCACTTCAAACGGGCACTTCGCCCATATTTTCTTTTTTTTTTTTTTAGAAAGAACGGGCCCTTACTTATTCTGTTCAGGGGGGATGAAAGACAAAGAAAGGGATCAGGGGGTTTTCTTGATCTAAAATTTCAAATATAGCTCATTTATAATTCACATTATTCAAATTGACCCAAAAATCATACTTTTACAAATTTTCATTTTTACCCCTAAACTTTGTCATAATTACACTTTTGCCCCTAGGCTCGTAAAATTATTTTTATTCAATTTTTTTGCACTTTAAGCCTAGCCAAATCATTTTCATAACTATAGCAGCCCACAATTTCCACTAAATCACACTTTTATGACAAATTTTATAATTTTTATTATTTAGTCCATTTTAGCGTTTTCACCGGAAACTACTTGTATGGTCGTAAGTGTTGTACTCTGTTGTGTTTGTAATAGCTCGGTTTTGGGCCTAGTCAGAACATTGGTTTCGGTACTGTAACACCCCTTACCCGTATTTGACTTCGGGACAAGGTTCGAGGCGTTACCGGACTTAAACGTACACAATGTCGTAAAATCTGGCCATAAAATTTCAATAATATCAGAATCATTCAATCACATGCATAATTTCCCTTATACGAGCTACCAAGGCTCTAAACATGCATTAAAGGCGGTTTGGGACTAAACTAAGAACTTTGGAAAGTTTTGGGAAAACTTAGAAAAATTTTCATGAAACAGGGTCACACGCCCATGTGGACACAGGGACACGCCTGTGTGTCTTCAACAAGCCCGTGTCCTCAGGCTGTGTAACTCTCTGTTTATGACGTCAGCAAAACAAATTGAACCACACGGCCAGGCCACACGCCTATGTGCTAGGCCGTGTCCTCCACACAGCTGAGACACATGGCCGTGTATCTGTCCATGTGGCTAATACTTTGGCTATTTTCCAAGCCTTATGTTACCATTAATCCCTCACATCTTTACACACATCAAAGTTACACATCATGGCATTATTTTAATGATTTAGCATACTTCACTAAAGTGTATTCTTAACTTTAACATGCTATCGTTCACAAGTTTCACATACTCATATAATATCACGTCGAGACACAATAATCCATATTCATTGACCTTGTTAAGTGACCTTACTTAAACATTAAGCATTCATGTTCAATCATCATCGTCTTATTTCTATACCATACAATTATTTCATGGCTATAACCATTTTGATTTGTCATGAAGCATTTATCATACACACATGTCTTAACACCAATCATGTATGTCCTACAAGCATAAACACATCATCGCATCACAAGCATTAGAACTTATCATGGATAACTAGGCTTACAAGCCACAATCATTATAAGCCACATCTCATGGATATATACAATGAATCAATATAAGCCAATATATTTGGATAATCATAACAACATCTATCATAAAAACTAAGTCCCTATACATGCCACTCACTTGAAGGTGCTTAATACACATATGCCAGTACTCCAGAGGGGATGGCTTGATAGTGTGATACTGCCTCCAACGATCTCCAACCCCAAGCTAACCTAACAACACTAAAGAAATGAAAAGGAGGGAGTAAGCTTTACGCTTAGTAATTTCATATGAAAATAATAAGCAATATGCCAACATGCTTCTCAAGGTAATGCAACCATAATTACATTTTTACTTATATTCTGGTCATGCTGTTTTCTTGAGACATAGTTACTAAATTATTCATATCTGGAGCTACAAAACTCCAAATTATGATCCTTTAATTTTTCCTGAAACTATCCTCAGACATCTTATTACCATAAAATTTTTAGAATTCTTTGTCTAGCCAATAAGTACATTTTATTCTTTAAATTTTCCTATTCCATTGTTTGACAGTTTTGACCTTTCTTCACTAAAATTTATTTATCTCTTAGTATAGGATTCAAATAATTTTCCCGTCTATTTCTCTTGAAAATAGACTCATTAAGGATTTTAAGAATATAAATTATAACCCATAATTATATTTGTACAATGTTTAATGATTTTTACAATTCAAAATAGGAATTTCCAAAATCATTCTCGACTACTGTCTTACAAAAATTCAAATATCATAGAATACAAAATTATTTTGCTCTCAACGTTTCTTTTATGTGAAAAAAGACTCAATAAGATTTTATTTCACATCTTATTCAATTTCTAATTTTATTTTCACCATTTTTGGTGATTTTTCAAAGTCACAAAACTGCTGCTGTCCAAAACTGTTTTATTACAAATTTCACTCTTACATAATCTCACTTATTCCATTCCATCTTACCGAAAGTTCGCTCAACTATCGAGTACATTGCTCATAAATTTTCACACATGTATACCTGCACTTATTCATCGCATAGTCATATTTAATTACACTACTCATTACATGATCACATGTATTTTCACTTAGTCAATTTCCGTTGAACTCATCGAATAATAATAATGATACATGGTGGTGCACATATATTACCACCCTTGTAATCGAAGCTATTTAGTGCACATAGTAGCCTGCACTTAGTGCTACATCAGTGACCAAAATCATCTCTTACACATAGTGGCCTGCACTTAGTACCACACATGTGATCGAAGCTATTGGGTATGCATAGTAGCACACACTTAGTACTACACATGCAACCTAACCATCTAGTAAATGTAGTAGCTTTGCACTTAGTACTACAAACGTGACCTAAAACCATCTTAAACACATAGTAGACTGCACATAGTACTACACATGTGTTCTCACAATGGTTCATTTGTATCTTTTCTATTCCGAAGATCCAACTGGGAAATTCCTCACTTTTCAACATTTTACTAATTCATCCATAATCAACTTAAATTCATAATTTACATCAAGTGATCATTCAATATACAACCACATCTCATATAATAACAAAATATTATAACATAAGTAAAAACTGATATATTATTTACATACAAACTTACTCGTTTCAAAGAAATATCATGTTCTATCGAATTTCCATTATATTCAATCATCCCATCACATGTTATCGACATTTGAGCTATCGATTACTTCATGGGTACATCACGTTCCCATACACAATATAATTAACATATAAATCAATACAACCATAGCAAAATAGATTTTAAGTGTAACAACAATAACATGAATATCATGCTTATTTAATCACATGAACTTACCTTAAATGCAATTACGACCAATTATTCCAATTTAGTCCATAATCTCGAACTTTCCCAATTTTGGCCCGAATCTCGGTTTTCTTGATCTAACATTTCAAATATAGCTCATTTATTATTCACATTATTCAAATTGACCCAAAAATCATACTTTTACAAATTTGCATTTTTACCCCTAAACTTTATCCTATTTACACTTTTGCCCCTAGACTCGTAAAATGATTTTTATTCAATTTTTTTGAACTTTAAGCCTAGCTGAATCATTTTCATAACTATAGCAGCCCACAATTTCCCCTAAATCACACTTTTATGACAAATTTTATAACTTTTTATAATTTAGTTCTTTTTAGCGTTTTTACCAAAAAAGTACTTAGTAAAAGTCGTTTCTCCAACCATAAACATGTATTACCATTAAACATCAAAATGCACAAATTTATAACATGGGTCAAACCCTGTACCTTCATCATAACTCAAATAAATGGTAGAAATAGGTAGATCTTGTTACGAGGATTTCAAAACATAAAAATCATTAAAAACGTGGCTAGAACGGACTTACAATCGAGCTTGGAAGCTTGAAAAACCCTAGCTATGTCTTCTCCATGCAAGGTTCGACCATGGGGTTGAATATGGAAAAAAAATTGCTTTTAATTTTGTTTTTAATTCATTTTAATTACTAAATAACCAAAATGCCCCTAAATTAAAAATATTCTATTTCACCCATTTCATGTCCATTTTTGTCCAAAAAATTAACCAATGGTCTAATTACCATTTAAGGACCTCCAATTTAAAATTTCATAACAATTGGAGACCTCTAGCATTAGAACTCAACTTTTGTACTTTTTATGATTTAGTCCTTTTGACTAAATTGAGTGCCCAAACGTCAAAATTTTCGGACGAAACTTTCACAAAAAGATTCCATAAAATTTTAGAGCTTAAAAATATAATAAAAATTAATTTTATTTCGTCGGATTCGTGGTCTCGAAACCACTGTTCCGATTAGGTCCTAATTCGGGATATTACAGGGACCGCAAACTTGATGAGGAAAAATTTATTTTTTTTATTATGATTTTATGGTCTACTATTTCACGAAATGATTTTGTGAATTTTTTTTTGAAAATTTTGACGTTTGGGCACTCAATTTAGTCAAAAGGACTAAATCGTAAAAAGTGCAAATGTTGAGTTCTACATGCTAGAGGTGTCCAATTGTTATGAAATTTTAAATTGGAGGTCCTTATATGGTAGTTAGACCATTGGTTAAGTTGGTGGACAAAACTAGACATGGTTAGGAATGTTTCCAAAGTTTTTCATTAAGGGAATTTTGGTCATTTAGTTATTAAAATGAATTAAAAACAAAAATAAAAGCCCAAAATTTTTTCCATCTTCCTCCTTGGCTGGAATTTGCAAGAGGAATCCATGGCTAGGGTTTTTCAAGCTTTTAAGCTCGATTGTAAGTCCGTTCTAGCCCCATTTTTAATGATTTTCACGTTTTTAAAATCCTTGTAACACGACCTAGCTATTTCTACCATTAATTTGAGATATGATTAAGGTCTAGGTTTTGATCCATGTTAGAAATTTGTGTATTTTTATGTTGAATGGTAGATTATGCATGTTTATCGTTAGAGAAATGACTTTTACTAAGTGATTTTCTATGAAAATGCATAAAAGGACCTAATTGTAAAAGTTATGAAATATGTATTAAAAATATAATTTAATGGAAAATGTGGGATTCTATAAGCATATATGAGGTTTGGCTATTCATGGGTAGTAAAGAAATTGAGTAAATTTCATTTTATGAGCCTAGGGACTAAAATGTAAATATGTGAAACTTTAGTGGCAAAAACTTAATTTTTCCATAATGTGATTTTTGGGTCACATTGAATAATGTGACTAATAAATAAGCTAAATATGATGTTATAGATCAATAAAAATGAGATTCGACTAGAACAGGGGAAAAATGAGTAATTGATTGTTAGGTCCTCTTTTGCCATTTTTGGTGTCGAGGTAAGTTCGTATGTAAATAATGCTATGTTATGTTTATATTTTAAATATTCTAAATGCTTTGATAATGTATGAAATATATGATTGATTTTATGGTTGTATTTGACGAAGTTCGGTTAAGTGTGGAAAATCCCGTTTGAACCTTAGGAATAGAATAGGATACGAGTGACATGTCACTAAGGATATTTATGATATATGTGTGATTATGTGATCCGGGTGTTGGTCCCATACGTCTACCAGTGGTTGGGTAGTCTGACATATGTTGCGGATACCTGACAGCTTGTGTGAGCAGCACTGCGTAGTTACGTCTTGACCGTTAGCTTGTGTGAGCAGGCCCAAAATTTGCTCAAGAGCGAGCATTTATGTGATATGAGATATGAGGTAGCTTTAACTACATATGTGACACTTATGTGCAAAGACTTTTAGTGTATCCATTTAGTATTCCAAGTGTTCAATGGGTATGCCAAAGATGAGAAACTAAGTGGTTATGTTATGAGATGGTACAGGTATGTACGTGAAGATTTTAAGTATTGACTTCATGATATTGTGAGTTATGATCACTATGAAAGTGACTTTGAGATAGCCCTATGATTGTTGATTTATGGTCATGATGTATAAATGCATGGAAACATGGTTGATGACTATATGTTAGGCCTTGGAGGCCCAATTGATTGGTGAGATAGTAAATGTTGTTCATTTGAATTGTGATTTATTGGTTATGAGTGAAAGGAAATATTTGCCTAATTGCCTATTGAAATGGTTAAGAAAGTATGGAAAGAAAGAGTTTATACAATTTGAAATATGTTGAGCTATATGCATGAAAACATGATTATTCATAAGTAACGTGTACTTTTACTAAGATGTTTAAAATGATTTGCTAATTATGAAACATGTTACATTGGAGAAATTATGGCTGCTAGACTGAAAGTTGAGTAATGTTAAATTATTTTGATAAATCAAAAAAGAGTAAACATGTGAATAGGTTATATTACAACCTTGATATTTATAGCTATTTTTATATTAACTTGTGCTTATATTGTCAAGCATAGTACATGACTAGCATGAGTTGCTCATTATTTTCATATGGACTTACTAAGCTACGAAGCTTACCCCCCTTTCTTTCCCACCTCTTATAGGTTTATTCAGCTAGCTCGGGTTGGAGATCGTCGGAGATGCTATCACACTATCAAGTTATCATCGTGGGGTAAAAGTGAATACAAACCTCTTAAGTTTATGGCATGTATAGGGACTAAGTCACTTTATAAATGTGTCATTATGATTTAGCCAAAAAATCGGCTTGTAATGGTTAAAGGTTTATATTGGCTAATTGGTCATAAGCTTATATCTTTATTCATAAGCATATGCTAATGTCTTGTGATGTGGTTTGTATTTATTTGATATATGTGATGGATTGTGGTTTATGACCTAAAGGCTTAATGGTTGAATGTGGCCAAATAGTCTTATTATTGAATGTTATTTGGTATGTTTGGATTTGGTAAAGTATGATGCTATTAGCAAGATGGATGTGGGTATGTGATTGACATGTTATTTTTTTTTTTTTTTGGTTGGTTTAAATGCATTTATATACTTAAGATTGTGCCATGTGATGTGTGTGAATGTGTGCAAGTAAAGGTGGCAAAATGGCTTAGAAAATAGCCTTGTTTTTGTCCACAAGGGTAGACACACAGCGCACGTCTAGGCCGTGTGTGTGATATACTGGTCTACCCTCATGGGCATGTGATCCGGCTGTGTGTCCCCTGCACCTTAATTTTGAAAAAATAGAATGTCCAGAATTAAGCACACAGGTAAAGACACGAGCGTGTCTCTCAGCCGTGTGGAGGACAGACCTAAGCATATGGGCGTGTGACTTGGCCGTGTGACCTCAGTTTGATAATGACATCATAAACAGAATGCACCCTAAGATAGACATGGCTTGAAGCACAGGCGTGTGATATGCCACACAGGCGTGTCCCTTAACCCACCTCAAAGTTCTCGATTTAGTCCCAAACCACCTCTAATATAAGTTTTGGGCCTCATAGGCTCGTATAAGGGATGTTATGATTGAATGTGAAAAGTTTTAAATTTGGATGGAGATTCATGTCTCGATTTTGTATGTTTGCTTATGTTTAAGCCTGGTAATGCCTCGTACCCTATCCCCGGCGTTGGACTTGGGTAAGGGGTGTTACAGTATTAGACTGAGTTGGGCGAATGACAAGTTTGGGTCTTGAGTTGGTTTCTGAAACTGAGGATAAGGTTCGACTGATTCGGGATAGTTTGAAAATGACTTCTGATAGACAGAAGTCTTTTGCAGATCTGAAGAGACATGAGATTGAGTACCCTGTGGGGGACTTTGTGTTTTTTAAGGTCTATCCGTGGAAGAAAGCTCTGAGGTTAGGTCGGAAGGGCAAGCTGAGCCTTAGGTTTATTGAACCGCATCTTTGGGTTACGAAGCGTGAGACCAGCTTGCTTATCGCTTGAGCTACCCCCTGAGTTGGACCGTATTCATGATATGTTCCACATCTCAATGTTAAGGCGCTACCATTCTGATTCATCCCATATTTTCGTGGTTGAGGAGATTGATGTTAGGCCAGACTTGACTTTCAAGGAGGAACCTGTTCAGATTTTAGATTGTGATGGTAAGGTTCTGAGGAGGAAGTCCATTCCATTAGTGAAGGTTTTGTGGCGGAATCATATCTCTGAGGAGGCCACGTGGGAACCTGAGGACTCGATGCATCAGCAGTATCCTCATCTGTTTTGATCAGGTAAATTTCGAGGTCAAAATTTCTTTTAGGGGGTAGAGTTGTAACGCCCCAACCTTTTATTCTAAAATTTGATACAACTGTGTATCTGCTTCTTTGGTTAAGTGATCTGGGTGTGTGTGAGAGCTCTCAAGTGAGAGCTCCCAAGATCAAGCCTCAACTTTGGCAAATTTTGGTGTTTTTTTTATGTAAGCCTTATACTTGCTCAGTGGGTTTATATTAAATTATTTGTAAAACAATATTAGAATGAGCTTACTAGTTTGAGTGGTAAGTGAGTCTATGTGTTGTATGGAGGTTTTGTGTTTGAATCCTGTGTGCAGCGTGGGAGTTTATTTTTGCTTGTTTGAACGTGAGAGTTTCGGTTGAACAAGAATTCTGAGGAGGTTGAGTAGTGGGTTAATGGGAGTAAATTGAGGGGATTTGCTATGTTGCTGGGATTTTATTTTGTTTCTTTTGTTTTCAAATTTTATTTTCTCTTTCCCCAAATTTCTGACGTTAGTCCCTTCCTTGTCGTTTCTTCCCTTTTCCACTTTTAATTTTTGTTTTCTTTTGTCAGCTGTCGTACATTCGTTCTTGTTATATCAGTTTTCTTCGTGCAGTTGGGTAAGTAAGGTCTTATTTTGTCTATAACTTGCGTCTTTCCAACGTTCATTGGGGTTAAACATTTGTTTCGTGCAGTAACGAATCAGGAAGATCATATTTCTTCTCCTACAAAGTTGTAGTCAGTCGCTCAGAGAGTTGGGGTAAGCGATAAGCGTTGATTTGAATTATGGTTGGTTTTAAATTCTCGGTTTAATTGTGTTTTTGAGTCTGATTCTGAGCTTTGGTATGCCGATTATAGGTTTTGGTGGTCTCGGGATTGTTTTTGCAGTAAATTGATACCAGGTGTGTATCCAGATCGTAGAAAAATGAGATTTGGTGAAAGCCAAAAAACCCCACTGTCGACGCCACACGGTCGTGTGGGAGGCCGTGTGATGCACGACCATGTGATGGCCAGGGTGTGGCCGTGTGAGCCACATGGGCTAGGCCAATCTGGGCGCGTGGGACACACGGGCGTAGAGGCCCACACGGGCAACCCACACGGACGTGTAGTCTCATATATCTGAATTTTTTCCCTAAGGTTGCACGGGGTCATCCCAAACAACAAGCGGGCCTACGATAAGGTCGGTAAGGACTAACAAATCCTAAATTGTATGATCTGTTTGATAGATATCGTATACTGAGCATGATAGAATTGTGCATGTATGATTATTAATCTGGTTAATAGCATGTTGAGCATGTTAAATTGCATAACTATTTCTGTATCTGTTACATTTATTGGGGTGGGATGATGTATATTGGAGGAAGTGTTCTGAAAGGCAGCATGCCTATTATCTTGCAACATGGCTTCATTATATCTGTTATGTGCCACATCAGTACAACATGGTGTGTAGGGCTGGGTAGGTGTTTTAAACCTCACATGGTGTTTAGGGATGGTTAGAGATGGTGTGTAGAGGATGGGTGAGGATGTCTGATTTCTAATTCTGATTTGCATATCTATATCTGTATTTGTAATGGGCTTAAGCCCGAATCTGTATCTGACTGATTCTGATTTTCTGTTGTGTGCATGCTTAATTCTATGGGTGACGACTGATTCCGACTTTTGCCGATCTAGACTAAGAAAGGGTGTCAGTTACACACCTATTTTATGACGATTCACTGACGAGATCCACACACGAACTACCTACAATTATATTACTACCATGTTAATCTAACTACCGAAACGAACTACATAATAACTCCTTACCTTATTCAGCCATAACACCTTAGGCACTAGCAATCCTACCTTTGCCGAAGTTTGCGACTAAACTTAGATCCCGTTGCTCCACCTGTCCAAGCCCTTGATCAGCAGCCTCTAGATCACCTTACTAACAAGACAAAATAGTTATCTCAACCCCTTAGGGCTACAAGTCCAAGTCGACAGCCTCCCTAACCTTTAGGGGTTTCGGCTTTTCTAAAATACGAAATAAAGACTAGATTGAAAAGACTTACCACCGGTTCCTTCGGTCAATGATTCCAATTAATCTCTACTCAATTCTGATGCCGATCTAAACCCTCAAATGATAACAAAATTCGAGCCTTCAGTGATCTCAATATTCGGCTAAGTCCCTAAAAGAGTGGGGTTTTCAGCTTTTGCTGGAACTGTGTAAAGAAAGACGAAATAGGAGGGTTTTGCTGTGGTCTAGTCGACAGAAACTTAAGGTTTAGAGAACTAGAGAGTCGGTCAAGAATGATGAAAAGGATAAGAGAATTGGCTAGAAGAAATCAGCACAGAAGAAAGTATAGTTTTTGGGATTTCGGCTTTTTAAGGCAAATGGCTATGAAGGTTTTAGAAACGTCTGAAGAAAAAGATAGAGATGCACAGGTGGATAAAGAGATTCGGCTATAGGGGAAGAGAAGAAAAAGAAAAAGTTGATGAAGAGAGGAGAAAAGAAAGAAGAGGAGAATGGTCAGGAAACGGTACAATTTTCCCCTAATGCCGAATTTATACTGGCACTTAACCTAGCCGAATTTTGCCCCCTAAAGCACCCCTTGGCCGGCCAACTCTTGCTCCTCAAGAGTCCACCAACCGACCAACACTACTCTCCCTAATTAGCTCCTAAATCCTCTCCCTTATCCCCTCCTTACTCAATCCCTTAAGCACTTTAAACTCCTTCTGACAGACTTTCATTTCAGTTCCATTACTTACCTTTTCTGTGCATAAAAATTAATATCACTAATTTGCTTACCTTGCGACTCGAACCTTAGTTCTCCTTGGTCATCCACACGCCACTTTAATAGCCTTCCCTGTGGCGTCACATGCCACCTTGCCACATGCTTCCTTGTGTTTTATTTTACCCAATTAATACTTAAAAGCCCAACCAACCAGAACCCCTTTTTCTTGTGGAATTAAAATTAATAAAAACTACCGGGTTTTTAACCTAAGCTTGGGCCTTCTAGAGGCCCACTAACCTAAGTAAATCCACGCCAAGCGGACAGAACACCAAAAATTTAAAATTTGCCAACATTCACAAAATTCCCGAAAATTGGTGCGTTACATTACTACTACTTTATTTAATTAATTAAAGGCTAAGCGATTTCATAACCTGAGCTTTCCTTAACGAGTTGAACTTACGAAGTAAGCTTAGCCTCCCTTTCTTTATAGTTCGACTAAATGACTTCATAACCTTAACGTACTTTCTTTCTTACTTTAGCATAGGCCTTCGCCACTTCAAACGGGCACTTCGCCCATATTTTCTTTTTTTTTTTAGAAAGAACGGGGCCTTACTTATTTTGTTCAGGGGGGATGAAAGACAAAGAAAGGGATCAGGGGGTTTTCTTGATCTAAAATTTCAAATATAGCTCATTTATAATTCACATTATTCAAATTGACCCAAAAATCATACTTTTACAAATTTTCATTTTTACCCCTAAACTTTGTCATAATTACACTTTTGCCCCTAGGCTCGTAAAATTATTTTTATTCAATTTTTTTGCACTTTAAGCCTAGCCAAATCATTTTCATAACTATAGCAGCCCACAATTTCCACTAAATCACACTTTTATGACAAATTTTATAATTTTTATTATTTAGTCCATTTTAGCGTTTTCACCGGAAACTACTTGTATGGTCGTAAGTGTTGTACTCTGTTGTGTTTGTAATAGCTCGGTTTTGGGCCTAGTCAGAACATTGGTTTCGGTACTGTAACACCCCTTACCCGTATTTGACTTCGGGACAAGGTTCGAGGCGTTACCGGACTTAAACGTACACAATGTCGTAAAATCTGGCCATAAAATTTCAATAATATCAGAATCATTCAATCACATGCATAATTTCCCTTATACGAGCTACCAAGGCTCTAAACATGCATTAAAGCGGTTTTTGGACTAAACTAAGAACTTTGGAAAGTTTTGGGAAAACTTAGAAAAATTTTCATGAAACAGGGTCACACGCCCATGTGGACACAGGGACACGCCTGTGTGTCTTCAACAAGCCCGTGTCCTCAGGCCGTGTAACTCTCTGTTTATGACGTCAGCAAAACAAATTGAACCACACGGCCAGGCCACACGCCTATGTGCTAGGCCGTGTCCTCCACACAGCTGAGACACATGGCCGTGTATCTGTCCATGTGGCTAATACTTTGGCTATTTTCCAAGCCTTATGTTACCATTAATCCCTCACATCTTTACACACATCACATCATGGCATTATTTTAATGATTTAGCATACTTCACTAAAGTGTATTCTTAACTTTAACATGCTATCGTTCACAAGTTTCACATACTCATATAATATCACGTCGAGACACAATAATCCATATTCATTGACCTTGTTAAGTGACCTTACTTAAACATTAAGCATTCATGTTCAATCATCATCGTCTTATTTCTATACCATACAATTATTTCATGGCTATAACCATTTTGATTTGTCATGAAGCATTTATCATACACACATGTCTTAACACCAATCATGTATGTCCTACAAGCATAAACACATCATCGCATCACAAGCATTAGAACTTATCATGGATAACTAGGCTTACAAGCCACAATCATTATAAGCCACATCTCATGGATATATACAATGAATCAATATAAGCCAATATATTTGGATAATCATAACAACATCTATCATAAAAACTAAGTCCCTATACATGCCACTCACTTGAAGGTGCTTAATACACATATGCCGATACTCGGAGGATGGCTTGATAGTGTGATACTGCCTCCAACGATCTCCAACCCCAAGCTAACCTAACAACACTAAAGAAATGAAAAGGAGGGAGTAAGCTTTACGCTTAGTAATTTCATATGAAAATAATAAGCAATATGCCAACATGCTTCTCAAGGTAATGCAACCATAATTACATTTTTACTTATATTCTGGTCATGCTGTTTTCTTGAGACATAGTTACTAAATTATTCATATCTGGAGCTACAAAACTCCAAATTATGATCCTTTAATTTTTCCTGAAACTATCCTCAGACATCTTATTACCATAAAATTTTTAGAATTCTTTGTCTAGCCAATAAGTACATTTTATTCTTTAAATTTTCCCTATTCCGCTGTTTGACAGTTTTGACCTTTCTTCACTAAAATTTATTTATCTCTTAGTATAGGATTCAAATAATTTTCCCGTCTATTTCTCTTGAAAATAGACTCATTAAGGATTTTAAGAATATAAATTATAACCCATAATTATATTTGTACAATGTTTAATGATTTTTACAATTCAAAATAGGAATTTCCAAAATCATTCTGACCCTGTCTTACAAAAATTCAAATATCATAGAATACAAAATTATTTTGCTCTCAACGTTTCTTTTATGTGAAAAAAGACTCAATAAGATTTTATTTCACATCTTATTCAATTTCTAATTTTATTTTCACCATTTTTGGTGATTTTTCAAAGTCACAAAACTGCTGCTGTCCAAAACTGTTTTATTACAAATTTCACTCTTACATAATCTCACTTATTCCATTCCATCTTACCGAAAGTTCGCTCAACTATCGAGTACATTGCTCATAAATTTTCACACATGTATACCTGCACTTATTCATCGCATAGTCATATTTAATTACACTACTCATTACATGATCACATGTATTTTCACTTAGTCAATTTCCCGTTGAACTCATCAGAATAATAACAGATACATGGTGGTCTGCACATATTACCACCCTTGTAATCGAAGCTATTTAGTGCACATAGTAGCCTGCACTTAGTGCTACATCAGTGACCAAAATCATCTCTTACACATAGTGGCCTGCACTTAGTACCACACATGTGATCGAAGCTATTGGGTATGCATAGTAGCCTGCACTTAGTACTACACATGCAACCTAACCATCTAGTAAATGTAGTAGCCTGCACTTAGTACTACAAACGTGACCTAAAACCATCTTAAACACATAGTAGACTGCACATAGTACTACACATGTGTTCTCACAATGGTTCATTTGTATCTTTTCTATTCCGAAGATCCAACTGGGAAATTCCTCACTTTTCAACATTTTACTAATTCATCCATAATCAACTTAAATTCATAATTTACATCAAGTGATCATTCAATATACAACCACATCTCATATAATAACAAAATATTATAACATAAGTAAAAACTGATATATTATTTACATACAAACTTACTCGTTTCAAAGAAATATCATGTTCTATCGAATTTCCATTATATTCAATCATCCCATCACATGTTATCGACATTTGAGCTATCGATTACTTCATGGGTACATCACGTTCCCATACACAATATAATTAACATATAAATCAATACAACCATAGCAAAATAGATTTTAAGTGTAACAACAATAACATGAATATCATGCTTATTTAATCACATGAACTTACCTTAAATGCAATTACGACCAATTATTCCAATTTAGTCCATAATCTCGAACTTTCCCAATTTTGGCCCGAATCTCGGTTTTCTTGATCTAACATTTCAAATATAGCTCATTTATTATTCACATTATTCAAATTGACCCAAAAATCATACTTTTACAAATTTGCATTTTTACCCCTAAACTTTATCCTATTTACACTTTTGCCCCTAGACTCGTAAAATGATTTTTATTCAATTTTTTTGAACTTTAAGCCTAGCTGAATCATTTTCATAACTATAGCAGCCCACAATTTCCCCTAAATCACACTTTTATGACAAATTTTATAACTTTTTATAATTTAGTTCTTTTTAGCGTTTTTACCAAAAAGTACTTAGTAAAAGTCGTTTCTCCAACCATAAACATGTATTACCATTAAACATCAAAATGCACAAATTTATAACATGGGTCAAACCCTGTACCTTCATCATAACTCAAATAAATGGTAGAAATAGGTAGATCTTGTTACGAGGATTTCAAAAACATAAAAATCATTAAAAACGTGGCTAGAACGGACTTACAATCGAGCTTGGAAGCTTGAAAAACCCTAGCTATGTCTTCTCCATGCAAGGTTCGACCATGGGGTTGAATATGGAAAAAAAATTGCTTTTAATTTTGTTTTTAATTCATTTTAATTACTAAATAACCAAAATGCCCCTAAATTAAAAATATTCTATTTCACCCATTTCATGTCCATTTTTGTCCAAAAAATTAACCAATGGTCTAATTACCATTTAAGGACCTCCAATTTAAAATTTCATAACAATTGGAGACCTCTAGCATTAGAACTCAACTTTTGTACTTTTTATGATTTAGTCCTTTTGACTAAATTGAGTGCCCAAACGTCAAAATTTTCGGACGAAACTTTCACAAAAAGATTCCATAAAATTTTAGAGCTTAAAAATATAATAAAAATTAATTTTATTTCGTCGGATTCGTGGTCTCGAAACCACTGTTCCGATTAGGTCCTAATTCGGGATATTACAGGGACCGCAAACTTGATGAGGAAAAATTTATTTTTTTATTATGATTTTATGGTCTACTATTTCACGAAATGATTTTGTGAATTTTTTTTTGAAAATTTTGACGTTTGGGCACTCAATTTAGTCAAAAGGACTAAATCGTAAAAAGTGCAAATGTTGAGTTCTACATGCTAGAGGTGTCCAATTGTTATGAAATTTTAAATTGGAGGTCCTTATATGGTAGTTAGACCATTGGTTAAGTTGGTGGACAAAACTGGACATGGTTAGGAATGTTTCCAAAGTTTTTCATTAAGGGAATTTTGGTCATTTAGTTATTAAAATGAATTAAAAACAAAAATAAAAGCCCAAAATTTTTTCCATCTTCCTCCTTGGCTGGAATTTGCAAGAGGAATCCATGGCTAGGGTTTTTCAAGCTTTTAAGCTCGATTGTAAGTCCGTTCTAGCCCCATTTTTAATGATTTTCACGTTTTTAAAATCCTTGTAACACGACCTAGCTATTTCTACCATTAATTTGAGATATGATTAAGGTCTAGGTTTTGATCCATGTTAGAAATTTGTGTATTTTTATGTTGAATGGTAGATTATGCATGTTTATCGTTAGAGAAATGACTTTTACTAAGTGATTTTCGGTGAAAATGCATAAAAGGACCTAATTGTAAAAGTTATGAAATATGTATTAAAAATATAATTTAATGGAAAATGTGGGATTCTATAAGCATATATGAGGTTTGGCTATTCATGGGTAGTAAAGAAATTGAGTAAATTTCATTTTATGAGCCTAGGGACTAAAATGTAAATATGTGAAACTTTAGTGGCAAAAACTTAATTTTTCCATAATGTGATTTTTGGGTCACATTGAATAATGTGACTAATAAATAAGCTAAATATGATGTTATAGATCAATAAAAATGAGATTCAGACCTAGAACAGGGGAAAAATGAGTAATTGACGGTTAGGTCCCTCTTTGCCATTTTTGGTGTCGAGGTAAGTTCGTATGTAAATAATGCTATGTTATGTTTATATTTTAAATATTCTAAATGCTTTGATAATGTATGAAATATATGATTGATTTTATGGTTGTATTTGACGAAGTTCGGTTAAGTGTGGAAAATCCCGTTTGAACCTTAGGAATAGAATAGGATACGAGTGACATGTCACTAAGGATATTTATGATATATGTGTGATTATGTGATCCGGGTGTTGGTCCCATACGTCTACCAGTGGTTGGGTAGTCTGACATATGTTGCGGATACTTGATGTGACTTGTGTGAGCGAAGACTGCGTGAAGTTACGTCTTGGACCAGTTAGCTTGTGTGAGCGGGCCCAAAATTTGCTCAAGAGCGAGCATTTATGTGATATGAGATATGAGGTAGCTTTAACTACATATGTGACACTTATGTGCAAAGACTTTTAGTGTATCCATTTAGTATTCCAAGTGTTCAATGGGTATGCCAAAGATGAGAAACTAAGTGGTTATGTTATGAGATGGTACAGTGTATGTACGTGAAGATTTTAAGTATTGACTTCATGATATTGTGAGTTATGATCACTATGAAAGTGACTTTGAGATAGCCCTATGATTGTTGATTTATGGTCATGATGTATAAATGCATGGAAACATGGTTGATGACTATATGTTAGGCCTTGGAGGCCCAATTGATTGGTGAGATAGTAAATGTTGTTCATTTGAATTGTGATTTATTGGTTATGAGTGAAAGGAAATATTTGCCTAATTGCCTATTGAAATGGTTAAGAAAGTATGGAAAGAAAGAGTTTATACAATTTGAAATATGTTGAGCTATATGCATGAAAACATGATTATTCATAAGTAACGTGTACTTTTACTAAGATGTTTAAAATGATTTGCTAATTATGAAACATGTTACATTGGAGAAATTATGGTCATGCTAGACTGAAAGTTGAGTAATGTTAAATTATTTTGATAAATCAAAAAAGAGTAAACATGTGAATAGGTTATATTACAACCTTGATATTTATAGCTATTTTTATATTAACTTGTGCTTATATTGTCAAGCATAGTACATGACTAGCATGAGTTGCTCATTATTTTCATATGGACTTACTAAGCTACGAAGCTTACCCCCCTTTCTTTCCCACCTCTTATAGGTTTATTCAGCTAGCTCGGGTTGGAGATCGTCGGAGATGCTATCACACTATCAAGTTATCATCGTGGGGTAAAAGTGAATACAAACCTCTTAAGTTTATGGCATGTATAGGGACTAAGTCACTTTATAAATGTGTCATTATGATTTAGCCAAAAGTACTGGCTTGTAATGGTTAAAGGTTTATATTGGCTAATTGGTCATAAGCTTATATCTTTATTCATAAGCATATGCTAATGTCTTGTGATGTGGTTTGTATTTATTTGATATATGTGATGGATTGTGGTTTATGACCTAAAGGCTTAATGGTTGAATGTGGCCAAATAGTCTTATTATTGAATGTTATTTGGTATGTTTGGATTTGGTAAAGTATGATGCTATTAGCAAGATGGATGTGGGTATGTGATTGACATGTTATTTTTTTTTTTTTGGTTGGTTTAAATGCATTTATATACTTAAGATTGTGCCATGTGATGTGTGTGAATGTGTGCAAGTAAAGGTGGCAAAATGGCTTAGAAAATAGCCTTGTTTTTGTCCACAAGGGTAGACACACGGGCGTACGTCTAGGCCGTGTGTGATATACGGTCTACCCTCATGGGCATGTGATCCGGCTGTGTGTCCCCTGCACCTTAATTTTGAAAAAATAGAATGTCCAGAATTAAGCACACAGGTAAAGACACGAGCGTGTCTCTCAGCCGTGTGGAGGACAGACCTAAGCATATGGGCGTGTGACTTGGCCGTGTGACCTCAGTTTGATAATGACATCATAAACAGAATGCACCCTAAGATAGACATGGCTTGAAGCACAGGCGTGTGATATGCCACACAGGCGTGTCCCTTAACCCACCTCAAAGTTCTCGATTTAGTCCCAAACCACCTCTAATATAAGTTTTGGGCCTCATAGGCTCGTATAAGGGATGTTATGATTGAATGTGAAAAGTTTTAAATTTGGATGGAGATTCATGTCTCGATTTTGTATGTTTGCTTATGTTTAAGCTTTGGTAATGCCTCGTACCCTATCCCCGCGTTGGACTTGGGTAAGGGGTGTTCTGATGATTAAGACCGAGTTAGGCGAATGACAAGTTTGGGTCTTGAGTTGGTTTCTGAAACTGAGGATAAGGTTCGACTGATTCGGGATAGTTTGAAAATGACTTCTGATAGACAGAAGTCTTTTGCAGATCTGAAGAGACATGAGATTGAGTACCCTGTGGGGGACTTTGTGTTTTTAAGGTCTATCCGTGGAAGAAAGCTCTGAGGTTAGGTCGGAAGGGCAAGCTGAGCCTTAGGTTTATTGAACCGTACTGGGTTCTGAAGCGTGTGAGACCAGTTGCTTATCAGTTGGAGCTACCCCCTGAGTTGGACCGTATTCATGATATGTTCCACATCTCAATGTTAAGGCGCTACCATTCTGATTCATCCCATATTTTCGTGGTTGAGGAGATTGATGTTAGGCCAGACTTGACTTTCAAGGAGGAACCTGTTCAGATTTTAGATTGTGATGGTAAGGTTCTGAGGAGGAAGTCCATTCCATTAGTGAAGGTTTTGTGGCGGAATCATATCTCTGAGGAGGCCACGTGGGAACCTGAGGACTCGATGCATCAGCAGTATCCTCATCTGTTTTGATCAGGTAAATTTCGAGGTCAAAATTTCTTTTAGGGGGTAGAGTTGTAACGCCCCAACCTTTTATTCTAAAATTTGATACAACTGTGTATCTGCTTCTTTGGTTAAGTGATCTGGGTGTGTGTGAGAGCTCTCAAGTGAGAGCTCCCAAGATCAAGCCTCAACTTTGGCAAATTTTGGTGTTTTTTTTATGTAAGCCTTATACTTGCTCAGTGGGTTTATATTAAATTATTTGTAAAACAATATTAGAATGAGCTTACTAGTTTGAGTGGTAAGTGAGTCTATGTGTTGTATGGAGGTTTTGTGTTTGAATCCCTGTGCAAGCGTGGGAGTTTATTTTTGCTTGTTTGAACGTGAGAGTTTCGGTTGAACAAGAATTCTGAGGAGGTTGAGTAGTGGGTTAATGGGAGTAAATTGAGGGGATTTGCTATGTTGCTGGGATTTTATTTTGTTTCTTTTGTTTTCAAATTTTATTTTCTCTTTCCCCAAATTTCTGACGTTAGTCCCTTCCTTGTCGTTTCTTCCCTTTTCCACTTTTAATTTTTGTTTTCTTTTGTCAGCTGTCGTACATTCGTTCTTGTTATATCAGTTTTCTTCGTGCAGTTGGGTAAGTAAGGTCTTATTTTGTCTATAACTTGCGTCTTTCCAACGTTCATTGGGGTTAAACATTTGTTTCGTGCAGTAACGAATCAGGAAGATCATATTTCTTCTCCTACAAAGTTGTAGTCAGTCGCTCAGAGAGTTGGGGTAAGCGATAAGCGTTGATTTGAATTATGGTTGGTTTTAAATTCTCGGTTTAATTGTGTTTTTGAGTCTGATTCTGAGCTTTGGTATGCCGATTATAGGTTTTGGTGGTCTCGGGATTGTTTTTGCAGTAAATTGATACCAGGTGTGTATCCAGATCGTAGAAAAATGAGATTTGGTGAAAGCCAAAAAACCCCACTGTCGACGCCACACGGTCGTGTGGGAGGCCGTGTGATGCACGACCATGTGATGGCCAGGGTGTGGCCGTGTGAGCCACATGGGCTAGGCCAATCTGGGCGCGTGGGACACACGGGCGTAGAGGCCCACACGGGCAACCCACACGGACGTGTAGTCTCATATATCTGAATTTTTTCCCTAAGGTTGCACGGGTCATCCCAAACAACTGTGGGCCTACGATAGGGTCGGTAAGGACTAACAAATCCTAAATTGTATGATCTGTTTGACAGATATCGTATACTGAGCATGATAGAATTGTGCATGTATGATTATTAATCTGGTTAATAGCATGTTGAGCATGTTAAATTGCATAACTATTTCTGTATCTGTTACATTTATTGGGGTGGGATGATGTATATTGGAGGAAGTGTTCTGAAAGGCAGCATGCCTATTATCTTGCAACATGGCTTCATTATATCTGTTATGTGCCACATCAGTACAACATGGTGTGTAGGGCTGGGTAGGTGTTTTAAACCTCACATGGTGTTTAGGGATGGTTAGAGATGGTGTGTAGAGGATGGGTGAGGATGTCTGATTTCTAATTCTGATTTGCATATCTATATCTGTATTTGTAATGGGCTTAAGCCCGAATCTGTATCTGACTGATTCTGATTTTCTGTTGTGTGCATGCTTAATTCTATGGGGTTACACACTAAGTTTACGTAAACTCACTCTTTTTTGTTTATTCTGTACAGGTAATCCACAGTCTTATGCCGATCAGTGTTGTAGAGCCCTTCGGCGACCACATGTTTGAACTGGTTATAGTTACAATTTAATCTTTTTATGTCTGGTTTATTCTAGGTTTATTTCATGTAATTTGGACTTTATGGACTGTTTTAGTTTAACTTGGGTTAGACTGCGATTTTTTAATTTTATACTTGAAAACACAGATTTTATTAAAACCAAGGGTTTTCTAAAATCTTAAACAATTTTCCAAACACAATGATTTTAAAAGCTTCCGCTACAAACACGTTTTACCTCTAAGCAAATTAAATGAATGAGAGCTTTGAAATTGTTAATAGCTATAAGGGCTAATGAACTGGTATGGTTTTAACTTAACGACAACAATTTTTAGCCCTATTTCATGTGACACTTTCAAATTCGATCATAACGTCTAGGCCAGGTTTGGGGTGTTAAAAATGAAACCTTCATGATCTGACCATAATGTCTAGGCTAGATATGGGGTGTTAAATTTGGTGGTATCAGAGCCAGGTTCAAAACTCAAGTTGTAATTTTTGGGTTCAAAAATTTTCTCTTAAAAATTTATTTTAAATGATTTAGATTTCTGATTAAATTTGATATTTGGGTTTATAAAAAGTGAAACCAAGACTCCAGCGTCGATCTAAGTAAGGAACTTTGTATTTTAGTTACACTTACTTTAGTTACTTTAGTATTTTTACTTTAGTCACTTTAGTAAAACTGTTCGACTTGAGAGACTGTAGAAATAAAACATTCTCTACTTTAGATTGGTTGTTACTACTAAAACTTAAGACTTTATAATAAACCTAAGCTAATTCATAAAATTTTGAAATTGTAGATAAGAGATAATGAGTTCTCGTGGAACACGTGGATGTGGTACTCGAGGGTATGGTGGACGTCATAGAGTGGCTCGAGCTGAGGCCGATTTTAAGGTCGATTCTGTGTGCTAAATGATAGAGTGTTGAGGCAATCTATTTTGCAGGAAGTGTGTAGTAGCCCAGTTTGAAACGCAAGGTGACAAATTATGTATCTCGGTGTCTAACATGCCAACAGGTTAAGACTGAGCACCAACTTCCGTCTGGTTTGTTACAACATGTCAAGATTCTGCAGTGGAAGTGGGAACGGGTAACTATGGATTTTTCAGTGAGTTACCTTCGACACCCATTAAGAAGGATTCTATCTAGGTCATTGTGGATCATTTGACCAAGTCTGCTCACTTCCTTCCAGTTCAGACTGATTGCTCGTTGCAAAAGTTAGCTAACTTGTATATCTCTAAGATTGTTAAACTTTATGGGGTTCCTATATCAATTATATCTGATTGAGACTCTCATTTCACATCTCGATTTTGGAAGAAACTACATGAGGCTCTATGTACTTGGTTTGACTTCAATACTACATTTCATCCATAGATTGATGGGCAACCCGAGAGGGTGACTCAAGTATTGGAGGATATCCTTCGAAGTTGTGTAGTTAATTTTTGTTAGGTAGTTAGGAGGAGTTCTTGCCACTGGCTAAATTGGCTTATAATAATAGCTTTCAATCTAGTATTCAGATGGCACCTTAGGAGGCTCTTTATAGTCGTAAGTGTTGCACTTCGCTATGTTGGACTGAGTTGGGGGAGAGGAAGATTATGGGTCTGGATATGGTTACTAAGACTGAGGGTAAGGTTAGATTGATTCAGGATCGACTTAACGCAACTTTCGACAGATAGAAATCCTACATGGATCTTAAGAGAAAGGATATTGAGTTTCATGTAGAGGATCAGGTTTTTCTTAAGGTTTCTCTATGGAAGAAGGTTTTAATGTTCGACCTTAAGGGAAAGTTGAGCCCTTAGTTTATAGGGCCTTATCAGATTTCGAGGTGTGTTGGGCCAATTGCTCATTAGTTAGAGCTACCACCAGAGTTAGACCATATTCATGATGTCTTTCATGTCTCATTGTTGAGGCGTTACCGGTTTGATCCATCTCATGTGATTTTAGTTCAGGAGATTGAATTGAGGCTGAATTTATCTTTTGAGGAGGAGCCGATTCAGATTTTGGATTGCAAGGTGAAAGTTCTATAGAGGAAAAATACTCCTTTGATTAAGGTTCTGTAGTGGAAGCATGGTACTGAGAAAGCCACTTCAGAGCCGAAAGATTCGATCCGTCAGTAGTATCCCTATATTTTTGAATTAGATGATTTTCGAGGATGAAATTTCTTTAAGGATGGGAGAGTTGTAACACCCCAATTTCTAAGTTTGAATTGCTAAATTATGTTAAATGAATTAATTTGTTTAAGTTGTTAAGGGTCTTGGAGGTGTGCGTGAGGTCCTGTGCTCAAACCTCTTCCTTTGAGAATTTTGTATTATTTTTATTTTTATTCCTTTTTCTGGCTCTTTTCATGTAAGTTATAATCTATTCTTGACAGTTTGTTTGCAAAAATGAGCCTATTGGTTTAGTGTTAAGGTTTTAGCTTACCTAGAGGTCCCATTTTTGAATCCTCTGTGTGTGAAACGAAATAAATTTTTGCCTAGTTCTACCCACCTAAGGGGTTAGAGTTTCATTTTAATTCAATTGCTAATTAATTTGGTAGGTTGAGATTATATCAGATTTAATTTTTTATTTGAAATATTAAAAAAATAAAAATATCCCTAAAATCCCTTCCCACTTTTACTGTCTAATTTTTCCACGTTCTTCCCATTCTACTGTTTCAAATTTTCCAAGTCCAATTTTTCTTTTCCTCCTTTTTTTTTTTTCTCATGTATAAGTCTCTTTCAATTTTTTTTGTTTTGTTAACTTAAATCTTCTCTGCCAAATTTTTCCTATTCTTTTCCCTTCTATTTTGGTTTGGTTTTTCATAAGAGCATATACAATCTTTGATCATTTATTGACTTGCACCACACGGTCGAGGACACATCCGTATGCCGTGGTCGTGGGAAAATTAGGGAGGTTACTGACTTGGTCACACGGTCGGCCACACGCCCATGGGTCAGCTTGTGTGTCACACACGGCCAGTAGACACGCCTGTGCGTCTAGGCCATGCCAAACCTGTAGGGTATACTAACTTAATTCGAAAGGGTACCCCATGAGACACATGGCCGTATAACATGACCGTGTGTCACACATGGTTGAGACACATGCCCGTGTGGACAAAAATAGGCCATTTGTAAAGCCAATTTGCCACCCTACTCTCAAGCACACAAAGTAACCAAATTTGGTACCATTTCAATACATTAATAGACAACTAAAACATGCTATTTCATACACATTTCATGCCATTTATACATCATCATTTTCACTACTAAATTCCATAACCAAAAACATGCCAAACCAAATTGATACTTTAACTAATATCCACATTTAGACACAACCCAAATCATCAAGCATTTATTAAACCAAAATGGCATCCAAACATCATCTTAAATTCTACCAAAGTTTACCATGGCCATTACACAAGGCAAATTACACATCAAACGTAAGTCATTAATAAGCCATATAAATTAACCAAATACATCACCAAAACCTTTATAAAAAAGATTCAAGCCTATACATGCCATATAACCAAATCACAAGTGTAAAAATACCGAAATAAAAAATCGGATAGTATGATGCGATCTCCGCCGACTTCCAACCCGAGCAAACGTCCAAATCACTATAAAACATAGAAAAATAACACAAAGTAAGCTATAAAGCTTAGTAAGCTCGTATAGTAATAAACTCATATTATTAAATAACCGCATTTTAAACAATTACTCAAAACATGATATAATTCATATGATTTCACCATTCAATCTCAAATTCATGCACACAGATAATCAAGATTTTCATGAGTTTATTCATTCAAAACATGATGATTTGAATACTTCTTATCAATTCATTCACATCTTCATATGCATAAGCAATCATATATATAACTTTATACAATTCAATTTCCATCACCTTTTCTTTAGTCAAGTGAATTATGAGAAATATCATCAAATAACGGAATTTCACACACTGTATGCCATATGTATATTTAGTTAAAACAATTGTAACTCATATCTCACATATCATTCAATTCATACCTCATTAAAGCCAAATAAATACATTTTGGCATGAAACATACTTATACATAAATCTTTCTCATTTCATATACATGATACATTAAGAACTTGTCAAATTACCTTCATTTGATTCTCATATAGGTTCTGTACGTACCTGTATCACTTAATTCTATTGTACTTTCATTCTCGTCTTGAATTTGCCCGTTGAACTCTTCAGAATCATTAAGGATACTCAACAATCACATATAGCTCATACAATGCCATATCCCAGATATGATCTTACATGTTATCACATATCGATGCCACTGTCCCAAACAGGGTCTTACACGAAATCGATTAACGATGCCAATGTCCTAGACATGGTCTTACACGTAATCGTATTATGATGCCAATGTCCCAGACATGGTCTTACACATAATCACAATACAATGCCAATGTCCCAGACATGGTCTTACATGTAATCTCATCTCGGTGATCCTAATGTCATGACATTAGTATCCTATACTATTCCTAAGGTTCATACGAGACTTTCGGATATCATAACTCTGTCAATCTCGACTCATAATCATGACGATTCAGAATTCAATTCAATTCAATAATAAATAAGCATTTATAACACAATTTAAATATGTTTATTAGCATACGAACTTACCTCGTTTGCTGTAACGGTGAATTGGATTGACTAGTCTGAAACTTTGTTTTCCCCCGTTCTAAATCCAAATATCAATTTTCACAATCTATATAGTAACAAAATTTCCTTATTTAATCATTAATTCATTCAATTTAACACAATTTACACTTTTTGGAAAAATTACACTTTTGCCCATATTATTTTACATTTTTGCAATTTAGTCCTTATCACATAAAATTGCAAATTCATGCAATTAAGGACAAGCCCATGCTAGCCAAATTTTACCCATACCACTAGCAACCCATGTTTTTAGTTTATTCACACATCTAACCATGAATTTTACTCTTTTCTCAGTTTAATCCTTAATTCGCATTTTTGTCAAAAATCACTTTATCAAACTGGTATATATAGCTTCAAACATTAATAAAATATCATAAAACATCTAAATAACCAAGAATTCAACAATTTCATCATTCAAAATCTATAACCATTTTGAAAACGGAGATACAGGCTAGCTAGATTACAAAGCAACGATATCAAAAACATAGAAATTATTAAAAATCGAGCAAAAACCACTCACCAATTAATCTTCAAAACTTGGCAGAATGTAGCTTCACTCATGGATATTTTATTCTTGTATTTTTGGTGGAGAAATGGTGAAAAGATGATGACTTTATGTTTTATTTTATTAACTTATCATTTATTTACTTAATTACCTAATTAACCATTAAAAACATTAGTAATTACACCATATACCACTGCACTATCATCCACTAACTCAAAAAATGGGATATTTTCCATATAAGGACCTTCAATTTAATGTTATATAGCTATTAGACACCTTTAGCTGATAGAATACAACTTTTGCGCTTTACGCGATTTAGTCCTTTTTACCGAATTAACCACTCAAACAGTAAAATTTCTTCACAAAATTTTCACACAATTCTAATATCATACTGTAAATATTAAAATAATAATAAAATAAATTTTTTGACGTCGAATTTATGGTCCCAAAACCATTGTTCTGATTAACCCTAAAAACGGGCTGTTACATTAGGCACAGTTTAGGGCTTGCAAGGTAAGTGGTTGAATCCTTTAGATAGCGGCTAGTGGTGAGTTTCGACAAGAGCTGAATGCCCTTCTGTTGTTGGTTAATTCGATAGTCGAGTAAGGGACTATTGATTGTAATGTTTATTAATTGTTTGTTGTTGATGTCATTGCGCAAAATCTGGTGTTGTTGTTTTACCGACATTCTAGTTTCGATTAGGTGTGTGTTTCTAACCCGAAAACACTGAAAACAATCACGAAAATATAGAATTTCATGAAAAATTTGAAGTTGAAAACTGCATCACACAGCTGTGTGGTAAACCGTGTAGGTCACACGGCCAAGTGGTTGACCGTGTGGGTCACACGGTTGTGTGGTAGACCGTGTGGGTCACATGACCGTGCGGGTCGCATGACTGTGTGGTTGGCCGTGTGGGCCACATAGGCATGTGGGCCTATTTTGGTCAATTTTTTGGGCTTAGTTTGGGCCAGAAATAAGAATTTGAAATTAGATTTGTAGTGTAACAACCTAATTTCGGTGAAATCGAAACAGTGATCTCAGGACCACAAATCCGAGTCGAAAAATAAAAAATTATTTTTATTTTATTATATGATCCATATTATACTAGAAATGTCATGTGAAAATTTTGAAAGGAAAATTTTACCGATTAAGTGCTTAATTACGAGAAGGACCAAATCGCATAAAATGTAAAAGTTGGATTCTAGTAGCTAGAAGGATCAAATGGCTATGGAATTCAAAACTTAAGGTACTTATATGGTAATTAGACCATTAAGAAAAAGTATGTATATATTTTTGGATGATTCATCCATGGAAAATGAGAAAAAGGCAAGGGCCTAAATTGGAAATACTAAAATATTAATTAATTAAAAAGATGAAAAGAATTATATCATCTTATTTTGTAATCTTCAACCTTAAATATACATGGAAACCTTAGGAGAGAGAAAAGAAGCTTTCAAGGCCTAATTGGGTAAGTTCTCTTGTCCCGTTTTTAGTATTTTTGGTATTTTTGAAACCGGGATAGCTTAATCTCTCTATTTGAGGGATTAATTTGAAAAGTTATCAAGGTATGAAAATGGTTCATGGATGTATTATGCTGGAAATTAGAAATTTATGGTAGAAAATGAAAGATTATTGATAGATAAACAACTTTTATAAAGTGATTTTTCATGAAAACATGATTTAGGGACTAAAATGAAAATTTGTAAAATTTGATGAAAAATTCTAAAATTTTATGAATACATGTGCTGGAAAATTTGTAATGGGGCTTTGGTTAGGCTTTAAATAGGGAGCAATTTGGACAAGTTTCATTTTCCAAGCCTAGGGACGAAAATTTTGCCTAGGATGAAAATTTAGTCCACATGAATATAGAATGTAAAAAATTGATGTTAAATTTACTCGTATAGATCTAGATAGATGAAATTTGGAGTTAGAACGAGGAACGAGGAAAATGTCAGATTAGTAGATTTCACATACACGAACTTTTGTCAAGGTAAGTTCGTGTAACTAAATTGTATATGTTTTTATGCTTTATTTAAATGTTGTGTTTGTGAATTTTATCATTGCCATAAATATGTGAAATGATCACCTACTCGATATAGCTCGATAAATGAAAATGCCCGATAAAATGGTAAATGAATAAAATGTGACTTCTATGCTTGACATGAATGTGGAATGTGGTTTACTTGAATTACATAAATGCTACAGAGGTATGAAATAATCAAATGCCCGATAATGCTTGAAAAGTGTTTAAACCCCGGTTGAATAAATGGAAAATTGATGGATATGTGCTTTCCTGAAACAAATAGGGTCCTGCATTTGTTGCGGACGGGATTTAGCTCGGATGAGTAATCCCATTAACCTTGTTATAAAAAGGATTTAGTCTGAATGGGTAATCCCGATATAATACCTCTCGAGCATACATTATGATTAGGGTTTAGCTTGGACTGGTAATCCTAATGAAGCTCCCCTAAGCATATATTATAAAAGGGATTTAGCCTGGACTGATAATCTTATTGTATACATGTGTAGCTCGAAAGTGTACTTTCTGAAAATTGTACCTTAAAGGTACTATTGGACATGAATTGACGGATTCTGATTTGTAAACCTTGGGTGTACTACTAGTGTATCCATCGATATTTCGAATAAATTCAATGGGTAAAAATCTGGCAAGGGCAAAGATGAATTTAAAACAAATTGACATGGAATGATTCATATGATATGGAAATATGACATGAAATGAATAATGCATAAAATACAAGAATTTGATAATTGTATATGGAAATTACCTGTTGAGAATGTTTCATCCTTGATCATAGTCCCGAATACCTTGAATGTACTGCTACTTGTGTGATCTTAATTCTAGGATAAAGTGAGTAAAGTCCTGACATGAAATGATTTGAACTCGAAACGAACTGTTAAGAAGTTATACTTGTAATAATAAGATGAATTATGCATGTTGCATGAATACATGTTATGGAAAGCATATGTGCTTGGAATCCTAATTGTTGTTGAGCCCATATAAGTTTTGATGTTATTATGAATTATATGACTAACAAGGGCAATGAGGATATGTGTAGGGCTTGAGGGAAAATTGATTACATATGCCTTAGTTAGTTATCTCAAATAGGATGAATGATAAGTTGAGTACCATCTTCTACGAACTTACTAAGCATTTTATGCTTACTCTTTTTATTTTACCCTTGTTTTAGAGTAATCAGAAGCTCATTGGATTGGAAGCTTGGCGAAGATCACTCATACTATCCATTGGCCCATGTTGGTATAGTATGGTAATTCAATTGCGGTTGTAATGACATGTATAGGATATGTTGGCCATATTGGCATGTAAATGTAAATGATGCTTGTAATCTAGCCATTTGAATGGCTAGTAATGATTATTTTGATATACTTGTAATGTCATATTATGTTAACCACATATATGTGAAGTAGTTGATCAAATTATGTCAACATGAGGACATAACCAAGGTAAGATTGTAAACATGTACGTTTCAAATGTTATGCCATGATGATGGATGGAATATGCTTGATTAGAATGCTTGAAATGGTTAGTAAATGTCTGTGATGATATATCAGGTTAAATGATAGAATTAACTTGAATAAAATGCTTGGATTTGTTGGGTTATGAATGCAAGATGTGGTGTAGGATTATGGCAAAGCTTGGGGTGAGAAATAAAGGTAGGAATGGCTTTATTTTGCCCACACGGGCAGACACAAGGGTGTGTGTCTAGGCCGTGTGTGACACACGGCCTGGTAACACGGGCATGTGGTTAGGTTGTTTGTCCCCTGCACCTTAATTTTGGGAAATAGAATGCTCAGAATTGGGCACACGGGTAGAGACACGGGCATGTGTCTTAGCCGTGTGTGCCACACGGGCGTGTGTCCTGGCCGTGTGAAACCTGCACCTCATTTGAATTGAATTAATTAACCATATGGCCTAGCACACGAGCGTGTGTCATGACCATGTGTGCAAGTCAGAGAGTTACACGGGGTCGAACACGGCCTCTAACACGGGCGTGTCCCAGGGTCACACGGGCGTGTCCCTTGGACCATATGGGCGTGTGAGGCCTGCACCTTGGAAAAATTTTGAAAAGCTGCGAAAAATTCTTAAAGGTTCCGATTAAGTCCCGACTTGATTCTAATACTCGTATTGGGCCACGAAGGCCCAATCTAGGGACGTTGTGAATGATTTTTGAATTTGAATAGTCACTTGTACGAATTGATTGTAAAATGTTTTGAATGTTCCGGTAACGCTCTGAAACTCTATTCTGGTGATGGATACGGGTTAGGGGTGTTACATGTAGTTACTCTATAAGCATGAAATCCATAAAAATTAAGCATGTGTATTTTAATCAAGCATGACTCTAATTAGTAAAACTTTGTGCAGGCTATGTGACATAATCTGTTTTGATGACATTTATGTAAGCCTATCATAAATCTGTTTTCGTTATGATCATTTGTAACATGAGATGTGGTTTATTTTTACATGTGCATTTGGGTGAGATATGATATGTAACACCCTAAACCCGGCCTAGACGCTATGGCATTTATCTTTCATCAATTTCAAAACTATTTTCTCGTTAATTTTCTCCGTTTAAAACCTATTCTTTAGTGGAAGCTTTTAAAACCTTGATATTTAAAGAAAATCATTCGCTTTTAGGAAAAACGTTGTGTTTAATAAAACTGAGTTTCGTTGCTGTTCAAAATTTCATGAAAACAGTTAAAATCCCAAAACAATAGTAAATAGTCCAAAAGTCCCAAATTACATAAAAAAATACCCAGAAAACAAATAGGAATTAAAACCATAAAAGAAATTAAAATCGTTCAAATAGACTTGTGGTCATCGCTGAGTCCTCCGTTGCACCTATCCGTCTAAGTTTGGGGATTACCTGTATAGATAAAATAGAAAGGGATGAGTTTACGTAAACTCGGTGTGTAATCCCCATAGAAGACATGCATACAGTCATCAAAACAAACAATCAAATGCAGTTTGGGCCTAAGCCCATTTCAGTTTCAGTAGCAGTTCGGGCCTTAGCCCATTTTAGTTTTATTTGCAGTTCAGGCCTTAGCCCATTTTAGTTTCAGTATCAGATATGCATTAGGGCCTAAGCCCATCACAATAATAGTATCAGATATACATTAATTAGTAAGCAGAGTTCTACCCAACTAGCCTCTACACACCATCTCTGTCCATCCATACACTCCATGTGGGGTTTAAAACACCCACCCATCCCTACACTCCAAGTAGTACCGAATGCGACACATAATCGGTAAATTGCAGCGAGCTGCCAGATAATAGGCTTAAGAGCCTTTTAGTACACTTCCTCCAAATATCAACATCCCAACCCAATGCAATGCAACCTACAGTATATGACATGCTAATATGTGAATATCAGTTATACATACAGTTCAACATTCATTCATATAATCATCATGCTCAGTACATACATCATACATACAGTTCATGCATTTAAGGGTCTAAGTAGTGCTTACTGGCCCTACAGTAGGTTCCAGTTGATTTGGGCAACCCGTGCAACCTAAGAACACATTTAAGTTAAATGGGCTCACACGCCCATATGGCCTACTTGTGTTGCCCACACGCTCAGGTTGGCCTTGGCCTATGTGGATCACACGACCTGGCCTAAGTTTCCACACGCTCGTGTGGATTCCAGTGTGGACCTACACGCCCGTGTGCCCCACACGGCCCAAATCAGTCTAGCCTGTGTGTTGCACATGGCCTACCTGACCATCACCCGGCCGTGTCTTACACGCACGGCCTGGCGTCATTGATCACACGCCTGTGTTATGGCACACAGCCTACCACACGGTTGTGTGGCGATAATAGAAAAGTTTTCGGCTTTTGTCAAAAATGCATTTTCTTACAATTCGGGTACACACCTGGTATGTTTTCGCAGCTAACGCAATCTCGAGACAACCAGAACCTATAATTGACATACCAAAGCTCAGGATCTGACTTAAACCACGATTAATTTGAAACTATGGAATCAACAAAAATGTCATTTGAGAACCCTACACTTACCCCAACTCTTCGTACAATCTAGATTATAAATTCGCGAGAGGAGAGACCCAAACTTCACAATTTGCCGTTGCCAAAACAATAGATATCCCTAAGTCTCGATAGGGAAATAGTAGTTACAGAATGCTTAAAAACTTCACTTACCACTCGAACGATGGATAACGAAAACTTAGAAACGCAGGAATTCCATAGCAAAATCAGCAGAATTGGAAATAAAATGAAATTTAGGAAAAAGAGAGAAGAGAAACTGACGTCAACTGATTTTGGAAAAGAAGGGAAAATTTTGGGAAAAGAAAAGAAATTAATTTTGAAAATAAAAAGATTTTATCAGACTAACTCCCAAATCCCATATTTCTCTCCCACTAATCCAGTTCTCAAATTTTTAGTTCAACCGAAATTCTATCTGATAACCGAGCAAAAATAATACCCTCGCTTGCGCAGAGATTCGAACCCAGGTCCTTCAACAAAACACACCCTTACCACTCGAATTAATAGGCTTATTCTGATATGGAATATAGATAATTAAACGTAAGCCCGCTGAACAAGTATAAGGCTTAAGTCTGAAAAAATCCAAAATTTGCCAAAGCTAACACTAAACCACTGAAGCAGATACTCAATTGTGTCACATTTTAACATGAACAAAAGCAAGAATTTTGGGGCGTTACAACTCTACCCCCTAAAAGAAAATTTCGGCCTCGATATTTACCTGATCAGAATAGATGAGGATATTGTTGATGCATCGCATCCTCAGGCTCCCACATGGCCTCCTCAGTACTATGATTCCGCCACAGCACCTTCACTAAAGTGATAGATTTCTTCCGAGAAACTTTTACATCGCAACCCAAAATCTGAACCTGCTCCTCCTCAAAGGTCAAATCTGGCCTAACCTTAATTTCCTCAACAGGGACAATATGAGTAGGATTACAACGATAATGCCTTAACATCAAGACGTAGAATACGTCATGAATACAATCTAGCTCTAGAGGTAACTCCAACTGATAAGCGACCGGTCCCACTCGCTTTAAAATTCGGTAAGGCCCAATGAAACTAGGGCTTAACTTGCCCTTGCGACCAAATCTTAGAAATTTCTTCCATGGAAAGACCTTGAGAAACATGAAGTCCTCCACAGAATACTCAATCTCACGTCTCTTCAAATCTACATAGGACTTCTCTCTATCAGAAGCCACCTTGAGATGATCCCTGATTAGTCGAACTTTATCCTCAGTCTCGAAAATCAACTCAAGACCCAGCACTCGACGTTCGCCCATCTCAATCCAACACAAAAGAGTACGACACTTACGACCATACAGAGCCTCGTGTAACTTTTTCTAGAACCAAAACATGAAGCGAAGATCCCTATCAGAAATGATTGAGACCGGTACCCCATGTAGTCTCACTATCTCAGGAATGTAGAGCTTCGCTAACTTCTGAAGAGAATAGTCAATCCTAATCAGAACGAAGTGCGCTGACTTGGTCAATTGATCCACGATGACCCAAACAAAATCCTTCTTAATGGGTGTCAAGGGCAACCCACTAATGAAGTCTATTGTTACTCACTCCCACTTCCATAGCGGAATCTTAACCTGTTGTAGGAAACCCGAAGGTAACTGATGCTCAGCCTTAACCTACTGGCATGTCAGATATCATGCCACAAAATCAGTAACCTCACGCTTCAAACCCAACCACCAGTACAGTTCTCGAAGATCTCGATACATCTTATTCTCACTGGGATGATAGCATAAGGGCTACTATGCACCTTTCTCAGAATAGACTGCCTCAGATCAGTATCATTCGGTACACAAATTCGACCATGAAAATAGAATACCTCATCTTTATTCAGCCCAAAGTCCATAGTGCTGCCACTCTCAACCTGACGGAATTAAAGACCCAACAATTCATCCTCTAATTGCCTATCCTGAATCTGTTCTATCCAAGTCAGTTTAACCTACAGCTTCACCAACAAACTTCCATCGCTGAACAAACTAAGTCGAGCGAACATCGCTCTCAAATCAGTTATCACCCTACGGCTCAACGCATCGGCCACCACATTGGCCTTGCTAGGATGGTACTCAGTAGTACAATCATAGTCCTTAAGTAGCTCAATCCATCTACGCTACCTAAGATTCAACTCCTTCTAAGTCAGGAGGTACTTAAGGCTTTTGTGATCAGTGTAGGTAATGCACTTCTCATTGTACAGATAGTGCCTTTAGATTTTCAAAGTAAAGACTACGATGGCCAACTCCAAATCATTTGTCGGATAGTTTGCCTCATGCGTCTTGAGCTGACGAGATGCATATGCCACAACGTTACCATCCTGCATCAGAACACAACCCAAACCCACATGTGATACGTCACTGTAAACCACAAAATCCTTCCTAGATTCAGGCTATATCAAAACATAAGCCACCGTCAGAATAGTTTTGAGCTTCTCGAAGCTCTCCTGTTGCACATCAGTCCAAACAAATACCCTTATGTAGCAGTTTAGTTAAGGGCGCTACAATCAGTGAGAAACCTTTCTCAAGCCGTCGAATATAACCTGCCATCCCTAGAAAACTGTAAATCTCAGACACATTCTTAGGCTATTTCCAATCCAGTACAGCCTCAGTCTTACGAGGATCAACTCGAATCCCCTCTAAAGAAACTACGTGTCCTAGAAATGTTACCTCTTGTAACCAAAATTTGCACCTGCTAAATTTAGCATATAGCTACTTTTCCCTCAAAATCTGAAGAACCACCCTAAGGTGCTTGCCATGATCATCCTCAGTCTTAGAATAAACTAATATGTCGTCGATGAAAGCTACGATAAATTGATCTAGGTAGGGCTGACATACTCAGTTCATCATATCCATAAATGTAACCGGTGCATTCGTCAACCCAAAAGCCATCACTAGGGAACTCATAATGCCCATACCAAGTCCTAAATGTAGTCTTATGCACATGTAACTCTTTAACCCTCAACTGATGATACCCTAAATAGAGATTGATCTTAGAGAATACAGAAGCCCCTCAGAACTGATCAAATAAGTCGTCAATCCTCGAAAGTGGACACTTGTTCTTAATAGTCAACTTATTCAACTGCCGATAATCTATACACATCCTCATGGTCCCATCCTTCTTCTTAACAAACAGAATCGGTGCTCCCCATGTTGACACACTGGGACGGATGAAACCACGATCCAAAAGTTCTTGTAGTTGAGCCTTAAGCTTTGTAATCTCCTTCGGTGCCATACAGTAGGGAGCGATAGACACCGAAGCTGTACAAGGAAGAAGCTCAATCCGAAATTCCACTTCTCGATTTAGAGGTAAACCCGGTAGCTCCTCAAGAAAGACGTCCAAAAAATCCCTTACAATTCAGATCTCCTTTATAGTGGAGTCCCTAGAAACGAAAATACTAATATAGGCCAAAAATGCCTCACATCCCTTACGAACCAGTTTCTCAGCCATCAGTGCAGAGATCACATTAGCCAAATAATTCCAACGTTCTCCAATAATGACTACCTAATTATCCTCCTCAGTTCTTATGACGACCCTCTTAGTCGCACAATCTAGACTAACATGGTGCTTGACCAACCAGTCCATACCCAGAATTAGGTCGAACTCCTTAAATGGAAGCTCCATCAGATTAGCCAGAAATACCAACCCTGGAGCCTCTACCGGTACATCTCTATATAGTTTGCTAACCCGAACCATTACCCCAATGGACTCAGTACAGTCACCTCACTAGAAGTACTCTCAACCAAAATCCCCAAGTTCTCAGACACAATGCTAGCTACATAAGAATGTGTGGAACTTATGTCTATCAAAGCAAAGCAATGTACAACATAAATTAAGAAGGTACACGTAATGACGTCTGGAGCATCTCTATTCTCCCAACAACGAGCAACATAAACAAGAGCAGATTGCATCGCCTCAGTTTGTCCAGCACTTTTACCTGGTGCCCTCTGTCCATGGCCCATACCGTTACCACCCTTAGCCTGAACACGACCCCTCGGTGGCTGTTGAACTACCCTCTGTGACTACGTAGTACCAGAACCCAGAGCTTATATCTGATCAGCCCTTAGTGGACACTCCCGAATACAGTACTCTAATTACCCACACCACAAACACGCCTCAGTCCTCTTCCAACATTTGCCTTGATAACGCCTACCACAATTTCCACATAGTTACAATCCAGTAGAAGCAACAGGGGGCCCAGCTCTAATCGGCCCATTAGTCTTGACCTTTTTCTTAGACTTCTGTACCGAACTCGAGGGCTTCAGATCCCTCTTGTTCTTACCCCTATCTCAATCTTTATTTTGACGTTTAACGCGCTTCACCTCTTCGGCGATCTTTACCTTCTCCACCAGAACGGAGAACTCTCGCTTCCTCTACGGAGCTATTAGTACCCTCAGACTATCCCGAAGGCTGTCCTCAAAATAGACGCATTTCTCATATTCAGACACCACCATGCCTTGCACATAGCGGTTCAGTCGTAGAAATTCAGCCTTATACTAGGCCACAGATCGATCTCCCTAAGTAAGGTTTAGAAACTCATGCCTACGAGCATTGATGTAATTTGCTCCCACATACTTCCCTTGGAAGGCAGACTTAAAGAACTCCCAAGATAGACGATCGGGCTGTGTGCCCTCTTTAACGGTTAGCCACCACTGATAGGCCTCATTGCAAAGCAACGAGACTGCACCATTCAATTTTTGCTCAGGGGTACAGTCTAAATTGTCCATTATCCTCTCAATAGCCTCCGTCCAGTACTCAGCCACATTAGAGGTGACTCCAGTGACACCCCTAAAAAATTCTGCTCCATTGGACTGGACTCGTTTGGTAACTGACCCTCAGCCATCAGATCCAGTATTAGGCCCAGCGACTATAACAACCTGATTTAGGGCCTAGTCAGAACAGTGATCTCAGGATCACAAATTCAAAGTTTGGAAAATTATTTTTATTATTATGAGGTTATATCCTGATTATATTAGTGTATGAAAATTTTGGTGAGTTAATTATCCGATTGTAAAAAAGAACTAAATCGCAAAAAGGGAAAAAGTTGCATTTTTTAGTACCCAAATGTGTTAAATAAATAGAGAAATAAAATTGGGGGCCTTTTATGAGCAATTAAACCCCTAGAAACAAGGTGGTCGGCCATATAAAGCAAATTTAGTCAAAAGGTCAATATTAGGTGGCTTGATGACATAATTTTGTGATAAAATAATACCTATGAGCTTAGCTATTATTTCTTTTCTTTTCCACACCTTCTCTCTACCGAAAATATCAGCAAAAGAGGGGTTTTGAAGCTTTGAAATTTCAGAAACTTATCACCTCAACAAGTAAGTGATTTCCATGTCCTTAGTTGATGATTTTCGCATTTTTGGGACCTTTGAAGCATGAGCTTCCAAATGAGGGGCCTATTTTGCAAAATGATTAAGAGTTTAAGGTTTTTCCATGAATGGACTTGTGATGCTTGCTAGGTTTCTATGGAAGAATATGAGTCTTAGAAGAGTTCTTAACAACTTTTGTGAAAGGTGTTAGCATGAAAACACCTAAAGGGGCTATTTTGCATAAGTTGCAAAATAGATGATAAGTGTGTGAAATAGTGAAATTTTGGGGTTGTTAAAAGAGTATAAAGAGTTCGTCTAGGCTTGATATACGAAGAAATTCGATAAAAAAATTGATTTTCGATCATAGGGGTAAAATGGTCATTTTGCCAAAGTCTAGGAGTAAAATGGTTATTTTACCAAAGATGTGAACTTGTGGTGGCCTAATTATAATTAGTGACTAAATGAGTGCATTTTGTTATTCTAGATCAAGTTTTTCCAAATCCGAACCTAGACCGGGGGAAAGCCAAGCAAGTCGACTAAACCAACTAGTCGAGTACATTTTGTAAACTGAGGTAAGTTGTATGTAAATGATACAACTATATTATTAATATATGTGTTTAAGTTTTCATTGAATGGATATAGCATGAATTGCTTGATTGTGTATTGAGAATGCATAAAGACAATGAGATGATAGAACTCCCATTAGAACACTAGGTAATATACCGAATATTCTAGCTGTGACATTTGGGTCACTTATGTGAGCTAGAGTAAGACATGCCTGGGACATGCGTCGGCCACATCATGATAGCCAGTGTAAGACCATGTTTGGGACATGGCATCGGCATTGAGATGAGTGCTAGAGTAAGACATATCAGGGACACGCATCGGCCTCGATAATGATAGTCAATGTAAGACCATGTCTGGGACATGGCATCGGCACCTTACCCCTACATTGAGGTTTATAGAAGGACCGACAACGTACCAAATGGTTCAATGGTGTAAGTATGTTTGCGAGTTAATAATGAAAACATAATCATGCTGTGTTTGATACAGGTACCAAATTGGTATGTATGAAAAATGAGCTCATTAGAGAGCATATGACTTGTATGGATGGTGATGAGTAAGTGATACTTATGCTTATCCTTGTGTTATGAGCATGATGATTATTGATGAATTGTTGTTGTATGTTTATTTATATGCAACTTACTAAGCTTTTATGCTTACCCTTCTTCCTTTCCATTTTCTTATAGTGCTGCCTATTTAGCTCAAGGATCACTTGGAGTCAGAGATATCAATCACACTATCGTCTGAAACTTTTGGTATCGTTGGATTTATATTTTTGAATATGGCATGTATAGGGCTTAGACTTGATTATTTTGTGTCCTTAAGTATTGGCCTAATGTGTAGGCTTGGGATAAGTCCCACACTTTGAATTTGGTTTTGATATTGACTATTACTCATTTTGATTATGCAAAGATGATATTTCCTTGGTTGAGTTTATTGCCTTAGGAAAGAATGTCTATTGTAGCTGATTTGGTTGTATGGTATAGATTAGAATTGATGTTGGTTGAGTTTATGTTAATTGATGTAAATAAGGGTGGCAAATAGGCTTGGTAAATAACCTTATTTTGTCCAAATGGGCGTGTGTCTAGACCATGTGTGACACATGGTCAGCCCCATGGGCGTGTGATGAGGCCGTGTGTCCCCTGCACATAAAAATTTCAAGTCAGTATGCATGGTAATAACTACACGGGCAGAGACACGGCCGTGTGTCTCAGCCATGTGGAGGACATGGCCTAGCACATGGGCGTGTGCTATGGTCGTGTAACATGTTGGGTGTGCTGATGTTAGAAACAAAATACTCAAGTTTTCTCACACAGGCTAAGACACGAGCATGTTAAGGCCGTGTAAGCAACACGAGCCAGGGACACAGGCGTGTGTCCAGGCCGTGTGAAGTCTGCACTTGAATTTTGTAAAATGGTGTAAATAAATTGGCCACACTGGTAAGGGAAACGAGCATGTCCCTAGGTGTTTAGGCCGTGTGAGACACACGGGTCATCAACACGGCCATGTTAGGATGGTCACACGGGCGTGTTACCTTTCCACACGAGCGTGTACCCTGTTTTAAATGCAAAGTTTGCATAGATTGGATAAGGACCCAGAAGGATTCCGAATGGTTTCCAATGTTCGATCTAGGCCTTGTAGGACCATATTAAGAGGTTTAAAGTAGAAATTGAAAATTTTTTAAATTGGACCGGGTCTTGGTGACTTAAAATGGGTTGCATGTACGAGATCAAGTAGGTAATGCCTTGTACTTCGACCCGGCTTGGGTTATGGATATGGGGTGTTACAGCGACCCTCTCTAGTATCCTTAACATAGCCTAGGACAATGTGTCGTCCCCAGCTATGTGATCATGAGACCCAGTTTCAGTAGCAGGTGACATAGGTGTCTCGCTCGTGTCCAGATTCAGCATGCTGCCTAGGGAAGAGGACTCCGCTCTAGCCCCTTTATGGCCTCTACCTTAGCCTCTAGTACCCCGTCAATGGATACCTCATGTGCTCATTTCTATTCGGTTTTGTCTATATTACAAATTTTATAAATCAGTTATAGTTTCAGTATGTATTAACAGATGTTTTATGTAAAGCAGTATCATAAATTTAGAGTTTGTTTTCCACAAATACAGTCTCTATCAGTTTCAGTTTCACTATAGTTTCACTATACACTAACTAGAGTGTTTTCAGAATAGACTATCTATAGTATCATAACAGTTTATCATAATACTTACAGGATTGGCGCCGGAGACTCAGTGTACCACATTCTCAGCCAAATTATTTCAAATCATTTGAAAATCAGTTCTTAAAAACCAAGTTTTGAATCCAAAAATCTACAGCCGAGTTTTGCAACCTAGCTATGATACCACTAAATGTAACACCCCAAATCTAGCCTAGACGTTATGGCTGAATCTAGCAATGTCACATGAAAAGAATTTTGAAAACGAATTTATCAAGTTAGAACTGTTCCCTTTTTTTTAGCTTTCATTTATCTTTCATCAAATTCAAAACTATTTTCTTGTTAATTTGTTCTGTTTAATTTGAAACTACATAATCAACAAAAATGTCATTCGAGCACCCTACACTTACCCTAACTTTCCGTACAATCTTGATTATAAATCTGCAAGAGGAGAGACCCAAACTTCACGATTTGCCGTTGCCAAAATAATAGATATCCCTAAGTCTCGATAGGGAAATAGTAATTATAGAATGCTTAAAAACTTCACTTACCACTCAAATGATGGATAACGAAAACTCAAAAATGCAGGAATTCCACACCAAAATTGGCAGAATTGGAAATAGAACGAAATTTAGGAAAAAGAGAGAAGAGAAACTGACGTCAATTGATTTTGGAAAAGAAGGGAAAATTTTGGGAAAAGAAAAGAAATTAATTTTGAAAACAAAAAGATTTTATCAGACTAACTACCAAATCTCATATTTCTCTCCCACTAATCTAGTTCCCAAACTTTTAGTTCAATCGAAATTCTATCTGATAACCGAGCAAAAATAATACCCCCGCTTGTGCAGAGATTCGAACCCAAGTCCTTCAATACAACACAACACACACTTACCACTCCAACCAATAGGCTCATTCTAATATGGAATACAGACAATTAAATATAAGCCCTTGAACAAGTATAAGGCTTAACCCCGCTGAACTTGGGACCTCACACACACACCCAGAACACTTAACAACTGAAGCAGATACTCAATTGTGTCACATTTTAATAGGAACAAAAGTAAGAATTTTGGGGCGTTACATGATATGTGATGCAGGAAGTGTGATATAGCAATTTTACTACAATTCTAGCGGTATTTCCACAATATATGTGTATTCTGGTAGTACAGTTGCAAACTTTCTTAGTGGCATATGACCACATTCTGGTGTGATGGTTGGATGGGTTCTTGTAGCCCTATTTGCTGTGATTTGTCGGACGGAGTGGTGTGTAGCGGATGAGGGTAGATTAATTATGTTCTAATATGTGCATCCATGCATGTGAGATATCTAATTTGTTTATTCTAATATATGCATATAAGCATGTTTTGGTGTGATTTTGCTTCTAGGCCAAGGCATGCACTGGGCTTTAGCTCACTTTGTTTGTTTAATATTTTTTAGGTGTTCCTCAAACTTAGGATTTGGCGATAGTTAGGAGCTTGATTCTGTTTACAGTTTTTAATTCTTTCAGAAACTTCTATTCTGGATTTTACGGACTGGCAGATTGTTTTATTTTTTGGACTTTAACTTTGGTTTGAAACTTGTTAAATGTTTTTAATTAATTAATAAGTTTTTTTTAATTCGAATGATTTCTGACTAAACGAATCAAATAAAAATTTTTCAAAGATAAACAACTCTAAGATATTTTCTACTGCAAAGATTTAATTGGTATAAAGTGTTTTACAAAACAAGTGGTTGAAGCGAGATGGTTTTATTAAATTAGTTTTGTAAGCAAATATTTCAAGACGCTTTCATATGTTTTTGTGACAAACAAATTTACCAAGGATATAAAGCTAGTTTTATAATTCTAAACTTTCGATTTATAAAATAAGATTTGATTCAAAAACAAGTGGTCGAAGTTTCAATTTAGTAATGTAACTTTGATGGTCTGGTCATAACATCTAGGCCGAGTATAGGGTGTTACACGGTCTTTCTGCTCACTTGTTGAAACCAGAAATGAATTGGGTGTTTGAATAAAAATGAACGTAATGGATAGAAAAAGAAAAATGTAAAACATTCAGAAATAATAATGGTTTTCTCCGACATGGAGAAATGAAATCATTTGAAAATAAATGTAGGTTTTAGAAAATGAAAATAAAAATGAAAACAAAAATTTGCAATCCTATATAGGATTATTTAATAATGATGGAAGAATGAGTTTATGTTTTTCTGACTATTTTGATGCTCGAAAATGAAAATAAACTATTTGATCATAGTGGACATGTTGAGTTGTGACATATTGAATGAATTTTCTCCAAATTTTATCAGGGGTAAAATTGTCAAAATTTTACCGAGGGTAGAATTGTAAAAAAAATTATTGGGGTAAATTTTGGATGAGAAAATTATTTAATACGTTAATATTAAAGTTTATTTTTGAAAACAAAAGAACTGAATCAAGTTGGATCATATTATAGTGTATTGGGTCAAAAAGGCCCAAGAAGTACTTATAATTGGACTTAATGTAAGAGACGCCCAAAACCCCTCATGTAAGGAGGTGGGACGACAAAACCCTAGTATCATTAACTAGGGTTGCTGCCCCCTATATCCTAGTTAAACTAGGATATCATTTTTCTACTGGAAATAAACTTTTACAACTCTACAAGGGTTCTACCTTCTCTTCCTATAAATAGATGTCTTTGGAAAAACTATGAACACAACTTTAAGAAATTGTTATTCTACTGAAAAATAGAGAGAATTTATTCTCAACTGTTACATATATATTTTTCCAAAATAACAATTCAATTGGTTTCAATTAAAGAAGAAAGAATTTTTGTTTTCACCCCAAAAAGGAAACTTTTTCTAGTTTTGTGTTTTGATTTAATTAGTTTGAGCCCACACTTGAAGCAGCTCATGCTACGAGAATAACAGAGAAGATCGTTTGGTTGAACACCGAAAAACATCAAGGTTCCATTTATCCAAAAGCATAGGTACGAATTCGATTAAGGTTTATTGTTATAAATATCACAAACCGAGTCGGTTTTCAAAATTTCAATTCTCTGCTATGCAAGAAAACTGTTTTCAAACCGAATTTTTTCCAACGCTCTCCACCTTACCCAACTCCATTGATACTGTGTATCAACAAGATGCATTGAATCTATAGCTACTTGTAGTGCCTCCAATATCCAAGTAACGCTTCTAAAGAATAATGTTTATAATTTTAAGTATAATATTTTCTAATTTGATAATTTAAAAATTTTATAATTTTATAATTTTTTTTAGGATAAATTACCTAGTTGGTCACCAAACTTTTAGGGCACCATCATTTTGGTCACACAAAATGAAATGCTTCTAATTTTGTCACTCAACTTTTAGAGCACTTTCATTTTAGTCACCCAAGCGTTAAATCTCTAATGTCGATTAATTGTACACACCACATCATATTTACACTTTCATTTTGGTCACCCAACTTGTAGATTGCTTTCATTTAGTCACTCAAAAATTATATATTTTTAGGTATTGATTGGGGTCAAAAAAATCAAGGATTAAAGTAAAAAAGGCGATAGAAATTAAAACAATACACAATTGTTAAATTGTACTCGTTTATCCCATTGCCAAAAAAATTAATTTTTTAATATTATAATTTTAATTTTCAAAAAATCAAAATAAATTAAATAAAATTTTGAAAATTTTTATTTACTTAAAAATATCAATCAATTTGTTACTATAATACTGAAATTATTTAATTTAACCCCCTTATAAATTTTAAAAAATATTTTTTTATTTCCGAATTATCCTTAAGGAAATCGACTCAAATAACTCATATTTAATAATTGACTACAAAACTTAAATTCCTTTTGATTATATAATTTTGAACCATCAATGTTAAGCTAAAAGCAAAGGGAAAAACAATTACATTAAATTAAACTAATTGTTTGTTCTTTGTTTGAGTGAAGAAGTGATAAAAAAATGTGAGTTATGTTTGGCATGGAAGATAAAATTAATTAATTAAATTAATTGCAAGGAATTTTCTTTAATCTTAGCTTAGCATGAAAGATTCAAGATCATATATCAAAAGAAATTTGTGTTTTGTAGACTGTAACACCCTAAACCCGGCCTAGACGTTATGGCCGAATCTGGCGATGTCACATGGAATGGAAGTTGTAAACGAGTTTGTCGAGTTAAAATCGTTTCAGTTAAATTAGCCTATCTTAGTTCGAAGTAAAATACATGTTATTCGTTATGTCTAAAATCATATCTTTTTAGCGGAAGCTTCAGAAAGCACTTATTTTTTAAAAAAAATACCATTTGATCTTAGTGAAAACTGAGGTTTATCATGCTTAACAGTAACAAATCGTAAAAAAATTAAGAAATCAAAAACTTAAAGCCAGATAGTCCAAAGTCCATAAGTTACATCAAAACCCCAAAGAAGTAAATAAATCTAAAAATTTACGAAAAACAGTTTAAAATTTACGTGTGGCCATCGTCGAGTCCTCCGCTGCGCTGATTCATCAAGTCTGGGGATTACCTGCACAGATTAAACAGAAATGGTGAGTTTTTGCAAACTCAGTGTGTAATCCCCACAGAAACATACATACAGATACACATCAGAATACAATTAGATATAGGCTAGGCCTGAGCCCATTACAGATTCAGTTTTGGCCTTAACCCTATCAAATACAGTATGCAATAACAGAAAATCATAATCCTACCTACCAGCCTTTACACACCATCTCCGTCCATCCTTTCACACCATGTGGGGATTAAATCAACCCACCCATCCCTACACACCATGCTGTATCGAGATGTGACACATAATAAAAAATTTGCAGCAGAGTTGCCAGATAACAGGCTTGATAGCCTTTCAGATACTTCATCCAAATACAATAACCCACCCCAATGCAATGCAACATACAAAAGATGTCATGCTATTACACATTTACAGTCCATACATTCAGATCAGCATACATGCTCAGTTCAAATTTCATACAGACAGATCACAAAATTAGGGGTCTAAGTAAAGCTTACTGACCCTACAGTAGGTCCACAGTCAACTAGGGCGACCCGTGCAACCTTACAGAATATTTCAGATAAATGGGCTCACACGCCCATGTGGCCTGCCCGTGTGGGCCCACAAGTCCCAAATTGGCCTTGGCTGTATGGATCACACGGCCTGGCCCAGAATTTCACATGCTCGTGTGACCCACACAGCCCAAATCAGTGTAGCTCGTGTCTCGCACACGGCCTACCTGGCCATCACACGACCGTGTTATACGCGCACAGCCTGGCTCATCGGTCACACGCCCATGTTCCTTCACACGGCCTACCACACGGGCGACCACACGCCTATGTGGCGTCGACAGTAAGCTTTTTCAGCTTTTCGCTGAATCCCGTGTTCTGCATTTTGGATACACACCTGTATCGAATTGATGCAAAAATAATTCCTAAGCCTTCCAAAACCTATATTAACCAATACAAACTCTCGGTTAATCACTTAACAATGAATTAAGCCAAACCCGAAACATGATATCCAACCTTTGAGTGAAAACCCTTACCTTCAATGCTTCAAAATCGGTTGCTTACGAATAGTACGAGAAGTGTCTCGATCCTAGCGAAACGATGCTGGCCACACATCAGAATAACCCCTAGTTAGAAACTTAACATTCTCAACTACAACCACATAAAATTACTTACCGAAGTTGTCCACGAAATGACAGAGTAAGGAACGATAGTGCGATCGCAGTCGAGGTGGGAACAAAATCAAAAGAAAGTAGGAGGAGAAAAGGGAGGTTTCGGCAAAAGAGAGGAAAAGCAACCAAAACGATGAACGTCAAAATTTTCTGAGAGAGAAAAAAAGAAGAATCGAAATTTGGGAAAACCAACAAAAAGATGATACTCATCCCTAAATTTCCTCCCACTAATCCCACTTCTCAACTACCTCAGAATTTCTATTTGACAAAAACTCTCCCGGTCAAATGAGCAAAAATAAATTCGTTTGCTCGTGAAGGAATTCGAAAACAGAACCTTCAACTATCTAACACTCTACTTAACCACCAAACCAGTAGGCCCATTCTAGTATATTCTTACTAACAATTGGCTTAAGCCTACTGAGCAAGGTTGAGGCTTATTTAGAAAAATTCTCAAAAATTTACCAAACACATGTCTTGAACTGAAGACTTCTCAGACACTCTCAAAACACTTAACTACTAAAGCAGATACTCATTTGTGTCACAATTTAACAGAACAACAATATAAATTTTGGGGCGTTACATAGACAATTATTAAAAATGCGTTATTTGAGTTGATTTTAATTTGGAAACATAAAATAAAATTTAAAATTTTAAAAGGAGATTAAATTAATTAAATTAATTTAAATATTATAGTAACAATTCGGGTGACACTATCAAGGGATAAATTTTTTTAATAATTGATTTAATTAATTTTGATGTTTTGAAATTTAAATTTTCAATATTGAGAATAAAAAAAATAGATCATTTGACAAGATAGTATAAAAGTACAATTTGAAAAAAAAATTAATCATTATTTTAGTTTCTACTATTTTTTAACTTTAACCTTTAATTTTTTTTTACCATGACCAATGCTTAAAAAAGTTATTTTTGGGGTGATCAAAATGAAAGTTTAAACATGATGTGGCGTTGTGTATAATTAACCACTATTATAGATTTAACACTTAAGTGACTAAAATGAAAGCGTATTAAAAGTTGGGTGACAAAATTACAAGAATTTTATTTTGCTCTCCGAAAATGAAAATACCCTAAAAGTTGCGTAGTTTATCCTTTATTTTAATTTGATTTAGGTCAATACAATCAATTGAAAATTAATATTTTCTGCAATTTAATTTTTTTGAACACGTTTGATAACCCACAATGAAAGTTATCAAATAGAATTTTTCTACAAAAAAGTATTGAAAATGATACGTAGATAGGCAAAACATATAAAATATAAAATAAATTATATTTTTTATTTATTTTATTTTATTTTATTATATTTAAGATTATCCTTTATCAAACAATCTATTTATATTTATTATTTAATTTTAATTAATATACCAAACAAAATTTATAACTTAAGCTTTTTTTTTACTTGTTTGGTTGCTTTAGATTAGTAAGTTATGAATTATTTTCCAAGAAATTATTAAGTACTCCTTTGGATAGCACAGAGTAATTGAATGAGAGTGTAATTATTAGAGTAATAGTAATGCAATATAGTAATTATAAAGAATTGTAATTCCTTAGACGTGTTTGGTTGACACAGTGTAATTACATTGTAATTTCCTATGCCATTTTTTATAATAAAATTGTATTTACATAGTTACATAATTAAATTTATTTTAAAACATATTAATTATTATGAAAAAAAATATTAGCACAATAAAAATATTTATAAATAAGTAATAAAAATTAAAATAAAATCACCATATGTATTATGTTTGTCCAAAAAAGAAGTTGATAATACGATTACTAATAAAAATAACAAGAAGAATAAATATCAATGCAATTTTATCAAATTTTTCTAGTGTTCCATATTTGTTGGGTTATTCCCTGAGGCATCGCAAAACTAACTAAAAATTTGACTAAGGTAAGTGTAACAACTCGTTTTTTTAGTGGTGTCAGAAATAGTGGTTTTGGGTCCACAAATTCGATGAGCGAGTCTATAAATATTATTATTTAATATTTACAAGTGAAATATAGTATTATAATAAATTTTGATTTGATAATTTATGTTATTTGAAAAAGTAATTAGGTTCAAGTGGTATATCCCTAAAGTCAAGTGGTTTTAAAATAGGAGGTATTGGGACTACGTTTCTATAAACTGAGCCCGTAAACATTTTATTAAATATTTACAAAGTGTTATTAGGATTATATTAAAATTTGATTAAGAAATTTTAACATTTAAATAATTAATTAGGTAAAAAAGACTAAATTGTAAAAGTTGCAAAAGTTAGTAACTATAAGCTTATTTGTATTAAATAGGTGTAAAAACACAAAATAAGGGTCTTAAGTAATAATTCTACCTCTTTTAAATATAGTGGACAATTATGGCTCGGGATTTGAAGAAATTTGGTTTAATTTAGAAGGTTAATTTGGTAATTTGAAAATTAGAAAACAAAAGATGATAAAATAATGGAATCATCATCTTCTTCTTTTCATTGTTGGAGAGTTGAATACTCCATAGCTAAGGGTGTGAAGTTTTGGCAAAGCTTTGTCTTGTATGCACGATACGTAATTTTGCCCCGTTTTTAGTAATTTTTATGTTTTTGAGCTCGTTTTAACTTAATCTAGTTAGTTTGGGGGTCAATTCGTAAAGTTGTTAAAATTATAGGGACTTTCCATGAATGAGTTTGAAGTGTTTTTTTAATTGATAGATTATTAAAGTTGGTAGTTAAATATAGGTATTTTGTTAAGTGATTTTTAATGATTTTAATGTTTAGGGATTAAATTGTTGAAATAATAAAAATTCAAGGAAGATATTGTGATTTGATGATAAATATGGACCTTATAGACTAGGTAAAAATAAGCTAACATGAATTTTAGCTAAAAATGGTAAATTTGTAAGTTTCAGGTTTAGGGTTTATTTGTATAAAAGTTAAAATATTGGGGGTAAATTAATAAATAAAGGGTTTAATTGCATAAAAATACTTGTTTGAATTCTAGAAATTTATTATTTTGGATGAATTATTATTTAGATTAAGAAATTCCATAATTGAATTTAAATTGAGGAAAAGCTATAGTTTTGGTTAGTTGTCGACTCCGTTTTAGTAACTATTTCACTTGAGGTAAGTTCGTATAAGGACTAAATTATTATGTACTGTTTAGTATGTAATGTTAATAAATATTTATGTTGCAAATAGATTAGATTAATAATTGTATAAGATTTTGGTAATATGGATCAGAATAGGATGTTAATGAATTTGGGTGATATAATACTTTAGTTTGGATGGGGTATTCAAAATGATATTATGATGAAGGAAATTTATGTTTGAAAAGGATATAATGAAATGCAAATTAAGGCTTTGGATGTATAAAGTGGTCCAGATTGAACCTTGTGAATACTTAGGATACAAATGACATGTTGTTAGGGATTATATGATATCGAGTGCTGGTTCTGAATGTCCTACCAGTGGCTAAGGTCCTGCATTTGTTGCGGATTCTCCATAGCTCGTGTGAGCAGCATCAGGTAGCTAACTGTAACAGTCTGATTTAGACCCTAGTCGGAATAGTGGTTTCGGGACCACAAATTCGAGTTAAAAATATTTTAATATTATTTTCTATGCTAATAATATGTGAATTAGTATGTGTGAAAATTTTGTACGATAAATTGATTGTTTGTGTGCTTAATTTGATAAAAGGACCTAATCGCATAAAATGTAAAAGTTGCTTGCCATATGTTAAAAGTGCCTATTTACGATGTCTTTTTAAATGAGAAGTCCTTTTGTTGTTATTATGCCATTGATAAGGTTAATGGACATAAATGACCATACATTATGTGTTTATTTTATGTTTAAACAAAGGTTAAATAAGTAAATATGAAAGTAAACTTATAATAATTAAAAGAAAAGCTATCATATTCTTTATTTTCTTGGTTTATGAACCGAAAATAGAAGTAAAAGAAAAGAAAAAGAGTTAGCTAGGGTTCGACCATGCTAATGCTCAATTAAAGGTTCATTTTTGTTCCGTTTTTAATAATTTCTACATTTTTGTGATTGCTGCTTTGTGTTTTACTAAGGCCATGTATCAATTTTTGATTTTGTTGATGATTTTGAGTTATGCCATTGATGAAAATATGAGTTTTATGAAGTTTGATGATAGTATATGGAAGCTTGATGTTGGGTTAACATGTTTTGTCTTTGAATTTTTTATGAATTTGAGTAATTTGGGCTAAATTGTAAAAATGAGATTTTGAGGGACTAAAATGTGAAATAAATGAAATATGTGGACTTGTATGAATACTATGAATATTCGGCCAAGTATAAGTATAAAGAAATTGTGTATTTTATGATTTTGTGAAATAGAGACTAAATTGTTAAAATGTGAAAATGTGAGGGTTAATTTGTAAAATGCCCTAAATATGTATTTTTGGATTGATTTGAATGAATGTGTGATTGAATAAGTCAAATTTGATTTTATTTAGATCAAGAACCAAAGAAAACAGAATTAGATTGGGGAAAGTCGAAAGTCATCGAGTAGTCTATTTCACGCGTTCGAATTCGTACAATGTAAGTCAATATACAAATAAATATGTTTTGAATTGGATTACTATCGATTATATGCTATTGAAATATGATGAATGACTATATGAGTTGAGAAATATGAGACATCTGAGAAAGTATTAACAAAGTTCCGACATCCGAAAAGTCCCGTATGAACCTTAGGAATAGTTAGGATACATATGTCATGACATAGGATCCAATATGTGTTATCGTGTAAGACCACGTCTGGGACGTTGGCATCGACTTATGATTTACGTGTAAGACCATGTCTGGGACATCGACATTGTATTTTATTTTGTGTAAGACCCTGTCTGGGACAGTGGCATCAATATTTGTTTACATGTAAGACTACGTCTGAGACTTTGGCATTATACAAGCTTTCCGAGTTATCCGCGTATCCTTATGATTTCGAATGGTTCAATAGGCATTCCAAGAAAAGAACAAGTATATGAAATGTGTATCCTATCCAGGTACGTTTGAAATGTAGTTCAATGTTTGAGAATAAAAGGTAAGTACATGAGCAAATGATGATATGTGATATAAGTATGAGAAAGTATGCCATATGTGCAAATGAATTGAGTATATGAGAAATATTGTAACTCTTCAAATCCCGAAAACCCCTGTTAAAATTATTTTTCCGTGTTTGTGGCGTGGATGTATGTTTGCCTTACTGGTTTGGTGCTTTGGCAGTGTTTGGGAAGTCATGGGTTCAAGCCTTGGCATTGTGCAAAATTTTGTTTTTAAATTGGTCAGTATGGTTATATGCAGAACTTGTTAAAATTTTGACAAAGCAATCATGTTAGCCCTGTGATAAGTGGCGTGTGGAGTGTGCAAAGAGTCTGAGGTTCGAGTCGTAGATTTCACCAATGATTTTTATTTTGCTATAAGTGTCGTGGAGGTCTCCTAGGTTGATCGAAATTAAGGAGTCGGAATGGGTTTGAATGGGTGGTTGAGAAGAGAAAAACTAGGAGTTTTTTGAGGGGATTTGGATAGTGATCAGGTGCAGTGATGTGAGAAGGGATTTTAGGAGAAATTGAGGGGAGTTGGGGAGAGAGGAAGAAGTGTGCCAAATTAGGTTTGTTTCATTCAAGAAGTTCGGCTAGAGTGGAATTGCTCAAAAAACTGTCGATTTTCTTTTCATTTTTGTTGTGGCCGAATAGTATTGGAGGTTCCTCTTGGGTTTGGTGAATTTATTTATTCATTTTTGTACCATTTGCTCCTTTTGTTTTAACACTTTTGGGTTTTGGCAAATTGGGACTCTCAGGTTTTCTTCTTGGTCGACTACTCTACCTTCTTCCTCCCTCATCTGGGTTGTTGTTAATCGTATAGCTTTTTTCTTTTTCTTTCTGCACCTCTTCTGTTTCCAATCGCTCCTCCTATCATCTCCCCTCCTTTTGGACACTTGCCAAATACCCTTTCTCTTTTCCTCTCCTCTTGTCATCTTTGCACCATTAATACTTTGACTATGGCGGCATTGCTTCCTTCTTACTTCTGCTTTCGAGTTTTTGCAATTGATCCTTGAGTAGTCAGTAGGTGACTGAATTCCTCTTTGTTCATTCTTTTTTCTCGATATGGTAATCTCCTTTTAACACTGTGGTTCTTTCGATTATTGCTAGAGGCCCGATCTCAGTAGTCAAGGGGTTAGGCCGATCATTCTTTCCCAACTAGTGATCCTTTCACTCGTGGTAAGTGTTGTAAGTGGTTGATTTTTACATGTTGGGTTATAGATTCTTATGAATCCTCTAACTGTTTCGTGTGAAGGTTATAGTATTGAAGAGAACGTTGATTTTGGAACAGAAGGAATTTTGCGATTGTTCGGTTGGTAAGTAGCGATAATCGATTAAAGTATATTCAATACTATGGTTTTGGGGTTGACCACGAATATGGACTGATGGTGAGGTTGTTGTTAATTATAAGTGCTTTGATCTCGGAAGTGTTTCGACTACAATATCATAACAGGTGTGTGTGCACATCACTGCCACTAGATGTGAAACTGGTAAAATTCGAAAAGTTGAAAAGCCGAAAGGTGAACAATCGACACCACTCGGGCATGTGACCGCCCGTGTGGCAGGCCGTGTAATAAAACATGGTCGTGTGGTCGATGAGACGTCTATGAGCGCTTTCATGGACTAAAACAATATTGGGCCATTTTGGGCCGAACTGGGCCATGTAGGCCCAATTGGCCTTGGGCCCCACACGAGAAAATCATACAAAAGTGTGGTAGTTAGTGGGCCGGGTTGTGTAAACCCCATGGCTAAGGCCATGTTTGGGCTATGTGGGCCACATGGGCGTGTGGGCCCATATGGGTCCGCGGTATGGGCTGTAGGCCCATTATCACTGATTGATTGTTAAGGTTGCATGGGTCGCCCAAGATGATTGTGGACCTACTGCTGGGCCGGTAAGTATACATGGGCCCTTATTTTGGTATGATGACTGTTTTACCCCTATGTGATGTATGATTGTTTGAGCATGCCATTTTTACTATATGTACATTTATATTATGTTGCATTGCATGGGGTGGGATATATGATTTTGGAGGAAGTTACTAAAAGGCTATAAGCCTATTATTGGCAGCTTTTGTAACACCCCAAACCCGGCCCAGACGTTATGGCCGAATCCGACGTGCCACATTGAAGTTAAAAACCCATGTTTCATTTTAGTGTTAAAAACCATCTTTTGTTAAGCTAAAGTGAATGAAAGCTGGGCACCAGGTAGATATCCACAACAGAAGAGGTGAGCCATGAAGGCTGCTTAAGTACCAAGCTCTTTGATTGGATCCAATCCTAGACATGCCCACAACCATTGCCACAGTTTGGTTGTATTGAGTTGAAATTCCTTTGAGTAGTTATTATCTTTGTTAAATCGAATAATCGTGACGTCGTGTTATTTTAAAAAAACAAATATCATTTTGGAAACGCGCCCTATGTCTATCCCATTTGAATTATTATCAACCAGTTTAAAGTTATTGAAAATAAAAATAATCCCCGAAAAACAAAGAAGAAAATTTAGTTAAAATGGCCTTATTACAACCCAAGATTAAATAGTAAATAAAATAAATTAAGGAAAATCAGTCACTTATTTCAAAGCCCAAAAGCGATCACCATGGCCACTCTGAATCCCCTCCGACTTCAAGTCACCCACATCAAGGCCCACCTGCAAGGTTAAGGAAGGGGGTGAGTTTGGAAACTCAGTGTGTAAGAAAAACCCATTCAAAGCCCAAGTCAGCTCAAGCCCGTTGAGCCTAAGTCCATTCAGTTAACAGTGGGTACTGGGCCGAAGCCCTTAGCCCCTTTTCAGATAACAGTATGGCCCATAGGCCCATTCCAGAATAGAGCAGTCATATTCATGTATGCAAGCCCAACCCAGCCTATATCCAACCACTAACTCCACCCGAACTAGCCCTACACTCTATGTGGGGAATAGCTCAACCCACCCAGCCCTGCACTCTACAGTTGCAGCATTGCTGCCCAGTTATCAGTAAATTGAGGCAAAGCCTCCAGTACGTGGACAGGCCACTTTTAGTACTTCCTCCATCAATATCCCAGTGCCATGCATCAAATAATAATAACATGGCATGCAGTAAATAACAACAGTCAAACATGCATTTCGGTCAACCTTAACCCTAGGGGTATTTCAGTAATTCCACTCCTAGGGGTAAATCTGTAAATTTTCTACCTATAAAGGTATTTCAGTAATTTATCTATTTTAGGGTTTTTATGCATATACTCACTTTTCATGTATTAACAAAAACATTTACCGAGGGTTCTTACCGAATTGGGCCCGCTGGCCCATTATCCCAATTTTGGCCCATTAAGCCCAAAAATATTGAAGGCACAGAAATCTTGCACTCTGCGGTCTAAACACTGTAGTTTACCAGAAACATTAATCGATTTACCTCACGAGCATTCGCACACTCGCAAGTCTACAAAATACCGATTTTTCGACATTTCAGCTTTTCGGCTTTTCAGCTTTTGCCGATCTAGACTAAGAAGGGGTGTCAGTTACACACCTGTTTTATGACGATTCACTGACAAGAACCACACACGAACTACCTACAATTATATTACTACCACGTTAATCTAACTACCGAAATGAACTACATACTAACTCTTTACCTTATTCGGCCATAACACCTTAGGCACTAGCAATCCTACCGTTGCCGAAGTTTGCGACTAGACTTAGATCCCGTTGCTCCACCCGTCCAAGCCCTTGGTCAGCAGCCTCTAGATCACCTTACTAACAAGACAAAACAATTATCACAACCCCTTAGGGCTACAAGTCCAAGTCGACAGCCTCCCTAACCTTTATGGGTTTCGGCTTTTCTAAAATACGAAATAAAGACTAGATTGAAAAGACTTACCACCTGCCTTCCTTGATGAAATGATTCCAATTAATCTCTACTCAATTCTCGATGCCGATCTAAGCTCTCAAATGATAACAAAAGTCGAGCCTTTAGTGATCTCAATATTCGGCTAAGTCCCTAAAAGTGTGGGGTTTTTGGCTTTTGCTGGAACTGTGTAAAGAAAGATGAAATAGGAGGGTTTTGCTTTGTGGTCTAGTCGATGAAAACTTAAGGTTTAGAGAACTAGAGAGTCGGTCAAGAATGATGAAAAGGATAAGAGAATTGGCTAGAAGAAATCGCACATGAGAAGAAAGTATAGTTTTCGGATTTCGGCTTTTTAAGGCAAATGGCTATGAAGGTTTTAGAAACGTCTGAAGAAAAAGATGGAGATGCACAGGTGGATAGAGAGATTCGGCTATAGAGGAAGAGATGAAAAAGAAAAAGTTGATGAAGAGAGGAGAAAAGAAAGAAGAGGAGAATGGTCAGGAAACGGCACAATTTTCCCCTAATGCCGAATTTGTACTGGCACTCAACCTAGCCGAATTTTGCCCCCCTAAAGCACCCCTTGGCCGGCCAACTCTTGCTCCTCAAGAGTCCACCATTCGGCCAACACTACTCTCCCTAATCAGCTCCTTACTCAATCCCTTAAGCAATTTAAACTCCTCCTGACAGACTCTCACTTCAGTTCCATTACTTACCTTTTCTGTGCATAAAAATTAATATCACTAATTTGCTTACTTTGCGACTCGAACCTTAGTTCTCCTTGGTCATACACACGCCACTTTAATAGCCTTCCCTGTGGCGTCACATGCCACCTTGCCACATGCTTCCTTGTGTTTTATTTTACCCAATTAATACTTAAAAGCCCAACCAACCAGAACCCCTTTTTCTCATGGAATTAAAATTAATAAAAACTACCGGGTTTTTAACCTAAGCTTGGGCCTTCTAGAGGCCCACTAACCTAAGTAAATCCACGCCAAGCGGACAGAACACCAAAAATTTAAAATTTGCCAACATTCACAGAATTCCCGAAAATTGGTGCGTTACAACTCTACCACCTTAAAGAAATTTCAGCCTCGAAATTTACCTGATCCAAATAGTTGAGGGTATTGTTGACGCATAGTCTCTTCTGACTCCCAAGTAGCCTCTTCCCTTCCATGATTATGCCGCAACACTTTTACCAATGGAACCGACTTCCTTCTTAAAAGTTTAACCTCTCGATCTAAAATTTGTATGGGTTCTTCTTTAATTGTCAAATCAGTCTTTACTTCAATCTCCTCCATTGGCACAACATGTGAAAGATCCGATTGATATCGTCTTAACATAGACACATGAAAGACGTCATGGATTCTGTCCAACTCCGGTGGTAATTCTAATTGATATGCTACTGGCCCTACCCGTTTAAGGACCCGATAAGGCCCTATAAACCGCGGACTCAATTTGCCTTTCTTGCCGAACCTCAAGATCTTCTTCCAAGGTGAAACCTTCAAGAAAACCATGTCCCCAATAGCGAACTCAATCTCTTTGCGCTTTAGATCCGCATACGACTTCTGTCTATCAGATGCCTCCTTTAAGCGATCTCTTATCAACCTAACCTTACTTTCAGTATCTGCCACCAACTCCGGTCCAAGCACTTGTCGTTCACCCAACTCTGTCCAACACGTAGGTGTACGACATCTCCGCCCATAAAGTGCCTCATATAGAGCCATCCGAATACTTGTTTGGTAGCTGTTGTTGTATGCAAACTCCGCCAATGGCAAGTAGTCCTCCCAACTACCACGAAAATCGATAATACAACCTCTTAACATATCCTCCAAAATTTGAATAACCCTTTTCGATTGTCCATCTGTTTGTTGGTGAAAGGGAGTACTGAAATCCAATCGTGTACTCAATGCCTCTTGCAACTTCTGCCATAACCGAGATGTAAACCTAGGGTCTCGATCAGAAATAGTCGACACTGGCACTCCATGCAGTCGCACTATCTCCGCCATATACAACTTGGCCAACTTTTGCAGTGAGTAATCAGTACGAACAGGTATGAAATGGGCAGATTTCGTTAACCTATCCACAACTACCCACACAGAATCTTTCTTAGTGGGTGTCAAAGGTAGCCCGCTCACAAAGTCCATAGTTACTCTCTCCCACTTCCATAGTGGAATTTTCACTGGTTGCAGTAATCCAGAAGCCAATTGGTGTTCGGCTTTAACTTGTTGGCACGTCAGACATTTCCCAACAAATTCACCACCTCTCGCTTTTTGATCCGAGCCACCAAGACACCTCTCGCAGTTCTCGATATAACTTATTCCCTCCAAGATGCATGGCACAAGGTCCACCATGAGCCTCCTTTAAAATCAATCGCCTCAATTCAGGGTCTTTCGGAATACAAACTCTTCCATGAAAGCACAGAACTCCATTAGTGTTCAGTCTAAATTCCTCATTCTCACCATTCTCAACTTGCCGAAACCGAAGAACTAACGAATCATCCTTCAACTGTTTTTCTTTAATCTGCTCAGTCCAAGTAGGCCTCACTTGGAACTCTGCCAACAGACTTCTATCGTCGAATAGACTCAAACGTACAAACAAAGCTCTCAAATCAGTAACAACCCTTCGACTCAATGCATCAGCCACCACGTTAGCCTTACCTAGGTGGTACTCAATCGAACAGTCGTAATCCTTAAGCAACTTAATCCATCTCCTTTGCCTTAGGTTTAGCTCCTTCTGAGTCAACAGATACTTAAGACTCTTATGGTCCGTGTAAATAATACACCTTTCTCCATATAAGTAATGTCTCTAAACCTTAAGTGCAAAGATCACTGCTGCCAACTCCAAATCATGAGTAGGATAGTTTTCTTCATGAGGCTTAAGTTGTCGCGAAGCATAAGCGACCACCCTACCCTCTTGCATCAGGACACATCCTAACCCCACATGCGACGCATCGCTGTACACACGAAGTCCTTCCTGCACTCGATTGAATCAACACTCGCGCGCTTGAATAACCTTTTTCGATGGTCGAAAGCTTTTTTCGCTTCTCGATCCGCATAAATGCTACCCCTTTCTTTAACAGCTTTTGTCAATGGTGCAAAGAATCGAGAAAATCCTTCTACGAACCTTCTGTAATAGCCTCACCAAACCTGAAAAACTCGAATTTACGATCGACTTCTTGGTTTCCATTCCAAAATCGCTTTAATTTTTCGAGATCCACCACTAATTCCTTCAAAGAGAAACGACATAACCTAGAAAAGTCACTTCTCGCAACTAGAATTCACACTTACTAAACTTCGCATACAGTTGTTTCTCTCTCAGCACTTGCAGCACAATACGTAGATACTCCTCATGTTTCTCCTCGGTTTTCAAATATACCAGAATATCATCGATGAAAACTACCACGAATCGGTCCAAGTAAGGTTGGAACACCTGATTCATCAGATCCATGAAAGCGGCAGGTGCGTTCGTCAGCCCAAACGGCATAACCAGGAACTCATAATGACCATATCGAGTTTTAAATACTGTCTTATAAATATCCACTTCCTTTACCCTTAGCTGATGGTATCCAGATCGAAGGTCAATCTTGAAAAATACCGAAGCTCTTCTAAGTTGGTCAAATAAATCATCAATTCTTGGCAGTGGGTACTTGTTCTTTACCGTCAGTTTGTTCAACTGGCGATAATCGATGCACATGCGCATTGTCCCGTCCTTTTCTTCTTCACAAATGGACCAAAGCTCCCATGGAGACACACTAGATCTAATGAAGCCTCTATCCAACAACTCTTGGATTTGAGCTTTCGCCCACTAACTCCTTCTTCTGCCATCCTATAGGGTGCAATGGATACCGGAGTTGTTCCAGCAATAAATCAATTCCAAACTCAACTTCCTGATTCGGAGGTAATCCAGGAAGCTCCTCTGGGAAAACATCTCAAAATTCCCTAACAGTCCTGACAGTATCCACAGTCAGATCCCCAGCTTCAACTTGGTTTACAAAAGCCAAGTACGCCTCGCATCCCTTACGCATCAGTTTCTCAGCTCTTAAAGCCGATACCACATTGGGCAAGTAATCTCTTCGTTCCCCAATAATCATTACCTCTTCATCCTCGCCAGCTTCTTAACACCATCCTCTTTGTTGAACAATCCAATAAGGCCCTATGCTTAGCCACCAATCCATCCCTAAGATCAAATCGAATTCTCCGAACGGCAACTCCATCAAGTCTCCACAGAAAATCTTACCTTGGGTCTCTAAAGGCACCTCCCTGAAGAGTTTCTCTACTTTAACCGAGTGACCTAAAGGACTTATCACAGTTACCCCACACACAGTCTCCTCAAAGTGGACACCCAATGCCCCAGAAATGGCATATGCAACATACGAATGAGTTGACCCCACATCTATCAGAGCAGTATAAGGGATACCGAGAGATAAAAACGTACGCTTATGACATCAAAAGGCCACCCTCCTCACGGTGACAAGCAGCATATACCAAAGCTGGCTGACGAGCTTCAGTATTAACAGTACCCCTACCGGGTGCCCCACGTCCATGGCCATTACCACTCGGCCTTGGCCACGACCTCTCGGCGGCGGCGGTCCACCTCGCGCTGGTTGGACAGGTTGCACAGCCCCTTGTTCAACCACTTGAGCCTGAGCTGGCCTCCTAGGACAATCCCTAATCCTATGTTCCTTTGATCCACAACAAAGACAAGCCTCAGAACGCTTCCAGCATTCCCCCTAGATGCATTCTTTCACAATCTCCACAAGCTTGTGGTCTAACTGTTCACCAGAACCGCTTGAACTTGTTCCTCCATCCTAGCTCTCTTAACATTTCGGTTCGCAGCACCAGCTGGTCCAGTATCCCTCCTGAACCGGTTTCGATCCCTGTCGCGGTTCTTTCATTCAACTTGCTTCACCTCTTCAGCTATCTTAGCCTTCTCTACCAGTACAGCAAAATCGCGCTCTCTCTGCGGAGCTATGAGCACCCTTAGCTTATCCCTGAGGCCATCCTAAAAGTGAACACTGCGCTCATATTCGGTGGAGACAATGCCACTAGCGTACCGGCTCAATCGCAAAAACTTTGCCTCACATTCAGTAACGGTCTTACCACCCTGGGTCAGGTTCAGGAATTCCTTTCTTCGTGCATCCACATAGCTAGCTCCGACATATTTCGCCTTAAAGGACTGCTTGAACAGCTCCCATGTTACCCTCTCAGCTGGGGTACCCTCTCTCATAGTGATCCACCACTGATACGTCTCGTCTCGCAGTAATGACACCGCCCTTTTTAACTTTTGCTCTATTGAGCAATCCAGGTCATCCATAATCTGCTCCGTGGCTTCTAGCCAGTACTCCGCCACATTTGGGGCTACTCTAGATATATCCTTAAAAACCTCCGCTCCGTTGGCCCGGAGTCGCTCCGAAATGGACCCCCTATTCATGGGCCCGACATTAGCTCTAGCCACCCTTTCCAAAACTCTTAACATGGCCTAGGACAGAGCGCCGTCCCCCGTGGCCTGATCATACGGCCCATTTTCACCCACCGGTGGTCGTGCTACTCCAGCGGGTATGTGCTCAGAAGACGAAGATCCAGCTTGAGTACTACCTCGGCCTCGACCACGACCTCTTCCCCGAGTAGCTCTCGTACTCATTTCGGTTTATCTGATTACGAATTTTATGATATTAGTATAATGTTCAATTGTTTATTACAAGATGTCTTATGGAAATATAGCAGTTCAAGGATTGTTTTCGTAATGTCGTATCCTAGCTACAGTCTCATTTCTACCGTTTTACAGCTCTACCCTATCTAAAGTATCATAGTAGGGTCTCAGTTCTATTCATAGCATTATATCATTATCACATAACGTAAAAAGAGTATACTTACAGACTTGGTTCCAGGGATTCAGTGCGCCACCTCTTTCTCCAAACCATTTAAAACTCAAAAACCATATTTTTGATCACAGAAAATAGAAGTTTAAAATTTTGATTTTGAAACACCCTTGTAACACCCTTGTTTTGAAACTCTTGATTTTAGCCCTGTTTTAAAAAACCTGAAAAACTTGAACCATTTTAACGTGTATACCTTGTAAAACATATTTGAAAAGAACTTCCCAATACCATTTCGAAAAATACCCTTCTTGGGCCTAAGTTTTCGAAAAGATTTTCAGACCCGATCCACAGTCGAGTTATTGCAACTTGGCTCTGATACCACTAAATGTAACACCCCAAACCTGACCCAGACGTTATGGCCGAATCCGATATGCCACATTGAAGTTAAAAACCCATGTTTCATTTTAATGTTAAAAACCGTCTTTTGTTAAGCTAAAGTGAATGGAAGCTGGGCACCAGGTAGGTATCCACAATAGAAGAGGTGAGCCATGAAGGCTGCTTAAGTACCAAGCTCTTCGATTGGATCTAATCCTAGACATGCCCACAACCATTGCCAAAGTTTGGTTGTATTGAGTTGAAATTCCTTTGAGTAGTTATTATCTTTGTTAAATCGAATAATCGTGACGTCGTGTTATTTTAAAAAACAAATATCATTTTGGAAACGCGCCCTATGTCTATCCCATTTGAATTATTATCAACCAGTTTAAAGTTATTGAAAATAAAAATAATCCCCGAAAAATAAAGAAGAAAATTTAGTTAAAATGGCCTTATTACAACCCAAGATTAAATAGTAAATAAAATAAATTAAGAAAAATCAGTCACTTATTTCAAAGCCCAAAAACGATCACCATGGCCACTCTGAATCCCCTCCTACTCCAAGTCACCCACATCAAGGCCCACCTGCAAGGTTAAGGAAGGGGGTGAGTTTGGAAACTCAGTGTGTAAGAAAAACCCATCCAAAGCCCAAGTCAGCTCAAGCCCGTTGAGCCTAAGCCCATTCAGTTAATAGTGGGTACTGGGCTGAAGCCCTTTTCAGAATACAGTAAATTGGGCCTTAGCCTCTTTTCAGATAACAGTATGGCCCATAGGCCCATTCCAGAATAGAGCAGTCATATTCATGTATGCAAGCCCAACCCAGCCTATATCCAACCGCTAACTCCACCCGAACCAGCCCTACACTCCATGTGGGGAATAGCTCAACCCACCCAGCCCTGCACTCCACAGTTGCAGCATTACTGCCCAGTTATCAGTAAATTGAGGCAAAGCCTCCAGTACATGGACAGGCCACTTTCAGTACTTCCTCCATCAATATCCCAGTCCCATGCATAAGATAATAATAACATGGCATGCAGTAAATAACAACAGTCAAACATGCATTTCGGTCAATCTTAACCCTAGGGGTATTTTAGTAATTCCACTCCTAGGGGTAAATCTGTAAATTTTCTACCTAGAAAGGTATTTCAGTAATTTATCTATTTTAGGGTTTTTATGCATATACTCACTTTTCACGTATTAACAAAAACATTTACCGAGGGTTCTTAACGAATTGGACCTGCTGGCCCATTATCCCAATTTTGGCCCATTAAGCCCAAAAATATTGAAGGCACAGAAATCTTGCACTCTGCGGTCTAAACGCTATAGTTTACCAGAAACGTTAATCGATTTACCTCACGAGCATTCGCACACTCGCAAGTCCATAAAATACAGATTTTTTGACTTTTCGGCTTTTGCCGATCTAGACTAAGAAGGGGTGTTAGTTACACACCTGTTTTATGACGATTCGTTGACGAGATCCACGCATGAACTACCTACAATTATATTACTACCACGTTAATCTAACTACCGAAACGAACTACATACTAACTCCTTACCTTATTCGGCCATAACACCTTAGGCACTAGCAATCCTACCTTTACCGAAGTTTGCGACTAGACTTAGATCCCGTTGCTCCACCTATCCAAGCCCTTGATCAGCAGCCTCTAGATCACCTTACTAACAAGACAAATTCGTTATCACAACCCCTTAGGGCTACAAGTCCAAGTCGACAGCCTCCCTAACCTTTAGGGGTTTCGGCTTTTCTAAAATACGAAATAAAGACTAGATTGAAAAGACTTACCACCGGTTCCTTCGATTAATGATTCCAATTAATCTCTACTCAATTTTGATGCCAATCTAAGCCCTCAAATGATAACAAAATTCGAGCCTTCAGTGATCTCAATATTCGGCTAAGTCCCTAAAAGTGTGATGTTTTCGGCTTTTGCTGGAACTGTGTAAAGAAATATGAAATAGATTGGTTTTGCTGTGGTCTAGTCAACAGAAACTTAAGGTTTAGAGAACTAGAGAGTCGGTCAAGAATGATGAAAAGGATAAGAGAATTGGCTAGAAGAAATCGGCACAGAAGAAAGTATAGTTTTCGGGATTTCGGCTTTTTAAGGCAAATGGCTATGAAGGTTTTAGAAACGTCTGAAGAAAAAGATGGAGATGCACAGGTGGATAGAGAGATTCGGCTATAGAGGAAGAGATGAAAAAGAAAAAGTTGATGAAGAGAGGAGAAAAGAAAGAAGAGGAGAATGGTCAGGAAACGGCACAATTTTCCCCTAATGCCGAATTTGTACTGGCACTCAACCTAGCCGAATTTTGCCCCCCTAAAGCACCCCTTGGCCAGCCAACTCTTGCTCCTCAAGAGTCCACCATTCGGCCAACACTACTCTCCCTAATCAGCTCCTAAATCCTCTCCCTTATCCCCTCCTTACTCAATCCCTTAAGCAATTTAAACTCCTCCCGATGACACTTTCACTTGGTTCCATTACTTACCTTTTCTGTGCATAAAAATTAATATCACTAATTTGCTTACTTTGCGAATCGAACCTTAGTTCTCCTTGGTCATACACATGCCACTTTAATAGCCTTCCCTGTGGCGTCACATGCCACCTTGCCACATGCTTGTGTTGTATTTTACCCAATTAATACTTAAAAGCCCAACCAACCAGAACCCCTTTTTCTTATGGAATTAAAATTAATAAAAACTACCGGGTTTTTAACCTAAGCTTGGGCCTTCTAGAGGCCCACTAACCTAAGTAAATCCACGCCAAGCAGACAGAACACCAAAAATTTAAAACTTGCCAACATTCACAGAATTCCTAAAAATTGGTGTGTTACAGCTTTACTGCAAATACTATTTTAGTGCCGCAAATGACACGACTTGGTGTGTAGGGTTGGGTGGGTCGATTTTATCCCTACATGGTGTGTAGGGCTGGTACGGAGATGGTGTGTAGCGGATGGATTGGGTAGGATTCTTTGTTTGCATACTGTACTGAAATGGGCTAAGGCCTAGATTGCTACTGCTATTGAAAGATAGGCTAATGCCCTTAACTGAAACTGAAAGGGTTTAGGCCCAAATTGTGTTTACTCTAACTATATGCTTTTATGGGATTTCACACACTGTGTTTCTGTAAACTCACCCATTTTTTAACTGTGTAGGAAATCCCCAGGCTTAGATGGATCAAGGCAACGGAGGACTCAGAGGTGGCCACTCGACGAAGTTTCTTTTAATTTTATAATTAAGATTTTATTTTGGGTTTTCATTTTGTAATAAGGCCTTTTTATTTTTATTTTTTTTAATTTAGGGATTTAGTTACTTGAATTTTAATCTAGTAGTAGTAGGTCTTGGATTTTCAAGAAAGTATAAACAAATGTTTTTCTAAAAACACCACGTTTACACAACACATTTTGAAAGCTTCCGTAACAAACACTGTTTTAAAATTTTTAATAACCAACTAATATAATTAATATTTTGCTAAGACAACATGAGTTTTCACAATAAACCGGACATCCTAGACCTTTGTTAAGAACCTAAAGAAGTTTTATGTAGAACAAATTTTCACGTAATTTGTGTTTTGAAAAAAGGAACTCTAATGTGACATCATGGATTCGGCCATAAAGTCTAGGCCGGGTTTGGGGTATTAATTTAGTAGTATCAAAGCCAGGCTACAAAACTCGATTGTGGAATTGGGTTTTTCAAAAACGTGGAAATTTTAACAACATTATTTTAAAATGGTTTAAAGTGATTATTTGGAAATATTTTATTGAAGGAGTGGTACATTGATTATTTTGAATGGATAATATTGAAATGTTACTACTGAGACTACTTTAGGTAGTAAAACTGTACTGAAACTCTTTAGTTAGAGTAAACTATGAACCGTAGTAGGAATACGAACTGCGAAAACAAAACTCTGGGATAATATTATTCATGAGATATCGGTAATAAACACTGGAACAATAAACTAACTGGCATAAAACTTTTAATACAGATTAAAGCGCGATTGGATAATGAGCACTAGAGTACTCGTGGTACAGGCCGCAGCAGAGGCCGTGGAGGTGCTCAAGCTGGGTCTTCATCTTTTGGACACCAACCTAATGAGGAAGTTAAAGAGGCATCAGCTTAACCTATAACTCAGACAGGGTCTCAAAATCAAGCAGCTGGGGATGATACACTGTCCCAAGCAATGTTGAGGATTCTGGAAAGGGTCGTTAGGCCTAGTACTAGCATTGTGGGCCGTGGGTTGATTACGGAACGACTTAGGTCTAATGGGGCAGAGGTTTTCAAGGGTATTGTTAGAGTTGCCCCTAATGTGGCTGAATATTGGATCGAGGCTACAGAAAGGATCATGGATGACCTCGACTGCACCCCCAAGCCAAAATTAAAAGGTGTTGTATCATTGTTAAGAGATGAGGCCTACTAGTGGTGGCTTTTCGTCAAGGAGGGAAATCAAGCCAATCGATTGACCTGGGAGTTTTTCAAGGCTACTTTCCAGGCTAAGTATGTGAGTGCCAGCTATGTGGATGGCCGTAGAAGGGAATTTCTAAACTTAACTCAGGGGGATAGGACAATGACTGAATATGAAGCTAAATTTTTACGATTGAGCCGCTATGCTTGTGGGATGGTGGCAACAAAATACGAACGGTGCGTTCGATTTGAGGATTGCCTTAGAGATGGTTTAAGGGTTCTGATAGCTCATCAAAGGGAGTGGGATTTCGCAGTACTGGTTGACAAGGAAAAAATTGTCGAGCATGTGACGCACACTGAGTGCCAGAACAGAGAGAAAGGATGAGGTAAGAGGGATACTGAGCCCTCAAATTCTTTTCAGAGGTTTAAGAAACAGCCCAAAGTTGAGGGGCCAACCAGAGTTAGGACCCCTGCTACTGCTGCTACTACTAGACTACAGTTTTATGCTGATTGAGGGAAACGCCATCAGGGCGAATGTTGGAAAAAGATGGGTGCATGTTTGAGATGCGGATCATTAGAGCACCGTGTTAAGGATTGTCCACGGAGGCCTGAGCAAATGCAAGCTACTGGTTTGGGTAATGTACATCGGGGTGGTCAGTAGCCACTGAGAGGTCATGGTCAGGCCAGGGGTGGAAATGGTATGGGTCGTGGTCGTGGAACACCGGGTAGAGGTGCAGGTCATACTGAGCTGAGGCAGCCGGTGTTGGTTTATACTGCACGTCGCCGAGAGGATGGAGATGCTCCAGATGTCATTACAGGTACGTTCTTTATCCATAATGTACCTTATACTACATTAATTGATGTTGGGTTTACACATTTATACATAACATGCTCTGTATCTAAGATATTAGGTTTTATGGAGTTGCCTTTAGAAGAATTCGACCTAATACTGGGCATGGATTGGTTAGTTAAGCATCGGGTAAGCTTGGATTGTGCCACTAAGCGGGTTGTACTGAGAACTGAGGCAGTGGTAATTGGGGAATGACGGAACTACTTGAGTAATGTAATTTCTGCGCTTAGGGTCGGGAAGTTGGTTCGCAAGGGTTATGAGGCGTTCTTGGCCTATGTCAGTGTTTTGAATGTTAGGGACTCTTCGATAGGGGATATCAGGACAATTAAGGATTTTCTCGATGTCTTTCCTGAATAGCTATCAGGGTTACCTCCAGAACGAGAAGTGGAGTTTGGGATTGAGCTCTTTCCTAGTACAGCTCTAGTGTCCATCGCACCTTACAAAATGGCACTGAAGGAGCTCGTGGAGCTTAAGGCCCAGATTCAAGAGCTATTGGACCATGGGTTTATTCGACCTAGTATGTCTCCGTGGGGAGCACCGGTCTTATTTGTGAAAAAGAAGGATGGATCTATGCGTATGTGCATCGACTACAGACAACTGAATAAACTAACCATTAAGAACAAATACCCTCTGCCAAGGATTGATGATCTGTTCGACCAACTGCAGGGAGCATCGATTTTCTTTAAAATAGATCTCTGACCGAGGTATCACCAATTGAGAGTTAAAGAGGCTGATGTGCACAAGACGGCGTTTAGGACTCGTTATGGTTATCACAAGTTCCTGGTAATGCCTTTTAGACTGACAAATGCACCGGCAGCTTTTATGGATCTGATGAACAAAGTGTTTCAACCATATCTGGATAAGTTTGTTGTAGTATTTATCGATGACATACTAGTGTATTCAAGGACTAAAGATGAACATGATGAACATCTACGAGTGGTTCTGCAAATTTTGAGGGAGAAACAATTGTACGTCAAGTTCAGCATGTGAAAATTCTGGTTACGCGAGGTAACATTTCTTGGTCATGTGGTATCTGCTGAAGGGATTAAAGTTGATCCTCAAAAAATTCAGGTTGTGTTAGATTGGAAGCAGCCTAAGACTGTGTCGAAAATTCGTAGTTTTCTAGGATTGGCTGGGTACAATCGGAGATTTGTAAAGGGGTTCTCACTGATTGTCGCACTTTTAACTAAGCTACTACGTAAGAGAGTGCCTTTTAATTGGACTGATGAGCTGCTTAAGGATTATGGCTATTTGATTGAATACCATCCTGGTAAGGCCAACTTGGTGGCCGACGCATTGAGCCGTAGGGCTATGACTGATCTGAGAGCAATGTTTGCTCATCTTAGCATATTTGAGGATGGTAGCTTGTTGGCTGAGCTTCACGTTAAACCAGTGGATTGAACAGATTAGAAGTAAACAGTTGGAAGATAAGTCATTGGGTCTTCAGTTCCGTCAGATCGAGAATGGTAATACTTTGGATTTTGGGCTGAATAATGAAGGGGTACTTTGTTTCCGAGGCAGAATTTGCATACCTAAGGATGCTGATTTGAGATCTCCGTGAGATTTATTGGTGGCTGAGTCTTAAACATGAGATTACCGACTTTGTGGGAAAATGTCTGACTTGCCAACAGGTTAAAGTGGAACATCAATTGCCTTCTGAGTTGTTTCAGCCAGTTAAGATTCCGTTGTGGAAGTGGGAAAGAGTAACCATGGACTTTGTGAGTGGGCTACCCCTAACGCCTTCTAAGAAAGATTCAGTGTGGGTCTTCATGGACCGATTGACCAAAACTGCCCATTTTATACTAGTTCGCATAGATTATTAGTTGCAAAAACTGGCTAAGTTGTATGTATCCAAGATAGTGAGACTGTATGAGGTACCAGTTTCTATTATATTTGATAGAGATCCTCACTTCACATCTTGGTTCTAGAAGAAGTTACATGAAGCTTTGGGTACACGGTTGGACTTCAGTACTGCGTTCCATCCTCAGACAGATGGTCGGTCGGAGAGGGTGATTCAGATACTGGAGGATATGTTAAGGAGTTGTGTGATTGACTTTCAAGGTAGTTGGGAAGATTACTTGTAGCTAGCAGAGTTTGCGTACAACAATAGCTACCAGTCTAGCATACAGATGGCACCTTATGAAGTATTATTTGGTTGTAAGTGTCGCACTCCTTTATGCTGGACTGAGCTGGGTGAGCGGCGTGTTCTGGGCCTTAAGCTAGTATCTGATACCGAGGATAAGGTCAGATTAATTCGGGATCAACTGAAGGTGGAATCAGACAGACAAAAGTCATATGCGGATCTGAAGCGCAAGGAAATTGAGTATTCTGTAGGAGACTTTGTCTTTATGAAGGTCTAGCCATGGAAGAAGATGCTAAGATTTGGGCATAAGGGCAAGTTGAGCCCAAGGTTTATTGGGCCTTATCGCATACTGAGACGAGTAGGACCAGTTGCCTACTAGTTAGAGCTACCTCCGGAACTGGAGTGGATTCACGATGTGTTTCACATCTCTATGCTGAGATGCTACCGTTCTGATCCTATACATGTGGTACCGGTTAAGGAGATTGAAGTTAGATCAGATCTAACTTTTGAGGAGAAACCAGTCCAAATTTTGGATCGAGAGGTGAAAGTCTTGAGAAGGAAATCAATTCCGTTAGTGAAAGTTCTATAGCGGAACCACATTTCTGAGGAGGCCACGTGGGAACCCAGAGAGGCGATGCGACAACAATACCCTCACCTATTCTAACTAGGTAAATTTCGAGGTTGAAATTTTCTTTAAGGAGGGTAGAATTGTAACACCCCAAATCCTGAAAACCCCTGTTAAAATTATTTTTGTGTGTTTGTGGCGTGGATATATGTTTGCCTTAGTGGTTTGGTGCTTTGGGAGTGTCTGGGAAGTCATGGGTTCAAGCCTTGGCATTTGGCAAAATTTTGTTTTTAAAGTTGAAACCTCTACCCTTGGTCAGTACGGTTATATACAGAACTTGTTAAAATTTTGACAAAGCAAGCATGCTAGCCCTGTGGTAAGTGGGGTGTGGAGTGTGTAAGGAGTCTGACGTTTGAGTCGTAGATTTCGCATAGGATATTTATTTTTCTATAAGTGCCGTGGAGGTGTCCTAGGTTGACCAAAATTGAGGAGTTAGAATCAGTTTGAATGGCTGTTGAGAAGAGAAAAAACTAGGAGTTTTTTTAGGGGATTTGGATAGTGATCAGGTGGAGTGATGTGAGGAGGGATTTTAAGAGAAATTGAGGGGAGTTGGGGAGAGAGAAGGAAGTGTGCCGAATTAGGTTTGTGACATTCATGAAGTTCGGCTAGAGTGGAATTGCTCAAAAATCTGTCAATTTTGTTTTCATTTTTGTTGGTGACCGAATAGTGTTCGAGGTTTCTCTTGGGTTTTGTGAATTTATTTATTCATTTTTGTACCATTTGTTCCTTTTCTTTTAACACTTTCGAGTTTTGGCAAATTAGGGCTCTTAGGTTTTCTTCTTGGCTGACTACTCTACCTTCTCCCTCCATCTTTTGGGTTGTTGTTAACTGTATAGCTTTTTTTCTTTTTCTTTCTACACCTCTTTTGTTTCCAATTGCTCCTCCTATCATCTCCCCTCCTTTTGAACACTTGTCGAATACCCTTTCTCTTCTCCTCTCCTCTTGTCATCTTTGCACCATTAATACTTTGACTATGGCGGCATTGCTTCCTTCCTACTTCTACATTCGGGTTTTTGCAATTGATCCTTGAACAGTCAATAAGTGTCTGAATTCCTCTTTGTTCATTCCTTTTTCTCAATGTGGTAATCTCCTTTTAACATTGTGGTTCTGTCGATTGCTGCTAGGGGCCCGATCTCAGTAGTCTAGAGGTTAGGCCGATCATTCTTTCACAACTAGTGACCTTTTCACTCATGGTAAGTGCTGTAAGTGCTTGATTTTTGTATGTTGGGTTATAGATTCTTATGAATCGTCTAATTGTTTCGTGTGAAAGTTAAAGTATTGTTCGATTAGTAAGTAGCTATAATCGATTAAAGTATATTCAATACTATGGTTTTGAGGTTGACCACGAATATGGACTGATGGTGAGGTTGTTGTTAATTATAGGTGCTTTGATCTCGGAAGTGTTTTGACTATAATATCATAATAGGTGTGTGTGTGCATCATTGCCATTAGATGTGGAACCTGCAAAAGCCAAAAAGCCAAAAGGTGAACAGTCGACACCACTCGGGCATGTGACCGCCTGTGTGGTAGGCCGTGTAATAAAACATGGCCATGTGGTCAATGAAATGACCATGAGCGCTTTCATGGACTAAAACGATATTGGGCCACTTTGGGCCAAATTGGGCCGTGTAGACCCAATGGGCCTATGGGCCTCACATGGGAAAATCACACAAAAGTGTCGTAGTTAGTGGGCCAGGTTGTGTAAACCCCATGGCTAAGGCCATGTTTGGGCTATGTGGGCCACATGGACCTGCAGTATGGGCTGTAGGCCCATTATCACTGATTGACTGTTAAGGTTGCACGGGTCACCCAAGACGACTGTGGGCCTACTGTTGGGCCGATAAGTATACATGGGCCCTTATTTTGGTAAGATGACTGTTTTACCCCTATGTGATGTATGACTATTTGAGCAAGCCATTTTTACTGTATGTACATTTATGTTATGTTGCATTGCATGGGGTGGGATATATGATTTTGCAGGAAGTGTACTGAAAGGCTATAAGCCTATTACTGGCAGCTCTACTGCAAATACTATTTTAGTACCGCAACCGGCACGATTTGGTGTGTAGGGTTGGATGGGTCAACTTTATCCCCACATGGTGTGTAGGGCTGGTACGGAGATGGTGTGTAGTGGATGGATTGGGTAGGATTTTTTATTTGCATACTGTATTGAAATAGGCTAAGGCCCAGACTGCTATTGCTACTGAAAGAGGGGCTCAAGCCCTTAACTGAAATTGAAAGGGTTTAGGCCCAAATTGTGTTTACTCTGACTGTATGCTTTTATAGGATTTCACACATTGAGTTTCTGTAAACTCATCCATCTGTTAACTGTGCAGGAAATCCCCAGGCTTAGATGGATCAAGGCGACGGAGGACTCAGTGGTGGCCACTCGATGAAGTTTCTTTTAATTTTATAATTAAGATTTTATTTTAGGTTTTCATTTTGTAATAAGGCCTCTTTATTTTTATTTTTTATTTTTTAATTTAGGGATTTAGTTACTTGAATTTTAATCTGGTAGTAGTAGGTCTTGGATTTTCAAGAAAGTATAAACAAATATTTTTCTAAAAACACCACGTTTACACAACACATTTTGAAAGCTTTCGAAACAAACACAGTTTTAAAATTTTTAATAGTAAACTTATATAATTAATATTTTGCTAAGACAATTGAGTTTTCGCAATGAATTGGACATCCTAGACCTTTTTCAAGAACCTAAAGAAGTTTTATGTAGAACAAATTTTCACGTAATTTGTGTTTTGAAAAAAAAACACTCTAATGTGACATCACAGATTCGGCCATAACGTCTAGGCTGGGTTTGGGGTGTTACAATTATATATGAATTATGTGGTTTGTGATAGTATTTGACTATGGAGTATATGTAATTAGATGATGTTTATATGCTTTAATTGATAAGTTTATTTGTATATGGCTTACTAAGCTTTTGAAAGCTTACTTTGTGTGTTTTTCAACTGTTTTATAGATATCGTAGCTACCAGGAGCTCAGGGATCATTGAGGATCATCACCACACTATCAAACTTCATTTTGGTACCTTTTGAAACTGTGTATGTTGAAGTATGGCATGTATAGGCTAGAAGTATTTGTTTATGTTTTGGTAATGTAGATATCTAGCCATGTGATTTGGCTTGATTATGGTTGTGTATATGAAAAAGTTTTTGGCATGAAATATGAGATGCAATATGTCAATATTATGTATTCATGAATGGCCAAGTGAATAGGTTATTATGGTAAGTTTGTGATAAGTACTTAAGTGAGAAATTGGTAAGTTCATGGCATGAGAATGAATGAAGTGAATTGAGATTATGAAGTATATGTTTGGTATGATATTAGCTCATGATTTGGCATGTTTTGATTTATATATTGAGTATGAATTAGATTGGTGATTATATGATATGGATGATGGTTGTTTGATGATTGAAATTGGTTGAAAATATTATGTAATTGAAGTGTATTTGATGCTTGTAGAAAGGACCTCAAATTGTGTGGCAAGTTGGCCTTCTAAATGGCCTATTTTTGCCTACACGACCAGAGACATGGGCATGTGTCTCAGTCGTGTTGCTCGAGGGCCATTTCGAAATGAGCTTGGGCAGACTACACAGTCGTACACACACGGGTGTGTGCTAGGCCGTGTGGCCAAGTCAGTTTTGACTACAGGCAAGATACACGAGCATGTGGTCAGCCGTGTGGCTAAGTCAGTAGCCTCCCTAATTTTCACACGGCCTGGCACACAAGCGTGTCTTGTGGCTATGTGGACAAGTCAGTATGTATTCCCTGTTTTAACACGGCCTAGACACACGGGCATGTCTATAGCCGTGTGAGGCACACGGCCTGTTCACACGGGCGTGTGACCTGTACAACTTTGAAAAATGTTTAAGTTTTGAAAAATTTTGTATGTGTTCAGTTTAGTCTCGACCCTTTTCTAATGTATGTTTAAGGTCTCGATGACCTATATAAGGGACTCTATTGTGATGTATGACTACGATTATGGATGATGTTTATGAATTGTTCATAAAATGTTTCGATTCATCCGGTAATGCCTTTAACCCTAGTCCAGCAATGAATACGAGTTAGGGGTGTTACATTTGATTGGTATCAGAGCTACGGTTTAGTCGATTTTAGGACTAATGTAGCATATGTGAGTCTAGCTATACATGCCATATTTATGAACTGTGATAGTGTGATGAATCCGGACAATGAAAATGTGTTTTTATATAGCCAATGGATCCCCAACGAGCCGTAGCTGACGATGTTGAAAGTAATGCGCTTACTCCCGCGCAAGGGACAGCGCCATCCGACTCTAGACCAACTACGAGTAGCCATGATAGATAGGAAAGACAAGCCTTTTTATCAAATGATGAATGATTGATTCAATCAGTACATTAGAACTAATTCGGCTGTTCAACAACCTTTAACCCTGCCTAATCCTCCACAAGTTCTTGCTATGTAACAAGCTAATCCGAATCAGTTGATTAAGCCTTCAGTTGATAAGATTAGAAAATATGGAGCAGAAAAATTTCGTGCTACAACTAATGATGATGCTAGAAGAGTCGAGTTTTGGCTAGAGAATACAATACGAGTGTTTGATGAATTGTCTTTAACTACGGATGAATGCATAAAATGTGTTGTTTCACTTTAGAGAGATACGTCGTATCATTGGTGAAAGACACTAATATTTTTGGTTTCGAGAGAGTGAGTCACCTGGGATTTCTTCCAAGCTGAATTCTGGAAGAAATGCATCAGTTAGAGATTTATAGACCAGAAACGTAAAGAGTTTCTTGAGCTTAAATAAGGTCGTATGTTTGTTACAGAGTACAAGCGAGAATTTGTAAGACTAAGTCAATATGCACGAGAATGTGTTTCAACTGAAGCAATTATGTGAAAGAGATTCAAGGATGGCTTGAATGAAGACATCAAATTGATAGTCGGGATTTTAAAAATCAAAGAGTTTGTTGTGCTTGTTGAGTTAGCATGTAAAGTCGAAGAGCTCAGGAAAAAGAAAAGAAAAGCTTATTCAGAAACTAGAGAAGTGAGAAAGAGATCATCGAGCAAGCCATTTCAATCTGCATAAAAGAAGTTTCAAGATGATTATAGCCATTCAAAGGCTAATGTGGGACATGCGAGTAGAGATTATACGAGATCCTATTCGAGTTTCAGAGCTCCAGCTACTTCTGTATCTAGTGTTGGAAATGTCTGATCTGATCGACCCGAGTGTAAGCACTGTGGTAAAAGACATCCCGGTAATTGTAAACTATATGATCGGGCTTGTTTCAAATGTGGATCTTTAGACCATTTTATCTGTGATTGCCCTGAGTCTGTCGGGTAAGAGATTGTGCAAAATTTGAGGCCAAGTGGTAATGCATGTCGTGGTAGACCTCCTAGAAATACGGGAAATGTGAGTGGTAGTCAAAGAGAGACTAAAGACACTGCTATTCGATCTGAGGCTAGAGCACCTGCCAAAGCTTACGCCATTTGAGCTCGTGAGAAAGCTTCGTCTCTCGATGTTATAATGGGTACATTTACTCTTTACGATACTTTTGTGATTACTTTGATAGATCCTGGATCAACGCATTCTTATATATGCATGAACTTAGTGAACAGTAAGACTTTACTTGTAGAGTCTACTGAATTCGTAATTAAAGTATCGAACCCCCAGGCAGACGTGTTTTGGTTGATAAAGTCTACAAGAATTATCCGTTGATGTTTCGAGACATTTGTTTTCTAGTTGATTTGATGTTATTACCCTTTAACGAGTTTGATATAATTTTGGGTATGGATTGGTTGACTTTGCATGATGCTATTATGAACTGCAAGCGGAAAACTATTGATTTGGGATGCAAGAATGGTGAAATAGTTTGAATTAAATCTAGTGATTTGAATGGGTTACCGGCTATGATTTCTTTAATGAAAGCTCTAAGTATTGTGAAAAAAGGTTGTGAAGCCCACTTTGCCTATGTGATTGATTCGAAAGTAACAGAAAATAAAGTTGAATCAGTGTTTGTTGTCTGCGAATTCCCAGATGTGTTTCTTGAAAAACTTCTAGGATTACCTCCAATTGGAGAAGTTGAATTTGGCATTGAATTAGTACAGGGAACTACTCCGATTTCAATATCGCTGTATAAAATGGCTCTAACTGAGTTAAAAGAATTAAAGTCTCAGTTGCAAGAATTGACAAATAGAGGATTTGCAAGAGCAAGTTTCTCACCTTGGGGTGCTCCAGTTCTGTTTATGAAAAAGAAAGACGGTATGATGAGAATTTGCATTGACTATCGTCAGTTGAGCAAAGTGACTATTAAGAATAAATACCCTCTACCTCGAATTGATGATTTGTTTGATCAATTGAAAGGAGCTACCGTGTTTTCAAGATATATTTGAGATGAGGCTATTATCAGTTGTGAGTGAAAAATGCAGACATTCCGAAAACTACATTCAGAACAATGTACGACCACTATGAGTTTTTAGTTATGTCTTTCGGGTTAACGAATGCACCTATTATCTTTATGAATTTAATGAACATAATTTTTAGATCATATTTAGATCGATTTGTCATTGTATTCATTTATGGCATTTTGATTTATTCGCATGATGAAACCGAACATGTCGAGCATTTGAGAATAGTGCTATAGACTTTGCGAGATAAGTAGTTTTATGTGAAGTTTAGCAAATGTGAATTCTGGTTACGAGAAGTCAGTTTTCTGGACCATATAGTGTCAGCATCAGGTATCCGAGTTGATCCGAATAAAATTTTAGCTATTTTAGATTGGAAACCTCCGAGGAATGTTTTTAAAGTCCGTAGTTTTCTAGGACTTGCTGGTTATTATCGAAGGTTCGTAAAAGGATTTTCAATGATTGTAACTCCATTAACGAAACTACTTCAGAAAGATGTGAAATTTGAGTGGTCAGAAAAGTGCCAGAAAAGCTTTAATCAGTTGAAAACCCTATTGACTGAAGTTCTAGTGTTAGTACAACCAGAATCGGGTAAAGAATTTGTAATCTACAGTGATGCTTCGTTGAATGGTCCGGGATGTGTTTTGATACAAGAAGGCAAAGTTATAGCTTATGCCTCGAGACAACTAAAGTCGCATGAAAAGAATTATCCGACGCACGATCTTGAGTTAGCTGCGATTGTGTTTGCTTTGAAGATTTGATGTCTCTATCTGTTCGGTGAGAAATTTCATGTTTATTCTGATCATAAGAGTTTGAAATATCTGATGACTCAGAAAGATTTGAATCTGCAATAGAGAAGATGGTTAGAACTGTTAAAAGACTACGAGCTTGTTATTGATTACCATCTGGGAAAGGCCAATGTTGTTGCTGATGCTTTGAGTCAGAAATCACTATTTGCTCTGCGTACGATGAATGCTTATTTGGTTCTGTCCGATGATGGTTCGATATTAGCCGAATTAAAAGCAAGACTGTTATTTATTCAGCAGATTTGTGAAGCTCGAAAAGTTGATAATGAGATATTAGCAAAACAAGCCCAGCGTGATCTAGATTCTGATTCTAAATTTTGAGTTGATAATGATGATTGCCTGAGATTCTGAGATCATATTTGTGTTTCGATAAATCCAAAGTTGATTCAAATGATTTTGAATGAAGCTCACAACAGTCGTTTATCTGTTCATCTGGGTAGTACAAAAATGTATAACGATTTGAAACAGCATTACTGGTGGTCTAGAATGAAAAGAGATATCTTTGACTTTGTTTCTAAATGTTTAATCTATTAGCAAGTTAAAGCTGAACATCAGGTGCCATCTGGTTTGTTAAATCAATTATGATTCCGAAAGAGAAATGGGATAGATTGATAATGGACTTTGTTTCGGGTTTGCCCTTATCTCCGCGAAAGAAAGATGCTATCTGGGTTGTAGTTGACCCATTGATGAAATCAGCTCATTTTATTCCGGTATGATCTGATTACTCGCCTGATAAGTTAGCTGAGTTATACATTTTCGATATTATGAGATTGCACTGTGTGCCATTATCTATTGTGCCAGACAGAGATCCGAGAGTCACATCGCGATTTTGGAAGAAATTGGAAGATGCTTTGGGTACGAAATTGCACTTTAGTACTGCTTTTCACCCACAAACAGATGGTCAATCTAAGCAGATTATTCAGATTCTTGAAGATATGTTAAGATGTTGCAATCTTGAGTTTGAAGGTATGTGGGAACAATATTGTCTTTGATTGAATTCGCTTATAATAACAATTTTCAATCGAGCATTAAAATGGCATCGTACGAAGCCTTATATGGTCGCAAATGCCGTACACCTTTGTATTGGACTGAGCTCAGTAAGAATAAGATACACGGGGTTGATTTCATAAAAGATATTGAATAGAAAGTAAAAGTGATCCGAGATAGTCTGAAAGCAACTTCCGATCGTCAGAAGTCATATGTGGATTTGAAACAAAAAGATGTTGAAATTGAGGTTGGTGACAAAGTATTTTTAAAAGTATCTCTGTGGAAGAAAGTACTTCGATTTGGCAGAAGAGGAAAATTGAGTCCGAGGTTCATCGGGTCATATGAGATTATCGAGCATATTGGGCCAGTTGCTTATCGTTTGTTATTGCCACCTGAGTTAGAAAAGATTCACAATGTATTTCACGTATCGATGCTTCAACGATATAGATCTGATCCTTCACATGTAATTCCTCCATCTGAGATTGAGATTCAGTCTGATATGACCTACGAAGAAGAACCGATTCGTATACTAGCTTGTGAGGTTAAAGAATTGCGAAATAAAAAAAATTGTTAGTAAAAGGCATCGACATGGTATTGAAGAGGCTATGTGGGAGCCCGAAGATATTATGAGACAAAAATACCTGAATCTGTTCAACAGTAAGATTTTCGGGGACGAAAGTCCCTAAGGGGGAGAGTTGTAACAGTTTGGTTTAGACCCTAGTTGGAATAGTGGTTTTGGGACCACAAATCGACGTCTGAAAAGTCCCGTACAAACCTTAGGAATAGTTAGGATACATATGTCATGACATAGGATTCGATATATGTTATCGTGTAAGACCACGTCTGGGACATTGGCATCGACTTATGATTTACATGTAAGACCATGTCTGGGACATCGGCATCGTATTTGATTTCATGTAAGACCTTGTCTGGGATAGTGGCATTGATATTTGTTTACATGTAAGGCCACGTCTGGGACGTTTGCATTGTACGAGCTTTCTGCGTTATCCGCGTGTCCTTATGATTCTGAACTGTTCAACGGGCATTCTGAGAAAAGAATGAATATATGAAATGTGTATCCTATCTAGGTACGTTTGAAATGTAGTTCAATGTTTGAGAATAAAAGGTAAGTACATGAGCAAATGATGATATGTGATATAAGTATGAGAAAGTATGCCATATGTGCAAATGAATTGAGTATATGAGAAATGTATATGAATTTTGTGGTTTGTCATAGTATTTGACTATAGAGTATATGTAATTAGATGATGCTCATATGCTTTAATTGATAAGTTTATTTGTACATGGCTTACTAAGCTTTTGAAAGGTTACTTTGTGTGTTTTTCAACTGTTTTATAGATATCGTAGCTACCAGGAGCTCGGGAATCATCGAGGACCATCACCACACTATCAAACTTCATTTTGGTACCTTTTGAAAATGTGTATATTGAAGTATGGCATGTATAGGCTAGAAGTAATTGTTTATGTTTTGGTAATGTATATATCTAGCCATTTGATTTGGCTTGATTATGGTTGTGTATATGAAAAAGTTTTTGGTATGAAATATGAGATGCAATATGTCAATATTATGTGTTCATGAATGGCCAAGTGAATAGGTCATTATGGTAAGTTTGTGGTAAGTGCTTATGTGAGAAATTGGTAAGTTCATGGCCTGAGAAGAAATTGGTAAGTTCATGGGCGTGTGCTAGGCCGTGTGGCCAAGTCAGTTTCGACCATGGGCAAGTCACACGGGCGTGTTGTCAGCAGTGTGGCTAAGTCAGTGGCCTCCCTTATTTTCACACGGCCTGGTACACGGACATGTCTTGTGGCCATGTGGACAAGCCAGTATGTATGCCCTGTTTTGACATGGCCTAGACACACGGGTGTGTCTATAGCCGTGTGAGGCATACGGCCTGTTCACATGGGTATGTGACCTGTATAAGTTTGAAAAAATATTTAAATTTTGAAAAATTTTGTATGTGTTCGGTTTAGTCTCGACCCTTTTTTAATGCATGTTTAAGGCTCAATTACCTATATAAGGGACTCTATTGTGATGTATGACTACAATTGTGGATGATGTTTATGAATTGTTTGTAAAATGTCTCGATTCGTCTGGTAATGCCTTTAACCCTAGTCCGGCAATGGATACGGGTTAGGGGTGTAACACTAACATTCCAACCCACAAATCATGTGAGAAAACCCATTTCACAGCTTGTGTGAGCATTACAAAAAAGGTTTTAGTTACATTTACAGGCACACTTTGTGTGAGCATGGTTCCCAAGCATCTAATGTTATTCTATTTGGTTCAACAAGCAACTAAAGGTTAAAGTGAAAAGGTACGTATATAAATGAACTATGTTATTGAGAATACGTAATGGAAAATGTAACGTAAGTACTTGGATTGAAAAGATAACAATTGAATTACGTGAATGAATGATTTATATTGTGAAATTCTTTCCATGATGTGAATGGGTAATAAAGGCTTAAACGAATGAAATTAATTATATAAAATGTTATGAAACTATCATAAATGGAATGAAAAGTTTTGACATAAAATTTTTGAAGGTATGAAAGTTACATATTAGAGATGTGAGGAATGTTATGCATATATATTTGCTTCTATTATATGTTCCTTGATATGTGTAACATCCCAAAAATTGGGGGTTAGTAGAATTGGTTTGGGAATCAAGAGAGTGTGATTATGCCCTAATTTTTGAGATTATCTATGCATTTTTAGGAATAAATGAGGTGTTGGTTTGTTGGATAACTATTAGTAAATCGTTCCTTGAAACCTAAGTTCAAATCTCTTCTTTCTCACTATTTTTATTATTTTGCTAATTTTGCCTCAAACACTAGTATGTGACACGCCTTATTTTTAAAATAAATATCACAAAATTATTTGAAAAATAAGAAAATATCTTAGTGATTAATTGATAAATACAAAAGCATTAAAATTAAATTGAGGCCCCAACTTCAAATCCTTTCCCATGTAAAATAACTTTTTTTTTTACAAAATCCCTTGTTTTTAATGCGTGTGCCATCCATACTGTAACATCTGGAATTAGGACTTAGTCAGAATAGTGGTTTTGAGACCATAAATCCGAGATAGAAATAATTATTATATGATTCTTATGAGGTCTATGATATGAATGCATGCTTATGTGAAAGTTTCATGAAGAAATTCTATGCATAAAATGTCTAATTGAATTTTAGGGACCAAATTGAATAAGATACAAAACTTGCATTCTAGAAGCTTTAAGCATGAAATTGATTTAGATTATGAATTAGAGGGCCCCAATTAGCAATTTGACCAATTTTTAGAAGTTTGGACAAAAATGGACATGTATAAGAAAATTTTGAAGGAAAAGCATTAAGGGTATTTTGGTTATTTGGTAATAAAAAGAATAAAAAGGGAAAATCAAAGCAAAAATGTGCTCATCTTCTCCAAGTGCTAGTCAAAAATTTCAAGACACCATAGCTAGGGTTTTGTTCAACATTTCAAGCTTGATTGTAAGTGCTCCTTGGCCCCATTTTTAATGTTCTTTGTATTTTTGAAGTCTTTGAAGCACGATCTACCCATTTCTAGCTATATTTTGAGCTAGGGTTCATATATGAAATTTGAATCATGTGTAACATGCATGTATTTTGTTGATTAATGAAGGATATGAATGTTTGATGCATGATAAACATCTTTTACTAGGTGATTTTTAGTGAAAACACCTAAAAAGGGGACTTGTTTGTAAAAGTGTAAAAGTGGGTAGTAACCACCACTCCCCACGCCACAAGGTCAAAAGTTTCCACCCAATAACCCACGACACCACCAATGCTCTTTGAATTTAATATACAATTATTCAAAGGGTAAACTATTTAGTTGGTCATCCAATTTTTAAGAAACTTTCACTTACTCATCCAAGTATTAAATCTCTAATAGTAGTTAATTGTACACCCCACATTATGTTTGTACTTTCATTTTGGAAATAAAGGAAAATATGGGCTGATATGAGCATTATAAAGGTTCGTCTAGGATTGGGTAACCTAGAAAATGCATGCATTTCATTTTTACGAGCCTAGAGACTAAATCGTAAATAAGTGGAAAGATAGGGGTAAAAGGTAATTTTACCAAAGCATGAATTATGGATCGATTTGAGTAATGTGATCAATAAAAAAGTTAAATTTGACATTATAGATAAAAAAAACGTGAACCGGGTCTTGATCGAGGGAAGAATAAAGTATACTATGATTAGGCTTGATTACCATCATTTTTGCATAGAGGTAAGTACATGTGTAAATAATGTGACAATGTGGTATGTTATGTTGTGTTAACATTATGTGATAATTATTTTATTGCTTCTTATGTATGCTATGTCTAATGGTACTATTGTAAACATGAATGATATTATGGTCGTAATCCACAACATCACGAGCAAGTGCAATAGAGATGCAATGTGCAAGTGAGAAAAAACCCCATTTGAACCTTAGGAATAGTTTAGGATACAAGTGATACGTCATTAGGAATTAAGAAGTCCAAGCTCGTTGAGTGGTCCGAGTTCATAATGGATTCGATACATGTGATTGAGTTCTGGGCAATGGTCTTTTGTGTCTTACCAGTGGCTAGGAAATCCTTGACTGGTCAGATACCTGACAGCTTTTGTGAGCAGCTCGTGTAGTTACACCTTGATCGATAGCTTATATGATCAAGCCCGTGAGTAGCTCCATTGTGAGCGTTGCATGATATGAGGTAGCTCCACCTACGTATGTTTATGTGGCACTTAGGTGCAAGTTTCTGTGTATCCAATAGTATTCTGAGTGTTCAACGGGTATTATAATGGATGATGGGATGAATGTCCCAAGATGGGCATGGTAATAAAGGTAAAGTTATTTGATATGATATGGGTATGTATAAGTACGTACGTTATACTCATGAGTGATACCTTGTTAAAGGATGATATGTGACGAGAAAGTACATTCATACATATAAGTGAATACTTGATAAATGAGCTAGAATGCTTGAATGATGAATAATCTTGGTGGTTATGCTATTATGTCTTGTATGATTATGGTTTACTAATATTGCATATTATTTGCATGTGAACTTACTAAGCTTAAACGCTTACCCCCTCTCTTTTCCATCCTTTGTAGTTCCGCCAAGCTAGCTCGGGGATCAGAAGTTGTCGGAGCATTCGATCACACTATCAAAAAAATATTGGGTATAGTGAATTTGTTATTTTTAGTATGGCATGTATAGGGGACTTGGTCATTTTGTGATATGTGAAATGCTATTTGGCCAAATTGTGAAGGCCTATGATGTTGATGATTCATTTTGTAATAGCCATGTGATATGGCTCATGATTGATTCTTGGGTTGTAATACCTAATTGTTCATGCATGCATGTGCTGATGCCTTGATGATGTGCTGTGATGGATATATGATGAGATATTGTCTTGATGATGTGGAATACGATTGCTTGGTGAATGTATGAAGATGTATGGATTAAATACTAGGAGATAAGGAATGGTTTAATAACCTAAGATGGCAAAGTTATAAATGTGCAGCTTGAAATTTTGATAATTAAGTTGATATGCATGAAGTTTGTATAGAATGCTTCCATATGGTGTGATTAAGGGAATGTGCAATAGGATGATATTATAAAGATGTGAAAGTGCTATGGTGTTGAATATTGAGTGTCTAAGTATGTCGTGTTGCATGCTATGAAATATGCTTAAGTGCATGAGTGATTAAGGGTGGCAATTGGCACTACAGCAAAATTGACTTTTAGCGGCATTTTTTTAGGCCTTTAGCAGCGCTTTTAAGCGCCGCTAAAACTACTTGCGGCGTTTTTGTAAGCGCCGCAAAAAACACTGCTATAGGAAACGCCACAAAATTGCGGCGTTTATCTAAAAAATCACCGGTAAAGGTCATGACCTTTAGCGGCGCTTTCCCCACTAACGCCGCTAAAAGTTAAGACCTTTAGCTGCGCTTTTCTAAAAAACGCCGCTAAAGTTCATAAAATTAAAAAAAATAAAATATTATAAAATATTATAAAAGTCATGAAAAATATAAAAAAAAATTAAAAGTCATTATCAAAATATTGAGAAGAAGAAGAATATCTATGATATAAATATATATCCCACCAAACAGAAAGTTTATCAATAACAATCACTCAAAATACGACACTTATCATACTACACTAGAAATCTAACAAAATACAAATAGAACAAAATAATGATAGAATGCAGACTTTAAGATCAGTAGTTAGCTCAAACAAGTCGTCACTATGCATGAATTCAACTAATCCTGGACCATGCATCCAATAAAAACTCAAACCTGAGAAAAAAGAAACAAAAGTTAATGACTGACATATGAAGGCAAGAACCAACCAAAATAATAGAATCAGATTCCAGTTAACTTAAGATAAGGTTCTTCTAAATTCAGAACCCTAAATCAGATTAATAATAAAAGATGCAATTAACAAGTCAACATTAATGCCACATATAACATCAAATTGCACAACTTAATATACTCAATACATTGGCATAAATAACATCACATTGAACAATGAATTTAACACATTCGAATAGATCAATTTTAAGCTCACTAATGGTTAATTTAGCATGTGAACAGCATATAAATGTTTTGCATTTATAGCATGGTTTAATCAACTTCAAGCAGAAAATTAAATAACTTTTGGCTGCTAATTTCGTAAGGAAATATATTACTTTAAAGTTCAGAACTTATCCCTTACAGCAGTCAATTTTTGGCTGTTATTTAACTGATGAATATAAATAATTTGTAAATTGTTTTCATTCCTAAGGATTGAAAAGGATATCAACTTCAATGGTAAATACCAATTTAATACAAATCATACACCCATATTGTAACTCAGCTATGCACCCCTAACTCGTCCTAGAGAAATTTTCTCAACTTCAAACACAAGCTGGTAGAAATAATGTATGGAAAAGTAATAAAAAAACAAACTCTGAGGGATAAGGCAATTTCTATGAGGCTTTTGAGTTTTTTAAATGACTATCATAAAAGTGCATGCAATTATTAACTATTCTAATGCAAAACTGTAGCGTATAGTAATATTAACTGTAGCGCTCCCCATGAAATTAGTTTCTTATAAATAATGTGCTAAAATTCAATGCATTACGACAGTTTAAATAAAATTCAGTTGAAAAATTTTCTACCAATCAAAAACAGCAAACAATAAATACCAACTTTACAGCAAACAATAAATACCAACTTTATTCCTTTCACTGAAAAATGATGTTCAAAATTGTTACACTGAACTACAAAATGCAAATCTTATATATCACCGGGATCTTAAGGATTTTTCAATAATTAATCAACAACGAAAATAAGCATTCTACTCTAAATAGGTTCATCGTTGCTACGATGGAGATTTGATACCTTATTCGATTTCCCTTCAACATCTGTTTTAGTAGCCATATCCTGACATAATCAACGAACCCGACATATTAGCATGCAAAATACAAAGAACAAGAAAGTGTAAACTTACACATCTATTGAGATATTTAGGGTCAATGCCATTCAGAAAAAGAAATATATTAGGCTATAATTATCTTAAAATTCAACCTTATTGATGTTCAATCATCCAACACTAAACTTTGTATTTACCAACCTATTCAGATAGTGCAATACCGTTGGTAATTTTGGGGTGAGATCATTTCCCTTCCAAATCAATTCAGAATAACAGCAACCCAAACTCCCAAGGCCCCAACTAATCCTCTAAAATCGCAGTATCAATGTGCTATTGTAAAAAAGATGTCTTTGGGAACAAGATAGCAGTACTTTGATCGGTGCTTAAGCAGTAAAAGGAATGAATGATGGATGACACTAATGGATAAACATTTCGAGAAAGCTATATGTCATATAAATACAATTAAAGAAAGTCACTCTCAAGAGCATACCGTTATTGCAGTTTCTTTATCTTCCTCATTGGATATCTTGTGAGAAGCTCCCCACTATGACCTCACAAGATTGAAAAAAAAGCTATTTAGTTCAAATATTAGCTCATTCAATAAGTTTACATAGACCACTAAACAAAATATATTGAAATCCACAATCCAGGCAAAAGAACTTGCATAACAAAAACATCAATTAAATAGTTCGCACAGAAATGCACAATAGAAATGTTGTTTATCCTTTTAATAAAAGAAGAAAAAATTAAATGGTTTTGAAACTAAGCATGAAACTAAGAATGGAATAAGACTGACACATTAAATGTGCACAATTATAGCAAAGTGATTAAAGTGACCAAAAAATTTGAAAGTTGATTCTTGAGATATTATGTGCATAATAGATCCAAATTAGACACTACCAAACCTTACCAATTCAAATCATATGCACATGCAAATACATTATTAAATATTAAAAAACAATTCACTTTAAACACCTTTCATGTGCAATATTATTTTCTTTGTGTAGAATCTGAAGATATCCTTGGGGCAGGGAAAGAACTGAGGTTACATAGACTTGAGTTATTTTGATTAAACATATCATATATTTTAAAAGGTCCTCTCTACTGTAATACCCCTACCCGTATTCATTGCCGGAATAGGGTACGAAGTATTACCAGTGTTTACAAATTAAATTTTTTTTTAACTCAATATATCCCCTTTTATAGATATCTAACCTTCCCTGTAAATTTTAAACCGAGACCAATCCACATCAACCAAACCAATTCAACATATTTTCCAAATATATTCATGCATATTTATAAGATAACATCATCACATACCCAAAACCAGGTTTGTTAACCATACCAATGGCTAACTCTACATTCATTTCACAAAATCATTTACTTTATTAGCTTATACATGCCATTGATTTCCAAAATAAAGTTTCTTTATATACCGAAATCCGAGGTTGATAGTGTGATGTGTCTCCACCAAATCCGATCTCCGAGCTCTTAACACTACAAAACAGGGAAAATGAAATGCAGGTAAGCACTTTGTGCTTAGTAAGCTCATGTAACAAGAATTATACTTACCTAATATTTTCAATACAATACAATAAACATTTATATATCCATTCAATGCATTATTACCCTAATATGCACAAACTCAACATTCAAGTTAGTACAATAATTTGCATGTACCATTAATATATACCATGATTGATGAGCTCATCAATACCATGATTTCTGTTTCCTTGTTATTTTTCCATATTTATCCCGTTGAATTTCTCGGAATTTTGATGGATTTTCAGAGGTACACTTTTAGTGTACAATTTCGTCCACAATTCATATTCATGTGCACACATTTCCATTTCAGAGAGCACACTCCCGCGAACTTCATCCTTACAATGGATTACGGTCAGCTAAATCCTCAGAATATAAACTCATAGAGTATTGTCGGGATTACCACCCGGCTAAATCCCGCAACGACAATTACTCTAATGAGCTTGGATCTGAATTACCAGTCCCAGCTAAATTTAGACCCTAGTTCGGATTACCCGTCCGGCTAAATCCATTTTCCACATATTCTTCTGGAGGGCTATGTCGAGATAGGATCACCCGTCCGGCTAGATCCTTTTACCGTCAATTCCTTTTCGAGAGATCCATCGAATTTTCCTTTCATTCAACCAGGATTTCTTCCTCTTTTATCCAATATGTCGATGTTTCATAAAATTTCATATAATGAACATTCAAATCATATTCATATAAAAAAAAACATGCATTTCAAGCATTTAAGAATATAATTCAAGTTACATGAACTTACCTTAATACTTGTTTGTGCACAAAAATCTACTAATCCTGAACTTTTTCCTTTCCTCGATCTAGCTTCGTATTTGAATCTTCTGGATCTAAATAAATAAATTTAATTATCAATTTAATACATTTCATGTTCATATACAACATTCTCTATAATTCAACTATTATTTATAGTTCATTCAAAGCTGTCTACTTAAGTCATAGCCACTAAATTATTTATAAATCGAGCTACGGAACTCCAAATTAAGTTCCGTTAATTTTAACTGAAACTAGACCCATATATCTTCTTACCATAAAATTTTCAGAATTTTTGGTTTAGTCAATCAGTACAGTTTATTCTTTAAAGTCACCCCTGTTCTGCTGTCTAACACTTCTGACCCTTCTTCACTAAAAATTTATTTTCTCTTCATACAGGATTCAAATGATATTCTAGTTTATTTATATTAAAAATAGACTCATTAAGGATTCTATACATATAAATTTAAGCTCCTAATTATTTTTATTTATTTTTTATGATTTTTCAAAGTCAGAACAGGGGAACCCGAATTCATTCTGATCTTATCTCACAAAATTCATTATATCTCAAAATTTACAAATCCATTGCTTACAATGTTTCTTCTATGAGAAACTAGACTCAATAAGCTTTAATTCCATATATTGTTCATCTTCTAATTCGATTTATACAATTTATGGTGATTTTTCAAAGTTAGTCTACTGTTGCTGTCCAAATTGTTTTAGTGCAAACTGTTTATTACCAATTTTCCCCTAAGCTTTTAATAAATGAGAATTTCGTCCCTACTCAATTAGTCTCTCAATTGAGATTATTTTTCTCAATTAACACTTTATTATATCACCTTAAACTAGTTTACAACCTTTAGGAATCAGAGTTTCAGAATTAGACTTTAATTCCAAACATTTTCACAATTAGGTCCTAAAAATCAATTTTCCATTGAAATTACCTAATAAAATCATCTCATAAATAAATTAAAACTTTAATTTCATTCTATTTCATCATAAACTTACAGAACTCAATCATGGTGACTTTCAATTTCATCCATGAAATCAAAAACTAATGAATTTAATAGTAGGACCTAGTTGTAAAAGTCTTAGAAACACAAAAATTACAAGAAAAAGGCAAGGATTAACTCACTTGGTGCAAAAATTATGAAATACCAGCTTAGAGAACCCTCCTATGGCGTTTTTAGCTGCTGGAATTGAAGAGAAATGAAGAGAAATCTAGATATTTCCTATTTAGTCCTAGCTTTATTTAGTTAATTTTGCAATATTCCAATTTTACCCTTAATTTATCAAATTCCCTGCTGATTTAATGCCCCTGCCGTCCAGCCCAAATAAATTTTGGGTCTAATTGCCTTTTAAATCCTTTCTCATTAGACTCTTAAGCTATTTAATCATTCTAGCAACTTTTACACTTATTACAATTTAGTCCTTTTCATTTAATTGACTACCCAAATATTAAAATTTCCTAACGAAATTTTAATACCACATTACTAACATTTCATAAATATTTATAAAATTATTTTCGACTCGGTTTTACGAGATAAAGGTCTCGATACCTTGTTTTTACCCAATTTCTTCAATAATTTCTTTTTCTAACTAACTACTAAATCGGTAAAATTTTTCTATCAATATTTTCATACGATTTTCCTATCATATCAATTTTCATGCAAAAATATTGAAATAAATTTCTCTTTAAATCGGATTTGTGGTTACGAAACCACTGTTCCGATAATTTTGAATTTAGGCCATTACATCTACAATTTACTAAATAATTGTGTGAATGTTTTTATGCACCATAAAGTTATTAATAATAATAAGTTTTTTTTAAAAATCAATAAGAAGAAGAAGTTAATGAAACCAATGTAAAATATGATGGCAGATTCAACAATCATCATTGAATGACTTTCTCAAATGATATTGAATATGTTTAAACAATATTGTCATTAACTATGTCTTCTTTACTCTTAGAAAAAGCATTGAATCTTAATTTCAAACAAAAAGGGCATGAATGGCAATTTGCTTCAAAAATGGACCAAAAACTACAAAATAAGAAGGCATCAATAATAATCCAATGTAAATTACCTCCAACATAAATTGCATCCCTCCATCCACAAAGTAATACGGTGAATTTGTCAGCAAGAAAAGTCTCTTCCCCTTCTCCTTTAATATCCTAAGAAACTGTAAAAGCTGGCCCTGAAACATACACCAAAAATGGTAGGTTAGTATTCCTAGGAGGAAAGAAAATATTTCATAGATGACATGTCAAACTTTAGAGAAGCCTTTCTTTGCAACTAAGCAACTTAAAAATAACCAAAACATAACTATTAGAACTTACATTTTTTACAAGATATCGATGAGGATCAGATAGAATTCCTCTATGCATCAAACCACTATGATGAACATGCTGAATTGCATTATCAACATCTTCATATATATAGCAGGCATCAAATTCTAGTTTAGCATCAATGAAATATTGCACCATATCAGCAATGAGACATGCCTAAAAAAATGATAAAAGAAAAAATAAATCAGGAAATTAAAAATAGAACAAAATATGTGCTTATCATAAAAGGCCAATATTTTCAAGAAAGGGCTAACTAACTTATAAAGCCTGATAATGCAATTTAACAAGCCTAAAAGATGTATTATCCATATCAGTATGGATAGGCAAATTGATAGAGGAAATTTTCACATTCATCATATATATTAAAAAGAGAAGTTGTTATATTTTTTCATCAAAATCATTGACATGAAGAAGAAACACAGCGGAAAAAAGAAAAGAGGCAACATGTGTGTAAGCATTTTGTCGGAAGCCTCTTTGCCCAAACACCACCATCTGACTATGATGCTCTGACAAACACACATCATGCGACTTACATATTTGAAAGCCTACTTTTTCATTTTATTTAGACGTACATGTAAAATATTGTTACATAGATATCACATGTAATGAAGGAGCCATACCCATACCCATACCAGATCCTATGTCAATGCTACAAATCATACCTCAATGGAAACTCAGCCTTCCCTTACATACAAACAATGCAACTACTGATAAACCAACCTCACTGAAGCAGAAAAAGTCCATCAAGCCCACCAGACGGCGTGTCTGGCTACGGCCAATATGTCTTGTGCCATATATCTCTACTATTTCCTCCTCACTAAGCTGCATTATAAGTTGAAAAATAAGAAGCACAGTTCATATAAATATAAAAATGTCCCAATCCACACACATGATACAAACTGATAAAGAGTCTCAAGTTATTGCTTGTGGTTATCCTTTTAATAAATAAGTCTGAATTCTATTATTATTATAAATCAATTGGGCTAAAGCGGTTTTCCCTATCCCTCCCATCCTGACTAAAGTGATAATGGGAACATTTCTACACTTTTCATCACATAGAAAAATGCTAATTATCTCTTCTTTCATTGCATCTCGACCAATTAACTCTGAAACATCCACAAAAGAAGTAGTTTCTGGACGTTTGGGTTGGTTGATTTTTCTTTTTATCAACTCAAACCTAACTTTGTCTTTAACAATCTCATGTACTTCTTCATTGATTTCCTTTACTTTGGTAGCAATATTATAACGCTTGAAAACTTGAGAACCTGAAGAAAAGCATGAAACAAATGGGCATACCTTCCAGTTACGGACAGAAGCAGAGCCAGAAGGATCTATTTGCAACTGCTGAACTGCAGTTTCCCACTCATCTAATACATCTTCCATGTCATAAGAAACATCTCTGAACTTGTCTAACCAAAGTTTAACCCATTTGTCCACGTATTCTTTCTCCTCTGCATCTTCAAGCTCCAACCGGAGTGCTTTAAAATTGGTTTCAAGCCTTTTCACCTCTTCCTCATCACTTGCACTAGACTCTAGGCTTCGATTGCTTTATCAATGGTGATTGCAGTCATTTGCTCCAAGATCGCCGAAACAGTCGCTTCTGCCATATCTTCAAGATCGATATATTGGAAGTACAAAATAGAGAGTTGCAGTCGACGTTTAGGGGTAACTAAAACACTGCGTAGAATTGATTTGAGATATGGATACTGCAAAAGCAGTGAGAATCAGTGGATGCGAGTGATGGAGTGTACTGTGCAAATTAAAATGAAAAAAAAAAGAGAATCAAAGGGACTTCGGCGAAAATCAAAGGTATTTTGATTTGGGGATTTTGGGAAATCGATTTGAGGATATTGAATTGGGGGAAATTTTAGGGGATTTGGAGATTCAAGGTTTGGGGAGCCAGACTTTCGGGGGTAATCTAAATTGGGGAAAGTAAAGGGAAATTTGGGCTCTAAAAAACGACACCGTTTTTAATCTATTAAGAGATGTTTGTGGCGTTTTTTATGAAAACGATGGTAATTCATATTTTTTGCGGCGTTTTTAAAAGACGCCACTAAATATGCAGCCCAATAATTTTTTTCTTTCTTTTTTTTCTCTTTTATTATTATTATTATTATTGTTATTTACTAAAATGGTTAAATTTTAATTTGGTCTCTCTAATATATTTAAATTTAAGATTTTTTTGCATATACTTTAATTTTTAATATCATTTAGTCTATATATTTTTATAATATTATTAATTAATCTAAATAGTTAATATTATTAACTTTTTGATTAAAACATTACATGATAATATATAATTTGAATATTCAATCTTAGAGATGTGGTTTCTCATTTTTTAATCAAAATATCATTCAACGTGCACCAACAATCACTTATATACCCAAAAAACTTTAAAATTATTTTAAATAATAGTATTTTAATTTTTTTATTTAAATAAATAATTTTTTAAAATTTAACTAATATTTAAAAGAATTAGATAAAATTTGAAATCTTAAATTTTTTTTAAAATTTTAATTCTTTAAAATTTGAAATTATTTAATATATAAATTAAAAAACAATCAGTCATATACCCAAAAAAATTTTAAAATTATTTTAAATAATAGTATTTCAAATTTTTAACATATATTTTTCACACTAATTATCCTAAACCCTAAACCCCTAACCCTTAACTCTTAACCTATGTCCCCTTAACCCTAAAACCCATACACACCTAAATCCTAAACCCTAAACCCCATAACCCGTAAACTCCTAACTCTTAACCCCTATACTCTTAACCCTTAAACTCTAAGCCATAAAACATAAACCCTAAACTTTTACCCCTTAACCTCTAACACTTGCCCCCAATCATCTAAACTTTAAACGATTAAAGTTCAACATATATTTTTATAATTTTGAAATGATTAAATCAAAATTTTCCACTATTCAAAGGGATGAAGTGCAATTTTACCTTTAAAATTTTAAAAAATTTCAAAAAATCGAAATGGAAAATTTTTCATTTTTAGAGGAGCAGAGACCCTTTCAACCCCCTACTTATGCCCCTAAATATATATATATATTAATTATATGGTTTAGGATTTAATTATTGAATATGATTCACTTGAGATTAACATACTATATACCCATGGCCATTATACCTTAAATCATAAAACCCTAAACCATAGACCTTAAATATTAAACCTTAAACCCCAAAATGAATTTAATCAATATTAAGTATTGCTTCCATAATTTATTATGAACATAAGCTTTTACATTAATATCTATGTATGTACACATCAACATCCATATGATGTTTTTTTTTTTTAAGATTTTAGGGGTTATAGTTTAGTGTTTATGGTTTTTTAGGGTTTAGGGGTTATAGATCAGTGTTTATGATTTTTGGGGTTTAGGGTTTTAGGGTTTTAGGGGTCATATGACTTTTAGCGGCGTTTTGACCATAAACACCGCTATTGCTTTAGTTTTTAGTGGCGTTTTTAGTAAAACGCCGCTATTGCTCTGTTTTTTAGCGGCGTTTTCCCAAAAACGCCACTATTGCTCTGGTGGTAAAACACCGCTATTGCTCTGTTTTTAGTGGCGTTTTTGGTAAAAATAGCCTTCAAATTGTCCACACGGATAGACACACGGGCATGTTGAATGGCCATGTGTCCCCTGCACCCTAATTTTGTAAGTTAGTATGATCAGTAGTAAACACATGGGCTAAGAAACGGGCGTGTGTCTTGGCCGTGTGTGAGACATGGCCTACCCACATGGGCATGTACTCTGGCCTTGTGAAGTCTGCATCTTTTTATGAAAGATTCATTCAATTTTAATTGACACACGGTCTGGCCACACGGGCGTGTGATACGACCGTATGACCCTTAAATTGGTGCTGACATCATAGTTAGAGAGTTACACGACTAGAGGACACGGGCATGTCCCCTGTCTCACATGGGCGTGTGGCTTTGTATTAGGGAAAATTTTCTAAACTTTTCTTAAATTTCCCGATTTAGTCTCCATCCTTTTTCGATGGCTATTTTGGGCCTTGTAGGCCCATATTAGGGAGAAATTTTATATGTATGAATGAAATTGATATAAAGAAATATTTTATAGCTCGATTTTTCATGAATGACTGTGTATGTTTTCAGTAATGCCTCGTACTCTGTCCTAGCGTCGGACACGGGTAAGGGGTGTTACATTTAGTGGTATTAGAGCTATAGTTTAGTCGATTCTCGACCTAACCTAGCGTATTTGAGTTTAGCTATACATGCCATACATATATATAATGATAGTTTGACGGCTCCTAATAATATTAAAATGTGTTTTCATATAGCAAATGGATCCCGACAAAGCAGTGGCGGATGATGTAAAAAGTAATGCGCTTGCTCCACCTGAAGGAGCGGTGCCATTTGAAAGTAGACCCAAAACTATCAGTAAAGGAGAAGGAGGCAGAGAGACCTTTCTCCACATGATGAATGCATGGTATATAGAGTTCGTTCGAATGAACCCGAATGCTCAACCTCCTCCACCTCCCCCAAATCCTCAACCCACACCCGTGATGCCTCAAGGTATAGATTTTATAAGATTCTCTAAAACACCTATTGATAAGATTTGGAAGCATGGAATTGAGGAGCTTATGGCGAATGCTAATGATGACCCTGAGAAAGCAGAGTTCTGGTTAGAGAACTCAACACAGGTATTTGATTAATTATCCTGTACACTCGAGGAGTGCTTAAAATGTGTCGTATCCTTATTGAGAGATGCGACATCTCACTGGTGGGGAACGCTGATATCTGTGGTACCTCTGAAGATGGTTACTTGGGAATTCTTTCAAGAGGAATTCCAAAAGAAGTACATTAGTGAACGGTTTATTGATCAGAAGTGCAAAGAATTTCTGGATTTGAAACAGGGTTGTATGATGGTTAATGAGTACGAGAGAGAATTTGTCAGACTCAGTAAGTACACTCGGGAATATGTATCTTTCGAGGCTAAGATGTGTAGAAGATTTGAAGATGGACTTAATGAGGAATAAAGATGTTAGTGGGTATTCTTAAGTTAAAGGAATTTGTGGTACATGTTGAACGGGTTTGTAAAGCCGAAAACTGATTAAAGAAAAGAGAAAAACCGAGTCTGAGGCTAGGGACACAAGGAAGAGGCATACGAGTAAGTCGTTTCCATCTCAGTCTAAGAAATCTAGAGAGATGTATTCTCATTCGTATGTGTCAGCTGGATATTCATACGGGAACCGAAGAAAGTAGAATTCGGGCTTTTGATCTCAGGCCCCATTTATGGCTAGTGTGGGTAACACTAAACCTTCCAAGGCCGAATGCCAGCAATGTGGTAGACGTCATTCTGGCAACTGTAGGGTAAGTGAAGGATCTTGTTTTAGATGTGGTTCTCTAGACCACTTTATTAATGATTGTCCCGAGATGATGGTGAAAGAAAGATTTCAGAGTCCAAGACTGAGTGGCGCAGCTTCTAGGGGAAGACCCTCCAGAAATGTCGGGAATGGGTCCAATAGTAAGAATGTGACACGAGATATAGCTGTGAGATCTAAAGCTAGGGCTCTGACTAGAGCCTATGCCATACGCGCACGTGAAGATGCAACTTCTCCTAATGTGATCACTGGTAATTTTTCTCTCTATGATACTACTTTGATAGACCCTGGCTCTACTCATTTGTATATGTGTATGAAATTGACATCTAGTATGAATATACTTGTTGAGTCTACAAAATTTATGATTAAGGTGTCAAACCCGTTAGGAAAGCATGTGATAGTTGATAAAGTATGTAAGAAATGCCCTTTGATGGTTAGGGATCATTATTTTCTGGCCGAATTGATGTTGTTATCGTTTGATGAATTTGATGTCATACTGGGAATGGATTGGTTGACACTACATGATGCAATAGTGAATTGTAGACAGAAAGTTATGGAATTGAAATGTGAAAATGGTGAGGTTCTTCGGGTTAAACCAGACGATGCAGATAACTCGCCAAATGTAATTTCTTCGATGACTGCTCAAAAGTGTTTGAGAAAGGGGTATGAAGCTTATTTGGCATACATATTGAATACAAAGGAATACAAATTGAAAATTGAATCAATGTTAGTTGTATGTGAGTATGCGGATGTAATTTTGGAGGAGTTGCCAAGTTTGCCTCCAATTAGAGAAGTTGAGTTTGGTATTGAACTGATGCCAGGGACGACACCTATTTCTATTGCTCCATATAGAATGGCCCCGACTGAGCTGAAAGAATTGAAGTTACAGTTGCAAGAGTTGACTGACAAAGGTTTTGCGAGACCAAGCTTCTCACCGTGGGGTGCTCCCGTGTTATTCGTGAAAATGAAGGACGGTTCTATGAGATTATGCATTGACTACCGGTAGCTCAATAAGGTGACAGTTAAAAATAAGTATCCTCTTCCAAGGATTGATGACTTATTCGACCATTTAAAAGAAGCGATATACTTCTCTAAGATAGACTTAAGGTCTGAATATTACCAGTTATGAGTTAAAGAGTCAGATGTTCCAAAGACTGCCTTTAGAACGAGGTATGGCCACTATGAGTTTCTTATTTTTCCATTTGGGTTAATTAATGCTTCTATTGTGTTTATGGATTTGATGAACTGAATCTTTCGGCCATATTTGAATAAGTTTGTTGTGGTGTTCATCGATGACATTCTGATTTATTCTAAAGATGAGGGAAAACATGCCGAGCACTTGAGAACAGTGTTAGAGACTTTGAGGAATAAATAGTTATATGCCAAGTTTAGTAAAAGCAAGTTTTGGCTTCGAAAGGTCAGATTTTTAGGCCACATCATTTCAGGAGATGATATACGAGTTGACCCAAGTAGGATTTCTACTATTGTTGAATGGAAATCGCCAAAGAATGTAACTGAAGTTAAGAGCTTTGTGGGTTTGGCTCACTACTACAGACGATTTGTGAAAGGATTCTCTATGATAGCCACTCTTATGACGAGATTACTTCAAAAACATGTCAAGTTTGAATGGTTAGAAAAATGTTAGCAGAGCTTTGAGAAATTGAAAATGTTATTGGCCGAGGCACCAGTGTTAGTACAACCAGAATCAAAGAAAGAATTTGTGATTTATAGTGATGCATCCTTGAGTGGACTAGGTTGTGTGCTTATGCAAGAAGGAAAGGTAGTAGCTTATGCCTTGAGACAACTGAAGCCCCATGAGAAGAACTATCCTACGCATGATCTAGAGTTAGCTGCCATTGTATTTGCTTTGAAGATTTGGCGATATTACCTATTTGGAGAGAAATGCCATGTTTATACAGATCATAAAAGTCTTAAGTATCTAATGACCCGAAAGGACTTGAATTTGAGGCAACGAAGATGGCTTGAATTGTTAAAAGACTATGAGCTTGTGATAGATTATCACCCTGGTAAGGCAAATGTGGTCGCCGATGCTTTCAGTAGGAAGTCATTATTTACCTTGAGAGCTATGAATGCATGGCTGACCTTGTCTCATGATGGTGCAATTCTAGTAGAGTTGAGAGCTAGGCCGACTTTTCTACAACAGATTTGTGATGCTCAGAAAGTTGATAAAGAGTCACAGGCAAAAAAAGCTCAGTGTGAGTCGAGCAGCGAATCAAATTTTCAGACAAACTCTGATGGTTGTTTAAGGTTCCGTGGTAAAATTCTTGTTTCGAAGAATACTGAGTTGATTCAAAATATTTTGTGTGAGGCTCACAACGGATGTATGTTAGTTCATTCGGGTAGCACGAAAACGTACAATGATTTAAAGAAAATGTATTGATGGAACGGTATGAAAAGAGATATATTTGAGTTTGTATCGAGATGCTTTATTTGTCAACAAGTAAAGGTCGAACACCAGGTGCCCTCAGGTTTACTTCAGCCTATTTTGATCCCTGAATGGAAATGGGACTAAATTACTAAGGATTTTTTGACAGGCTTACCATTGGCACCAAGAAAGAAAGATGTTGTATGGGTTATCGTCGACAGATGACTAAATCGACCCATTTTATACCAATATGCATTGATTATTCACTTGATAAGTTAGCCGAGCTGTATGTTTCAGAGATTGTGAGACTTTATGGAGTACCTTTGTCGATTATTTCAGATAGAGAGTCGAGGTTCACTTCGCAATTTTGGAAGGAGTTACAAGAAGCTTTAGGTGAAAAGCTGAATTTTAGTATCACTTTTCATCCACAGACTGATGGAAAATCTGAAAGAATAATTCAGACACTTGAAGATATGCTCAGATGTTGTGTTCTTGAATTCCAAGGTAGTTGGGAAAAGTATTTACCTTTGGTTGAATTTGCCTACAACAACAGTTATCAGTCGAGTTTGAAAATGGCACCTAATGAAGCATTGTATGGACGTAAATGTCGTACACCTTTGTACTGGACTGAACTTAAGGAGTGTAACGCCCCAATTTTCGGAACTTCTGTGAATTGTGGTGAATTTTAAAATTTTTTGTGTTTTAACTGCTTGGCGTAGGTCTAAGTATGTTAGTGGGCCTCTAGAAGGCCCAAGTTTATGATTAAACTCGGGGTTCAATTTAAATTAATCTATAAGAGAAAATGGGGTTTTGGTTGACTAGGGTCTTAAGTATTATTTGGGTAAAATAAGACATAAGGAAGCAAGTGGCAAAGTGGCATGTGGCACCACTGAGAAGGCTATAAAAGTGGCGTGTAGAAGTGTAGAAAGAGCCCAGGTTCGAGCCGCAAGACAAGCAAATAAGGTGTTTATTTTTGTGCACAAAAAGGGGAGGTGATGGAACTCAAGGGGGAACTCTGTTAGGGAGAGTTTAAGATGATAAGGGGATTGAGTAAGGATAAAGATAAGGGAGGAAATCTAGGAGCTGATCAAGGAGTAAGAGGTGGCCGGCCAAGGGACTTTAGAATGGGAAATTCGGCTAGGTATTGTAGTAGTGGGAATTTCGGCATTTGGGTGTGTTGTGCCGTTTCTCTGACCATCCTTCCTCCTCCTCCTTTCTTTTCTTTCTTCTCTCCATCTACCTTCTCCTCTTCTTTTCTCCATAGCCGAATCCTTCTACCACTTTACTCTTCACCACTTCCTTATTCTTTTTATTTTTAAGCCTTACAGCCGAATATCACAAAAGCCGAAAACCCAAAGGTTTATATTGTCTATGCTGAATTCTCCTAGCCAACCTATTGATTTCTTTTTCGTCTTTCTTCATCCTTTGCGATCAACTCTTACTTTTTCTGAACCCCAAACCTCTGTCGACAAAGCCACTACAAAACCCTCATCTTTTCTTCACTATTACTAAAAGCCGAAAACCCCATATTTTAGGGGCATAGCCGAATTCTTAGATCATTAAAAGATCGACTGCTGCTAGGTTTTGAGGGTTAGATCTATATCAGAATCAAATAAGAGCTTAAGTGAAATCGTTGGCTGAAGAAACTGGTGGTAAGTTTTCAAATCTATTCTTTATTTTGGGATTTAAAAAGTAAATCCCTAAAGGCTTAGGGAGGTCGTCGTTTGGGCTTTAAGGCTCTAAGGGTTGTGACCATTGTTTATTATGATGATAGTGTGATTCGAGAGGTCACTGCTGATCGAGGCTTGGACAAGGGAAACGATCAATCTAGACATAATTGCTAATTTCGGCAAAGGTAGGTTCGCTAGTGCCTAAGGTGCTTTGGGCCGAATATGGTAAGGGGTTAGTTATAGTTCGTTTTTAGTAGTTAGATTAACATGTTAGTAATCTAATTGTAGGCAGTGGATCTCGTCAGCATATTGTCATAAATCAGGTGTGTAACTGACACCCTCTCACAGACTAGATCGGCAAAAGTCGAAAAGCCGAAACACCGAAAAGTCGGTATTTTTGGAATTTGCGAGTGTGCGAATGCTCAAAAGATAAGTGGGTTAATATTTTTGATAATCTTAAGTGATAAAACTGCAGTACGTGCAATTTCGTGCATTATTGATATTTTGGGCTTAGTGGGCCGAAATCGGGTTAATGGGCCAACTGGCCCAATTCGGTAAGTATGCGCGGTAAGTGTTTTGATAGTGCGTAAATGGTAGAATTATGCATGAAAACCTTAAAATAGTTAAAATAATAAAATATCCCTATGCATGGAAAAATTACCATTATACCCCTAGGGTTAGTTTTGACTAGAAAGCATGATGATCTCGAATCATGCGATGTATGCCATGATTGCATCTCTCTTGCATGGGGACATGGGTTATATTATGGAGGAAGCGCCCGGTGGCTATGCCACAAATTATCGATCTGGTGGCTCGCCACGTATATCTCTGCTTCCGTGGCTCGCCACGATTATCTGTTTTCTCGTGACTCTGTCACATTATCTCGCTCGCGACCACGCCGCATTTCTATGATGACGTAGCGGTTGGGTAGGTCGAGTAGTCTCCCACATGGTGAAAGGTTGGTATGGGGGTGCATGTGGTTGGATATGGGTTGGGTTTTGCATAAGCATGTAATATCTGCTTCGAGCATGCATGGGCTATGGGCTTATTCTCGATTCTGATGCTCGGGCTAAGGCCAACTTATTCTCATTTCTATGGTTTGAGCTGATATAGGCTATGGTTGGGTTAACTTACACACTGAGTTTCCAAAAACTCACCCATTTATTTTTCATCCACGCAGGTGATCCCCAACCATAGTGGGCTTGGAGCTGTGAGGGATTCGGAGTGGCCACACAAGTCTGCAAATTCGATTTCTTTCTGATGAACTGGACGTCCTATTTATCTTTGTTTTTTTTTGGTTTTGGGTTTTTAAGTGTAATAAGGCCGGTCTATTATTTTTTTTAATATGGGTCTGATTTATATTTTGCTATGATGGACTTAATTTATATTAACTATCAAAATGGGCTAGATCTAGGGTTCGTTTTCAAAAACATAAATTGATTTCAAACTAACACGATTAAAAACAAGGCTTTTGCTATGATGACGTTTTCCAAAGTTAAATATGTTTTATTTTAAAATGAACATAATTACAATAGTAACCTAAGAATATACACGATGTTAGAGTGTGGCAATGGCGGTGTGCATGTCTAGGATTGGATCCGAAAGAGCTTGGTACTTAAGCAGTCCGATGGACTCACTTCCTCTTTTTTTCTGGTTTCCTACCTAGTGCACAGCTTCCATTCACTTTAACCTATAACAAAAGTATCTTTTTAACACACCAAGTAAAGATTTTTAAACCAACAATATAATATATTTTGAACGCTTCAATGTGGCACATCGGATTTGATCGTAACGTCTAGGCCGGGTTTGGGTTGTTATATTTAGTGGTATCAGAGCCAAGTTGTAACAACTCGGCTGTGGAATGGGTTTGTAAAAAAAAGGGATTTTTCAAAAATAAAAGTTTTATAAAAACTCTGATTTCAAAATCTGGATCTTGAAGTGTCATTCCGAATCTCAGGCTCAAGCTTGTAAGTATTACCCTGAACTTCTCTGAATATTTTTTTGAATTATCTGTCCGTACTGGAACCCTACAGGGATACTCTAGATAGGATGATACTGAAACCATAGGAAGGTATGATAGGAGACTGAAACTATAGCTAGGCTTTGATTCTGCGAGAATAAACTCTGAAATACTGTCTGATTCATAAAACATCTGTAATAATCACTGGAATACTGAGTTAATGCATAAAATTCGTAAACAGATAATACGATATGAGTACAAGAGCCACTCGCGGAAGAGGCCGTGGACGTGGCCGAGGAAGGGCTCGAGCGATATCTTCGTCTTCGGGACATATACCGGCGGCAGATCCACCGGTACCATCGGCAACAGAAGTGGAGTCTCATGATCGTGGTGCCGGGGATGACGCTCTGTCGCAGCCAATGCTTCGTGTTCTAGAAAGGGTTGCCGGGGCAAGTTCGGGCAACGAAATTTGAGGATCGATTTTTGAACGGCTCTGGGCTAATGGAGCGGAGATTTTTAAGGGCGTGTCTGGTGTAGCCCCAAATGTGGCGAAATATTGGTTGAAGGCCACGGAATGCAGTTATGGATTTACTTGGATCGCTCGGTGGAGCAGAAGCTGAAAGGAGCCGTATCATTACTGCGAGACGAGGCCTATCAGTGGTGGCTCATTGTGAGATAAGGGACCCCAGTTGATAGGGTCACTTGGGAACTGTATAAGACGGCCTTTAAAGGGAAGTACGTTGGGGCAAGTTATGTGGACGCTCGTAGGAAGGAATTCTTGAATCTAGTGCAAGGAGGTAAAACAGCTGCTAAGTACGAAGCCGAGTTTCTAAGGCTGAGTCGGTATGCCGTAGGCATAGTCGCTACGGAAGCGAAGTGTGCGCTTCGAGGATGGTCTTAGGGATGACCTGAGGGTGTTGATTGCTTCGCAGAGGGAGCGGGATTTTGCAGTCTTGGTGGAGAAGGAAAAGATAGCTGAGGAGGTTAAGAGGGCTGAAAAGCAGAATCGGGAGAAGGATCGAAACTGTTTTCGGAGGGATTCAAGACCCTCGGGTGGTGCTAATAGGAATGTTAAGAGATCAAGAGTAGAGGAACCAGTTCGAGCAGTGCCGATGAATATGGTTAGACCATCAATTTGTGGAGACTGTGGTAAGGTACATTTGGGCAAGTGTAGGAAACGTTCCGGTGCTTATTTTCGATGCGGATCTATGGAGCATAGAGTTAAGGACTGTCCTCAGAGAGCTGATCAGGCTCAGTTTGCTGTGCAGAGGGTTGCTTAACCCATGAGAGGTGGACCACAACCACCGAGAGGACGTGGACAAGGTAGGGGTGGAAACGGAAATGGTCGAGGTCGAGGGGCACCTGGCAGGGGTGTCGAAAATGCCGAAGCTCGATAGCCAGCTTTGGTATATGCAGCTCGTCGTCGAGAGGAGGGCGACGCACCTGATGTCATAACTGGTACGTTTTTGGTTTCTAGCATGCCGTATACTGCCTTGGTAGATATTGGATCTACGCATTCCTATGTTACATGTGCCATATCTGGGTCGTTGGGTGTACACTCTGAGAAGATGGTGAGTGGGGTATCTGTGTTACGTCCTTTGGGTCACTCGGTTAGGGTAGATAAACTGTATAGGGATGTACCCTTAGAAACTCAAGGTAGGATCTTTCCTAGAGATTTGATGGAGTTACCGTTTGGAGAATTTGACCTCATTCTGGGAATGGACTGGCTTGTTAAGCATAAGACAACTTTGGATTGTGCTGCTAAGCGAATGGTGCTAAGGACTCCGGAGGGTGAGGAGGTTATCATGATAGGTGAACAAAGGGACTTTTTGTCCAATGTGGTGTCGGTATTGAGGGCTGAAAAGTGGATTCGTAAGGGTTGTGAGGCTTGTTTGGCATTTACAAGTCAGTTGAAGGAGGAGGGGCTGATAGTGGACAAGGTTAGGACTGTGAAAGAATTCAAAGATGTATTTTCGAAGGAGCTTCCGGGGTTACCTCTAAACCGAGAGGTTGAGTTTGGAATCGACTTATTGCCTGGAACAGCGCCAGTGTCTATTGCACCGTATAGGATGGCACTGAAGGAGTTGGTGGAGCTGAAAGCTCAAATTCAAGAGTTGTTGGATAGGGGCTTCATTAGGCCAAGCGTATCTCCATGGGGAGCACCGGTGCTATTCGTGAAGAAGAAGGATGGGACGATGCGAATGTGTATTGATTACCGCCAGTTAAACAAACTGATGGTTAAGAATAAGTACCCACTGCCAAGGATTGAGGATCTATTCGACCAGCTTAGAGGAGCTTCTGTATTTTCCAAGATCAACCTTCGATCTGGATATCATCAGTTAAGGGTCAAGGAGGCAGATACCCATAAGACGGCATTCAGGACTCGGTATGGTCATTATGAGTTTCTGGTTATGCCATTTGGACTGACGAACGCTCCTGCAGCGTTTATAGATCTGATGAATCGTGTGTTCCAACCATTTCTGGATCAGTTCGTAGTTGTCTTTATTGACGATATCCTGGTATATTCTGAAACGGAAATGAAGCATGATGAGCATCTCCGTATAGTGTTGCAAGTGTTAAGGGAGAATGTACTTTATGCGAAGTTCAGCAAGTGTGAATTTTGGTTGAAAGAAGTAACCTTCTTAGGACATATGGTCTCTGCTGAGGGGATTAAGGTGGACCCTCGGAAGGTTGACGCGATTTTGGAGTGGAAGCCGCCTAGGTCAATGTCGGAAATACGGAGTTTTCTAGGATTGGCAAGATACTACAGAAGGTTTGTGGAAGGTTTTTCTGTGATGGCAGCACCTCTAACAAAACTCATAAGGAAAGGGGTACCGTTTGTATGGACTGAGACCCAACAGGAAGCTTTTGAGAAGTTGAAGAAAGTTCTGACTGAAGCACCTGTGTTAATATAGCCAGAGTCTGGGAAAGATTTTACTGTGTATAGTGATGCATCACATGTAGGCTTGGGCTGCGTATTAATGCAGGAGGGTAAGGTGGTTGCATATGCATCACGACAGCTTAAGCCTCACGAGGGGAACTATCCTACTCATGATTGGGAGTTGGCGGCAGTGATATTTGCACTTAAGATTTGGAGACATTACTTGTACGGGGAGAGGTGTATTATACACACAGACCACAAGAGTCTTAAGTATTTGTTAACTCAGAAGGGGCTAAACCTTAGGCAAAGGAGATGGATTGAGTTGCTTAAGGATTATGACTGTTCGATCGAGTATCACCCAGGCAAGGCTAATGTGGTAGCCGATGCTTTGAGTCGTAGAACCGTATCTGATCTGAGAGCAATGTTTGCTCGTTTGAGTCTTTATGATGATGGCAGTTTGTTGGCAGAATTACAAGTAAGGCCAACCTAGGTGGACCAGATTAAGGAAAAGCAGTTGGAAGATAAGTCTTTGGTCACTCGTTTTCAACAAGTTAAGGAAGGGGAAACTTCTGAGTTTGGGTTAAATGGCAAAGGAGTTCTATGTTTCCGAGGAAGAATTTGTGTTCCGAAGGACTCTGACTTGAGGCAGGCAATATTGAAGGAAGCTCATGGTGGACTGTGTGCCATGCATCCTGGAGGGAATAAGTTGTATCATGACTTGCGAGAATTGTACTGGTGGCCTAGACTTAAGCGAGAAGTAACAGAGTTTGTAGGGAAATGTTTGACATGCCAACAAGTGAAAGTTGAGCATCAACTGCCTTCTGGACTGCTACAGCCGATGAAGATACCACTTTGGAAGTGGGAGAAGGTAACCATGGACTTTGTGAGTGGGTTGCCTATGTTACCATCGAAGAAAGACTCGGTATGGGTGATTGTGGATAGGTTGACCAAATCAGCCCATTTCATACCTGTACGTACTGACTTTTCACTTCAAAGGTTAGCCAAGTTGTATGTGGCGGAGATTGTGCGACTTCATGGAGTCCCAGTTTCGATTATCTCTGATCGGGATCCCAGATTCACATCTCGATTTTGGCAAAAGTTGCATGAGGCATTGGGGATGCGATTGAACTTTAGTACGGCTTTCCATCCCCAAACTGATGGTCAGTCGGAGAGGGTTATTTAGATTCTAGAGGACATGCTGAGGGGATACCTGATTGACTTTCGAGGTAGTTGGGAGGATTACTTGCCGTTGGCAGAATTTGCATACAATAACAGTTATCAGATGAGTATCCGAATGGCACCGTATGAAGCACTGTATGGACGAAGGTGTCGTACCCCTAGTTGTTGGACTGAACTAGGAGAGCGACAAGTTCTTGGACCAGAGTTGGTGTCTGATACTGAGGATAAGGTCAGAATAATTAGGAATCGATTAAAAGAAGTATCTGATAGACAAAAGTCGTATGCGGATTTGAAGCGTAAGGAGATTGAGTACTCAGTAGGGGATATGGTCTTCTTAAATGTTTCTTCTTGGAAGAAGATATTGAGGTTTGGTAAGAAAGGCAAGTTGAGTCTGCGGTTCATTGGGCGTTACCGGATTTTGAGGCGAGTAGGCCCACTACCTTATCAATTGGAACTGCCTCCTGATTTAGATAGGATTCACGATGTTTTTCATGTCTCCATGTTACGGCACTATTGTTCTAATCCTGCTCATGTCGTGCCAGTCGCAGAAATCGACGTTCAAACTGATTTGACCTTTGAGGAGGAGCCTGTGCAGATACTGGCTCGAGATGTTAAGGTTCTCAGAAGGAAATCTGTCCCATTAGTGAAAGTGCTTTGGCGTAATCATGGCAGAGAGGAAGCCACTTGGGAGCCAGAGGAGGCGATGCAACAGCAATACCCTCATTTGTTTGGACCAGGTAAATTTCGAGGACGAAATTTCTTTAAGGAGGGTAGAGTTGTAACGCCCCAATTTTCGTGAATTCTATAAATTGTGGTGAATTTTAGAATTTTTTGTGTTTTAACTGCTTGGCGTAGGTCTAAGTATGTTAGTGGGCCTCTAGAAGGCCCAAGTTTAAGATTAAACCCGGGGTTTAATTTAATTTAATCCATAAGAGAAAATGGGGTTTTGGTTGACTAAGGTCTTAAGTATTATTTGGGTAAAATAAGACATAAGGAAGCAAGTGGCAAAGTGGCATGTGGCGCCACTGAGAAGGCTATAAAAGTGGCGTGTAGAAGTGTAGAAAGAGCCCAAGTTCAAGCCGCAAGATAAGCAAATAAGGTGTTTATTTTTGTGTACAAAAAGGGGAGGTGATGGAACTCAAGGGGGAACTTTGTTAGGGAGAGTTTAAGATGATAAGGGGATTGAGTAAGGATAAAGATAAGGGAGGAAATCTAGGAGCTGATCAAGGAGTTGCTAATTTCGGCAAAGGTAGGTTCGCTAGTGCCTAAGGTGCTTTGGGCCGAATATGGTAAGGGGTTAGTTATAGTTCTTTTTTAGTAGTTAGATTAACATGTTAGTAATCTAATTGTAGGCAGTTCGTGTGTGGATCTCACAAGATATATCGTCATAAATCGTGTGTGTGTATCGACACCCTCTCATAGACTAGATCGGCAAAAGTCGAAATGCCGAAATGCCGAAAAGTCGGTATTTTGGGAATTTGCGAGTGTGCGAGTGCTCAAAAGATAAGTGGGTTAATATTTTTTGATAATCTTAAGTGATAAAACTGCAGTACGTGCAATTTCGTGCATTATTGATATTTTTGACTTAGTGGGCCGAAATCGGGTTAATGGGCCAACTGGCCCAATTCGGTAAGTATGCACAGTAAGTGTTTTGATAGTGCGTAAATGGTAGAATTATGCATGAAAATCTTAAAATAGTTAAAATAATAAAATATCCCTATGCATGGAAAAATTACCATTATACCCCTAAGGTTAGTTTTGACTGGAAAGCATGATGATATGAATCTGTACGATGTATGCCATGATTGCATCTCTGTTGCATGGGGACATGGGTTATATTATGGAGGAAGCGTCCTGGTGGCTATGCCACGAATTATCTGATTTGGTGGCTCTACCACGTATATCTGTTCTGGTGGCTCTGCCACGATTATCTGTTTCTGGTAACTCTGTCACATTATCTGTTCTGGCAGCCATGCTGCACATTTTTGTGATGTGTAGCGGTTGGGTGGGTCGAGTAGTCTCCCCACATGGTGAAAGGTTGGTGTGGGGGTGCATGTGGTTGGATATGGGTTGAGTTTTGCATAAGCATGTAATATCTGCTACGAGTATTTATGGGCCTATGGGCTTATTCTGATTCCTGTTCTGGGCTAAGGCCAACTTATTCTGTTTCTATGGTTTGAGCTGATATAGGCTATGGTTGGGTTAACTTACACACTGAGTTTCCCAAAACTCACCCCTTTATTTTTCATCCACGCAGGTGATCCCCAACCATAGTGGGCTTGGAGCTGTGAGGGATTCGGAGTGGCCATGCAAGTCTGCAAATTCGGTTTCTTTCTGATAAACTGGACGTCCTATTTATCTTTGTTTTTTTTTGGTTTTGGGTTTTTAAATGTAATAAGGCCGTTCTATTATTTTTTTTAATATGGGTTTGATTTATATTTTGTTATGATGGACTTAATTTATATTAACTATCAAAATGGGCTAGATCTAGGGTTCATTTTCAAAAACATAAATTGATTTCAAAGTAAGACGATTACAAATAAGGCTTTTGGTATGATGACATTTTCCAAAGTTAAATATGTTTTATTTTAAAATGAACATAATTACAATAGTAACCTATGAATATACACGATGTTAGAGTGTGGCAATGGCGGTGTGCATGTCTAGGATTGGATCCGAAAGAGCTTGGTACTTAAGCAGTCCGATGGACTCACCTCCTCTTTTTTTCTGGTTTCCTACCTGGTGCACAGCTTCCATTCACTTTAACCTATAACAAAAGTATCTTTTTAACACACCAAGTAAAGATTTTTAAACCAACAATATAATATGTTTTGAACGCTTCAATGTGGCACGTCGGATTCAGTCGTAACGTCTAGGCCGAGTTTGGGGTGTTACAAGGAGAATAAGATTCATGGAATTTATTTGATTAAGGAAACCGAAAAAAAGGTGAAAGTAATTCATGATTGTTTGAAAGCGGCCTCGGATAGACAAAAGTTATATGCAGATTTGAAAAGAAAAGAAATTGAGTATCAAATCGGTGATAAAGTATTCTTGAAAGTATCTCCATGGAAAAAGGTATTGAGATTTGGTAAAAACTGTAAGTTGAGTCCTCGTTTTAGAAGATCGTACGAGATTACCGAAAGGATAGGACCGGTAGCATATCGGTTGGGTTTGCCATCTGAGTTGGAAAAGATTCATGATGTGTTTCATGTGTCCATGTTACGCCGATATAGATCCGATCCTTCTCATGTGATTGCACCAACAAAGGTTGAAATCAGACCGGATATGACTTATGGTGAGGAACCGGTTAAGATCTTGGCTCAAGAAGTCAAGCAGTTGAGAAATAAAAGTGTTACTCTTGTGAAAGTTCTATGGCAAAGACATGAGGTTGAAGAAGCCACATGGGAGCCCGAAGAGGCCATGAGGCAACAATACCCAAACCTTTTTACCGAAAAGATTTTCGGGGACAAAAATCCCTAAAGGGGAAGAGTTGTAACATCCAGAATTAGGACCTATCAGAATAGTGGTTTTGAGACCACAAATCTGAGATAGAAATAATTATTATATGATTTTTATGAGGTCTATGATATGAATGCATGCTTATGTTGAAGCTTAGATGGAAATAATTATTATATGATTTTTATGAGGTCTATGATATGAATGCATGCTTATGTTGAAGTTTCATGAAGAAATTCTATGCATAAAATGTCTAATTAAATTTTAGGGGCCAAATTGAATAAGATGCAAAACTTGCATTCTAGAAGCTTTAAGCATGAAATTGCTTTAGATTATGAATTAGAGGGTCCTAATTAGCAATTTGACCAATTTTTAAAAGTTTGGACAAAAATGGACATGTATAAGAAAATTTTGAAGGAAAAGCATTAAAGGTATTTTGGTCATTTGATAATTAAAAGAATAAAAAGGGAAAATCAATGTAAAAATATGCTCATCTTCTCCAAGTGCTAGCCGAAAATTTCAAGACACCATAGCTAGGGTTTTGTTCAACATTTCAAGCTTGATTGTAAGTGCTCCCTAGCCCCGTTTTTAATGTTCTTTGTATTTTTAAAGTCTTTGAAGCACAATCTACCCATTTCTAGCTATATTTTGAGCTAGGGTTCATGTATAAAATTTGACCCATGTGTAACATGTATGTATTTTGTTGATTAATGGAGGAATATGAATGTTTGATGCATGATGAACATCTTTTACTAGGTGATTTTTAGTGAAAACACCTAAAAATGGGACTTGTTTGTAAAAGTGTAAAAGTGGGTAGTAATAATGTGAAGTAAAGGAAAATATGGGCTGATATGAGCATAGTAAAGGTTCAACTAGGCTTGGGTAACCAAGAAAATGCATACATTTCATTTTTATGAGCCTAGGGACTAAATCGTAAGTAAGTGGAAAGATAGGGGTAAAAAGGTAATTTTATCAAAGCATGAATTATGGATCGATTTGTGTATTGTGATTAATAAACAAGTTAAATTTGACATTATAGAAACATGAACTGGGTCTTGATCGAGGGAAGAATAAAGTATACGACGATTAGGCTCGATTACCATCATTTTTGTATAGAGGTAAGTACATGTGTAAATAATGTGATAATACGGTATGTTATGTTGTGTTAACATTATGTGATAATTATTTTATTTCTTATTATGTATGCTATGTCTAATGGTACTGTTGTAAGCATGAATGATATTATGGTCGTAATCCATGACGTCATGAGCAAGTGCAATAAAGATGCAATGTGCAAGTGAGAAAAACACTGTTTGAACCTTAGGAATAGTTTAGGATACATGTGACATGTCACTAGGAATTAAGAAGTTCGAGCTCATTGACTGGTCCGAGTTCATAATGGATGCGATACATGTGATTGAGTTCCAGGCAATGGTCTTGTGTGTCCTACCGATGGCTAGGTAATCCTTGAGTTGTCGGATACCTGATAGCTTTTGTGAGCAGCCCGTGTAGTTACACCTTGATTGATAGCTTATATGAGCAAGCCCGTGAGTAGCTCCATTGTGAGCGCTGCATGATATGAGGTAGCTCCGGCTACATATGTTTATGTGGCACTTAGGTGCAATTTTTCGTGTATCCAATAGTATTCTGAGTGTTGAACGGGTATTATAATGGATGATGCAATGAAAGTCCCAAGATGGGCATGGTAATAAAGGTAAAGTTATTTGATATGCTACAGGTATGTACAGGTACGTACGTTATACTCATGAGTGATGCCTTGTTAAAGGATGATATGTGACGAGAAAGTACATTCATACATATATGTGAATACTTGATAAATGAGCTAGAATGCTTGAATGATGAATAATCTTAGTGGTTATGTTATTATGTCTTGTATGATTATGGTTTACTAATATTGCATATTACTTGCATGTGGACTTACTAAGCTTAAATGCTTACCCCCTCTCTTTCCATCCTTTGTAGTTTCGCCAACCTAGCCCGGGGATCGAAAGTTGTTAGAGCATTCGATCACATTATCAAAAGAATATTGGGTATAGTGAATTTGTTATTTTGAGTATGGCATGTATAGGGGACTCGGTCATTTTTTGATATGTGTAATGCTATTTGGCCAAATTGTGAAGGCCTATGATGTTGATGATTCATTTTGTAATAGCTATGTGATATGGCTCATGATTGATTCTTGGGTTGTAATACTTAATTATTCATGCATGCATGTGTTGATTCCTTGATAATGTGCTATGTGGTTTGTGTGATGGATATATGATTAGATATTGTCTTAATGATGTGGAATACGATTGCTGGGTGAATGTATGAAGATGTATGGATTAAATACTAGGAGATAAGGAAAGGTTTAATAACCTAAGATGACAATAGTTATAAATGTGCAACTTGAAATTTTGATAATTAAGTTGATATGCATGAAGTTTGTATAGAATGCTTCCAAATGGTGTGATTAAGGGAATGTGCAATAGGATGATATTATAAAGATGTGAAAGTGCTATGGTGTTGAATATTGAGTGTCTAAGTATGTCATGTTGCATGCTATGAAATATGCTTAAGTGCATGAGTGATTAAGGGTGGCAATTGGCTTGGAAAATAGCCTTCAAGTTGTCCACACGGTTAGACATACGGGCGTGTTAAATGGCCGTGTGTCCCCTGCACCCTAATTTTGCAAGTCAGTATGCTCAGTAGTAAACACATGGGCTAAGGCATGGGCGTGTGTCTTGGCCGTGTATGAGACACGGCCTACCCACATGGTCGTGTACTCTGGCTGTGTGAAGTTTGCACCTTTTTATGAAAAATTCATTTAATTTTATTAGCCACACTGTCTGGCCACACGAGCGTGTGATACAGCCATGTGACCCTAAATTGGTGCTGACGTCATAGTCAGAGAGTTACACGACTAGAGGACACAGGCGTATCAAGAGCACGCGGGCGTGTCCCTGTTTCACACGGGCGTGTGAATCTGTATTAGGGAAAATTTCCCAAACTTTTCTAAAAGTTCCCGATTTAGTCTCGATCCTTTTCCAATGGCTGTTTTGGGCCTCGTAGGCCCATATTAGGGACAAATTGTGTATGTATGAACGAAATTGGTTTGAAGAAAAATTTTATAGCTCAGTTTTGCATGAATGACTGTGTATATTTTCGGTAATGCCTTGTACTCTGTCCCGGCGTCGGACACGGGTAAGGGGTGTTACACATACCCTTGTAATATTATCTATAAATGTTAATTTTACACAAAATAATCAACATTTATTCTACTTTTACTCACCTTAGCCGTTCCTCCCTCTTCTCTCCTCCTTTATCTTCAATTTTTTTCTTTCTTCTTCCATTGTTGTCGTCGCCTACACCTAGTTTTACCATCTTTTTCTTTTCTTTTTGTCTCAGGATTTGTTAACATCTTCTCCACCATCTTGTTGGAATTTTTCTCATTAAAATCAACCGCAAATCTGAAATCTTTAACTCTAAAATTGATCTCGAATATTGTCAAGAAAGTGCCATTACTGTTTCTCTCAACTAGCTTGTGTAAGACCTCTTTTTTCTTAAATTTGTTGATTAATCTTGTCGATTAAAAACCTAAATTTCCAAAACTTGAATTAAAGGGAATTTTAAATATTTTAATGGTATTTTTCTATATTTTTAATGGACCTTTAAATCTTTTTTAAATTCGCCCCGAATTTGGCCACTGTGGGTGGTGGTGCATGCACCTATGTACAAGAAAGGGGGCTATTTTGTTTCTTGGTTCTTACCCATCTATTTCCAGAATTAATTTGAGTTCTTAAGCCCTCCTAATCAGCCTTTAATCACATGTCAATTAGGGAAAAACGTTCTTGATTAACTAGTCATTCGGATCTTACAAATTTGGAAGCGTAAGTGCGATTACATGTAAACTAATTTGTTGTTTCGACATAGTTGTTGGGTAAAGGTTATGGATTGATTAAATGAAGGATTTTAATCAATAATGGCTACTGATTTTCCATTATGTAAATGTGTTAGGTGTTGACTCGAACACCCCAAATCAACAGTAAAGTCAAAAGACGTTCGCGCGTATGATTCGCATTAAAACAGTGTAAGAAATCTAACTAGTTTGGATTCGTAAAATAGTTGTAATTGTGACGATTGATTTGAAACCATAAGTGGGTATTTAGTTGGCTGTCTAAGAGGTGGATTAATTTAATTTATACTAATATTTAGTTTAGGTTCGTTTCAAGGTTTATTAAGGAAATCGAAAGGTTCACTAGTGTGCTGCGAAAAACGTAAAATAAGGTGTGGGTCCTAAACTCAAAAACTTAATTAAAAATGATAATTTTTTTCATATATTTGATGATTTAGCTTTTTCATTGGATTTTCTTAATAGCCAAATAATTAATTTTCTAAGTGGTCAAACTAGGTACGTTTCGAGCACTAAATGATTGATATGTTAGCAAAGTTGCTTGTTTGACTGTATGACTGTGTGACTGTATGAATGGTATTGTTATGGGTGATTGTGTTATTTTGTATGAGGTTAATTGTATATATAGCATGATTCTTGAGATACGAGTTTATGCATGATATAATTATATGGATAAGTTGCTATGTTATATTGGAAATGTTGCTATTGGAAAAATTGTAAAAGTATGTGAAATTGTGTAATGTTGAATGATATCATCTTAATGGTAATTTGAAAGTTGGAACTCTATTTCCATTTACTAAAAGTATGTGATTATTAAGGGCATGTTGAACATGTCAAGTAAATGTGAAAAGTATTAAAATATGATTATGTATGAGTTTGTGTGACATATTGCATTTGCATTGGGATGGGATATCTTATGGTTGATGAAGGAGTTCCGTGGAGTACCGACAACATATTAAGTCAGCATTTATATGTAGTCAGTGCACTGCACCTAGAGTACCAAGAGGATTGACAATTTTATTGCATATTATATGTTATTGGTGATTGTATCACACTATTTGATATCCGACATATTTTTCACATTATTGATTATTCGGTGGTTTTACCACATTGAGCTATACTCAAATTTGTTGGAGTTTGCTAGATGGGTTCTATAACACCCCAAACCCGGCCTAGACGCTATGGCCGGATCGGGTGATGTCACATGGTAGTGTGTTTGAAAACAGTAACTTGGCTTAGAACAATTTCCGTTTAGACACATGGTATTACTTATTAATTCTAAAATCGTGTTATTTATTTAGTCAAAAGTCTTCAAAACATTTATTCAATGTGGAAGCTTTTAAAACGGTTTGCGCTTTTGTGAGTACTTTGTTAAAATGTTTGTTTCTTTTGAAAATTCGAGTTTTCCTAATACTAGCAGTTATAAACCATATATAACGCCCCAAAATCTAAATAATTATTTTTGTATGGTTGTGACACAAATGCATGTCTGCTTCAATGGTTAAGTGTCCTGGGAAGAGTCTGAGAAGTCTTGGGTTCAAGCCTTGGCTTGTGCAAAAAATTTGTTTCTTACTTGAATAAACCCTGTTTATAGTCAGTTGGCTTTTTAAATAAATATGGGTATTTTATGATATAAAGGGCTTGCTGGTTTAAAGGGTAGGTAGCATGTTACCATGCCAGAGGATTGAGGTTCAAATCCTGGTGGGCGCAGTGGGTGTTTTATTTTGCTGCTGTGCAGTGGGAGTGTTGTGGGTTGATTGAAACATTGAAGTGGTTAAGGGGAATTCAAATTGAGTAGTTGAGGGGATGTAGGATCGGTTGGAGGGATTTTAGAAGAGAATTAAGGGTGGAAAATGTAGGATTTGAAAGTGGGGGAGAGTTAGTGCCAAATTTGTAAGTTAGCTACACAGGAATTTCGACTTTGGTGAGTTTGAGTACTCTAAATTGAGTTTTGTGAACATTTTGGTTCTTTTCTTTTGCTCTTTAGAAGCCGAGTAGTGCTAGGAAAATTTGGTAATACCTTTTGTTTTTTCTGATTTTGGTTTTTTCTTTCACTCCTCTTTAGGTCCCTCAATTGTCATCTTTGCCTTGTCTTCTCTCCTTTCTCTCAATCAATTCTTTCTTTGGCTGAATACCTATTCCTTCCTCTCTGTCAAGCTCTTTCATTTTTAGCCTTGGGTTTTGGTCGATTCTCTCTTTCTTCTTCCTTCCTCAATTGATTTCCTCTTGACCGAGTGCACCTTCTCCCCTCTTTCAATTCTTTTGTGCTAAAAAGTTCCCTCTCTTCTCATCTAGTTACTTTGGCCGAATTCTTCATATCTCTCTATTGTTGTTTCGAATAGGCAAGTGTTCTTTGATCAATCTACACAGTTCTTTTTCTCTTTATCCCTCTCTCTATTGTAATTGTCCTTCATCTAACAACTTCTTCTCTCTGTCAATTACTATTAGGGGTGCGATTATTTCATCTTGTGCCTCGGTTCGAGTGGGTGCTTCTGGGGGTAGGCCGAATACTACTATCTTCTATTCTTAATTTACGCTTTCAGTAAGTTGTTATACACTTGGTTCAATTATTTGCGTGTAGGGTATTAGTTAACAAGTCACAGTTGGAATACAGGTAATCTTTAATGATTGTAAGCAATCTCTTGCGACGGTTTTAGTGTGATCGATCAAGGCGAGTGATAAGTAATCTCTTAAACAAGTGTTTTTGTTAGGGTTCTTTTCAATTTGATTGGTAAGCGATTAACCGAAACTTCTGATTGAATTAGGTTGGAGTTATCGTGGGTTAGGCGTGCACTTTCGCAAACAAGTGTGTAAAACACTACCCTTATTCATGGATCGGCAAAAGCCGAAATAAGTGACCCTCGATGCTACATAGGCATGCGCTCGCTTTTGTGATAGTCCGAGTGCCTAAACATGGGCGTATAATCGTTGAGACCGGGCATGAGTGATTTCATGAGCTGAGGACGTTTTGGGACATTTTGGGCCTAAATGGGCCATGTGGGCCCTACACGAGTAAACCAAATGAACGTCTGGAAATAATCAGACTAGGTTGTGTAATCTACACGGCCAGAGCCATTTCTGGGCTATGTGGGCCACACGGGCGTGTGGGCCCACATAGGCCTACATTATGGGCCTTGGACCCATTTTTACTGTTTATCTGTTAAGGTTGCACGGGTCACTCGAGACGACTGTGGACCTACTTTTGGGTCGGTAAGTATACCTAGCCCCCAAATTGATAAAATGACTGTTATGCCCCTATGTGCTAAAATGACTGTTATGCACTTATGTGATGTATGACTGTGATTAAGCATGCCATTTTATAAATATTGCATACATGACACATGATATGTTGCATAGGGATAGGTTTATTATGAATGAAGGAAGTGTACTGTACTGGTAACTCTGCTCCAAATATTGTTTAGTGCAGCAACCAGTGCTATTTTAGAGTGTAGGGATGGGTGGGTTGATTTTATCCCCTCATGGACTGTAGGGCTGGACGGAGTTGAAGTGTAGAGGCTGGTTGGGTTGGATTTCTGCTTGCATATCTGTACTATTACTGTCACTGAAATGGGCTCAAGCCCACACCGATCTTCGATCATCAGTAATGGGTCAGGCCCTAACGAGAAGCCGAATCATTCTCAAAGCGGTGTAACACCCCAAACTCGGCTCGGACGTTATGGCCGAATCTGGCGCATCACATTGAGATGTTTTAGCAAAAACTATGTCTTAATTGAAAACCCTTCTTAAAATAAAAGAAACCTTAGTTAACTTATAAAAACTCTTTTCATTTTTCAATCACAAAAACCTATTTAAAACATATGATTTTATGAAAACCTGTCATTTTAAAATTCTGTTGCGAAAGCGTAGAAAGACATACTATGATTTAGCAAACCCATGTTAAACATTTCGTAATTACAACGCATGAAAATAAAAACCCAAATAATAATAAAATGGAAGCCTTATTACAATCTGGCTAGAAAAGTACTTAATAAAATAGACACTTTTATACTTTTAAGAAAAAAACACACGTCCGTTTTGCCTTGCTAGCTGGCCACCCAGAGTCCCTCCAGACATCGAACCTTCTAATGAGCATCACCTGAAAATAAAATAAAAGAGGGGGTGAGTTTCCGCAAACTCAGTGTGTACAACCCTCGACGAGCAGCAAGCATTCAGTAAACACCATACATCACATGCAATGCAATCCATCCCAATAATCCGTCCGCTACACACCAGCTCCGTCCCCCGTCACACCATGTGGGGATATAAATATCGACCCACCCATCCGACACATCTATGGTAGCCCGGTTGCGGAACTACCTGCACTTACACATTGAGCTTAAAAGCTGTCAGTGGATCCACGATTGTTAAGCAGCCATGTGATCCTCATATACTTCCTTCGTTCCATGATTCCCAACCCCTATGCAACCTAAGAAGAATATCATATGTATGCATGTCACATCTATAAAACTTACATTCAACGCCTAGGGGTATTTTGGTCATTTTTGCCCTTAGGGGTATTTTGGTAATTTTCCATTTCTTTACGGTTTTCACTTACCTTGGCCCGTTAACAAATCCTGTGAGCTAAGATGAACGAATACTATGCACCAGGTAGGATTCTAGAGAAGAGGAGGTGTGTCATTAAACCGCTTAAGTACCAAGCTCTCCCTAGATCCAATCCTAGACATGCATATACCCGTTGCCATACCTTAACCCTTTAACTTGTCCACGGTCGCAATTAATTAATTAAGTTTTATGCAGTCATCATATACTAGGCCCAAAACCCCTTACAAAGCCTAGTCAAATCCACATACCTACATATGGCCCACTAGGCTCACTCATATTCATCTGTCCCATTAGGCCCAAATCACTTGTATATGGCCCATTAGGCCCAAATCACATTTACAGTCATGTACTCATCTGATTTCCATCACATAGCATCAATTATCAAATTTTGCCTATTATGGGCCCAATAGCCCGTTAGGCCCATTAAGCATATTCTGGCCCGGTTGGCCAATTCACAGCCCAAGTCCATGGAATCGACCATGGACCTCAGAAAACCTATTGGTTTTCTCCTCACGAGTGTTTGCGCACTCACAAGACTATCGTAGCCCAACTTTCGGCTTTTCGGCATTTCGGCTTTTCAGTTTTTGGCATTTCGGCTTCTCCCACAATCAGCACAAGGTGGCACCCCTGGATTAACAGTAGGGGGCCCTACTCTAACTGGCACATCAACTTTGGCCCTAGCTCTAGGCCTCTGATCGACACCAGGAGTCTCAGCCTCCCTCTTATTCTTACCTCTTTCTTTCTCCCGATTTAGGCGCTCAGTGCGCTTTACCTCCTCCGCTATCTTTACTTTCTCCACCAACTCTGAGAAAACTCGTTCCCTTTGTGGAGCTATCAGTACCCTAAGGCTACCTCTAAGTCCATCCTTAAACCTAACGCAACGCTCATACTCCGTTGCCACAATTACCCTTGCATACCTACTAAGGCGTAGAAACTCCACCTCATACTCCGCCACTGATTTGTTTCCTTGGATCAAGTTCAGGAGCTCTTTCCTCCTAGCATCCACATATCTTGCACCCACATACTTCCCTTGGAATGTAGCTTTGAAAAACTCCCAAGTGACCCGCTCCAGTTGGGTGCCCTCTTTCACTGTCAACCACCATTGATAGGCTTCCTCCCTAAGCAATGACACAGCACCATTCAACTTTTGCTCGGGTGAGTAGTCCAAATCCTCCATTATCCTTTCAGTGGCCTCCAACCAATATTCCACCACATTAGAAGCCACGCCAGCCACGCCCTTAAAGATCTCAGCCCCGTTCGAATGAAGACATTCCGGAATGGACCCCCGATTTCCTCTACCATTATTGGGCCCAGCGACCCTTTCCAAATCCTTAGCATTGCCTGCGACAATGCATCTTCTCCCGTAGCCTAATCATATGGTCCATTCCCAGCCACCGATGAGGCTGGAGCTTCTTCTACTCCAACATCGGGCATATGGCTCGATGCCGACGATTCAGCCCTAACGCTTCGATGGCCTCGACCACGGCCTCTTGCACCTCTTCTAGCACTCATCGTCAATTCGCGTATCTGGATTAGAAATTTTATGAAGTTTTAGTTAGTTTACTAATTACACCAATGTTTTATGAAAATATTTAAAGAGAAGATCGTTTTCAAAAATCCTTTACAATTTCCAAATCCTACGGGGTTTAGTTCCATTCTAACCATCATCTAAAGTAGCCCTCTAACTATCTACTCTATAACAATTTAAACAAACTTAAAAATAAAAGTACTTCCTTGGTTCGACGTCGGAGACTCGGTGGGCCGCTCACCAAGATTTTTATTTTTCCAAAGCATCGCGATCCAAAATATTTTTAAAATCCAAAAAGAAGCCAAATAATAATAAGGCCCACTTCACAGCTTGAGTTTTGTAACCTGGGCTCTGATACCACTAAATGTAACACTCTAAACCTGGCCTAGACACTATGGCCGATTCTGGTGTGTAATATTGAAGTATTTTAGCGAAAACCATGTTTTTATTGAAAACCCTTCTTAAACTAAAAGGAACCTTAATTAACTTAAAAAAAACACACATTTCAGTTGTGAAAACCTTATTTGAAACATTTGATTTAAGAAAACTTTTCATTTAAAAATTTAATTGCGGAAACGTAGAAAACATACTATAATTTAGGAAACCCATGCTCAACTTCTTGTATATTACAATGAAAATAATAATAATAATTCAAGTAATAATAACATAATGAAAACCTTATTACAATCTAATCTGAAACATAATTAAATAAAAACTTATATGCTTGAAACAAAACAAGACCAAATTATCTTGCTAGCTGGCCACCCAGAGTCCCTCCAAACATCGAACCTTCTATTGAGCATCATCTGAAAATAAAATAAAAGAGGGGGTGAGTTTTCACAAACTTAGTGTGTACAACCCTCGAAGAAAACAACCATTCAAAAAAAAACATCATTCATCATTAATCATTCATGCAATGCAATCCCATCCAATTATCCATCCACTACACACCGGCTCCGTCCCCCGTCACACTATGTGGGGATATAAATATCGACCCACCCAACCCACACACCATGGTAGCCCGGTTGCGAAACTACCTTCATTTACATATTGGGCTTTAAAAGCAATCGGTAGATCCACGATTGTCAAGCAACCATGCGATCCTCATATACTTCCTCCGTTCCATAATTCCCAACCCATATGCAACCTAAGCAGAATATCATATGTATGCATGTCACATCCATAAAACCTATATTCAACACCTAGGGGTATTTTGGTCATTTTCGCCCTTAAGGGCATTTTGGTAATTTTCCCTTAATTAGGGTTTTCACTTACCTTGGCCCGTTAACTAATCCCGAGAGCTAAGATGAACGAATACTATACACCAGGTAGGATTCCAGAAAAGAGGAGGTGAGTCATTAAGACTGCTTAAGTACCAAACTCTCTCTAGATCTAATACTAGACATGCATATATCCGTCGCTACACCTTAACCCTTGTCCACTGTCGCAATATATTAATTAAGTCTTATGTGGATATCATATACTAGGCCCAAAAACCCCTTACAAAGCCTAACAATTTCACATACCTACATCTAGCCCATCAAGCCCAATCATATTCGTATGGCCCATTAGGCCCAAATCATATTTATATAGCCCGTTAGGCCCAGTCACATTCATATTCATGCTCACATACAAATTCCTATCACAAAGTATCAATACTCAGTTTTTGCCTATTATGGGCCCAACAGCCCATTGGGCCCATTTAGCCCATTCCAGCCCATATGGCCAAATCACAACCCAAGTCCACAGAATCGCCCGTAGGCCTCAGGTAACCTATTGGTTTCCCCCTTACGAGTTTTGCGCACTCGCAAGACTACCGTAGCCAAACTTTTGGTATTTTGGCATTTTGACTTTTCGGCTCTTGCCAATTCATTATGTGTGTGCAGTGTATGTACACACCTGGTAAGCAAGCGTGATGCGATCTCCTTAGCCCAAACCTACAATCGATATCACTCAAAGATTATTCACACGTACTTATCGATTACTTTACCAAAAGCCGGAATCTCACATTAACCTTACCTGAACTCCAAGCTTTTACTAGCTTTTACTTTAATCACTAAACACGCGTATTTCTCATATCTAAAGAGCAAATCGATAGGAATTCAAAACTGAGATCTGACACTAATTCCCTACCAAAGTCGATTAGAAAGAAGTGAGGAACTGAATACTCAATACTTATCAAAAACTGATTGGGAGAGCGAACACTTACACTAGAATCGACTGGGTGGAAAGAGTAGTGGTAGCACCAAGCTCTTAGAGATTTGAATGGCAACAATTGATTACTCAGCACCAAAGAAGAGAAGAAGAAGAATCGGCTAAAGTAAAGAAAGTATTGAGTAGAGGAGGGATAAGAATTTGACACAAAGAAAGAAAAGAAAAAAGGGTTTTCGATTTTTTAGAGAAAAGGGTTTCTGGCACAAAGTGAAGGGAAATTCGTCATTAACTTTTCAACCCTCCCATTCGACACCTATTTATAGCTCTATAGCCAAATTCTTCAAGCCCAAGTTCCCAATTTGGCTCCACTTACTCCTCACTTCTCATCTCCTCGTTTTTCTCCCTGATAACCCCTTGATCATTTTCTTAATTTTCTCTTCTGAACACTCCCCTTGGAGTCCATCTTCACGCCACTTCCATCCTTCTAGAAGGCCAAAATTAAACTCTAAAAATACTAAGCTAGGATTCGAACCTTGGACCCCCTTGCTAGCTACTAATGCCACCTCACTACACCTTATGTGGCGTCACTTAGCCACTCCACCACAAGCTCTTTTTGTGTCTAATTGTTTCTTCATTTATTCAAAAGCCCACCTACTTGTCAGTCCTGATTCTTTTAATAATTAAATTATAATTTCTTCTACCCCTTAATTCGAACTCAACTTTAGCTAAGACCTACTAAAATTATCGCTTGGATAAGAATATTAAACACAATTTTTATCAAAATCGAAAATAAAAAAATTCAGGATTTCGGGATTTTTAGGTTTCGGGATTTTTGGGGCGTTACATATCTTTACTAAAATAGAAACCTCACAGTCATCTCATTCGCTGTAACTTCAAACATATCACCCAAAGATTCAGTTATATTATATGCAACATATGAATGCGTCGATCCAATATCAATCAATGCTGTGTAAGGTAACTCATATATAAGGAACATACCCGTTATCACATCTGGGGCATCCCCATATTCTCGGTGACGAGTAGCATAAACTAAAGTTGTTTGTCTCGCCTCAGCAGGGCTTGCATTTTCGCCTGGTGCTCCTCATCCACGCCCATTGCTGTTACCGCCCCTGGCATACCCACGACCCCTTGGCCGCAGCTAACCTTTCCTTGGTGGCTGAGCACCACCTTGGCCAACTACTGACATTCGACCTAGCACTCGGGGGCAATCCTTGATCCTATGCTCCATAGACCCACAAGCAAAGCAAGCTCCCAACCTCTTCCAACACTTGCCTTGATGGCTTCTTCCACAATCAGCACAAGGTGGCACCCCTGGATTAGCAGTAGGGGGCCCTATTCTAACTGGCCCATTATTTCTGGCCCTAGCCCTAGGCCTCTGTCCAACACCCTCAGCCTCCCTCTTATTCCTACCCTTTTCTTTTTCTAGATTTAAGCGCTCAGTGCGCTTTACCTCCTCCGCTATCTTTACTTTTTCCACCAATTCTGAGAAAAATCGCTCCCTTTGTGGAGCTATCACTACCCTAAGGCTATCTCTTAGTCCGTCCTCAAACCTAATGCAATGCTTATATTTCGTTGCCACCATTACTCTTGCATACCTACTAAGGCGTAGAAACTTTGCTTCATACTCCGCCACCGATTTGTTTCCTTGGGTCAAGTTTAGGAACTCCTTCCTTCTAGCATGCACATAGCTTGCACCCACATACTTCCCTTGGAATGCAACTTTGAAAAACTCCCAATTGACCCGCTCTGGTTGGGTGCCCTCTTTCACTATCAACCACCACTGGTAGCATTCTTCCCTAAGCAACGACACTGCCCTTTTCAGCTTTTGTTTCAGTGAATAGTCTAGGTCCTCCATTATCCTTTTAGTGGCTTCCAACCAGTATTCTACCACGTTAGGAGCCACACCAGCCATGCCCTTAAAGATCTTAGCCCCATTCGATCGAAGTCGCTCCGGAATGGACCCTCGATTTCCAGTGCCATTATTGGCCCCAATGACCCTTTCCAGAATTCTCAGCATTACTTGCGACAATGCATCTTCTTCCGCAGCCCGATCATACAGTCCATTCCCAGCCACAGGTGGGGCCGGAGCCTCTTCTACTCCAACATCGGCATATGGCTTGATGCCGACGATTCAGCCCTAACACTTTTGCAGCCTCGACCACGGCCTCTTGCACCTATTCTAGCACTCATCGTCGATTCGTGTATTATTTGGATTAGAAATTTTATGAAGTTTTAGATAGTTTAATAATTACACCGATGTTTTATGAAAATATTTAAAGAGAAGATTGTTTTCAAAAATCCTCTGCAGTTTCAAGTTCCTACGGGCTTCAGTTCCACTCTAACAAAATCATCTAAAGTATCCCTCTAACTATCTACTGTATCACAATTTAAACATACTTAAGAATAAAAGTACTTACTTGGTTCGACGTCGGAGTCATGGTGTGTCGCATAGTAAGATTTTCCTTTTTCCAAAACATTGTGATCCAAAATATTTTTTTTAAATCCAAATAATAAGTAGAAAAAGAAACCAAATAATAATAAAGCCCACTTCACAACCCGAGTTTTGCAACCTGGGCTCTAATACCACTAAATGTAACACCCCAAACCCGACCCAGACATTATGGTTGAATCTGGCGCATCACATTGAAGTATTTTAGCGAAAACCGTGTTTTCATTGAAAACCCTTCTTAAAATAAAAGAAACCTTAGTTAACTTATAAAAACTCTTTTTATTTTTCAATCACCAAAACCTGTTTAAAACATATGATCTTATGAAAACCTGTTATTTTAAAATTCTGTTGCGGAAGAGTAGAAAAACATACTATGATTTAGCAAACCCATGTTCAACATTTTGTAATTACAACGTAAGAAAATAAAAACCTAAATAATAAAAAAATGGAAGCCTTATTACAATCTGGCCGGAAAAGTACTTAATAAAATAGACACTTGTATGCTTTTAAGGAAAAAAAACACGTCCATGTTGCCTTGCTAACTGGCCACCCAGAGTCCCTCCAAACATCAAACCTTCTACTGAGCATCACTTGAAAATAAAATAAAAGAGAGGGCGATTTTTCGCAAACTTAATGTGTACAGCCCTCAACGAGAAACAAGTATTCAGTAAACATCATACATCACATGCAATGCAATCCCATCCCAAAATCCATCCGCTACACACTAGCTCCGTCCCTCGCCATCCCATGTGGGGATATAAATATCGACTCACCCATCCGACACATCTATGGTAGCCAGATTGCGAAACTACCTGCACTTACACATTGGGCTTAAAAGCCATCGGTGGATCCTCAATTGTCAAGCAACCATGCGATCCTCATATACTTCCTCCGTTTCATGATTCCCAACCCCTATGCAACCTAAGTAGAATATCATATGTATGCATGTCACATCCATAAAACTTACATTCAACACCTAGGGGTATTTTGGTCATTTTTCCCTTAGGGGCATTTCGATAATTTTCCCTTTCTTTATGGTTTTACTTACCTTTTCCCGTTAACAAATCCCATGAGCTAAGCTGAACGAATAATATGCACCAGGTAGGATTCTAGAGAAGAGGAGGTGAGCCATTAAGACCGCTTAAGTACCAAGCTTTCCCTAGATCCAATCCTAGACATGCATATACCTTTTGCCACACCTTAACCCTTTGACTTGTCCACGGTCGCAATTAATTAATTAAGTTTTATGTAGTCATCATATACTAGGCCCAAAACCCCTTACAAAGCTTAGTCAAATCCACATACCTGCATATGGCCCATTAGGCCCACTCACATTCATATGGCCCATTAGACCCAAATCAGCTGTATATGGCCCATTAGGCCCAAACCACATTTATACGGCCCATTAGGTCCAAATCACATTTATGGTCATGTACTCATACGATTTCCATCACATAGCATCAATTATCAATTTTTGCCTATTATGGGCCTAACAGCCCGTCAAGCCCATTAAGCCTATTCTAGCCTGGTTGGCCAATTCACAGCCCAAGTCCATGGAATCACCCATGGGCCTCAGACAACCTATCGGTTTCCTCCTCACGAGTGATCACTCACTTGCAAGACTACCGTAGCCCAACTTTCGGCTTTTCGATATTTCAGCTTTTGTCGATTTATTGTGTGTGTGCAGTGTATGTACACACCTGGTAAGCAAGCATGCTGCGATTCCCTTAGTCACCAACCTACAAATGATATCACCCTTCAATTAACCATATGCTTAATACATATCTTTACTAAAACTAAAACCTCACTTTAACCTTACCTTACGCGATAAGTATAACAACCCCTTTCTTAAATCACTAACCACGATCAACTCCTAAATCTGCATCAATCTTAACTATTAGAAACCAAAAAAATAGGTGACTCGTATCCAAAACAGGTCCCCTTACCTTAACTCTTACTATTCAGCCAACTAAGATTAAGAGTACTTACCAAAGCCCCTTACCTGAAGAGCAAATCGGCAGGGATCCAAAACTGAGATTCGATACCTATTCCTACCCAAAATCGATTAGAAGAAGTGAGGAACAATAATCGATACTTTAGTAAAAATTGATTGGAAGAGCAAACACTTACACTAGTTTCGGTCAAAGAGTATTCGACCAAGAAAGTTCCTGCCCTTTGCGATTTTGTATGGAAAAAGAGAGTTATTCGGCTCCAAGGAAAAACGAAAGAAAAGTCAGAAATAAAGTAGAGGAAGAATGGAAATCGGCACAAGAAAAGAAAGAAAGAAGTAAGGCTTTTCACATTTTTGGATCTTGAAGAGAAAAGGGTTTCCGGTAACAAGGTGAAAAAGATTTCGGCATTAGCCTGGCAACCTTGCATCCGGCACCTATTTATAGTCCTTATAGCCGAATTCCTCATGGCTACATTCTCCATTCAGCTCCATCACTTCCCCCTTCTCATCTCCTCATTTTTTCCCCTAATAACTCCCTAATCTATTTCCTAACTTTTCTCTTCTGAACACTCCTCTTGGAGTCCATCTTCACGCCACTTCTAATCTTCTAGAAGGAAAAAATTAAACTTTTAAAAATAATAAGCTAGGATTCGAACCTTGGATCTCCTTGTTAGCCAGTAACGCCACCTTCCTACACTCTAAGTTGCATCACTTAGCCACTCCTCCATTTGGCTTTTTGATGCCCTTTTTTCCCTTATATTTATTTAAAAGCCCAACTGCTTGCCATCAGGGTTCCTTTAATAATTATACTATAATTCCTTCTACCCCTAGATTCAAACTCAACCCTTGACCCAGACCTACCATCGCGTAATTAACACTTAACCTGAATTGCTAAGCATAAAAAGAAAAATTCGAGATTTTAGGATTTTTGGGGCATTACAAACGGGCTTAGGCCCAGACTGCATTTGCCTACCGTATGATCGATTGGTTGTTATTAAAGGATTACATACTGAGTTTTTGTAAACTCACCTTTCTGCTTATTTGCGCAGGTAATCCCTAGCCTTGGCGAATTGGTGTTGCGAGGGACTCGAAGGTGGCCACACAACCGCACATGCTTTCATATTTGACTTTTAATTTATAAGTAAATTTAATTTGGGTATTTTTATGTAATAAGGCCTCTGTAAATTTTTAATTTCTAATTTGGGGTTTTACTTATTTTGATTTATATCTACTAATAATAGGATACGGATTTTTAAAAAAAAAAGATGAATGGTTTTCAAGACACCACGTTTTCGTAACATGATTTAAAGGCTTTTGCAAAAATTAATGTTTTTAATTAATAACAATTTAATATGATTAACTTTTTGCCAAAAAACCTAAATTTTTAAAATGAACGGGATATTCTAAAACCTTCGTTAAGATCACAAAGAGGTAAATATAAATCGGGGTTTTCAATAATATTGTATTTTACAAAAAACACTTCAATGTGACATCATCAGATTCAGCCATAATGTCTAGGCCGGGTTTAGGGTGTTACAATTAGTGGTATCAAAGCCAGGTTACAAAACTCGGCTGTGGATTTGGGTTTCTTGTAAAAACTTAAAATTTTCAAAAAAAACTATTTTAAATTATTTGAATTATTTTGAAATGTGTGGTATACCGAGTCTCCAGCGTCGATTCTGTAAGTCTTCTAAAACTGTTGCTTATTTTAAACTGAAATATTGAGACTACTGTAGGTAGTAAACTGTATAAAAACACTCTATTAGGGTAAACTAAAACCGTAGTAAGACTGTGATCCGCAAAAATGAACTCTGAATTACTGATACTGTTTTTCATAAAATATCTGTTAATAAACACTAAAATTGTAAATTGATGCATAAAATTGTTAATACAGGTAAAGCGTAATTCGATAATGAGCACTAGAGGTACTCGTGGAAGGGGAACATACCTAATGTTAAAGCTAGAGCGGCACCAACTTCACCTGTGACTGAGACTGGGTCTCATGATCGTACGGCTGGGGACGACACATTGTCCCAAACCATGTTATGGATTCTAGAAAGGGTCGTTGGACCCAATACTGGTACTGTAGGCTGTGGGTTGGTTACGAAACAACTCCGGTCTAAGAGAGCTGAGATTTTTAGGGGAATTGCTAGATTTGCCCCTAATGTGGTCGAATATTGGATTGAGGCCATGGAAAGGATCATGGATGATCTTAATTGTACCTCCAAGCAGAAACTAAAGGGTGCAGTGTCACTACTGCAAGATGAAGCCTATCAGTGGTGGCTTTCAGTTAAAGAGGGAGCTCAGCTCGACCAGTTGACCTGGGAATTTTTCAACACTGCTTTTCAGGGAAAGTATGTGGGCGCTAGTTATGTGGATGGCCAGAGGAGAAAGTTTCTAAATTTGACTCAAGGGGATAAATCAGTGGCCGAATATGAGGCTAAATTTTTGCGATTAACCTGTTATGTGCGAGGCATGGTGGTGATTGAGTACGAAAGGTGTGTTCATTTCGAGGACGGCCTCAAGGATAGCCTAAGGGTTCTGGTAGCTCCACATAGGGACCGCTTTAATGGATAAGGCAAAGATCGTCGAGGATGTGAAACGCGCTGAGCGCCAGAACCGTGAGCGGGAGAGAGGTAGGAACAAGAGGGATTCGGAGCCCTCAAGTTCATTTCTGAGGCTTAAGAAAAAGGCCAGAGTTGATGGGCCAGTCAGATTTGGGGCCCCTGCTGCTATTACTGGACCGCAGCCTTGTGCGGATTGTCGGAGGCGCCGTCAAGGCGAGTGTTGGAAAAGAATTGGGGCATGTCTGATGTACGGGTCATTGGAGCACTGTATCAGAGATTGTCCACGGAGGCCCAATCAGATGCAAGCTACTGGTGTGGGTACTGTATAGTCGCCGAGAGGTGTTCAGTAGCCATCAAGAGGCCATTGCCAGGCTAGAGGTAGTAATGGTATAGGTCATGGTCAAAGGGCATCGGGAAGAGGTGCTGGTTGCATTGAGACGAGGTAGCCAACTTTGGTTTATGCTGTACGTCATCGAGAGGATGAATATGCTTCAGATGTTATCACAGGTACATTCTTCATTTATAATGTATCTTATACTGCACTGATAGAAATAGGATCTACTCATTCCTATATAGCTTGTAATGTGTCTGAGACTTTGGATATCTTGGTTGAGAGTACTGTAAGTGAGGTTACTATGTTGAGTCAATTGAGGCAGTTTTTAAGGGTAAATAAACTGTTCAGAGATGTGCCTTTGGAGGTTCAAGAAGTTATCTTTTTGGCAGATTTGATGAAACTTCCTTTTGGAGAATTCGACTTAATTCTGGGAATGGATTGGCTGGTGAAACATCGGGTAAACTTGGAGTGTGCTACTAAATGTATGGTACTGAAAACTGCAAAAGATGAGGAGGTAGTTTTAATTGGGGAGCGTCAAAATTATTTGTCAAATGTTATTTATGCATTAAGCGCCGAGAAATTGGTTCGTAAGGGTTATGAGGCATATCTAGCCTACATCGATGTTTTAGATTCTAGGGTTTCTTCTGTTAAGGATATCAGAACAGTTAAAGACTTTTCAGATGTTTTTCTTGATGAATTGCCTGGGTTACCTCCAAACCATAAAGTTGAGTTTGGGATTGAGATCTTGCCTGGTACAGCTCTGATGTCCATCGCCCCTTATAGAATGACACTGAAGGAGCTTGTGGATCTTAAGGCTTAGATTCAAGAGTTATTAGATCGAGGGTTCATCCGACCTAGTATGTCTCCATGGGGAGCACCAGTTTTGTTTGTGAAAAAGAAGGACGGGTCCATGCGCATGTACATTGATTACTGGTAATTGAATAAATTGACTGTTAAGAATAAGTACCCCTTACCGAGGATTGATGATCTATTCGACAAGTTTCGAGGAGCTTCAGTTTTCTCTAAGATTGATCTTTGATCGGGGTACCACCAACTGAGGGTTAAAGAGACTGATTTGTATAAGACAGCATTTTGGACTCGTTATGGTCATTACGATTTCCTGGTGATGCCATTTGGATTGACGAATACACCAGCGGCCTTTTATGAATCTGATGAACCAAGTGTTCCAGTCCTATCTGGTTCGGTTCGTAGTGGTTTTTATTAATGACATCCTGGTGTATTTGAGGACTGAAGATGAACTTGATGAACATCTCTAAGTCGTTCTACATATACTAAGGGAGAAACAACTGTACGCTAAGTTCAGTAAGTGTGAATTCTAATTTCGAGAGGTAACATTTCTGGGTCATGTGGTATCTACTGAAGGGATTAGGGTTAATCCTCAAAAAATTGAAGCTGTACTGGATTGGAAGCCGCCTAAAACGGTATCTGAGATTCGCAGTTTTCTAGGACTGGCAGGATATTATCGATGATTTGTTCAGGGGTTTTCATCAATTGCTGTACCTCTGACTAAGTTGTTGCGTAAGGGTATGCCATTTAACTGGACTGATGCACAGTAAGAGAGTTTTGAGAAGCTTAAGAAAGTTTTGACTGAGGCCCCTGTTTTGATACAGCCAGAGTCTGGGAAAGAGTTCACTGTTTATAGCGATGCATCACATGTTGGATTGGGATGCGTGTTGGTGCAAGAGGGTAAGGTAGTGGCATATGCATCTTGTCAGCTTAAGACTCATGAGGTGAGCTATCCGATGCATGACTTGGAGTTGGCTGCGGCGGTATTCGCATTGAGGATTTGGAGGCATTACCTGTACCGTGAGAAGTGTATCATTTACACAAATCATAAGGGCCTCAAGTATCTCCTTACTCAGAAGAAGCTAAACCTTAGGCAGCATAGATGTATTGAGCTGCTAAAAGACTATGACTGTACGATCAAATACCATCTTGGTAAGGCTAATGTGGTGGCCGATGCACTGAGCTGTAGGGCTATGAATGATCTGAGGGTGATGTTTGCTCGCCTCAGTTTATTTGATGATGGTAGCTTGTTAGCTGAGCTCCAAGTTAAACTGACATGGATTTGGCAGATTAAGGGTAAACAGTTGAAGGATAAGTAACTGGGTCCTCGATTTCGATAGATTGAGAGTGGTAACACATCAGATTTTGGATTGAATAGTGAAGGGGTGCTCTGTTTCCGTGGGAGAGTCTATGTACCGAAGGATATTGACTTGAGGTAGTCTATACTGCAAGAAGCGCATAGTAGCCCTTATGCTATGTATCCTGGTGGAAATAAGATGTACCGAGACCTTCGTGAGTTGTATTAGTGGCCAGGTCTTCAGCGTGAAGTTACCGACTTTGTGAGTAAATGTCTGACTTGCCAGCAGGTTAAGGCTGAACATTAGTTAGCTTCAAGGTTGCTTCATCTAGTTAAAATTCCATTTTGGAAGTGGGAAAGAGTGACTACGAACTTCGTTAGTGGGTTGCGCCAAATACCTTCTAAAAAGGATTCAGTATGGGTCATTGTGGATCGACTGACCAAATCTGCCCATTTCATACCAACAGATGCGATTACTCTTTGCGTGTCGGCTAAATCAGTGTGTGTCTCAGATAGTGAGACTGCATGGGGTACCGGTTTCCATAATATCTGATAAGGATCCTCACTTCACGTGTTGATTTTGGAAGAAGTTGCATGAAGCTCTGGGTACAAGGTTGGACTTCAGTACTGCGTTCCATCCTCAGATAGATGGTCAATTAGAGAGGGTGATCCAGATACTAGAGGACATGTTAAAGGGTTGTGTGATTGACTTCCAAGGCAGTTGGGAGGACTACTTACCGCTAGCAGAGTTTGTTTATAACAATAGTTATCAGTTTAGCATTCAGATGGCACCTTACGAGGCATTATATGGTCGTAAGTGTTGCACACTCGCATGTTGGACTGAGTTGGGCAAGCATCATGTTCTAGGCCTCGAGCTAGTTTTTGATATCGAGGACAAAGTTAGACTAATTCGGGATCGACTGAAGGCGGCATCAGACAGATAGAAGCCGTATGCGGATCTGAAGCGTAAGGAGATTGAGCATTCTATGGGTGACTTTGTTTTTCTCAAGGTCTCGCCATGGAAAAAGGTACTGAGATTTGGGTGGAAGGGCAAGTTGAGCCCTGCGTTCATTGGGCCTTACCGTATACTAAAACGTGTGGGACTGGTTGCCTATCATCTAGAGTTACCTCCAGAGTTAGACCAGATTCACGATGTGTTCCACGTCTCTATGTTGAGGTGCTACCGCTCTGATCCCACGCATGTTATTTCGGTTGAGGGGATTGAGGTTAGACTAGATCTGACTTTCGAGGAAGAGTCGGTTCAAATATTAGATCGGGATGTAAAGGTTTTAAGGAGAAATTCTATTCCACTAGTTAAGGTACTTTTGCGTAATTACAACTCGGAGGAGGCCACGTGAGAACCTGAGGAGGCGATGCAACAACAATACCCTCATCTGTTTTGATTCAGGTAAATTTGGAGGCCGAAATTTTCTTTTAAGGGGCAGAGTTGTAACACCCCAAAATCTAAATAATTACTTTTCTATGGTTGTGACACAAATGCATGTCTGCTTAAATGGTTAAGTGTCCAGGGAAGAGTCTGAGAAGTCTTGGGTTCAAGCCTTGGCTTGTGCTAAAATTTTGTTTATTACTTCAATAAACCCTGTTTATAGTCAGTAAGCTTCTTAAATAAATATGGATATTTTATGACATAAAGGGCCTACTGGTTTAAAAGGTAAGTGGCGTGTTACCTATGCCAGAGGACTGAGGTTTGAATCCTAGTGGGCGTAGTGGGTATTTTATTTTGCTGCTGTGCCGTGGGAGTGTTGTGGGTTGACTGAAACACTGAAGTGGTTAAGGGGAATTCAAATTGAGTAGTTGAGTGGAGGTGGGATCGATTGGAGGGATTTAAGGAGGGATTTTAGGAGAGAATTAACGGAAGAAAATGTGGGATTTGAAAGTGAGGGAGAGTTAGTGTCGACTTGGTAAGTTAGCTACTTAGGAATTTCAGGTTTGGTGAGTTTGAGTACTCTATTTCAGGTTTTGTGAACATGTTAATTCTTTTCTTTTGTTCTCTAGAAGCCAGTAGTGCTAGGAAAATTTGGTAATACCTTTTTTTTTGCTAATTTCGATTTTTTCTTTCACTCCTCTTCAGGTCCCTCAATTGTCATCTTTGCCTTGTCTTCTCTCCTCTCTCTCAATCAATTCTCTCTTTGGACAAATACCTATTCCTTCCTCTCTCTCAAACTCTTTCATTTTTAGCTTTGGGTTTTGGTCGATTTTCTCTTTCTTCTTCCTTCCTCAATTGATTTCCTCTTGACCGAGTGCATCTTCTCCCCTCTTTTAATTCTTTTGTGCTAACGGATTCCCTCTCTTCTCATCTGGTTACTTTGGTCGAATTCTTCATAGCTCTCTCTTGTTGTTTTAAGTAGGCAAGTGTTCTTTGATCAATCTGCAGAGTGTTTTTCTCTTTCTCCCTCTCTTTGTTGTAATTGTCCTTCATCTAACAACTTCTTTTCTTTGCCGATTACTGTTAGAGGTACGATTGTTACATCTTGTGCCTCAGTTCGAGTGGGTGCTTTTGGTGGTAGGCCGAATACTTCTGTCTTTTATTCTTAGTTTACACTTTTGGTAAGTTGCTATACACTTGGTTCAATTATTTGCATGTATGGTATTAGTTAACAAGTCACGGTTGGAATGCAGGTAATCTTTAAGGATTGTAAGCAATCTCTTGCAGCAATTTTAGTGTGATCGGTCAAGGCGAGTGATAGGTAATCTCTTGAAACAATCTTTTGGTTAGGGTTCTTTTCAATTTTATTGGTAAGCGATTAACCAAAACTTCTGATTGAATTAGGTTGGAGTTATCGTGGGTTAGTCGCGCACTTTCGCATATAGGTGTGTAAAACACTACCCTTATTCGTGGATCAGAAAAAGCCGAAATAAGTGACCGTTGATGCTACACGGGCGTGCGTTCAGTCGTGTGATAGTCCGAGTGCCTAAACATGGGCGTATAATCGTTGAGACTAGCCATGAGCGATTTCATGAGTTAAGGATATTTTAGGCCATTTTGGGCCGAAATGGACCGTGTGGACCCCACGGGCGTGTGGGCCCCACACGAGTAAACCACATGAACGAGCGGTAATAATCGGGCTAGGTTGTGTAATCTACACGGCCAGAGCCATTTTTGGGCTATGTGGGCCACACGGGCGTATGGGCCCACATGGGCCCGCATTATAGGCCTTAGGCCCATTTTCACTTTTTGTCTGTTAAGGTTGCACGGGTCATCCGAGACGACTATAGACCTACTGTTGGGTCGGTAAGTATACTTAGACCCTCAAATTGATAAAATGACTATTATGCCCCTATGTGCTAAAATGACTGTTATGCCCTTATGTGATTTATGACTGTGATTGAGCATGCTATTTTATATATATTGCATACAGGATGCATAATATGTTGCATGGGGATGGGTTTATTATGAATGGAGGAAGTGTACTATACTGGAAGCTCTGCTGCAAATACTGTTTAGTGCCTCAACTGGTGCTATTTTGGAGTGTAAGGATGGGTGGGTTGATTTTATCCCCATATGAAGTGTAGGGCTAGACGAAGTTGGAGTGTAGAGGCTGGTTGGGTAGGATTTCTACTTGCATATATGTACTGTTATTCTGATCATCGAAATGGGCTCAAGCCCACACCGATATCGATCATCGATAGTATAATAGGTCGTGGCCCCTAATCAAATCGAATCATTATTGAAACGGGCTTAAGCCCAGACTACATTTGCCTACTGTATGATCGATTGGTTGTTATTAAGGGATTACACGCTGAGTTTTCGTAAACTCACCCTTCTGCTTATCTGCGCAGGTAATCCCCAGACTTAGGCAGATCAATGCTGCGAGAGACTCGAAGGTGGCCACACAACTGCGCATGCTTCCATATTTGACTTTTAATTTATAAGTAATTTAATTTGGGTATTTTTATGTAATAAGGTCTCTTTAAATTTTTAATTTTTAATTTGGGGTTTTACTTATTTTGATTTATATCTGTTAGTAATAGGATGCGGATTTTCAAAAAGAAGATGATTTTTTCAAGACACCACGTTTTCACAACATGTTTTAAAAGCTTTCGCAAGAATTAATGTTTTGAATTAATAACAATTTAGTATGATTAACTTTTCGCCAAACAACTTAAATTTTGAAAATGAACGCGACATTCTAAAATCTTCGTTAAGATCACAAAGAGGTAAATATAAATTGGGTTTTTCAACAATATTGTATTTTACGAAAAACACTTCAACGTGACATCATCAAATTCGGCCATAACGTCCAGGCCAAGTTTGGGGTGTTACACCATAACCAATAAAAATCCCAAACTAAAATCAAAATCCATAGATGCCATATTTACAATAAAATACCCAAATAAAATTTAAAATCATAAATAAGTACGAAATAGTGTCAAAAGAGTCGTGTGGCCACCATCGAGTCCTCCGCTGCACCAATCCGTCAGGTTTAGGGATTACCTGTACAGATTAAACCGAAGGGGTGAGCTTACGTAAACTCAGTGTGTAATCCCCATTTAAACAAACAGATAATATGCACATGATCACTGTCTGGGCCTAAGCCATTTCAATAACCGTATCAGTTTCAGTTTGGCCTTAGCCCGTCTCAGTACAGAATCAGTCATGTAGTTGGGCCTTACCCCAACAACGTATCAGTAGCAGTAACAGATATTCAATCACAAAATCCTACCCAACCAGCCTCTACACACCATCTCCGTCCAACCCTACACTCCATGTGGGGATATAATCAACCCACCTATCCCTACACTCCAAGAAGTACCGAGTACGGCACTAAATAGTAATTTATAGCTGATCTGCCAGTAAATTAGGCTCGAGGCCTTTCAGTACACTTCCTCCGAGCAAAATCAACCCCCAACCCAATGCAATGCAATATACAGTTATGACATGCTATAACATGGTAATAATACATACAATATCAGTTCAGTGAAACATCATCATGCTTGATTACATGTATACATATAAATAAGTCATACAATTATTTCATTCAATTAAGGGTCTTAGGTAAGCTTACCAACCCTACAGTAGGTTCACAGTCGTCTTAGGCGACCTATGTAACCTTGGCAACAAAGTAGTGGAAATGGGCTCACACGCCTATGTTGTCTGCCCGTGTGGGCCCATACGCCTATGTGGCCCACACGACCCAATTTGGCCTTGGCCATGTGGATCACACAGCTTGGCCCAGAATCCCACACGCCTATATGGACTACTCATGTGGGCCCACACACCTGTATGGCCTACATGATCCAAATCAGTCTAGCCCGTGTGTTGCACATGGCCTACCTAGCCATCAAACGGCCGTGTCATGTGCACAGGCCTGGCCTCGTCAAACACACACCCGTGTTAGGGCACACGGCCTACCACACGGCCGTGTAGCATCGACAGAATGGTTTTTGGCTTTTGTTGAAACCTTATTTTCTACGTTTCTGGGTACACACTTGGTTTCGTTTGAAGCTATACCAACTCCAAGCGCTCCAGAACCTAAAAATCGATAATCCAATTTTGATTTTAGAGATATACAAAACTTGAATCGGGATTATAACACTACGAAAAAATCACCAAATCAGCTAGCGTTATCATGCACTTACTGTTAATGAACTGAAATTCCTAATGCTCTAATCGCTGTGGCGCACCAACAGGTTCATGATCTTTGCCTAACGAAAACAACAAAACAATCCTTCATCAACACTTAGTCCAAAAACATCAATGCTTAAGCAAAACCCAACACTTACTGAGCATGCCGATGTCGTACAAAACCAAATGAGTTAATGGTAAGGGAAACGAAAAGAAAACAAAAGATGAGATGGGGGAGAAAACGAAACAAAGATCAAAAGAGGAAAAATGAGCAGAATTTCGGCAAGGGAGTAGTGAAATTGACGCTAGAAGAAAGAGGAAAAATTTTGGGAATTTCAAAATACAAAATAAAAATAAAAAATCAGATTTTTGGACGATCCCCAACATCCTCTAATTCACTCCTAAGATTTCTCCACCTGACTCCCCACTACCCCCAACTACTCTGAATCCACACTAACTCAAACTCCTGCCAAAATCGATAGCAAAAATTATCCCCTTTACACACGCAGAGATTCAAACACCAGACCCCAAGCAGGGGCGAAGCCAAGGGGTCTGGCATAGGCCTCGACCCCTCCTAAAATGTAAAATTATTTTTTAGGCCCTTAAATTTTTTTAAAAATTTTAAATTAGTAAAGGTAAAATTGTACTTTGGCCCTACTAAAATTAGAAAAAATTGATTTAATCCTTTACAAATTATAAAGATATAAACTATAAAAAATTAAAATTTCATCCGACCTACCTTAAAAAAATTTTCTGGCTTCGCCCCTGACCTCAAGCATACCAACACTCCTCTAAACCACCAAACCAGTAGCCCTATTCTGTTAGCATTTTACAAACAATCAATTATAAGCCTATTGGACCCAGTTAAGGCTTCATTCAAAAAAATACCAAAATTTGCCCAAGCTAGAGCTTGAACTTAGGACCTCACACACACACACTCAGAACACTTAACCACTTAAGTAGATACACATTTCTGCCACATTTTAACAGAATCAAAAATATAAATTTTTGGGGCGTTACAAGTTCTGGGGAACTCGTGGTGTGTACCAGATGGTATGGGTAGGAACCTTTTTGCATTGCATCATGCTCACAACATATTCAAATGTTATTGATTTATGCTACGTATTGTATTGTGTTGTATTGAGTGGTATCAAAATTAATGATTGTTACTTGAATGAATGATGACCCATGTTCATACACCGTTTGACATCAATTTGATAATGGTTATGTAATGATATGAAATTTCAATGATGATTATGTGTTCTTCTATTAAAGCTAATATGTTTCACTGTATTCGATATTTATGTCTGTTTAAATAACTGTTCCACTCACATTGAGCTTTCATAAGCTCACCCCCAATAGTGTTTAACTTTTCAGATAAACCTCGAAATTAGGATCAGACTCGGCATTCGAAGAATCACCTTGGACCTCGGACTATTTTTAATAAGTATTAATTAGTCTTTATTGGTTTTGGTTTGTAATTTTTAATTATTTCTGGTTTGTGGCTTGATAACTTTTCTTTTGGGGATTTTTGCATGTATGGATTACTCAAGCATAATAACCAAAAAATGTATGACATTAGGCATAAGTAAAATTTGACATTATTCCCTAATTTTTGCTGCATTGCAAATGAACCATTTTTGAAAAATAAATCGATAAGGCAACCAAGTTTCCAAAATGACTTGAAAAATGGTTTTTCTACTGCATTGGTTTAACATCGACTTTTTACAAAGAAAAGTCACTAGCAAACAAATTTTTTCTTAAACAACACTATCAATAATAAAATGTCTTAAGTATATATTCTTTAATAAATGAACTCTTTTAAACTAACTCAAAGTGCAAATATGTTTTTTTTTCTAAAATAAGCTTATTTAAAGTCTTCAAAAGTAATGTAAGTTAGCTTAGCCATTTCGGTGGCTAATGTAGCCTTCCCAATCTAGCCATAACGTCTAGGTCAGATGTAACACCCCAAACACGGCCTAGAAGTTTGGCCTAGATCTGACGTGTCACATTGAAGTGTTTTTCAAAAACCCTGTTTTCATTTAAAACCCTTCTTATTTGAAAACTTAAGTAAAATCCTAGTTACGTTAGTTTATTTTCAACACGTGGTTCATTGAAAAATACATAATTTTATTCCCAAAATCTCTTTTAGTTCCAGAAGCTAGTTTTAAATTAATTAGTAAAAACTTGATGTTAAAAAGTTAAGTTGCGAAAGCATTTTGAAAATGTTGCGGAAACATAGTGTTTGAAAACAGTTATTTTTTTGAAAAACTGTGTCCTACTTCTAACAGATATTAGACATACTAAATAAACTTCCCAAATAAAAAGTTAAAGAAATAAAGAGACCTTATTACAACCCAAATAAAAAACCAAAGTGCTTAACTAAATAAACGAAATAGAAAAATATGTGCAGTTGTGTGGCCGTCTCCAAGAGCCTCTGCGACATCGATCCACCTAACGTTGGGATTACCTGCACAGTTAATAAACAGGGTGAGTTTACAAAAACTCAATGTGTAATCCCCTTACTAGAGTAATAGTCAGTATACAGAAACAAAAACAGAAACAGTCTAGACCAGAGCCCGTTAACAGTGATAGTACAGTCCAATTCAGAGCATACGTGGGCCAAAGCCTATTACAATATCATTTGGGTCTCAGCCCGTAACAGAATCAATTGGGCCTACTCGAAACCAATAACTAAACAGAATGTGTGAATGCATGGAAGCATGCTATCCCATCCAACCCTGCACTTGCCTCTGTCCAACCCTGTACTACCTGTGGGGAATAACTCACCCACGCCATCCCTTCACTTACAATGTTAGCACCGGTTGCAGTACTAACCGAAATCACAACAAAGCTGCTAGTATATATATGGCTTCAAGCCTTCTGTAGCGGTATTATAATTGGCACAAAGCCATCAGTAACTGTATTATGTTTAGCACATAGCCATCAACGATGATAATATAATCGGTACATAGCCTTGGGTAAATATGATCCATACAGAGTCATCCTTAAGTATGTTAGGCACATAGCCACGGGTAAATACGATTGGCACAAAGCCATAATCAAGAAAGCACAGAGCCATATTTAGGCTGGCATAGAGCCATAAACAGATTAAGCGGTACTAAGCCGTCTATCGGTCCACAGTCGTCTCGTGTGACCCATGCGACCTTAACAGATCAATACTGGATCCACAGTGTCTTGTGTGACCCGTGCGGTCCTATTAGAACTTCCTCCGTATCAATGTCCCAACCCCATGCAATATGTCGTGTATGTCATGCTCAATCATCACACGTGTATGTAAAATGGCCATGCTCAGTAACAATCATTTAAACGTATATTAAAAGCACATCAGTTTTACAACCACAGTCATGTCAGTTAAAACACGATCCATACAATCACAAATCAATCACAAATTCATAGTCTAAGTTTGGTCGATTACCCCACAAGGGCAAAACAGTCATTTTACCCTACAGGGGTATTTCGATAATTTTAAACTACAAGGGTATTTCGATAACTTTACAAACTGGGGGTATTTCGATAATTTTACAAACTGAGGGTATTTCGATAATTTTACAAACTGAGGGTATTTCGATAATTTTACAAATCTGGGGGTATTTCGATAATTTTACAATCTGGGGGTATTTAGGTAATTTTACAAATCGGGGGTATTTTGGTAATGTACTAATTTTAGGAGTCGTAGTACAGATTACGACCTCATAGATGGTCTATCGTCGCCTCGAGCGACTCAGGTAACCTAGATGGTCAAAACAGTGTAAGTGGGCCCAAGGCCATTACTCGGCCCAAGTGGGCCCACACGCTCATGTGCTCCATTTAGCCCAATTTCAGTCACGGCTATGCGAACACCATAGCCCAGTTAATTATTTGTCACTTACCATAGATTATATCTGTGTGGGGCCCATGAGCCCATTGGGCCCACACGACCTATTTCGGCCCAACATTGCCCAGAATGGCCTATGTCATGTACATGACATGACAAGCCCAACTACTTCTCACCTATAGTTAAATTTACACAAGCAGGCCCATGGGCCCATCGAGGCCCAAGTCCACGAGAGCGCTCATGGCGGCCTCTACAGCCTATCGCCCATGCTTTGTGGGTTTAGATCGCCCCACGTACGTTCGCACGCTCGTGAAGCCTCGAATGCTGGTGTTTCAGCTTTTTGACTTTTGCCGATTTCCAACAAAGAAGGGCGTGAATACACACCTGTTTATGAGAACGTGTCGAAGTCCACGATCACCAACCTTGGTTAAGCAGGTATGAAAGAATCCCTCCTAAAACCAGTGATCACCAATCCTTGGCACATCCTGCATTGAATCTTAATCACTTTCTTCCCCACCAACTCATCTGGTTCGCTTTATTGAAAGATAGCTTCTCGCCAATTCTCATGTTAGCTTCTCGATGTGGGATTATTTTCAACCATTAGGATTTTTCCACATTCTTATGATCACTTCAACCATAGAGTTCGAGTCCAACTCCACCTCCTACACAACTCAAACAACAAAATTAATACTCCATTGCGCATCCCAAGACTTGAATCTCAGACTTCAGAGTTACACCACACGCCACCATGCCACTCCACCACAAGCTCTTTCTATGTTATAAATTCATCAAAAATATTCTTAAAGCCTACCCACTAACATCAAAGCTCTTGTAAGAGAAAAACATAAATTTTTGCTAAAGCCCAGGTTTGAACCCAGGACTTCTCCAACACTCCCAAACACTCCCAAACACTCCTAATCACTTAACTACTGTAGTAGACAATCAATTGTGATATTTCTTCCATACATAAACTTTTATGTGTAGTCTCCTAGTGGCTCCCATGCACAAGGCCCAATACTTCTAGGCCCAGAAATTCGAGGCGTTACAATTCACTTCTCCTTAAAGAAATTTCGTCCCTGAAATTTCCAACTAACAGTGTAGTTGTGTAACAACTACACCACTATACTACCGTTGCGCACTCTCATCCAAATAACACTAATACACTTTTAACTTAATCTCGAAACCTCTCACACCTAACCAAACATCTAACCACAGAAGCAAATAGATATTTATCACACATGCAAACAAAACACACCTAACTTAAAAGAAATTGTGCAATCCCGAACCCAATGCTCCTTAGATCCGCATCTGAGACATGCTCCTGTCTTCCTCCAGCATTCACTTGGATGACGCCTTTTACAATGCTCGCAAGTTAGAAAGTTTGGACGCGTCTTAACACATTTCACAGAATAAGGCTCTTGCTTCAACGGACTGCGATCTTTTTTCTTGTTACAATCCAAGCACCTAGCCTGAAGTGTTTCACCATTCGCCTTAAGTCTTGCCTGAAACACTTCTTTCAGCACTTCCCTTACCAACTGGGTCAGTGCCTCTTTACCAAGCTCCAGGTTATTTTTATCCAAAGTTGGCGAGCTTACCTCGACTACTGTTTCCTAAACCATTTCATATTCCGGGGAGACGGGCAAATCCTCACGACCTTGCTTGACTTTGGAATCCATCACAGTACTGTTGCTAACTTAAAAAAAATCTAATTTCCAAAACATACACTGAATAACTACAAATTTTAACTTTAAGTACAGTCTAACAGAAAACTTACAGATTCGACGTCGGGATCTTGGTAACCACACTTTCAGGAAAATATTCAGAAAAACATTTCAAATACTTTAAATCTTTTCAAACCATTTTTGAAACAATTCTTTCAAAAATACAATTTTAAAATCCATTCCACAATCGAGTTTTGCAACTTGACTCTATTACCACTAAATGTAACACCCCAAACATGGCCTAGAAGTTAGGCTTGAATCTGACGTGTCACACTGAAGTGTTTTTCGAAAACCTTGTTTTCATTGAAAACCCTTCTTATTTGAAAACTTGAGTAAAATCCCAGTTACGTTAGTTTATTTTCAACACGTGGTTCATTGAAAAATACATAATTTTATTCCCAAAATCTCTTTTAGTTGCAGAAGCTAGTTTTAAATTAATTAGTAAAAACTTGATGTTAAAAAGTTAAGTTGCAAAAGCATTTTGAAAATGTTGCGGAAACGTAACGTTTGAAAACAATTATTGTTTTAGAAAACTGTGTCCTACTTCAAACAGATATTAGACATACTAAATAAAGTTCCCAAATAAAAAGTTAAGGAAATAAAGAGGCCGTATTACAACCCAAATAAAAAACTAAAGTGCTTAACTAAATAAACAAAATAGAAAAACATGTGCAGTTGTGTGGTCGTCTCTGAGTCTCTCTACGACACCGATCCACCTAACGCTGGGGATTACCTGCACGGTTAATAAACGGGGTGAGTTTAAAAAATCTCAGTGTGTAATCCCCTTACTAGAGTAATGTCAGTATACAGAAATAGTCTGGGCCAAAGCCCGTTAATAGTGACAGTACAGTCCAGTTCAGAGCATATGTGGGCCAAAGCCTATTACAATATCATTTAGGTCACAGCCATCAGTAACTATATTATGTTTGGCACATAGCCATCAACGATGATAATATAATCGGTACACAGCCTTGGGTAAATATGATCCATACAGAGTCATCCATAAGTATGTTAGGCACATAGCCACGGGTAAATATGATTGGCACAAAGCCATAATCAAGAAAGCACAGTCGTCTCGTGCGACCCGTGTAACCTTAACAGATCAATACTGGATCCACAGTCGTCTCGTGCGACCTATCCGATCCTATCAGAACTTCCTCCGTGTCAATGTCCCAACCCCATGCAATATGTCGTGTATGTCATGCCCAATCATCGCGCGTGTACGCTAAATGGCCATACTCAGTAACAATCATTTAAACGTTTATTAAAAGCATATTAGTTTTACAACCATAGTCAAGTTATTTAAAACACAGTCATACAATCACAGTCAATCAGTCAAATTTATAGTCTATGTCGGTCATTTACTCGCAAGGGGAAACAGTCATTTTACCCTGCAAGGGTATTTCGATAATTTTACACTACAAGGGTATTTCGGTAATTTTACAAATCGGGGGTATTTCGATAATTTTACAAATTGAGGGTGTAACACCCCAGACCCGGCCCAGACGTTATGACCAGATCTGACGTGTCACATGGACTTACGACTTAGTATGCATTCGTTGGTTCAAGTGATTAGGGTGGTCTTTGTAAAAACAGCAATTGAATGAAAAGTCGGTTTATCAATCTTTAGGCTATCCATTTGTCGTGCTTGTTGAGTCTTGAAAATGTTCATTAATTTTGCAAACCCGCACAGCCTAACACTAGCAGTTTCGACATAGTATAAATATAATCAGAAAATAAAAACCATAGCGGAAAGAAAAATTTATATCGCGGCCTTATTACAACTTAAAACCCAAAATTAAATTAGAATATAAAAAATAATAAAAAAATAAACTAACTTAGAAAAACCAACTTTGCAGGATGATGTGGCCACCCGAATCCCTCACACACTCCAAGCCCACTATGGTTGGGGATTTCTGCAGAGAGATGAAAGTAAAGGGTGAGTTTGGTAAACTCGATGTGTAACATAACCCAACCATAGCCCAAAACAGATCAAACCTCGTAGTCGACTTATCTCGGGCCTTGGCCCAAGATGTAAAATCGAATGAAAATCATAGCCCCATAGTAGATACAGAACAAATATATCGTGAATGCAGAAATCTCAACCCAGAGCCATCCATAACAACCCCGTACCAGCCTTACACCATGTGGGGAGACTACTCGACCCACTCAACCGCTACACACCACAGAAATTGCAGTGAGGCTGCCAGATATTGTGACAAAGTCACCAGATATAGATATTGTGGCGAGGCCACTAGAACAGATATATATATTTATATATGTGGCGAAGCCACCAGATTACAGCGAGGCTACTAGATATTGTGACGAAGTCACCAAAACAGATATATGTGGCGAGGCCACCAGATTGCAGCAAGGCTGCCAGAACGCTTCCTCCATCAATATAAACCCATGTCCCATGCAACAAAAATATGTCATGGCATACGTACACAGAAACAAAATATCATGCTTTACAAATAAAATAAAATATCCCTAGGGGTAAAATTGTAATTTTGCATACATAAGGGTATTTCAGTAATTATTACCTATTGCTAGAGTTTCATGCTCATTCTACTAAGTAATCAAAAGTACTTACCTCGTCTCTTTACCAAAGTGGGCCTGTTGGCCCATTGGCCCGTTTTTGGCCCATTAAGCCCAAAAATACCACTGTGCACGAAAATGCACACTCTGCACTCTAATCATCCAAATGCACCATATTCATTAACAACTGTCTCACGAGTGCTCGCATGCTCGCGAGTTCACAAAATACCAACATTTTGGTATTTCGGCTTTCACCGATTCGATCTAAGGAAGGGTATCGTTTACACACCTGGTTGATGACGATTGATGACGATATCTCCTACGCGATAATCCTACGATCGATCACTAACACATTAGACTTACGAATTAACGATAACTACCATAAATCCACGTCAACTAACCCAATCATCACACAAGTTAGTCATTTACGCACGAGGGGCAAAATAGTCATTTTACCCTCTAGGGGTAAATCGGTAGTCCTACCCTACAGGGGTATTTTAGTAATTCTACAACTTATCCACTTGGGCCTACGGACCCATTGGGACTACATGGCCCATTTTAGCCCATCGCGGCCCGAAATAGCCGTCCAACTGCTAGAGTAATGAGAAATACACACCTATTAGGAGACTACAGTTAATCCGCGCTCCCACACTCTTAGCTGACGCCCAACCCAAACGAGCACGCCACCAAGTAAAAGGGATCAGCCAAGAAGGGTATGCCAACTCTCCTCATGGTTTACTCTATATAAAGCCAGCTCTCCATCTACTCTTATGTTAGCTTCCCGATGTGGGATCCCTCCATCATCAGAGTTTAAAACCAACACCAACTCTTGTCGTCCCAACATAGCAAAATAATCAACCTTTGCGTGCCAAGGGATTCAAACCAAAGTCCTCTCACATGCCAAATCACGCCACCACCACTAGGCCATCAACTCATTTGTGTCATAAGTCCAACACATTAAACTTTAAAGCGCACCTACTTGCTTCTAGATTTATTGGAAAGAAAAACCAAAATAAAGTGCAAGAGCCAAGACTTGAACCTTGGGCCCCTTGCTTCCTCTATGGCGTCACTTCCTTGTCCCCTAAGTGGCGCTACCTTGCCACTACACCACACTCCTTTTTGTGTCATCTTTTACCCATTTACTCTTAAAAGCCCAAACGCCAATTACATCACTTGTTCTTAAAATCAAAATTCCGAAGACTACCACAGATTTAACTTAAGTTTGGGCCTTCCAAAGGTCCACTAACCTACTAAAATATATATTTTAACCAACCAGAACACACATAAATTTTAAAAATCACAGAAACACAGAAAACCCAAAAATTGGGTGTTACAACTCTACCCTCCTTAAAGAAATTTCGTCCCCAAAATTTTACCTGAATCAAACAGATGAGGATATTGTTGACGCATCGCCACTTCTGGCTCCCAAGTAGCTTCCTCTCTGCCATGATTACGCCACAGCACCTTTACTAGCGGAACTGATTTCCTCCCCAAAATCTTAACATCTCGATCCAAAACCTGCATAGGCTCCTCCTCAAAAGTCAAGTCTGTTTGGACCTCGATCTCTGCAACCGGCACAACATGACTAGGGTCAGAACGATACCGCCTTAACATGGAGACGTGAACGACATCATGAATCCTATCCAACTCTGAAGGTAGCTCCAACTGGTAAGCCACTGGACCCACTCGCTTAAGAATTCGATAAGGCCCGATGAACAGCGGACTTAACTTGCCTTTCCTCCCAAACCTTAATATTTTCTTTTAAGATGAAACCTTCAAGAAGACCATATCACCCACAGAGTACTCAATTCCCTTGCGCTTCAAATCTGTATATGACTTCTGTCTATCAGATGCTTTCTTCAACCGGTCTCTAATCAACTTAACCTTATCCTCAGTATCTGCCACCAATTCAGGTCCAAGAACCTGTCGTTCAACCAACTCGGTCCAACAACTAGGTGCACGACATCTTCGCCCATATAGTGCCTCATAAGGAGCCATTCGAATACTTGCCTGATAACTGTTGTTGTAAGCAAACTCTGCTAACGGTAAGTAATCCTCCCAACTACCTCGAAAGTCGATAACGCATCCCCTCAACATATCCTCCAGAATCTGAATAACCCTTTCCGACTGACCATCAGTCTGAGGATGAAAGGCTGTACTAAAGTTCAACCGCATACCTAACACCTCATGCAACTTTTGCTAAAATCGAGATGTGAATCTAGGATCTCGATCAGAGATAATCGACATTGGCACTCCGTAAGGTCGCACTATTTTCGCCACATACAATTTGGCTGACTTCTGAAGTGAATAATCAGTGCGGACAAGTATAAAATGAGCAGATTTGGTGAACCTATCCACAATTACCCAAATTGAGTCCTTCTTCGATGGTGTCAAGGGTAACCCACTCACAAAATCCATGGTTACCCTCTCCCACTTCCAAAGTGGTACTTTCACTGGCTGCAAAAGTCCGAAAGGTAATTGATGTTCAGCTTTCACTTCCTGACAAGTCAGACAATTTCCCACAAATTCCGTTACCTCTCGCTTCAATCCAGGCCACCAATACAACTCCTTTAAGTCGCGATACATTTTATTCCCTCCAAGATGCATAGCACACAGACCTCCATGAGCTTCTTTCAGAATTGCTTGCCTCAAGTCAGAGTCCTTCGGAATACAAACTCTATCTTGGTAACACAGAACTCCCTCACTGTTCAGTCCGAACTCAGAAGTATCCCCATTTTTAACCTGCTGGAATCGAGAAACCAGGGACTCATCCCTTGACTGTTTTTCCTTAATCTCATCCACCCAGGTCGGCCTAACTTGCAATTCTACTAACAGACTATCGTCGTCATACAGACTCAAACGAGAAAACATGGCTCTCAGATTAGATACAGTTCTACGACTTAGGGCATCAGCCACCACATTAGCTTTGCCTGGGTGATACTCAATCGCGCAGTCATAATCCTTAAGCAACTCTATCCATCTTCGCTGCCTAATGTTCAGCTCCTTCTGAGTCAGCAAGTACTTAAGACTCTTATGATCTGTGTATATAATACACCTTCTCTGTACAGGTAATGTCTCCAAATCTTAAGCGCAAAGATTACCGCTACCAACTCCAGATCATGAGTAGGATAGTTAACTTCATGTGGTTTAAGCTGTCGCGATGCATAAGCAACCACTTTACCCTCTTGCATTAGCACACAGCCCAACCCTACATGTGATGCATCACTGCATATGGTAAAATCTTTTCTAGACTCCGACTGAATCAGTACAGGTGCCTCGATCAGAACTTTCTTCAGCTTCTCAAAAGATTCCTATTGTTTCTCAGTCCAAACAAACGATACTCCCTTCCTTATAATCTTTGTCAAAGGTGCTACCATCACAGAAAATCCTTCCACAAACCTTCTATATTACCCAACTAAACCCAGAAAACTTTAAATTTCCGACACTGACCTCGGTGGCTTCCATTCCAGAATCGCTTCAATCTTTCGAGGGTCCACCTTGATCCCTTCAGCAGAGACAACATGCCCCAAGAAAGTTACCTCTCTCAACCAGAACTCACACTTACTGAATTTTGCATAAAGCTCTTTCTCCCTCAGCACTTGCAACACAATACGAAGATGCTCATCATGCTTCTCCTCAGTTTCAGAATAAACTAGAATATCATCGATAAAGACGACCACGAATCAATCCAAGTATGGCTGGAACACTCGATTCATCAGATCCATAAATGCTGCAGGTGCGTTCGTCAACCCAAATGGCATAACCAAGAACTCATAGTGACCATACCAAGTTCTGAATGCCGTCTTGTGAATATCCACCTCTTTAACCCTCAACTGATGATACCCAGATCGAAGGTCAATCTTGGAAAATACTGAAGCTCCTCTAAGTTAGTCAAATAAATCATCAATTCTTGGCAGTGGGTACTTATTCTTAATCATCAGTTTGTTCAACTGCCGATAATCGATGCACATCCGCATTGACCCATCTTTCTTCTTAATGAACAACACTGGTGCTCCCCACGGAGACGCACTTGGTCTAATGAAGCCTCTATCCAATAACTCTTGAATTTGGGCTTTCAGCTCCACCAACTCCTTCGGTGCCATCCTATAAGGTGCAATGGACACTGGCGCCATTCCAGGCAACAAGTCGATTCCAAACTCAACCTCTCAGTTCGGGGGAAAACCCAGAAGCTCCTCTGGAAAAACATCTTGAAAATCCTTGACGGTTCTAACTTTATCCACTGTCAGACCCTTATTTTTCGATTGGCTTACAAATGCCAAATAATCCTCACATCCCTTTCAAATTCACTTCTCGGCTCTCAATGCCGACACCACATTAGATAGATAATCCCTACGCTCGCTATCACCAAAACCTTCTCATCCTTTATGGTCTTTAACATCATTCGCTTAGTAGCACAATCCAAAGTAGCCCTATGCTTAACAAGCCAATCCATTCCCAAAATGAGATCGAATTCTCTGAAAGGTAACTCCATTAGATCTCCAGAGAAAACTTTTCCTTGAGTTTCTATAGGCAGTCTCTATACAGTTTATCTACCCTAACCAAGTGACCCAAAGGACTTAGTATAGATACCCCATTCACGGTCACCTCAGAGCGCACACCCAGCGACCCAGATATAGCACATGCAACATACGAATGGGTAGATCCAACATCTATCAACGCAGTATATGGCATACTAGAAATCAGAAATGTACCAGTTATAACGTCAGGTGCATCCCCCTCCTCTCGGCGACGAGCTGCATACACCAACGTCGGCTGATGAGCCTTAGCAAATCCAGCACCCCTGCTAGGCGCTCCTCTTCCTTGACCATTTCTATTACCACATCTGCCTTGCCTACGTCCTCTCGAAAACTGTGGTCCACCCCTCACTGGTTGAGCGACCCTCTGCTCTAAAACTTGAACCTGATCTGGCTCCTGGGGACAGTCCTTAACCCTATGCTCCATAGATCCGTATCAGAAACAAGCACTAGAACGTTCCCGACACTCGCCCATATGTATCTTCCTACAACTCCTACAACCCTGCGGTCTAACAATGTTCATCGGTACTACTCAAACTGGCTCCATTACCCTTGCTCTCTTAACATTCCTGTTCATACCACTTGAAAGTCCTGAATCTCTCTTAAAACGGTTCCGATCTTTCTCATGATTCTGTCTTTCTGTACGCTTCACTTCCTTAGCTATCTTAGCTTTCTCCATTAAATCAGCGAAGTTACGCTCCCTCTGCGGAGCAATCAGCACCCTAAGTTCATCTCTCAGACCATCCTCGAAGCATACGCTACGCTCATACTCTGTAGTGACAAACCCAGAAGCATACCGACTCAGTCTCAGAAACTTAGACTCATACTCAGCCACTGACTTACTCCCTTGAACCAGGTTTAGAAATTCTTTCCAGCGAGCGTCCACGTAACTAGCCCCAACATACTTTCCTTTGAAGGCTGTCTTAAATAGCTCCCAAGTCACACTGTCAGCAGGAGTTCTATCTCTCACCGTGAGCCACCACTGATAAGCCTCATCCTTGAGTAACGATATGGCTCCCTTCAGCTTCTGCTCCACAGAGCAGTCCAGATCATCCATAATCTGCTATGTGGCTTCTAACCAATACTAAGCCACATTCGGAGCTATACTAGATACGCCCCTAAATATCTCTGCTCCATTGGCCCGGAGCCGCTCAGAAATAGACCCCAAAATTTCGTTTACCGTTCTTGCCCCAGCAACCCTTTCCAAAACTCGGAGCATCGCCTGGGACAGAGCATCGTCCCCGATACCTCGATCATGAGACTCTACCTTTGTTGCTGGTGGTACCGGTACATCTGCTGCCAGCACATGTCCTGAAGATGAAGATTCAGCTTGAGCATTACCTCGGCCACGTCCACGGCCTCTTCCACGAGCTGCACGTGTACTCATTTCATATTATCTGATTAAGAATTTTATGAATCAGTTTAATATTTCAGTGTTTATTATAGATGTCTTATGAATAACAGTAATTCAGAGTTTGAGTTTGTTTTCTTTCGCGATAGCCTAGCTACAGTCTCAGTCTACTTATCAGAGTTTCTATAGTTCCAATGTTACCCTAACTAAAGTACCATGATAAGGTTTTGTACAAGCATATAACAGATATTTCAGAAACAATCAGAAAGACTCAGAAAACTTACAGACTTGGGCCGGAGATTCGGTGTGCCACCTTCTAAAAAAACAAATTTTAGAAAACTGATTTAATCTTTAAAATCATCTATTTGTAAAGAAAAAATATTGGAAACATTCTCGAAAACAATTTATAATCAAGTTCTAAAAAAAATAATTTTCAAAAACCTTTATTCAATGTTTCTTTAAAACTCCCGTTTTTAGACCCGTTCTACAGCCGAGTTGTTGTAAATTCACTCTGATACCACTAAATGTAACACCCCAGACTCAACCTAGGCGTTATGGCCAGATCTGACATGTCACATGGACTTACGACTTAGTATGCATTCGTTGGTTCAAGTGATTAGGGTGGTCTTTGTAAAAACAACAATTGAATGAAAAGCTGATTTATCAATCTTTAGGCTATCCATTTGTCGTGCTTGTTGAGTCTTAAAAACGTTCATTAATTTTGCAAACTCGCGCAGGCTAACACTAGCAGTTTCAACATAGTATAAATATAATCAGAAAATAAAAACCATAGCGGAAAGAAAAATTTATATAGCGGCCTTATTACAACTTAAAACCCAAAATTAAATCAGAATATAAAAAATAAAAATAAACTAACTTAGAAAAACCAACTTCGCAGATGATGTGGCCACTCCAAATCCCTCACAGCTCCAAGACCACTATGGTTGGGGATTTCCTGCAAAGATGAAAGTAAAGGGTGAGTTTGGTAAACTCAGTGTGTAACATAACCCAACCATAGCCCAAAACAGATCAAACCTTAGAGTCAGACTTATCTTGGCCTTAGCCCAGTACAGAAATCAGAATGAAACTCATAGGCCCATAACAGATACAGAATAAATATAACGTGAATGCAGAAACCCCAACCCAGAGCCATCCATAACACCCCCGGACCAACCTTACACCATGTGGGGAGACTACTCGACCCACCCAATCGCTACACACCACAAAAATTACAGCGAGGCTACCAGATATTATGACAAAGTCACCAGATACAGATATTGTGGCGAGGCCACCAGAACAGATATATATATATTTATATATGTGGCGAAGCCACCAGATTGCAGCGGGGCTGCCAGATATTGTGACGAAGTCACCAGAACAGATATATGTGGTGAGGCCACCAGATTGTAGCGAGGCTGCCAGAACGCTTCCTCCATCAATATAAACCCATGTCCCATGCAACAGAAATATGTCATGGCATACGTACACAGAAACAGAACATCATGCTTTTCAGATAAAATAAAATATCCCTAGGGGTAAAATCGTAATTTTGCATACATAAGGGTATTTCAGTAATTATTACCTATTGCTAGGGTTTCATGCTCATTCTAATGTCTACCAAGTAATCAGAAGTACTTACCTCATCTCTTTACCAAAGTGGGCCTTTTGGCCCATTGGCCCGTTTTTGGCCCATTAAGCCCAAAAATACTGTTGTGCACGAAAATGCACACTCTGCACACTAATCATCCAAATGCACCATATTCATTAACAACTGTCTCACGAGCGCTCACACGCTCGCGAGTTCACAAAATACCAACGTTTCGGTATTTCGGCTTTTACCGATTCCGTCTAAGGAAGGGTGTCATTTACACACTTGGTTGATGACGATTGATGACGATATCTCCCACGCGATAATCCTACGATTGATCACTAACACATTAGACTTACGAATTAACGATAACTACCATAAATCCACGTCAACTAACCCAATCATCACACAATTTAGTCATTTACGCACGAGGGGCAAAATAGTCATTTTACCCTCTAGGGGTAAATCGGTAGTCCTACCCTACAGGGGTATTTTAGTAATTCTACAACTTATCCACTTGGGCCTATAGACCCATTGGGACTACATGGCCCATTTCAGCCCATCGCGGCCCGAAATAGCCGTCCAACTGCTAGAGTAATGAGAAATCCACACCTGTTAGGAGACTGCAGTTAATCCGCGCTCCCACACTCTTAGCTGACGCCCAACCCAAACGAGCACGCCACCAAGCGAAAGGGATCAGCCAAGAAGGGTATGCCAACTCTCCTCATGGTTTGCTCTATTTAAAGCCAGTTTTCCATCTACTCTTATGTTAGCTTCCCGATATGGGATCCCTCCATCATCAGAGTTTAAAACCAACACCAACTCTTACCGTCCCAACATAGCAAAATAATCAACCTTTGCATGCCAAGGGATTCGAACCAAAGTCCTCTCACATGCCAAATCACGCCACCACCACTAGGCCATCAACTCATTTGTGTCATAAGTCCAACACATTAAACTTTAAAGCGCACCTACTTGCTTCCAGATTTATTGAAAAGAAAAACCAAAATAAATTGCAAGAGCCAAGACTTGAACCTTAGACCCCTTGCTTCCTCTATGGCGTCACTTCCTTGTCCCCTAAGTGGTGCTACCTTGCCACTGCACCACACTCTTTTTTGTGTCATCTTTTACCCCTTTACTCTTAAAAGCCCAAACACCAATTGCATCACTTGTTCTTAAAATCAAAATTCCGAAGACTACCACGGATTTAACTTAAGTTTGGACCTTCCAAAGGCCCACTAACCTACTAAAATATATATTTTAACTAACCAGAACACACACAAATTTTAAAAATCACAAAAACACAGAAAACCCAAAAATTGGGCATTACAGAGGGTATTTCGATAACTTTACAAATTGGGGATATTTCAGTAATTTTACAAACTGGGGTATTTCGATAATTTTACAAACCGAGAGTATTTCAGTAGTTTTATAATCTACGGGTATTTCGGTAATTTTACAAATCGGGGGTATTTTGGTAATGTACTAATTTTTGGAGTCGCAGTAAAAATTACGACCTCACAGATGGTCTGTCGTCGCCTTGAGCGACTCAGGTAACCTAGATGGTCAAAATGGTGTAAGTAGGCCCAGGGCCCATTACTCGGCCCAAGTGGGGCCACACGCTCATGTGGCCCATTTAGCCCAATTCTAGTCACAGTTATGCGAACAGCATAGCCCAGTTCATTATTAGTCACTTACTGCAGATTATATTCGTGTGGGGCCCACAAGAGTATTGGGCCCACACCGCCCATTTCGACCCACCATGGCCCAGAACGGCCTATGTCATGCACACGACATAACAAGCCCAACTACTTTTCACCTATAATTAAATTTACACAAGCGGTCCCACAGGCCCATTGGGCCCAAGCCACGAGAGCGCTCGTGGAGGCCGTTACAGCCTATCACCCATGCTTTGTGGGTTCAGATCGCCCCATGTGCGTTCTCACACTCGTGAAGCCTTGAATGTCGGTATTTTGGATTTTTGACTTTTGTTGATTTCCAACAAAGAAGGGCATGAATACACACCCGTTTATGAGAACGCGTCAAAGTCCACGATCACCAACCTTGGTTAAGCAGGTATGAAATATTCCCTCCTAAAACCAGTGATAACTAATCCATGGCACATCTTGCATTGAATCTTAATCACTTTCTTCCCCACCAACTCATCTGGTTCGCTCTATTTAGAGCCAGCTTCCCGCCAATTCTCATGTTAGCTTCCCGGTGTGGGATTACTTTCAACCATTAGGATTTTTCCACATTCTTATGACCACCTCAACCACAGAGTTCGAGTCCAACTCCACCTCCTACACAACTCAAATAGTAAAATAAATACTCCATTGTGCATCCCAAGACTTGAACCTCAGACTTGAGAGTTACACCACACGCCACCTTGCCACTCCACCACAAGCTCTTTTTGTGTTATAAATTCATCAAACATATTCTTAAAGCCTACCCACTAACATCAAGGCTCCTTTAAGAGAAAGACATAAATTTTTGCTAAAGCCCAAGTTTGAACCCAGGACTTCTCCAACACTCCCAAACACTCCTAATCACTTAACCACTGCAGCAGATAATCAATTGTGATATTTCTTCCACAGATAAACTTTTATGTGCAGTCTCCTAGCGGCTCTCACGCACAAGGCCCAATACTTCTAGGCCTAGAAATTTGAGGCATTACATCGGATTAGGGAAGTTACAATATAGATGAATGTTTGAGGTTTCATTATTAAACTCCCTAACTTGTGAGGTTGGTGTTGTAATAGGAAATGGATAATCTCTTAAGCATGTCAAAGGAATTATTTATGAATTACTTAAATTGAGTCTATTTGGTAAGTTTATGTTTAAGATTTATACGAACTTACTAAGTACGGGTTGCTTATTTAGTTGTTTTCTTTGTTTTGTAGATTATTGAAAGACTAGATTGGTTGGAATCACATCGAAGCACGATCACACATTGCATTGACTATTTTAATAGTTTTGACATGTGGTTATAAATGGCATGTAATAGGGTATGTGTTATATTGGTAATTGGTTTGTTTTATAATGATGCCAAGTTAATTTGTGTTTTATGTCTTTTGTTGATGCCTTGTAAATGAAGTGTATATATATTATGTTTAATAATTGTGCATGGTCTTTTGAAAGTAGGAAGAAAATGGTTGTTTGATATGTTTTTGATATGGTTATTTGGTATGTTTAAGGTATGTTAAATCAATAAACTTATGATGTTGGATTGAACTAGATTAAGTTCATCAAATGTGATGTCTTTGAGTGGCATATTGGTTAAAACTTGCAGGATGGTTGAGTTGTTATGTTTTGAGTGTGTTTTGGCTACATGAATGTATGTGGGAATGGTGTGTTTTGATTTGCAAGAATAGGATTGTAAATAGCTTGTTTTAGGGGTAACTTATGCTGCACATGACCTGGGACATAGGCTGTCACACAACACACAGCCACCTCACATGGCCGTATGTCATTATTATTTTTAGGTGCAGGTTTCACATGGTATAGGACACGGCTTACGACATGGCCATGTGTCTCAGGTCAATTTGTAACACAGTTTGGCACACGGCCTACAACATGACCGTGTGACCCAACATCGAATGGACATACGATTTGACACATGGCTGTGACATGGTCGTGTGACCCTATTTTAATTACCCATATGGGTGGACACACGAGTTGGTACATGGTCATGTGTCCAGACTTCAAATGTCTACACTGTCTGGTCTATGTCACTCAGCCTAACCACATGGCCTTGTGACCCCTGGTTTCCCAAATTTTCATGTTTTCCCAAATATTTCTATTTTGTTTCTGTAATGCCCTAAAACCCAGCCTAGAAGTCTAGGCCGAATCTCGGAGGTTACATTGGTCACTGAAGTGATCGTAGGTAAATTTAGGATCAACAATTGAGAAAATAAACAATATTTAGGTTATGAAAAAATTTTCAGTTATCAAACCCCGATATCTCAAAATACAGTTGTTCAATTCAAATAACGTCTACTTGCATTTAACACAAAATTTCATACCACATTATTTAAAACAAAATTTACAGTCCAAAACCGTTTAAATAAAACTCAAATTTACCAAAAACACTTTATTAACTAGTTTTAAAAACGTGACAGTTCAGAGACTTTCACACACCGAGTCCAAGTACAAAAACAGAAAACGAGAGTACTTGTAAAGGAATAAACTGAGAGGGCGTGAGCCACACAAGCTCAGTGTGAGATCGGAACGACAGAAAAACAAAAAAAGTAAATGCCACAATAAAAAAAATATCACAATGGCAATCTGATATCCAAATAATCATCACAACTAGAATAGACACATCGGTACTGAATACTATAATTTATATATCGTTAATCTCGTACTTAGACAGATAGAAAAAAGCGCAAAACAAATTTATCAACATGAAACACACCCATCCAGCCAAACACCTCTTCGTCCTCCATTCACACCACAAATGAGCTATAAGAAGCTCAACCAGCCCTGCACACCACATAGGACCTCGAAAGGCCCATCCAACCATACACACCATGCATGTGGAACAAAGCCACATAAATACAATATACAGCAGAGCTGCCAGAAGTATCGTACTATGCGGTAAACCGCTATACAGATGTATTGCAGTTGAAACTGCCAAATAAGATCAGACTTCCTTCTCTCCATATCCCAAACCCGAAATCATAATGCAAATGCAAGAATGCACACCAAACACTGTCAATTACACAGACGCAGAAACCTATAATCAGTCAGTCAGTCAGTCAGTCAGTTAGCTACAGAATCGTTGTACACAATTTTCAAACAATCACAAGCACACCCACATCACTTAGCCACTAAAACAGATACTCATTTATTAGGCAATATCACATTAACGAATCACTTAACTAATGCGATGATTGCATAAAACAGATAAGTCCGAGTCAAAATAGAGTCCCGACTACCCTTACTAAGACCTAGCCAAGGGTCAAAACATATAGAACCACAAATAGGTCATAAATCAACATAATACAAAAATTTGGCAAGGCAAGACCACAAGGCCATGTGCCCTAGCCGTGTGGAATTTCCTAGGCTGAGTGAGGGTCTACATGCCCATGTGGAGGCCACACACGCTCGTGTAGAGGAGGGACACGCTCGTGTGAATAACCCGTGTAACTCACTATCCAAAAGTGCTGAAAATTAATAACAAATGAGACACGACTGTGTGGAGATCTCATACGCTCGTGTGGGACACATGCCCGTGTGGCACCAAAATTCATCAAAAATCTTAAATTCCTAAAAGCACACATCTGTGTACCCAAAGGACATGGCCGTGTGAAAATTGACTAATTTCCCTAAATCAGCCACACGGTCATGTGCCCAGGCCGTGTGGCACCTAATCCTACTCGGAAACCCTAATTCCCAAATCTACATAGCCGTGTGAACAACCCATGTTGGGGTACATGCCCTTGTGGCCACCCGTGTGGTCACGAAACCACACTGAAATAGGCTGCAGAACGTGCTTTTGATGTCAAAATGATCCCCAACCCTTAATAATACAGAAATACACCAAAAACACTCAGAATTTCAAGCAATTCCACCATAATCAACACTTCGATTGGTAAATTCTAAAAACACACAAAATATGTTGAATTTCACGGATCCCAAAAAAAAATTCAATAATGAAAGGAAAGTTTCCGAACCCACACTTGAATTCACGATTCTGACACCAAAGAAGATCGAAACGCCTCCCCAACACAATTCTGAAATCTCAATTACACAAACAAAAACTCAGTCATCACCATACCAATCTAACACATATGAATAACCTAAAATTGCTATACAAAAAACCAAGAACACCACTTACCTTTGCTCGAAACCTTGAACTACCAAAAACCAACAATGAAAATTAAAGAGAAGAACTTAATGGCAAAGAAACGTATTTATTTTTTTTAAATCCCCAAGAAAAATAATAAGAGGAGAAGAAAAATAAATTCTGACAAGAGAGAGTGGGGAGAAAAACAAGGGATGTGAAAATCACTTTGGAAAGTTTTATCCAAAAATATAATTAAAATTAAAATTAAATAGGTACTGTAGAATTTTAAACAAAACTAAATTAAGATTATCTCCCCAAACCGCACACATGACGGCTCAAACTCACAACCTAGAGGTACACTAACGCACAACAAACCACCAGACCATCAGGCTAATTCTGCTACCTAAGCGTGTAGCTAAACACAATAGCATAACCTATTCACTGAAGCTAACCCTAAAGCTCAAAACTTCTAACCTCAAAATTCAGGGTGTTTCAGTTTCAAATGGCCTAAATGTGTATGTTTATTATGATTATATTAAGTTCTTAATTATTGATATTAACATATACAATTTTTTTGTTATGATGTTAAATGTTCTAATTTGTACGCTAATGCTTCGTAACCCTAATCCAGCGATGAATATGGGTTAAATGTGTTACATTTAGTGGTATTAGAGCTACAATTTAGTAAGTTCTTGAGTTGAACATAGCATGTATGTAGTCTTAAATACATGTCATTTTATAACTTGTGATAATGTGATGTCTCCTGATTTTGGTGGATTTTATTTTTCACATAAATAAAAAATGTCTTCAAACCGAGCTAATTTCGATGAAGCTGAGAGCAATGCTCAAGCCTCCGATCATGGGGCTGTTCATAATGTGTTGAAATTCAAGAAGTCTAGAGAAAAGTTTGTAGTACTTTTGCTATTAATGAATAAAATTTTTATTATGTTTGTGAAAATAAATTTTGTGGCTCTACAACCTCCACCCCCATCCTCAAAGTCCTACAATAGAATATTCATAGGATTTCTATTGATAAAATTCGAAAATGCAGGATTGAAGAATTTAGATGTAAAGTAAATAATGATTCAGCTAGCCAAACACAGAGGGTTTAGATAAAATGTTATATCTTTTCGAAAGATTTTCTATGATGTGTCATGTTCACTGTTAAAAGGAGGAGGCTTTTCACATGTAGTCGACTTTAATTATTATGGTATCAAAAGAATGAATTAACTGAGATTTCTTTCGAATTGAATTCTGAAAGAAGTATGTCAGCAAATGATATCTAGACAAGAAGAAAAAGAAATTTCTTGAGTTGAAGCTGGGGAAATAGATCAGTTGCAAAATACGAATGAGAGTTTGTTCAGCTCAGTAACTAAGTTCACATGATGATGCCGATTGGATTGGAATTCTATATTCGTTTTGAAGATGGATTGAATAATGAGTTAAAATGCTTGTGTGTGCAATGTAATTTCGTGAGTTAGTAATTTTATTTGATTGGGACTAGAAAAATGGAAGAAATTTGTTATCACGAGAAATTGAGTGAAACAAGAGTTCAAAACTTCAATAAACGAAATATATCTAGAATGTTTTCTACTTTCAACCAAAGAAGAATGAAAGAACCAAGTAGTCGTTTTTAGTGCCATCAGGGTTTTCTAACAATGATTAAATGAAACAGATTAATGTGATACCCCTAGTGACTTTAGTAGCCAGTTCAGGTAGTGTCAAAAATGTAAATAAACTTGAATGTAGTCTTTTTGGATGGAATCATTATGAGATATGTAGGTAGAAAGACGGATCCTACTTTATTTGTGGATCTCCGGATCACCCCAAGAAAAATTATCGAATTAAAATGAGCTAAATAAAGATTAGAATACAAAACCTGTTGTTACTTCTACGAGAGGCAGGTGACTAGAAATTTGAGGCACAATTAGAGACAATAGAAAAGAAACAAAAGACATAGCAGTTTGATTTGAAGCTTAAGTTATAAATGGAGTTTATGTGATTTAAGGGTGTTTGGAGGCCCCAATTCTTGATGTTATTATTGGTACCTTTCCTACCTTCAATGTTACAGTATATGTATTAATTGACTTTGGGTTGAGACACTTTTATATATGCACTAAGTTAGTAATAGAAAAGATTTTACCAATTGTGTCACATGAGCCTGTTATTAAAGTAATGAACCCTTTAGGCTAAAATGTCATAGTTGACTTGGTCTGCAAATAGTATTCACTAAGAATTCAGGATTGCGATTTTTATGTTGATTTGATGATTATTGCTTTTTAATAAATTTGATATTATCTTAGGAACAAATTACCTAACTGTTTAGGATGTTGTAATGAATTTTTGATAGAAACAGATTGATTGGAGATGTCCAAATGGTGAATTGATTTTTGTTGAATCTGCTAAGTTTGATTGTATTTCGAATATGGTTTCAGTGATATCTGTATAGAATTTGATCTAAAATTGCTGTGATATATTTTTATGCATATGTCCTAGAATTCAGAATATCATAAATGAAAGTTGGTCAGGTACTGGCAATTTCAGAGTCTACAAAGGGTTTTTCGAGGAATTGTTGGGTCTACTGCCAAAGTGGAAAGTTGAGTTTGCCATAAAATTTATGCTAGGGACTGCTCCAATCTTGATTGTTCTGTACAAAATGACTTCAACAGAATTAAAAGAATCAAAATTTTAATTGCAAGGATTAATCGACAGATGTTTTATTCGACTAAGGGTATCACTTTAGGATTGTGAAAAAGAAAGAAGGGATGATGAGTTTGTATTTAGATTCTAGTAGTTAAATAAAGTCACAATAGAGAACAAACATTCATTGCTTTGTATTGAAGACCCATTCGATCAGTTGAAAAATGCTTCAGTGTTCTCAAAGACAGATTACTGATATGATGATTATCAATTGTGAGTTACAAAAATAGATGTGCCGAAAATAATGTTTAGAATATGTTATGGATATTATAAATTTTAGTAAAGCTCTACGAATTAACTAATGTTCCTGCAGCATTTATGAATCTAATGATCCAAGATTTTCGGTTATGTCTCGACAAATGATTCATTAGGAATTTATCGATAATTGTATTCCTACTGATGAACCTATTATAGTAAATGTCTAATTTGTTTAGTTAAGTCAAGTAACTATGTAACACCCCTATCCCATATCCGTCGTCAAATTAGGGTTACGAAGTATTATCGTACAATCAAAATAATAATATCATTTAACGGTAATTGCATAAAACTCATTATAAACCTAGCAAACATCTACTTTTGTGCCTTAAACCGAACCTTCGAGGCCCTAAAAACAATTTAAAAATAATTCAGGACTAATTTGAAACAATTCAAAAAATTTGGAAAAAAAGGTGAAAACTTTGAAAACAGGGGTCACACGGCACGAGTGACATAAGCCAGACCATGTGGTGTTCGAACAAACGGACACACGGCTGTGTCCCAGCCTGTGTCTTAAACTATGTAACTCACTGAGTTAGGTCATACGACCGTGTCATAGGCCATGTGCCAGACTATGTAACTCTCTGACTTTTGACACACAATCATGAAGCCAAGCCATGTGTGTCACACGGTCGTGTGGTAGGCCATGTCCTAGGCCGTGTGCACCACAAGTTGACCATAAAACAAGCCATTTAAAGACCAAAACTTACTCAATCATTCACTCCATTTGTGCATTCATTAAATAGACCTAAACAACTTTCAAACACATATAAACGTACCAATTCAATCAGCTTAATTCTTCTAATCAATATGCCACTCAAAGGCACCTCATATTACAAAGTACTTAAAACTGACCAAAGAACATAAATTTGCCAAACACTATAAATCCATCGAACAAAATATATATACTCCAAAGACATATTCAAGAACTACCATTATATAAAGTCCTATACATGCCAAATAACCATATCAAACATATCACACAATCATCTTCTTTCTACTTACATGAGGGCAAGCATAGTTACTATCATCTCATATGAATACACATCATTTAAGCTTTCATCGAAAGATATGAAAATGAATGAACTTGGCACCATTTATAAATGAACAATTACCAAGACTACACTTATAACCATCTTACATGCCATTTATAACCATTTGCCAAAATAACTAAAATTTAACAATATGGATCGTTAGATAGTGTGATCATGCTCCGACAAAATTTTCAACCAATCGAGCTTTCTGATGACCTAAAAAATTAGAGAAAATCAACTAGGTAAACAACTAATACTTAGTAAGTTCGTATAAGGAACTTAAACTTACGCATTAATTAAACAACTATAAATGATTCCATTTAGCCATAGACCAAAATTTTTTTCCTATACACAACACCTCACAAGATTAGTAGGTGAAGCAATGCACATATAAATTTAACCAAGCAAGGCATATAGCATCTCAAGCTTTTCAAATCATCAACCGCTTTCATCAAATACTATGAAATTTCATTTTTATTACCCTTCACACATTAAACTTCATATATCATACATAATATAACATAGTAAATCATGTCATATGCGTAATAAATATTTAGATTTTATATATCCATTTCACATTCTACACATTTGAGTCTACATAGTTAGAAGATAATAAGTAAACATGAAATCTATGAAACATAACATATATTAAGAAATAAATTCCATGCTTATTTCATCTGTCACATGATAAATTATCATCTTTTTCATTGTATATGTGCATATCCATCTTTCCATTTCATATGAACATTAGTACATTAACTTTTTATACTTTTCTTTCCATTAAACTTTACTTACTCATTGAATGGTATAGAATAACATTGGATACTCGGGAATGCTCACACATAGTATTCCTTTTCATGTAATCGTAACCTTTTCTTTCAATTAGTGAATGGGCCTACTCACACGAGCTGTGGGTCAGAATGTTAGCTACACGATGCTGCTTACACAAGTTGTGGAGTATCTACAACAAATGCAGGACCTTAGCCATCGATAGGACATTTAAGACCAACACCCGAAACTGTACTCCATGTCTTTGTGTCCTAAGTATTCACCAAGGTTCAAATGAGACTTTTACTTCTCAAATCCTTTATTTCAATCACATTATAACTTTTCTGTATACCATCATGAATTTCACATTTATAAATTACAACTTTAAATCAACTAACCTTCCAATAATATCCATAATATAAATTATCAAATCAAGATTATAATTCACATAATTATACATAGTAACTCATTTAAACCATCATAGAAAAATAATTTAACTCGATACGAACTTTTCTGGACTGAATTGTAGTAGTTGCAGAAATTGAGGTACTATTCCGTAATTTTCTCTTATCCACATAAATTAATAGGGTCTTGATCTAAATTGTTAAATTTTCCATTTATTAGCTTACATTTCATATTCTAATTTATTCTACAATTTAAACCCTTTTATTTTTGAAAATTACGTAATTGCCCCTAACTTTTATAATTTATACAATTTGGTCCCTTGACCCAAAAATCATCAAATTAACCATTCTAAGGACTTAGCATGCTATTCAAATGTTCAAGGCTTCTAAACAGTCCAGAAAACATCTCTTATTCACCAATTAACCATATGATTTTGACATTTTAACAATTTAATCTTTAAATAAAAAACTAATAATAATTACTTCACAAAACAACCAGATACCACAATCAAACCTTCAAACATATAGCTACCAAATTCAATAATGGAAACTTATAAAATTTTTAACAGATTCAAAAACAAAGGTATAGGCTAGCTGGGCCTAGTTGTAACAGTCTCAAAAATAGAAAAATTACAAGAAATAGGTGAGAATTGAGCTCACATGCACTAAGGAGATGAAACCAAAGCTTGGAGCCCTTCTTCAATGGTGTTTGAGCAATAGGTAAAGAAAAATGAAGAAGAATTTCCATTTCTTTCAATTTGTTTTAATTAATTTTTTATTTATTTACAAAGTTTCCATCAATTACACTTTAATTAATTAATTTTTGTTCCATTTTGTCGTTTACAAACCTAACAAGGTTTAATTACATTATTGGTCCTTCCTCATTTATTAATTAAGCTATTTAATCATCTAAATGAAATAATTAACAAGTTTTGCACCTTTTGCAATTTAGTCATTTTACCTTAATTAATTATTTAAACATTATAATTTCTTAACCAAATTTTAATATGACCCTAATAACACTCCCTAAATATTTAATAAAATATCTACTACTCGATTTATAGATATGAGGTCTCGAATCCTCATTTTCTATAACCACTTGACTTTAAAGATTTACCACTTGAAACTAATTATTTGATCAAATAACATAAATTTTTAAATAAAAATTTATTATAATACAATATTTGGCTTGTAAATATTAAATAATAATATTTACGAACTCACTCATCGAATTTGTGGCCTTGAAACCACTAAAAAATGGGCTATTACAACTCTTTCTCCTTAAGAAAATTTCGTCCTCGAAATTTCTTACCTGATAAGAATTCCTGTTACTCTGTCCCAAATAACTTGTTATCGCTTCATTTGTCTTGCATACCAGGGTTCTACATTCCATCCATAGAAAAGCTTCAAACAATATCATTTTAATACAAGACTGATGGCTGTTATCAAAATAAATTCAACCCTTGGTAAACATTTTCCCAGGTTGATATATCCCTGATCTAGTTGATATATCCCTATATTAAAAATTCCAGAATCCGAGTTTCTCGTTCTGATTGTCTGTCTGGTTGTGCCATAGTTCTATAAAATTATTTCGAAATTTAAAGACAAACCTAGATACATGCGACTAAACTAGCTTTTTGAGTGGTTAATCCATTCTGACTAGAACAATTTAAATCATCTTCGTCAATCTGATAGTAACAATTCAGATCAAGTCTTTCTTCATGTCGTAAAAAATAATTCAGGCATAGAATCTAATGTAACTCACTCTTAATCCTCTTCAAAAATCATAACAAGCCGTAATAATTTATACAAAACTTGATACCCAGCTTTGACTTGTTGACATATTGGACGTCTTGGTACAAATTTTGAAATTTTCGTGTTTTATTCCTGGGCATTAGTAACTTTGCCTCAAGTCATTTTAGATGTTGTTATTGTTTAGTTTAAATAAACTAAACGATGCTAAGAACCTTATGCAAAATATCTCATATTATTTCTGAGCTATTCCGCTCCCATATTTGATTTCGAAAATATAAACTATTATCACAATCCACACTAAACTTGGTGATCTGATCATTCTGAATTTGTTCCCATTCAACTAACAATTTTGAGTCCTTTTTTTGTGTTCCATAATCTTCTAAAGAACAACAATTTGACTTTCGAGTCTGTAAATTGAAGATCATCTGAGTGAAACATTACTGTAAATAATGAATTCCTTTCGAAACTTAGGCTGAACCGGTACTAGAGCTTCTATCGATAAAATTTTCAACTGATCAAAACTCTAATGGCACTTAACTGACCAAATAAATGCAACGTATCCCTGTAACAACTTCATTATCGACAATATAATTATCAAAAAATTCTTAATAAATAATCTATAATACAGATATTCAAATGTTGAGCATGCTCTGAATAAGTCTTATAACAAATCATTACATTATCAATACAAAATAACAATGAATCCATCGACACGTAAATGAAGAGAAATTCGATTCACCAAATCCTTAAATGCTGTAGGGCATTATTTAATACGAAAGACATTATTAGAAACTCGTAATGTTCATAACAGATTCTGAACATTGTTTTCAATACATCTACATTTCTAACTCATAACTGATAATAACTAGATTGGTAATCTATCTTCGAGAACATTTTAGCACTTTTCAACTACTCGAATAGATCTTCAATACGAAGTAACGAATGTTTATTCTCTATGGTGACTTTATTCAACTACTAGCAATCTATAGATAAACTCATCGACTTGTCTTTCTTCTTCACAATACAATAGAAGTGTGTTCCAAAGTGATACACTCAGTTGAATAAAACCTCTATCAATTAATCCTTGCAACTAAACTTTTAATTTTTTTAATTTATTTAGAGACATTTTGCATAAAACAATTGAGATCGGAGTAGTTTCTAGTGTTTATTTTATGAAAACTTGATTTCTTGCTCTGGTAGTAAACCCAACAATTCTGTAAAAAGAATATATGTAAACTTGCAAACTGTTGATAACTGATCAACTTCCATTTTAGATACTCTAAAATCCAGTATAATCATAATCAAATAATGAATAATCACAATCGGACAATCATACATAGTGGCAAATTCATAAAAAGGTAGTAACATCATAAATAGAAAAGGTATCAGCAATATGTACTCAGATCACATAAGCTTTGGCGAGAGTTTGAGCTTCAGATCAAACGATTGTGTCTTTTATTCCAGTTCCACTGACTCTAATTGTGCTTCGAATTCCTGGCCAATTGCCTCTTGTAAAAAAATAACAACAGGTCTTACATTCTTGTCTCTACTTAAATCAGTTAGATTCAGGAAATCTTTCTTAATATAATAGGAAAATCCACAAATTATAATAGAATTTGTCTTTTAAACTACACACACTAGAATGATTTCGATCATAATGGCTGCATTGAAGTCTATTTACATTTTGATTACAACAACACCGACTACTGAAGGGCATTGATGATCTCATACTATTCTGTTTTATTCGATCTCTGTAAGATAATTGAAATTATATTAAAAATGAATACTCGATTCTTTCATTTTCTTTTATGATAGAGTATAAATGTTCTGGGTGTGCTACCTTTGCTGAACTCATGAACTTCCATTTCATACCATTTCTTGTGATCTTACATTTGACTTATTTTTTTTTTTCAAAAATCAATTTAGGAGAAATCCCAGTTAATCCATTATTTCTTATGATCTCATACAATAACCCTCTCTTTTTAATAGTGTCACTACACATATCAGATAATCCTCAGAAAATATAACTCTTCATCTGGAACTCTCTATGTTTGGTAACCAATATTATCCTCTAGCTGAATCATTATTCACTTTACCTTTAAACTTTTCAACTCCGCACCTTTGGACTTAATTAATAGAAATCCTATGAACATTCTGTCCCTAATACGAGTCTATGAGTCTACGAAATGGGAGTGGTTTGGGACTAAATCGATAACTTTGAAAACTTTTTAAACACTTAGAAAAATTTCCCAAATATAGGGACACACGTTCATGTGACTCGACAGTGTGTCTCACACGGCCAACACACACGTCCGTGTCACAGGCTGTGTGAACATTCGAAATGGGAGCACATGGCAGTGCCCCAACCCATGTCGAACCCCGTGTAACTCTCTGACTTGGGTCACACGGCCAACACACAGGGCCGTGTGGCTAGCCCATGGCCCTAAAAATGGCCATACACGCCCGCGTGCCAAGCCGTGTACTAGGCTGTGCCAAACCTGTACAGTATACTGGCTTATGCCACACAGCTAGGTCACACGCCCATGTGTAAGGCCATGTAGAGCATATTGACTTGGTTTCAATTTCAAAACCAGGGGACACAATCGTGTAATTTGACCGTGCCTCGCACGTGGCTGAGACTCACACCTGTGTCTCTACCCGTGTGGACAAAAATAGGCTATTTACCAAGCCATTTTGCCACCCAAACCTATGCTCACCTACATCAAACTCAAAGGCATTGAATCATAGCATCAATAGACATTCTTCTAAACTCAACCAAACATAAATCATACCATTTTATTTCCAACCACAACAAGGCACACATAATCTACATTATGCCAAACAATTTCATACCAATACCCAAAATCTCAAATCATCAATATGGATACATTCAAACATGCATTATTTCACCTAATATCACAAACATATCATTTCTCAAACATGGACTATTTCATTCTCCAAATAATAATTCAACAACTACCCATCACAATTAGCATTTATAGGACCATTACCAAACTCAATACAAAGGTCATTTGCACACTTATATACATCATCAAAATCACCAATATAAGCCAACTCACATGGCTATATATACAATCCAAAACATAAACATTTGCAAGCCAATTCAAATGGCCAAAATCATTATCAACTCATAACCAAAATGACCATAATCCTATAGATGCCATACATTCAAAATATAAGCTTAAAAGTACCAAATTGATAGCTTGATAGTGTGATGTAGTCTCTGACAATCCCCAAATCCGAGCTAGCTTAGAAATCACTATAAAACACGAAAAAATAAACAAAGTAAGCTTTATAGCTTAGTAATCTTGTACGAAAATAAGAAATAAATATCACCATCCATTTACACTTCAAAATAAATAACATATCTTGCATTTAAACATTAATCACCAAGTTAACATAGAATTTAACCAGATAAATGATTGTAAGCTCTCAAATTCCTTTAACTCATTGTTCGAATAGTTTTCTCTACATACCTGTACCGATACATATCTATTTCTCATCAATTCACATATTCAGTATACCCGTTGAACCATTCGGAATAGAAGTCGGATACTTAAGAGTCTCGCACACTAAGTGCCAATATCATGGCCCGACGCTAACTCAATATATCTCGCACCCGAAGTGCTAATATTATGGCCTGAAGCCAAACCAATATATCTTGCACCCGAAGTGCTAATATCATGGCCCGAAGCCAAATCAATGAAGCTCGCACCCGAAGTGCCAATATCATGGCCCAAAGCCAAATCAAAGTATCCCCTAATGACATGTCACTAGTATTCTAATATATTCCTAAAGTTCAACTGGGATTTCAAATGCCGAATTGTCGTTGTCTCAAATTCAGATCTTTCTGAGTCATTATATACTTTAAACTTTTGTGATCGATAAAGATATGGCATTTTTCACCATACAAATGATATCACCAAATTTTCAATGCGAAAACAATAGCGGCCAACTCTAAATTGTGCGTTGGATAATTCTTTTTATGTGGCTTCAACGATCTGAAGGCATAAGCTATGACTTTTCCTTCTTGTATCAATACGTAACCCAAACCATTCAATGATGCGTCGCTATAAATCACAAATTCTTTACCCGATTCAGGTTGAACCAAAATTGTTGCTTTGGTTAATAATGCCTTCAACTGATCGAAACTCTGTTGACATTTCTCAGGCCACTCAAATTTTACATCTTTTTGTAGCAACTTGGTTACCGGTGTAGCAATCATCGAGAATTCTTGTACTAAACGCCGATAGTAACCAGCTAATCCTAGAAAACTTCTAACTTTGGATACATTCCTCGGTGGTTTCCAGTCAATAACTGCTGAAATCTTGCTCGGATAAACTCTTATTCCTTCCGCTGAAACAATGTGCCCCAAAAATCCAACTTCTCTTAGCTAAAACTCACATTTACTAAATTTAGCATACAGTTGCTTATCTCTCAAGGTTTGTAACACAATTCTCAAATGCTCAATATGCTCAGACTCATTTCGTGAATAGATCAAAATGTTGTCAATGAACACCATAATGAATCTATCTAAATATGATCTAAAAATCTGGTTCATCAAATCAATGAAAACTGCAGGAGCATTAGTCAATCCGAAAGGCATAACAAGAAATTCATAATGTCCATACCTCATTCTGAAAGCAGTTTTCGATACATCTAAATCTTTAACTCGCAACTGATAATAACCAGACCGTAGTCAATCTTCGAAAACACTGTTGCCCCTTTCAACTGATTAAACAAATCATCTATTCTCAGAAACGGATACTTGTTCTTTATTGTAACCTTGTTGAGTTGTCGATAGTCAATACACATTCTCATTGACCCATTTTTCTTCTTTACAAACAATACTAGTGCATCCCAGGGTGAAAAACTAGGTCGTACAAAACCTCTATCCGTTAATTCTTGCAACTGAGATTTCAACTCTTTCAATTCTGTCAGAGCCATTCTATACGGAGCTATCGATGTCGGTGAAGTCCCTAGTACTAACTCGATAGCAAACTCAACCTCTCTAATCGGTGGCAACCCCAGTAATTCTTCTAGAAATACATCCATATATTCACAGACTACAGGCACTGATTCAATCTTTAATTCAGTCACTTTTGTATCTAACACATAAGCAAGATAAGTTTCGCAACATTTTCTCACACATCTCTGAGCTGACATAGACGAAATCACAATAGGCAATTCACTCAATTCATCTGATTCAATTCGAATGATTTCACTATCCTGACATTTCAATTCAATAATCTTTCGTCTACAATTCACAACAGCATCATGAAGAGTCAACCAATCCATACCCAAAATTATATCAAACTCACCATATGGCAAAAGCATCAAATCAGTCAGAAAACAGTAACCCCGAGTCATTAAAGGACAGTTCTTGCAAACTTTATCAACTAGAACATACTTGCCTAAAGGGTTTGATACTTTAATCACAAACTCAGTAGACTCAGCAGGCAAATTCTTACTAAACACTAAATTCTCACAAACATATGAATGAGTTGATCCAGGATCAATCAAAGCAATCACATAGTGTTTTAAAGAGAAAATGTACCAGTGATAACATCCGGTGACGATGCCTCTTCGCGAGCGCGAATAGCGTAAGCTCTAGCAGGTGCTCTAGCCTCAGATCTTACTATAGAATCTTTCGTAGTACTACGATTACCACTCGTATTTCCTGTATTTCTTGGTGGCCTCCCTCTAGTGGTTGTATTACCCAGTCTTGCATTTTGAATATTATCTTTCTCTAACAGTTCTTGGCAATCCCGTATGAAATGATCTTGTGAACCACATTTGTAGCAAACTTTATTACTTTTATTCCAGCATTCTCCAAAATATAGCCTCCCACAATGTTGACACACAGGCTTATTGTTTCTCACACTGCCAATGTAACGCCCCTTACCCGTACTTGAGACCGACACAAGGTACGAGGCATTACCGTACATAAACAGGGCATCTTCGAAAAGTACGGATCATAAAATTTCACTCCAATTTAAAACCAATCAAACAAATTTATATTGTCCTTATCATGGATCTACGAGGCCCAAAACATACATTAAAAGTAATCCGGGACAAAACCGAGAGCTTAAGAAAATTCTAAGAAAATTTTTAGGTTTAAGCCTCACACGCCGGTGTGGAGGCAATGCACACGCCTGTGTGCTTTGGGACACGCCTGTGTCTCAAACCCGTGTAGAATTTCTAAAATTTATTTTTCATTTCGAACCTACAGGGGTTTACACACGGCCGAGCACACGCTCATGTCCTTGGCCTTTGTCCCTCACACGGCCTAGACACGCCCGTGTCATCGCCCGTGTCCAAAAACCTAGACATTCTATTTATTACGTCATCTTTCATTTAAGGGCACACGGCCATGTGCCTTGGCCGTGTCCTTCACACGGCTGAGACACACGGCTATGTCTCTGCCCGTGTGTTTACTACCATGCATATTGACTAGGAAATTTTCGGTGTAGGGGACATACGGCCATTCAACACGCCCATAGGGCAGATTGTCTGTCACACACGGCCTAGACACATGCCCGTGTGTCTACCCGTGTGGACCTTTTTGGAGGGTATTTGTCCAAGCCAGTGGTCACCCTCAATCACTCATACATTCAAACACACTTTATAACATGCAACATAACATATTTATGCACTCAAATACTCCACACCATAGCACTCTCACATTTTCATAATGTCATCTTATTGCACACTCATTTATTACACCATTTAGATGCATTCCACACCAATTTCATGCATTATTAAACTTGTTACCATAACTTCAAATTGTGTATTCATACACATAGTCATTTTAAGCCATTAGGTCATCCTTTAACCTTTAGCACTTAATCAACACTTTACCATACATTCATCAATCAACAACATACCACATCATTATCATGCACTCACCAAGAAATAATATATCCTACCATCAAAACACTAACACATGCATGCATGGGTAATTAGATTACACCCCAAATGATCAAATATGAGCCATATCACATGGCCATTACAAAAAGAATCATCATCATCATCATCATAGGCCTTCACAATTTGGCCAAATAGCATGACACATGTCACAAAATGACCAAGTTCCTATACATGCCATACTCAAAATAATAATTTAACTATACCCAAAAGTCTTTTGATAGTATGATCGAATACTCCGACAGCTTCAGATCCCCGAGCTAGCTTGGCGAAACTACAAAGGACGGAAAAGAGAGGGGAGTAAGCATTAAAGCTTAGTAAGTCCACACGCCAATAATATGCAGTAGTGGTAAACAATTAACATGCAAAAACATGATAACATATACATAAATATTAATCTTCATTCAAACTTCTTTGCTTACTCATCATATGCACATACATACTTGCTCATCTTAAATCGATCTTTATCAAAGCATTACTCATAGGTTTAGCATACATACCTGTACTCATAGTAGAGTATCAATAACCATACCTCTTTCATATGCCTTCCTCGGGACTTCATTACAATCATTACATTACCTATTGAACACATCAGAATACTATTGGATACGTGGAAAACTTACATATAAGTGCCTCATGTACATATGTAGCCAAAGCTACCTCATAACATGTAGACATCCATATTGAACTCGGACCAACTCAACGAGCTCGAATATTACATGCATCGCATCCATAATGAACTCGAACCAACTCAACGAGCTCGGATGCCTCACATATATTACGAACTTCAACCAACTCAACAAGTTCGGATTTTTCACGAACTCGGACCAACTCAATGAGCTCGGATCTCTTATTTTCTAATGACATGTCACTTGTATCCTAACTATTCATAAGGTTCAAACGGGATTTTCTTCACTTACATATATTCTCTCCATCATACTTGCTCGTATTGTCGTGGTTAACGACCATGATAACATTAACGCTTTCATAACAATCAATATGCATATAACTCATAATTACAATAAAAAATTTATCATAATATATTAAAGCATTAAAACATACTACAACACCACATTATTTGCATATGTACTTACCTCGGTACAAAATGATGATAATCGAGCCTAGTCGTCGTATACTTTATTCTTTCCTCGATCAAGTCTCGATTCATGTTTTTCTTGATCTATAATGCCAAATTTAACTTATTTATTATTCACATTATTCAAATGGGTCCATAAATCATACTTTTGCAAATTTACATTTTGACCCCTAATCTTTCACATATTTACGATTTAGCCTCTAGGCTCGTAAAATGAAATGTATGCATTTTCTTGATTACCCAAGCTTAGCCAAACCTTTACAATGCTCATATCAGCCCATATTTTCTTTTATTTCACATTATTACTAATCACTTTTACACTTTTACAAACAAGTCCCTTGTTTAGGTGTTTTCACTAAAAATCACCTAATAAAAAATGTTCATCATGCATCAAACATTCATATTCCTCCATTAATCATCAAAATACAAGCATGTCATGCATGGGTAATTTTTTATACATGAACCCTAGCTCAAGATATAGCTAGAAATGGGTAGACCATGTTACCGAGACTTCAAAAATATAAAGAACATTAAAAACAGGGCTAGGGAGCACTTACTATTGAGGTTGGAAATGTTGAACGAAACCCCCTAGCTATGGTGTTGTGTGATTTTCGACAGCAAAGGAGGAAGATGGACACAGTTTTGGTTTGATTTTTCCCTTTTTATTCTTTTAATTACCTAATGACCAAAATGCCCTTATTGTTTCTCTTTCCAATTTTTCCTATGCATGTCCATTTTTGTCCAAAATTTTAGAAATTGGTAAAATTGCTAATTAGGACCCTCTAATTCATAATCCAATGCAATTTCATGCTTAAAGCTTCTAGAATGCAGGTTTTGCACTTTATTCAATTTGATCCCTAAAATGCAATTAGACATTTTATGTATAGAATTTCTTCATGAAACTTCACATAAGCATGCATTCATAACATAAACCTTATAAGAATCATAAAATAATTATTTCTATATTGAATTTGTGGTCTCGAGACCACTGTTCTGACTAGCCCTAATTTGGGATGTTACAATTCTCCCCCCTTTAGGGATTTTCATCCTCGAAAATCTTACCGGTGAAAAGGTTTGGATATTGTTTCCCTATGGCCTCCTCCGGCTCCCATAAAACTTTCACAAGAGCAACACTTTTGTTTCTCAATTACTTGACTTCCCCAGCCAAGATCTTAATAGGTTCCTCACCATAAGTCATATCCGGTCTGAACTCAACTTCAGTCGTACAATCACATGTGAAGGGTCGGATCTATACTGCCGTAACATGGACACATGAAACACATCGTGAACCTTTTGTAAATCAGTCAGCAAAGCCAATCGATAAGCAATAGGCCCTATTCTTTCGGTAACCTCATACGGTCCTATAAAACGAGGACTCAACTTGCCTTTCTACCGAATCTCAAAACATTCATCCATGGGGATACTTTCAAGAATACCTTATCATCAATCTAATACTCAATTTCTTTCCTTTTCAAATCCGCATACGATTTTTGTCTATCCGATGATGCTTTCAAGCAATCACGAATTACTTTTACTTTTTCCTCGATCTCCTTAATCAAATCTACTCCATGAATCATATTCTCCTTAAGCTCAATCCAATATAATGGTGTACAACATTTACATCCATACAATGCTTCATAAGGTGCCATCTTCAAACTCTTCTGATAGCTATTGTTATAGGCAAATTCAACCAAAGGTAGGTACTTTTCCCAACTACCTTGGAATTCAAGAACACAACATCTAAGCTTATCTTCAAGTGTCTGAATTACTCTCTCGGATTTTCCATCAGTCTGTGGATGAAAAGCAGTACTAAAATTTAGCTTTGTACCCAAAGCTTCTTGTAACTTCTTCTAAAATCGTGAAGCAAATCTCGGATCCTTATCCGAAATAATCGATAATGGTACTCCATAAAGTCTCACAATCTTAGAAATATATAGTTCGGCTAACTTATCAAGTGAATAATCAACGCGTATCGGTATAAAATGAGTCGACTTAGTCAGTCTATCAACCACTAGCCATACGGCATCTTTCTTTCTTGGTGTCAACGGCAAGCCTGTTACAAAGTCCATAGCAATTCTATCCCATTTCAATTCAGAAATTAAGATAGGTTGAAGTAAACCTGAAGGTACCTGGTGTTCGGCCTTTACTTGTTGGCAAATCAAGCATCTCGACACAAATTCAGATATATCTTAGACAACTAATACATTTTCTTTAAATCATTGTACATTTCTGTGCTATCCGAGTTAACTGGCATACCTCCATTATAAGCCTCATGCAAAATATCCCGAATCAACTCAACATTCTTCGGAACACAAATCCTTCCACAGAACCTCAGACAACCATCAGGATCTTTCCGGAAATCTGATACACAGTTCGACTCACACTGAGCTTTCTTAGCTTGCGACTCTTTATCGGCTTCCTGAGCATCACAAATCTGTTAAAGAAAAGTCGGTTCAGCTTTTAACTCTGATAGAATAGCACCATCATGAGATAGGGCTAGCTGTGCGTTCATAGCTCTCAAAGTAAATAAAGACTTTCTGCTCAATGCATCGACAACCACATTTGCCTTACCGGGGTGATATTCTATCACAAGCTCATAATCTTTTAACAATTCAAGCCATCTTCGTTACCTCAAGTTCAAGTCCTTTTGAGCCATCAAATATTTAAGACTTTTATGATTTGAATAGACATGGCATCTCTCCCCGAATAGGTAATGCCGCCAAATCTTCAAAGCAAATACAATAGCGGCTAACTCTAAATCATGCGTAGGATAGTTCTTCTCATGAGGCTTCAGTTGCTTCGAAGCATAAGCTACTACCTTTCCTTCTTGCATAAGTACACAACCTAATCCATTCAAGGACGCATCACTGTAGATCACAAATTCTTTTCCTGATTCCGGTTGTACTAACACCGGTGCCTCGATTAACAACGCTTTTAATTTCTCAAAGCTCTGCTGGCACTTCTCTGTTCATTCGAACTTAATGTCCTTTTGTAGCAATCTCGTCATTGGGGTGGCTATCATTGAAAATCCTTTCACAAATCATCTATATTAACCAGCTAAACCCAAAAAGCTCCTAACTTCAGTTACGTTCCTCGATGGCTTCCATTTGACAATAGCAGAAATCTTACTAGGATCAACTCGAATACCATCCCCAGAAACAATGTGGCCTAAAAGCCCAACCTCTCGAAGCCAAAACTCGCTTTTACTAAACTTAGCATAGAACTATTTATCCCTCAAAGTCTGCAAAACAATTCTCAAGTGCTCGGCATGCTCTGTCTCTTCCCTAGAATAAATCAGAATGTCATCAATAAACACCACGACAAACTTATCTAAATATGGCCAAAAAATTCTATTCATTAAATCCATAAACATGACGGGAGCATTTGTTAATCTAAATGGCATAACGAGGAACTCGTAATGGCCATACCTCGTTCGAAAGACAGTCTCAGACACATCAGACTCTTTCACTCGTAACTGGAAGTATCCTGACCTCAAGTCTATCTTAGAGAACCACGTCGCTCCCTTCAGTTGGTGAAACAAATCATCAATCCTTGGAAGAGGATACTTATTTTCTATTGTTACCTTATTAAGTTGCCGGTAGTCAATGCATAATCTCATGGAGCCATCCTTCTTTTTCACAAACAGTATGGGAGCACACCACGACGAAAAGCTTGGTCTCACAAAACCCTTGTCAGTCAGCTCTTGCAACTGTGAATTTAATTCTTTCAGTTCAGTCGGGGCCATCCTATATGGAGCAATAGATATGGGTGTCGTCCTTAGCATTAGCTCAATACTGAATTCAACTTCTCTAACTAGAGGCAAACTCGGTAATTCCTCCGGAAATACATCCGTATACTCGCACATAACCAGCACTATTTTGATTTTCAATTTGGATTCCTTTGTATTCAATATATATGCCAAATAAGCTTCATAACCCTTCCTCAAGTATCTCTGAGAAATCATTGAAGAAATCATCATTGGTGACTTATCTACATCATCTGATTCAACCCGAAGAATTTCACCGTTTTCACATTTCAACTCCATAACTTTCTGTCTACAATTCACTATAGCCTCATGTAGTGTCAACCAATCTATACCTAGTATGACATCAAATTCGTAAAAGGTAACAACACCAAGTCGGCCAGAAAATAATGACCTTTAACCATCAAAGGACATTTCTTACATACTTTATCAACTATCACATGCTTTCCTAACGGGTTAGACATCTTAATTACAAATACTGTAGACTCGACAGGTATATTCATACTAGATGCCAATTTCATACACACAAACGAATGAGTGGAGCCAGGGTCTATCAAAGCAATAACATTAGCACCATAAAGAGAAAATTTACCAGTGATCACATTAGGAGAAATTGCGTCTTTGTGTGCACGTATGGCATAGGCTCTTGCCAAAGCCCTAGCTTCAGACCTCACTACTGCGTCTCGCGTCACATTCTTACTACCGGACCCATTCTCGAGATTTCTCGAGGGTCTTTCCTTAAAAGCTGTGCCACTCGGCCTCGAGTTCTGAAATCTTTCTTTCTCAACCATCTCGGGACAATCTTTAATATAGTGGTCTTGAGAACCATACTTGAAACAAGATCGCTCACTCACCCTACAGGTGCCAAAATTACATCTACCACATTGTGGGCACTCGAGCTTGAAAGGTTTAGCGTTACCCACACTTGCTACAGACGTAGCCTGAGATCTAAAACTCAAATTCTACTTTCTACGATTCCCGTATGAATGTCCAGCTGACACATGTGAATGAGAATACATCTCTCTAGATTTCTTAGACTAGGATGGCAATGACTTACTCATGTACCTCTTTCTTGTATCTCTTGCATTAGACTCGGCCTTCTTTCTCTCTTTAACAAAGTCTTCGGCTTTACAGGCCCGTTCAATAAGTACCACAAATTCTTTCAACTCAAGAATTCCCACTAATGTCTTAATATTCTCATTGAGACCATCTTCAAATCTTCTACACATCTTAGCTTCGGAGGGTACATACTCCCAAGCATATTTACTAAGCCTGACGAATTCTCTATCATATACACTAACTGTCATACGACCTTATTTCAATTTTAGGAATTCCTTGCACTTCTGTTTGATGAACTGTTCGCTAATATATTTCTTTCGAAATTACTCTTAAAAGAATTCCCAAGTAACCCTCTCTAGCGGTACTACAGATATCAGCGTTCTCTGCCAGTGATACGTCGCATCTCTCAACAGGGATATGGCACATTTCAAGCACTCCTTAGGTGTACATGACAATTCATCAAATACCCGTATCGAGTTCTCTAACCAGAACTATGCTCTTTTTGGGTCATCATTGGCATTTGCCTTAAATTCCTCAGCATATTGTTTTCAAATTCTATCAACAGGTGTTCTAGCAAATCTCATAAAATCCATGTGTTGAGGCATCGTAGGTGCGGGTTGAGGATTTAGGGGAGGTGGAGGAGGTTGAGCATTCGGGTTCGTTCAAACGAACTCTGTGTACCATGCATTCATCATGTGGAGAAAAGCCTCTCTGCCTCCTCCTCTATTGATAGTTTCAGGCCAACTTTAAGATGGCACCGGTCCTTTCGCTGAAGTAGGCTCATTACTTTCTACGTCATCCTCCACTACTCTGTCGGGATCCATTTACTATATGAAGACACATTTTAATATTGCTAGGAGTCGTTACATTATCATTACTTATATATATATACGTATGGCATGTATAGCTAGACTCAAATACACTAGGTTAGTTTAGGAATCGACTAAACCATAGCTCTGATACCACTAAATGTAACGCCCCTTACCCGTACCTGAGACCGGGACAAGGTACGAGGCATTACCGTACATAAACAGGGCATCTCTGAAAAGTATAGGTCATAAAATTTCACTCCAATTTAAAACCAATCAAACAAATTCATATTGTCTTTATCATGGATCTATGAGGCCCAAAACATACATTAAAAGTAATTTGGGATTAAACCAAGAGCTTAAGAAAATTCTAAGAAAATTTCTAGGTTTAAGCCTCACACGCCCATGTGGAGGCAATACACACGCCCGTGTGCTTTGGGACACGCCCGTGTCCCATACCCGTGTGGAATTTCTGAAATTTATTTTTTATTTCGAACCTACAGGGGTTTTCACACGATCGAGTACACACCCGTGTCCCTCACACGACCTAGACACGCCCGTGCCATTTCCCGTGTCCAAAAACTTGGACATTCTATTTATGACGTCATCTTTCATTTTGGGGCACACGGCCAAGGCACACGCCCGTGTACTAAGCTGTGTCCGTCACACGGTTGAGACATACGGCAGTGTCTCTGCCTTTGTGTTTACTACCATGCATACTTAATTGGAAATTTTCGGTGCAGGAGACACACAGCCATTCAACACGCCCATGTGGCAGACCGTGTGTCACATACGGCCTAGACACATGCCCGTGTGTCTACCCCATGTGGGCCTTTTTAGACGCTATTTTCCAAGCCAATGGTCACCCTCAATCGCTCATACATTCAAACACACTTTATAACATGCAACATGACATATTTATGCACTCAAATACTCCACACCATAGTACTCTCACATTTTCATAATGTCATCTTATTGCACACTCATTAATTACACCATTTAGAGGCATTCCATTCCAATTTCATGCATTATTAAACTTGTTACCATAACTTCAAATTGTGTATTCATACACATAGTCATTTTAAGCCATTAGGTCATCCTTTAACCTTTAGCAGTTAATCTACACTTTACCATACATTCATCAATCAACAACATATTACATCATTATCATGCACTCACCAAGCAATAACATATCCTACCATCAAAACACTAACACATGCATGCATGGGTAATTATATTACACCCAAAATGATCAAATATGAGCCATATCACATGGACATTACAAAAAGAATCATCATCATCATCATAGGCCTTCACAATTTGGCCAAATAGCATGACACATGTCACAAAATGACCAAGTTCCTATACATGCCATACTCAAAATAATAATTTCACTATACCCAAAAGTCTTTTGATAGTGTGATCAAATACTTCGACAGCTTCTGGTCCTCGAGCTACTTAGCGGAACTACAAAGGATAGAAAAGAGAGGGAAGTAAGCATTAAAGCTTAGTAAGTCCACATGCAAGGAATATGCGATAATGGTAAACAATTAACATGCAAAAATATGATAACATATATAAATATTATTCTTTATTCAAACCTCTTTGCTTACTCATCATATGCACATACATACTTGCTCATCTTAAATCGATCTTTATCAAATCATTACTTATAGGTTTAGCATACGTACCTGTACTCATAGTAGAGTATCAATAACCATACCTCTTTCATATGCCCTCCTCGAGACTTATTACAATCATTACATTACCTGTTGAACACATCAGAATACTATTAGATATGCCAAAAACTTGCACATAAGTGCCTCATGTACTTACGTAGCCAAAGTTACCTCATAACATGTAAACATCCATAGTGAACTCAGAAGAACTCAACGAGCTCAAATGTTACATGCATCGTATCCGTAATGAACTCGGACCAACTCAACAAGCTCAGATGCCCGCATCCATAATGAAATCAGACCAGCTCAACGAGCTCGGATGCCTCACATATATTACGAACTTGGACCAACTCAACAAGTTCAGATTTCTCACGAACTCAGACCAACTCAACGAGCTCGGATCTTTTATTTCCTAGTGACATGTCACTTGTATCCTAACTATTCCTAAGGTTCAAACGGGATTTTCTTCACTTACATATATTCTCTCCATCATACTTGCTTGTATTGTCGTGGTTAACAACCATGATAACATTAATGCTTTCATAACAATCAATACGCATATAACTCATAATTACAATAAAACATTTATCACAATATATTAAAGCTTTAAAACTTACTACAACACCACATTATTTGCATATGTACTTACCTCGGTACAAAACGATGATAATCGAGCCTAATCGTCGTACACTTTATTCTTTCCTCGATCAAGTCTTGATTCACATTTTTCTTGATCTATAATGCAAAATTTAACTTATTTATTATTCACATTATTCAAATGGGTCCATAAATCATACTTTTGCAAATTTTCAGTTTGACCCCTAATCCTTCACATATTTACGCTTTAGCCCCTAGGCTTGTAAAATGAAATGTATGCATTTTCTTGATTACCCAAGCTTAGCCGAATTTTTACTATACTCATATCAGCCCATATTTTCATTTATTTCACATTATTACTACTTATTTTTACACTTTTACAAATAAGTCCCTTGTTTAGGTGCTTTCACTAAAAATTAGCTAATAAAAGATGTTCATCATGCATCAAACATTCATATTCCTCCATTAATCATCAAAATACAAGCATGTCATGCATGGGTCGATTTTTATACATGAACCCTAGCTCAAAATATAGCTAGAAATGGGTAGACCATGTTACCGGGACTTGAAAAATATAAAGAACATTAAAAACAGGCCTAGGGAACACTTACTATTGAGGTTGGAAATGTTGAACAAAACCCTAGCTATGGTGTTCTGTGATTTTCGGTAGCCAAGGAGGAAGATGGACACATTTTTGGTTTGATTTTTCCCTTTTTATTCTTTTAATTACCTAATGACCAAAATGCCCTTAGGGTTTCTCTTTCCAATTTTTCCAATGCATGTCCATTTTGTCCAAAATTTTAAAAATTGGTCAAATTGCTAATTAAGACCCTCTAATTCATAATCTAATGTAATTTCATGCTTAAAGCTTCTAGAATGCAAGTTTTGCACTTTATTCAATTTGGTCCCTAAAATGCAATTAAATATTTTATGCATAGAATTTCTTCATGAAACTTTCACACAAGCATGCATTCATAACATAAACCTTATAAGAATCATAAAATAATTATTTCTATCTCAGATTTGTTGTCTCGAGACCACTGTTCCGACTAGGCCCTAATTCGAGATGTTACAGCCTACACTCGATACTGATGTGCTTGAGCTTTCGGACTTGAGTATTGTTTTCCATGATCTCTGCTCGAATACCTGATTGAAGCATTTGGATGAGTGAACAAATCTCTGGATTTCTTTGACAAAGATTAATATGGCTTATTCATCGGTCTTTTTCTCGAATCTCTAACCTCTAAATCTGCTTTTCTCTTTTCTTTGCTAATCTCCTCGACTTTGCAAGCTCTATTAACCAGGACAACAAATTCTTTCAGTTCTAGAATTCTGACTAAAAGTTTAATATCCTCGTTCAACCCATGAACGAACCATTTGCACATGATTTCCTAAGTAGAAACATACTCTCGAGCGTATTTACTCAATCGTACAAATTCTCTTTCGTGCTCAGTTACAATTATCCGGCCCTATTTCAATTCTAGAAACTCTTTGTGCTTTTGATCGAGGAATCTCTGACTTATGTATTTCTTCCTAAACTCAACTTGAAAGAAATCTTGAGTCATTTTCTCTCTCGATATTATAGACACTATAGTATTCCACCACTGATATGTTGTGTCTCTCAATAATGAAATGGCACATTTTAAACACTCGGCTAGTGTGTACGACAATTCATCAAATACCCGAATAGTATTTTCAAGCCAGAATTTAGCTTTCTTGAGATCATCATCAACGGTAGCTCTGAACTCTTTAGCCCCATATTTTCATAATTTATCAACTGGTGGCTTATTTACTCGTAAAAGTTTCACACCTTGAGGAGCTATGGGAACAGGTTGGGGATTAGGTGGGGGTGGAGGTTGTTGAGCAGCCAGATTTGTCCGAACAAATTGCGTGAACCATTCATTCATCATTTGGAAAAAAAGGCGTCTTTAGCCTCTCCTTCATGACTAATCGATATGTTTCTAGATTCAGATGGCGCTGCCCCTTGAGCGGGAGCTGGCGCATTACTTTCAACATCGTCAGCTACAGCTCGATTGGGATCCATTTACTATACGAAAACAAATTTATATTGTCAGGAGTCATCACACTATCACAGGTTATATATGGCATGTATAACTAGACTCTCACACACGCTATGTTAGTCTGAGAATCGACTAAAACGTAGCTCTGATACCAACAAATGTAACACCCCTCACCCATATTCAATACCGAAATAGGGTTATGAATCATTATCGGACTTATAACACATTTAAACATACATTTCACATACAATTAGTCAAATCATATACATTCCATTCACAACCAAACATTTTGTCCCTAATATGAGTCTATGAGACTCTAACCATGCATTGGGAGTGGTTTGGGGCTAAACCGATAACTTTAAAAACTTTTTGGACACTTAGAAAATTGTCCCAAAAATAGGGGACATGTAACGCCCCAAAATTCTTATTATGGCTTTCGTGAAAATGTGCCACAAATGTGTATCTACTTCAGTGGTTAAGTGTTCTATGTGTGTGTGTAAGGTCCCAAGTTCAAGCCCTAACTTTGGCAAATTTTGGTATTTTTCTAACTTAAGCCTTATACTTATTCAGTGGGATTATATTCAATTACTTATAATTTCATATCAGAATGAGCCTACTGTTCGAGTGGTAAGGGAGTATGTGTGTTGTGGGGAGGTCCTGTGTTCGAATCCCCGCGCGAGCGTGGGTATTTATTTTTGCTTGGTTCTGAGCAAGTGTTTCAGTGGAAATTGATTTCTGAGAAGTGGGTTTAGTGGGAGCAAATTAGGGGATGTGCATTATATCTTTGTTTTGTTAAAAATTGAATTTTATTTTTTCCCAAATTCTCTCTACTTCTGATGTTTTTCCCTTTCAAAGAAAAAAATCCCTATTTTCATTTTGATTGGTTTATTTTCACTACAAAACTGAAATTCTTCCTTCGTTTTTGATTCTCTTGTTAATCTCGCTATTGGGGTGTTGCAAATCCTTGCTTTTCTTCGTGTAGTTAGTAAGTGGGTTTTCATTGGTTTTCTTCCTATCATTTTTCTGAAGATTTGGACGTTGTTGTATCTTTATGGTGTAGGAGAGATCAATGAGCAGTGTCTTTCGTTTAGTTTGACGATCGGTGTTAACGGTGTGGTTCGTCATCGATAAGTTGTGATTTTGGGGTCGATTTGTGGTTGAAAAGTTGGTAAGTATAGTCACTAAATCGGTGTTTGTTATGTTGTTTTTAATTTTTAGAAAGCTCGGAAGTGTTTAAGCATCGAATCGTTACCAGGTGTGTACCTAAAAATGCAAAAAATAGGGTTTCAACGAAAGTCAAAAACCCCACTGTTGACGTCACACAAGCGTGTGGTCGCCCGTGTGGTAGGCTGTGTGCCATAACACGGGCGTGTGATCGACAATGCCAAGCCATGCGAGCAAGACACGACCCTGTGATGGCCAGGTAGGCCGTGTGCGACACACGGGCTAGACTGATTTGGGCCGTGTGGCCTACATGGGTATGTGGACCCACATGGGTAGTCCACATAAGAATGTGGGATTTTGGGCCAGGCTGTGTGATCCACACGGCCAAGGCCAAATTGGGCCGTGTGGGCCACACAGGCATGTGGGCCCACACGGGCAAGCCACATGAGCGTGTGAGCCCATTTTAACTAAAATGTGTTTTAAGGTTGCATGGGTCACCCAAGTCGACTGTGAACCTACTGTAGGTCGGTAAACACTACTTAGACCCTTAAATGCGTGAACTGTATTATGATGAATGAACACTGAACTGTATGTATAACTGATATTCATGTATTAGCATGTCATCTACTGTATGTTGCATTGCATTGGGTTGGGATGTTGATATTAGGAGGAAGTGTACAGAAAGGCTCCTAAGCCTATTATCTGGCAGCTCAGCTGCAATTTACTGTTTATGTGCTGCATCCAGTGCTACTTGGAGTGTAGGGATAGGTTGGTGTGTTAAACCCCACATTGAGTGTAGGGATAGACGGAGATAGTGTGTAGAGGCTGGTTGGGTAGGACTCTATTACTGATTAATGTATATCTGATACTGTTACTGTAATGGGCTTAGGCTCTAATGCATATTTGATACTGAAACTAAAATGGGCTCAGGCCCGAACTGCTACTAAAACTGAAATGGGCTTTGGCCTAGACTACATTTGACTATTGGTTGTCTGACTGTATGCATGTTTTTTGTGGGGTTTACACACTGAGTTTACGTAAACTCACCCCTCTCTGTTTTATGTGTCCAAGTAATCCCTAGACTTAGACGGACCAGTGCAGCAGAGGACTCAACAGTGACCATATGTTTATCACACTATTTAAACTTCTTTTATGGTTCTAATTCCTATTTATTTATTGGGTTATTTTTTATGTAGATTGGACTTTTGGGACTGTTGCTTTTACTTTGGATTTTCACTATTTTCATGGATTTTTAAACTGCAAACTCAACAAAAACTCAGTTTAAATAGAGATAACATTTTTCTTAAACCTGAGCGATTTTTCTTCAAATTTCATAATTTTAAAAGCTTCCGCCACAAAATATGTTTTTAAACAAAACAGTTAATGAGAAAATAGTTTTGAAAATGACGAAAGATAAATAAAAGCTAACAGACGGAAATGGTTTTAACTTGTTACATTTGATTTCGAACTCCAATTCATGTGACATCGCCAGACTCGGCCATAATGTCTAGGTCGGGTTTGGGGTGTTACAGGATACATACCCGTGTGACCCGACTGTGTGTCTCACATGGCCAATAGACACACCTGTGTCACAGGCCGTGTGAATATTCGAAATGGGAGCATATGTCCGTGTCTCAGCCCATGTCCAACCCCGTGTAACTCTCTAAATTGGGTCACAAGGCCAATGCACAGGCTCATATGGCTAGCCCGTGTGCCATAAAAATGGGCATACACGCCCATGTGCTAGGCCGTGTGCTAGGCCGTGCCAATCTTGTAGGGTATACTCACTTATGCCACACGGCCAGGTCACATGCCCTTGTGTGAGGCCGTGTGGATCATACTGACTTGGTTTCAATTTCAACACCAGGGGACACACGGCTGTGTAATCTGATCGTGTGTCGCACACGGCTGAGACACACGCTCGTGTCTCTGCCCGTGTGGACAAAAGTTGTAACACCCCTAACCTGTAACCGTCGCCAAAATAGGTTAAGAGGTATTACTGGACTTATAACTCAGTTTAGAACAATAATTTATCAAATAACATTACATTTCAGTAAATATCACTCATTCACATTCATTATATACTTAATCATGCATTCGGGACTAAATTGATAACATATAAAAATTTCAGAAACTTATAAAATTTTCAACCTTTTTATTGTCACACGCCCGTGTGAATAGGCCGTGTGTCTTACACGGCTAGTAGACACGCCAGTATCTTAAATCGTGTGAAAACAGGGCATACATACTGACTTGTACCACACGACCAGAGACACGCCTGTGTGCCTCGGTGGTGGTCGAAACTAACTTGGGTCACACGGCCGACCATATGCCTGTGCGCTTGGCCATGTATCATTTAGGGGGTATACTGACTTATGCACACGGTCTATCACACGCCCGTGTGTGAATCCGTGTGACACACACGGCCAATAGACACGTCTGTGTGTCTATGCCGTGTCAAACCTGTAGGGTATACTGACTTAATTTGTAGGGTACCTCAAGGGATGCACGACCATGTAACTTAACCGTGTGTCGCACATGGCTGAGACACACGCTCGTGTCTCTGCCCGTGTGGACAAAAATAGGCCATTTGCAAAGCCATATTGCCACCCTAAATACACAAACAATTACAAGCATAATTGACCACATATATGCAACCCAATTGACAACCAAAATAACCATTTCATTACACAATATTTGCCATATCAAAATATAGCAAATTCATACCTAAATACTTATTCATCAACGTGCATAATCCATTCATCTATCATAGTCATATTAATACCTCACTTGCATATTTTCATCCAAACATTATCATACCAAAACATACCATCTTTAAGCTCATATATGCAATCAAAACATGATACCAAAATAAGCCAAATCACATGGCTTAACTTATATAAAAAATCATTCTCAAATCATGATACCAAAACATAACTACATATTCAAAACTAGCCTATACATGCCATATTTACATAAATTCACAAGTTAAAAATACCAATCAGAAATTGGATAGTGTGACGTACAACTCTGACTTGTCCAAAACGAGCGAGCAACGAGCCAATTTAACCATTTACACAAAATTAAACTTACCATATAATTCAGAATTAAACTTACCATTTACACAAAATCAAGCAATAAATAAAAATGCCAACAATTCAATTTAACCATCACCTATTCACACATAGTCATCACATTTTATTCATTTAACATAAACATAAACCATCTGTTAGTATAATACTCTGTATTATTCCAAAATTCACATATCATACATAACATTAATATCACTTATAACTCGTAACTTATTTGTATAAATAGTATTTGAGCCCTGTTGAACCTATTAGAACTTCATAGGATAGTCGAGTGAACAATGTCAGTGATCTTTCAATTCATCATCATACATGCTCTTTCAAGTCATGGTCGGTAAGCTCCTCCTAAGCTGATAAATAGTGAGTTCTATTAAGCTGAAAACGATAAGCTCTATTGAGCTAAACAATAAGCTCTTTCGAGTTGAATTGGTAAGCTCCAATGAGTTGAAATAGTAAGCTCTTACGAGCTGAATCAGTAAGCTCATACGAGCTGCGGTGAGTTTGCAACAAACGCAGGAGCTCAACCAATACGGTAATCCCAATAACATGTCACTCGTATCCAATGAATTCATATAGTTCAAACGGGGCCTGGTAACGAATACAATATATCATCAAGGCATTCATATTTCAAGTATTTCAATTATATATATTCATTTCAACAAATACAAGTATAGAAAAGTTCAATTCTAATTATATGAAATTACCTTGAGTTGCTCGGATGAAAACTATTGTCTATTCGCCAACCTTTCTTTTTCCCCGATCTAGTTTCAATATTTGCTTATCTTGATCTATATGATATCAAATTAACTCATTAAAACTTTCATTCAATTCAATTTAGCCCAAAACATTCATTTTGGCTAAATTACAAATTTACCCCTAGACTTTTGACTACTTTGCAATTTAGTCCTTTTTACACAAAATGGTAAATTTATGCAATTTAGCCTTAACCCATATATAGTCGAATTTTACATAACCTCATAGCAGCTCATATTTTCATTTTATTCACATTTTCAACCACGACATTTCTATTTTTCACAATTTAATCCCTAATTCTCATTTTTTTGTCAAAAATCACTTTTTAAAACTTGTATATCTAATAACAACTATCAATAATCTAACAAGAAGCTTCAAAATACCAAATTATTCAACAATGACATATCTCAAAATCTTTAGACATTTCAAAATCTAAGGTACGGGCTAGCTAGATTGAGCTACAACGAACTCAAAAAATGTAGAACTCATTAAAAATCGAGCTAAAATCGTACCTTAATCAAAAATTGAAGTTGCCAAAACCATGGATGCTTGAAAACCCTTATTTCTTTCTCAATTTTCGGCAAGAAGATGGATAGAATAATATGATTTTTATTTTTGTTTTATTATTATTAACTTAATACATAAATAACCATTATCACCTTACAATTAAACTTAAAATATCATGTAATTCATGGATATAAATGTCCACTAACATTAATCATGGTCAAATAACATTATAAGGACTTCCATATTAATAAACCATAGCTATTTAATACCTTTAACTTATAGAACTCATATTTTTCGCGTTATGCGATTCAGTCCTTTTTACAGAATTAAGCATTTAAACAGTAAAATTTCTTAACGAAACTTTCACATAATAATTCTATCATGCTATAAACCTTAATAAAATAATAAAATAAATAATTTAACTTTGGATTTGTGGTCCCAAAACCACTATTCTGATTTGACCCAAAAACGGGCTGTTACAAAAATAGGCTATTTACCAAGCCATTTTGCCACCCAAACCTATGCTCACCTACATCAAACTCAAAGGCACCAAATCATAGCATTAATAGACATTCTTCTAAACTCATCCAAACATAAATCATACTATTTTATTTCCAACCACAACAAGGCACACATACTCTACATTATGCTAAACAATTTCATACCAATACCCAAAATCTTAAATCATCAATATGGATACATTCAAACATGCATTATTTCACCTAATATCACAAACATATCATTTCTCAAACATGGACTATTTCATACTCCAAATACTAATTCAAAAACTACCCATCACAATTAGCATTTATAGGACCATTACCAAACTCAATACAAAGGTCATTTGCACACTTATATTCATCATCAAAATCTCCAATATAAGCTAACTCACATGGCTATATATACAATCCAAAACATAAACATTTACAAACCAATTCAAATGGCCAAAACCATTAACAACTCATAACCAAAATGACCATAATCCTATACATGCCATATATTCAAAACATAAGCTTAAAAGTACCAAATTGATAGCTTGATAGTGTGATGTAGTCTCTGACAATCGCCAAATCTGAGCTAGCTTAGAAATCACTATAAAACACGGGAAAATAGACAAAGTAAGCTTTATAGCTTAGTAAGCTCATATGAAAATAAGAAATAAATATCACCATTCATTTACATTTCAAAATAAATAACATATCTTGCATTTAAACACTATTCACCAAGGTAACATAGAATTTAACCACATAAATGATCGTAAGCTCTCAACTTCCTTTAACTTATTGTTCGAATATTTTCCGTACATACTTGTACCAATACGTATCTATCTCTCATCAATTCACGTCTTCAATATACCCGTTGAACCATTCAGAATAGAAGTCGAATACTCAGGAGGCTCGCATACTAAGTGCTAATATCATTGCCCGAAACCACCTCAATATATCTCGCACCTGAAGTGCTAATATCATGGCCCGAAGCCGAATCAATGAAGCTAGCACCTGAAGTGCCAATATCATGGCTAGAAGCCAAATCAAAGTATCCCTTAATGACATGTCACTAGTATCCTAATCTATTCCTAAGGTTCAACTAGGATGTCGAATGTCGAATCATCGTCGAATAATTTTTGAACATGCTCGTAATCTTGTATTCATAGTTTATATAATATCAAAGCATATAGAATTCATTTATAATGAAATTTATCACATACGAACTTACCTCAGGTGCTAAAACGGTGAAAAGAGTCAACTATTCCGTAACTTTGTTCTTTCCCTGATCTAAGTCCGTATTTTGGTTTTCCTGATATATATGTAATCAAAATCAGCTTATTTAATTATTTTTCTATTCAATTTAGTCCAAAATTCATATTAAATCACATTTACACTTTTAACCCTAGAATTTCACAACTTTTACAATTTATTCCTTATTTCATAAAATCACAAATTCATGAAATTCAACCACAACACATGATAGTTGAATTTCAATTAGGTCCCTAAGAGCCCATGTTTTTCATTTATTTCATATTTCAACCACTAAATTTACACTTTTAACAATTTAGCCCCTAATTTGCATTTTCACTAAAACTCACTTAACAAAACTTGTATAAATATCATCAAACATTCATAATCTTTAACAATTTTGCAAAATAGTCCCTGGGCTAGCTAGACCTAGTTGCAACGATCACAAAAACATAGAAATCCTTAAAAATGGGGCCAAAAATGGACTTACATGCTCAATATACCATGGCCGAATGTTCCAAGCTTTGAAATGGTGTTTTCAATCCTTAATTTCAGTGGTGATAGCTTAATGAAGATGAAGACATCATGTTTTTATTATTTTAACTTAAGTTATTTTCAAATTACTATATTAATCATGGTTTAAAACATTAAACATCACTTAATATATGCCCATAATTGTCCAACCACCATTATAATGGTCTAATTACAACATAAGGACCTCCACTTTAATGTTCCATAGCTAATAGACACATTTAACTATTAGAACACAAGTTTTATACTTTATTCAATTTAGTCCTTTTTTTTTAAATTGACTAATCAAACGATAAAATTTCTTAATAAAATTTTCACACAAACATATTATCATGCTGTAGACATTAAAATAATAATGAAATAATTATTTTGACTTTGAATTTGTGGTCCCAAAACCACTATTCCAATTTGACTAAAAATGGGTTGTTTCATCTATCGTCAGATTAGGGTTACAAAAAATTATCGTACAATCATAAAAATAATATCATTTCATGATAATTACATAAAACTCATTATAAACCTAGCAAACATATACCTTTGGTCCTTAAACCGAGCCTTCGAGGCCTTAAAAATAGTTTAGAAACAATTTGGCACCAATTTGAAACAATTCAAAAAATTTGGGAAAAAAGTTTAAAACTTTGAAAACAGGGGTCACACGGGCGTGAGGCCAGGCCGCGTGACATAGCCCAAACCATTTGGTGTTTTAACAAAGGGACACACAGCCGTGTCTCAGCTCGTATCTTAAAATGTGCAACTCACTGACTTAGGTCACACAACCGTGTTGTAGGCCGTGTGCTAGACCATGTAACTCACCGACATGAACTAATAAGTGACACACTGTAACACCCTAAACCCGGCCTAGAAGTTTAGACCGAGTTTCGGATATTACATTGACCACCGAAGTGATCGAAGGAAAATTTCACCCAAAACAAATTGTCTCAAATTCCACTTCAACATTTTAAAGTTTAAGAAACCGAAATTAATTAAACGTTAGCTTCTAATCAGAAAAGTTATAGTAAAGTTTAATAAATTTACAAAAAAATGTAGGATTTATAACTTAAAACGGAACTTGTACCACAGTTTTATAAAACCCTACAAATTAAAATAGTAAATTAAAACTAGAAAGATAACTAATTAAGTATTTTAAACCGAGACTATCTGGGACCTCAGCATACCGCGTCCAGCATCAGAGTTCAGAAACATACCTGCAAGGGGAAACACTAAGGGTTGAGCTACATGAGCTCAGTGTGAGTACTAAAACGGTAAAAAATAGATTTTAGAAGAGAACACCGGATGGCAGTACAAAACAAAACATACTTACAGATGTAAGAAAAAATAGATACTGGACAAGGAACCAACACCCTAACACGCAATCAGAATAGATCACACCATGTACACACAGAACACTTAACACACGTGTTGTTCAGACAAACAGAATACGGACAGATAATCTTACATGCAAACTGATTCACATGAATGCAGTCAAAAACTAAAACCCACTGATCTAGCCAACACACCTCTCCATTCCCCGATCACACCCCAAAAAAATTGTTAAGCTCATCCAACCAATCACACCAATTATGACCTCGAAAGGCAAATCCAGCTCTACACTCTAAGAATGTGGACTAACCCACTCAGAATATAATACGCAGCAGGGCTAGCGTATATGTAGTACAGTGCAATGCGGTAGTCCACTGTACAGTCATATTGCAGTTTAAATTACCAAATCAGATAATGGTATGCAGTAAGCTGACGTCCATGCGGTAAAGTCGGTAAACAACTATACACAAAAATTACAGTAGAACTGCCAGATCAGATCAGAATCAGTCTCCCTTCTCTTCACAACCAACCCTAAAATTTTACTTTATGCAAATGTATGTATGCATTCAATCCAACAGAAACAATGAACACATCAACAGACAATCAGAAAATTTTGAATATGCATACACACCCAACAAACCAGGTTCAGAATCAGACATCACACACAACAGTCACAATTAACCCATAAACCGAAGCCCAGGTCAGAATCCTAACGACCATCACTAAAGACTCGCCAAGGGTCGGAACATACATAATTATAATCAAAACAAAACATACACTAATACCAAAATTAGTGACTTATAACCACACGGCCGGAGCACACGGCCGTGTAGAAAAACCCAAGTCGTGTGAGGGCAAAACGCCCGTGTGGAGGGAGGCATACGACCGTGTGGCAGAGGCATATGCCCATGTGAACTAGGGACATGGCCTTGTGGACAGGCCGTGTAACTCACTGTCCAATTGAGCTAAAATAGAGTACAAGGTAGACACGGCCCTGTAAGGGTGTCACACGCCCGTATGCCCACCAGACACGATTGTGTGTCCAAAACACACGCCCGTGTGGGATCCCTAAATCCCCAAATTAGCCACACGGCCGTATGGTTAGGCCATGTGGCACCAAATCACTAAATCCTTAATTTTTAATCACACACGACCGTGTACCCAGGGGATACGATCGTGTAAAAATTGACAAAAATCCCCAAATCCTGTGATATGGTTGTGTGGCACCAAAATTTGCCAAAAAACCCTAATTCCTAAAAGCACAGGCCGTGTGAACCAGCACACGCCCGTGTGGTCGCCCGTGTGGTCACCCATGTGGTCACAAAACTACCCTAAAATATCCCTAAAAAATGTGCTTTCACTGCCCTCAATAACTCGAGATTATGCAAAAACTATCAAGTTCTAAACATAAAATAGTGGTACCACATCGAAAATAACAGATTTGCAAACACTTACACACATTGTCGATTCTTTAAAGAGTCGAATTAAAATTCGCAAATAAAAGAGAAAGACTATGAAACCCACACCTGATTCGATGATGGAGGAGCGAAATTCTTCAAAATATGCGTAGCAAAATTCGTTTCCCAAGAGAAAGAAAGAAGAAAAATAAAAGAAAAAGAAAAAACCAAATAAAAATAAAAGAAAACAAAAGGAAGAGGAAAATAATATCCAGCAAGTTCTAAAAAATAATATTCCAAATAAAGTATAACTAAATGGTTATATATTTTAACTTAAAGAAAACTACTATTTATCAAAACAAAATTACATAAAAATGTTTACCCAAAATGCACATACAAAGACTCAAACCCAGAACCTTAAGGTATACTAACACTCACACAACCACCAGACTAGCAGGCCCATTCTGACCCTAACCACAAAACTTAGAACTTTTAGCCGCAAAATCTGGGGTGTTATACACACGGTCGTGAAGCCAAGCTATGTGTGTCACACGGTCGTGTGGCAACTCATGTCCCAAGCCTTGCGCTCCATAATTTGACCCTAAAAATAAGCTATTTAGAGACCAAAACTTACTCAATCATTCATTCCATTTGTGCATTCATTCAATAGACCTAAACAACTTTCAAACACATATAAACATACCAATTCAATCAACCTAATTCGTCTAAACAATATGCCATTCAAAGGCACCTCATATTACAAAATACTTAAAAGTGACCAAAGAACATAAATTTTCCAAACACTATAAATCCATCAAACAAAATATATATACTCCAAAGACATTCAAGAACTACCATTATTAAAGTCCTATACATTCCAAACAATCATCTTCTTTCTACTCACATGAGGGCATGCATAGTTACTATCATCTTATATGAATACACATCATTTAAGCTTTCATCGAAAGATATGAAAATGAATGAACTTGGCACCATTTAAAAATGAACCAATTACCAATACTACACTTATAACCCTATTACATGCCATTTATAACCATTTGCCAAAATAACAAAAATTTACCAATAGGGATCGTTAGATAGTGTGATCGTGCTCTAACGAAATTTCCAACCGATCAAGCTTTAGGATGACCTATAGAAACAGAAAAAATAAACTAGGTAAGCAGCTAATGCTTAGTAAGTTTGTATAAGGAGCTTAAACTTACCAAGTACCTTAATTAAACAACTATAAATGATTCCATTTAGCCATAGTCCAAATTTCTTTTTCCTATACACAACACCTCACAAGATTAGTAGGTGAAGCAATGCACATATAAATTTAACTAAGTAAGGCATATAACATTTCAAGCTTTTCAAATAATCAACTATTTTCATCATATACTATGAAATTTCATTTTCATTACCCTTCACACTTTAAACTTCATATATCATACATAATATAGCATAGTAAATCATGGCATATACCTAATAAGCATTTAGGTTTTATATATCCATTTCACATTCTACAGATTTGAGTCCACATAGTTATTAGATGGTAAGTAAACATAAAATCTATGAAACATAACATATATTAATAAATAAATTCCATGCTTATTTCATCCATCACATTATAAATTATCATTATTTCATCCATCACATTATAAATTATCATTTTTTTCATTGTATATGTGCATATCCATATTTTTATTTCATATGACCATTAGTACATTAACTTTTTATACCTGTCTTTCCATTAACCTTTAATTACTCATTGAACCGTATAGAATAACATTAGATACTCGAGAATGCTCACACATAGTGTGCCTTTTTCATGTCACCGTAACCTTTGCTTTCCATTAGTGCTCATACAAGCTATGAAATGGGCCTGCTCACATGAGTTGTGGGTCGAAATGTTAGCTACATGATCCTAGTCACATAAGCTGTGGAGTATCCACAACAAATGCAGGACCTCAACCATCGGTATGACATTCAAGACCAGCACCTAAAACCATGTAACCCTAATGCCATGTCATTTGTATCCTAAGTATTCACAAGGTTCAAACAAGAATTTTACATCTCAAATCCTTTATTTCAATTGCATTATAACTTTTCTGTATACCATAATGAATTTCACATTTATAAATTCCAACTTTAAATCAACTAACCTTCCAACAATATCCATAATATCAATTATCAAATCAGTATTACAATTCATATAATTATGCTTAGTAACTCATTTAAAACATCATAGAAAAATAACTTGACTCGATACAAACTTACCTGGACTGAATCATAATAGTTGCAAAAGTTAAGGGACTATTCCGTAATTTTCCCTTATCTACGTAAACCAATAGGGTCTTAATTTAAAATGTAAAAATTTCCCTTTATTAGCTTACATTTCATATTCTAATTTATTCTACAATTTAAACCCTTTTATTTTCAAAATATACATAATTGCCCCTAACTTTTATAATTCATACAATTTAGTCCCTTGACCCAAAAATCATCAAATTAACCATTTTGAAAAACTTAGCATGCCATTCGAATATTCAAGGTTTCTAAACAGTCCAAAAAACACCTCTTATTCACCAATTAACCATATGATTTTGACATTTGAACAATTTAATCCTTAAATCAAAAACTAATAACAAATACTTCACAAAACAACCAAATACCACAATCAAAGCTTCAAACACATAATTATCATAAAAAAACTACCAAATTCAATAATGGAAACTTTTTAAATTTTTGAAAAATTTATAAACGAAGGTACGGGCTAACTGGGCCTAGTTGCAACGATCTCAAAAACATAAAAATTATAAGAAATAGGTGTGAATTGAGCTCACATGCACTAAGGAGATGAAATTGAAGCTTAGAGCCCTCCTTCAATGGTGTTTCAACAATATGTAAAGAAAAATGAATAAGAAATGTCCATTTCTTTCAATTTGTTTTATTTAATTTTTTATTTATCATCAATTACACTTTATTTCATTAATTTTTGTTCCGTTTTGCCGTCTACAAACCTAACAAGGTTTAATTACTTCATTGGTCCTTTCTCATTTATTAATTAAGCTATTTAATCATCAAAGTCTAATAATTAACAAGTTTTACACCTTTTACAATTTAGTCCTTTTACATTAATTAGTTATCTAAACGTTAACATTTCTTAACCAAATTTTAATATGACCCTAATAACACTCCATAAAAATTTAATAACATATTTACGGCTCAATTTTATAGAAACAAGGTCCCAAATCCTCATTTTCCATAAGCACTTGACTTTAAGGATTTACCACTTGAACTTAATTATTCGATCAAATATCATAAATTATCAAATAAAAATTTATTATAATACAATATTTTTCTTGTAAATATTAAATAATAATATTTATGAACTCACTCGTCGCATTTCTGGCCCCAAAATCACTATTTTCAACACTACTAAAAAATGGGTTGCTACAAACTACTTTAGCCTAATCCATAGAAGAATTCATTGTTTATCGTAGCTCTTCACTTAGATGACCTTGAATTTTGATGGTTTGACTATTATGGATTCGAGCGTTAAACTGTTACTTTTTCAAGGAATTTGTGAGATGCTATGACAATACTTGAATACAAAGACGAGTTATGATAAATTTCGTAACTGGACTATCTTTTACGTTGAGAAAGAAAGACTCAATCTAGATTATTATTGATAGATTGACGTAATTGGCTCATTTTATTTTGGTCAGAACGAATTACTCGCTTAAAAATCTAGTTGAGTTGTATGTATCGAGAATATCATATTGCATAGATTATCAGTGTATACTATTTATGATTAAGATCTGAGATCACCTCTTGAATTTTAGGGTAAACTTACCAAATTTTTGGATATTAAACTTAACTTGAGTATAAAAATTCCAATCGTAGTCAAATAAGTAGTTGAAACGGGTAGCACAAATTCTAATGAACAGATTATCGAGACCAATTGCGTGAGAACAAAATATTTGGAATAGATTTAATTTTGAAAATCGAAGAGTCCTTAAGAACACAGTAACCAAAACGACTTTCAGGTAAGAAATTTCGAGGACAAAATTTTCTAAGGGGGAGAGTAGTAACAACACGTTTTTTAATGGTGTCAGAAACAGTGGTTTTGGGGCCACAAATCTGACGAGTGAGTCTATGGATATTATTATTTAATATTTAAAACTCAAATATAGTATTATAATAAATCTCAATTTGATAATTTATGTTATTTGAACGAATAATTAGGTTTAAGTGGTATATCCCTAAAGTCAAGTGGTTTTAGAAAATGAGGTACTGGGACCTCATTTCTATAAATCAAGCCCATAAATATTTTACTAAATATTTATGGAGTGTTATTAGGGTCATATTAAAATTTGGTTAAAAAATTTTAACGTTTAAATAATTAATTAGGTAAAATGGACTAAATTGTAAAAGATGCAAAAGTTAATAACTATAAGATTATTTTCATTAAATAGGTTTAAAAGCATGAAATAAGGTCTTTAAGTACTAATTCTACCTATTTTAAATATAGTGGATGATTATGGCTTGGCATTTCATGAAATTTGGTTTAATTTAAAATGTTAATTTGGTAATTAGGTAATTTGGAAATGAGAAATGAAAAGATGATAATGTAATCATCATCATCTTCTTTTCTTTATTGAAGAACCAAATACTCCATAGCTAAGGGAGTCAATTTTCGGCAAAGCATTGTCTTGTATGCACGGTATGTAATTTTGCCCCATTTTTAGTAATTTTTATGTTTTTGAGCTTGTTTTAGCTTAATCTAGTTAGCTTGGGGATCAATTCGTAAAGTTGTTAAAAGTCTAGAGACTTGCCATGAATGAGTTTGAAGTGTTTTTTATTTTAATTTATAGATTATTAAAGTTGGTAGTTAAATATAGATATTTTCTTAAGTGATTTTTAATGATTTTAATGTTTAGGGATTAAATTGTTGAAATAATAATTCAAGGAAAATATTGTAAACTAATGATAAATATGGGTAGTTATAAGACTAGGTAAAAATCGGCTAACGTGAATTTTAGCTAAAAATGATAAATTTGCAAGTTTTGGGTTTAGGAATTAAATTATATAAAAGTTAAAATATTCGAGGTAAATTTGTAAATTAATAATGGAAGGGTTTAATTGCATAAAACTTCTTGTTATAATGCTAGATATGTAATAATTAAATTGAATTATTATTTAGATCAAGAAATGTCGTAATTAGATTTAAATCGAGGAAAAGCTAAAGTTTCGACTAATTGTCGACTCTATTTTAGTAAACATTTCAGTCGAGGTAAGTTCGTATAAGGACTAAATTATTATGTAATGTTTTATATGTAATGTTAATAAATATTTATTTTACAAATAGATTTAATTAATAATTGTATAATATATTTGTAATATGGATCAAAATAGGATGTTAATCAATTTAGGTGTTTGGATAAGATATTCAGAATGGTATTATGATGAAGGAAATGTATGTTTGAAAATGATATAATAAAATGCAAATTAAGGATTTGGATGTGTAAAGTGGTCCCGTTTTAACCTTGTGAATACTTAGGATACAAATGGCATGTCATTAGGGATTATGTGGTTTCGGGTGTCGGTCCTAAATGTCCTATCGATGGCTGAGGTCTTGCATTTGTTGTGGATTTTCCATAGCTCATGTGAGCAGCATCATACAGCTAACATTCTGACCCACATCTCATATGAGCATGCCCATTTCATAGCTTGTGTAAGCATTATAGAAAAGGTTTTAGTTACATGTACAAACACACTTTGTGTGAGCTTGGTTCCCGAGTATTCGATGTTATTCTATTTGGTTCAATGGGAAATTAAGGGTTAAAGTGAAAGGGTACGTATATAAATAAACTATGTTATTGAGAATACAAAATGGAAAGTGTAATGTAAGTATTTGGATTAAAAACATAACGATTGAATTGTGTGAATGAATGATTTATATAGTGAAATTCTTTCCATGATATGAATGGATAATCAAGGCTTAAATGAATGAAATTAATTATTTAAAATGTTATGAAACTATAATAGATGGAATGGAAAGTTTTGACATAAAAGTTTTGATGGTATGAATGTTACATATTAGAGATGTGAGGAATGTTATGCATATAGATTTGCTTCCATTATATGTTCCTTGATATGGATGAATGTTTGAGGTTTCATTATTGAACTCCCTGACTTGTGAGGTTGGTGTTGTAATAGGAAATGGATAATGTCTTAAGCATGTCAAAGGAATTATTTATTGATTACATAAATTGAGTCTATTCGATAAGTTTAAGTTTAAGATTTATACGAGCTTACTAAGCACTAGTTGCTTATTTAGTTTTTTTCTTTATTTTTAGTTTTTAAAGATAAAACCCCTATCTTTGGTCAGTAGGGTTATAATAAAATTTGGTAAAGTATGATACAAAAAGCCTACTAATCTAGTGGTAAGTGGCGTGTTGTTTATGCTAGTGGTCTGAGGTTCAAATCCTTGCTTGTGCAAATGGGGATTATTTTTTCCGGTGGCTTTGGGAGGAAGTTGTGTTTGATCAAAACACCAAGGGTATGAACAGATTTGGTTGGGGTTGTTGTTAGCCGAATTTGAAGTGATGGATGGGAGAAATTTAAGGAGAAAATCGAGGAAGATTCGAATTTGGAGGAGAGTCTTGCAGAGTTTGAACTTTGGCACTTAGTGTTTCAGTTGTGTAGGTTTTAGGGAGGTGTTTAATGTGTTGAAGGCTGAACGAATTTGTGAAGTGTTTTGGTCATGAAAATTCAGCTATAGGCCTTTGGGGTGCCGTTTTGGTGTTAGCTAACCATAGGTCATTTTCGTTTCAATACCTCAGGTTAGCAATTTTACTTCTTTTGTTTTGTTTTGGCTCTAATCGAAGACTCCTGAAAACCTCTCAACCTCTTATGCATTTTCTTAGGTCGAATACCTAAGTGATATTTTACTCTTCTTCTTTTCTTATTCTTTATCCCCTCTTCTCAAAAGCCGAATACTCCTTTTATTTCGATTTCATTCCTCCTTTCATTGTTCTTTGTCAAGCTGAGTCTTTCCCCTTTTTCTTTGTTGGCCGAATACCATAAGTATTGTTCACTTCTTCTTCTCTGTTCTCCAAATTGAATACCCTCTGTCTTTGGGTAGCCGAAATTGTAAAAGCCAAATTATTTTCTCCCTCTCTTCCTATATTTCTTTTTGTCGAATCTTGCTGAAGTACTGCCGAAATTCCTTGACTTTTTGGTAAGTATTCTGCGGTGTGTTTCCCCTAGCCGAATCTCTTTTGGTTTCTTCTCAAAGGTTCGGCATTTGGTATCTCTTAGGCTGAATGATTGCTTTCTCTCTTTCCTGCCTTGGGGTGGTAATCATCTAACACCTTTTTAATTCTTTTTTCGTATGATTATTGCTAGGGACTCGACTTCTGTAAACAATGTGCTAAGCCGATTACTATGTCCCTACAAGTGGTACCTTCTTTATTGGTAAGTACTTTAAATCCTAGACATAGTTATGTGGGATTATGTAGTTTGATGAATTGGTTGACTGTTTCATGTGAAGGTGGAAGCTTTTGGAAGATACGTGGATTTTAGGAGCGAGAGGGGCTCTACAATAGTTCGTTTGGTAAGTAGCGATGATTTGGTTAAAGTTTTTGTGATGCTTTGGTTTTTGGTTTAATCGTAAATATGACTGATAGTGAGGGGTTGGGGTTGATCATAGGTTCTCGATTCAGAAGTGGTTTGGTTGCAACTTCATAACAGGTCTGTACATACACCACCTTAACTCTAGATCAGCAAAACCCGAAATGTCGAAAAATTGAAAAGCTGAAAGAACAGAAACAGTTACTACACGAGTGCGTGAATGCACATGTGGAAAATCCGATGCGATAGTAGAGGTCAGCATGAGCGAACTCATGGGCTATGGCTGTGTTGAGCCACGTTGGGCCGAGTTGAGCCGTTCGGGCCCATTAGGCCCATAGGCCTAGATGTGTAAAACTCACCAATAGGTGGGAAAAACATTGGACCGGCCGTGTCACTCACATGGCTTGGATCAGATTTGGGCTTGGTGGACCAATGGGTCGTGTGGGCCTATGGGCCTACTTAAATGGGCTTTGGGCCAAATCATACTGTTTGATTGCTAAAAGTTGCATGAGTCGCGCGAGATGATTGTGAACCTACTAATGGGTCAGTAACTATACTTAGATCTCGATTTACAAAATGACTGTTAAGCCCGCGAAGGGCAAAATGACTAAAATACCCCTACATGTTATATGATTGTTATTGTATGCCATTTATGACATGTTTGCATTCATGTGATATTATGCTGCATGGAGGACGGGATCATTGATTTGGAGGAAGTATATGATTTGTTAAGGTCGCATGGTTGCTTGATGACTATGGATCCACCGGCGGCTTAAAGCCATTATGTGATTGGCAGCTTTGCTGCGAAATTGGTTAGTGCTGCAACCGGTGCTACAATAGGAGTGTAGGGATTGGTGGGTCGATTAAATCCCCACATGACTGTAGGGTTGGATAGGATACGGAGTGCAGGGTTGGTTGGGTATTTGTGCATTGCATAATCTAATTCTGATTGTGACATGGCCTCAGTCCCAACTGAGGCTACCATGGGCTAAGGCCCAAGTGCCACCGTTATTATAATGGGCTTAGGCCCAAATTGACGTGATGCATGCTTTATGATCAATGAGGGTTGTACACACTGAGTTTTCGTAAAATCACTGCATCTTTTAAATTTTTTAGGTAATCCTCTGTAGGCGGTTCTACGTATAGGAGGACTCGGAGGTGGCCACAGTACGAACAGCTTTAAATTATTTAAATTACTTTCTCTTTGGGTTTTTGATGTAATAAGGCTTTTTCTTTAAGTTTCTAGCTTTTAATTTGGGGGTTTTTTAACTATTAAGATTTATTTCTGTTAAAAGAAGAGCACGGTTTTCCAAAATGATATTTGTTTCGATAACATCACGTTTTTGCAACATTGTTGAAATGATTCCGCAACAAACATGTTTTTAAAATTAAGGCTGGTTTAAAATGGTTAAACAAATAATTAAGTTGACTTTAGAATTAAACAAAGGGGCTTTTCTCTTCCAAGTGAGATTTATTAATAAGATAAAGTTTTTCGAAAAAGCATTTTAATGTGGCACACCAGATTCGGTCATAACGTTTAGGCCGGGTTTGGGGTGTTACATTTAGTGGTATCAAAGCCGAGTTACAAAACTCGACTAGGAAATGGGCCTTAGTTTTTGGATTTTAAAGTTATTTACAAACGATTCCGAAGCATTTTAAAGGATTTTTATTGTGTGGTTCACCTAGTCTCCAGCGTCGAACCAAGTAAGTTCTCTTGATACTGAAATCTATTTTAAAATGTTATACTATAGATGGTTACTGGGCTTACTTTAGATGATAGACTATACTCAGACTCTTAAGCTAGAGTAAACTGAAAAACTATAGGAAACTAAATCTGTAGCGAGCCTACGATTACGAAAACAACTCTTAACTACTACTATCATAAAACATCTGCTTAATTACTGAAACTATGAGCTAAATTGTATAAAATTTCTAAACCAGATTATACAAGAAGTGATAATGAGCACTAGAAGGGGTACAAGAGGCCGTGGCAGAGGCCTTGAAAGTGTTAGGCCTGGATCTTCGGCATAAGGTCACATGCCCAACGTTAAGGCGAGAGAAGCACCGACCTTACCGGCACCTGAGACAGGGTCGTATGATCGAGCATCTAGGGATGACAGATTATCCCAGGCAATGTTAAGGATTCTAGAAAGGGTCAGTGGTCCCAACACTAGTATTGGGAGTCAAGGGTCGATTTCTAAGAGACTCCGGTCAAATGGAGCTGAGATCTTCAAGGGTATCATGGGAGTAGCACCGAATGTGGCCAAGTATTGGTTGGAGGCCACCGAAAGGATAATGGATGAACTGGATTGCACTTCCGAGCAAAAACTAAAAGGAGTAGTATCGCTGCTACGAGAGGAAGCTTACTAGTGGTAGCTTATCGTGAAAGAGGGCACTCAACCTGACCGAATAACCTGAGAGTTCTTCAAATCGGTGTTTCAAGGGAAATAAGTGGGCGCAAGATATGTGGATACCCGAAGAAAGGAATTCTTGAACTTGACTCAGGGAGACTGATCTGTGACGGAGTACGAGGCAGAGTTCTTACAACTCAGTCAGTATGCTAAAGGAATAGTGGCAATAGATTATGAATATTGTGTTTGGTTCGAAGAAGGCCTCAGAGACAATCTTCGGGTACGACTCAGTTATTTCGCAACATTGGTGGAGAAAGCAAAAATCACTAAAGATGTAAAGCGCACTAAGCGCCTAAATCGGGAAAAAGAAAGCGACAGAAATAAAAGGGATTTTGAGCCCTCCAATTGCGATCAGAAGCCTAAGAGAAGGGCCAGAGTGGATGGGCCAGTCAGAGCGAGGCCCTCTGTTGCTACTACTGGGTTACCACCTTGTGTTATTTGTGGAAAAAGTCATGCAAGAGAGTGCTGGAGGAGAACAGGAACCTGTTTGAGTTGTGGTTCCATAGAGCATCGTCTCAAAGAGTGTCCCAGAAGACCAAATCAGAGGCAAGTCTTTGGTAGAGGTAATGTACAGCTACCGAGCGGTAGGCAGCAGCCACCTAGAGGCTGTGGTCAGGCTAGGGGTGGAAACGATTTGGGTCATAGAGTACCAGAAAGAGGTGCTGATCATACTAAGGCGAGGCAGCCAGCTTTGGTCTATGCAGCACGCTGCCAAGAGGACGAAGACGCTCCAGATGCGAATACTGGTACGTACTTTACCCATAGTGTACTATTTATGTAATTTGAAATTAGAATTAGAGTACACAGCAGAAGCGTAGTGGTGTAACCTGGGTGGTGCGACTATTGGATAGTTGTAAATTTCGAGGATGAAATTTCTTTAAGGGGGTAGAGTTGTAACGCCCCGAATTTGGGCCTAGAAGTATTGGGTTTTGAGCAAGGGTGCAGTTAGAAAACTACACATAAATATTTAATTGTGCAAGAAAGTGGCACAATTGAGTGTTTGGCTTAGTGGTTGTGTGCTCTAGAAGTGTCTGAGAAGTCATGGGTTCAAGTCCTGGCTTCCACAAAATTTTGGTTTTTAAGGATAAAACCCCTATCTTTGGTCAGTAGGGTTATAAATAAAATTTGGTAAAGTATGATACAAAAAGCCTACTAATCTAGTGGTAAGTGGCGTGTTGTATATGCTAGTGGTCTGAGGTTCGAATCCTTGCTTGTGCAAATGGGGATTATTTTTGCCGGTGGCTTTAGGAGGAAGTTATGTTTGATCGAAACACCAAGGGTTTGAACAGATTTGGTTGGGGTTGTTGTTAGCCGAATTTGAAGTAATGGATGGGAGAAATTTAAGGAGAAAATTGAGGAAGTTTTGAATTTGGAGGAGAGTCTTGTCGAGTTTGAACTCTGGCACTTAGTGTTTCAGTTGTGTAGGTTTTGGGGAGGTGTTTAATTTGTTGAAGGCTGAACGAATTTGTGAAGTGTTTTGGTCATGAAAACTGGGCTATAGGCTTTTGGGGTGCCGTTTTGGTGTTAGCTAACCATAGGTCATTTTCATTTCAATACCTCAGGTTGGCAATTTTACTTCTTTTGTTTTGTTTTGGCTCTAATCGAAGACTCCTGAAAGCCTCTCAGCCTCTTGTGCATTTTCTTAGGCCGAATACCTAAGTGACATTTTACTCTTCATCTTTTCTTCTTCTTTGTCACCTCTTCTCAAAAGTAGAATACTCCTTTTTATTTCGATTTCATTCCTCCTCTCACTGTTCTTTGTCAAGCCGAATCTTTCCCCTTTTTCTTTGTTGGCTGAATACCCTAAGTATTGTTCACTTCTTCTTCTCTATTCTCCAAACCGAATACCCTCTGTCTTTGGTAGCCGAAATTGTAAAAGCCAAATTATTTTCTCCCTCTCTTCCTATATTTCTTTGGGCCGAATCTTTCTGAAGTGCTGCCGAAATTCGTTAACTTTTGGGTAAGTATTCTGCGGTGTTTCCCTTAGCCGAATCTCTTTTGGTTTCTTCTCAAAGGTTCGACATTTGGTATCTATTAGGCCGAATGATTGCTTTCTCTCTTTCCTACCTTGGGGTGGTAATCATCTAACACTTTTTTAATTCTTTTTTTGTTTGATTATTGCTAGGGACTCGACTTCTATAAACAAGGTGCTAAGCCGATTACTCTGTCCCTACAAGTGGTACCTTCTTTATTGGTAAGTACTTTAAATCCTAGACACAATTATGTGGGATAATGGAGTTTGATGAATTGGTTGACTGTTTCATGTGAAGGTGGAAGCTTTGGGAAGATACTTTGATTTTAAGAGCAAGAGGGGCTTTACAATAGTTCATTTGGTAAGTAGCGATGATTTGGTTAAAGTTTTTGCGATGCTTTGGTTTTTAGTTTAATCGTAAATATAACTGATGGTGAGAGGTTGGGGTTGATCATAGGTTCTCGATTCAGAAATGGTTCGGTTGCAACTCCATAACAGGTGTGTACATACACCACCTTAACTCTAGATCAACAAAACCCGAAATATCAAAAAGTCAAAAAGCCGAAAGAACGGTAATGGTTACTACACGAGCGCGTGAACGCACGTGTCAAAAATTTGATGCGATAGTAGAGGCCACCATGAGCGAACTCATAAGTTGTGGCTGTGATGGGCCACGTTGGGCCGAGTTGGGTTGTTTTGGCCCAATTGGCTTGTAGGCCTAGATGTGTAAAACTCACCAACAGGTGGGAAAAACATTGGATCGGCCGTGTCACTCACATGGCTTAGATTGGATTCGGGCTTGGTGGGCTAATGGGTCGTGTGGGCCTATAGGCCTGCTTAAATGGGCTTTAGGCCCAATCGCACTGTTTGATTGCTAAAGGTTGCACGGGTCGCGCGAGATGACTATGAACCTACTGATGGGTCAGTAAGTGTACTTAGATCCTGATTTACGAAATGACCATTATTCCCCCGAAGGGTAAAATGACTAAAATGCCCCTATATGTTATATGATTGTTATTGTATGCCATTTATGACATATTTGCATTCATGTGATATTATACTACATGAGGGACGGGATCATTGATTTGGAGGAAGTATATGATTTGTTAGGGTCGCATGGTCACTTGACGACTGTGGATCCATCGGCGGCTTAAAACCATTATGTGATTGGCAGCTTTGCTGCGAAATTGGTTAGTGTCGCAACCGGTGCTACAATCGGAGTGTAGGGATGGGTGGGTCGATTAAATCCCCACAAGCGTGTAGGGTTGGACGGGATATGGAGTGCAAGGTTGGTTGGGTATTTGTGCATTGCATAATCTAATTCTGATTAGGACATGGGCTCAGGCCTAACTGTGGCTACCATGGGCTAAGGCCCAAGTGCCACCGTTATTGTAATGGGCTTAGGCCCAAATTGATGTGATGCATGCTTAGGCCCATGTTTAGCGTATTTTATGGATGATTTTTCCTTAGAATTGGTGAATTTGATGCTCCTAATGCCTTAATTTCATGTTTTATACTTAGGTGAGCCTAGGAGAGCGAAAGGAACGAGAAACGGGCCAAAAATGGATAAAATGGGCCAACGTACGAGATCAACATGGCCTGGACTTCCTCACACGAGCATACCACACGGCCGTGTCAATTTGATAGAATCGAAGCACGACTCACACCGGTAGACCACACGGCCGTGCCATTCGAACAGGCTCGAACACGACCTGAAGTAAATCGTACACGGGCGTGTCCCTGCTGAACCCAAGTTGAGTCCAATTCAGAAAAGGCTAGTTTCAAGGGCTTTTAAGCATTCTAAAGCCTATAAATACACCCTAGACGAGGAGAACAAAAGACACACAGAGAGGAGGGAGCAAGGAATTGCTCAAGGAAAGCCAATTGATCCATCTCAAAAGCCGAATTCACCATCAAGACAGAAGTTCTCCCCTCAATTCCCCTTCAGGAGTTTTGGGTTTCTTTATGTTTTGTATTCATTATTCTTCTGAGATGTTTTCCCTTTTAATTATGAACTAAATCCCCTAAATACCTAAGAGGGATGAAACCTAGGACGAATCTTGTTATTATTTTCTGAATTATATGATAAATATTTGACTTGTTCTTAATTATGTGTTATTAATTCTTGTTTTGATATTCCAGGATATTGATTCAAGTTGCGCTCTTATTCAGAGGAGGAATAGACCCTGTCTAAGAGTACATTTTTCATAATTAAGCAGAGTTGATTGCGCGCCTAGAGATAGGGTGACAAGATTTTGTTGGATTAGGGTGAAACCTAATAAGGGGATCCATAGATTGAGTTAATGCAACCCTAGGAATTTAATTAGAAAGAGATTTCAATTATTCAACCTAGAGTTAAATGTTGTTAGTCTCGAGAGAGATAATAATATAACTTAGGGATTTCTATGGATCAAGTCAAATGAATAAATCGTCCGATTCGGAGCCAGAATAACAAGTAAAGTCTAGGTGGATTCTTTCTTGGGTATTGTCTTAGTTCAATCGTTTTCCAAAAGTTATTCCCCAATTCTATTTTCTGTGAGTTCTTAGTTTAGTTAATTAGTTAGTTAAAACAAGCCCCCTTATTCTTAGGCTAGATAATAAAAAAGATAGTCATTACTAGTACTTTTAGTTCCTTTGGGTTTGACAATCCGGTCTTGCTAAAACTATACTACTGTTCGATAGGTACACTTGCCTACATCGTGACAATAGTTAGTTTCAAGAATGATTAATTATAAATATTTAAAACCTGTCACAAAATAACACGATCAATTGTACACACTAAGTTTTCGTAAACTCACCCCCTCTTTTAAATTTTTCAGGTAATCCTCAGTAGGTGGTTCAACGTATGGGAGGACTCGGAGGTGGCCACACTATGAACAGCTTTAAATATTCGTATTTTCTTTTACATTACTTAAATTACTTTCTCTTTGGGAATTTGATGTAATACGACATTTTCTCTAATTTTCTAGCTTTTAATTTGGGGTTTTTAACTATTATGATTTATTTCTGTTAAAAGAAGAGCGCAGTTTTCCAAAATGATATTTGTTTCCATAACATCACATTTTCGCAACATTGTTGAAATGCTTCTCAACAAACATGTTTTTAAAATTAAGGCTGGTTTAAAATGGTTAAACATATAATTAAGTTGACTAAACAAAGGGGCTTTTCTCTTCCAAGCGAGATTTATTAATAAGACACAGTTTTTCGAAAAATCTTTTTAATGTGACACGTCAGATTCGGTCATAACGTCTAGGCTGGGTTTGGGGTGTTACATTGTATATATGTGATGTTTAATAATTGTGCATGGTCTTTTGATAGTAGGAAGAAAATGGTTGTTTGATATATTTTTGATATGATTATTTGGTATGTTTAAGGTATGTTAAATGAATGAACTTATAATGTTGGATTGAACTAGAATAGGTGTATCAAATATGATGCCTTTGAATGACATATTGGTTAAAACTTTTAGGATGGTTGATTTGTTATGTTTTGAATGTGTTTGGAGTGTCTTTTCCTTATATGAATGTCTATAAGAATGGTGTGTCTTGATGTGCAAGAATAGGATTTGAAATGGCTTATTTTAGGGGCAACTTATGTTGCACATAGCCTGAGATACGGGCTGTTACACGACCGTGCACATGACCACCTTACATGACCGTGTGTCATTATTACTGTTAGGTGTAGGTTTCACACGGCCTATAACATGGCCATGTGTCCCAAGTCAGTTTGCAACACGATCTGACACATGACTGTGTGACCAAACATCGAATGTGAAAGAGTATGCCCAAAGATCAATCACGAGATGGTTGTAATAACATACTTGAGAATATTGGATAGAGGCCACAGAGAGGATCATGGATGACCTCGACTGCACCCCAAAGCAGAAACTAAAAGGTGTAGTGTCGTTGTTGAGAGATGAAGCCTATCAGTGGTGGCTTACTGTGAAAGAGGGTACTCAGCCCGGTCGATTGACTTGGGAGTTTTTCAAGAATGCATTCCAAGGGAAATATGTAGGCGCTAGATATATGGATGCCCGCATGAGGGAGTTTCTGAATCTGACCCAGGGGGATAAGTCCATGGCTGAATATGAGGCAAAATTTTTGTGATTGAGCCGCTATGTGCGAGGCATGGTGGCAAATGAGTATGAGCACTGCGTGCGTTTTGAGGACGACCACAGAGATGATCTACGAGTTTTGATAGCTCCACAGAGGGAGTGAGATTTTGCTATGTCAGTGGAAAAGGCGAAGATCGCCGATGATGTAAAACGCACTGAGCGCTAGAATCGTGAGACGAACAGGGGAAGGAACAAGAGGGTTTGGGAGCCCTCAAGTTCAGCTTTGAGGCCTAAGAGAAATGCCAGAGTTGATGGGCTAGTCAGAGTTGGCCCTCTGCTGCTACCTTTGGGTTGTAGCCTTGTACTGTTTGTGGGAAATGCCATTAGGGTGAGTGCTGGGTACGGATAGGGGCATGTTTGAGGTGCGAATCTATGGAGCACCGTATTAGGGATTGTCCACGGAGGCCTGATCAGATGCAAGCTACTAGTATGGGTACTTTTCAGTCGCAGAGAGGTTCTCAGCAGCCAGCAAGAGGCTGTGGTTAGACGAGAGGTAGAAATGGTACGGGCCGTGGTCGTGGAGCACCGGGTAGAGGTACTAGTCGTACTAAGACGAGGTAGCCAGCATTGGTTTATGCTGCACATCGTCGAGAGGATGGAGACACCTCAGATGTTATTACAGGTACGTTCTTTATTCATAATGTATCTTATAATGCACTGAATGATGTTGGATCTACGCACTCTTATATAGTATGCACTGTGTCTGAAACTTTGGGTATAATGGTTGAAAACACTATGAGTGAGGTTACCGTGTTGAGTCCATTGGGGCAGTCAGTGAGAGTGAATAAATTGTTTAAGGATGTACCTTTGGAGGTTCAAGGAATTATTATTTTTTGGCAGACTTAATGGAACTTCCTTTTGGGGAATTCAACATAATATTTGGCATGGACTGGTTGGTTAAGCATCAGGCAAATTTGGATTGTGCTGCAAAGCGGATAATACTAAGAGCTGAAAAGGGTGCTGAGGTAATTGTGATTGGGGAGTGTCAGAATTATCTATCAAATGTTATTTCTACACTTAGGGCTGAGAAGTTGGTGCGTAAGGGTTGTGAGGCATATTTAGCCTACATCAGTGCTTCGATTTCTGAGGTTTCATCTGTGAAAGATATCAGAATAGTTAAGGATTTTTCGTATGTCTTTCCCGATGACTTATCGGGGTTACCTCCTAACCGTGAAGTTGAGTTTGGGATAGAGCTCTTGCCTGGTACAGCTTTGGTGTCTATCGCCTCTTATAGAATGGCACCGAAGGAACTTGAGGAGCTTAAAGCACAGATTCAAGAGTTACTGGATCGAGGGTTTATTCATCCTAGTGTATCTCCATGGGGAGCACCGGTTTTATTTATGAAGAAGAAGGATGGAACCATACGTATGTGCATTGACTATCGACAATTGAACAAATTGACTATCAAGAATAAGTACCCTTTACCAAGGATTAACGATCTATTCGACCAGTTTCGAGGAGCTTTGATTTTTTCTAAGATTGATCTCTGATCGGGGTACCATCAACTGAAGGTCAAGGAGACGGATGTTTACAAGACAACCTTTAGGACTCGTTACGGTCATTACGAGTTTCTAGTGATGCTGTTTGGACTGACGAATGCACCAGTAGCTTTTATGGATCTGATGAACCAAGTGTTCTAGCCCTGTCTGGATCGGTTCATAGTGGTGTTTATAGATGACATTCTGGTGTATTCAAGGACTGAGGAGGATCATGATGCACATCTCCGAGTTGCTCTGCAGATTTTGAGGGAGAAACAGTTATACGCTAAATTCAATAAGTGTGAATTCTAGCTACAAGAGGTAACTTTTTTGGGTCATGTGGTGCCCACAGAGAGGATGAGGGTTGATTCTCAGAAAAATTGAGGCTATTTTGGATTGGAAACAGCCTAAGTCGGTGTCTGAGATTCGAAGTTTTCTGGGTTTGGTAGGGTATTATAGACGGTTTGTTGAGGGGTTTTCGTTGATTGCTGCACCTCTAACTAAGTTGTTGTGTAAAGGAGTATCGTTTAACTGGACTGATAAGAAGCAGGAAAGTTTTGAGAAACTCAAGAAAGTTCTAACTGAGGCCCCTATCATAATACAACCAGAGTCTAGAAAGGAATTCACTGTCTACAGCGATGCATCACATGTTGTTTTAGGATGTGTGTTGATGAAAGGGGGTAAGGTAGTGGCTTATGCGTCTCATCAGCTTAAGACGCATGAGGCAAACTATTCGACGCATGACTTGGAGTTGGCCGCAGTGGTGTTCGCACTAAAAATTTAAAGGCATTACCTATACGATGAAAAGTGTATCATTTACACGGATCACAAGAGCCTCAAGTATCTCCTCACTCAGAGGAGCTGAACCTTAGGCAACACAGATGGATTGAAATACTTAAGGATTATGACTGTTCGATTGAATACCATCCTGGTAAGGCTAATGTGATAGCCGATGCACTGAGCTGTTGGGCTGTTACTGATTTGAGGGTGATGTTTACTCGTCTCAGTTTATTCGAAGATGGTAGTTTACTGACTGAACTTCAAGTTAAACCGAGGTGGATTGAACAGATTAAAGGTAACCAGTAGGAGGATGAGTCACTGGGTTCTCGTTTCTGACAGATAGAGAATGGGGAAACTTTAGATTTTGGACTGAATAGTGAAGGGGTACTTTATTTTCGTAGGAGAATTTGTGTATCGAAAGATACTTATTTGAGGCAGTCTATACTGCAAGAGGCACATAGTAGCCTTTACGCTATGCATCCTGGAAAAAATAAGATGTACTGAGTCCTTCGAGAATTATATTGGTGACTAGGGCTTAAAAGGGAAGTTACCAATTTTGTGAGTAAATGCCTGACTTGCCAGCAGGTTAAGGCGGAGCATCAGTTGCCTTTAGGGTTGCTTCAGCCAATTAAGATTTCACTTTGAAAGTGTGTGAGAGTAACTATAGACTTTGTTAGTGGGCTACCCCTAACAGCTTCTAAGAAGGATTCGGTGTAGGTCATTGTAGATCGATTGACCAAGTCTGCCCATTTTATACCTATTCGGTACTGATTACTTGTTGCTGAAATTGGCTAAGCTGTATGTGTCTGAAATTGTGAGACTGCATGGGGTACTGGTTTCTATCATATCCGATAGAGATCCTCGCTTCACATCTCGGTTTTGGAAGAAGTTACATGAAGCATTGGGTACAAGGTTGGACTTCAGTATTACGTTCTATCCTCAGACAGACGGTCAGTCAGATAGGGTGATTCAAATATTGGAGGATATGTTAAGTTGTGTAATTGACTTCTAGGGCAGTTGGGAGGATTATTTACCGTAGGCAAAGTTTGTGTACAATAATAGCTACCAGTCCAGCATACAGATGGCACCTGACGAGGCATTATGTGGTCGTAGGTGTCGTAATCCTACGTGTTGGACTGAGTTGAGCGAGCGGCGTGTTCTAGGTCCTAAATTAATTTCTGATACAGAAGATAAATTTTGATTAATTCGGGATCGACTGAAGGCGACATCTGACAGACAAAAAGATATATTTTGATTGATTCGGGATCGACTGAAGGCGACATCTGACAGACAAAAATCGCACGCGGATCTAAAGCGTAAAAGATTGAGTATTCTATGGGGGACTTGGTGTTTCTTAAGGTCTCGCCATGAAAGAACTAAGCCCTAGGTTCATTGGGCCTTACCGTATAATGAAGCACTTGGGACCAGTCGCCTATCAACTTGAGTTACCTCTAGAGTTGGATCGGATTCATTATGTGTTCCACATCTCTATGTTGAGGCGATATCGCTCTGATCCTGCGCACATTGTCTCGACGGAGGAGATTGAGGTTAGGCCTGATCTGACTTTTGAGGAGGATCCGGTTCAAACTTTAGACCGCGATGTGAAAGTTCTGAAGAGGAAGTCGGTTCCACTAGTTAAGGTACTTTGGCATAATCACAGCTCTGAGGAGGCGATGTGGGAACTTGAAGAGGTGATGTGACAATAATACCCTCATCTGTTTTAATCAGGTAAATTTCAATGTCAAAATTTTCTTTTAGGGGGTAGATTGTAATGCCCCAAAATTTAGGTATTTATTTTTTTGTGTTGTGTGCATAAATGTATGTTTGCTTCAGTGGTTGAGTGTCTTAAGGAGTATGGGAGAGGTCATGAGTTCGAGTCTTGGCTTGTGTAAAATTTTAATTTTGGCTTGAATAAATCCTGTCTTCTGTTAGTGAGTTTCTTAAATAAATATGGTCATGATGTGTCATAAAAATACCTAATAGTCTATGGGATAGAGGCATGTGAAGTGATTTATGGAGTCTGGGGTTTGAGGCTTGGTAATGTAAGAGGAGCTTTTTATTTTTCTGTTAATGCTGGGGAGGTGTTGTTGTTTGACTGAAATTGAATGCTTGTGTGGTGGAGGAAGTTGTGGCCGAATTCTAGGTGTGTGTTGGAGAGAATTTCGGCTAGTTGGGATATGGTTAGGTGGGATGTGTTTGAGAAATCTTAAGAGTGATATGGGAAGAGAAATGAGGAGTGTTTGAAGGGAATGAGGAGGGTGTGCCGTTTAGGGACTCTACCTCTGTGCATTTTTGGCTTTGTGCTATTGACTGAGAGAGGTTTTCGGTCCTTTTCTTTCCCAAGACTAATATCGCATTTTGGGACATTCTCTTGATTTTGAATGACTTTTTCTCTCTTTCTAGGGCTGAGCCTTGCATTCTTTTTTTCTTGTGTGGTTGTTCTTTACCATTTTCGATTAGACACCTTTCTTGCTTTTCTCAATTGATAACACTTTTCTTCTCCTTTCTCTTAGGCCTTGCCGACTACTCTTCCCTCATTCCCTTCTCGCGAACCTTTTTTCTCTTCTCACTTTGCTACCTTGGTCGAACTCTTCCATCTTTTTGTCTCACTTTCAGTTTTGGAAAGTGATCTCGGATCTGTTGGGTTTAGTTTCACGACTCTTCCTCCTCTCCCTCAACTGTCTTCTTTGGCCGAACATTGGTAGGTGAATCTCTATCTCACTCTTTTCTTTTCCCTTGTTTCGGTTCTCCCTTTTCTAACATCATCTATTTCCCTCTTTTCCCTTAACACCAATTATCTTCATTCCCTGTGTTACTCTTGCAGGTTAATCTTTATTCACATTCTTTTTCGTTACATCTTCGGCCTACAATCCCCTTTGTCGTTATTCGTAAGTAGGTATAATTGAGAAAGTGTGATGTTTCAAGTATAACTTTATTAAAAAGGGGGTGACTTGTGTGTATGAAGTAATTGAAGTTGGTTGACATTCCTTTCTAGAAGCCGAAGGTGCGATTGCTATTGTTTAGGGTAAGAAGTCAGTGATCATTTTGGGAACCCCGTTAATTTCCTTTATTACTTGGATTAAGTAACTGATTAGATTTTATACTATTTTCTCTTCAGGTAGGGAAAGTGTTCGGAGCGTGGATTAACTTCAATCACATAAGGTGTGTAATCTCGCTGCAAAGATTGTGAATTGGCAAAAGCCAAAAAGCATGTTCATACACGCTATATGAGCGTGCGTTCGCTCATGTGGCAAATCGAACGCATAAACATGTGTGTTTGACAGTATAGGCCACCATGAGTGATCTCATGGGTTTAGGCCGTTTTGGATCACGTTGGGCCGAAATAGACCGTGTGGGCCCACGGGCTTGTGGACCTTGCATGGGCAAACAACACTGTCGTGTGGAGATAATTGGGTCGGCTATGTAGTTACGCGGCCAAGGCCATTATTTGAACTTATTGGGCCACACGAGCGTGTAGGCCCACATTGGTCGTATTATGGGCTTTAGGCCCGTTTACACTGTTTGACTGTTAAGGTCGCATGGGTTACCTAAGACGACTGTGGGCCCACTAATGGGTGGGTAAGTACACTTAGACTTCATACTGATGAAATGACTGTTATACCCCTAGAGGTAAAATGACTAATATACCCCTATGCTATATTTGACTGTATTCGAGCATGACATTTTGCATACACGTATATATTATGACATGGCATGTTTCATGGGGGTGGGTTTGATATACTTGGAGGAAGTGTATTGTACTGGTAGCTCTGCTGCATATACTGTTTAGTGTCCAACCGGTGCTATATTCTGGAGTGTAGGGATGGGTGGGTCGATTTTATCCCCACATGGAGTGTAGGGTTGGACGGAGTGGAGTGTAGAGGATGGATGGGTAGGATCTCTGTTTGCATCTCTGATGCTATACTGAATTGGGCTAAGGCCCACACTGATACTGTTATTGTAATGGGCTAAGGCCTACACTAATAATGCTACTGTTAAGGGCTTAGGCCCAGACTATTTGCATTGCATGATTTACTGCTTGATAAATAGAGATTACACACTGAGTTTCCATAAACTCACTCTTTTGCTTATCTGCGCAGGTAATCCTTAGGCGGGTCAGTGCTGCGAGGGACTCGGAGATGGCCATACCATTGTTTATGTTTTTAGTTTTTGATTTCTAGTAAAGGTAGTTTTATTTGGGTAAACTTTATGTAATAAGGCTGTTTTAAGTTTTTATTTTTATTTGGGGACTTATTTAAATTGACTTAAATCTGTTAGCAGTAGGACTCGGGTTTTCAAAAGGTAAATGATTTTCAACTACCATACTACGTAACTCATTCTAAAAGCTTCCGCAATGAACAAAGTTTTAAAGTGTAATAATAGTTTGGTATGAAACATGTTTTGCTAGACAAACCTATAACTTAACAAATGAATAAAATAAGTTAGCTTCTCATAAAGATCACAAATGAGGTTTTAACTCAAATAGACTTTTCTAATAGAACCACGTTCTCAAAACTCACTCTAATGTGACATCACAGATTCGGCCATAACGTCTAGGCTAGGTTTGGGGTGTTACAGGTTTACTGATTCTATTCCTCTTCTACTTTTCTTTTCAAATGTACCTCCCTTGTTACCTTAGGTCGAATGTTGCAAAGGTCATTGGGGTCTCTCGGGTTTTTGTTTCTTTGTTGGTCGAATAGTATCCTTCTCCCTAATCTATTTTTTCTCTCCTTGTAACCGAATCTTTCCCTCTCCACAAGTCTCTTTCCTTTCTCTTCTCGTCTTCTCTCTGCTCACTCCTTTTTCCCTTTTCTCTCTATTCCTTCAGTTCTTTAGAGTGTCCCTTCTTGCATTGTTAAAATCAAATACTCTTCCTACCATTTCTTTCTGTCAGTTCTCTACTTTGGTGTTAGATGAATACTCTATATCAGGTTTGAATGCACATTTATTGTTTCCTTCCTCTTTCTACTGTAAAATTCTATTACTTAACACCCTTCTATGCTATCATTTTGCTAGGAGTGTGGTTGTGTTAGGCCTTGGATTTTTCTCCTTTACTGACTTGGTACTTTTGATAAGTTACTATACTTTTGGATCAATAACTTACGAGTGTGGTTTAGTTAACAAATGGCGATTGGGATGCAGATAGTCTTTAAGGATTCCAAGTAATCTCTTGCAACAGCTCTAGTGTGTGATCGATCTGGACAAGTAATAGGTAATCTTTTGAATATAAGTGTTTTGATTAGGGTTCACTTCGACTCGTTTGTTAGCCTATTAACCGAAGCTTCTATTTGAGATAGGTTGGAGTGCTCGTGGGCTGGTTGCACATTTTTGCAAACAGGTGTGTAAACACTACCCAACTATAGATCGGCAAAAGCCAAAAAACACGACTATTGACACTTCATGAGCGTGCCCTCACTCGTGTGGTAATTCAAACGCGTAAAACGTGTGCGTTTGATTGTAGAGGCCACCATGAGTGTTTTCATGGGCTTAGGCCGTTTTGGGCCATGTTGGGCCGAAATGGGCCATGTGGGCCCCACGGGCTCGTAGGCCCCACATGGGTTAGCCACAAGAATGTGTGGAGATTATTGGGCCAGGTTGTGTAGCTTACACAACCAAGGCCACTTTTGGGCTTTGTGGGCCACACGAGCGTGTGGGCTCACATAGGTCGCATTATGGGCTTTGGGCCTATTTTCACTGTTTGATTATCAAGGTTGCACGGGTTACCTGAGACGACTGTGGACCTACTGTTGGGTCGGTAAGTATACCTAAACCCTAATTTGATGAAATGACCATTATACCTTTATGAGGTAAATGACTGATATACCCTTATGTAATGTATGAATGTTTGAGCATGCCATCTTTACTGTATATACATTTATATTATGTTGCCTTGCATGGGGTGGGATATAAGATATTGGAGGAAGTGTACTGAAAGGCTATAAGCCTATTACTGGCAGCTCTACTGCAAATATTGTTTTAGTGCTGCAACTGGTGCTACTTGGTGTGTAGGGATGGGTGGGTCGATTTTATCCCCACATGGTGTGTAAGGTTGGTACGGAGATGGTGTGTAGAGGCTGGATTGGGTAGGATTTTCTTATTGCATACAATACTGATTCTGTTATGGGCTTAGGCCCCACTTTGCTACTATATTATCAGTAATGGACTCGTGCCCAGTTATTGTTATCATCATCAGAATGGGCTAAGGCCTAACCGATCTTCGGATCAAGCTTTCTAATATGGGCTTAGGCCCAGGTTGTATTTTCCTATTGTATGACTGACTATTTGTTTAATAAGGGGTTACACACTGAGTTTTTATAAACTCCCAATTCTGCTTATCTGTGAAGGTAATCCTTAGGTGGGTCGGTGTTGCAAGAGACTCAAAGGTGGCCACACAACAGCTTATGCTCTCATATTTGTCTTTTAATTTATAAGTAGTTTAATTTGCGTTTTTTATGTAATAAGGCCTCTCTAAATTTTATTGTTAATTTGGGGATTTATATTTGTTTTGCTTTAATACTGTTAGCAGTAGGAAAAACATGCGGTTTTTCAAAAAGACAAATGTTTAAAAAATACCACGAATACGTAACGGTTTTAAGAGTTACCACAAGAAAACAACGTTTTACAGGTAAATGCTAGTACGCAACTGTTTTAAAAAAAGCTTCTGCTATAAACGAGATTTTGAAATTAGTGACGTCTTAAAGTAAATACTATAGATAGTGACACGAATTTTAAAATCATCTTTTAGATCACACAAAGAGGCTTAATAAAGATTGGGCTTTGAAAAAGATATCATGCTTTACGAAAAACACTTCAATGTGACAAAGCCAGATTCGGCCATAACGTCCAGGCTAGGTTTGGGGTGTTACATTGTGGGCATGATACAACGCAAAAAGGTTCCTACCCATACCATTCACTACACACCACGAGTTCCCTAGATCCCACCTGCCAAACTCCAACAAATATGAACATAGCTCGACGTGGCAAAACTACTGAATAATTAATAATGTAGAAAATATGTCAAATATCAAATAGTGTGAAACAATCACAAATAACATATAATATGTTATAAAATCGCAAATCCCCTTGGTACTACAGGTGCAGTGCACTAACTACATATGAATATGGACTTAATATGCCACCAGTACTCTACGAAACTCCTCCGTCAACCACAAGATATCTCATCCCAATGCAAATGCAATATGTCACAAACTCATACATAATCATATCTAAATACTTTTCAAATGTATTTGACATGTTCAACATGCCCTCAATAATCACATACTTTCAGTAAATGGAAACTGTGTTCCAACTTTCAAATTACCATTAAGATGATATCATTCAACATTACACAATTTCACATACTTTTACGATTTTTCCCATGTGATATCCATCCAATTATATCATGCATAAACTCATATCTTAGAAAATCATGCTAGATATACAATCAATCTCATACCAAATAACACAATCATGCATCACAATACCATTCACACAGTCACACTATCAAACTAGCAACTTTGCTAACAGATTAATCTTTTAGGGCTCGAAATGTTCCTGGTTTGGCCACTTACAAAATTAATTATTTGGCTATTAAGACAATCCAATCAGAAATCTAAACCATCAAATATATCAAAAACAATTATAATTTTTTTATTAAGTTTTTGAGTTTAGGACCCAAACCTTATTTACATTTTCTCGCAACACACTAGCGAACCTTCTGATTTCCTTAATAAACCTTAAAACGAACCTAAATTAAAAACCAGTATAAATTCAATTAATCCACCTCTTAAATATCCCCTTAAACACCCACTTATGGTTTCAAACCAATTGTCACAATTACAACTATTTTACGAATCCAAAATAGTTAGATTTTTTACACTGTTTTGATGCGAATTATACCCACGAACGTCTTTCGGCTTTATAGTTGATTTGAGGTGTTCAGGTCAGCACCTAAAACATTTACATATTGGAAAATTAGTAGCAAATATTTATTAAAACCCTTAATTTAATCAATCCATAACCTTTACCCAACAACTATGTCAAAACAACAAACTAGTTTACATGTAATCGCACTTACGCTTCCGGATTTGTGAGGTTCGAATGGCCAATTAATCAAGAATGTTTTCACCTAATTGACATATGATTAAAGGCTGATTAGGAGGGTTAAAGAACTAAAATTAGTGCTGGAATTAGATGGGCAAGAACCAAGAAACAAAACAACTCCCTTTCTTGTACATAGGTGCACGCACCACCACCCACGGTGGCCAAATTTGGGGCTAATTTGAAAACGATTTAAAGATCCATTAAAAATATGGAAAAATAAATTTAAAATATTTAAAATTCCCCTAAATTCCAGATATGGAAATTTAGGTTTTTAATTGACAAGATTATTCAACAAATTGAAGAAATAAGAGATCTTACACAAGTTAGTTGGAAGAAATGACAATGGCACTTTGTTGCCAATGTTCAAGATCGATCTTAAAGTTCAAGATTTCAGATTTGAGGTTGATTTTAATGAGGAAAAATACCAGAAAGATGGTGGACAAGGTGTTAAAAAATCTTGAGACAAAAGGTAAAAGAAAGAGATAGTAAAATTAGGTATAGGTGACAACAACAATGGAGGAAGAAAGAAAAAAATTGAAGATGAAGGAGGAGAGGAGAGGGTAGGAACAGCTCGAGTGAGTAAAAAGAGAATAGAGCCTGTTTATTTTGTGTAAAATTAACATTTATACCTAGGGTTTCAAGGGTTTGGATGGCACACACATTAAAAACAAGGGATTTTGTAAAAAAAAAAAAAAAGGAAAGAAAAAGAAGAAGAAGAAGTTATTTTCTATGAGAATGGATTCAAACTTAGGACATCAATTTAATTTTCATACTTTTGCATTTATCAATTAACCACTAGGCTATTTACTTACTTTTGAAATAATTTTACAATATTTATTTTAAAAACAATGCGTGTCACATACTAGGGTTTGAGGCAAAATTAGCAAAATAATAAAAATGGTGAGAGAGAAGGGATTTGAACTTGAGTTTCAAGGAACGATTCACTGACACTTATCCAACAAACCAATACCTCATTTATTCCTAAAAATGCATAGATAATCTCAAAAATTAGGGCATGACCACTCCCTCCATTCTCAAACTCGATTCTACTAACTTTCAATTTTTGGGATATTATAACATTTCAGACTATCATCGGGAGAACAATTCAATTCATCAAAAATACGCTGAACATTTTCTAACCAAAACTCGACTTTTTTCGGATCTTCATTATACAACCCACGAAAATATCCAGTTCTGAATTTACAAATTGTATCAGTAGGAGGTCAATGAACAACTACCTGATCTATATTTTGAAGACGAATAGATACTAGGAGAGGTACAAGAGGGGGTGGATCTTGTGAACCCATCGAATTATTTTGTACAAATTGTGCAAACCACTCATTCATAATTTGAAAGAAACTATTACGATCTCAAATTCCTAATAACTGAGTTCTAGACATTTCCTAACTTGCTCCCTCATCAGAGGCTAGAGCATGACTTTCAGCCTTATCATTATCAACAGGATTATTTCTATCTGCCATTCAAAAATCTGTAAGAGAGAACATTATCAGATCCGATAATGAGCATCAAACAATTTACAGGTTAATGTGGCATGTAATTCTAGACTCAAAACACACTACATTAGTCCTAGAATTGACTAAACCACAGCTCAGATACCACTAAATGTAACACCCCTAACTCGTCTCTGTTGTCGGATTTGGGTTACAGAGTATTACGACACATATCAAAGCTATTTACATCATTAAACCACTCATTTAATAAATTAAATAATCACATTAAAATTCCATTTTATTTAGGTCAAAATCACATTTACAGCCTTAAATCGAGCTTACAAGGCTCTAAAAATGGTTTGTGAACAATCCAGGACTAATTTGAATCAAAACAGAAAATTATGCAAAAAAATTGAAATTTTTGGAAATAGGGGTCACATGGCCGTGTGGCTCTGAACACGCCCGTGTGTCTTCCACACACGCTTGTGTGGCTTCCCCCACATGCCCGTACTACTAGACCATGTAACTAACTATGACTATGTGGTAAATCCTGCACAAAAAATTAATAAGACACATGGCCTTGTGGCATAGCCCAGGCTGTATGCACCTTAAAAAGCTTTCAAAACAAGACAAACTTTTATCCAACACCTTGGTACCAAACCAAATCGAAACCATCCATTTACATACTTTAAAATCACATTCAAACAAGCCTAAAACATGCCAAAATATTCAACCTAAGTGTCAAACCAATGTATCCTCATTGACACCACAATTCAAATATTAAATAAATTTGCATTCAACCTTAACAAATTCATGCATTCCATCCATTCAAACATTAAAAACTACCAATATTATCAACACAACTTCATAGTATATATCAACCAAAATACCAATTCAACATGACCATTAATACACTTTTAAAAGAGCCATCTTCTAATACATATACAAGCATTTACAACCTAATAAAAAACATGTCCAAACAATCACAAAATAAGCGTCCTATATACATGCCACAGATAACCAACAACCAAGACTTCAAAATCTACCAATGATAGTCAATGATATGTGTGAGCTTCGATGATCTAATCAACACGCTCCAAAAGTTCAAAATCTACAGAAAACAACAACAAAGTAAGTAGAACTACTTAGTAAGTTTTCACAATTTAACATATAACTTACCAAATTCATTTAAATGGCATTTGCACATAATAAATGAATTCAACCTTACCACAACATAGTCCAACAATTTCATGCTAGAAATGTTTAACTGTATAGATAACCAGAGTTCACATCAAGTAACTTTTATTCTTTGGATGAATCTTTGCAAAAGTAATCAATTACATGAGTTCAGAAATGAATAATGCTCGTATGAACTATTCAGGTATAGATTAAACATGTTAGGTTACCTGTTTGAGCTATACCGATGACAATACAAATAAACTGGCCTGGCCAGGGCTAGGTATACATGTAAAACGACAACTGATTTCTAGTCCAGGATAAATCTATGTCACATGTACATCTGAGCCTGCAACACATGCAATAACTCAATCCAGATCAAAAACTCAGACAAAAATCTCATGTAAGAACTTTTACTCGATCCATCGAAATTATTTCGGAAGTTCAATATAAATTACATAATTCATTTTGATTCAACAATTTCCTAGAGTATATATATAACACTAATAACAATAATATTTATTGACAAATTATACTAAAATAATCGTAAAAAACTTACCGAATTACGATAGCTACCTAGAACTGAAGATGATTACTCCACAACTTTCACTTTCCCACGATTTATAATCGATCCACTTGTTTCTTGATCTAAATGTAATAAATTAATTCAATTAACTAATTCAAATACCACACAATACTTATATTCAAACCATTCCACCTTTAATAAAATTTCACACATTTACTCTTAACAATTTAACTTTATTCAATTTAACCCATACCTCAAAACTTAAATCAATTAACATAATTAAGCTAAAATCCCAATCAATCGAATTTCTAAATCTCAATAACAGCCCATAAATTCTAAATTTTATCATAAATCCATGAACTTTTACTAATTTAACATTTAAACCCCTAATCCTCAACATCACCAAAAACTACTTAACAAATTAACTTAGTCTAAAAATCAAGCTCACAAAACCATTATAAAGCTTAAAAAATCTCAAGGATTTAACAATGGCACAAGTCAAAACATCTAATAATTTAATATATTAACACCTGGGTTATTTGGACCTAATTGCAACGATCTCAAAAACACAAAATTTCACTTTCATACAACCTTTCAAGTGACCGAAACTTTCAAGCTAAAAATATGGTTGTTTCCTTCTTTTATTTTCAATAACAGCTAACAAAGATGATGATAATTTCTTCCTTTTTCTTTATTTGTTAATGTTTTATTTTATAATTAATCAATAAAATAATGACTTACTAGCCAGAATTGCGGTCCCAAAACCATTGTTCTCGATACCACTGAAAAATAAGATGTTACAGGGTCAGCTCGTGTGGCTCTTGTACCTTACTCAAAATTTTTGGTTTTCGTTCATTTTCCAATCCTTTTGCTCTCAAATGCTCTCGTAAGTATAAAAATATGAATTTAAAGGATTAGAAACATAAAATTCATCATTAACATCGAATAATCACCCAAAAATGCATTAAGAATGAGATTAAAACATGTTACTTTTAGCACTTATCATTCCCTTTATAATATTTAACATAAGCTCTTTTTTGTCAAATCTTAGTCCTTGAACGAGCTCATCATCATCATCATCATTATCATCATCATCTGAATTTGTATCATTAAGATTATCAAGATCATCTTTCTTTCATGTACTCTTCGAAGTATAGATTATCCTAAATCCACTTATGAATGAAACTATGAACTATGCAACATGCTAGTATGACCCAACCTTATTATTTTTTTTTATGTTGTACTAAGGTGATGTTGTTAATTTGAGAAATATTGTTTTAGAACAAAAAATGTCTTCTGAACCATATTTCAAAACATTGAGTGTCTCAAATTAAAGAGTTCAAGAGCCGTTTTTAGTGCTTGTGTTTAGCTCCATTTTCTCAAATGATACCATACCCCATAATATGGTGCAAGAAAATATTTTGTATATGCATAATTAACATCTACTATATAATATTTGGATTTATGAGGCAAATAGTATGTACATAGACTTGATTTGGAGAAAGAATTGTATTAGGTTATAACCTTTTTTATAATTTGCAAATTAATTAAAAAATAACATAAAATTTATAATTTATAACTTTTATAAAAAAAAGTTTTTATAAAGTGTTTGATAACTTTCATAACATTTCCTATAAATAATATAATTTTTTTCATAACTTTAAAAAGATATTTTCTTACAAATACGTTATGATAAAAAAAATTATAACCCTTTTTTTTTTACAAATAAACATATTGTTTTTATAATATATAGCATGGATACATAAAAAAGTTATGATCATATTTCTTGAACATAACTTTTTATAAATAAATATATTATAAAATTTTTATAACATGCAAATTATTTTTTATAATAAACTTTTTGGTCATAGCTTTAAAAAAATAAGAATTAAAATATAATTTTTGGTTATAAGTTTATAAATACACATAAATTATTTTTATAATATAATTTTTAAGATTTATAATATAATAAATCTTTAGTTCACGCTTATAATATAAAAATTTATAACACAAACATGTAAGAAATAAAATTTTAAAATTGCATTTGAGTGTAATACTTCAATTCTCACTCTCTATAAAAATTAAAAAGTGTAATTAAGATACTCCAATTATACTCAATTCAGTAAGACTCACCAATTAAAGTAGTTACCCAAACATAACTCTCATATATAATTATAAACAATTAAACTTAAATCCAATTACTAAATCCCCTAAATCATTAATAGTTTCATTTGTTCAATGTTTTTGGTTTGACGCCTTAGTCTAACACTATCGTCTATATTGTTATCATTTATTGATATAATAAACCATATTGAAATAAATTTATAAATATATCTTTTAATATAAAAGATTTTCCTTGACTTTACTATGACTTAGAAAAAAAACAAAAAGTCAAACTAGAAATAACCAACTATTTTTATAATTATTGTCAAAAGAAATTCATGTAGGTGAAACAGGTTGAGTGTTCTCAACCGAGCCTTTGATCCCAACATTTAGGACCTCTTTCAATCATACACTCATATTATCAACAAAAATAGGAACAACATATATAAAACCAAACACCCTAACAAAATGTTAATAATTTCGGTGTTTTGGGACATATTGAAAAGAATGAGAGATGGAATCCTTGAATGGGATAAACAACTATTCAAGTTTGCCCTCAACTCATAAAAAGCCCAATTCATCAGCAGCCTCCCGTGATCGTTTCCTTGAAGGAATTACAGTGCTTCTTTCTGGATGGCATGGTCTTCAAATGGCCGTCCAAAACCAATGGGGCGGCCTTGATTCCTTTCAGAAATCCCAACAGCTTGCCGCTGATGTCTTCTCTTGGTTCATTCAATCCAAAGGTTCTTTCCTTTTATTTATCAACATGGCTCGTGTTTCTCGTAGACTTCTTAGGTTTTATGTAGGAGTATGAATATTGACTTATTATCTACACTGATTTTGCAGCACATCGGGTAGAAGATTTAGAAAACTTGCTTTATGAAAGCATGCTACTATCTCTAAATACAGAGATTGAGGATGGTAGCATCGAGGAGGTACACAAGAATATCGCTTTTGTTTTATTGGATTTTCGGTTTTCAATCGACTTGTTGGTTTGTCCATTCAAGCTTTATGATTGAATAGTCGGACCAACATTTTTTTTTGGCTAGTCTAACTTTTTTAATCACTTGGTGTGGGAATATATATATATAATGGGTTCTCCAACTCTACCAAAATTTAAGGGGTTTTTTTTTTTTTTCCTAATTTATGAAATCTTTTGGGATGTAATTCTGGTTCTAATATGAACTCATTGCTTTGACAGGTAGCAGAACAATTGATGTTTATGCATGAGGAATACTTGCACGGAAATCATCAGACAAACCAAATATTGGATGTAGTGGTAGAATGAAAAAATTGTATAGTCAAACCTTAAAAACTTTGACAAGGAATTGTAAAAGGGAGTATTAAGAAAAATCTATAAAGTCTAATGTATTCAGCAATGATTAATTTTCCAACCTAAAAATAGCTTGGTAATGCCCAAATTTGTCTTTATATCCTTCAAGATAGGCTAAAAAGGTGCAAAGATATAGAAAAGGGAACAACTTAAGAGTTTCTTTTTAGCAAGATTCTTTTAGTTGTTAATTTACCGGTGATTTTCTCCCTACTATTATTTTAATTTTTATAAATTATTAACACAATTATTAATATAACATCATTTTATATTTATATATTGTATACATAAATAATTATATTTATCTAATATAAAAATAAATTGATGTATTTATTTCTTTAAATGTCTAAGATTAAATTAAAATAAAAGTTTCGAGTTACATTTGAACCACAATTAGAGTTTTACGTATAAAATTACACCAAACTAAAGTTTATGTATATAATTGCACATTAAATCAAAATTCATGTATAGTTTTAAAATTTATCCATTTTCCTTTCATTAAATTTCTAAACATTAATAACTTAACATATTTTAATATTTACATTATAATATAGTATATTTAATTTAATATGAAATAAATTGCAAGAAAGAAAAAAATCATATTATAAACTTAAAAATAGGTCGACTCGAGCTTAGGCTTTGAATATTGAAGTTCAAGCTCAGCTCATATTTTAAACTCAAAATATCATATTATAAATTTAAATCTATTTTTTGTGCTTAATATTTTTGTTCAAACTCTCAAAATTTTCAGACTTGCCATTGAGCTTGGATGAATAACTTGACCCTTAAATAAGTTTATTCCAAAGTAATGGCCCACAATTTAAACTGGGTCACATATATCATTTAGAAAGCAAAAGAAATCTATTAATGAAAAAAGTAGATATATTATTGGCATAATGATAATTTTAGCACTTAATATTTACACTTTTTAATCAATTTGGTCATTATTCTTTTTTGAGCTAAATTTGACTCTTCACCTTTTAAAAAGAATCAATTTTTTAAAAAAAGTCGAATTGTTATTTTTTTAATAGAAATATTGACTAAAATATTAATTTTTTTAAACATGGTGGTCAACATAATAATTCACATGTACTTCATGCTAATTTTTAAAAATTTTAAAATTATTTATTGACATGGCATATAAGACAAATAGTATCATGTCAACATGAAATTCACATGGACTGCCACTTGAGTTACCACAACAGCATCGTTAAAAAAATAATGTTTTAGTCAATATTTTCATAAAAAATAATTCAACCCTTTTTGAAAGGTCAATGACCAAATTTGGCTAAAAAAACATAAAGACCAAATTAAATAAAGATGTAAACATTGAGGACTAAATTTTTCATTATGCTGACCACGCTTCAACGTGCATGCACCGGGGCTATGAATCAATACTATTATACTTAAATATCTAGCAGCTTTATTGCAAGTGTGATAGGTCAGTTGTAATATTTATAACTGTTATAATAGAACACTTCGAGTATTCCAAGGATCGAACCCAAGGGATTGCAAAATTGATAAATGTGTTTATCAAGTTAATTACAAGTTAAGCAATTACTAATCTCATCGAGTAAAAAATTATTAGTGCAAATTCCAAAATAAATTATTAAACTAAATTTAAATTATCAATTAAACAAATTACTCTAATTATCTTCCCTATTGCTTTAGAGAATGAAAATAGTAAAATGAAGGTCCATTGATTCATTACTCGCTAACTAAGCCAATAAACATATATCGATTACATTGTTTGTCACTCTTAACTAAGAATGTCCTCCCGGTCTCATCCTAAACTAAAAGATACCACCTAGGTTCTTCTTTTGGTCTCACCTAGGCATATAGATCTCCCTTCGGTATCACTATTCGACACAATTAGATTGAACTATCTATCGATAATCTCTTATTTTAGTCTCTTTTATCTAGATATTCCATTAGAGGCGTCAACTTTAGCGTATTAAGAATTTCGATATAATCGAATAATCAATTAATCAAAAATAAAAATTAACTTAAACTAACAAATAACTAATCAACCAACCATCATACAATTTAGCACATAATCAAACTTGAATTTCAAACCAGCATTTTATCAAACATATGGTAAGCATAAAATAAAGGTAAAATGTTTAAGAAAATGCTCATACAATTGATGGAAAAATAATGAAGGCCAAGAATTTGGTCATCTTTCTTTTGCATAGTCTTCAACAATAAAAGAAGAAATAGAAAACAACAAAAATAAAATCTATTCTAAACCTAACCTAAAAATTAAATTAAAATAAAAGAAAAGAAAAGAAACCTAACCTAAAACTATGAAACTAAGGAAGGATGTTCAACAAAAAAATTTGTCTTCCAAACCTTACAAAATAGTTTATAATCTACTAATATTTAACCTAACATTGACCATTATGCCCTTAAATGAAAACAAAGACTTAAGCTTGTTTGGACACAAAATTTCCTCTGCAGCTTTTTTCTCCTCGTCAGGCTTTGGTATCGCGATACCTAAGACAATATTGAAAATTAGGAGTCTTAGGGGTCTTGGTGTCACGATATCCATCCTTGGTATCACAATATTACTAGAGTTGACCTCAATTGTCTTTACTTTAGCACTGTGAGGGGTATCACGACTTTCGTGGCTTGAGTGTCGCGATAACCCCTCTAAAACATGATTTTTTCAAGTTCGAGTCATTACTGACTTTCTACACCACTCAATTGTGTAGTTTGGTCCCCTATGGAACCATTTAGCTAATTTGAGTCTCAAAAGGGCATTAAAATACCATACCTCAGTGTGCGTGCATCGGGCTGAGAATCAATACAAAAAAATAAATAATAGGGTGATATACTACAAAGTGTGACAGGTCAAGTTGCAATATTTTTAGTGTTAAAATGAAACACTCGAGTATTCCAAGGATCAAACCCAAGAGAGTTCGAGGAAAAAGTGATTCCTAATTGATAGGCATGCAACAAAGAAGTCTAGCTAACTACTCATTAAGTTCTATATCATGATAATTCAAGATCAGGGTTAATTAAGCTAAATAACTACTTAACACTAATGATGACCAAATTGTAAAACAAGCAAAATTGCACAATTAACAATTCAAGAAAGTTGACTTCCATGTTGTTGATTAGTCCTTGGATTATGGATCCAAAAGGTTTAAACTTCTAGTTGGCTCAATTTTACCTTCTAGTCACCATTTTACCAAATTAGACGATTTAATCCAGTTTATCTCTCAACCTCACCAAACAAACTTTGGCTAAACAAATTGATGTTGAATAGGATCTCCTCTCGGTCTCACCTATCTATATGTTCCCTTAGAGATGTCAATTCTAAGTTTTGAAAGTTATTCAATTTAGTCAATTTTTTACAATTTAGTCCCTATACCAAAAACTAACCAAATATCATTTCCATCAACCAACCACCATAAACTTAATTACCTAACATTATTTCCATATAAACAACTATCCAATAAACAATAAAATCATACATTAAATTAAGCACAAAGGTAGGGTTTAAGAAAGCTTAATGATTTCCTGATGATTGCTTGGAAGAGAGAATGTTGGCAACAATAGAGGTCACAAATACTATCAAAGATCATTTTTTTAACTAAAAGAAAGAAATAGAGTTGAGCTATATTAAATGTTATGGATTAAAATGAAAATACAAAGAATGTTTGAGTACCAAACAACAATTAGGATAAAGTTACAGTAAAAACAAACTACCTACCAACTAACACAACTAAAAACCAAAAAAGTTTGAAACTAAGCCCTAAAAATATAAAGAATAAGACAACTAAAAATCTAAAAAGATGAAAGAAAAGTAAAAGTGAATAACCTCCATAGTTCTTATGCAAAAGTGGCTTTTAACATCTGATTGCAAACTAAAATTTTGGACCAAAATGCCCTTAGACGTTGTATTTTGATTGGTGTTGGAAAAAAGCTACCACTGTAGTCAATTTTCTCCTCGTCGGGCAGCAGTATCATAATACCCAAGATCTGGTATTGCGATACCCAAGACAATATTGAAATTGGGAGTCTTAGGGGTCTTAGTGTCACGATACCCATCCTTGATATCGCGATATCACTGGAGTTGGCCTCAATTTTATCACTTCAGTACTATCAAGGGTATCATGACTTCCATGGCCTAAGTGTTGCGATACCCCCAGCTGAAAGATGATTTCATCAAGTTTGAGCCATTATCGACTTCCTACACCACTCAATCATATCGTTAGTGTAACGCTCCAAAAATGTAGGGTCTGTAACTTTGCATGCTTTGGCATAAAATTCATGTTTGCTTTGGTGGTTAGGGAATTTGGGTATGTTTGGGGGGTGTTTAGGAAGCTGGGTTCGAGTTTGGGCCTTGGTAAAATTTCTAGTTTTGTTCTTAAGTAAGAATGGCTGTTAGTAGTTAGGACTTATGTTTAAGTGGGTGAGATTTTATGTCACAAATGAGCTTGTGGCCGCGTAACATGGCTATTGTGTGAGCAAGGGTTCGAATCCCATGGCAAACAAGGAGCATTTAATTTGCTACCAATAGACGGTAAGAGTTGGTGTTGGATTTGAACTCTGGTGATAGAGAGTTTGAATAGGTCTTGGAGGTTGTTATGGAGGATATTAAGGAGGGATAAGGGGAGAGATTTGAGGAGATTTTTAAGGGATTGGGAGGAGAGGAGTGTTGTAGCTGAATTGTGCAACTTCTATGTGTAAATTCGGCTAGTGGAACCTATTTGGTACATTTTTAGTAATTGGTGTGGGAGTAGGTGCCGATTTCTTCCTCTTCTATTTCAGGTTTTGTTCTTTTTGACGCTTTTGGTATTTTTCTCCCTAGTGCAGATCTCTCTTTCGTACCTTTTCAGGTTTTAAGCCAAAGTTCCTTTTTATTCCACTTGGTGCTGAATGACATGACTCTTTTCTCTCTTTGGTTCTAAGTCTTTGACTGAATATTGCCTTCCTCTAGTACTCCATTTCTTTTCTTTTCTCCTTGTCACACTCTTTTTTGGCTGAACATCTCCAGCTTTCTCCTCACCCATTCGTTTTGCTTGGTTGAATATCTCTCTGATCCTTCTTCATTCTCTTTCTTCTCGTAACTACATTTCCCTTCCTCGAGCCTTGGCCAAATCCTAATTGCCATTCGGGTTTCTCTCTGTGCTAGCCGAATATCCTCTTGCTTAGCCGAATCCCTTCCTGTTAGATCAAGGTAATTGATCCTCTTAGATTGTCAAATTCTTAGCGTTATCTGAGCCTTGCTATTGCTATCACCAACGTGTGGGTTCATGGTTGTGCCGCTCCTCTTTCTTTTTGTTGTACTATAATAGTCTTCCTCTCTAACCCCTTCCTTTTTGTTGATTATTTTCAGGGGAGCGTTTGTGGCATCATGTGCTCGATTATAAGTTATGCTGGGGTAGGCCAAATACTGCTATTCTTCTCTTTAAGTCCTCATTTCGATAAGTAATGCATTTGGTTTAAGTGGATTATGTTTAAGGTTTTGTAACAAGTGGGCTTTAATGCAGATCGTTGCTAATAAGTGTGTGATCGTGGGTTAGGGGTGGTTTGAACCCTACTTGTTTTATCAAGGTAAGTGATGTATAATGTTGGAGATTAGGAGATATTATGAGGGTGGTTAACCAAAGTGATTGCAGACTAACATTGGATCCTTATTTTGGATTTAGGTTGGGCACGTGGTGATTGACATTCTCCTCTGTAAAAGGTGTGTAGTCGTACACCAAATATTGCTATTAGCAAAACGTTGGATAAAGGTGTGTATTCACACCACTATGTTATAGCGAATCGGTAAAAGTCGAAAAGCCGAAAGCCAAAACTTCGGCATTTGTGGCCTCACGAGTGTGAGAACGTCGTGTGGTAAATCGAGCCCAAAAATCATGGGCAAGAAACTATAAAGGCCGCCACGAGCATTCTCTTGGGCTTGGGCCATTATGGGCCGTTAGGCCGAGATGGGCCGTGTGGGCCCAATGGGCTCGTGGGCCCCACATGGAAAAAATTTATAACAAGTGGCAAATAATGGAGTTGGCTATGGTGATCGCATAGTCGTGATTGAATCTGGGCTAAAAAGGCCACATGAGCGTATGGGCCCACTTAGGTCAAGTAATGGGCCTTGGGCCCGTTTACATTATTTTAGCCATACGGGTTGTCTGAGTCGTTCGAGATGACTGAGGGCCCTCTAAAGGTTCATTACCTGTACCGAGACCCCATGGTTAGTTAAATGACCGAAATACCCTTAAAAGGGGTAAAACTACTATTTTACCCCTAATGGATGGAAATGACCATTATACCCTAGAGATAGGTTGATTGATGAGTGTATGATATGTGCATGACTGTATCTGAGTATAAGGCCTTGTATACACATAATATTTATGAAACGACAGTCTGCATTGAGGTTGGGATTCTGATTTGGAGGAAGTATTGTACTAGTAGCTTTGCCACGTTTTTATTATTTTGGTGGCTTTGCCACGTATTCTGATATTAGTGGCTATGCTAAGTTTACTGTTATTAGTAGCTTTGCTGCATTATCGTTAGCAAATTTGTTGCAATATTGGTGTGTTGGTTGGGTGGATCGTTTTAATCCCCACATGGTGTGTTGGTTGGTACGGGTGGTGTGTTGGTTGGATTGAGATGGGTTGCATACTTGTACTGTATTGCTACCGTTTTGGGCTTAGGCCACATTATCATTGTATAGGGCTAAGGCTTAGTCTATACTGTTACTGAGTAGGGCTCAGGCCCAGACCATTACTGTATGCATTGTTTACTATTTGACTGATAGGGGATTACACACTGAGTTTTCGTAAACTCACCCTTTCTGTTAACTGTGCAGGTAATCCCCAACCTTAGGTGATTTGGAGCCATGAGGGACTCAGAGGTGGCCACATGACCGCAGATGATTTGATTATAACTTAATTTATTCAAAGATTTTATTTTTGGGTTTTAATTATGTAATAAGGCCATTTGGGGAATTTTTAACTTTTATTGGCCTTTCAAATTTTGTATTTTAAACTGCTAGAGTAAGAACATCGAGTTTTTAAAATAATAACGGTTTCAAAGAGGCTTCCGTGATTTTTAATCGGATTATGAATCAGTGATAACAGACGTTTTGATAAGTTAATTTCAATTGTAGTAATGGAATTTATCGAGTTTCTCAAGCAATAAAAACTAAATGGGCTTTAACTTAAAAATGATTTTTCACCAAGAAGTTCAAGTTTTAGAATGCACTGCGATGTGACACTTCAAATTTGACCGTAACGTCTAGGCCGGGTTTAGGGTGTTACATTTAGTGGTATTAGAGCCAGATTTGCAAAAATCAGCTGTGGAATAGGTTTTTGAAAATTTGAATTTTTAACGTTGTGATGAGAAATATGGCACACCGAGTCTCCGGCACCAAATCTTTAAGTTTTCTAACATTTTTTTATTGTTATAGACTGAAAAGTATTATTGAGGGACTATTATAGATAGTAGGTCTGCATTGGAACTCTTTGGTTAGAGTAAACTGAGCTATAAGGACAGAAAACTGTAGTAAGACTTTGATCTGCGGAAATAAACCCTAATTGCTCTTGTTTATAACACATTGATTAATAACTACTAAAACTATAAACTGATTCATAAGACTTTAAAATAGATAATTTGCTATCGAAATGAACAGAAGGGGTACTTGCGGAAGGGGAACACGAGGCCGCGGCAGAGGTCGAGGGAGTGTTAGAGCTGGGTCTTCAGCATCGGGTCACATGCTGGCTAGGGAGGCACCGGCCTCACCAGTAACTAAGACAGGGTCTCATGACCAAGTAGCTAGGGATGATGCTTTATCTCAAGCAATGCTACATGTTCTTGAAAGGGTTGCTAGAGCAAGTACTGGATCTATAATCCGAGGGTCAATTTCTAAATCACTCCGGTCTAATGGAGAAAATTTTTTTGGGGTGTTTATGATGTAGCCCCAAATGTGGCGGAGTATTGGTTGGAGGCTACCGAGCGGATAATGGATGCTCTTGACTGTACGGTGGAGCAAAAATTAAAAGTACCAGTATCTTTACTGTGAGATGAGGCTTACCAATAGTGGCTCAGTATGAGAGAAGGTACATAGGCCGACCGTTTAACATTGGATTTCTTCAAAGCAGCCTTTTCAGGGAAGTATGTGGGTGCAAGTTATGTGGACCCTCGAAGGAAGGAGTTTTTGAACTTGACCCAAGGGAATAAAACTGTGGCAGAGTATAAGGCAGAGTTTCTGCGGTTGAGTCGGTACACCCGTGGGATAGTCGCAACTGAGTATGAACACTGCATGTGGTTTGAGGATGGCCTCCAAGATAAGTTGCGTGTGTTGATAGCTCCACAGAGGGAGTGAGACTTTGCTGCACTTGTTGAGAAGGCAAAAATTGCTGAGGATGTAAAGCGCTCTGAGCGCCAGAACAGTGAAAAAGATAGAGGTAAAAGTAAGAGGGATTTTGGGCCCTCGAGTTCTTTTGGTGGGCCTAAGAAGAAGCCTAGGTTTGATGGGCTGTCCGAGCTAGGGTTCCTATTGTTGCTGTTAGACAGCAGCCTTGTGCTAATTGTGGGAGAGCTCACCAGGGTGAGTGCTGGAAATGAACTGGGACATGCTTCAGATATGGGTCTATGGATCATCAGGTTAGGAACTATACTCAGAGGCCTGTTCAGATGCAAGCTATAGGTCAGGGCCATGTTCAACTAGGGAGAGGTGGTCAGCAGCCACCGAGAGGCCGTGGCCAGGCCAGAGGTGGAAACGGTTTCAGACGAGGTCGTAAAGCGTCAGGCAAAGGTGCTAGTAACACTGAGGCGAGACAGCCAGCCTTGGTCTATGCTGCTCATTGCCGAGAGGAGGGTGACACCCCTAACATCGTAATTGGTACGTTTCTGATTTATAATGTACCATACAATACTTTAATTGATATTGGGTCTACACACTCGTATGTTGCATGCACTGTGCCTGGAATGCTAGGTATTCAGTTTGAAAATACTGTTACTGATATGACTGTGTTGAGTCCACTGGGGCAGTCAATTGGGGTGAATAAGTTGTTCAGAGACGTGCCCCTAGAGGTCCAAGGGGTGGTCTTTTCGGCGGATTTGATGGAACTACTATTTGGGGAATTTGATATCATATTGGGCAAAGATTGGCTAGTGGAACACCATGCGAAATTGGATTGTGCTGCTAAGCGTATGGTGTTGAAGTCTACGGAAGATGAGGAAGTGACTGTGATAGGGAAGCGAAGAGATTATCTGTCTAATGTGATTTCTGTGTTAAGGGTCGAGAAACTGGTTAGCAAGGGTTGTGAGATGTTCCTAGCTTATGTTAGCATTTCTGATTCTAAAGGTCCTTCTGTGGAAGATGTCACAACTGTTAAGGAGTTTCCAAATGTATTTTCTGAAGAGCTTCCTGGGTTGCCTCCAGACCGTGAGATCGAATTCGGTATTGAGCTCCTATCTGGAACAGCACCGGTGTCCATCGCCCCATATAGGATGGCACCGAAGGAGCTGGTGGAGTTAAAGGCTCAAATTCAAGAGCTACTGGACCTAGGATTCATTTGACCGAGTGTGTCTTTGTGGGTAGCACTAGTGCTATTTGTGGAGAAGAAGGATGGATCCATGTGCATGTGTATCGACTTTCGTCAACTGAACAAACTGACTATCAAGAACAAATACCCTTTACCGAGGATAGATGATCTATTTGACCAGCTACGAGGAGCTACAGTTTTCTCCAAGATAGATCTTCGGTCTAGGTATCATCAGCTAAAGGTTAAGGAGGCTGATGTGCATAAGACTACATTTAGAACTTGTTATGGTCACTACGAGTTTCTAGTGATGCCGTTTGGGTTGACGAATGCATCAGCGGTTTTTATGAATTTTATGAATTGAGTCTTCCAGCCTTATTTAGATCAGTTCGTAGTTGTGTTTATAGACAATATCTTGGTGTATACAAGAATTAAAGAGGATCATGATGCACATCTTCGAGTTGTCTTACAAATTCTAAGGGAAAAAAGCTTTACTCAAAGTTTAACAAGTGTGAGTTCTAGTTGCGAGAAGTGACGTTTCTGGGTCATGTAGTGTCTGCCGAGGTGATTAGGGTGGATTCTTAAAAAATTGAAGCTGTAGTGGATTGGAAACCACCAAAGACGGTATCCGAGATTCGAAGTTTTCAGGGTCTGGCTGGGTATTACAAACGTTTTGTTGAAGGGTTTTCACTGATTACTGCACCTCTGACCAAGCTACTGCGTAAAGGGGTACCATTCAAGTGGACTGATAAATAGCAAGAAAGTTTTGAGAAACTGAAAGATATTCTAACTAAGGCCGTTGTTTTGATACAGCCGGAGTTTGGGAAGGAATTTATTGTTTACAGTGATGCGTCGCACATTGGATTGGGTTGTGTGTTGATGTAGGAGGGTAAGGTGGTTGCTTACGTATCTCGTCAGCTTAAGCCTCACAAGGCGAATTACGCCACCCATGATTTGGAGTTAGCTGCGGTGGTATTCACACTGAATATTTAGAGGCATTACTTATACGATGAAATGTTTATTATTTTCACGGATCATAAAAAGCCTCAAGTATCACCTTACTCATAAGGAGCTAAATCTTAGGCAATGAAGATGGATAGAGTTGCTTAAGGATTATGATTGTTCAATTGAGTACCACCCTGGTAAAGCTAATGTGGTAGCTGACGCACTGAGTCGTAGGGTTGTATCTGATTTAAGAGCAATGTTTACTCGTCTCAGCCTGTTTGATGATGGTAGCTTGTTAGCTAAATTGCAAGTGAGACTGACTTGGACTGATCAAATTAAGGAGAAACAATTGTTGGATAAGTCGCTAATTCTTCGTTTTCGACAAGTTGAGAATGGTGAGTGAAGGAATATTATGTTTTCGTGGAAGAGTTTGTATACTAAGGGATTTCGATCTGAGGCAGTCTATACTACAAGAGGGGCATAGTAGTCCATATGTTATGTATCCTGGCAGAAACAAGTTATACCGAGATCTTCGTGAGCTGTAAAGGTGGCCAGGGTTGAAACGCAAAGTTACTGATTATGTGAGTAAGTGCCTGACATGCCAGCAAGTTAAGGCTGAGCATCAACTATCTTCTGGATTACTATAGCCAGTTAAAATTCCACTCTAGAAGTGGGAGAGGGTAACCATGGATTTTGTGAGAGGGCTACCCTTAACGCCTACTAAGAAGGATTCGATATGGGTGATTGTACACTGATTGACTAAATCAGCCCGTTTTATACCGGTCTGCACTGGTTATTCACTGCAGAAGTTGGCCAAGATTGTGAGACTGCATGGTGTACCGATTTCTATCATATTTGACAGATATCCTAGTTCACATCTTGGTTCTGGAAAAAGTTACACGAGGCATTTTCTGAGTCATTCTAGATGACTGAGGACCCTCTAAAGGTTCGTTACCTGTACCGAGACCTCAAAGTTAGTTAAATGACCGAAATACCCCTAAAGGGGTAAAACTACTATTTTACCCTTAACGGATGGAAATGACCATTATACCCTAGAGATAGGTTGATTGATGAGTGTATGATATATGCATGACTATATCTGAATATGAGACCTTGCATACACGTAATATTTATGACACGACATTCTGCATTGGGGTTGGGATTCTGATTTGGAAGAAGTATTGTACTAGTGGCTTTGCCACGTTTTTACTATTTTGGTGGCTTTGCCACGTATTTTGATATTAGTGGCTACGCCACGCCATCAAGTATTAGCGCCTTTCTCAGATATCGTTAGCGCCTTTGCTTTGCGATATTGGTGTGTTGACTGGGTGGGTCGTTTTAATTCCCACATGGTGTGCTGGTTGGTACGGGTGGTGTGTTGCTTGGATTGGGATGGGATGGGTTGCATACCTGGACTATATTGCTACTGTTTTGGGCTTCGGCCACATTGCCACTGTATAGGGCAAAGGCCCAGTCTGTACTATTACTGAATAGGGCTCAGGCCGAGACCGTTACTATATGCACTATTTACTGTTTGACTGATAGGGGATTACACATTGAGTTTTCGTAAACCCACCTTTTATGTTAACTGTGCAGGTAATCCTCAGCCTTAGGCGATTTGCAGCAATGAGGGACTCAGAGGTGGCCACACGACCGTAGATGATTTGATTATAACTTAATTTATTCAAAGATTTTATATTTGGGTTTTAATTATGTAATAAGGCCATTTGGGGAATTTTTAACTTTTATTAGTCTTTCGAATTTCGTACTTTAAACTGCTAGAGTAGGAACATCAATTTTCTAAAATAATAAAGGTTTCAAAGAAAAACATGCATTTTTAACCTTAAGGTTTTCAATTAAAGAGGCTTTCGCAGTTTTTAATCAGATTAAGAATCAGTGAGAACAAACGTTTTGATAAGTTAATTTTAGTTGTAATAATGGAATTTACCGAGTTTCTCAAGCAATAAAAACTAAATGGGTTTTAACTTAAAAACAATTTTTCACCAAGAAGTTCAAGTTTTAGAAGGCACTGTGATGTGACATGTCAGATTCGGCCGTAACGTCTAGGCCAGGTTTGGGGTGTTACAGTTAGGTCCCTCATGGCAACATTATTTTGGACAATTTGGGTCTCAAAAAGGCATAAAACTAATAAAAATAATTTATTAACATAAAAGCTAAAAATCGAAAAAAGTAAAGAAAAGACACCTAAATTGCTTAAGAATAAGCTCCTCTAGTGTAATGGAGAATCTAATTTGACTTTTCAAATTATGGTAGATCAAACTCCCCAACATTTAAGGCTTTGTTTATCCTCAAGCAAACACCTAAGAAACATTTATAAAAGACAACCCTTGAACAATGAATAGATTTGACAATTAAATAATGGATATGTACAGTGTAATAAATTCTTCTACTATACAACTTAAGGATGATACGTTACAAATTTACAACTTTGGGAGCAAATCATTTTAGTTCACAAAGTGACATGGTAAACAAAGATAGAGGTAATCTATTAAAATAACAATTTTCACATTATCCCATCAAAATAAGGTATGAAGATATAATGTGTCTATACATGAAAGAATTTAACTTATTTATTCTTACTAAGTTTCACAAGTTTCGATTTTACAAACATTGATACTAAGTTACATAGGGCTTTTTGACTTGTAATGTTTTGAGGCTAAGGTTGGTACGATTTCAAAGAAAATGTCATCTCAAAATGGTTCAAGTGCTATGAACAGTATAGCACATGGCATTGCTCTAATTTCCTCTACATAAAATCATTAAGCTCACTACCTTATTTCTCTTTCTCTCACCTTTCTTGTCTCTCCAACAATATGGAAGATTTGGTTTGACATTAGCTAGTATAAATAGCTTAGCAAGTACTTGTGCACTATGACAGTGAAAAGCTAATTCTACAATCCTTAATTGATCTCTCATTTTGAGCATTTTTTTTTTTCAATTTTTGTTCTTTTCACTCACAATGCTTTTAGCATTAATCATGCTTTTATTCACTTGCTTTTCTTTTGACCATCACAATGCTTTTGTTTGTTCATATTTTTCAGTCTACATACATTTTTTTTAGAGTTTGTACATGCCACATTGAACCATCTTTTCACTATTCACTTAAGTTCTTTGTTACCAAACAAACAATATAGTGCCAATTGTTATAAGAGAATGTATGAAAATGATAATAAAATAGATGGCTAGTAGGCTAGGTGTAACCAAGAGAGATGGCTATGGGAAAGATATTTGGCCCCTCAAAATTTTGAAAACATTTTTATTATTGTGGATGTGACTTCTGGTAGAAGTGAAATGTAGAATATTGAGTTGTTAAAGTGACTTGTAAAGGTAGAGAAAAAAGTGAGAAAGGGGATGGAATTTGGACTTTGGAACACCCTCCGATGCTTAAGTTAGAGGTGGATCAGTGGTTAAACAAATTGATTTTAGTTAGGTCAAAGTACTTACCTCATTTGGTAGACTTATTACTACTTTTATAGGCTCTTGATTTCTACCTAAAGAGAAAAGGGAAAAAGTTCAGAGATAACATCTTTGACTGATCCTATTTTTAGGATTTTGTATTTTCATGTGCTCTTTATTTGGGTAATAGAATTGATTATTGAAGCTTTCAGAGTGTTTCTTCTATTAGCAACTTAGATGTGAACAATTGTGTTCACATAGGGAGATGAATTTCTTTGGGCCTTGGAGCTTTGGACCTTTAAGTTTGGCTTGTGCTAGGCCATCGTAGTCTTTGATGGACCTAATTCTTTATTTGGGTTGATATTGAGACTCGACAAAATGAGGTACTAACAATAGTCCCTAACCAAGCATGGTCTGTAGCATGCTTTAAAGTGGCTAGTAAAGACCATACAAGAATTCAAAAAAGTGATAGTTTTAGGCACTTTACATCAAATATGTGTTATTATTAAGGGATAATTTGTATGCAAGGCTCACTGGAATCAGAAATAGTAGGAGGCCATGTGTTCAAAATGATTAGAATGAAAAGTGCAGTTATTTAAATTGCTTTGAATGAAGTTATTTATTACTAAGTGTTTTTTCCAAGTCTTTTGAGTGCCTTCGAAGTTTTGTGCCTGTATAGGTTATTCTGCTTCTATTTTGTGACTTTCTTTGTATATTCTTTTACTTTTTTGTAGAAAATATGTCTAATGTTGCCCTAACCAACTTTTGCCCAAAGCATTGGTTATTCTAGTTATATATTTCATCCATTGTTGTAAATCTAATTGGAATCCCTATTTCCATGTTGTTAAATTTGATTTTCAAATGTTTTGATATAACAAAATAATCCCTTAATCAAATTTGGAAAACTACATGCTAAATCTTTGAAATATTATTTCCAAGTCATTTTTTGTAACACCCCTCACCTAGTCCGGTCTTCGGACCTGAGCTATAGGATGCTACAACAGTTAACAGAGTGAATCACATACAATTCTAACTTTAAATATTCAATTAAACAGTCAAAATAGTTCATAGTCCATGCATAATATTATTTACAAATAAATCTAAGTCTCAATCAAGCTTATGAAAGCTCTTAAGTTGACCCGAGTACAAATAAAGACCATAATGAAAGCTTTTCAAAAAGCATGGAAGATTTTCAAAATTAAGGTCACATGGCCGTGTATCCAGGTCTTGTAACTGACAGAGGCCGTGTAGGTTAAAAACATAAATTTTCATTAAAAGTAACCCGATTGTGTGGTAGGTCGTGTAATAGGTAAAAACTGTGTAAAAATTAATAACCAAAACTAGAGCACTCACACGGGCGTGTGGCCAACTCATGTGACAATCAAGAATCATGTGAACAGATGGCCATGTGGACAGATTGTGTGGTACAAAAGTTGGTCATTAATTACATGCTTCAATTTCCAACCCTACATGACAATTCTAAACATAATTTGATCAATTGGTAACCTGTTCAAAACAATTCAAAACAAGCCAAAACATACATATATCAACCTCCTAAATCACTAACCAATATGCCTCAATGGCACTATCACAAATCAAGGATTTCCAAAATATTCAAGTTATTCAACTAAATTGGTACCACTCATATGGTTCATGTTATACACCTAAAAACATACCATTTTCAAATGCCATATACCTATATTACGATTTCACATACCAAGTCATCCTAAACAAAATTTCATTCTTGATTCAATTCCATGAATCCCACAAGTAAACACATTTACAATACAAGTTTTATATGCATATCACCAAATCATTCAAAGCAACATTTCCTATGTATATATATTATTTCTTTAACCAACAAGGTATATAGTTTGACATATCAAAACCTATATACATATTATGTACATCCAAAACAAGCATTATATAGGGACCATTTCATCAACTTTCAAATTCAACACTTAACCATACTAAACCTTATTTGCATGCTACATAACCAGGTCTAAGATGGTTCAAAAGTCTACATAAACTAAAGCTAGATAGTGTGAGCTCTGATTTGATCCGATTTTCACATTCTACAAAAAGTCATCTACAAGATAGGAAAACATAATAGGGTAAGCATTATATATGCTTACTAAGCTCATAGGTGTTAAAACAATAAATTTACCTTATTTCATAATTAAACAATTCAAACCAAAAAGTTTAACTATGTTTCCTGCCACAGCATATTAGAACCGAAGGTGAGTATTTCATATATAATCATATAATCCATCCATTCACTAGTACAAATCAATTCAATATCGTTTCAACAAAACTATCAAAAAAAAATACATTATTTTCCCAATCAATGTATATGAACACATTCATTTCCAATTACTATACCGAATTAGAAATTACATTTCTTTCTTAAATCATTAGCCCAATGAACTATAATAATAGATATGGATACACGGTTGACTACACAACACCACTAAGCACTAAAGTACTTTAATAATAGGCACCAAAGTGCTTTAATAGTAAGCAGTGAAGTGCAAGATAGTAAGTACCAAAGTGCAATGCAGTAGTCACTGTACTGCAAAGAAGTAGGCACTAAAGTGCAAATCAATAGGGACCATAGTGCAAAGTAGTAGGCATTGTAGTAAAGAATAGTAGGCACCAATATGCAAAACAATTAATATGATAACCAAATTGTTTGATTCATTTATAAGATCGATTCCCTTTTTTATTGGTTTCAATAACGTCAATTCATCCATCAGAATATCATTATATACATAACATAATAAGAATCATCTTAATCTGTCACACTTGGATTCCTTTAAACTTGAAATTTAGAAAATTTAAGGGTTAAATTGAAAAAGAATACAAACTGACAGCCTCTACTGAATATAAGGAAAAGTTAGAAATGAAATGGAGCATGGTTGAAATTTAAATCTGGTTTGGCTGGATTAAAACCAACCAAATCCTTAGTGGGGGAAAATGATTGCCGATGGATGGTTTCTAAATGGTTGAAGACCGTGTGGGAAGTATTATATATAACGGGGAAATAATCCACCGAGAAACGTCTTCTACAATCTGTTTCATTTTCTTCCCATTTTCATCTTCTTCCTTGGTCGCTTTGAGGAAACTGTAATAACTCGATTTTCAGTGGTGACGGAACTGTGGTTTTGGGACCACAAATTTTCGTCGTGTCGACTTTTAGATATTATTTTTAGAATATTTATATATTTAATATAGTCGTATTAAAATTTGGTTAAGAAATCTTAATGTTTACTTAGTTAATTAGATAAAAAGGACTAAATTGAAAAATATGCAAAACATGCTAATTATAGCAATTAGGTGATGAAATGGTGTAACTATTAATTGAGGAAGAACTTAAGTGATAATTAAAACCTAAATAATATAGTGGGACGGCAAATTGATGGAAAATGACAAAATAATGAAACTATAATGGCAAACTTGTAATTTAGTTGAAATTAAAACAAAATTAAGTAAAAAGAAATAGGTTTCTTCTTCATTTTACATGACCATAGCCAAAATTCATGGTCTTTCAAGCAAGGAGAATCAACCAAGCAAATTGTTATGCATGTAAGTGAAGTTCTTACTAATTTCTTGTGATTTTTATGTTTTTAAGATCGTTGCAACTAGGTCTAACTAGCTCATACCTTCGTTTTCGGTTCTGTTAAAATTTTTTGAATTTTCCATTGTTGAATATTGGATTTGTTTTATGAATATCATGTATTTGGAGCTTTGATTGTGTTGTATAATGATTTTGTAAAGTGATTTTTGTTAAATTTTGATTTTAGAATTAAATTATGAAAATGTCAAAATATTACGGTTTGATAGTGAATTTTAGGTTTATTAGGTACTATTTGAGGGCCTAGAATATTTTTAAAGATTATTGATTTAAAAAAATTAGTTAATTTGATGAATTTCGAGTTAAGAGACTAAATTGTAAATATGGTAAAAGTTTGGGGTAATTGTGCAAATTTGAAAAAAATAAAAGGGTATTAATTGAAAAATGAATTTGAAATGAAAAATATGCTAATAAATGAGTAATTTTATATTTTAGGTTAAGATCCCGTAGATACTTGTAAAAAAGGAAAAATAGCGAAATAGTCCCTAAACTTTTGCAATTACTACAATTCAATCCTGGTAAGTTTGTAAGGGTAAAATTTAACATTTGTAATAATTGGTGATTGGTATTATGTATATATTCTATTGTTGGAAATGAATTATTGTTTGAATTAAAATATTGAATTGTATATTCGATTTGAATTGAACGCGAGATTTGAGTACATTCGTGATTTGGTGTTTGATGGGGGTTTGGAGTAGAGATGGTATTAGAGGGAGATATCGGCATTTTACCCAAGTAAATCGAGGTTTAGCATTTGTTTTGAACTCTCGCGTTTTACTTTCTATTTGGCGTGATTGGATGGATCAGCTCTTACGAGCTTCTGTGCAGCTCTTACGAGCTTCTGTTTAGCTTTCAAGCTTCTGTTGGCATATTCGAGAGGATAAGCTCTTATGAGCTTTTGTTAACGATGTACTCTTACCCGTAAGTCATTTTTTTATGGAAAATCTTGGTAAGGTAACTTGTTTAATGAAATTGAAAGACATGTTAGTTAGTTTTGTATTGATTTGAATACAAATGTATTTATCGATTGAAGTTGTGAATGATAGGGAGTTCTTTTTGATTATTTTATTGTTTGGATTATTATAGTTAGTTCGGTAAGATTTATTGTTTAACTTGTCGAACTTACTAAGCTCCATTAAGCTTACTTGTGTTGCTTAATGTCATTATAGATTTTCAGAAGTTTGGACGATCGGATCAGCACTCAAGTTACACTATCCAGTTTATCTCGGTAGTTTTTGAAACGTTAAATTTAGATTATATGACATGTATAAGCTCTTGTGCTATTTTGGTTAATGTTTGGTTTATATAAATTTTATGAATGATATTTTGTGCAAATTACCAATTTGCAAATGGTATGGGAATGAGGTATAAATGTTATGCTAGTATGTGTGGCTTATATATATTTGAATTGTTGTGATTGTGGTAACTTTATTAGGTACATTGATTTGGTATTGCTTGAATGAGTTGATGAATTGAATTAATGTGTATTTTGTGGTACCAATGATGGTACATTGGTTAGGCACATACTAGGTTGGTTTTGATGTGTTTTTGACCAGATTAATGTCATTTTGATTTGGTATTTTGGTTAGCATTTGAGTTTCATAAGGTCCAAGCAATTTGAAATTGTAAACTTGTGTTTTAAGGTTTATTTTAAGGCCACGCGGCCTGGCACACGGGCATGTGGCTTGGCCATGTGACTAAGTTAGTGAGTTACATAGGCGTGGACACGGGCTGGGACATGGCCTTGTGTCTCTATTTCGAATGTTCACACGGCCTAAGACATGGCCGTGTGACCTCTGCAATCTAAATTTTTCAACTTTTTGTCACGAATTGTTTCTATAGTATTTTTAGGGCCTTGAGGGCTTGATTAAGGGACATTATGAATGTATTTGATTGTAATTAGATGATGTTTGGGTTGATGTATGAATTAACTGGTTTATTATTTTGTTAGTCCGGTAATGCTCTGTGACCCTGTTCTGGCGATGGATATGTGTTAGAGGTGTTACATTTAGTGGTATCAGAGCTACAATTTAGTCAATTGTTGGACTAAATGTAGCGTGTGAGATGTCTAGAATTACATGCCATATAAATTTATGATAGTGTGATGTGTTTGATCTCATCTAACCTTTGTTTTCTTATAGATTGTAAATATGTCAGACAGATCTGATCGCACTGGCAATGATGAGGTTAACAGTAACGTACCAACTTCTGATCATGGGACGAGTAGTAATGTCCCAATTCCTTCGGCTTAGGAGCATGGGCTTAAAAATATGTTCTTTGGGAATATGAACTAGTGGTTCAACGAGTTTATGCAACTAAAAAATCTAGCTCAGTAACCTCCACCCCCTATTGTACCACCTGTTGTACCTCCAGTTGCACCTCCACCTTCTCTAGTGATTGAACCTAATAGACATATTCCGATTGAGAAATTTAGAAAGTGTGGTGCTGAAGAATTTCGGGGTGGATTAGAGGATGATCTGGTTAAAGCTGAGTATTGGCTTCAAAATATATTACGGGTTTTTGATGAAATGGCTTGCTCTCCTGGTGGCTTTCTTAAATGTGTTGTTTCGTTATTAAAAGAGGAAGCGTATAATTGGTGGTCAATGATAGTAGCTGTGGTACCGAGGGAGAAAATTTCCTGGGAATTGTTTCAGGTTGAGTTTAAAAAGAAATATGTCAAGAAAAGGTATCTGGATAAGAAAAAGAGAGAATTTCTCGAGTTATGTTAGGGAAATAGATCGGTAGCTGAATACGTGTGACAACCCATTTTTAGGTCAAATCGGAACAGTGGTTTCGGGACCACAAATTCGAAGTCAGAATATTTATTTTATTAATTTATTTATGTTTACAGCATGATAGGTTGATTATGTGAAATTTTCATTAAGAAATTTTACCGTTTAAATGCTTAATTTGGTAATAAGGACTAAATCGTGTAACGCGTAAGAGTTGAGTTCTATTGTTTAAATGTATTAAATAGCTATGGTTTATTAATAAGGAAGTCCTTATAATGTTATTATTCCAAGATTAAGGTTAGTGGACATTTATGTCCATCAATTATATGATATATTAATGTGTAATAATAAGGTTATAAGTGTAATTTAGTTAATTATGTTAATTTAAACAAAACAAAAACCATTTTCATGCTATCATCTTCTTCAATAGCCAAATGTGGGAAGGAAAATAAGGGCTTTTAAGCTTTGAAGGTTCGGCGAAGCTATTTGTGCTCATCTAAGCACGATTTTGACTCAATTTTTAATGATTTCTACATTTTTGAACTCGTTGCAACTTAATCTAGCTAGCTCGTACCTTCATTTTTGAAATTGTTATAGATTTTGAGATATGGCATTGTTGAATACTTGGGTATTTTGAAGTTTCTTGTTAGATTATTGATGGTTGTTAATAGATATACAAGTTTTATAAAGTGATTTTTGACAAAAATGAGAATTAGGGATTAAATTGTGAAAGATAGAAATGTTGTGGTTGAAAATGTGAATAAAGTGAAAATGTGGGCTGCTATGAGGTTATTTGAAATTCGGCTATACATGGGTTAAGGGTAAATTGCATAAATTTTCCATTTTGTGTAAAAAGAACTAAATTGTAAAGTAGTTAAAAGTCTAGGGGTAAATTTGTAATTTAGCCAAAATGAATGTTTTAGGCTTAACTGAATTGAATGAAAGTTTGAATGAGTTAATTTGATATAATATAGATCAAGATAAGCTGAGATCGAGTTTAGATTGGATAAAAGGAAAGATCGACGAATAGCCAATAGTTTTATCCGAGGTTACGAGGTAAGTTCGTATAAATAGAATCAAACTTTTATGTACTTGTATTTGTTGAATTGAATGTATATAATTGAAATACTTGAAATAAAAATGTCTTAATGATATATTGCATTCGTTACCGAGTCCCGTTTGAACTATATGAATTCATTGTATACGAGTGGCGTGTTACCGAGATTACCGTATTGGTTAAGCTCCTGCATTTGTTGTGGACTCACCACAGCTCATAAGAGCTTACTATTTTAGCTCATTGGAGCTTACCGATTCAGCTCGAAAGAGCTTACTGTTCAGCTCAATAGAGCTTGCCATTTTTAGCTCAATAGAGCTTACTGTACATCAGCTTAGGAGGAGCTTATCGACCATGACTCGAAAGAGCATGTATGATGATAAATTGACGGATTACTGACATTGTTCACTCGACTATCCTTTGAAGTTCTAATAGGTTCAACAGGCCTAAATACTGTTTGGTATTGATGTTATATGTATGATATGTGAATTTTGGAATAATACCGAGTATTGTATTAACCGATGGTTTATGTTTATGTTAAATGACTAACATGTGATGAATACTTGTGATTAGGTGGTGGATAAATTGAATTGTTGGCATATGTATTATTTCTTTGATTATGTATAAATGGTAAGTTTAATTCTGAATTATATGGGTTTACTAAGCTTTAAAGCTTACTCTATTTCTTTTCCTATATTTTATAGAGGCTCGTTGCTCGCTCATTTCAAACAAGTTGGAGTTGCACGTCACACTATCCAATTTTTTATTGGTATTTTGAACTTGTGAATTTATGTAAATATGGCATGTATAGGCTAGTTTGATAGAAGTAGTTATGTTTTGGTATCATGATTTGAGAATGATTTTGTATATAAGTTAAGCCATGTGATTTGGCTTATTTTGGTATCATGTTTTGGATTACATATATATGCTTAAAGATGGTATGTTTTGGTATGGTAATGTTTGAATGAAAATATGCAAGTGAGGTATTGATATGAATTTGATAGATGAATGAAATATACATGTTGATGGATAGGTATTTGGGTATGAATTTGTTATGTTTTGATATGGCAAATATTGTATAATGAAATGCTTATTGGTTGTCATTTGAGTTGCATAATTGTGGTCAAATATGATTGTAAATGCTTGTGTTATAGGGTGGCAATATGGCTTTGCAAATGGCCTATTTTTTTCCACACGGGCAGAGACATGGGCGTGTGTCTCAGCCGTGTGTAACACACAGTTAAGTTACATGACCGCGCGTCCCCTGGGGTACCCTACAAATTAAGTCAGTGCACCCTACAGGTTTGACATGGCTTAGACACATGGGCGTGTCTATTGGCCGTGTCTATCACACGGGTTCACACACGGGCGTGTGATTGACCGTGTGACATAAGTCAGTATACCCCTTATATGACACACGACCTAGCGCACGGGCGTGTAGTCAGCCGTGTGACCCAAGTCAGTTTTGACCACGGCCAAGGCACACGGGCGTGTCTTTGACTGTGTGGTGCAAGTCAGTATGTATGCCCTATTTTTACACGGTCTTAGACACGGGCGTGTCTACTAGCCATGTGAGATACATGGCCTGTTCACACGGGCATGTGACACTTGAAAGGTTGAAAATTTTATAAGTTTCTGAAATTTTTATATGTTATCAATTTAGTCCCGAATGCATGATTAAGGCTTTGTATGCTTCATTTAAGTATATAATGAATGTGTATGACTGATATTTATTGAAATGTAATGTTATTTGATGAATTATCATTCTGAATTGAGTTATAAGTTCGGTAATGCCTCTTAACCTATTCTGGCGACAGTTACAGGTTAGGGGTGTTACACTACGAGAGAGAATTTGTGTATCTTAGTAAATAAACTCCAACAATTATACCTACTAAAGAAGAAATGTGTATCTAGTTTGAAAATGGCCTGAATGATGAAACTCTAATAATGATTAGAGGTAATGAAATACGATAATTTGTTATCTTATCTGATCGCGCACAGAAAATAGAAGAAGTGTACAATCACAAGATACAACAGGATAGACGGATTCGAGAATTTCACAAGAGATGTTCTTCCAAGTCATTTTTTGCATCACCGGTGAAGAAGACTAAAGATGATTTTAGCCGAGCTATCTTAGTGTCTAAGCATTCGAACAAAAATAAGACGATTCAACATGAATTCAGAGTACCTACTAGACTAGCTGATAGTGTGGGTAGTGTACGAAATGCTCTGAAGCCCAATTGTAGATATTGCGGGAAATATCATCTTGGTGAGTATAGAGGTAAATCGGGAGCCTATTATAGATGTGGTTCAACTGATCATTTTATTCAGAATTGTCCTATATTGCCTAAAGAGAATGAAGATCAGAAAGAAAAACAAACGCCTACCTCTCAGAAAAGTAGATGTCTGGGCCAGAACAGTGCTACAACGATTACTCGTACGGGAATGAAAGACAATGTTGTTTTGTTAGAAGCTAGAGCACCTACTCGCACTTACGCTATTCAAGCCAGGGAGGAAGCTACTACTCCTGATGTGATTGCTAGTATATTCTATCTCTTTGATGTTACTGTGTATGCATTGATTGACCCTTGGTCAACTCATTCTTATATTTGCACTACATTAGTAACGAAAAAGAAGTTACTTGTTGAATCTACTGATTATGATATTCGAGTTACTAATCCACTAGGTCAAAGTGTGCTAGTTAACTTAGTTTGTCATAATTGTCCACTGAAAGTTAGGGGGCTGTAAATTCCCTGCTGATTTGATGTTGTTACCCTTTCGGGAATTTGATGTTATTCTGGGTATGGATTAGTTATCTTTGCATGATGCTGTGGCAAACTATAGACAGAAACTGATCAATTTGAAATGTCAGAAAGGAGAGATGATTTCAGTTGAGTCTGAGAATCCGGAAGATGTTGTTAGAATTATTTCAGCTTTCTTTGCTCAAAGATTGATACGAAAAGGTAGTGAAGCATTTCTGGCAGATATCCTCGATACCTAAGATTCAGAACTGAAGCTAGATCAGTTACCAGTTGTTAGTGAATTCATTGATGTATTTCATGAAGATTTGCTAGGTTTACCTCCTAATCATGAAGTTGAGTTTGTGATTGATTTGGTTCCTGGAACTGCTCCGATATCAATATCGCCATACCGTATGGCACCAGCTAAACTAAAAGAATTGAAAGCACACTTGCAAGAGTTAAGAGTTTATTCAACCGAGCATGTCTCCTTGGGATGTACCTGTATTGTTTGTGAAAAAGAAAGACTACTCTTTGAGATTGTGTATAGACTGTAGACAGTTGAACAGAGTCACAGTAAAAAATAAATACCCTTTGCCATGTACCGTTGACTTGTTTGATCAATTGAAATGTGCTACAATGTTTTCAAAGATATATCTTAGATTCGGGTATTATCAATTGAAGGTTAAAGACTGTGATGTTTCAAAGACTGCTTTCAGAACTCATTACGGTCATTATGAGTTTCTGGTAATGCCATTTGGTTTGACTAATGCCCTTGCTGCTTTTATGGATTTATTGAACTGAGGTTTTCAACCTTATTTGGATAGATTCATTGTTGTGTTTATTGATGATATATTGATCTATTCCAAGATAGAATCCGAACATGCTCAACATCTAAAAATCATACTACAAAATTTGAGAGAAAAGCAGTTGTACGCAAAATTTAATAAATATGAATTTTGGCTTCATGAGATTGGATTTTTGGGTCACATAGTATCAGCTGATAGGATTCGAGTTGATTCGAGTAAAGTTTCTGTTGTGTTGAATTGGAAGACTCCGAAAAATGTTTCAGAAGTGTGAAGTTTTCTGGGTTTAGCGGGTTACTATCGACGTTTTGTAACACCCCAAATCCATTCTGGACGTTATGGCCGAATCTGGTGATGTCAATTGAGAGTGTTTTTGAAAATGCATTGATACATTAAAATTGTTCCAATTATTATCTTTTACTTAGTCTGGAAAAGGTGTTCTCATTGAATTGCTTTAAAACATATCTCTTTCACGCGAAAGCTTAAGAAAAACATTTTAATTTTAGAAAAAAATGTTCGCTTTTAGAGAAAAACAGATTCTAAATCTTGCTTATCAGTAACAAATCATCAACAAAATAAAAACCGAATTAAAAACTAGAAAAGTCCAAAGTCCCAAACATTTACATCAGAAACCTCCAACATACATAACCAAAATAGGAAAAGTAGCGGAAAACAGTCCAAAATTTTACGAGTGGCCACCATCGAGACCTCCGTTGTACCGATCCGCCTAATGCTGAGGATTACCTGAATATATTAAACAGAAAAGGGTGAGTTTTCACAAACTCAGTGTGTAATCCCCACAAAAAATATACACATAGTACAATATTCGAAATCAGTCATATATTTATACGTAGTTTGGGCCTGAGCACTTTACAAAAACGTGTGGACTTTAACCCACTCAGATACAGAATCAGATACAAATTAGGGCCTTAACCCGTCTTAGACATAACAGGCAGTATAGAATAGAATAACAGTCCTACCCATCAGCCTCTACACACCAACTCCATCCAACCCTACACACCATGTGGGGATAAAATCGACCCACCCATCCTTACACACCATGTCAGTATCGGCGCGCGAGATAATCGAGAATTGCAAAAATGAGCCGCCGATATTAGGCTTAAGAGCCTTTCAGAATACTTCCTCCAAAACGTCAACCCAACCCCCATACAATGCAATATACAGATATGACATGCTAACGTGCAATCTATCAATTCATACAATCAGTTCAGATATCACAATTCATGCTCAGTAGAGAAATCAGACAGTCAGAATACTCGTTTAGGGGTCTAAGTAATGCTTACCGACCCTACAGTAGGTCCACAGTCGACTAGGGCGACCCGTGCAACCTTACAGATCACTTTAGAAAAATGGGCTCAAATGCCCCTGTGGCTTAATCGTGTTGACACACACGCCTGTGTAGCCTACACGACCCAATTTGGCCTTGGCCGTGTGGATCACACGGTTGGCCCAGAATCCCACACGCCCGTGTGGCCCACACGGCCCAAAAGTTCGAGCCTGTGTGTCGCACACGACCTTACTCGGTCATCACCGTGTCACTTACGCACTGCCTGGCTCATTGATTACACGGCCGTGTTGTGGCTCACAGCCTTGTACATGGCCTACCACATGGTCGTGTGGTGTTGACTGAATCATTTTTTGACTTTCACTAATTCTCATTTTCTGTATTTTTAGGTACACACCTAGAATCGTTAGAAGCTAATCCAAACTTCGAGCATTCCCGAACCTATATATTTATAAATATATATTCGATTAATCACTTAAAAACTGAATACATCTAATCCCAAAACGAGGTAACCATCTTTCGAATGATAAGCTATTACCTTCTATCGATTAGCAAAAAGTCCACGCCCTTAAAACGTTGATGAGCGATAACCAGCCCTTCGATGAGCCCCTAATCACTAAATGAATCCTTAGTAAACTATCAATTAATTAATCAAAACACAAAAACACACATTTAACTTACTGAACGTGCAACCAATTGAAGAACAACAGAAACGATTGAAAAGGGAAGACAAAAACGGAAAGAAAGGGGAAAACAATGGGATTTTCTGTAGCAAAAGAAGAGAAAACGACAGAGTCTTTTGAGAAGAGAGAGAAATTTGGTAATGGGAAATAAAATAAAATCCCGATAACTCTCTAATCCTCCAATTTACTCCCCCACTTTCCCACTTAAACTCCACCACTTAGAATCCAATTTTACTCAAACACTCCCATGGCCTCTAGCAAAAACAATTCCCTTGCTCGCATAGAGATTCAAACTCTAGACCTCTAATAACTTAACACTCAACTTAACCTCCAGACTAGCAGGCCCATTCTGTTATAGTTTTACACACTTTTCCTTATAAAGCTACTAACCAAAGATGGGGATTTATTCATATAAAAACAAGGATTTTTCCCAAGCCAAAGCTTGAACTTGGGACCTCTCAGCCACGCCTAGAACCCTTAACCACTAAAGTAGACAGATATTTGTCTCACACATGCACAAAAACAAACACATAAATTTTGGGGTGTTACAGTTTTGTTAAAAACTTTCGATTATTGCTTCACCAATAACCAAATTATTGTGGAAAAATGTTGAGTTTGTCTGGTCTGATAAGTGCCAACAGAGTTTTAACCAGTTGAAGAACATGTTGACGGAAGCTCTAATGTTGACTCAGCCTGAATCTAGAGTAGCATATGTTATTTATAGTGATGCATCTCTCAATGGTTTAGGTTGTGTGCTTATGCAGACAAGGAAAGTAGTAGCTTATGCTTCTCGGCAGTTAAATTCACATGAAAAGAATTATCCTACTCATGATCTTGAGCTAGTCGCGATTGTATTCACTTTGAAGATTTGAAGACATTATTTGTACGGCGATAAATGTCACGTGTTTATAGATCACAAAAGTTTAAAGTATTTGATGACTCAGAAAGAATTGAATTTGAGATAAAGACGATGGTTACATTTACTGAAACATTATGTTCTAGTTATTGATTATCATCTGGGAAAAGCTAATGTAGTTACAGATGCACTTAGTTGAAAGTCGTTATTGTTTGCACTTCGAACGTTGAACACTCATTTGGCTCTTAATAAAGATGGTTCTGTATTAGCTGAATTGAGAATGAAACCCGTGTTTCTACAATGAATTCAGGAATTGCAAGATGAATATTCGAAGTTAATAATGAAACGATAGTTGATTTAGGATAATCTGAGTTCGGAGTACAATATTGATGATAGTGATATATTGCATTATCGAGGTAGAATTTATGTTCCGAATAATCCAAAATTGAAGCATGATATTCTTTCTGAAGCTCATAGTAGTACGTATTCTATTCATCTGGGAAGTACGAAGATGTATTGTGACTCGAAATAGATGTACTGGTGGCCAGGTATGAAATGAAAATTTTTTGAATTTGTAGCTAAATGCTTGATTTGCCAGCAGGTGAAAGCAGATAATCAGGTACCTTGGGTTTACTATAACCTATTTTGATTCCTGAATGGAAGTGTTAGCGAGTCACGATGGATTTCATATTTGGTTTACCTGTAACTCCAAGAAAGAAAGATTTGATCAAGGTGATTGTTGACAGATTGACTAAATTGGCACATTTTATTCCAGTCAGAACAGACTTTACACTTGAGAGATTAGAGAACTATATGTATCTGAGATTGTGAGACTACACGGAGTTCCAACATCTATCATTTTAGATCAAGATTCGAGATTTACATCAAGGTTTTGGAGGAAATTTTATGAGGCTTTGTGCACTAAGCTTAATTTCAGCATGGTATTTCATCCTCAGATGGACGAGAAATCTGAACAAGTGATTCAAATTCTGGAGGATATGTTGAGATGTTGTATACTCGAATTTGAAGGTAGCTGGGAAAAATATCTATCATTAGCAAAATTTGCTTATAATAACAGTTATCAATCCAGTATAAAAATGGCATCGTTTGAAGCTTTTTACGGGAGAAAATGTAAAACACCATTGTATTGGTCTTAATTCAGTGAATCCAAAATGGTGGGAGTTGATTTGATCCGAGAAACAGAAAACATAGTTCGAATTATTCGGGATAGTTTGAAAGCTGCATCTGATCGTTAGAAATCGTACGTAGATCTGAAAAGAAAAGATAAAGAATATGCTGTTAATGATCAGTTATTCTTAAAACTCTCTCCGTGGAAGAAAGTGTTACGGATCGACAGGAAAGGAAAGCTAAGTCTGAGATTTATCAGACCATATGAAATTGTTGAAAGAATCGACCCTGTAGCTTATAGATTAGCTTTGCCCTCTAAACTCGAGAAAAATCCATAATGTGTTCCACATACCAATACTGATACGGTACAGATCTGATCCTTCACATGTGAGTCCTCATAGTGAGATTTAGCTACAGTCAGATTTGACGTATTCGGAGGAACTAGTGAGAATTGTAGCTCAGGAAGTTAAAGAATTACAGAATAAATGAGTTCCGTTAGTAAAAGTATTGTGGCATTGTCATGGTTCTGAAGAAGCCACCTGGGAAACCGAAGAATCAATGAGATTACAATATCTGAATCTATTTTCAGATAACAATTTCGAGGACGAAATTTCCTAAGGGGGAAAAGTTGTAACAACCCGATTTTCAGTGGTGATGGAATAGTGGTTTTGGGACCACAAATTTCTATCGTGTTGACTCGTAAATATTATTTTTAGAATATTTATATTCATTATAGTCGTATTAAAATTTGGTTAAGAAATATTAATGTTTAGTTAGTTAATTAAAGAAAAAAGTTTAAATTGATAAAGGTGCAAAACTTGCTAATTATAGCAATTAGGTGATGAAATTACGTAATTATGAATTGAGAAAGGACTTAAGTGATAATTAAGCCCTAAACAATATAGAGGGACGACAAATTGATGGAAAATGACAAAATAATGAAATTATAATGGCAAACTTGTAATTTAGTTCTTCTTCATTTTACATGACCATAGCAGAAATTCATGGTTTTTCAAGGAAAGAAAATCAGCCAAGCAAATTGTTATGCATGTGAGTGAATTTCTGTAACACCCCTAACCCGTATCCGTCGCCGAACTAGGGTTACGAGGCATTACTGAACATAAATACAGTTCTGAACATTTCCAAGTTAACACAGGTCATACTCATATAAATACATGTAAAGCATGTAAACAATTACATATTAAACATACATTAAAAAAAAATTAAACTTTACATTTCTTAATTCTAAATGTTCGCGTATATAACCAAATAATATTAATACAAGGTATTTATTCCTTAGCATAAATATATATATCATTATAAATTTCACAATTTATACCAACCACATAAGCATCATATATTTATATATATGCGTATACACTTTCATTATAAACTGAGCCATAATGACAAGCATCATTCGATTACACTCACATATACATGAGCATATGTATAATCAACATCTAACTAAAACTCATATAATTCCCATAGTTTACTATTGCACAAATCACTATTCATTAGGTCATTTATCATTGTCTCACTTACATACTATATTAAACAAAACAATCTCAATAGATAATCATTATTTAACTTTATCAACCTTACCAATGTATTTAACCATTTATCCACTTAAAGTACGCATACATTTTCCATGTAAACCGGACCAAATAAATCTATGCATATTCGAATATACACATACCTTATTAACATTTTTAATCTGTTAATAACCAAAACCGAGTTTCATTCATTAATACATAACATATCCTATATCATGCATATCTAAATATACCCTAAACAAGCTTAACATCTGAACACATGTTTATAATTGACTAAACATACACCAGGATCGAATCATCTAACCATACTTATACAAATTTATATACACCATGACCGAATCATCAACCACAACCAAGTCCACCAATCATTTTCAAGCTATTTCCAAAACATATAGCACCAATCACATATACCATTCATTCATTTCATATAACATTATAATCAAAACGGAATAGACCATTATCAAACATATCCAAATCCAAACTTTGAAGTTAAGCTATATTCGCATGGCTCAAATTATACATACTCAAAGTTGAACAAAATACATATTAGCCTATACATGCCATAAGTTCGAAAATAGACTTTTAAAAATAGCAAAGGTTGACAATAGTGTGGATGACTTCGATGACGATCCCTGAGCTCGTAACTTACAACCAAAATCTATAAAACAGAGTAACAAAAACACGCAGAGTAAGCTAACTTAGCTTAGTAAGCCTTAAGCAAATTAAACAACTCAAATGAATAATCAAAACATTTCAAACAAGCCGAATTGTATCATTAATGTTATACTTTAAAACAAATAAGTTACCTTGGCCGAATGCTAATATTTCTCATTTAGCATATTGTTATTCAACTTTTCATTCCCAAAATAACACTATCTCAATTATGCTTATATTCAAACATATATACTCATGAATTAAACTCAACTTTATAAACCAACATCACTCATTTGGTCGAATATAGAAAATCAAATATAATATCTCATATATACATACCTATTTGGCCAAATATTCAAAATCCAAAATATCATCTCATAAATACTTACTTGTATGGACGAATACACAAGGTTCATTATATCATCACATATGGCCGAATATACAAGTACAATATAACATCATATATGATCGAACATACAAGTTCAATAAAACATCACATGTAATCGAATATTCAAGTTTAATATAACATCACATGTGGCCAAATATACAAGTTCAATATATTATCACATATGTACATACCTATGTGGCCGAATATACAAGGTCATTTAGATCAACTTACTTGCTCAATTTCCACATCAATGTGAAGTCGTATAGACATAGACTTGAAAATAAATCATCGGCATAAACCTGCTAGGCATAAGCTTGAATCATACACCAGCACAAGGCCTGCTAGACTCAAGGTCTGATTCTTATTTATTCATTGGCAATAAGCCTGCTAGGCACAAAGCCCGATCAAATTCACCAGTACAAGGCTTGCTAGGCTCAAAGCCTGAATATGACTATTATAATGTCATTCCATGGAAAGTTCATACAAACTTTTAGAGGTTTTAACTCAATCGAATAAAACTCATCCACATAACTTTAATGTTAAACCATATTTGGCTACCCTATTATACAACTATAAAATTTGAATCATCATAGTAAATCATTTTATATTCGAAATAAATGATGTTTAATTTCTAAAAGACTTACCTCGGATATCGACGAACGTTATAAATTGGCTATTCGACTATTTTTGCTTTTCCCCAATCCAAGTCCGATTTCTTTTGTTCTTAATCTATACAATTTCAAATTAACCTCATTTAAATAAGATTTCATTCAATTTAATCCAAGAGCACATAAATGGGCAAATTACCATTTTTACCCCTAATATTTCATACTTTTACAAATTAGTCCTATTTGCATAAAACACAAAATACACAAAATCTCACAACAACATAGTTGGGCCGAATCTTCTATATACTCATACTAGTCCACATATTTCATCTATTTCACATTTTAGTCCCTCAATTTATTATTTTTGCAATTTAGTCCTAATTACTCAAAATCATCAAAAACTCCAATATAAAACATATTAATTCAAAACATATCTTTCATAATTTATCATTAAACATCACAAAGCACAAATATTCATCAATGGAATAACTCAAAATATTCACCAAAATAAAAAATTTGAGCATGGGTCGGATAGCATTCGAATCAACAATCTCAAAAAAGTAAAAATTATCAAAAACCGAGCTAAAACTCACCTTGAATCAAGCTCCAACAATGGCCGAACCTAAGGAACTCTTGTTTCTTTTTCTTTTCTTTTATATTCGGCCATGCAAGAATATGAACAATGGCTTTTTATTTATTTTATGTTTTATATTATATAACATTATTAACCAATTTACATATTTAACCTTTAACTTAAAATATAATCCCATTATAAATTAAGGTTACTACCGTCCATCATACTTATTCATGGGCTAATTGCATTATAAGTACCTCATGCAACAAAAACATCATCAATTTGGCCCTTTATATAATTAACTACCACATTTTCATTTTAAGCGATTAAGTCCGTTTATTTAATCGGACACTCAAACAATAAAATTAAATCACGAAATTTTCACGGATACTAATTCACACATAATAAACATTAAAAATAATATTTAAATATTTTTCTAACTCAGATTCATGGTCCCGAAACCATCGTTCCGATTAGGGTCTAAATCAGACTTTTACAATTTCTTACCCGTTTCTTGTAATTTTTATGTTTTTGGGATCGTTGCAACTAGGTCCAGCTAGCACGTACCTTTGTTTTCAATTCTGTTAAAAATTTTGAAAGTTTCCGTTTTTGAATATTGGATGTTTTTTTTTATGAATATCATATATTGGATCTTTGATTGTGTTGTATGATGATTTTGTAAAGTGATTTTTTTAAATTTTGATTTTAGGATTAAATTGTGAAAGTGTCAAAATATTAGGGTTTGATAGTGATTTTTTGGTTTATTAAGGGCTATTTTAGGGCCTAAAATATTTGGATAGATTATTGATTTGGGAAAATTAGTTAATTTGATGAATTTCGAGTTAAGGGACTAAATTGCAAAAATGGTAAAAGTTTGGGTTAATTGTGTAAATTAAAAAAATAAAAGGGTATTAATTGTAAAATGGATTGGAAATGAAAAATATGCTAATAAATGAGTAATTTTATATTTTAGATCAAGATCCCATAGATACTCGTGAAAAAGGAAAAATAGTGGAATAGTCCTTGAACTTCTACAATTACTACAATTTAGTCCAGGTAAGTTCGTACGGTTAAAATTTAACATTTTTAATAATTGGTGATTGGTATTATGTATATGTTCTATTTTTGGAAATGAATTATTCTTGAATTATGATACTGACTTGCATATTCGGTTTGAATTGAACGTGGGATTTGAGTACATTCGTGATTTGGTGTTTAACGGGAGTTTGGAGTGGAAATGGTATTGGAGGGAGATATCGAATTTTTACCCAAGTAAATCGAGGTTCAGCATTTGTTACGAACTCTTGTGTTTTACTTTCTGTTTGGCGTGATTTGGTGGATCAGCTTTTACGAGCTTCTATTCAGCTTTTGAGCTTCTATTGATGATGTACTCTTACCCGTAAGTTGTTCTTCGGATGGAAAATCTTGTTAAGGTAACTTGTTTAATGAATTTGAAAGACAGGTTAGTTAGTTTTATATTGATTTGAATATGAATGTATTTATCGATTAAAGTTGTGAGTGACAGGGAGTTCTCTTTGATGATTTTATTGTTTGAATTATTATAGTTAGTTCGATAAGATTTATCATTTAACTTGTCAAACTTACTAAGCTCCATTAAACAAGTTTTTGAAAGTTGGACGATTGGACCGGCACTCAAGTCACACTATCCAGTTTATCTTAATAGTTTTTGAAACGTTAAATCCGAATTATATGGCATGTATAGGCTCTTGTGCTATTTTGGTTAATGTTTAGTTTATGTAAATGTTATGAATGATATTTTGTGCAAATACCAATTCGCAAATGGTTTGAGAACGAGGTATAAATGTTATGCTAGTATGTGTGGCTTATATATATTTGAATTATTGTGATTGTGGTAATTTTGTTAGGTATATTGATTTGGTATTGCTTGAATGAATTGATGAATTGAATTAACATGTATTTTGAGGTAAAGTCATATATAATTGTACTGTAAGAAATCCAAGTTTGAAATTAATTTTTCTAGAAACATACAGAATCTTTAAAATGGTTTCTGGAAAACCTTAACTTTGGTTCTTAAATATCGTTTCTGTAACACCACTAACTTGTGTTTGTTACCGGAACAGGGTTATGAAGCATTACAAGACTAACAGAATAATAAACCATTTAATTCATACATCAACCCAAACATCATCAAATTACAATCAAATACATTCATAATGTCCCTTGATTGAGCCCTTGAGTCCCTAAAAATACTATAGAAACAATCTAGGACTAAATCAAAAATATTTGAAAATTTTAGGAAAAATTTGAAAATTTTAGACTACAGGGGTCACACAGTCATGTGGCTAGGTCGTGTGAATCACACGGCTAAGACACAATGCCCGTGTCTCAGGCTATGTGGACATTCGAAATAGGGACACAATTGTTTCCTAGCCCATGTCTATGCCCGTGTAACTCACTGACTTGGTCACACGGCCAAGCCACACGCCCATGTGCCAGGCTGTGTGCTACGCTGTGTAACAACCTGGCTTGCATGTCTTGAACCTACAGGAGACACACGACCGTGTCGCATGGCCGTGTGCTACACATGGCTGAGACACACACCTGTGTCTAATGCCATGTGGCTTCAAAATGAACCTTTAAACACAAGTTTACCATTTCAAATTGCTTGGACCTTAAGAAACTCAAATACTAACCAAAATACCAAATCAAAATGACATTAATTGGGTTAAAAATACATCAAAACCAACCTAGTATGTGCCTAACCAATGTACCCTCATTGGTACCACAATTATATATTACTTTACCTCAAAATACAAGTTAGTGGTGTTACAGAAACGATATTTAAGAACCAAAGTTAAGGTTTTCTAGAAACCATTTTAAAGATTCTGTATGTTTCTAGAAAAATTAATTTCAAACTTGGATTCCCTAACCCGTCTTTATCATCGGATTAGAGTTACGGAGTATTACAGTACAATTCAGAACATTCAGAACATTTGATTTCAAATAGAACATTCATTCAATTGTAATTATAATAATCATTTACACATTCCATTTATAACATACAATACACTTACGGGCCTTAAATCAACTATAAGGGGTACTAAAACTAGTTTGGGAACCTTCTAGGATCAATTTGAAACAAAACAGAAAATTTTGAAAAAAAACTTGAAAGTTTTGGAAACAGGGGCCATACGGCTGTGTGGCCAGGTCGTGTGACATATCCTAGACCATGTAGACATTCGAAGTAGGGACACACTTCTATGTTCCAGCCCATGTGTGCATCCGAAAAAGGGTTATATGGCCATGTCATAGGTCGTGTATTAGACCGCATGACAAATTATTTTGAGACAGACGGTTATGTCATAGACTGTGTGAAACCTGCACCTAAAATACAAATGACACATGTTCGTGTGGCTCCACACGGCCGTGTGACAGCCCGTGTCTCAGGCCATGTGCTCTATTTTTAATCCCAAAAACAAGCCATCATATACCCAAATCTTGCACACCAAGACACACCATTCCTACATGCATTCACATGACCAAAACACCATCAAACACACTTCAAAACATACCAAATCAACTATTTTATAATACATAACCAATATGCTAACAAAGGGCACAACAAGTACGAATAAAATTTAATCCTATTCAACATTACAAGTTTCTAACTTATACCTATATCAAACATGCAAAATAACCATTCAAGAACATGCCATTCTAGCATAAGATATACACTATTAATAGAGCATGCATAAAGGTCCAAATTCACATATTTACATCATATACATACCACAACTGTAACGCCCCAAAAATCTAAATATCTATATTGGTGTGTTGTGTTGCATATTGCATGCCTACTCCAGTGGTCGAGTGTTGAAGAAGTCCTGAGTTCAAGCTGTGGCTTGTGCAAATTTGTTTTTTTATTATTAAACCTTGGTTGTTCACTGTAAGCTTCTTCAATAAATACGGTTAAGTGATGTAAAAAAGAACCTACTACTCTAAGGGATAAAGACGTAGGGAGAGTGCTAGGGGATATGGGGTTTGAGTCTTAGAAACTCAAAGGAATATTTCATTTTGCTTGCTACTGCCGTTGGGGAAGAGTTGTAGTTGGACTGAAACTGGAGTGTTGAGAAGTGTGGGGAGTGTGGCCAAATTCTAGGGAATTGTTGGAGGGGATTTCGGTTGGTTGGTATTGGGATAGGTGTGAGTGATGGTTGAGTGATTTTAGGAGCGTTAAGGGGAGAAATATTAGGAGTTTGAAGGGAGTGGAAGAAGTGTGCCGAGTGGGGACTTTCATTCTTGGCAATTTTGGCTGAATTGGCAATTCTTTAGAGTTTTCGGTTTTGTCTGCATTTTGGGGATTCTCCTCTCTTATTTCTTTTGGTGAGGTTTCGACAATTAGTGTTTCTTTTCTTTTGTTACGAGAGTCGAAGTGTTGGTTCCTAGGTAATTTGTGATTTGGTAGCTTTTGGTTTACTTTACTCTCCAACCCTTTTTAGTTCACAGATTCTTTTCTTTCTCATCATCTTTTTTGTCAATCAGTTTATCCCTTTTGGCCGAATGCTTTCTGCCTTCTTCCAAATTTCTTAAGACTACTTTCTTCTTTTTTTTAGTATACCTTGGTCGATTTCCTCTTCATCCCTCTTCTCAATATTTCTTTTCCTTTTACCTTTGTTCTTAGGCTGAATACCTCATCTTGTCACTTCATCTCTTTTTTATTCGGTTATAAGGTAAGTGTTCTTGACTTCTCTTCTTCTTCTTACTTTTGGCTTTCTTCCCGTTGCACTTTATGGGGTAGTCAAACTTCCCTTGGTGGGCAGAAGTGTAGTTGCTTGTCTTCCTTATTCTCGGTTAATAGTTCTTCCCCCTCTAATATTGATTTTCTTTATCGGCTGCTGTTAGGGGTGACTGTGCCATCTTGTGCTTCGATTTAGGAGGGTACCTTGGTGAGCTGATTATTGCTACCCTCCATTCGTAGTGCTACTTTTTGGTAACTGGTTCACTTGGTTTAGTGGTTTACATTTAGGGTTGTACCTAACAAAGTTAGGTTTTAATGTAAATTCTTGATAAGGAGTGGGTGATTATTGGCTTAGGGGAGGATTAAAACCTACTTGCTGAATCAAGGCGAGTGAAAGATTTGATTAAGGATTTAGGTTTGATAAGAGGGTGTTAACCCTAATGATTTAAGGACTGACATTGGATCATAATCGATGTAGGTTTGAGTACGTGGCGAGTGGCGTTCTTATCATCAACAGGTGTGTAATCACACTGTCCTTAGCAATAGATCAACAAAAGCCGAAAGTGTTCGACTGTTGGCATTACGCAAGCGTACGCACGCACATGTGGTGAGCCGAATGCTCAAAACTTGGGCATTCGATCGAGGAGGCCACCATGAACGATTTCATAGGCTTAGGCCGATTTTAGGCCGAAATGAGCAGTGTGGGCCCCACGGGCTCATGGGCCCCACACGGGCAGTTTGGCAAAGATATATGGAGATTGTTGGGCTGGCTGTGTAGTTTGCACAGCCAAGGCCATTGTTTGGGCTTATTGGGCCACACGAGCGGGTGGGCCACATAGGCCGTAATGTGGGCTTGGGCCTATTTTTACTGTTTAACTGTTAAGGTTGCACGGGTCACACGAGATGACTGTGGACCTACTGTCGGGTCGGTAAGTATACGTAGACCCTAATTTATGAAATAACTGTTATACCCTTATGAAGTAAATGATGAAAATACCCCTATGTAATGTATGACTGTTTGAGCATGCCATTCTTATCGTATGTACATTTATATTATGTTGCATTGCATGGGGTGGGATATATATTGTTGAAGGAAGTGTACTGAAAGGCTATAAGCCTATTACTAGTAGCTTTGCTGCAAATACTGTTAGTACCGAAAGTGGTACCTTATTCTGAAGTGTAGTGATGGATAGGTTGATTTATTCCCCACCTGGAGTGTAGGGCTGGACGGAGTGGAGTGTAGAGGATGGTTGGGTAGGATCTCTTTATGCATTACTGATACTATATTGAATTGGGCTAAGGCCCACATTGTTAATACTATTGTAATGGGCTAAGGCCCACACTGATATTGCTACTGATATGGGCTTAAGCTAGACTGCTTAACACTGTATGTTTGAATGTTTATTAAATAAGGATTACACAATGAGTTTTGTAACTCACCTTCTCTGCTTAACTGTGCAGGTAATCCTTAGGGGGTCAGTGTGGCGAGGAACTCAGAGATGGCCACACCATTGTTTATCATTTCGTTTTGACTTTACTAAAAGTAGGTTTATTTGGGGTATTTCATGTAATAAGGTAGTTTTAAGTTTTATTTTTATTTGGGGATTTTATTAGATTGATTTATATTCGTTAGCCGTAGGACGTGGGTTTTCAAAAAGTAAAATGATTTTCAACTAACATGCTACGTAACCTGATTTAAATAATGACCTAGCAAAATGACATGTTTTACTAAACAAATCTGTAATTTAGGCAAATGGATTAAACAAGTTAGCTTTTTAAAAGAATCACAAACAAGGTTTAACACAAACGAGCTTTTCTATTAAATTTGCGAATCTTTTTCAAAACTCACTTTTATGTGACATCACAGATGCGGCCCTAACGTCTAGACTGAGTTTGTGGTGTTACATTTAGTGGTATTAGAGCCAGGTTATAAAATCTTGACTGTGGATTTGGATTTTCTTAAAAATGGAGATTTCAAAAGAATTGTTTCAAATGATGGAAAAAATATTCTGGGGTAATAGTTTTCGAATGTGTGGTCTACCGAGTCTCCAACGCTGATTCTGTAAGTTCTCTGTAACTACTGTTAGATTTAATTGAAATAAGATTATCGTAGATGATAGACCTTACTGAAACCCATGTTAGGGAAACCTAAAACTGTAGTAAGACTACGATCTGCAAAAACAAACAAATCTGAATTATTGATGCTATTTTTTTCATAAAACATCTGCTAATAAACACTGGAACTATAAAGCTGATGCACAAAACTGTTAATACAAATAATACGCGAATCGACTATGAGCACTAGAGGTACTTGTGGAAGGGGTACTAAGGTCGCGGCGGAGGCCGTGAGGGTGCTCAAGCTGGATCTTCGGCTTCGGATTATATGCCTAACGTTGAGGCAAGAGAGGCTCCGGATTCACCTGTGACCGAGACTAGGTCACATGATCAGGCGGTTGGGGATGACGCACTATCCCAAGCTATGCTATGGATTTTGGAAAGGGTCGTTGGGCCCAATACTGGTACTGTGGGCTGTGGGTCAGTGACGGAACGACTCTAGTCTAATGGGGCTGAGATTTTTAGGGGTATCACTGGAGTTGCCCCTCATGTGGCTATGTAACAGTTCAGTTTTAACCCTAGTCAGAACAGTGGTTTCGGGACCACATATTCGAGTTAGAAAAATATTTAAATATTATTTTCTGTGCTTATGATGTGTGAATTAGCTTGTGTGAAAGTCTCATGTAAAAATTTAACTGTTTGTGTACTTAATTTGCAAAAAGGACATAAATGTGTAAAATGTAAAAGCTATGCCCTAGATATTGATTACGACTTGAGTATGATGATATTCGACTATGTTTGGCACTAAGTGTGCGGTTTAGTATAGCTTCGGCTACAAATGGCACTAAGTGTGCGAGTTACAATAGCTTCAGATATATAAGGCACTAAGTGTGCGATACCGACTAAGCTTCGGTTAATTGAAATGGCACTAAGTGTGCGGAATCATTTTAGTTCCAGCTAACCCTTACGGTACTATCATTTTAGTTCCAGCTAACCCTTACGGTACTAAGTGTGCAAATGTTTAAAGTATGAATGATCGACTGAAAGTCTTCTAATATTCAATGAAATGTTAGTATGTAAGTGAAGAAGTACAGACAACTTCAGCTATGTATGATACCTATGTGGTAGATGAGATTATATGTGTTCAAATCATGGAATTAATATGGTGATATGGATTGAAAATATGTAAATACTTATGTGTTGATGTTTTATGTTATATATATTGTTAATGATTATAGTACGAGCTTACTAAGCTTTTGGAAAGCTTACTTTGTGCGTGTTTGCATTGTTTTATAGATATCGAAGCTACTGCAAGCTCGGAGGCCGTCAAGGATCATCACCACACTATCGAACCTTAATTTGGTACTTTTGAAAGTGTAAATATATTTAAATATGGCATGTATAGGCTAGAAGGTCTATGTATTTAAGCTTTGAAATGTATATATGTTATGCCATGAGAGTGGCTAATAAATGGTATGTTTATGCTTAGTTTTGGTAAATGGTTTGTGATTTCATATTGTGTATGCTTGTAATGGTTATATAGCCTTGTATGTGGTGATCATTTTGAAATATGTCAAGTTGAGAAAATGGTAAGTTTAAGCATGAAATACAATGTGCCATATGTGAGCTATGAAATGAGCATTTTGGGATGTTGTTGTAATAAGATTTTTAATGTGTTTTGGTAAGGATTTGAATAGGTTATTGAATAATGATGATTTAGTTATAATGAAGCATGTTTTGAGCATGGAATTGGCTGAAAGTTTTGGTATAAATGTTGTTTAATATTGCTTGTAGGAATGACCCATAAAGGGGTGGCAAGTTGGCTTAAACCAAGCCTGCATTCTGCCACACATCCACGGACCATGGGCGTGCCTTGTGGTCATGTATGCAAAGCAGTAACCTCTTAAGATCACACAGTTAAGACACATAGGCATGTTATATGGCCGTGAGCTCAAGTCAGTAGCTAGATAAGTATCATACGGCCATAGCACACGGGCGTGTTTGTTGGCCGTGGGCGAAAGTCAGCATATATACTCTATTTTGGCACGGTTGGATCACATGGGCGTGTCTAGTGCCCATGTGAGGCACACGGCCTGGTTACACAAGCGTGTGACCTCAACAGATTGAAAACTTTTTTGAGTTCTGAAATTTATGAATGTGTTCGGTTTAGTCTCGACTGTCCTTTAAAGTATGTTTTAGGTCTCGTGGACCTTCATAAGGGACAAATTGTTGATGATTGCTTATGTATTAATGTTATTTGATATCTGTGATTCTAAATTGATCTGAAATGTTCTATCTGTCTGGTAATGTCCCTTACCTATTCCGGTGACGGTTACGGGATAGGGGTAATACAAGCTGAATATTGGATAGAGGCCATAGAGAGGATCGTGGATGACTTTGATTGCACCCTCGAGCAGAAACTTAAAGATGCAGTGTCGTTGCTGTGGGATGAAGCCTACCAGTGGTGGCTTACTGTGAAAGAGGGTACTCAGCCCGATCGATAACTTAAGAGTTTTTCAAGAATTCCTTCCAAGGGAAATATGCAGGCACTAGCTATGTGGATGCCTGCAGAAGGGAGTTTCTGAATCTGACCCGGGGGGATAAGACCGTAGCTGAATATGAGGCAGAATTTTTGCCATTGAGCCACTATGCGCGAGGCATGGTGGCCACTGAGTATAAGCGTTGTGTTCATTTTGACGACGGCCTCAAAGGTAATCTACGAGTTTTAATAGCTCCACAAAGGGAGCGAGATTTTGCAGTGTTAGTAGAAAAGGCAAAGATCGCTGAGGATGTGAAGTGCGCTGAGTGCCAGAATCGTGAGAAGGATAAGGGGAGAAACAAGAGGGTTTGGGAGCCCTCAGGTTCAGTTATAGGGCCTAAGAAGAAGGCCAGGTTTGATGGGCCAGCTATAATTGGGGCACCTGTTGCTACTTTTGGGTCGCAACCTTGTACAGTTTGTGGGAAACGCCATCAGGGTGAGTGCTGGGTACAGATGGGGGCATGTTTTAGGTGTGGACTATAGGGCACTGTATCAGGGATTGTCCACGGAGGCCCGATCAGATGCAAGCTAGTGGTAAGGGTACTATTCAGCCGTAGAGAGGTTTTCAGCAGCCACTGAGAGGTCGTGGTCAAGCCAGAGGTGGAAATGGCATGAGATTTGGTTGTGCAGCACCGGGCAGAGATGTGGGTCATACTTAAGCGAGGCAGCCAGCACTGGTTTATGCTACACGTCGCTGAGAGGACGGAGACACCTCATATGTTATTACGGGTACCTTTTTTTATTCATCAGGCACCTTACTTTACATTGATTGATGTTGGTTCTACGCACTCTTATATAGCATGCACTGTGTCTGAGACTTTGGATGTGATGCGTGAGAACACTATGAGCGAGATTACCATGTTGAGTCTATTAAGGCAGTTAGTGAAAGTGAATAAACTGTATAAGGAGGTACCTTTGGAGGTTCAAGGAAGAAACATTTTGGCAAACTTAATGGAACTCCCTTTTGGGGAATTAGACTTTATACTAGGTATGGATTGGCTAGTTAAGCATCAGGCAAATTTGGATTGTGCTACTAAGTGGGTGGTTCTAAAAACGGTAGAAGGCAACGAGGTAATTATGGTTGGAGAGCGTCGTAATTATCTATCGAATGTGATTTCTACACTTAGGGCTGAGAAGCTCGTGCGTAAAGGTTGTGAGGCGTATCTAGCCTACGTCAGTGTTTCGAGTTCTGAGGTTTTGTCTGTTAAAGATATCAGAATAGTTAAGGACTTTCCTGACGTCTTCTCTGATGAGTTACCTGGGTTACCTCCAAGCCGAGAAGTTGAGTCTGGGATAGAGCTCTTGCCAGGCACAGCTCCGGTGTCCATCGCCCCTTATAGAATGGCACCGAAGGAGCTGGAAGAGCTTAAGGCTCAAATTCAAGAGTTGTTGGATCGAGGGTTCATCCGCCCTAGTGTGTCTCCATGGGGAGCACCGATTTTGTTTGTGAAAAAGAAGGATGGAACTATGCACATATGTATCGACTATCGACAATTGAACAAATTGACTATCAAGAATAAGTACCCCTTGCCAAGGATTGACGATCTATTCTACCAATTTCAAGGAGCCTCGATCTTCTCTAAGATTGATCTCCGATCGGGATACCATCAACTAAAAGTTAAGGAGACTGATGTGTACAAGACAACATTTAGGACTTGTGACGATCATTGCGAGTTCCTAGTGATGCCGTTTGGACTGACGAATGCATCAGCGGCTTTTATGGATTTGATAAACCGAGTGTTCTAGCCCTATCTAGATCGGTTTGTATTGGTGTTTATAAATGACATTCTGGTGTATTTGAAGACTGAGGAGGATCGTGATGCACATCTTCGGGTTGTTCTACAAATTTTGAGGGAGAAACAGTTGTATGCTAAATTCAGCAAATGTGAATTCTGGCTATGTGAGGTAACTTTTCTGGGTCACGTGGTATCTGCTGAGGGGATTAGGGTTGATCCTCAGAAAATTGAAGTAGTTCTATATTGGAAGCAACCTGAGTCAGTATCTGAGATTTGAAGTTTTCTAGGATTGGCAGGATATTATAGACAGTTTGTTAAGGGGTTTTCGTTGATTGCTGCACCTCTAACTAAGTTGTTGCGTAAAGGGTACTGTTTAACTGGACTGAGAAGCAACAGGAAAGTTTTGAGAAGCTTAAGAAAGTTCTGACTAAGGCCCCTGTCTTGATACAACCAGAATCTGGGAAGGAATTCACGGTTTACAGCGATGCATCACATGTTGGTTTGGGGTACGTGTTGATGTAAAAAGGTAAGGTAGTGGCGTATGAGTCTCATCAGCTTAAGACACATGAAGCGAACTACCCAATGCATGATTTGGAGTTGGCTACGGTGGTATTCGTACTGAAGATTTGGAGACATTACCTGTATGGTGAGAAGTGTATCATTTACATGAATCACAAGAGCCTCAAGTATCTCCTTACTCAGAAGGAGTTAAACCTTAGGCAGCCTAGATGGATCGAGTTGCTTAAGGATTATAATTGTTCGATTGAATACCATCCTGGAAAGGCTAATGTGGTAGCCGATGCACTGAGCCGTAGGGCTATTACTGATTTGAGGGCAATGTTTGCTCGTCTTAGTTTATTCGACGATGGTAGTTTACTGGCCGAACTTCAAGTTAAATCGAGATGAATTGAGTAGATTAAAAGTAAGCAGTTGGAGGTAGATTAAAAGTAAGCAGTTGGAGGATGAGTCATTGGGTTCTCATTTTCGACAGATTAAGAAGGGGGAAACTTCAGATTTTGGGCTCAATAGCGAAGGGGCACTTTGTTTCCATGGGAGAGTCTGTGTTCCGGGAGATATTGATTTGAGGCACTCTATACTACAAGAGGCACATAGTAGTCCTTACGCTATGCATCCTGGCAGCAATAAAATGTACCGAGACCTTTGGGAGTTGTATTGGTGGCCAAGACTTAAGCGGGAAGTTACTGATTTTGTGAGTAAGTGTCTCACTTGCTAGCAGGTTAAGGTAGAGCATTAGTTGCCTTCAGGGTTGCTTTAGCCTATCAAGATTCCGCTTTGGAAATGGAGAGAGTAACTATGGACTTTGTTAATGGGCTACCCCTAACGCCTTCTAAGAAAGATTCAGTATGGGTCATCGTAGATCGGTTGACCAAGTCTGCCCACTTTATACCTGTTCGTACTGATTACTCATTATAGAAGCTGGCTAAGCTGTATATATCTGAAATTGTGAGACTGCATGGGGTACCGATTTCTATTATATCTGATAGAGATCCTCACTTTACGTCTCAGTTCTGGAAGAAGTTACACGAGGCATTGGGTACAAGGTTAGACTTCAGTACTGTTTCATCCTTAGACAGATGGTCAGTCGGAGAGGGTAATTCAGATATTGGAAGACATGTTGAGAAGCTGTGTGATTGACTTCTGGGGCAGTTGGGAGGAGTACTTACCATTGGCGGAGTTTGCATATAATAATAGCTACCAGTCTAGCATACAGATGGTGCCTTACGAGGCATTATATGGTCGTAGGTGTCGTACTCCTTCATGTTGGACAGAGTTGGGTGAGCGGCATATTTTAAGTCCGGAGCTAGTATCTAATATCAAGGATAAGGTTAGGTTGATTCGGGATCGAATAAAGGTAGCATCAGACAGACAGAAGTCTTACGCAGATCTGAGGCAGAAGGAGATCGAGTTTTCTGTGGGGGACTTGGTGTTACTTAAGGTCTCACCATGGAAAAAGGTACTGAGGTTTGGTCGGAGGGGCAAGCTAAGCCCTAGGTTCATTGGGCCTTATCGTGTAATGAAATGTGTAGGACCGGTAGCCTACCAACTTGAGTTACCTCCGGAGTTGGATCAGATTTATAATGTGTTCCATGTCTCTATGTTGAGGTGATACCGTTCCGATCCTGCACACTTCGTTTCGGTAGAGAAGGTTGAGGTTAGACCAGATCTAACTTTTGAGAAGGAACCGATTTAGATTTTAGACCACGATGTGAAAGTTCTGAGGAGGAAGTCAGTTCCACTGGTTAAGGTGCTATGGCATAATCACAGTTCCGAGAAAGCTACATGAGAACCCGAGGAGGCGATGCGACAATAATATCCTCACCTATTTTGATCAGGTAAATTTTGAGGCCGAAATTTTCTTTTAGAGGGTAGAATTGTAACGCCTCAAAAATCTAAATATCCATATTGGTGTGTTGTGTTGCATATTGCATGTCTGCTCTAGTGGTCGAGTGTCCTGAAGAGTGTTGGAGAAGTCCTGAGCTCAAGCTGTGGCTTGTGAAAATTTGTTTTTTTTTAATTAAACCTTGGCTGTGGACTGTAAGCTTCTAAATAAATACAGTTAAGTGATGTCAAAAAAAACCTACTGCTCTAAAGGATAAAGACGTAGGGAGAGTGCTAGGGGATACGGGGTTTGAGGCTTGGCAACGCAAAGGAATATTTCATTTTGCTTGCTACTAGCGTTGGGGAAGAGTTGTTTTTGGACTGAAATTGGGGCGTTAAGGAGTGTGGGGAGTATGGCCGAATTCTAGGGAATTGTTGGAGGGGATTTCAGTTGGTTGGGATTGGGATAGGTGTAAGTGATGGTTGAGTGATTTTAGGAGCGATAAGGGGAGAAAAATTAGGAGTTTGAAGGGAGTGGAAGAAGCGTGTCGAGTGTGGACTTTCATTCTTGGTAATTTTGACTGAATTGGCAATTCTTTAGATTTTTTTATTTTGTCTGTGATTTGGGGATTCTCTTCTCTCATTTCTTTTGTTGAGGTTTTGGTAATTGATGTTTCTTTTCTTTTGTTACGAGAGTCGAAGTGTTGGTTCACGGGTATCTTGTGATTTGGTAGCTTTTGGTTTACTTTGCTCTCCAACCCCTTTTGGTTCATGGATTCTTTTCATTCTCATCATCTTTTTCGTCAATCAGTTTATCCCTTTTGGCTGAATGCTTTCTGTCTTCTTCAAAATTTCTTAAGACTACTTTCTTTTTTTGTTTAGTATACCTTGGCCGATTTCCTCTTCATCCTTCTTCTCAATATTTATTTTCCTTTTACCTTTGTTCTTAGGCCGAATACCTCATCTTGTCACTCTATCTCTCTTTTATTTGGTTCTGAGGTAAGTGTTCTTAACTTCTTTTCTCCTTCTTACTTTTGGCTTTCTTCTCTTTGCATTTTATGCGGTAGCCGAACTTCCCTTGGTGGGCGGAAGTACAGTTGCTTGTCTTCCTTATTCTCGGTTAATAGTTCTTCCCCCTCTAATATCGTTTTTCTTTATCAGTTGCTATCAGGGGTGACTGTGCCATCTTGTGCTTCGATTTCAAGGGTACCTTGGTGGGCCAATTGTTGCTACCCTCAATTCGTAGTGCTACTTTTTGGTAAGTGGTTCACTTGGTTCAGTGGTTTACATTTAGGGTTGTACCTAACAAAGTTAGGTTTTAATGCAGATTCTTGTTAAGGAGTGGGTGATTACTGGCTTAGGGGAGGATTAAACCCTACTTGCTGAATCAAGGTGAGTGAATGATTCGATTAAGGATTTATGTTTGATAAGAGGGTGTTAACCCTAATGATTTAAGGACTGACATTGGATCATAATCGGATGTAGGTTGGAGTACGTGGCGTGTGGCGTTCTTATCATCAACAGGTGTGTAATCATACTGTCCTTAGCAATAGATCGGCAAAAGTCGAAAATGTTTGACTGTTGGCATTACGGGAGCGTATGCACGCACATTTGGTGAGCCGAATGCTCAAAACGTAGGCATTCGATCGAGGAGGCCACCGTGAACGATTTCATGGGCTTAGGCTGATTTTGGGCCGAAATGGGCCGTGTGGGCCTTACGGGCTCATGGGCCCTACACGGATATGTGGATATTGTTGGGTTGGCTGTGTAGTTTGTACGACCAAGGCCATTATTTGGGCTTATTGGGCCACACGAGCGGGTCAGCCCACATGGGCCGTAATATGGGCTTGGGCCCATTTTTACTGTTTACCTGTTATGGTTGCACGAGTCGCACGAGACGACTATAGACTACTGTCGGGTCGGTAAATATACCTAGACCCTAATTTATGAAATGACTGTTTTATGCCTATGAGGTAAATGACGAAAATACCCCTCTGTAATGTATGACTGTTTGAGCATGCCATTCTTATCATATGTACATTTATATTTTGTTGCATTGCATGGGGTGGGATATATATTGTTGGAGGAAGTGTACTAAAAGGCTATAAGCCTATTACTGGCAGCTTTGCTGCAAATGCTATTAGTATTGAAATCGATTCCTTATTCTAGAGTGTAGGGATGGGTGGGTTGATTTATTCCACACAAGAAGTGTAGGGTTGGACGGAGTGGAGTGTAGAGGATAGTTGGGTAGGATCTCTTTATGCATTACTGATACTATACTGAATTGGGCTAAGGCCCACACTGTTAATACTACTGTAATGAGCTAAGGCCCACACTGATATTGCTACTGATATGGGCTTAAGCCAGACTACTTAACACTGTATGTTTGATTGTTTATTAAATAAGAATTACACACTGAGTTCCGTAACTCACCTTCTCTGCTTAACTGTGCAGGTAATCCTTAGGGGGTCGGTGCTGCGAGGAACTCGGAGATGGCCACACTATTGTTTATCATTTCGTTTTGACTTTACTAAAAGTAGGTTTATTTGGGGTATTTCATGTAATAAGGTCGTTTTAGGTTTTATTTTTATTTGGGGACTTTATTAGATTGATTTATATCCGTTAACTGTAGGACGCGGGTTTTCAAAAAGTAAAATGATTTTCATCTAACATGTTACGTAACCTGATTTAAATAATGAGCTAGCAAAAATGACATGTTTTACTAAACGAATCTGCAATTTGGTCAAATAGATTAAACAAGTTAGCTTTTCAAAAGAATCACAAACAAGGTTTAACACAAATGAGCTTTTCTATTAAATCTGCGAATCTTTTCCAAAACTCACTTTTATGTGACATCACAGATGCGGCCCTAACGTCTAGGCCGAGTTTGGGGTGTTACAACAACCAAGAACATTAATCACCACAATCTTGGCAAAATTCAAAACAAGCCAAAATGCTAAAATAATCTTTTAACCCTATTACATGCCAAAGCTCACATATATCATTTTATCTAAATGTTTGTCCAATGTACCCTCATTAGTACAACAAGTTAACATCCAAATCAACCAATAAACTAATTAAGCTTTACATCAATAAACAAATCTCATACTTCAATTGACACAAAACATAACCATAATGTTTACGACATACATATATCAAATTCTTATTTACATGCCACTTATAACCTGACCAAAGTGAACAAATAGTTACCGATCAAGTTGTCGGATAGTGTGATCTCCAAAACCAATTCAATCGATAGCTTGTATCCAATGATCTACGAGGAAGAAAAACCAAAATGAGGTAAGCTTGTGTAAAGTTTAGTAAGTTCAAAATAAACTTTAACTTTAACTTACCATAAATGATGTAATTTAAACATTTTACAAGATAATTCAATATCAAGGTCATGAGTTCCTTAATTACCTATACACAACACAAGTCTCATAAAGTTATTGAGTTCATACATGAAACATATAACTGTATCATATTATCAAACATATACATGAAAAACACATTGGTACATAAACCAACTATCACATATCCATTTAACATTTAACATCATTATTTCAAGTACTCATTTCAAATGTCCCCTTTCCCATATTTATATTCTTATAAATATTTTGTATAAACATTCTATAAAACCATTTCATATATATATTTCCATATAAGCATTTTGTATAACCATTTCATCTTACCATTTCATTTACACATTTAATATATAATCATTATGTATATCACATTTCGTTTCAATAGTTCATATAAACATATCATCCTCAACTCACTTACTTCAATTAAACAATTTGAAAACTAAATAAATTAGACTAATCATACTTGTCAACCATTTACGAGACCTGTATAGGATTAATACTGAAGATGGTTCATTATGCGCTTCTTGTTCTATAATAATTAAATCCAAACTAATTCATATATGTATATAAGTATCTACCTTTAATCACATAATCATCAATATGAAATATATTACAAAATCAATCTTGATAGAATATTCAAATAGTACACATCAATATTTCAACATTAAACACATATTTTCATAGCTTGGTGAACTATAGCAACTTAACTCAAATACTCGAGTAACTACAACACACTAAAGGCGTCAAAGATGCGTAATAGAGGCACCGGAGTGCAGACAATGGCACAAATGTGCAATCAGAGGCACCGAAGTGCAATCCCGTACAAGCGTGCGTACTAACCCTATTGGCATGCCAATTTTATCCTAATAGTTTACTACATTCAATAAGGCATTATAATTTATTTCAAACATTCAAAACTAGAGGCACTTTGCAATTTCTATTTGCATTTAATAAATTCATTGAACTCCTTTCAATAACATATAATCGCAACATTCACCAACTATCAAATACTTGTTTCTGACTTGTACTAATTTGCAACATTTAAGAATTTATTATTTATTAAAAAAAATCCATATTAACTACAATTAAATCATCACATATTAATACAATACATAAATAAGAACATATGTATATTCTATACTATGAACTTACCTAGATTACGCTTTCGGTTGACTTGAGGAGACTAATCCACGATTTTCCCATTTCTTCAATTATTGTCTTCTTAACTCGGTTCTTGAGCATGCATGTAAGAATAAGCTTTGCTGAAAGCTTTTACAAGTTACCTACGGAGGTTAAGGTTTGTTTATGAGAAAATAAGATGATAACATTTTTGGCATTTTGTTTCTTTTAATTTTCGTTTAATTATAAATTTATAATTTTTCCCTTTTAAAATTAATCAAATTTCATACAGTTAATTACCCAAAATCGTCCACTAATAGTTTAATTGGTATAATTACAATATAAAACCTCCTTCATTTAATAATTAAACCATCTAATCACTGTAATTCAATAATGACTAGATTTTACATCCTATACAAATTAGTCCTTTTTAATTAATTAACTATCTAAACATTAAAATTTCTTAACCAAATTTTAATATGGACCTAAAAACACTCTACAAATATTTAATAAAATATTTACAGGCTTGGTTTATAGAAATGAAGCCCCGATACCTCCTTTTCTAAAACCACTTGACGTTAAGGATACACCACTTGAACTTAACTATTCATTCAAACAATATAAATTACCAAATCAAAATTTATTATATTACTATATTTAACTCTTAAATATTAAATAATAATACTTACGGACTCTGTCACACCCCAAACCCGGCTGTAACGCCCCAAAATTCTTATTTCTGCTTTTGTGAAAATGTGACAATTGAGTATCTACTTTAGTGGTTAAGTGTTTTGGGTGTGTGTGAGAGGTCCCAAGTTTAAGCCCTAGCTTGGGCAATTTTTTTTATTTTTGGAATTAAGTCTTATCTCTGCTCAACGGGCTTATATTAAATTGTTTGCAAAATCTTAATAGTATAGGCCTGCTGGTCTAATGGATAAGTGGAGTGTTAGTTTGCTGATGGAGTAAGTGGAAAATGTATTTTGCTTTCATAGTTTCAATTTAATCATATATGAAGTCTAATTTCGAGTGTTGTTTTGTCGATTTTAGGCTTTGGGAAGGCTTAGGAGTGGTTTTCTATCGAATCGATACCAGGTGTGTACCCGAAAATATAGAAAATGCGATTTGGCGAAAGTAAAAATTGTAAACTGTCGATACCGCACGGGCGTGTGGTCGCCCGTGTGTGAATGACACGACCGTGTGGTTGACAAAGGCTGGGCCATGCACTAGTCACGACGGTGTGATGGCCAGGTAGGCCGTGTGCGACACACAGGCTTGACCGAATTGGGCCGTGTGGGCCACATGGGTGTGTGGGTCCATACGAGTAGTCCACACGGGCGTGTGGGAATTTGGGCCAGGCCGTGTGATCGACACAGGCCAAGGCCATTCTGGGCGTGTAGGCCCATTTAGCTACAAGGTTTTCTAGGGTTGCACGGGTCGCCAAGTCAACTGTGAACCTACTGTAGGGTCGGTAAGCGCTACTTATACCCTAAATCGTGTGACCTGCATATAATGTATGTATTGAGCATGTTAAAGTTTATGCATGTTTATTGATCCGTATGCATGCCTGATAAATGAATTCTAGCATATGAGCATGTATTTCTGTATGTCTGCATTGAGCATGTTTAGTTGCATTTGCATTGGGGTGGGATGATTGATTACTGGAGAAAGTGTACTGAAAGGCTTTCATGCCTATTATCTGACAGCTCAGTTGCAATATTACTGATATGTTCCACATTCGGTACAACTTGCTGTGTAGGGCTGGGTGGGTATTTTAAACTCCACATGGTGTGTAGGGATGGTCAGAGATGGTGTGTAGAAGCTGGTAGGTAGGATACTGATTTCTGTTACTATATGCATACTGTATTTGAGATGGGCTAAGGCCCTAATTTATACCTAAAATTGTATCTAAATGGGCTAAGGCCTAAACTGTATCTGAACCTGTAATGGGCTTAGGTGCCAGACTATATTTGACTGATAACTGTTGCTTGACTGTATGCATGTCTTCTGTGGGGATTACACACTGAGTTTACGTAAACTCGCCTCTTTCTATTTTATCTGTACAGGTAATCCTCAGGCTTAGACGAATTGGTGCGGTGGAGGACTCAACGATGACCACATGTCTATTGAACTGCTTTAATTTCATTTATGGTTTCTATTTCTTATTTTTTATGTAATTTGGGACTTTTGGACTGTTGTCTTTATTTTAAATTTTAACTGTTTTCATGGAATTTTAAACTGCAAAACTTAATGGAAACTCGATTTATAAAGAAAAACAACGTTTTCCTAAATGCGAACGGCTTTCTTAAAATATCACGATTTTAAAAGCTTCTGTTACGGAATATGTTTACAAACGATCAAATTAACGAGAAAATAATTTTGAAATTGACGAGAGACAAATAGAAGCTAATAAATGAAAACGGTTTTAACTTGATTATTTGATTTCAAATCCCATTTCATGTGACATCGCTAGATTCGGCCATAACGTCTGGGCCAGGTTTGGGGTGTTCACCGGCCTAGTCGTTATGGCCAAATTCGGAAAGCTACATTGGCCACTAGAATGGCCCAGAAAAACTTTCTTGATTTCAAACATATTTTTTAAAACCATTTGTGTAGTTCGTTCAAAACAAGTAAAATTGAAAGTTCAACTTGAATTTCAATCTCATTTTAAAAACTATTTGTCCACGAAAATGGCCGAAATAAACTTTCAGAATTTTGAAAAAATTATTTTAAAACTATTGGCTTATCAATTCAAAATAAATGAAATAAAACATTTATTTTAATTTCATAAAAACCGTGCAAATTTTAGGAATCAAAATAAATAATATCTCAATTGTAGACATTCAATCATTTATTCAAAACTATTTCAGATTTCCAATCATACTTTAAAATCATGTCTTTTTATTCAAAATTTAAGAACTTGGTTATTCGTCATTTTTTCAAAAATAAAAACATATTACCTTCATTAATAAAATGTCTTTAGAAAACTCATTTGTAAACATTAATAATTTTGAAAACTCAGTCTAATTTTATTAAAAACTCATTTTTCAAAAATGCAACAAAAAAAATATGTTATTGACAGATGCTATTTTAAAAATCGAGTTTCAAGCGAAATCTTATCAAATACTAATTTATTCAATTTTTAAAACTTAATGTCATGCAAGCAATTTATGCAAATCAGAATGAAAAATCCCCAAAATAAAGTCTCATGCCACAGTCCATACACAAACTTATTACAAACCCAAAATATCAAAATAAAATTTAATTACTTTAATTTAAAAAGATGTCTGAGAAACTCCTTTAAATGTCGTTGTCGAATGCTAACCTTGGGTTTATCTGTAAAATTAGAAAATTAAAGGGGGTGAGCTATAAAGCTTAGTGTGATATTAACATAAACATAATCACATACATATAAACATATACATTATACAATAACAATAATTGTACCTATTTCCTATTACTCAATATTTCACACTTACACTATACTTGATCATGTCAATGCACATTCTGTAAAACAATGCAGATTTTGTGAAAATGGTCCTACCTATCTCCGCTACACACCATGTCGAGTTTTTTCCCAGAACTCGTTCATCCAACACACCAAATTGTGAACAGTGTCACCAAAATCGCAGATATAGTGCCACATAATCAAAATCGTGAAAAATGTCACATTAATGTAGATAAACTATCACATTCTTGCACCTTTCATATATCCCAACCCATATATGTGATATGGTCAAAATCACTCAAATCATATAGCCATGTTTAACATGCAAATCTCATACGTACACATGGTACCAAAATTTCACAATTCATTTTCATGCAAACATTACGTATGCCATATAATCGCATAACATGAGAATGAGATGTACATATTTTTCAAATCAATAATAAGCATCAATATCACACAACATACTTTTCACAACATATACAGTTTAGGGAAATACTTATTTGAAAAAATTAATATCAATGGTTTATCTCTCTTTATGGATACATAAAGTATCCTTATCAATAAAATTATTTAAATAACAACATCTTTATCAATATAAAACAAAACCCACACCTAATTGTAGATCTGGTGTGCAACAACTCTCTAAGAACACCCACACTTGGATCTAACAATTAGATTACCCTTAGAAAAATAATCACTTGGATTAGTGATTTGGATTCCTACTTTAATGATCTCTCGAGTTGGTGTCAATTTGCCTTTCAATAAATAAGACATACGAGATGTTAATATTTGAGGGAGTAAATTACTAAGGCCTTCAAAAGCATTCAGCTAAGGGAAGAAAATAGGGAGGAGAAAAATATTTCTACACCACTCCTACACTTACACTATCATGATTGGAATGGAAGGATTGACGGATCATATTGATCACGAACGGAGGGGAAATAATGATCTAGAAAGGAGAATTATTTGAAAATAAATCCAAGAAAATATAGTTTAAAATTAAGAATTTAAGAATTAAACAAAATAATTAGTGCAAAATTTTCTTGACTACTAAAAAGAATAATGAATAATTGAAAATAAAAAAGAAGAGAGAAAGAATCTCCACCGTCAGTGGTGGTGCTACAGCAGCAATGGCAGTAGTCCAATAAGGGAGAAAAAAAGGGTTCTTTTTTATCACTCCCTTAAAGGAGAAGAGAGGAGAAAAGAAAAAATATAAGAAAAGAGGGCAAAGATGCGTGGTGGCTCGCGGTGGTTGTCATGGTGGAGGAGGGCGACTCTTAGGGCGACAGTGGAGAAAATAGAGGAGAGGAGTAGCGACAGGGTGGAGGTCTAGCAGTGAAAAAGGTGGTTTGAGGCAAATGAATGGTGGAGAAGAAGTGGAAAAATAATAAAAATGGTGGTTGATGGCTAAAACAAAAGAAAAAGGGGGGGAATAGGGAGGATCAAAAGAGATGGTGACAAAAATGAATAGGAAAATAAAAGATGAACAACAAAAGGTTGTCATTCACTTTTTCCAGGATCAATGTATGTTACACAAGGTAAGGTTGGAAAAATAGGCATGTTGAGGGGACAGAGGAGCAAAAAAAGGATCATGGGAGTGAAAAGGGGGCTATTGAGGGAATGTTGACTAGCTAAGGAAGGAAATAATTTGTCTCTGCATGGTAACTAGAAGTGGACAGTTATGGAAGCTTTGACCAAAGTTTTATGAGCCAAAAATTAAATAAGAAAATGAAAATGTAGGGAATTGAACATAGAACCTTTAGGAAATTATCTAAGCACTTAACTACCAAACCAATTCACTTCCTTGTTATAATTCGTACAACATTTATTTTAAAAACATGGCATGACCTTTGCTAAGGTTTGAGGCAAAATTGCACCACATAGAAAATAATGTGAGGGAAGGGATTCGAATACAGGTCATCAAGGACAACTCCACCACTACTCAATCACTAAGAAAATTTTAAGCATGACCACTCTCAGTTCATTAACCCAATTTCTACTAACTTGGTTTTTTGGATGTGATAGACTCATTCATCAGATTTGTGGCTCTGAAACCACTATTCTTGACATTATTGTAAAATAAATGGTTACAAGAAGGGAAAATAAGAAAGAGTTAAATTTGTTAGATACCACCATACAGTGTTACTGTGTGCACCCATAATGCGCTAAGCTTCGAGCCTTATAGAGGGGACACTGTAGTGTTAAAGCATCAAGGTTAGGATGACGAATGGTAGAATGGTTGGATTACAATGGGAAAAGTCAATAAATATCATGGCCAGGACATGGGACCAATCAGAGGCTATACGCCTAAAATGAGTAAAACAATAGCTAAAAGATGCTATGTCAACACAATAAGGATGAAAAAGACGCTATGGCATCATGATATAAATGAGTGAGACCACGGTTGGAAAACACTATGACATCATGCTAAACAGGACTAAGAGTATAATTGAAAGACACTACGGCATCCTTTGATAGTTTGCTAGGGCAGTAAACATAGGGTTATATTGTGTAAAATCCAGTTGAAAGACATTACAACATCATAGATAGTCCAACTGGACATTAAAATGGGATAGTTCAATGGGACACTAAACACGGGATGGTCCATTGATATGGTAAACAAAGGGTTATATCTTGTATGACTATAGTTGAAAGACACTATGACATTGTACATAATCCGCTGGGATGATAACCATGAGGATCCTGAAGTGAAGGACCATAGTTAGACTATGGCAACCAATGGAGTCTGACAGGACATAAAGCATGAAGGTATACTACATAAGTCCATATATCGACTATAGCAGCATAAAGAGAGTCTGTCTAGATAATAAAAACGGATGGAAAATCATAACAAAAATCATGGGGCAACCCGCAAACAATGAAAAATGATTGGAAGGAAAATAGAAGTATGGACTTGCAATAGTCGAATAGTGGGTCGAAAGAATTTGCCAATGAATGATAACATAATGGAAATGAAAAATGACTACAGGAATAGTAGTCGTGTAAACCTGCAAGGCATAATGATGTTAATCCAATAGGAAGTAGTCATGGAAGTTAACGTACTAGTGGTGCCTAATGTGCAAGCGAAAGAAAAATGGTTAACCAAGGATCGTAGATATGGAACCTTCATTAAAGATTGTTGATAGTGCTTTGAGAAACCCTATAGACTAGAGACATATCAAATGTATGCTGGTTAGTCCTTAAGGAAGAGAGGGGTGGTTAGAACTCGTTGACAAAGAAAGATATACGGGATGACAAAAGTGTCTATCAATACTATCCCTCTTAAAGAATAAGCTATTGAATAAGTATCAGCCAAATGGCGAATTATGCTAGGATGCTGTATGAATGAGAAATCGTGAACTTAAATGACCACACAGTGACATTCGACTAAGTACTAAAGACCATAGTGGTCCGTAGAAAAAAGGCATGCTACACTTAAGGGTAACGTAAAGTGACTAAAGAGGATTACAAAAAAGTAATTCGATCACTATTTAAACTAAGCAGGATTTAATCCACCAAGGTGGCGTGGACCATGTTAGTCATGTCAACGGATGGAAAATGAGTAAGTCATATAAGATTATGATAAGGAAAGCGTTGTGCGGAAGCGTGTAAAAGAGAAATTATTGTACTAAAAAATCACACTAAGTTCAATTCCTAAGAAAGAGAGGTGGATCACAAGGATCGCTTAAGTACCAGGTATTTCCTAGCCAGAATATCCCTCTATCGTAATTTAATAGCATAATAAATCACTACAATCACACTCACAAAATATGCAAAATAATACAATAAAGAACACTAGAATTTTAACAAGGTTCATCAAATTTTGCCTACGTCCTCGGGCACTACCAAATATATTTCACTCCAAAATACAAGTGAAAATTTACAAAGAGAGAAAAATTCCTTAAGTAGAGAATTGTAATATCCCGAATTAGGGCCCAATCGGAATAGTGGTTTCGTGACCACAAATCCGAGATAGAAATAATTATTTTATAATTATTTTGAGGTTTATGATATGATTGCATGATTGTGTGAAAATTTTGTGACGAAATTCTATGCATAAAGTGCTTAAGTTAAAATTAGGGACTAAGTCGAATAATTTGCAAAACTTGCATTCTAGAAGTTTTTAGTATGAAATTACTTTGGAATATTAATCAGGAGGTCTTAAATAGAAATTTGACCAATTTCTAAAATTTTGGACAAAAATGGGCTTGTACATGAAAATTTTCAGGTATTAAGGGTATTTTGGTCATTTGGTAATTAAAAGATTAAAAAAAGGGAAAAAGATGGTAAAATATGTCCATCTTCTTCATTAGGACGAAAATTAAAGGGTTCTCCATAGCTAGGGTTTGTTTCAAGCTTCCAAGCTCCATAGTAAGTGATTCCAAGCCCCGTTTTTAATGTTCTTTACGTTTTTGGAGTCCCGGTAGCTCGATTTAGCTTATGCTAGCAATAATTTAACCTAGGGTTCATATTTGGAAAAATACCCATAGGTCAAATTTGTGTATTTTGGTGTTTTATGATAAAATATGAGGTTTTAAATTATGTCAGACAACTTGTACTACTTGGTTTTAAGTGAAAACGAGAAAAAGGGCTTAATCGGTAAAAATACCTAATAGTTATAAGTACATGTTAGAATGAGAATTTGATGTTTCCATAGAAGGGAAAAATGATCATCATGTCATAAAACATAATAAAATGGGATGAAGTTTAATTCCCGAGCCTAGGGGCAAAAGTGTAATTTTGCAAAAGTTTAGGGGCAAAATGGTAATTTTGCCAAAGTTCGTATTTAGGCTGTTTTGATGAATGTATGTATTAAATAAGATTAATTTGGAATTATAGATCAAGAGAAACGAGATTCAAGTCGCGGTCGAGAGAAAAACAAAGTTTACGAAGAATTGGCTCGATTGCTAATAATTTTATATCGAGGTAAGTTCATGTGTAAATGTAGTAACATAATTGTCATTTTAAGTAATTTAATGTTATTTATGTGATATGATGATTAATATCATGAAATATTATGCTTTATGGTTATTATTGAATAATATGTAAATTATGAATTGCTATCGAGTATCGGTTTTGATGTTCCGTGGAAGACGGCAAAGATGTGTAATCGAGGAAAAAGCCTGTTTGAACCTTGGGAATAGATTAGAAATACAAGTGACATATCACTAGGATGGTTGGGCATCCGAACTCCTTGAGTTGAGTCCGAGTTCACTTATGGATGCAAATCCCCGAACTCGTTGAGTTGAGTCCTAGTTCGTGAGATGTAACTAGGCATCCGAGCTCGTTGAGTTGAATCCGAGTTTACTTATGGATGCGAACGCCCGAGCTCGTTGAGTTGAGTCCGAGTTCGCTTATGGGCGGGTTACATGGTAGCTTGGCTACATATGTGGCACTTATGTACAAACTTTCCGTGTATTCAAATTATATTCCGATGTGTTCAACGGGTGAATCTTAAGAGAATAAGGAGAATGCCTAAAACGAAGGTGACATGTTGGTAAGTGTGGTGAATGAGAAAATTTGACAGGTATGATGAAATCGTAGCATGATATTAAATGCAAATGTAACATGAATGTCTTGGTGTTGTTTATGCAAATGATGTTTTTATGTGGAATTGCATGATTATGTTACTTACTATTTGCACGTGAACTTACTAAGCATTTATGCTTACTCCCTCCTTTTCTTTCATTGTAGTTTTGACAAGCCGGCTTGAGAATCGGGATAGGTCGAAGACTCGTTCACACTATCCGAAGGCTTAAATCGGTAAAATGGCTTGTATATTTTGAATGTGGCATGTATGGCAAAATACTCACTTTGTGTAATTGATCTTATGATATGGCTATAGTTTGGCAAGAAAAGGGTTTGTAAATGATTAGCCATTGGAATGACCAATCTAAGTCATATTTGATGTTATGTATGTTTAAAATGATATTTAGTCCATGGAAATCCTTAGTAAAGTGAAATTTGCCATAAAACAGAATCAGATAGCAGCAGTGGTGTAAATTTGAAAAATCTCTAAAAATAGTAGAAATGGAATTAAATGATGAGTAAGTTATGAAATTGAAGCTTAATGAGTCTATTTTCATATGAATTGAACAAAACAGGTATATGAATTATAATTTATGAGACATTTGAATTTTTGTGAAATAGGGCTAGAGTGATTTTTGGATCCCCTATTCTGACTTTGGAAATTCACCATAAATTTTATAAAAATAATTAGAAGTCATAAGTTATATGTCCAGATTTATTATTGAGTCTAGTCTTAAGAGAAACAAATTCATAGTCATTGAAATTCTGTACAGAGATATATCTGATTCGTAATACACAGAGGTCAGAGCAGTTGAACCCTAAAACGGGGGAGATTTTAACTAATAAACTGTACTAATTGGCCTAGCCAAAAATTCTAGAAAAAAATTAGTAAATATATATATGAGTCTAGTTTCAAGGAAAATTTACAGAATTGGATTTTGAGTTTTGAAACTCGAGATATGAATTTTTAAGCGACTGTGACGCAGATTGCTAGCTTGACTGAAAATTTTAAAATTAAATTGTTTGAGCTATTTAAGCAATGAATTAAGTCTGTTAACACCTCGTGTTCGACTCCGGCAACGATATCGGGTACGGGACGTTACATTTGGTGGTATCAGAGTAGGTTTAGTCGGTTCTCGGACTAATGTGTTGTATGTACTGGTTTTGCTATACATGCCATTTATTGTGATAGTGTGACGACTTTTAACCTTTTAAATGATTTTTTTATAGTAAATGGATCCCGATCCAGCTGTGGCTGATGATGTAGAGAGTAATGCACCGGCTCTGGCTGAAGGGGCAGTGCCGACTGAAAATCCACCTCCTACTGTTGGTCAAGGAGGAGGAGAAGGGGCTTGAGAAGCCTTTCTCCAAATGATGAATGCTTGGTATATAGAGTTCGTTCGTACGAACACGAATGCACAACCTCCCCCACCTTCCCCGATTCCTCAACCTGTACCCCCGATGCCTCAAGGTGTGGATTTGATGAAAGTTCATAGAACTCCAGTTGAAAGAATCCGCAAGCAAGGGGCCGAAGAATTCAGGGCAAATATTGATGATGATGCCGAGAAAGCAGAGTTTTGGCTTGAGAATTCTATTCGGGTATTTGATTAATTCTCTTGTACACCTGAGGAATGCTTGAAATGTGCTATATCATTGTTGAGGGATTCAGCCTATCATTGGTGGAAGACATTGATTTCAGTGGTGCCGAAAGAGAAAGTGACTTGGGAGTTCTTTCAAGAAGAATTTCGGAAGAAATAAATTAGTGAAAGATTTGTTGATCAGAAGCGTAAAGAGTTTCTTGAGTTGAAGCAAGGGCTCCAGCTAGAACTTATGCTATAAAGGCACGTGAAGATGCTTCATCACCCGATGTGATTACTGGTATATTTTCTCTTTATGATGTTAATGTTAATGCTTTGATTGATCCCGATTCTACTCATTCATATGTGTGCATGAAACTGGTGTCTAGTATGAATATACCTGTTGAGAACACAGAATTTATGATTAAAGTGTCGAATCCGTTAGGCAAATGTGTGATAGTTGATAAAGTATGCAAGAAATGTCCTTTAAAGATTCGGGGTCATTACTTTCCAGCCGACTTGATGTTGTTGCCGTTTGATGAATTTGATGTTATTTTGGGTATGGATTGGTTGAAATTGCATGATGCTATAGTAAATTGCAAATAAAAGGTTATAAAACTAAAGTGTGAAAGTGGTGAAATTCTACGGGTTGAACCAGACAAATCAGAGGTATTATCTAGTATGATTTCTTCAATGTCGGCTCAGAGATATTTGAGAAAGGGTTATAAAGCTTATTTGGAGTATGTAATTAATACAAAAGAAGTTGAAAAGAAAGTTGAATCAGTGCCGGTTGTGTGTGAATTTGCGGACGTATTTCAAGAAGAATTGTCGGGTTTGCCTCCAGTCAGAGAAGTAGAATTTGGTATTGATTTGATACTGGGAACAGCTCTGATCTCGATTGCTCCATATAGAATGGCACCAACAGAGTTGAAAGAATTAAAGTCGTAATTGCAAGAATTGACTGACAAAGGCTTTGTGAGGCCGAGTTTTTCACCTTGGGGTGCTCCCGTGTTATTTGTGAAAAAGAAGGATGGTTTTATGAGATTGTGTGTTGACTATCGGCAGTTAAACAAGGTGACAATCAAGAACAAGTATCCGTTGCCGAGAATTGATGATTTATTTGATCAGCTAAAAGGAGCAACATGGTTTTCAAAGATTGACTTGAGATCTGGGTATTACCAGCTGCGTGTAAAAGAGTCGGATGTGCCTAAAACTGCTTTTAGAACAAGGTACGGTCATTATGAATTTTTAGTTATGCCATTCGGGTTAACAAATGCTCCTACTATGTTTATGGATTTGATGAATCGTATATTTCAGCCGTACTTGGACAAATTTGTTGTGGTGTTTATTGATGATATCTTAATTTATTCAAAAGATGAGACAGAGCATGTTGAGCATTTGAGGATAGTTTGGCAAACTTTGAGAGATAAGCAGCTATATGCCAAGTTTAGTAAAAGTGAATTTTAGCTTTGGGAAGTTGGATTTTTAGGTCACATTGTTTCAGGCGATGGTATACGGGTTGATCCTAGTAAAATTTCAGCCATTGTTGATTGGAAACCACCGAAAAATGTAACCGAGGTTAGAAGTTTCTTGGGGCTAGCTGGGTATTATCGGCGGTTTGTAAATGGATTTTCTATAATTGCTACTCTAGAAGAATGTTAAATTTGAATGGACGGAAGAATGTCAACAGAGTTTTGAAGAATTGAAAAAGTTATTAACTAAAGCACCAGTGTTGGTACAACCCAAATCAGGTAAAGAATTTGTGGTGTATAGTGATGCTTCTCGAAATGGTTTAGGATGTGTACTTATGCAAGAAGGAAAAGTGGTGGCTTATGCTTCGAGGCAGTTAAAATCTCATGAAAGAAATTACCAACTCATGATTTGGAATTAGCTGCTGTAGTGTTTGCTTTGAAGATTTGGCGACATTATTTGTATGGTGAAAAGTGCCGAGTATATACCGACCAGAAAAGTCTTAAGTACTTGATGTCACAAAAATACTTGAATTTGAGACAGCGAAGATGGTTGGAGTTATTGAAAGATTACGAGCTTGTTATTGATTACCATCTGGGAAAAGCGAATGTGGTTGCCGATGCTTTAAGCAGAAAATTACTATTTACTTTGAGAGCTATGAATACTCGGTTAAAGATATCAAATGATGGTTCGATTCTAGCAGAGTTAAGAGCAAGACCGATGTTTTTACAAGAGATTTCTAAAGCTCAGAAAAGCAATGAAGATTTGCAACCCAAGAGAAAACAGTGTGAAGCTGATACGGGGTCAGATTTCAAAATCGATTCTGATGGTTGCTTGATGCTTAAAAATCAGATTTGTGTACCGGAAAATAATGAGTTGACTCAAAAGATTTTGCATGAAGCACATAATGGTTGTTTGACGGTTCATCCGGGCAGTACGAAAATGTATAATGACTTGAAGAAAATGTACTGGTGGAGTGGAATGAAAAGAGATATTTCCGAGTTTGTATCAAAGTGCTTAGTTTGTCAACAAGTGAAAGCTGAACACCAAGTACCTTCGGGACTACTCTAGCCTATCATGGTTCCTGAATGGAAATGGGATCGGATTACTATGGATTTTGTATCAGGATTGCCATTAACTCCGGGGAAGAAAGATGCCATCTGGGTAATAGTTGACAGACTGACTAAATCGGATCATTTTGTTCTGGTATGTACAGATTATTCTCCTAATAAATTGGCTGAATTGTATATCAGTGAGATTGTTAGACTTCATGGGATACCTTTGTCGATTATTTCGGATAGAGATCCAAGATTTATCCAAGATTTACTTCACGGTTTTGGCAAAAATTGAAAGAGGCATTAGGTACAAAGTTAAATTTCAGCAGTGCTTTTCATCCACAAACTGATGGACAATCAGAGAGAGTAATTCAGATTCTTGAAGACATGCTCAGATGTTGCGTATTGGAATTTCAAGGTAGTTGGGAAAGGTACTTACCGTTAGTAGAATTTTCTTATAATAATAGTTATCAGATGAGTTTGAAAATGGCACCTTATGAAGCATTGTATGGTCGTAAATGTCGGACACCATTGTATTGGATTGAACTCAAGGAAAATCAGATTTATGGAGTAGATCTAATAAAAGAAATCGAAGAAAAAGTGAAAGTGATTCGAGATTGTTTGAAAGCTGCTTCGGATAGACAGAAATCTTATGCGGATTTGAAACGAAAGGAAATCAAGTTTCAAGTTGGTGAAGGTATTTTTGAAAGTGTCTCCATGGAAGAAAGTCCGCGTTTTATTGGGCCGTATGAAATAATTGAAAAAGTTGGACCGGTAGCATATCGGCTAGCATTACCACCTGAATTAGAGAAGATTCATGATGTGTTCCATGTATCTATGTTACGTTGGTATCATTCGGATCCTTCACATATAATTTCACCGATAGAAATTGAACTACGACTGGATATGACTTACAAAGAAGAACCGATTAAGATTTTAGCTCGAGAGGTCAAGCAACTAAGAAATAAAAGGGTCACTCTCGTGAAAATATTATGGCAAAAGCACGGGGTAGAAGAGAATACATGGGAACCTGAGGAAACTATGAGAAATCAATACCCACACCTGTTTATCGTAAGATTTTCGAGGACGAAAATCCTTAAAGGGGGGAAGAGTTGTAATATCCAGAATTAGGGCCTAATCGGAATAGTGGTTTCGTGACCACAAATTCAAGATAGAAATAATTATTTTATAATTATTTTGAGGTTTATGATATGATTGCATGATTGTGTGAAAATTTCATGACAAAATTCTATGCATAAAGTGCTTAAGTTGAAATTAGGGACTAAATTGAATAATTTGTAAAACTTGCATTTTAGAAGTTTTTAGTATGAAATTACTTTGGAATTTTAATGAGGAGGTCTTAAATAGAAATTTGACCAATTTCTAAAGTTTTGGACAAAAATGGGCTTGTACATGAAAATTTTCAAAAGGTATTAAGGGTATTTTGGTCATTTGGTAATTAAAAGATTAAAAAAAGGGAAAAAGATGGCAAAATATGTCCATCTTCTTCATTAGAACGAAAATTAAAGGGTTCTCCACAGCTAGGGTTTGTTTCAAGCTTCCAAGCTCCATAGTAAGTGATTCCAAGCCTCATTTTTAATGTTCTTTACGTTTTTGGAGTCCCGATAGCTCGATTTAGCTTATGCTAGCAATAATTTAACCTAGGGTTCATATTTGGAAAAATACCCATAGGTGAAATTTGTGTATTTTGGTGTTTTATGATAGAATATAAGGTTTTAAATTATGTCAGACAACTTGTACTACTTGGTTTTAAGTGAAAACGAGAAAAAAGGGCTTAATTGGTAAAAATACCTAATAGTTATAAGTACATGTTAGAATGAGAATTTGATGTTTCCATAGAAGGGAAAAATAATCATCATGTCATAAAACATAATAAAATGGGATGAAGTTTAATTCCCGAGCCTAGGGGCAAAAGCATAATTTTGTAAAAGTTTAGGGGCAAAATGGTAATTTTGCCAAAGTTCGTATTTGGGCTGTTTTGATGAATTTATGTATTAAATAAGATTAATTTGGCATTATAGATCAAGAGAAACGAGATTCAAGTCGCGATCGAGGGAAAAACAAAGTTTACGAAGAATAGGCTCGATTGCTAATAATTTTATATCGAGGTAAGTTCATGTGTAAATGTAGTAACATAATTGTCATTTTAAGTAATTTAATGTTATTTATGTAATATGATGATTAATATCATGAAATATTATGCTTTATGGTTATTATTGAATAATATGTAAATTATGAATTGCTACCGAGTATCGGTTTCGATGTTCCGTGGAAGACGGCAAAGATGTGTAATCGAGGAAAAATCCTGTTTGAACCTTGGGAATAGATTAGAATACAAGTGACATGTCACTAGGATGGTTGGGCATCCGAACTCGTTGAGTTGAGTCCGAGTTCACTTATGGATGCAAATGCCCGAACTCGTTGAGTTGAGTTCGAGTTTGTGAGATGTAACTAGGCATCCGAGCTCCTTGAGTTGAGTCCGAGTTCACTTATGGATGCGAATGCCCGAGCTCGTTGAGTTGAGTCCGAGTTCGCTTATGGGCGGGTTACATGGTGGCTTGGCTACATATGTGGCACTTATGTACAAACTTTCCGTGTATTCGAATTATATTCCGATGTGTTCAACGGGTGAATCTTAAGAGAATAAGGAGAATGCCTAAAACGAAGGTGACATGTTGGTAAGTGTGGTGAATGAGAAAATTTGACAGGTATGATGAAATCGTAGCATGATATTAAATGCAAATGTAACATGAATGTCTTGGTGTTGTTTATGCAAATGATGTTTTTATGTGGAATTGCATGATTATGTTACTTACTATTTGCATGTGAACTTACTAAGCATTTATGCTTACTCCCTCATTTTCTTTCATTGTAGTTTTGAGAAGACGGCTTGAGAATCGGGATAGGTCGAAGACTCGTTCACACTATCCGAAGGCTTAAATCGGTAAAATGGCTTGTATATTTTGAATGTGGCATGTATGGAAAAATACTCACTTTGTGTAATTGATCTTATGATATGGCTATGATTTGGCAAGAAAAGGGTTTGTAAATGTTTAGCCATTGATGTTATGTATGTTTAAAATGATATTTAGTCCATGGAAATCCTTAGTAAAGTGAAATTTGCCATAAAACAGAATCTGACAGCAGCAGTGGTGTAAATTTGAAAAATCACTAAAAATAGTATAAATGGAATTAAATGATGAGTAAGTTATTAAATTGAATCTTAATGAGTCTATTTTCATATGTATTGAACAAAACAGGTATATGAATTATAATTTATGAGACATTTGAATTTTTGTGAAACAGGCCAGAGTGATTTCTGGATCCCCTGTTTTGACTTTATAAATTCACCATAAATTTTATAAAAATAATCAGAAGTCATAATTTATATTTACAGATTTCTTATTGAGTCTGGTTTTAAGATAAACAAACTTCATAGTCATTGAAATTCTGTACAGAGAGATATCTGATTCATAATACACAGAGGTCAGAGCAGTCAAATCCTGAAATAGGGGAGAATTTAACTAATAAAATTTACTTATTGGACCAGCCAAAAATTCTAGAAAAACAATTAGTAAATATATATATGAGTCTAGTTTCAGGGAAAATTTACGGAATTGGATTTTGAGTTTCGGAACTCGAGATATGAATTTTTAAGTGACTGTGACGCAGATTGCTAGCTTGACTTAAAATTTTAAAATTAAATTGTTTGAGCTGTTTAAGCAATGAATTAAGTCTGTTAACACCTCGTGTTCGACTCCGACAACGGTCTCGGGTACAGGGCGTTACAAGAATGGCAAATATGGGTTGATCAAAAAATGAGAAATGGTTAGGCCTATTGATAGTGGAGGTTCAGGGATCAACTAGCAAAGTCACTATACAATTAGGGGCCAAAATTTGCAATTATCTCATGCCAAATCTCAATCTCACTCTTGGTGCCTTAAATCTTAGATTTCTAGTGCCAACATTTTGATACCCATATCTTTGTCTTTCCAAAGTATGGATGATTGCCTATAATTTCCACCTTAAAGATTTGATTAGGATAATCTTATCTTCACTCAATTATTTTTGCCTTTGTCTACAATACTTGATAGTGCCTTCTTTAACTGTTAAACTTACAGGATATTGATCAAGTTCAAACAATGCTCGAACTTGGTTGTTGTTACCACCTTGGTCATCATATCTATGGGATTATCTGTAGTTTTAATTTTCTGGAGATGAATTTTCCCCTCATCAATAATTTCCTACACAAAATGGAATCGTACGTCGATATGCTTTGTACGTGCATGATAGACTTGATTCTTTGCTAAATGAATAGCACTTTGACTATCACAATACACATTAATATGCTCTTGAACCAATCCCAAGGTTTTAACCATACCTTGTAACCAAATAGTTTCCTTTACAGCCTCTGTTACAGCCATGTATTTGGCTTCTGTGGTTGACAATACAACTGACTGCAGTGTAGACTTCCAACTTATTGGTCCTCCAGCAAGTGTAAATACATAACTGGTGGTTGATCTTCGTTTATCCAAATCACCGGTATAGTCAGAATCAACGTACCCAATAACACCTTTACCAAGTGTAGTGTTCAGCTTGAACAGTAATCCAACATCTATGGTCTTCTGAATATACCATAAAATCCATTTCACAGCTTGCCAATGTTCTTTTCCAGGATTATGTATATACCTGCTCACTATACTATCTGCTTGTGAAATGTCAGGTCTTGTACACACCATTGCATACTTCAAGCTACCTACTGCATTAGAATATGAAACTTGTAACATGTATTCTTGTTTTGTATTTGTTGAAGGAGATAGTTGTGTAGAAAGTTTGAAATGAGAATCCAATGTGGTACTTACAGGTTTTGTCTGCTCGTTCATGCTAAATCGTTGTAGTACTTTCTTCAAATATTGCTTCTGAGACAACCTAACTCTACCATGAGCTCTATCTCTACATATTTCCATGCCAAGAATCTTCTTAGCTTCACCTAGATCTTTTATCTCAAACTCAAGGTTGAGTTGAGTCTTCAATCTCTCAATTTCAACTTTACTCTTAGATGCTATCAATATATCGTCAACATATAAGAGCAAGTATATGAAAATTCCTTCTTGTAGCTTCTGAAAATACATGCAATGATCAAATTTACTTCTTGTGTACCTTTGCCCTTTTATAAACTGATCAAATCACTTGTACCACTGCCTAGGAGATTGTTTCAATCCATATAGCAACTTTGTCAGTTTGCAAACCCAATTTTCTTTATCAGCAACCTTGAATCCATTTGGCTGAGTCATATAGATTTCCTTTTCCAAATCACCGTGTAAAAATGCGATCTTCACATCGAGCTGAACTAGTTCAAGATCATATTGTACAACCAAGGCTAGCAAAATCCGAATAGACGAATGCTTCACAACTGGAGAAAACACTTCATTGTAGTCTATTCATTCTTTCTAAGCGTAAACCTTTGCTACCAATCTAGCCTTGTATCGAATTTCATTTTTACCAGGAAGTCCTTCCTTCTTTGCATATACCTATTTGCATCCAATTGCCTTCTTTCCTTTGGGCAGTGTCACCAACTCCCAAGTCCTATTTTTATGAAAAGATTGCATTTCTTTATTCATAGCTTGCTTCCACTTTACACAATCAGGGTTACTTCTTGTTTCTATGTAAGTAGAAGGAACATCATCATCTGCAATTAGAACTGCATAGGCCACCATATCATCAAAGCGAGTAGGCATACGAATCTCTCTTCTTGGCCTTCTATATGCAATTGAATATTGTTGTTGTAAAAGTTCTTGGGTCGAAACTTCTTTATCATTTGTTCCCTCAATATTAGTTGGATCATCGTTAACCTTTTCAAGCTCCACCTGCTACAAAGTACTACTGGCTTTGTCATCCTTTTGTGAATCTTTGTTCTTCATCATGGTTGATTCATCAAAAGTCACATCTCTACTGAAAACAATCTTCCTTGTATCAGGACACCAGAGACGATATCCTTTTACTCCACCATTTATACCCAAGAATAATACTTTCTTTGTTCTTGGGTCTAACTTAGATTTTTTTACATGATAATATGCAGTGGAACCAAAAACATGTAAAAAATCATAATCAGTAGTAGATTTACCAGTCCACTTCTCTATAGGAGTTTTTTCATTTATTACAGCTGATGGCAAACTGTTAATTAGATGGCACGTATATCTAACTGCCTCAGCCCAAAATTTCTTGCCCAATCCAGCATTGGACAACATACATCGAACTTTCTCCAGTATAGTTCGATTCATACGTTCTACCACCTCATTCTATTGTGGTGTATCCTGAATAGTGAAGTGTCACACAATGCCCTTATCTTAACATACTTGTAGAAATGGATCGTTCTTGTACTCCGTACCATTATCTGATTGAATTCGTTTAACCTTTCGACCAGTCTGAGTCTCTACCATCTTCTTCCATTTCAGAAATGCATCCAAAACTTCACTTTTTCTTTTCATTAGATACACCCATACTTTTCTTGAATAATCATAAAAAAGTAACAAAATAGTGCATACCTCCCAAAGAAGACACTTTGGTAGGTCCCCACATATCACTGTGAATGTAGTCCAGAATTCCTTTCATATTGTGAATTGCTAAACCAAATTTTATCCTCGTCTGCTTGCCTAGAACAAAATGTTCACAGAGTTCCAATTTGGAAGAATTTGCACCTTTCAACAAGCCTTGCTTTGCCAAATTCTACAAAGCTTTTTCACCAGTATGTCCCAATCGTATATGCCATAACCTAGTACCCTCTGAATTTACATCTTTCATAAAACCTGTTGATGTTGATCCAATAATTGTACTTCCATTTAAATAGTACAGGTTATTCCTTCTTGTACCTTTCATCACTGTCAATACCCCAGCTACTACCTTTAGTAATCCATCTCTCAAAGTGATTATGAGCCCTTTAGATTCTAGGACCCCTAATGAGATGAGATTTTTCTTTAAGCTAGGTATGTAGCGAACATCTTTCAAGACTTGAATTGAGCCATTGTGATTCTTCAATTGGATTGTACCTACTCCCATTATCTTACAAGCGCTGTCGTTGCCCATAAAAATAACTCCACCTTCTAGTTCTTTAAGACTAGAAAACCAGTCCTTATTCGGACACATATGGTAAGTATATCTTGAATCCAAAATCCACTTATTTGTATGACATGCAATTTCCATTCCAACTAAGATAAAGTCTGACTCCTCATCATGCTCCACTACACATGCATTAGAAATAGCCTTGCCCTTTTGCAACTTAGAACAATTCTTTTTTCAATGCCCTTTCTCATGACAAAAAGCACATTCATCTTTGGCAAGCTCCATTTGGACTTTCCCCTTCTACCAGGTTTGCTGCTGTGTGAATGAACTCTTACTGTTAAGACTTCTGTAGTTGTATCTTTTTTATCCTTTTTATCTTTCTTTCGAGTCTTAGATCTATACAACATACTACAGACTGCATCAAATGTGATCGTATCCTTCCCATGAAGTAATATGGTGGTAAGATGATCATATTCATCAAGAAGGGAATTCAACAACAATAATGCCTTGTCTTCATCTTCAAATTTCTTATCCAAATTTAGCAAGTCAGCTAAAATTTTATTGAATGAGTTCACATGGTCATTCATCGACATATCGGGTGCATACGTAAATCGATAAAGTTTTTTTTTCATATAAAGCCTATTTTCAAGACTTTTCATTAGAAACTTTTCTTTCAATGTATCCCACAACTTCTTCGCTGATGTCTCCCTCATGACAGAGTACTTCTGCTCTTTGGCCAAACATAGGCGAATTGTACCACACGCATGTCTATTGATCTTGGCCCACTCCTTGTCATCCATCTTGTTAGGTTTTTCTTCAAGGGCTATATCTAGCTCTTGCTGACATAAGACATCCAAGATCTCACATTGCCACATACCAAAATTATTGGTACCATCAAATTTCTCTACTTCAAATTTTGCATTGGTCACAGTTGTCTTTGCTAATGACGATGCCTTTGCCATTTTTCTCCTCAATCCCAACTGCTGTATATGTGAACGGTACTGTCAATATGAATAGTGCCATAGATGAACAATACCGTATACGCAAATTGTATCGTAAATGATCGTATTTCCCAAGTATGAATCTACCTCAGATACCAATTATTGTGTGAAAGCATGTAAAAGAGAAATTATTATACTAAAAAATCACACTAAGTTCAATTCCCAGGAAAGAGAGGTGGATCACAAGGACCACTTAAATACCAGGTCTTTCCTAGCCAGAATATCCCTCTATCATAATTTAATAGCATAATAAATCACTACACTCACACTCACAAAATATGAAAAATAATACAATAAAGAACACTAGAATTTTAATGAGGTTCAGCAAATTTTGCCTACGTCCTCGGGCACTACTAAATATATTTCACTCCAAAATACAAGTGAAGATTTACAGAGAGATAGAAAAATGCCTTAAGTAGAGAATGGAAAATGTGGATTGATCAAAAAATGAGAAATGGTTAGGCCTATTTATAGTGGAGGTTCAAGGATCAACTAGCAAAGTCACTATACAATTAGAGACCAAAATTTGCAATTATATCATGCCAAATCTCAATCCCACTCTTGGTGCCTTAAACCTCAGATTTCTAGTGCCAACATTTTGATAGCCATATCTTTGTCTTTCCAAAGTATGGATGATTGCCAATAGAAAGAATCTGCCATATACTAAATTGATACAGAAAGATCTCTAAAAGGAAAATATCCAGGGCTATTAGCAGGGTAGATCATATGATTACCCTTTAAGAACATGGTGGGAAGAAGATTTACCCTCTAGGAATAAAAGAAAGTAGGAATACATGTAAAGGTAAGGACAGAGTCCGCGAGAATAGTGAGACAATCAGAGGAATAGTTAAGGCTATTTGAAGGTCGATAGAATGGTCAGAAGATAATTATTCAAATGCCTATTCACAAATGGATAGAATTCGAAATAGGGTCAAGTCCACTACAACAAGTTTAAAAGAAGTTACCCGCACAAGAAGGGAGTTATTTGTTTTTAGTTTCTTTTTATTTAAACCCTTAGAAGACGGGGTCTAATTTGAATCAATATCAGAACTCACTAAGGTCACCTGAACTTATCAAAGAGTGGCATGTATTTAACAGGAATTGTGAAATGAAGGACTCAAAGAAGGGACCAAGCTAGATCAAGGAGAATCAAGTAATTATAGTTAGAATAGAGTCATACACATAGGAAGAGGGAATCTTTAACAACTTCACCAACGGGACGAATATTTTTTTTGTAAATATTTAAATCCTTTAGAGTTTGGAGCTCAGATGGTGAACATTATTTTGAGAATTTTTATATTTGTTTTAAGTTTTTGTAAATAAGTAATACAATTTGTTTTATTTACTTTGTATGAACGATAACCCGATCCAGTTGTGACGCCTACACTCGGATTTGGCAAACCAGCTGGGTGGGGGTGTTACAAGTTAAGTGGTATCAAAGCAAAGGTTTAGGTAGTCCTTTGGACCTAGAAATTTATAGGAGTACCCCTTATGTGCATAACGTTCAATCTAGCTAAGTTTCTTGAGTCCTTGATTATTTAAGTTATTATGTGTTGAGCATGTAAATATGATCACCTAAAGTGGCGAGTAAAAATGAAAGTAAAAGAAAATAAATAGGGAGAAAGACATAAGGTAAGGATAAATAGATACACTGATCGAAAAGTACAAGTATTGGAAAATTAAAAATATTATTAAGGAGGAGATACAAAGAAAGTAAAATATCATAATCTATTGAACGGGCGTCTATACCTTCTTTTGTTGAACTCTCTAAGGGGATATAGGGATGATGGTAAGTTGAAACCTGGTAAGGAGAACTATAGAGCCAGGGAAAATGGGAGTTAGTAGGGAAGAATGAAGAGGAAGGTACGTTTGGATGGCAGACTTGGAGTTCCCTGTACACCCCCAAAAGCTTATTGAATCTTTCAAGTTACGATCGCACCTCTTTATTAGGGTGCGGCCATCGAAGTTAGTACCACTTTCTATACCCTCTTTCCAAGCCTTTAAAAGGTTTGAGTTCAGACCTCCAGGGGGAATAGAAGGGGGTACAAATTTGTAACACCCCGAATCTGGCCTAGACGTTATAGTCGAATATGGGAGTATAACGAATAAGAGGTTTTGAAATCAAACTTGTTATGCCAAATTTCTCACGTTTAATTGTTTCTAAGAAGAATCTACATTTTAACAAACTTATTATTATTCTTGTTATGAAAATGTTGTTAATTTGTTACTTTAGAAAACATATTTTACAGTAGAAGTTGTCAAACGTTGCAGTATAAAAGTCCATGCACAATCAAAACCAATTTTAAAACAAAATAGTCCAGAGAGTCCCAAAAATTACAAACTCTCAAAATAATCTAGAATTCAAATAAATCTATTAATTAAACCAGTTTGTGAACCAGTGGTCACCGCTGAGACTTTGTCGGGCCGATCCATCTATGCCTGAGGATTACCTGAATAGAACAGACAAATAGACGTGAGTTTTTGGAAACTCTGTGTGTAACCCAACAGAGATAGTCATTCAAATCTACAGAGAAACTCATATGCAGAACAGATGCAGATACAGACTTAAGTCCTTAACAAAAACAGATGCCAGAATCAAATAATTAGAACAAATAAATAGAATCCTACCCCTATACTCTACACACCATCTCCGACCATCTCATCACACCATGTGAGGTATAAAATACCCACCCATTCCTACACATCATATAGCGTCCATACGACACATAATAGAATAGTATGCAACCAAGTTGTCAAAAAATAGGCAAAAGGTCACTGTACAGAACACTTCCTCCACATATACAAATCCCACCCCATATACAGATACATATATCAAATAATAGATAAACATAAATAACATGCCTCGCATGCTCGTGTGCAAATATCGTACATGCTTATACAGAATAATCAAACATACATACCAGTTTTTCCTACTCAGATTAGTCTATTAGAATAACAGATCACTAGAATTAGGGTTTGGTTAGCCCTTATCGATCCTATAGAAGGCCCACAGTCGATTGGAACGACTCATGCAACCCTAGAAAAAATTTCAAAATTTTGGGCCCACATGCCCATGTGTCCCACATGCCCAAATTGGCCTTACTCGTGTGGCGTACATTGCCTGGCCAAAATCCCACACACCCGTGTGGCATGCTAGAATGACGAAAATGTTGATGGTGAGTAGAAACCTGGTAAGGAGAACCCTAGAGCCAAGGCGAATAGGGGTTAGTAGGGAAGAATGAAAAGGAAGGTATGTTTGGATGGCAGACTTGGAGTCCCCTGTACACCCCCAAAAGCTTAGTGACTCTTCCAAGTTACGGTCACACCTCTTCATTAGGGTGTGGCCACCGAAGTTAGTACCACTTTTTAGACCCTCTTTCCAAGCCTTTAAAAGGTTTGAGCTCAGACCTCTAGGCGGGAATAGTAGGGGGTACAAATTTGCAACACCCCAAATTTGGCCTAGATGTTATGGCCGAATTTGGGAGTATAACGAAGAAGAGGTTTTGAAATCAATCTTGTTATGCCGAATTTCTTGCATTTAATTGTTGCTAAGAAGTATCTACATTTTAACAAACTTATTCTTATTCTCATGATGAAAATGTTGATAATTTGTTCCTTCAGAAAACTTATTTTACAGCAGAAGTTGTCAAACGTTGCAGTATAAAAGTCCATGCACAATCAAAAACAAGTTTAAAACAGAACAATCTAGAGAGTCCCAAAAATTAGAAACTCTCAAAATAATCCAGAATTAAAATAAAACTATTAATTAAACTAGTTCGTGAACTAGTGGTCACCGCTGAGAGTTCATCGCACTGGTCCACTTATGCCTGAGGATTACCTGAATAGAACATACAAACGAATGTGAATTTTTGGAAACTCAGTTTGTAACCCAACAGAGATAGTCATGCAAATCTACACAGAAACTCATATGCAGAACAGATACAAATATGGAATTAAGTCCTTAATAGAAACAAATTTCAGAATTAGGTAATCAGAACAAATATATAGAATCCTACCCCCATCCTCTACACACCATCTTCGACCATCTCGTCACACCATGTAGGGTATAAAACACCCACCCATCCCTACACACCATATAGTGTCCATACGACACATAATAGAATAGTATGCTACCAAGCTAACAGAAAATAGGTGAAAGGTCATCGTACATAACATTTCCTCCATATATACAAATTCCACCCTATATACAAATACAGATATCAAATAACAAATATACATTAATAACATACCTCGTATGTTCATGTGCAAATATCATACATGCTTATACAGAATAATCAGACATACATACCAGTTTTTGCTACTCAAATTAGTCTATCAGAATAACAGATCACAAGCATTAGGGTTTGGTTAGCCCTTACCGACCCTATCGAAGGCCCACAGTCAATTGGAACGACTTATGCGACCCTACGAAAAACTTTAGAATTTTAGGCCCACATGCCCATGTTGGCCCACACGCCCAAATTGGCATTACCCTTGTAGCCTACACAGCCTGACCCAAATCCCACACACTCGTATGACAAGCTAGAACAACGAAAATGTGCAAGTGTACGCAATCGTAACAAGTAATAAGGTGACAAGTAAATGTCGAGTTATCGTACCCACAGGGACTGTGAAAAGATTTATTTATGAATGCAATTTAAAACACTTAGGTGAAGAAAAATATTTTGATTTGAGGAGATGATTAAAAACTAGGATTTTAACTAAGTAAATTAAATAAAATTAAAATAAAAGTTCTAATGCATGATTTCAAAAGATGATTTCAATCAAGATGACATAATTGTGTTAGATTAATTATATTTCTTAAGTTAGAATTATTAAACTTCATGTTTATGTTGTTATGAATAAATTCACAGCAACTCAGTAATTTGCTAACTTATGAACATACTAACCGACCAATATCCATTTATCTTTTGACTATATCTCTATGTCAATTTAACCGATTAAACAAATTTTAATAAGCAAATGTGTTAGTGCATATACATACTTATGAAATTAAAATAATCTCTTGTACATATCTCTATACAAATTCAAACAATTAATTCAATCTCATAAGCACATAAAAGATTACGTGAGGTAACAATGTATTCCTATCTTGAAACAATTTAATCACAATAATCTTGCAAGTTATGCAAGGCTAATGTATCATTAGATACCATTGCTAATTTAACATTCAGCTACCTTAGATGATTAACCATGCACTGATTAAGTATTGTGTCAATAAAATACAATTTCAATCCCTTTAAATAATTAATTTATTAGTTACCTTACAATTGTAATGCAAGAATAACTTAGTCATGGTTTTACTTAATCAAACATCTTACTGAGACCTATAGCAACACAAACACAATTTTAATTACTCAAGTAGACGAAATGCAATCAACCTAACACGAATTAAATTTAAGCCATATTAATTAAATTAAACATATCAACATCACAAATATTCATAGACATGTTCATAACAACAACAATAAAATTAAAAGGGATAAGGAACAAGAATCAAATCCGATGTTTCTCCGAGGCTTGACTAGTTTGCTCCTCTCCTCCATCTCCACTTGTTCTTGTTGAACCGAGGCTTCCATGAACACTTGAATGCTGCTCCAAATGATAGATGAAGGACTCTTTTTCAATAGGTGAAATTGGCAAAGGAATGGGGAAGAAAATGAAGAACAATGGAAGGGAATGAAGAGAGAAACATGAGAGAGAAGTAAAGAAATGAATGGGTTTGAGATGTGTTTGAGGTGAGCAGCCAAGGGGCTATTTATAGGTTGGGGTGGCTACTAAAAATAGCAAAAATCAGCAGCCATAGAGTCCCGCATGGCCGGCCACACATGTGGCAAGTTTGAAGGTTTCAAACTTGCTATTTTAAAGTAGGGGCAAATCTAGAAAGGCATAAATAGTAGAAGGGTTTTAATGCAAATTGAAGGAGTCTTGAAGGGATATTTTTCAAGCCAAATAATCAGCCAAACAAGCTGATTGGGTCAGCATGTGGGATGGTTTTGGGCTGCCTAGTGCTCGGTTGAATCAATTTTCTCGGTTCAGTTCAACTGGGCCCCTTTTCATAATTAATTAACAATAATATATTTAACCAAAATTAAATTTAATTATATTATGAATTAATATTTATAATTTGGACCGTCGTACGCTGAAAATTTATTTTTCCTTGATGCTTTAAAATTGCTTATCAGTTTTGTGCTTTTAACAGTGTTTGCCAAGCCATTTTTAGCCATTTTTAGCCATTTGTGCAAATCTATCAAAAATAATAAAAAATAATCAAAATTTGATATAAAATTAATTAAAATTCAACATGTTAATGATTTGAGTGCAATTTAATTATTTTATAATAATTATGTATTTTTCAACAAGAATTTTACCAAAACTGCATGAATTTGAGTTAAAAAGGCATGAAAAAGTGTGTATATTTTTGTGTTTCCACATCCCCAAATCATTGCTCGTCATGAGTAATGCACAAATTTGAAAATAATTTCTCGAAAACACCTTTGAAAAATTCCTTTAGAACAACATTCTTCCCAAAATTATGAATTTGGTATACTTATGCTCAAAAACAAGAAATTTGATATTTATGCTACTTAAGTATACATATCATTCAAATTAATCTCAATTATTCTTATGATAGAAAAAATAGACTAAATGCCTTCCTAATAAAGACATGTTAAAACCCTACCACTTTAATTTTCATCCCTTATTTAAGATTAAGCTACAATCATTAAGTTTAACTTACATAACAACTTCTCTCCACTAATGTATGTAGCATAAAAACTTGAATCAATTGGTCTTAAAAAGGTTGTAACATGGTGAGGCTAGGAGTAGGTAAAAGATAGATCAATTTAGGCTAAAAACCCTAGACTTAGCTTGAATCAGACCTTCGGAATAACTACCTTCAATACACCAACTTGTTTTGCTTCCACATGCTCTTTTGTACATATATTTTCTTTCAAATACATATGTTTTTCTCTTTTTTTTTCTTTTTTTTACGAGCATTTTGCTGTATGTACTACAATTTTTGAGCATTTGATACTTCTTTTCAACTCTCCCAAACTTATTTTCAAAGAACATTTTAAAGAGTACTCAGTCTAGTGTTTGAGACAATTTAAAGATAATTAAGAGAAAAGTGATGGCTAAATATTGCAAAGGTTCAAATAAGATTAGGCCATATAGTCTCAAAGTTGGGTTTCAAGGGATACAAATTCATCAAGGTTGGCCTAAAAGGCTCAAACAGTTCAAACAAAAGTTGCCTAAATCATTTTCAACATTTCATGCTTTCTAGGATTTTGCCTCAAGAAACTACTAAGTCAATTCTAGGGACTTAAACCTTCATGCATGCCTAAATTTCCTAAGGAACTAAAACTTTTATGGTATGATTTCCATACTTTATTAAAAATACATTTATGTCATAATTTAGCTAACATAACAATTATTGATATAATCGAACTTTATTTATACTGAAGTTTAGCATACTTAACAAAATTTCAAATTTTTGAACAAAATATATCCTAATCATAATTAAAAGAAAATTTTATTCTAAGAGGAAATAATTTCAATTTTTCGGTCCCCTTACTTAAGATGAACAATGTTCTCATCATTAAAAGTGAATAAATACTATACACCAGGTAGGATTCTAGAAAGGAGGAGGTGAGTCAATTTGACTACTTAAGTACCAAGCTCTCTCTAGATCCAATCCTAGACGTGTATATATCTATTGGCAAACTTTGTACTTTGCAACTTGTTCTTTTATTTATGATTTCAACCTCTTATTTAATTATGCGAAAATAAAAATTCCTAATAAAGCCTAATCCTAAAATATTAAATAACCTAAGAACGGAAATAAAATAAAGTCAAGATCCCCCTTTTTATTTACTTGCAAATCCCTCCGAATTTGACTCATCTTTTGCTCAGTCGTCTTTGTTTTTGCATGAATCGCTTCGCTCCCTCTCCGATAGTGGACTCCATGGTTCAAATATGAAATCTGGAAACTCAAGCACAAAAATAAATGGGTTATTGAATATTTTCGTAAGAACGCTTCTCAATAAGTCATCCCATATTTTTGAATATCTCCAGTAAGCTTGTTGTTGCCACTGCATGTGTTGCATTATAACCATCAACTTTGACAGCTCATCTTGAAGATTTGGGCGAGGTGATTGAGTCATGAACATTGAAGTTGCAATGTCAGGTTCAGTTATTGGTTTTATAGGTTCTGCCTTATCAGGGATTTCAGCTGACTGCATCGGTTTGATCTCTATGGGATATTCTTCTTCTTCTTTGAGATCCTCACTTTCTTAAACTTGTTGCTATAGAATAGAGTCTCTGACTATTCAACAAAGGTCCCAATCTGGGATTGTGCCTGACTATATGTAACATCCCAAAAATCAAGGGTTAGTAGAAACAGGTTTGTAAATTGAGAGAGAGTGGTCATGCCTTTCTTTTAAAATAAATATTGCAAAATTATTTCAAGAATGAGGAAAAATCCTAATGGTTAAAATAAATATGAGAAAGCGTGAAAATTAAATGAGGTCCCAAGTTGAAATCCTTTCCCTTACAAAATAATTTAATTTTTGGAAAAAATCCCTTGTTTTTAATGTGTGTGCCACCCAAGCCTTGTAACCCTAGGTATAAATGTTAATTTTTCACAAATAATCAGCCTTTAATCACCCTCCTTATTTCCCTAGTCGTTCATCTCCTCCTCTCCCTCTCTTTGATTTTATTTTTTTCCTTTCCTCCATTAATGTCGTCGCCTACACCTCCTATTTTACAATCTCTTTCTTTTTCTTTTTGCATCAAGGTTGTGCACCATCTTCTTTATTATATTGATTCCATTTACCCTCATCTAAATCAGCCTCAAATCTGAAATCTTTAACTCCAGGATCGATCCCAAACATCTCCTAGAAAGTGCCATTGCCGTTTCTCTCGACTAGCTTGGGTAAGGTCTCTTTTTTCTTCAATTTCTTGATTAATTTTGTCAATTAAAAACCAAAATTTCCAGACCTGGAATTTGGATGATTTTCAATTATTTTCAAAGGTATTTTTTCAGATTTTAATGAGATCTCAAACCATTTTAAAATTCAACCTCAATTTTGGCCACCATGGGTGGTGGTGCGTGCACCTATGTGCAAGAAAGGGGGTTGTTTTGTTTCTTGAATCTTGGCCAATTAATTCCAAACTTAATTATAGTTTTTGAAACCTCATAATTAGATTTTAAACTCATTCTAATTAATGAGAGACGTTCTTGATCAATTATCCAATCGGATCCCACAAATCGTGAAGCGTAAGTGCAATTAAGGGTAACTAGTTTGTTATTACGACATAGTTGTTGGGTAAAGGTTGTGAGTTGATTAAATGAAGGAATTTAATCATTAATTAGCTACTGATTTTTCAGTATATTATTGAATTAGGTGCTGACCCAAATGCCCCAAATCATTCGTAAAGGTAAAGAACAATTGTATGTACGGTTCGCATCAATACAGTGTAAGGAATCTAACTAGTTTGGATTCATAAAATAGTTATAATTTCAATAATTGGTTTGAACTCATAAGTGGGTTTTTTGGGGATAGTTTAATTTTAAATTTATTTAATTTATACTGAATTTTGGTTTAGGTTAGTTTAAGGAATTATTAAGGAAAATTGGAAGATTCACTAGTGTGCTACGAGGAAGCGAAAAATAAGGTGTGGGTCCTAAACTCATAAAATTGTTTGAAAATGTTAAATATCATGTTATATTTGATAAATTATCTTGCTGATTGTATTGGCTTAATAGCAAAATTATTGATTTTGTGAGTGGCCGAACCAGGTATGTTTCAAGCCTTAAAAGATTGACATGTTGGCAAAATTGGTAGTTTGCTAGTATGAATGTTTAATTGAGTTTGTAATTGCATATTTGAGTTATGAGATATAAGAATGTTTGACTGGATGATATAATTTTTTGAGATGTTAAGCTTATATATAATTTAAACGCATGAGATATTTGTTATATTTTGTACTGAAAAGGGTGCTATTTATGCACAATGAAAATCTGTAAAGTATGTGAAATTGAACGATAATGATTGATACCATCACAATGGTAATTTGAAAGATTGGGACAATATTTCTATTTATGGAAAGTATGTGATTACTGAGGATATGCTGAGCATGTCAAATGAATATGAAAAGTACTAAGATATGATTATATATGAGATTGTTTGACATATTACATATGCATTGGGTTGAGATTTTGTGGTTGATAAAGGAGTTCTATGGAGTACTAGGGGCATATTAAGTTTGCATTATTCATAGTCAATGCACTGCACCTAGAGTACTGAGGAGAATGGCGATTTATCACGTTTTTACTGGCAGCTTGTTTGCATTTCCTGCAGATTGTTGTCGGTGGCTTTCACTACTATGAGCTTAAGCCCATAATGTTTTGGAGTTCGGATGACAGGTTCTGGGGAACTCGTGGTGTGTTGCAAATGCTATGGGTAGGAACCTTTTTGCATTGCATCATGTGCATGACATATTCGAAAGTTATTGATTTATGCTATGTATTGTATTTTGTTGTATTGAATGGTATTGAAATTAATGATTGTCACTCGAATGAATGATTACCTATGCCTATATGCCATTTGACATCAATTTGATAATGGCTATGTAACGATATGAAATTCCTATGATGGTTTTATTTTCTTCTGTTAAAGCTAATTTGTTTCACTGTATTTGATATTTATGTTTGTTTAAATAATTTTTCGACTCACACTGAGCTTTTCATAAGCTCACCCCAAATAGGGTTTAACTTTTCAGGTAAACCTCAAAATTTTGACCAGACTCGACATTCGAAAAATCACCTTGGACCTTGGACTATTCTTAATAAGTATTATTAAGTCTTTATTGGTTTTGGCTTCTAATTTTTAATTATTTCTGGTCTGTGGCTTGGTAACTTTTCTTTTGGGGATTTTTTCATGCATGAATTACTCAAGCATAATAACTGGATAATGCATTATATCGACCTTAAGTAAAATTTTTATATTGCTCCTTAGTTTCTACTGCATTGCAAAGGAACCGTTTTTGAAAAAATAAATCGATAAGGCAACTAAGTTTCCAAAATGACTTGAAAATTTGTTTTTCAGCTACATTAGTTTAACACTATCAACAATAAAATAAATCCTAAGTATAGACGACCTATAAATGAATGCTTCTAAGCTAACTCAAAGTATAACTACGGTTTTCTCTAAAATGAGTTTATTTAAAGTCTTCAAAAGTAAAATAAGTTAGCTTAGCCATTTTGATGGCTAATGTAGCCTTCTCAATCTAGCCATAACATCTAGGCCAGGTTTGGGAGGTTACACTATAACCTGTCTTCTTTACGTTTGTAAGAATTTTAGCTTTCAAACACAAAATTATTATCGTAAAGGGAAAGTAAGATAGGCAAGAACGTCTACTGGCATAATTTCACATTTCTCTAAGAATGATTTTTCCCACATCAATGGTCGTTCCAGTTAAAATCGAGTATAATAAGACCATTCGCTCTAATGAAATTGTAGTCCCATGTGAAATAGGCATAAGGCTAAATCGAATGAAATAGAACCATACCTTCACTAGTTGTGTCAAATATTCTCTGCGACAAGTGTGAATACCTTACTTTGACATAGTCACCTAGAAATTTTTTAGCATCAATATTTCTCATGAAGGAAGAACAGTCGTCGTCTTCGAAATCAGGTAATTCAAAGAATTCATTAATAGCGTTTGAGCTTATTGGTACCTTAATTCCTCGGACAGAAACTTCCTTCAATTCGCTTGAGGTCAAATTTGTATAAAATTCACGAACTAACTCGTCATCTTCACTAGGTCTTTTCTCACAAAATAACTCCCAATTGAGAGCTTCAGTAATTTGTTGAATGCACGCCATGAAATCAGCATAGTTTCTTTCTTTCAATGTAAAGCCTTTCTCTAGGTGCATTTGTTGATTCTTAAAAATGCTTTCGTATCTCACTTTGGCTTCTACACAGTGGAACTTGTTTTGTGATTCGTCAATTTGGACAGCAGCACAAGTTCTCTTGCGAGGCATGGTTAACCTGAACATAAGATGGAAACAAATATTTTCTCAAAAATTTAATTAGTATAAAATATTAATAATTCAATAAATTAAAAAATTAAATAATCAAATAAAATTGAAATTTAGGAGAAAAATTTGTCTTGCCACTTTTTCATAAAAATTAAAAACTCAAAGAAAATAAATATAAAGCAAAAGAGATTGGTTTAGGGATGGTTGTAGGGTGTCTTGATGGTGTGGTGCAATAGGCAAGGGTGTTGGTGTGAGTAGCCAGGCAGCAGCGGTGCGCTAGGTGTGGCTTGGCGTGATGGAGGCAGCAACAATGTGCGGATCCTTGCATGAGCAGTAGGAAATGCGTATGTCACGTAGATGCAGGAGAGTGGGCGAGGGGGGCGTCGTCAAGCAACGATGAGCGTATGAGCTGCGGAGCGTGCGTCTTGCGGGTGTTGGCCGAACAGGGCTGCTACTAGGCGTGAAGGTGTCGTGAGGAGCTGGGTGGTGTTGCAGCTAGAGAGTTTGGCACTAAGTGATTTGGTACTTTATGGGTTTTTTTGGATGCTAGGACTGATGGAGGGATGGGTGAATGGAGGTTGGTTTGATGAGTGATGAATGATGGAGAAGGTTGATGGTATTTATAGTGAAGAGAGTAGAGGTTTAACTAGAATTCTTAAAACAATTTAACAATTAAAATATTCTATGTTCTAATTCTACACAATTAATATTAATATAATGTATATTAAATTATTGTTTTCTATTAATTTATTGAAATAAAAACTATTAATTAAAATATGATCAAATTAAAACTAATCCTAATTTTATATAATGTTGATAATAATTAATATATATTATAATAAATATAATTATATACTAGTTATTATCATCTTATTTATTAAATTAAAAACATTTATTCTAGATGCCTTTGAAAATATTTACAAAAAAGAGACATCTAATTTTTAATATTTATAAAAAGAGCAACCAAATTTTGAAAATAATTCAATTAAGTATCTAGACTTAAAGAAAATTTGAAATCGAGTTGCAATTAAGACTTGGATCAAAATTGACCCTTTTATTTGAAAACTAAATATTTAATTTTCCATTTAGGGAATAATTTCTCAAAATATTATGTTAAAATAAATTCTCAGGAAAGATTTGGAGGGGTCACAAACGGTCCTACTTAAGTTCCAATCTCCTAGACAGAATTTATTTAAACATACTAATCCCAAAAATATACCCTAAATCATTTATTTAAAAAGAAAAATTAAATATCTGATAAAATGAATTGGATTTGATCCCGTTCAATCATATCCCTCCAATAATGTTTTAAACATTGAGCATTGACTTGAAAATTACCTCCCTTACTTTGAAGTTCGACAACTCCGTACGGGTAAACTTGGTGAATCGTAAATGGACCGGACCAACGTGATTTTAAATTACCTAGAAATAATTTTAATCTAGAATTGAATAACAAGACTTCCTGACCTGCTTCAAATTCTCAAACTCGAATGTGCTTGTCATGCCATCTCTTAAGTCTTTCCTTGAGTTATTTGACATTCTCATATGAGAACATTTGGAATTCTTCTAACTTATTGAGTTGGAGCATCCTTTCTTTTTAGCAAGTTTAAGATCCAAGTTGAGTTGTTGGAGAGCCCAGTAAGCTTTGTGTTCTAACTCCAAGGGCAGATGACAGGCTTTCCAAAAAACTAACCTATAAGGTGATATCCTTAAAGGTGTCTTCTATGTTGTCATGTAGGCCCATAAAGCATCATCCAGTCTTTTAGACCAATCTCGTCGGTTTGGGAAAGCTACCTACTTGAGTATACCTTTGATCTCTTTGTTTGCCAATTCAGCTTGCCCATTCGTCTGCAGATGGTAAGCTGTGGCAACCATATGCTTCACTCCATGTTTGTCGAGTAACCATTTCAACCATTTGTTCACAAAGTGAGACCCATCATCACTGATGATAGCTCTCGAGGTTTTAAACCCTGTAAACACATTCTTCTGCAAAAACTTCATCACAACCTTAGCATCATTCGTTGGATATGCCTCAGCCTCAACCCACTTATACACGTAGTCTACTGCTACCAATATGTACTTGCGACCAAAAGGCGAGGGAAAGGACCGAGAAATTCAATACCCCAGACATCGAATAATTTTTCCTCAATGATGTTTGTTTGGGGCATCTTATTTCTGTTGGTGACATTTCCAACCCTTTGACATCAATCACAACTCTTTACATAAGCATATGCATCTTTAAATAGTGTTGGCCAAAAGAATCTAGCTTGTAATACTTTGGCCGCAGTACATGTACCTCTAAAGTGTCCCCCACTCAGAGCTTAGTGGCAATGATATAGAATCTTATGTACTTCCTCTTCCACCACGCATCTTCTGATCATTTGATTTGCACACTTTTTAAACAAGTATGGTTTTTCCCAGAAATAATACTTCACATCATGAAGAAACTTTTTCTTTTGATGATACATCTTATCAATCGGCATCAAACCACAAGCTAAATAGTTAGCAATATTAGCAAACCAAGGGGTATTATATACATGATTTACCTTTAGTATGTGTTCATCTGGGAATGTCTCCTGAATGGGTATAAGTGGAGAATTCCCTTCTTGCGGCTCCAATCTGGACAAGTGGTCTGCTACTTGGTTTTCTACCCCTTTTCGATCTTGAATTTCTAAATCAAACTCTTGAAGTAAAAGTACCCATCGGATCAGTCTCGGCTTAGCGTCTTTCTTGGTAAGTAAATAATTAATTGCCGAATGATTTGTTTAGTCACTTTGGTACCTACAAGATAAGATCAAAACTTGTCAAAAGCAAACACAATAGCAAATAGTTCTTTATTTGTTACCGTATAATTCAATTAAGCTCCCCTTAGAGTCCAACTTGTGTAGTAGATGGGAAGAAAAACCTTATTCCTTAACTGGCCTATGACAGCTCCTATCGCAAAGTCACTTGCGTCACACATCAGTTCAAATGAAAAATCCTAGTCTGGTGTGACGATTATGGGTGCTGAAACTAACCAACTCTTCAAATATTTGAAAGCTCTTAAGGACTTCTCATCAAATTTGAACATCGTGTCCTTCTCCAATAAGTTGCATAAGGGTTTAGAAATTTTGGAGAAGTTCTTGATAAATTTTTGATAGAAACCAGCGTGGCCCAAAAAGCTCCTAACACCCTTTACAAATGTTGGAGGTGGCAGTTTCTCCATAACATCTACCTTTGTTTTATCTACCTTGATTCAATGTCTCGTTATCCGATGCCCTAGAACAATACATTCTTGTACCATGAAATGGCATTTTTCCCAGTTGAGTATGAGGTTTGTTTCTTCGCATCGCCTTATTACCTTGGCTAGATTGGCTAAGCAATCATCATAAGTGTTTCCAAATACTGAAAAATTATCCATAAACACATCCAAGTATTTCTCAACCATATTAGTAAAAATAGACATCATACATCTTTGAAATGTAGCAAGTGCATTACATAAACCAAATGGCATACGTCTAAATGCAAATGTATCGTACGGGAAAGTGAATGTTATCTTGTGTTGATCTTCTGGTGCTACTGTAATCTGATTATACCCCGAGTATCCATCGAGAAAATTGTAATAGTATCGCCCTGTGAGTCTATCGAGCATCTGGTCCAAAAAGGGCAAAGGAAAGTGATCTTTCGTAGTTACTTTGTTCAGCTTTTGGTAATCGATACAAATTCTCCATCCCGTAACCATTTTAGTTAATATCAACTCGTTATTATCATTCTCAACGACTGTAATACCTCTTTTCTTTGGCACGTACTGGACTGGACTTACCTACGAACTGTCTAAGATGGGATAAATTATACCCGTATCTAACCACTTGCTGATTTCCTTCTTTACCTCATCCTTCATGATGGGGTTCAGTCTTCGCTGTCCATTGATCGTCCCTTTCTCGCCATATTCCAAGATGATTTTGTGCATGCATACAGATGGACTAATGCCACAAATATCAGCTATGGTCCATCCAATAGCCTTCTTGAATTGTTTCAATACTTGGATAAGTTTCTCGTATTGCTCTGCAGTTAATTCCACTAAAACAATCACAGGTAAAGTAGAAGCGTTACCTAAATAAACATATTTTAAATGTCAGGGAAGTACATTGAGTTTTAATTTAGGTGGTTCCTCGATTTACGCTTTTGGTTGGGCATAATCCCTATTATCTAACTCCAAAGATTCAAAGCGAGATTGTGGATTAAATCCCCTTTGATTAGCTTCTAGCAAAGCTAAGTATTCATCCTCCTCTTCATCAATTGGAGGGTCTGATGTCAAAATTTGCTCGAATGAGTTCTCAACATAGTTAAGTTCTCCTTCCATGATTAATTCCTCTAAATTGGATACTGTAGAATAATCATCAATTGTGTCAGGAAATCGTATAGACTTAAAAACATTAAATGTTACTTGATCGTCCTGAACATGCATAGTGAGCTCACCCTTCTGCACATCAATAAAGGTTCTTCTAGTTGCTAAGAAAGGCCTTCCTAGAATGATTGACACCTCTTTATCTGTTTTCAAGTCTAGAATAACAAAGTTAACAGGAAAAATCAATTTATTTACACGTACCAATACATCCTCGATTTTTCCTTGTGGATGTGCTAAAGATCGATCTGCTAATTGAAGTGTAACCATTGTAGGTCTAACTTCACCTATCCCCAACTTCCTAAATATTGACATGGGTATCAAGTTGATACTCGCACCCAAATCACATAGTGCCTTACCATAATTTGTTGCTCCAATGTTGCAAGGTATGGTAAAACATCCAGGGTCTTTCAACTTTGAGGGTAGTTTGTCTTGAAGATATGCATTGCATTCCTTTGTCAGGGTTATCGTTTCAAATTCTTTAAGTCTTCATTTTTTAGATAGGATTCCTTCATGAATTTGACATAGTTTGACATTTTTTTCAAGTGCTTCAACCAACAGAATATTGATATGAAGTTGCTTGACTACGTCTTGGAACTTCTTGAATTGGACTTCTTGCTTCTGCTTCTAAAGTCTTTGAGGGTAGGGTGGTGGAGGATTCTTTACTGGAACTAGTTATTCATCTACTATGGCAATTTTGCATCTAAGGAGTTATTAGTATATCAAAATTAACTGGTTTGGGGATTACCATATCAGTTTTTACAGATTCTTGTTCTGGTGAAACTTGAATTTCAACACTTAGTTGAACTTCCACTGGATCTTGAGTATTAGTTGGCTCCTCTTCAACTTTGATACTGTTAGGAACTAATGTCTTTCCACTACTGAATGTCAACGCTTTATAATACTTATTCTCGGGGTTTCTTGGATTCTCCGTATCACTAGGCAAAGTACCTTGTGGTTGGTTTCTGAGTTCAGTTGTAAGCTGGCCCATTTGGTTTTCTATGTTTTTCAATGTAGCTGCTTGGCTTTGAATTAAGGCATCATTCTTGGCTATGTATGCCTTCAACAAGTTTTCTAAGCCATTAGATGGTTCAACTTGAGGTTGTTTCTGAACTTGTTGGGTAAAAATAGGTGGCTTGGTCGATCTAGGTTAGGCGTATGTGTTACTGGGTCCAGCCTGTTAGTTACTCCAAGAGATATTAGGGTAGTTTCGCCATGATGGGTTATAGGAATTGGATTATAGTCCTTTCCTTCCTCGATTTTGGTTTTGGTTACCCATGTAATATACGGATTCTGGGTTCGATGGACATTCTTTGAATAGATGTCCTTCCCCACAATAGACACAGGCTACATTTTCAAATTGATTCGGTGGCTGTGCTGTAAAACTATTAAATCCATTAGTGGTAAATTTTTTAAGCATTAAGGAAATCAAAGATACCTGAGATGCGAGTGAAGTAAGTGGATCCATTTCATGTATTCTAGCAATTCGTCTTCCTGACGCTGCTCGATTGGTTGGCCATTGATAATTGTTGTTGGCAATCCTCTCAATGATTTCATAAGCCTCGTTATAAGACTAAGAAAAGAGAGCACCATTAGTAGAGGTGTCCACTACCATCCTCTTGTGAGCATTGAGATAGTTATAAAATGTCTAAAGTTGGATGTAATGAGGGATTCCATAATGAGGGCACTTTTGTAATAATTCTTTGCACCTTTCCCATACCTCGTACAAGGACTTATCATCCATTTGTTGGAAAGTAGTGCGTTCCTCAACTTATTATTCTTGCTAGGCGGGAAATACTTCATGAAGAATCTTTCTGCTAACTCTTGCCATGTAGAAATGGAATTTGGTGGCAATGAGTTCAACCAGGCTTGAGCTCTACCCCTTAGCGAATATGAAAACAGCTTTAATTATAGCTCATCTTCGGGTACTCCGGCTAACTTGAAAGAATCACTCATCTCTATAAACAGTCTTAAGTGACGGTGAGGAACTTCGGTAGGTATTCCACTGAATTGGCCCACTGTCTGAAGCATTAGGAAATGACTGGCTTTAGCTCAAATTGTTGTACCTCGATTCAAATTATTGTGTGCCTCGAACTCGGGTCTCCTAATACCTAGATTAAGATCATGAAATACCGGCACGACATACTGTCATAGAGCTCTATCCCTTCATCAGTAATAAGGATAGGATTTCGACTAGGGTTTGCTCCGTTTCCATGATTTGGATCTTCATAATTCATCTATTTGGTCCTTCTCTGACTTGCTTGTCTTCTTCATTATCGAACAGTTCTTTCAATCTCAGGGTCTACGGGGAGTAAATCGATAATCCGATCAATACTCATAAACACCTGAAAAAAACACAAAAAAAAAATAATGAAGTTAAAATTGAATAGAAAAATAAACCAAAATGAAAAATTAACAAACTCACAAATAATGACTTTTAAAACAGTCCCCAGCGGTGCCAAACACATGGAACGACAGAAATGTGCAAGTGTACACAATCACAACAAGTAATAAGTGACAAGTAAATCTCGAGTTATAGTACCCACAGGGACTGTGAAAAGAATTATTTATGAATGCAATTAAAAACACTTAGGTGAAGAAAAATATTTTGATTTGAGGAGGTGATTAAAAACTAGGATTTTAACTAAATAAAATAAATAAAAATAAAATAAAAGTTCCAATGCATGATTTCAAAAGATTATTTTAATCAAGATGACATAATTGTATTAGATTAATTACATTTCTTAACTTAGAATTATTAAACTTCATGTTTATGTTGTTACGAATAAATTCACGACTACTCAGTAATTTGCTAACTTATGAACATACTTACCTACCAATATCCATTTATCTTTTGACTATATCTCTATGTCAATTCAACCGATTAAACAAATTTTAATAAGCAAATGTGTTAATGCATATACATACTTATGAAATTAAAATAATCTCTTATACATATCTCTATGCCAATTCAAAAAATTAATTCAATCTCATAAGCACATAAAAGATTACACGAGGTAACAATGTATTCCTACCTTGAAACAGTTTAATCACAATAATCTTACAAGTTATGGAAGGTTAATGTATCATTAGATACCATTGCTAATTTAACCCTCAGCTACCTTAGATGACTAAACATGCACTAATTAAGTATTGTGTCAATAAAATACAATTTCAATCCCTTTAAGTAATTAATTCATTAGTTACCTTACAATTGTAATGCAAGAATAACTTAATCATGGTTTTACTTAAGAAAACATCTTACCGAGACCTATAGCAACACAAACACAATTTTAATTACTCAAGTAGACGAAATGCAGTCAACCTAACACAAGTTAAATTTAAGCCATATTAATTAAATTAAACATATCAACATCACAAATATTCATAGACATGTTCATAACAACAACAATAAAATTAAAAATGATAAGGAACAAGAATCAAATCCGGTGTTTCTCCGAGGCTTGACTAGTTTGCTCTACTCCTCCTTCTCCGCTTGTTCTTATTGAACCGAGGTTTCCATGAACACTTGAATGATGCTCCAAATGATGGATGAAGGACTCTTTTTCAAGAAGTGAAATTGGCAAAGGAATGGGAAGAAAATGAAGAACAATGGAAGGGAATGAAGAGAGAAACGTGAGAGAGAAGTAAAGAAATGAATGGGTTTGAGATGTGTTTGTGGTGAGTAGCTTAGGGGGTATTTATACATTGGGATGGATGTTAAAAATAGAAAAAATCAACAGCCATAGAGTCCCCCCATGGCCAGCCATACATGTGGCAAGTTTGAAGGTTTCAAACTTGTTATTTTAATGTTTGGGCAAATCTAGAAAGGCATAAATTGTGGAGGGGTTTTAATGCAAATTGAAGGATTCTTCAAGGGCTATTTTGCAAGCCAAATAATCAAAAAAAGAAACTGATTGGGTCAGCATGTGGGACCGTTTTAGGCTGCCCAGTGCTTGGTTGGATAGGTTTTCTCGGTTTATCTCAACTGGGCTCCTTTTCATAATTAATTAACAATAATTTATTTAACCCAAATTAAATTCAATTAAAATTAAAATTAATTATATTATGAACTAATATTCATAATTTTGGCCGTCTTAGGCTGAAAATTTAATTTTTCTTGATGCTTCAAAATTGCTTCTCGGTTTTATGCTTCTAACAGTGTTTGCCGAGCCATTTTTCGCCCTTTGTGCAAATCTGTTGAAAATTATCAAACTTAATCAAAATTTGATATAAAATTAATTAAAATTAAACATGTTAATAATTTGAGTGCAATTTAATTATTTTATAATAATTATGTATTTTTTGTCAAGAATTTTACTGAAACTGCATGAATTTGAGTTAAAAAGGGTATGAAAAAGTGTGTATATTTTCATGTTTCCACATGTCTATGTGGCCCCACACACCCGTGTAGCCCACATGCCCAATTTGGCCTAGCTCGTATGGCCCGCATGGCCACACACTCGCCTTTCACACAGTCGTGTGTTGCACACGGTCGGGCACACGCCTATGTGGTGTTGACAGACCTCTTTTTCGGCTTTCATCGAACGTCGATTTCTCACGTTTTCGTTACACACCTGGTTTGGTTTTGATTGTACTGTAATCCTGAGCCCACCAGAACCTAAAAATCGACATTACATGCTCCCAAAATTAGTTTTAATTCTCAATTAAACTGAACCAACAAAATTGACAACAGTGAAATTCAAGTGTTCGTTACTTACGCAACTCCTCGAACAAACACGACTACAATTCTACAGTAGGTGAATTTCGTTCCTCACGATTTGCTGTCAACAATTCAAATCACATTACCAAATAGAACAGAATCGATTTAGAACAACTTAAAGACAATTACCTCCAATTTGAGCAAAAACTCACTACTTGCACTTTCCCGGACATAGAAAGAGTTCAAAAGTTCGAAATACCGTGATTAAAAGGGTGGTTATGGCAGAAATCAAAAAGAAAAAGAAAAGGGAATTTTGATAGGGGAAGAACAAAAGAAACATCAGAAGGAAAGAGTCATTGGGAAAAGAAAAAACTAAAAAAAAAATAGTAACATATTCCTAATATCTCTCTAACTCCCCACTACTCCACTAACCAAATCCAACCACCTCGAAATTCCAGCCCCACCTAAACTCTATCAGACAACCAAAACAAAAATTAAAATCCACGCTCGCATGAGGATTCAAATAGGAAACCTCAAGGTAAGCTAACTCCTTACCACTTGAACCAGCAGACTCATTATGATATGAGTTTCCAAACAATATCACATAAGCCTACCCAACAAGGGTAAGGCTAAGATAAAAAAATAACAGAATTTTCCAAATAGTAGGACTTGAACCCAAGACCTCATACACACACCCAGAACATTTAACCACTGAAGCAAATATACATTTGTGTCAGAAATTATAGAAACAAAGTTAAGAAATTTAGGGCGTTACAAAATCCTTATTTAGTAGAAACTGAGTGACACTAGTTGGGTCTTTCCCCAAAGACAGACCAGACTCATTGTTAGAAGGAGCTTCATTGAGTAGGGTCCAAGTAAGAAATCCACGTGTAGTTTCCAACCTCTGAAATGAGTCGGATGACTCTGTTAGATAGAAAGAGTATGCGTTAGAAAGGCAATGAGAATGAGCAAATAGAACTCTCTCAGTCCTTGAAGTGAACACTTGCCTTATTCTAGAATGGTCGAAAATAGTGAAAGTCTGTAGTCTTGTGTGATAAAACGTCTCCTCCCAAAGAGGAAGAGGTAGCCAATGGTAGCATCTAGCGAACACTTGCCTCATATTGGCATTGAAACACAACCAATGTAGAGAAAACAATTTTTTTTGGGGTGACAAATAACCCACCACAATATAATCAATGAATATGTTCTAATAAACCAAGAATCATTATCTTGTTTGTGTTACCTGTTGAGAGGTTAGCCAACGGACAGGTAAGTAAGGCGGGGAATAATAGGATTTAATTACAAGATATTATGTCAGAAGTGGTCAGGGACTACACCCTAGTAATGTAAAGGGATTGGAAAAAGGAAAATAGTAAGGAAAAAGGTAAAAGATAATAAGAAGGTTTGAACAATTTAAGGGAGGGTAGGCTTATAAATTTCCCTATTGATATTATGGTCTATTTATAACCCAAAAGCGTGTAAGGGAAGTTACGAAAATTTAATGGATGGTAAGTAACTGTTTGAAACCACCAATATATGAGGAACTCCTATTAGCATAAAAAGCAGAGAAATCCTTTAGGTTTCCTAAGGCAAGAATATCAGCCAATCGTTGCCTATAAGAACAACCATAATAATTTTCAACATGAGTCTTTTCAAGAAATGCTAAAAAGGTTTCATCACCGTTGGAGTAGAACTTTGAGATCCGAGCGCTAACCTCGATACCTCTCTAAGGTGAAGATGAAAACATTTAGTGGGCAAGCTTAACTACCCTGTGATAGAAATGGAACTACCCCATTGGGTGGGTAGGGTTGGTGCATAAACGAATCTAGGAAGTGTTTACTATCCACCAGAATCAACGTTAATAAGATATCTGGCAGGCAGTGTCCACTTCAGAGCATTCACCAAAAATTAGATTTAAGGGATGTTGCGGACTAGCATACGTCTAGCATCGAAATAGTTAGATACCAGCCAATGTGACAGTATCAATAATTCATTAAGGGTTGAAGGGTTCCGCAAAATGGGCAGAGCAAGAACAGCGTGAATCTATGAATAAGGACCCAAGTTAAGGGTTTTATAAGCCAAGAAAAGGCGAGGATAAGGGAGAGTTTCTCTAAGTTCACCTCTAAGGATGAACATGACAAGAAATTTTGAGGAAGAAATTATTTTTTAGAGTGGGAGAGTTGTCATACTCGATTTCCTTTAAACCAAAAAATTTAGAACATTTAGGGTTAAATTGAAAGAGACAACAAACTTACGGCCTCTACTAAAAAATTAGGAAAAGTTAGAAACAAAATGGAGCATGGTTGAAATCTAAATATGGTTCGGTTGGGTTAGAACTAGTCGGTTCCTTACTGGGGGACAAAATGATTTCTAATGGATGGTTTCTAAATGATTGAAGATCGTGCAGGAATGGTTATATATAGCGGGGAAATGACTTCCTGGGAGACTTATTTTCCAATCTATTTCATTCTATTCCCTTCTTCATCTTTTTCCTTGGCTGGTTTAAGGAAGTGATGATTAAAGAAAACTTTGCATGGAGCAATGGTTGTGAGGTTTAAGTTGGAAAATTAGAGAATCTAATAAGTTGGTAAGGTTCTAAGTCCTTTAGTGTACATATTATTTATGGACCAAAGTTAAGGTCTTCCAAAAACCATTTTAAATATTCTGCATGTTTTTGGAAAAACTAAGTTCAAACTGGGATTTCTGAGTTTAACCCATAAATTGGTTGACTTGCTTAGCTGTCAGGAGAGTGGAAGCTTTGGCGTGAGGAAAAACTAAGCAGACAAGGCTAGAAAACATTAGGTGAGTTTCTACAGTCAAAACCTTGAAATGTTATATATGTTGTAAGGTTTCATGAATTAGCTATGATTTCATGGTATTGCATCCATGAAATGTATGTAATACATGTAATGGAAACATTTTTAGGTTTAGGTAGAGTTAGGAAGGGAAAATAAGAAAGAGGTGATTTTGTTATATGCCGCCATACGATGTTGTTGTGTTCATCTGTAATGCATAAGGCTTGGGGCTTATAGAGGGGACAATGTGGTGTTCAAGCATTAAGGTTAGAATGGCGAATGGTGGAATGGATAGATTACAAGGAGAAAAGAAAATAAATATCATGGCTAGGCCATGGGACCGATCGAAGGCTATATGCCTAAAAAGAGTAAGACCATAGCTAGAAGATGTTGTGACATCATGATAAGGATGAGTAAGACCATAGTTGAAAGAGACTCTGGCATCATGATATAAATAAGTAAGACCATGACTAAAAGACATTATGACATCATGGTAAACAAGATTAAGACCATAGCTAAAAGAAGCTACGACATCCTTTGGTAGTCCACCGAGAAAGTAAACACGGGGTTATACTATGTAAAACCCTAGTTAAAAGACACTACGACATCATAGAGAATCCAACGAGACATTAAACACGAGATAGTCCGATGAGACACTAAACACGTAATGGTCCACGGGAATGGTAAGCATGTGGTTATATCATGTAAGACCATAGTTAAAAGATGTTATGGCATCGCAGATAGTCTGTCGGGACAAAAAACATAGGGATCCTGAAGTGAAGGACAATAGTTAGACTATGGCTATAAGATGTGATAAGCCCTAGAAAATTTGGCCTCACAAGTAAGGGTTTGCCAATGTTTCGACTAACTAAGGTTTGCCAAAAGTACATCAATAAGGAGTTCTCCAAGAGATTCACTGAAGTGGTGTATGCCAAGAAATGCATTAAGGGGTTCCCTAAATTTATTATAAAGTCAAGTTCGCCAGTTTATCTGATGAATTGGGTTCGTCAATTGAGTTGCAAACTGGGGGTACACCAGTAAAAGTTGAGTTAGAATCAAATTAGGAAATTAATATAATTTGTATCTAGGATAATTTTCATGCAAGTAACATTTTAAGTCAAGCGAGGTATCCTAGGATCACTAAAACACTTAGTGCTTATAAATAGAGCCCTTATTCCTTGAAACTTCTCTCATCGATATTCTGTATTCGAGTCTCTATTCTGAACTAAGTTTGTAGTGACCAAGGTAAGCCTTTATCTTGTTAGGGTTGATTGTATAGAAAGCTAGGTTTGCTTGTGTGTGTGAATTATGTAAGCTTTGTATGTTTAAGTAATGTGTGTATGTTTATGTTGCAAACCAGATGAACCATCTACTAGCAAGGATAAAGGCAAAGCTAAACTTGTTTAGATTCTCAGCTAAATCAGTGAGTGGTTAAAAACCATCATAACTGTCCTAACTATCATGTTTTTTAGTATGAATGCTTAGGGTTCATAACTTGTGTGCGAACTGTTATGTTTTTTTCCAAAAACTTTGTTTTGAAAACTAAAGTTCCAAGAGTAAGCTTTTCCTATAAAAATATGTTTTATAAACTTTCGATACTCTTCTTTTAAGATGTGTTTCTAAGTTATGTTTTACTTTTAAATGTATGTTTTATGCATGCCCCTATGCGAACCTATGTTTTAAAGCATGTTTTAAAAGTACAGTTTTATAAGCTATTTTTTTGCGAGCTCTTTATGCGAGCTCTATGTGATAAGTTTCTATGCAAGCTCATTTTGTGAGCTTTTATGTTGGATATATTTATATACCAAAGGATTGTGAGTATTCAACTAAAAGTTTTATGAATTAGGTGTTGAGGCCCTAGGACATGTGGAAAGATAAGGGAATGTCGAGCTATGCTCCATTCAATGGGACATGTTGGCATACAAGAGAGTGTTTAGCTTATGCTACACTTATGAGACATGCTAAGGCCTCTTTGAGTCATTTTGAAGCGTTAGAAGGAGATCCGCATATCTAACATATAAGAACAGATAACATAAGACAAAATAAAGTTAAGATAAGTGCGATACCATTTTATGTTCCTCAGCCTTTCCGATAAGACAAGTATGTGAGCATGTTTCATACTATATAAGATTCATTTTCAAACATGAATAAGCTAATTTTTTCAGTATAATTTTTAGTACGTACATGTGAAATTGTTTTCAAACTTATATGATTGTATTACAAGCAGGTTCTGTGAACTGGGTCTCATAGCTCCACCGTGAACCCAGGATGCGATACGGTTTTTAGACAAAATCTTCTTTCCATTATAAACTCTATATTTTAAGCATACTCTGATGATTCACTGAGTTTGCAATGAACTCACCCACTCCTCCCTTACTTCACAAGAAGATAGGTAGCGAATAGTAGTGGCGAGGTAAATGACTTGGCAAGGCTCATCCCTGAATAGGTATCAATGAACTTGGGAAATAGGAGATGGGGTTTTATCATAATTTGATTCTGTTATTGAAACAATTTCCTTAAATTTTAAGTTTTTTTTATTTTAAAAACCGTAAAGTTAAACATTTATTATTATTTCTTCTCAGCTTGAATAAAGATTAATGTTTCTTTAGTTTCTCTTACATGTGTTCCATAATGTAGTCCTTCAATTTTGATAGAGAATGTGTAATATCATATACTTGCTAGTTTTATTGTGAAGAATTATTTTATGCCACCCTTATATGTATGTCAACCTTTAGAAGCGTTAACCTTTCTACTTAACGAACCGTACGTAAGCCTAAAAAACCTCGCATGAATGATTTCCATTATTATAAAGTCGTTTGTATGGGAACCCATGTTGTAATATGATGTGCGAGCTTGGGAAGCATGCGAACCACTATATTATGCAAACCCATGTTTTTGGTGCGAATTCATGCTTCAATTTGTTGTGCAAAGTCATATGTTACTTAGTGATGTGAACCTATGCTGTATGATGTATGCAAACCTAATTTCTGGTGCAAATCATAATAATAAATTTCATGTACTTGTAATTATTTTTGAAAGTGCATTCTTTAAATACCCTGTTTATATCTTACATACGTACCCTTAAGTTTTACTACTTAGGTGACATGTTAACCTTCTTCTATTATGTTTGATAAGTTCGCATGTTTACACTCCATGTATGGCATGATTCTGATGCTATGTTATAACTTAGCATTTTCTTTATCTTAAAAATACATAGTGTGTTGGAGGTTAGGTTGGGAGTTAATGGAGAGTCATTTCGGTGGCTAATGTAGCTCGCCAAATTTGGGTTGAGCCTACTTGGTCGGGTTTGGGGTGTTACCAATAGAGTCTATCAGGAGTGTAAGTTCATAGCTCGACTATGACAATAGAGAGAGAGTCTTTCAAGATAGTAAGCACGGGTGGAAAATCATAACAGAAATCATGGGGCAACCTGTAAATAGGGAAAAAGGATTGGAAGGAAAATTGAAGTATGTACTTGCAATAGTCGAATAGCGGGTTGAAAGAATTCACCAATAAAGGGGGATGTAATGGAAATGAGAAAGGACTATGGGAATAGTAGTCATGTAAACCTACATGACAAAAGGGCATGCTACACTTAAGGGTAAGGTAAAGCGACTAAAATGGATTACAAAGAAGTAATCCGATCACTATTTAAACTAAGCAAGATTTAGTCCGCCAAGGTGACATAGGACCATGTTAGTTATGTCAACGGATAGAAAATGATAAAGTTGTATAGGATTATGATAAGGAAGGAGTTCGTCATGGACTAAATTAATATAGAAAGATCGCCAAAAGGAAAATACCCAAGGGCTATTAGTAGGGTAGAGCATAGGATTACCCTTTGAGAACATGGTAGGAATAAGATTTACCCTCTAGGAATAAAATAAATTAGGAATACAGGTAAAGGCAAGGACAGGGTCTACAGGAATGGCGAGACAATCAGAGGAATAGTCAAGTCTAATCGAAGGCAGATAGAACAGCCAGAAGATAATTACTCAAAGACCTGTCCGCCAATGGATAAAATCAAGAATAGGATAAAGTCCACTACGATGAGTTTAAGAGAAGTTGCCCGCACAAGCAGAGAGTAATTTATTTTTAGTTTCTTTCTATTTAAACCCTTGGAAGACGGGGTCTAAGTTGAAATAATATAAGAACTCACTAAGTTCATCTAAACTTATCAAGGAGTGGAATGTGTTTTGCAGGAACTATGAAATGAAGGACTCGAAGAAGGGACCAAGGCAGATTGAGGATAATCAAGTAATTATCATTAGAATAGAGATGCACATAAAAAGGGGCATCTTCAAGAACTTTTCCAAGAAGGGCGAGTATATATATATATTTTTTGTAAATTTTTAAATCCCTTAGAGTTTAGAGCTTGGATGGTGAACTTTATTTTTAGAATATTTATCTCTGTTGTAAGTTTTTGTAAATAGGTAATACAATTTGTTTTGTTCTTACTTAGTGAGAACTTAGTATGAATAATAACACGATCCAGTTGTGATGCCACACCAGGATCTGGCGAACAAGTCAGGTGAGGGGTGTTACAAAACTCCAAGCCAATTTCACAATTTTACCAATTTATACACTTTCCAATTTAGTTCAATTTAACCCTCTATCTCTATAATCAATTAAATTCACAACAATATGATTCGATTAATCATAACCAGCTATCAATTCATTTATCAACATTTCTTACAAATTAATCTATTTTTATAACAATGTACATCCATTTGATGTTATGTATCTTCTCATATTTATCATACATTTCAAGTCTTATCAAATTAATCCTTTTGATACTGAGACAATATATATACCTAACAATTCCAACTACAAGGCAAATAAGAGTATTACAACTATATTGTGAATTAACAAAGTAAATCCCATATGAACTTATCTGGAAAACAACAACTATAAATGTCAGGGACTAATCTACAATTTCTCCTATTTCTCGATTAACTTCCAATTGATTAAGTCTGGATCTATAATAATTCGTTAACAAGTATCTGTAACATCCTGATTTTCGGGTTTTCGTAATTCTCGAGATTTTGGTAAATTTTGTAAAATTTGGTATTTGGTGGGGAAATTCGTAATTGGAGTATGTAAATTGGCTTATGGAAGACCCATGTGTTAGCCAAAACCCGGTAGAATTTTTAAATTTTGGACTTAAGGAGTTAGGGGTTTTGGATAGGTAGCCTTATTAAATGATATGGGTAAAATATAACACAAGAGAGCCCTTGGCAAAGTGGCTAAGTGACGCCACTAGGGAGCTAAAAAGGTGGCGTGTAAGTGGTTGGGGGAAAGCCAGGGTTCGATTCGCTATGATGGCAAATGTGATGTTATTTTTATACCTTGAGCATGCAGAAGTTTGAAGCCGAATGGAACTCTATTGGAGAGAGTTTGAATTAGTTGAATGCTTGAATTAAGGAGTGATAAGGGGAGAGATTTTAGGGATTTGAAGGGAGGCTTAGAGTTGGCCGAATAGTGGGGATTAGGGAGGAGAAATCGGCTTGGGATTTTAGGGTAGTATTTCGGCATTAGGGACTGTAGTTGTGCCGATTTTCTTCTGTTTAAACACCATAGAGTCATTCTTTTCTTCCCTTTTCTTTTTTAGCCGAAATCACCACTCTCTTCATCCAGTTCTCTTTCTTTTCATCACCTTTGCCGAATAGTCACAAGTACTGAAACCTTCGAAGATTGGTTGTGACGTTTGCTTTTAGACCAGCATCTTTCTTGTTCTCTTTATTTGTGGTGACCGATCCCTTCATCTGGTAAGCACTCAAAACTTTTGTCTATTCATTATTTTGGGATTTGAAAGCTGAAATCTCTGAAGGCATAGGGGAGGCTGTCAACTTGTCTAGATTGATTATAACTTTGGATTGATTCGTATGTGTGTATTAGCTTACAAAGAAGGTGATCAATGAGGAGCGTTGGATTAAAGGCGTGGGCGCAGCTAAATTTAGATGTAGTGCATCTAAGTCGACAAAGGTAAGGTTTCATGGCCATTAAGGTATTGGCCGAGTATGGTAAGAGAGTTCTTGCTTTGGTTTCATGGATTCATAGTTTAATCGGTTAAGTGGTGGACTATAGGAATCATCGCATAGACGATCTCGTGGTGGTAGTCGCAAATCAGGTGTGTAATGAACCCTCTTTCGTAGCTTAACTCGATATCTGCCGAAAAGCCGAAATGCCAAAAAAATTGACATTTCAAGGACTCATGAGCATGCGAATGCTCATAGGTTAGTTAGATATGCTAATTTTGATGATCGGGATGGTTGGAACAGGTAAGGGCATGATTTCCTGCATCACGGTAAGTTGGGCCTGGAGGTGCTAAAATTGGGCCCAATAGGCTTTCGGGCCCATTTGGGTAAGTTCGGTAGGAAATGGAATCCAGATAAATTGCACATTAAGACAGTTAAGACCGTTATGGAATATAGGCTAAATGGGCCTAGATGACTAAATCGGCTATGTATGACCCATTAGGGGTTTTTGGTCCAATAACTCGGTTTTGCTAGAATGGGCTAGAATCGCTGTTTAAACACTTGAAATTGTTGGTAATTGATAATGAGCATGGAAAACCCTAACAATTGATAAAATAATGAAACTACCCTTATAATGTGAAAATGACCATTTTACCCCTAGGTGAAAATGACCCTTATAATTAAGATGCATGTGATACTATTTTTGTACATGATATGCCATGATATGCACATGATATGCCATGATATATTCATATATGCATAGGTTGGGCTTATATGAACGGAGGAAGTGCTAAAAGGGCTTTGCCCCAGTTTACCGAAAAGGGCTTTGCCCCAGTTATTGAAAGAGGCTAGGCCTCCAGTTATATGATAAAGCAACTATGCTGCCAGTGGAGAGTTTGGTTGGGTGGGTTGAGTTATTCCCCACATGGAGAGCTTGGTTGGTACGGGTGGAGAGTAGCGAATGGTTGGTTGAGTAGTCTCCCCAAATGGGCTTGCATACATCCATTGGTATTACATGTGATATTTAAATGGGCCTATGGGCTATACCGTTATGGTAAAGGCTTCGGCCTAGTGATATGATTTATGAAAAGGCTTCGGCCTAGTAACCGTTAAACAGAAGGCTTCAGCCCAGTATGCTGGTATTAGTTTGGGCTCTGAAAGGGGCTTGTTGCACACTGAGTTTCCAAACTCACCCCCTTTCCTTATCTTTATAGGTGAGCCTTGATGTGGAGACTTGGAGCTAGAGGGAATTCAGAGTGGCCATGGTGATCGCTTTTGAACTTTGCAATGAGTAACCGGTTTCTTTTTAAGTTTTACCTTAGCTGTCAATATTATTTGCTTTTGGATTGTAATAAGGCCATTTTAACTATTTTTCTGGGATTATTTTATTTTATTTTTTTAATAACTCTAAAATTTTCTGATAATAATTCAAAATGGGCTAGTCTTAGGGCGCGTTTTCAAAATGATACTCGTTTTCAAAATAACGCAACGATACAACTAATCGGTTTATAAAAAATAACTATTCAAATAAATTTTCACTCGATTATCAAAGTGTGGCAATGGTTGTGGGCATGTCTAGGATTGGATCCACTAAAGAGCTTGGTACTTAAGCAGCCTTCATGGCTCACCTCCTCTGTTTTGGATACCTACGTGGTGCACAGATTCCATTCACTTTGTTAACTTAGCAAAAGACGATCTTTATAAACACTAAAATGAATCATGGGTTTTCTTAAAAAACTTCAATGTGACACGTCAGATCCAGCCATAACGTCTGGGCCGGGTTTGAGGTGTTACATTTAGTGGTATCAGAGCCTGGGTTGCAATAACTCGGCTGTGGGTTTTTAAAACGGGTTTAAAATCAAGAATTTCAAAACAAAGGTATTTTAAATCAATTTTTATGAAATTTTTTATTTTCTGTGACCAAACCCAAGGTTTTTGTTTTAAATGGTTTGGAGAAAGAAGTGGCACACTGAATCCCCGGCACCAAGTCTGTAAGTATACTCTCTTTTTGTAATATTGATATGATGCTCTGGATAGAACTGAGACCCTACTGTGATACTTTAGATCGGGTAGAACTATAAAACAGTAGGATTGAGACTGTAGCTAGGCTACGACGTTGCGAAAACAATCCCTAAACTACTATATGTCCATAAGATATCTCGTAATAAACAACTGAAATATTAAACTAATGTCATAAAATTCGTAATCAGATAATTCGATATGAGTACAAGAGGAACTCGTGGACGAGGCCGCGGACGTGGTCGTGGAAGGGTGCAAGCTGAATCTTCATCCTCAGGGCATAGGCCAGCTGAGGAGGCATCCGTACCACAGGCAACTGAGACTGGGTCATATGATTGGGCTGCGGGGGATGATGCTTTGTCTCAAGCAATGTTAAGAGTTTTGGAAAGGCTTGCTGGAGCAAGCACCGGGACAGTAAATAGGGGATCCATCTCGAAGCGACTCCGGGCTAATGGAGCAGAAATTTTTAGGGGCGTATCTGGAGTAGCCCCAAATATAGCTGAATATTGGCTAGAGGCAACAGAGCAGGTTATGGACGACCTAGATTGCTCTTTAGAGCAAAAGCTGAAAGGGGCTGTGTCGTTGCTACGAGACGAGGCATACTGGTGGTGGATCACTGTAAGGGAGAGTACCCCGAACGAACGAGTAACCTGGGAACTGTTCAAGAATGCTTTTAAGGGGAGGTATGTTGGAGCTAGTTATGTGGATGCCCGTCGAAAGGAATTTTTAAAGCTGGCACAAGGAAATAAGACTGTTGCGGAGTATGAAGCGGAATTCTTGAGGTTGAGTCGATATGCTAGCGGGATAGTTACGACCGAATATGAGCGTAGTGTTCGATTTGAGGATGGCCTTCGCGATGAGCTTAGGGTGCTGATAGCTCCACAGAGGGAGCGTGATTTCGCTGCATTGGTAGAGAAGGCTAAGATAGCCGAGGAAGTGAAACGGACTGAATGACAGAATCGTGAGAAGGATCGACCCAGATTTAGAAGAGATTCTGGACCCTCGGGTGCTACAAATAGGAATGCTAAAAGAGCTAGAATGGAGGAACCAGTTCGACCAGCTCCGGTTAATACTTTTAGACCTCAGGTTTGCAAGGATTGTTGCAGAGCGCATATAGGGGAATGCTGGAAACGAACTGGGGCATGTTTTCGATGTGGGTCAAAGGAACATAAGTTCAGAGAGTGTCCTCGGAGAGCAGCTCAGGATCAAGCTGCGGAGTAAAGAGGTGTCCAACCGCAGCGAGGAGGACCACCACCACAGAGAGGCCGTGGGCAAGGTAGAGGTGGCAATGGTAATGGACGAGGACGTGGGGCACCTGGTAGGGGTGCTGGACATGCTGAAGCTCGTCAGCCGGCGTTGGTTTATGCTACACGGTGTCGTGAGGAGGGTGATTCTCCTGATGTTATAACCGGTACGTTCCTCATTCATAGCAAGCCTTACACTGCTTTAATTGATATGGGTTCCACTCACTCGTATGTTGCTTGTGATGTATCTGGGGCATTGGGTGTGCTTCCTAAGGAGACTGTGAGTGGGGTATTAGTGATAAGTCCTTTGGGACACTCTGTTAAGGTAGATAAACTCTTTAGGGAGGTGCCTTTAGAGACACAAGATAGGATATTTGTAGGGGATTTAATGGAGCTGCCATTTCAGAAATTTGATCTTATTTTGGGAATGGACTGGCTAACTAAACATAGGGCGATGTTGGATTGTGTTGTTAAGAGAATGGTGCTAAGAACTGCCAAGGATGAAGAGATAATGGTCATAGGGGAGCGAAGGAACTATTTGTCCAATGTTGTCTTAGCTTTAAGGGCTGAGAAGTTGATTCGGAAAGGTTGTGAGGCGTTTTCAGCATTCGTGAGTCAAGTTGAACCAGAGGGGATGACTGTGGAGTCAGTTAGGACCATCAAAGAATTTCAAGATGTATTTCTGGAAGAACTTCCTGGACTACCTCTGAATAGAGAAGTTGAGTTCGGAATCGACTTCTTACCTGGAACAGCTCCAGTGTCCATTGCACCTTATAAGATGGCACCAAAGGAGTTGGTGGAACTTAAGGCTCAGTTTCTCCGTGGGGTGCACTAGTGTTGTTCGTAAAGAAGAAAGATGGGACCATGCGAATGTGTATTGATTATCGACAGTTGAACAAACTAACGATCAGGAACAAGTACCCTTTGCCAAGAATCGACGATCTGTTCGACCAACTGAAAGGAGCCTCGGTATTTTCTAAGATTGACCATCGGTCAGGATATCATCAATTGAGAGTCAAAGAAGAGGATATTCATAAGATACCATTCAGAACTCGATATGGTCACTACGAGTTTTTGGTTATGCCCTTTGGTTTGACTAATGCACCGGCGGCATTCATGGATTTGATGAATCAGGTATTTCAACCGTACTTGGATCAGTTCGTAGTCGTTTTTATCGATGATATCTTGGTATACTCAGAAACGGAAGAGAAGCATGAGGAGCATCTTCGTATTGCGCTGTAAGTGCTAAGGGAAAAGCAACTCTATGCAAAGTTCAGTAAGTGCGAGTTTTGGTTGAATGAAGTAATTTTCTTGGGGCATGTTGTGTCTGCTGAGGGGATCAAGGTAGACTCTCGGAAGACTGAGGCGATTCTAGAGTGGAAGCCACCGAAGTCAGTAACATAAATCTGAAGTTTTCTGGGGTTGGCAAGTTATTATCGAAGATTTGTGGAAGGATTTTCCGTGTTGGCAGCGCCGTTAACGAAACTTATAAGGAAGGGAGCACCGTTTGTTTGGACAAATAAGCAGCAAGAGGCTTTTGAAAAGTTAAAGAAGGTTCTGATTGAGGCACTAGTGTTGATTCAGCCAGAGTCTGGTAAGGATTTCACTGTGTACAGTGACGCGTCACAAGTAGGTTTGGGTTGTGTGTTGATGCAAGAGGGTAAGGTGGTCGCTTATGCTTCACGACAGCTTAAGCCTCATGAGGTAAACTATCCTACCCATGACTTGGAGTTGGCAGCGGTGATTTTTGCGCTTAAGATATGGAGGCACTACTTGTATGGGGAGAGATGCATTATCTATACGGATCATAAGAGTCTTAGGTACTTCCTGACTCAAAAGGAGCTAAATCTTAGACAGCGAAGGTGGATAGAGCTGCTAAAAGACTATGACTGTTCGATTGAGTACCATCCAGGTAAGGCAAATGTCGTGGCTAATGCGTTAAGTCGAAGGACTGTGGCAGAATTGAAGGCAATGTTTGCTCGTTTAAGTTTATATGACGATGGAAGCTTATTGGCAGAGTTACAAGTGAGACCGACTTGGGTAGAGCAGATTAAGAAGCAGTAGTTGGTGGATGAGTCGTTGGTTTCTCGGTTTCAGCAAGTTGAGAAGGGGGAGAATCTAGACTTTGGATTAAATGGTAATGGGGTTCTTTGTTTTCGTGGAAGAATTTGTGTGCCGAAGGACTTTGACTTGAGATTGATGATTTTAAGGGAGGCACATGGTGGACCTTGTGCTATGCATCCAGGAGGGAGCAAGTTGTATCGAGACTTTTGAGAGCTATATTGGTGGCCTGGGCTCAAGCGAGAAGTGACTGAATTTGTGGGAAAATGTGTAACGTGTCAACAAGTAAAGGCCGAGCATCAACCGCCTTCGAGATTGTTACAAACCCGGTGAAGATACCACTTTGGAAGTGGGAAAGGGTAACCATGGATTTTGTGAGTGGTCTCGCCATTGACACCTTCCAAGAAGGACTCGATTTGGGTGATTGTGGATAGGTGACAAGATCTCTGCTTTTTCATACCGTCCGAACCGATTACTCACTTCGAGAATTGGCCAAGTTGTATGTGGCAGAGATAGTGCGGTTGCACGGAGTGCCAGTATCAATAATTTTTGACCGAGACCCAAGGTTTACATCTCGATTTTGGCAGAAGTTGCATGAGGCGTTGGGAACGCGATTGGATTTTAGTACGGCTTTTCACCCTCAGATGGATGGGCAGTCAGAGAGGGTCATTTAGATTCTAGAAGACATGTTGAGAGGTTGTGTTATTGAATTTAGGGGCAGTTAGGAGGATTACTTGCCGTTGGCGGAATTCGCATATAACAACAGTTACCAAGCAAGTATTCAGATGGCTCCTTACGAGGCACTGTATGGGCGAAGGTGCCATTCGCCTACTTGTTGGGCTGAGTTGAGGGAAAGGCAAGTACTTGGACCGGAGTTAGTAGCGGGTACTGAAGACAAAGTTAAGGTGATCAAGAATCGGTTAAAGGAGGCAGCGGATCGACAAAAGTCTTATGTTGATCTGAAGCGTAAAGCTATTGAATATGCTATAGGGGACATGGTCTTTTTGAAGGTTTCACCTTGGAAGAAGATATTGAGGTTTGGTAAGAAGGGCAAGTTGAGTCCACGGTTCATTGGGCCTTATCGGATCCTTAAGCGGATAAGGCCGGTGGCTTATCAGCTAGAGTTACCTCCAGAGCTGGATCGTATTCACGACGTCTTTCATGTGTCCATGCTAAGGCGATATCGTTCTGACCCTACTCATATCGTGCCAGTTGCAAAAATCGAGGTACAGTCGAACTTGACTTTCGAGGAAGAACCTGTGCAGATACTTGACCGTGACGTCAAGGTGCTGAGAAGAAAGTCAGTCCCATTAGTGAAGGTACTTTGGAGGAACCATGGCGAAGAAGAGGCTACTTGGGAGTCCGAAGAGGCGATGCGTCAACAATATCCTCAACTGTTTGGATCAGGTAAAATTTCGAGGCTGAAATTTCTTTAAGGAGGGTAGAGTTGTAACATCCTGATTTTTGGGTTTTCGCAATTCTCGAGATTTTGGTAAATTTTGTAAAATTTGGTATTTCGTGGGGAAATTCGTAATTGGAGTATGTAAATGGACTTATGGAAGACCCATGTGTTGGCCAAAACCCGGTAGAATTTTTGAATTTTGGACTTAAGGAGTTAGGGGCCTTATTAAAAGATGTGAGTAAAATATAACACAAGAGAGCCCCTGGCAATGTGGCTAAGTGACGCCACTAGGGAGCTAAAAAGGTGGCGTGTAAGTGGTTGGGGGAAAGCCAGGGTTTGACTCGCTATGATGGCAAATGTGATGTTATTTTTATGCCTTGAGCATGCAAAAGTTTGAAGCCGAATGGAACTCTGTTGGAGAGAGTTTGAATTAGTTGAATGCTTGAATTAAGGAGTGATAAGGGGAGAGATTTTAGGGATTTGAAGGGAGGCTTAGAGTTGGTTGAATAGTGGAGATTAGGGAGGAGAAATTTGCTTGGGGATTTTAGGGTAGTATTTCGGCATTAGGGCCTATAGTTGTGCCGATTTTCTTCTGTTTAAACACCATAGAGTCATTCTTTTCTTCCCTTTTCTTCTCTAGCCGAAATCACCACTCTCTTTATCCAGTTTTCTTTCTTTTTATTGCCAAAACCAAACAATACTTCCTTTCTTTTCATCACCTTTGCCGAATAGTCACAAGTACCGAAACCTTTGAAGATTGGTTGTGCCGTTTGCTTTTAGACCAACATCTTTCCTGTTCTCTTTATTTGTGGTGACCGATCCCTTCATCTGGTAAACACTCAAAACTTTTGTCTATTCATTATTTCGGGATTTAGAAGCTGAAATCTCTGAAGGCATAGGGGAGGCTGTCAACTTGTCTAGATTGATTATAACTTTGGATTGATTCGTATGTGTGTGTTAGTTTACAAAGGAGGTGATCAATGAGGAGCGTTGGATTAAAGGCGTGGGCACAGCTAGATTTAGATCTAGTGCATCTAAGTCGACAAAGGTAAGGTTTCATGGCCATTAAGGTATTGGCCGAGTATGGTAAGAGAGTTCTTGCTTTGGTTCCATGGATTCATAGTTTAATCGGTTAAGTGGTGGATTGTAGGAATCATCGCATAGACTATCTCGTGGTGGTAGTCGCAAATCAGGTGTGTAACGAACCCTCTTTCGTAGCTTAACTCGATATCTGTCGAAAAGCCAAAATGTCAAAAATTCCAGCATTTCAAGGACTCGTGAGCATGCGAATGCTCATAGGTTAGTTAGATACGCTAAGTTTGATGATCGGGATGGTTGGAACAGGTAAGGGCATGATTTCCTGCATCACGGTAAGTTGGGCCTCGAGGGGCTGAAATTGGGCTCAATATGCTTTCGGGTCCATTTGGGTAAGTTCGGTAGGAAATGGAATCCAGATAAATTGCACATTAAGACAGTTAAGACCGTTATGGAATATAGGCTAAATGAGCCTAGATGACTAAATCGGCTATGTATGGCCCATTAGGGGTTTTTGGTCCAAAACTCGGTTTTGCTAGAATGGGCTAGAATCGCTATTTAAACACTTGAAATTGTTGGTAATTGATAATGAGCATGGAAAACCCTAATAATTGATAAAATAATGAAACAACCCTTATAATGTGAAAATGACCATTTTGCCCCTAGGTGAAAATGACCATTATACCCCTAGGGTTAGGTTATAATTAAGATGCATGTGATACTATTTTTGTACATGATATGCCATGATATGCACATGATATTCCATGATATATTCATATATGCATGTGTTGGGCTTATATGAACGGAGGAAGTGCTAAAAGGGCTTTGCCCTAGTTTACCGAAAAGGGCTTTGCCCTAGTTTATCGAAAAGGGCTTTGCCCCAGTTATTGAAAGAGGCTAGGCCTCCAATTATATGATAAAGCAACTATGTTGCCAATGGAGAGTTTGGTTGGGTGGGTTGATTTATTCCCCACATGGAGAGCTTGGTTGGTACGGGTGGAGAGTAGCGGATGGTGGGTTGAGTAGTCTCCCCAAATAGGCTTGCGTACATTCATTGGTATTACATGTGATATTGAAATGGGCCTATGGGCCATACCGTTACTGTAAAGGCTTCGGCCCAGTGATATGATTTATGAAAAGGCTCCGGCCCAGTAACCATTAAACAAAAGGCTTCGGCCCAGTATGCTGGTATTAGTTTGGGCTCTGAAATGGGCTTGTTGCACACTGAGTTTCCAAACTCACCCCCTTTCCTTATCTTTGCAGGTGAGCCTTGATGTGGAGACTTGGAGCCGGAGGGAATTCAGAGTGGCCATGGTGATCGCTTTTGACCTTTGCAATGAGTAACCGGTTTCTTTTTAAGTTTTACCTTAGCTATCAATATTATTTGTTTTTGGATTGTAATAAGGCCATTTTAACTATTTTTCTGGGATTATTTTGTTTTATTTTTTTAATAACTCTAAAATTTTCTGATAATAATTCAAAATGGGCTAGTCTTAGGGCGCGTTTTCAAAATGATACTCGTTTTCAAAATAACGCAACGATACAACTAATCGGTTTATCAAAAATAACTACTCAAATGAATTTCCACTCGATTATCAAAGTGTGGCAATGGTTGTGGGCATGTCTAGGATTGGATCCACTAAAGAGCTTGGTACTTAAGTAGCCTTCATGGCTCACCTCCTCTGTTTCGGATACCTACCTGGTGCACAACTTCCATTCACTTTGTTAACTTAGCAAAAGACGATCTTTATAAACACTAAAATGAATCATGGGTTTTCTTAAAAAACTTCAATGTGACACGTCGGATCCGGCCATAACGTCTAGGCCGGGTTTGGGGTGTTACAGTATCAGTTTCAATTAACTTATAGCACCTTATTTAACGCATATGACAACTTAATTTTATTTTACACAATTTCTCTAAAGTTCTGCATTTTCTTCAATTTAGTCCCTAAAATCGAAATGCCTATATCTTTCAATTTTAAGCTTCATTTTTCAATCTTATTTCAATTTCATCCTTTTATAACCCTCTAGAAAGCATAGTTACAGAAATTTCACATCCAATTTGACATATTCACATTTGAGTCCCTATACTCAAAACTAACAAATTTTACTTTAGAAATTAGTCTTATTTCATTTCTAAGCTTACAACCAAGACATTTAACATCAAAAACTATCAATGGAAACATTTAAAAATTTTAACAGTTTTACTATAGAACCCATGGGTTAGCTAAATCAAGTTCCCGAAATTCCAAAAACATAACAATTATAAGAAATAGACAAAATTCGGCTTACCAATCAAAGCTCAAAGCTTAGACGTGAAATATGGCTTCTCTTTTTTTATTTTTGCCTTAGTTTCGATGGAAATGAGAAGGACGATGAACAATGTTCGTCTTTTTTCCACTTTTAAGTTTTATTATTATTTAATAATATTTTAACATTAAAATATAACAAAAGCCTTACCAACCATCCACCATGCTTTGTAATGGCTAAATTTTAATTTTAAGCCATCTTTAATATCATTTTAAACTTTAAGTAACTAAGATTCATAATAATTAATTTTTACGATTTTTATGATTTAGTCCTTGTACCTTAATTAACCACTAATTCGGCAAAATTACCTAACCAAAAATCAATTCACTTATACAATAACTCCGTAAATATTTAATAAAAAAAATTTAAAAGCTTGGCTTATGAAAATGAGGCCCCGATATCTTATTTTCCAAAAACACTAACTTTAAGGTCAAACCACTTATACTTTTACTATCCAATTAGCAAATTTAGTAGATCAAAATTCAATATAAAATTATAATTAACACATAAATATTATTTAATAATATTTACAGACTCAATTATCAAAGAATGGAGTTCCAAAATCACCGTTTCTGGCACCACTAAAAGTCGAGTTGTTACATTTTCAAACTTGGTTAAACACTTAGAAGTTTTTATAAATGTTAAATTTTAACAAAACCTAGAATGTGTTTTGATACATTTACTAAGGGTATCAGAACACATGAAGTCAGTAGCGCTACTAAGTTAAGGGGTATTTGAGCCCTAAGCCTAAATGTTGATACACATAGATATGTATCGGACCCTTACCTCCTGTGGTCTGATACCTAGCAAGCTAAAATGTGTTTTTAGGAATCTAGGGGTAGCGAACCCCAAATAAGGAAGTATTAGACCCCCAACATTAATGTATTCGAACATGGCCTCAAGGTCTTATACATAATGCTCCAATAATCATATTGTTTAAACTAGGGTATCGAAACTGAAGGTCAGTACATCAAAACATAAGCCTTTGCAATTGCATTTAATGTTTGAGTAAAAGTCTTCCATGGATCATTTTCCTTCTAACTACTCCAAATAGCTAGAAATCATGGGAATGATATAAATAAAGTTCAAGGACATCAAGAACAAGATAAGAAACAAGTTTACAAAGCTTATTATGCAAAAAATCAATCTTTTATTTGTAATTCTCATTTTACTCTTGTACACACTTGGGGTTTTATATTCTTTCATTAATTCAAGTATTGTATTATGTTTGAGTGAGTTTGAATCATTCTATATCAACAATTGAAAGGCATTCCTTGTTTCCATTTCTTGTCTCAAATTTGTGTGACGTTACTTAAGGTTTTGGGTAGAAAACCTTAAGGGGAAGTGGCTCCATATTGCCTACTTAAAATATAGTGTTGTAAAGGTTAAACATTGTCCTTAAAAGGTTTCAAATTAGTGAATTTGGGAAATCCTTAGCTATGGAAAGCTAAAGTAGTGGATGTAAGCAAATTATGGTCAAACCACTCTAAATCATTGTGTCAATCTTTCTTAAAATATTTTTTATCACCAATTTACCCCATTGGTGCATTTGAGCTTTACACATGTGATACCCCCCACATTTTCTCATGTAATATAACACTTCTAACCTGTATCTGTCGTCAGAATAGGGTTACAAAGCATTACCTTAAAAATGTAACTCAAATCATTCATTCTCAACATTTCATAATCATTGCAAAATCCAATCAAACACATGCATACCATACCTTATTAGAGCCCTAGAGGCCTTAAAAACACTTTAGAAACTATTCGACACTAAAACAAAAACATTTAAAACTTCATGGAAAAAGATGAAAAAATTCACACTACAGGGGTCACACGGATGAGACACACGCCTGAGTCTCAGGCCGTGTCCCAGCCCGTGTCCTTGCTCATGTAACTCTCTAACTTGGGTCACATGGCCAAGTCACATGCCCATGTGCCAAGCCATGTAACTCTTTAAATGGCCTCACACGCCCATGTGCCAGGCCATGTGCTAGGCCGTGTAATTGCCTAACTTGAAACCCTTTGAAACCTATAGGAGACATACGGTCGTGTCACATGGTCGTTTGGACAAGAAATAGGTCATTTTCAAGCCATTTCTATAACAGTCCGATTTTGACCCTAGTCGAAATAGTGGGTTCAGGACCACAAATCTGAGTTTAAAAAAATATTTTAATATTATTTTCTGTGTTTGTGATATGTGAATTTATAACTATGAAGTTTCTATGGTTTAATTTGTTTGTTTCTGTGCTTAATTATGATAAAGGACTAAATCACGTAAAATGCAAAAGTTTCATGCTATATGTTAATGGGGTTAATTGGCCTTGGCTTTTAAAATAAAGGTCATTGCATGTCAAATTTGCCATTTATGTTAATGGTGGACAATGTTGGACATGTAGTAGTTAAAATTTTATGATATATGTTATGGATAAAATAGTAAATTAATTAATAATGTATATTAAATAAAGAAAACATGAAAGTGGCCAGATTATCATGCATATAGCCAAAAATCAAAGAAAATAAAAATGAATAAAGCCATTCAAGGTTTCGGCTAGTTTGATCATTGATTAAGGTATGAATTTTCGTCTGTTTTTTATAATTTCTACGTTTCTGTGATCGTTGCTTCGTGTTCTTCAAAACCTATATCTGAATTTCTATTTCTGTTGAAGATTATGAAATGTTCCATTGAAGATTTTATGAGCTTTGTAATGTTTGTATATGGATTATGAAAGATATATTTGTTCTTGAATTTTGATGGAATAGAGCTATTTGGGATAATTTGTGAAAATGATGTTTTGAAGGACTAAATTGTGAATTAAATATGTTATTTGGACTTGTATGGAAGCTATGTATATTCGACCAAGCTATAGTCTTGGTGAATTTTGCATATTTGTGATTTTGTGAAAAATGGACTAAATTGTCAAAGTGTGAAAATGTAAGGGCTAAAATGCAAAGTTCCCTAAATATGTGTTCATGGATTATTTTGAATGAAATGAATGGTTGAATAGTTGAATTTGAATTTTATTAGATCAAGAACAAAGAAAATCGAACTTAGATCTAGGGAAGTCCAAAATAGTTGAATCATTGACTCATTTTCGTCCAAAATCCGTACGAGGTAAGTCAAATTACAATTACGTGTTAAATTGACTAAATTCTGCGCATATATATATACTATAATCTGTAATGGACGGCCTTGAGAGCCTGAGGAATAAATTTCGAGTAAACTCCGATAATATGCTAGTATCTAAAAAGCTCTGTACGTTTCTGAAAGAATATTGATATTGATCTGGGATATCGTGTAAGACCTTGTCTGGGACACAGGCCTCGATTTGAGATTAATGTGTAAGACCATGTCTGTAACATCGGCATCGTATCTGGTTTCGTATAAGACCCTATCTGGGACAGAGGCATCGATATTGAATTACATGTAAGACCACGTCCAGGACGTAGGCATTGTACCCATTTATGAGTATATGTATCTTTTCTGAACCGTCTGATGATAAAGTACGAGATATGGTAATGAATAGATGAAATTTATAATCTATACAGGTACGTTTGAATCGTACTAAACTTCTCAATATGAAAGACTCTGTTTCTGTGAAATAATGAATACAAAGTATGTATGAAATCATGGAAATGAAACATGACATGTATACAAGCAAATGAGCATGGTTAGACTCATGAAATACTTTGTGAAATGGTTATAAATTCTTGCTATTGACTTTTATTTTCTATGCTTTAATGGTTAGAACAATTGTATTTGGCTTACTAAGCTCTTTGTAGCTTACTCTGTGTGGTTTCTGTCTGTTTTATAGTTATTGTAGCTACTGAAGGATCGGGGGTAGTCGAGGATCGTCACCACAGTATCGAACTCATTTTGGTACTTTTGAAAGTGTAATTATTTTTAAGTATGGCATGTATAGGCTAGAATGTTTATGTAAGGAAGATTTGATATGTATATATGTTATGCCTTGAGAGTTGGCTAGCAAATGATATGTTTGTGCATAGTTTTGATATTTGGTTGGTGATGTTAAAAGGTGTATGTTTGAAATGTTTTATGATCTAATATGATTTGGTCATTTTAAGCATGGAATTGGCTGAAAATGTTGGTATAAATGTTGTCTAATATTGCTTAGGAATGACCCAAAAAGGGGTGGCAAGTTGGCTTAAACCAAGCCTGCATTGTGCCACACGGTCAGGGACCAGGGGCGTGCCTTGTGGCCATGTAGGTAAAGCAGTAACCTCTTAAGACCACACGGTTAAGACACATGGGCTTGTCATCTGGTTGTGGGCTCAAGCCAGTAGCTAGCTAAGAATCACACGACCATAGCACACAGGCATGTTTGTTGGCCATGGGTGAAAGTCAGTATGTATGCCTTATTTTTGGCACGGCTGGTTCACATGGGCGTATCTAGTGCCCATGTGAGGCACACGGCCTGGTCACACAAGCATGTAACCTCAATAGAATTGAAAAAAATTTCTGAGTTCTGAAATTTATGAATATTTTTCGTTTAGTCCCGACTGTCCTTTAAAGTATGTTTTAGGTCTCGTGGACTTTCATAAAAGATGAATTGTTGGCGATTCATGTAATAATGTTATTTGATATCTATGATTCTAAATCGGTCTGAAATGTTCTGTCTGTCTGGTAATGCCCCTTACCTATTCCGGTGACGGTTATGGGATAGGGGTGTTACATTTAATTGGTATCAAAGCTATGGTTTATTCGGTTCTAGGACTACCATAGTGTAGGTGAGTCTACCTATACATGCCATATATCTGAAACTGCAATAGTGTGATGAATCCTAACATTGAAATCTACTTTTATATAGCAAATGGATCCCGATAGAGCCGTAGTTGACGATGTAGAAAGCAATGCACCTGCTCCCGCGCAAGGAACAGTGGAAGGTAATTCTAGACCGGCTACGAGTAGCCGTGATGGTGAGGCTAAACAAGCCTTCTATCAGATGATGAATGATTGGTTCACCCAATACATTAGAACCAATCCTGCTATACAACAACCTCTACCCCCGGTTAATCCTTCTCAAATTCCTATTATACCCTCAGTGAATCCAGTTTAGTTAAGTAGACCACAAGTTGATAAGATTAGAAAGAATGGGGCTGAAGAGTTCCGAGCTACAACGAATGATGATGCTGAACGAGCTGAATTCTAGTTAGAAAATACAATACGAGTATTTGATGAAATGTCTCTGAATCCTGAAGAATGTGTAAAATGTGTCGTTTCACTTCTGAGAGATACGGCGTATCATTGGTGAAAAACTTTAATATCTGTGGTTTCGAGTGAACGGGTTACTTGGGATTTCTTCCAAGCTGAATTTCGGAAGAAATACATTAGTCAGAGATTTATCGATAAAAAACGTAAAGAGTTTCTTGAGCTTAAACAAGGTCATATGTCTGTTACTGAATATGAACGTGAATTTGTAAGATTGAGCCAGTATGCTCGGGAATGTGTATCAAATGAAGCAATAATGTGCAAAAGGTTTGAAGATGGACTAAATGAAGATATCCGTCTGTTAGTTGGGATTTTGGAGATTAAAGAAATGGTAGTGCTCATTGAGCGAGCTTGTAAAGCTGAAAAATTAAGTAAAGAGAAAAGAAAAGCTGATTCTGAAGCTAGAGATGTTAGAAAGAGATCTTCGAGTAGATCATTTTAGTCTATGTCAAAGAAATTTTAAGATGATTATAGCCATTCAAAGGCTAATGTAAGACATTTGAATCGAGATCGAGTTAGATCGAATTTGAATTTCAGAGCTCCTGTTACTTCTGTTGCAAGTGTCGGGAATGTCCGATCTGAGAAACCTGAATGTAAACACTATGGTAAAAGACATCCGGGAAATTGTAGATTGAATGATCGAGCTTGTTTCTGATGTGGATCTCTAGACCATTTTGTAAGAGATTGTTCTGAACCTGCTGAGCAAGAGAATGTACAGAATCCGAGACCAAGCAACACCTCAACTAGAGGTAGACCTTTTAGAAATACGGGAAATACAAGTGGTGGTCAAAGAGCTACTAGGGGTACTGCTGTTAGATCTGAGGCCAGAGCACCTGCTAGAGCCTATACTATCCGAGCTTGTGAGGAAACCTCGTCTCTAGACGTAATTACTGGTACTTTTACTCTTTATGATACTTCTGTGATTGCATTGATAGACCCTGGATCAACGTATTCTTATATATGTGTGAATTTAGTGCCCAGTAAGACATTTCCTGTAGAGTCTACTGAATTCGTAATTAGAGTATCGAACCTCTTAGGCAAAAGTGTCTTGGTTGATAAAGTCTGCAAGAATTATCCGTTATTGATTCGAGATATCTGTTTTCCTGCTGATCTGATGCTTTTGCCTTTTGACGAATTTGATATAATTCTGGGAATGGATTGGTTAACTTTGCATGATGCTATTGTGAATTGCAAATGAAAAGTCATTGATTTAAGGTGTAAGAATGATGAGATAATTCAAATTGAGTCTAGTGATCTGAATGGACTACCAGCTGTGATATCTACAATGAAAGCACGGAAATATGTGAAGAAAGGCTGTGAAGCCTACTTAGCTTATGTGTTAGACTCGAAATTGAATGAAAAGAAAGTTGAATCTGTGCCTGTTGTCTATGAATTCTCTGATGTGTTTCCTGAAGAACTACCGGGTTTGCCTCCGATTCGAGAAGTCGAGTTTGGTATTGAATTAGTACCTAGTACTACTCCGATTTCAATAGCTCTGTATAGAATGGCTCCGACTGAGTTAAAAGAATTAAAATCTCAGTTGCAAGAGTTGACTGGTCGAGGATTTGCTAGGCTGAGCTTTTCACCATGGGGTGCTCCTGTTCTATTTGTGAAAAAGAAAGATGGCACAATGAGAATGTGTATTGATTATCGTTAGCTTCCCAAAGTGACTATAAAGAATAAATATCCTCTGCCCAGAATTGATGATTTATTCGATCAGTTGAAAGGTGCTACTGTGTTTTCAAAGATAGATCTGAGATCGGGTTACTATCAGTTGCGATTAAAGGACTCTAACATTTCGAAAACTGCTTTTAGAACGATGTACAAGCATTATAAATTTTTAGTTATGCCTTTTGGATTGACTAATGCACCTGCTATCTTTATGGATTTGATGAATAGAATTTTTAGACCATATTTAGATCAATTTGTTGTGGTATTCATTGATTATATATTGATTTATTCACGTGATGAATTTGAGCATGCTGAACATCTGAGAATAGTACTTCAGACTCTGCGAGATAAACAGTTGTATGCAAAGTTCAGTAAATGTGAGTTCTGGTTGCGAGAAGTTGGTTTTCTGGGTGACATTGTGTCAGCATCGGGTATTCGAGTTGATCCGAACAAAATTTCTGCTATTCTGGATTGGAAGCCTCTGAGAAATGTTTCTGAAGTCCATAGTTTTCTAGGACTTGTCGATTACTACAGATGATTCGTAAAAGGTTTCTCAATGATTGCGACTCCTTTGACAAAACTGCTCTAGAAAGATGTGAGGTTTGAGTGGTTTGAAAAGTGTCAGAATAACTTTGATCAGTTAAAAGCTCTGTTAACTGAAGCTCCGATACTTATGCAACCTGAATCAGGTAAAGAATTTGTTGTTTACAGTGATGCTTCGTTGAATGGACTAGGATGTATTCTAATGCAAGAAGGAAAAGTTATAGCTTATGCCTCGAGACAACTAAAGCAGCATGAAAAGAACTATCCGACTCATGACCTCGAGTTAGCTGCTATTGTGTTTGCCTTGAAGATCTTGCGTCACTATCTATTTGGTGAGAAATGTCACGTGTTTTCTGATCATCTAAAGTATTTAATGATGCAAAAAGAGTTGAATCTGTGACAGAGAAGATGGTTAGAATTGTTAAAAGACTATGAACTTGTGATTGATTATCATCCGGGAAAAGCAAATGTTGTTGTCGATGCCTTAAGTCGGAAATCATTGTTTGCTTTGCATGCAATGAATGCTCATTTGATTCTGTCTGATGATGGTTTAGTTTTAACTAAATTAAAAGCGAGACCCTTGTTCTTACAACAGATTATTGAAGCTCAGAAGATTGATAATGAGATTTTGGCTAAACGAACTCAGTGTGATGTAGAGACTGGTTCAGAATTTAGAGTTGATAAAGAAAATTGTTTAAGATTTCGAGATCAAATTTGTATTCCGAGGAATCCAGAGTTGATTCAGATGATTCTGAGTGAAGCTCACAGTAGTTGTTTATCTATACATCCAGGTAGTACTAAAATGTATAATGATCTGAAGCAGCATTATTGGTGGCCCAGAATGAAAAGAGATATCTCTGATTTTGTTTCTAAATGTTTAACCTATCAGAAAGTTAAAGCTAAACATCAAGTTCCATCTGGGTTATTACAATCGATTATGATTCCGGAGTGAAAATGGGATCGAGTGACCATGGATTTTTTCGGGTTTGCCCCTGTCTCCGAGAAAGAAAGACGCAATTTGGGTTGTAGTTGATCATTTGACGAAATTAGCTCATTTTATTTTAATTCGATCTGATTATTCGCTTGATAAATTAGCCGAGTTATACATTTTTTATATCGTGAGACTGCATGGTGTGCCATTGTCGATAGTGTCAGATAGAGACCCGAGATTTACATCGCAATTTTGGAAGAAATTACAAGATGCTCTGGGTACTAAATTGCATTTTAGTACTGCTTTTCATCCACAAATGGACAGTCAATCTGAACGGATTATTCAGATACTCAAGGATATGTTGAGATGTTGCATTCTTGAGTTTGAAGGTACGTGGGAACAATACCTACCTTTGATTGAATTCGCCTATAATAATAGCTTTCAATCGAGCATTAAAATGGCACCCTACGAAGCCTTATACGGTAGAAAGTGTAGAACTCTGTTATACTGGTCTAAGCTCAGTAATAATAAGATTTATGGTATTAATCTGATAAAAGAAACAGAACAGAAAGTGAAAGTAATACGAGATAGTCTAAAAGCTGCCTCTAATCGTCAGAAATCTTATGCAGATTAAAACGAAAAGATATTGAATTTGAGATCGGTGATAAGTGTTTCTGAAAGTATCTCCGTGGAAGAAACTGTTCTGATTTGGTAAAAAGGAGAAGTTGAGTCCCAGGTTTATCAGACTGTATGAAATCACCAAGCAAGTTGGGCCGGTTGCTTATAGATTGAGGCTACCATCTGAGTTAGAAAAGATTCACAATGTGTTTCATGTATCGATGCTTCGACGATACAGATCTGATCCTTTGCATGTAATTTCACCGTCTGAAATTGAAATTCAGCCTGATATGACTTACGAAGAAAAGCCGATCCGTATTTTAGCTCGCGAGGTTAAAGAGTTACGAAACAAGAAAATTTCATTAGTTAAAGTGATGTGGCATCGACATGGTGTTGAAGAGGCCATGTAGGAGTTTGAAGATGCTATGAGGCAACATTATCCGAATCTGTTTATCGGTAAGATTTTTGGGGACGAAAATCCCTAAGGGGTAGAATTGTAACAGTCCAATTTTGACCCTAGTCGGAATAATGGGTTCGAGACCACAAATTTGAGTCTGAAAAAAACATTTTAATTTTATTTTATGTGTTTGTGATATGTGAATTTATAACTGTGAAGTTTCTGTGATTTAATTTGTTTGTTTCTGTGCTTAATTATGATAAAGGACTAAATCGCGTAAAATACAAAAGTTGCATGCTATATGTTAATGGGGTTAATTGGCCTTGGCTTTTAAAATAAAGGTCCTTGCATGTCAAATTTACCATTTATGTTAATGGTGGACAATGTTGGACATGTAGTAGTTAAAATTTTATGATATATGTTATGGATAAAATAGTAAATTAATTAATAATGTATATTAAATAAAGAAAACATAAAAGTGGCCATATTATCATGCATATAGCCGAAAATCAAAGAAAATAAAAAGGAAGAAAGCCATTCAAGGTTTCGGCTAGTTTGATCCTTGATTAAGGTATGAATTTTCGTCTGTTTTTGATAATTTTTACGTTTTTGTGATCGTTGCTTCGTGTTCTTCAAAACCCATGTCCGAATTTCTATTTCTGTTGAAGATTATGAAATGTGCCATTGAAGATTTTATGAGATTTGTAATGTTTTTATATGGATTATGAAAGATATATGTGAGATTATCATGCTTTGTTCTTGAATTTTGATGGAATAGAGCTATTTAGGCTAATTAGTGAAAATGAGGTTTTGAAGGACTAAATTGTGAATTAAATATGTTATTTGGAGCTATAGTCTTGGTGAATTTTGCAAATTTGTGATTTTGTGAAAAAGGACTAAATTGTCATAGTGTGAAAATGTAAGGGCTAAAATGTAAAGTGCCCTAAATATGTGTTCATGGATTATTTTGAATGAAATGAATGGTTGAATGGTTGAATTTGAATTTTATTAGATCAAGAACAAAAAAAATCGAACTTAGATCGAGGGAAGTCCAAAATAGTTGAATAGTCTACTTGTTTCCATCCAAAATTCGTGCGAGGTAAGTCAAATTACAATTACGTGTTAAATTGACTAAATTCTGCGCATATATATATACTGTAATATGTATTGGACGACCTTGAGAACTTGATGAATAAATTTTGAGTAAACTCCGATAATATGCTAGTATCTGAAAAGCTCTGTATGTTTCTGAAAGAATATTGATATTGATCTGGGATATCGTGTAAGACCTTATCTGGGACACAGGCGTTGATTTGAGATTAATGTGTAAGACCATGTCTAGGACATTGGCATCGTATCTAATTTCGTATAAGACCTTGTCTGGGACAGAGGCATCAATACTGAATTATATGTAAGACCACGTCCGAGACGTAGGCATTGTACCTATTTATGAGAATCTGTATCTTTTCTGAACTATCTGATGATAAAGTACGAGATATGGTAATGAATAGATGAAATGTATAATCTATACAGGTACGTTTGAATCGTACTAAACTTCTGAATATGAAAGACTCTGTTTATGTGAAATAATGAATACAAAGTTTGTATGAAATCATGGAAATGAAACATGACATGTATACAAGCAAATGAGCATGGTTAGGCTCATGAAATACTTTGTGAAATGGTTATAAATTCTTACTATTGACTTTTATTTTCAATGCTTTAATGGTTAGACCAATTTTATTTGGCTTACTAAGCTTTTTGTAGCTTACTCTGTGTGGTTTCTATTTGTTTTACAGTTATTGTAGCTACTGAAGGCTCGGGGATAGTCGAGGATCGTCACCACACTATCAAACTCATTTTGGTACTTTTGAAAGTGTAAATATTTTTAAGTATGGCATGTATAGGCTAGAATGTTTATGTAAGTAAGACTTGATATGTATATATGTTATGTCATGAGAGTTGGCTAGCAAATGATATGTTTGTGCATAGTTTTGATATTTGGTTGGTGATGCTAAAAGGTGTATGTCTGAAATGTTTTATGATCTAATATGATTTGGTCATTTTAAGCATGGAATTGGCTGAAAATTTTTGTATAAATGTTGTCTAATATTGCTTAGGAATGACCCAAAAAGGGGTGGCAAGTTGGCTTAAACCAAGCCTGCATTGTACCACACGGTCAGGGACCACGGGCGTGCCTTGTGGCCTTGTAGGTAAAACAGTAACCTCTTAAGACCACACGGTTAAGACACATGGGCATGTCATCTAGCCGTGGGCTCAAGCCAGTAGCTAGCTAAGAATCACACGGCCATAGCACACGGGCATGTCTGTTGGCCGTGGGTGAAAGTCAATATGTATGCCTTATTTTTGGCACCGCTAGTTCACATGGGCGTGTCTAGTGCCCATGTGAGGCACACGGCCTGGTCACACGGGCGTGTGACCTCAACAGAATTGAAAAAAAAAATTGAGTTCTTAAATTTATGAATGTGTTTGGTTTAGTCCCGACTGTCTTTTAAAGTATGTTTTAGGTCTCATGGATTTTCATAAAAGATGAATTGTTGGCAATTTATGTATTAATGTTATTTGATATCTGTGATTCTAAATCGGTCTGAAATGTTTTGTCTGTCTGGTAATGCCCCTTACCTATTCCGATGACAGTTACGGGATAGGGGTGTTACAATTTCCTTCACCCAACTCATGCACACACATACAATCCATTTGCACCCCTTTCAAGCATTCAAAATGCACCTAAAACATGAATAATCAAAATAGATCAATATGGTACCTATTCATACAACCAATATGCCAAAAGGCATTTCAATTCATATAACACCAAATATACTTAAACATAAGCCTAACCTATCTATTTATCAACTCAACATTTACATCCTAATTCCATACCAAATCCTATTATATTGGCCACATACCAAAATCACATTCAAGCATACTAAATGAGCCATTCAATACATATCATCACTAACCATTTCAACATTAGGCAACAAGCATAAAATGCCAAAATGTCATCAACCAAAGTACCTTATTTACAAACTAAACATATTGGCTTTTTTGTCTAGTACAAAACACCTATAACCATTTATCAATTGACTTGTTTTCGTATCAAAACATATCAAGATGACCTTACCATTAGGACCACTTCTCACATACGTCAAAACCTTTTAAATGTCACCATTCTAGCCATTTCCAAATGATTCCATCAACCAACATATATACATACCAAATTATGTCCTAATGGTCATAATTCAACCAAACATACTTGAATAAATTCACTTATCGTTTCAATGTATTTCGTTAAGACTATGCATGATATAATCCTATTATAGCTTGGCACAAGCCTAAGCATCATCCACAACTCATGTTAGAGCATCAACTCATAAATCACTTGAAATAACATAAGGTAAGTCATATATATGAGCAACATCATTTGAAATCTTCAATTTCACGAGCATAAACATACTTTCATTGAACATTACCTTTTTATTCCTTTTCATAAATTCATGACATAAGTCATTTAAATACTTATCGTTCTTTCTCTTTATATGCTCGTTGAACCACTTAGAATAATACCGGATACGTGGGAAAGCTCACACAAAGTGTGCTAAACATATAGTTATAGCTCATACAAGCTGTAAAATGGGTCTGCTCACACAAGTTGTCGGTCAGAATGTAAGCTACAAATACTACTCACACAAGTTGTCGAGTATCCACAACTAATACCAAACCTCAGTAGTCGGTAGGACATTCAAGACTAGCACCCAAAACATAGTAACATGGGTCTACTCACACAAGCTATCGGTTGGAACGTAGCTACACTCTGCTACTCACACAAGCTATCAAGTATCTGTAACAAATGGTAGAACTCAACCACCGGTAAGACATTCAAGACCAGCACCCAAAACATGGAAACCCTAATGACATGTCATTTGTATCCTATATATTCCTAAGGTTCAAACGGGGCTCGATAGTTGTCATACGTCACTGGATTTCCATCATCTCTTACTCGATAAATCATATAATAACATATATATATATCGATTCAATCACAATAGAATCACGTACTAACATTCAATTGATCAGCATTATAGAAAATTCAGTTCATACGAACTTACCTGGCTAAATTGCAGAAATGTCAAAGTACAGGGTCATTTTGGTAATTTTTTTCATTCTCCTCGATTTTCCACCCGATCTAGATCTAAATTAATAATTTCATTCAATTTATTAATTTAGATAGTAAAACAATTCATTTTATACAATTTAGTCATTTTTGACATTTTTATAAAATTACCCCTAATATTTTACTTTTATTCAATTTAGACCCTAAGCCTAAAACATGCAAATTAACCATTTTTAATGCCAATTCATATCAGTTGAATATTCATGACACACAAAACAGCCCACATTTGTAACAATTTCACATCAAATCCTTTTATTTTTACTATTTCAACAATTTAGTCCCCTAATCGGTAAATTTATCAAAAATTACTTAACAAAAAACTTTTAAATACTAACTAACATTTCAAGTTCATCATTTAAAATCTAAAATCACTAGATTCATCAATGACAACATTCAAAATCTTTAATAATTTAAAAATCGAAGGTACGGGCTAGCTGGACCTAGGTGCAGCGATCTCAAAAACATAAAAATTATTAAAAACAGATAGCTTAGGGGCTAACATGCAAAGAAACATGGTTAGGCGAGCTTCAAAATCTCCCATGGTGGTTTGGTGAAGAACAAAACCAAATGGAGAAGAAAACTATTATGTTTTCTTTATTTTATTAACATTTTATTTTATTTTATTAATAAAATAACATATAAAACATTATAATTAAAAGAAATTAAAGCATCCAACCGTCCCACTATCTTTAGGATGGTTAATTACTCAATAAGTCCATCCAATTATAACTATTTAATCAATTAACACCTTTAAATTAATAGCGATTGACTTTTTTAACTTTTACAATTTAGTCCTTTTCATTTAATTAACTATCGAAACATTAAAATTTTTCAACAAAACTTTAATACCACCTTAATGACATTCTGTAAATACTTTTATAAATATTTATGGCTCAATTTATAGAAACGAGGTCCTGATGCCTCATTTTCTAAAACCACTTGACCTTAAAGTCTTACCACTTGAGTTTAATTAATTATTCGAATAGCATAAATTATTGAATCAAAAACATTTTTAAAACCATTTTGACTTGTAAATATTATTATATAATATAATATTTATGAACTTACTCATCAGATTTCGTGACCCCAAAACCACTGTTTCTGACACTACTGAAAAACAGGACATGTAAGCTTAAAACTACTTGCTAATGTTACTGGCAATAGAAAGGGATAGTATGTTTACCAGATTAAAATACTATGACTAGACCGACAAATCTGCCTACTTTTCCATCAAAAACCCCTTGAATTAGGTAGGGTTTTAGCCATTTTGGAATTTAAAGAACCAAAAATGTAATATAAAACTCCCAATTGCAGATGAAGAAGCAAAGCAAGTTAGATACTTCATTGACCATCAACATTGCTGCAAACTCAACCCAATGTTAGTGAAGAAACACTATCTTTGTTAGATGTGGGAATATTGCCACTGGATTTAACCATTACTCTAAGACTATCCCTTGAAATTCGTCAACAAAGTACATATACTTTTCCATCTACTACCTCTTTCTTCTTTCTCTTTTATGTATTTTCACATTTATATCCTTGATCTTATCATGCCTTTTGTTGTTTAAAAATTGACCCTTTTAAGGTAATATTTGTGAAACACTACTGCAAGACCTTCCATTACTCTTATAGACATTTCTAAGTTGGATGATGAGTCAAATGAAAGTGAAGGGATTGATATGTCGTCAAATTTTTTCATAACTTAGTAACATAAGTTGAGAAGAAAGAACTGTAGTTGTTTTCGGCAGGGCAAAATTAATAGAGTTAAACAAGAGCACTAATTTGCCTTCAAAATTGAAAGTGGTTGTACTAAAAGAAGGTGGGACAAACTCTAATACTTTTGAGACATAGTATAACCCTAAAGTTCATGTATTTATTTATGATACTACCACTAGTACCTATCTTATATGTAATGTGATCATTTTGTGTATTTGTTTTGCAACTACAAAGACTTCTGTGCTTTCTTTTGTGCGAGGCATTTCATCAAAAAAAGGGAAAAAACTTATCTACGACTCTTCTATTGACCTTTCTAAGAAGAAGATTCCTCGTCTATATACTCCAAAAATACCCTTACAAAGAACCCTTATGTTGTAAATGCTTCTCCTTTAAAAGTTGTACCTTATTCTCATACCCCATCCTCACCCTTTGAATGGGCCTTAAAATGGTGGCCACTGAATAAGCAAAAGAGCTGCAAAGGATATGAGCCTCCACATTTGTCTAAATCCATCATGCCAATGTTATTGTGTGTGCTTTAATTATAAATTTTCCCTTATTTATAAATTTTTGCATATGCATGCCTCTTTTTTTTTTACCACAGGCAATATCTACACATTTGGGATCATTTGTTGGCTATCCGAAGTTGTGGTTGCAAAGAGGAAATGTTTTAAGTAGAAGATTCAATTCTTAAAGAAGGAGCTTAAAGATGTAAGAGAGTAGGTTGCAAAGGATGGTTGGGTTGTGCGAGACAAACTGAATTTAGTAATGTAATAGAAGGAATAAGTCAAGAATACGCTCTTCAAGTAAAGGAATAACTTGTTATAGTAGAATCAAAGAAGAAAAATCTGGTTAAGCAAATTATCTATACTAGGAGGACTATACAACCTAGATTTTACACAAGGTTCAACTTAAGTTTGGGCCGCTGAAATTTTTTGACGTTGCTTTGAACAACTATGAACCAACCTCGAAGGCTACGGTTTCTTTAACCTATCTCCAAGAGATGTGGCAAAAGCTTGAGCTACACCAATTATTCCAAATGTTGGCCCTGAGGAGACTCTTGGCTTTGGGAAGAATGCAGTTGATTCTACCTTTATTGAAGATGACATCGTTGATGATTAATGGTCGTGAATATTTATTACTTTTTCTTTTGGCTTTTATTGAGAATGATTTTGTTATTAATTAGCACCCTTGTGGGGGTGTTTGAGGGCAGAAAAAAATCTTTTTTAGGGATGAGATGGATCCCCTTTTTTAAATTTTATATTAACCGCATGCCTTATGGTAGGGTTACAAATTTAAAGTATATACTATTTTATATTTATACTTTGAGTTTAAACATAATATTTTCTAAAGTGTGTTGTGTTCTACATGTTGCCTACTGACACACCTGTGATTGTACTGAGTTTGTAAGTTCAATTCTACATTACTTGAGGAACAACATATGGGCCTCACCAATTAGGGGATAACTTCTTACGCTCAGATGCTAGTTTTTTAACTTCAAAACTCATTAGAACCAAGTCATGTACTCATACTTGGTCTTCAGAACTTTGTCAAGGACTTTGCAAGCTTTGAGACTGCATAGGACCTAGGAAATGTGAAGTTGAACCTTACTCAACTAATTTAAGATTTCTAATCTTTGAGTTGATGTTGAATGGTAGTGGAAACCCAGCCACAAAAATAACAAAAGTGGATTTAGTGGTCAAATTGCTCTGTCGTAATTTGATATGGTAAATTAGGTTTTCTCAATATACTTAAGAAGCTTATTCTCAAGCAAAGTAACGTATTTTTTGTAGCTTTTTTTGTAATTTTTAGATTTTAATATAATAAGTGTAAATGCCTTATTTTTAATCATTTTGAGACCCAAATTCGCCAATAGTGTCACTGGGGTCCTAACGTAAGGTTGAGTGATGTAGGGACATGTTGGAGGTTGAAATTGAGCAAGAACGGCACCAAAGGAATGGGTATTATGATATCCAAACCTTAGAATAGAGGTAACTCCAACAGACTCGAGATAGGAGGCCACCCTGCAGTGTTATCGTAATATCCAATTTAGGTATCGCGATATCCACCCTCCAAGAAGACCCCCAAGTTTGAAATTATCTAAGGAATCGCGATATCCTCTTCCTTGGTATAGCGATATCGACATCATGAGGGGACAAAATTGGAAAAAAAGGGTAGTCTTTATCCGCCTGAACCACCGATAATTGACATCTCATTCAAAGGTATTTTGCACACACAAATTTGGTCAGAATAGTTTCTATATCAGCCAAAATTTGTCTGATAGAAAAAAGGAGGCCACGTTACCTTAGTTTAGGCTTAGTTTTACTTAGGCTCTCTCTTAGCTTTCCTTCCTCTCTTTCTAAGGTTTCTTATTTTCATTTCTTCAGCTGTAGATTTTATATTACCCATCAATTTTTCTTCTTGTTTTAGTTATTCTTAGTATTAGTTAAGTTAGTTATCATTGTAGCTTAGTTTTATTTGCACTTTTAGTCCTTATACCTTGGTTGTAAGACATTTTTAGATTTAGTTTAATTTGTTACAACTTCTCTTACTTTGCATTTGTTAAAGTTTGTTCCTTTTATGTTTATTGCCTTAGATTTTCTTGTTAATTGATTCTCTTTACACACCCTTTAAGTTTCTTGCATAAAAATTCCAAATTTTATATTTTTCTCAAGCTTTGCTTTAATGGTTTCTTTGTTTTTCATTTTCATGGTTGTTAGTTTTATTTCTAGCATGAGTAGCTAAACCTTTAAGGGGTTGGTTGATGGAGATGTGATGAGATGACTTTTGGATGAATGACCAAATCGTAATAAATTGGAATAATTTGAATGAACTTAAAAACTTAGGATTGGTGACCCTAAAAGAACATGTAGGCAATTGAGACCGAGAGGAGATCTTGTTGGGCACCAATTCAGTAGTCCTAGCTTAACCGATAAGATCTAGAGATAATCTGGATTAATTTGTCTAACTTGGTAAAATGGAGACTGAGAGGTAAAATGGAGCCATTTTGGGAGTTTAAGCAATTTGGATCCCTAATTCAAGGTCTAGTGAACCACATCATTGTCAACCAACCACCGTTTGTTATTTAATTGTTAATTTCATAAATTTGCATGTTTTTTACAATTTAGTTCTTGTAGGCTAGATAGTAAACTAGATTAATTTCTTTTAATTTTAAAATTTTTTGTAATATTATTTTTTGCAATTAGCTGGTCAGACTCTTTATTTTACACACATGTTATTTAGAAATTGTTAAATCCATGATATTCTTAGATTCGATCCTTGGAATATTTCAATGTTCCATTGTCACACTACAAATATTACAACTGACATGTCACACTTGCAGTAAAGTCACGATTTTTATATTTTATTTAATTCTCGAGTGTTGATTTCTATCTCTCCCTCAATGGTCGAGGGAGAGGCGATCAAGTTGTTGCTGTTGTTGTTAGGGAATCGGTGTTTGATTAAACTATTTTTATTTAATTCCACATATTACATACAACATTATTTCTTTAATTGTCGTTACATACTTACCATAGATTTACCGTAGCATTAATTGTATTTTATTATAATAACTTGACCACTTTTGTGCCTCAATTCGATACTCGTAGGAACGATACTCACTCATCACTTTATTACTTGATTCGAAGTGTATACTTGCACAATTCACATATCATTTCACACGCGACAAGTTTTTGATGTCGTTCTGGGGATCGGCAATTTTGTGTAATTTGGTTTGGTTTTTTTGCTTAATTCCATTAGTTTTATTTAACTTAGTTTACTTTAATTTCCACAGGTTTCCATCAATGCATGAGAAGAAGCATTCCTGCTAACAAAGAATATCCTTTTGACCCAGAGATCGAAAGAATTTTATGAAGAAGATGGAAAAAACTGTAAAAAATAGCTAGGAACGGGATTGATCCTGGTCTCAATGATAATCTGAATGGTCAAGATGCTAATCCTCCTATTCATAATGTGATACCAAGTATGAATGGTAATTTGAATGGTTAGATGTTTCTGGAGTGATAGATGATTGTGATAGACCAATTCAAGAGCATGTTGTTCCAATTTTGGATGACCTGAATCTAGGGATAGTCAAACCACACAAACAAGCTCAACAATTCGAGCTGAAACTTGTAATGTTTCAGATGTTGCAAACAATAGGACATTTTAGTGGATTACCTACAAAAGATCCAAGACTGTATTTAAGACTTTTTCTAAAAGTTTGTAACTCGTTTAGCCAACAAGGTGTTCCTGAAGATGCCCTTAGACTTAAATTGTTTCCATATTCCTTGAGAGATCGAGCAAGAGCATGGTTGAATGCTTTCCCTTTAGGATCAGTGGCATCATGGAATGATCTTTTCCAAAGATTTTTGCTACGGTATAATCCCCAAATATGAATGCCAAGCTCATAAATGACATCACATCTTTTTGGCAATTAGAGGATGAAACACTATATGAAGCTTCAAAATGATTTAATAAGTTAATTCAGAAATGTCTGATGTATGGATTCCAACACTACACTCAAATGGAGATGTTTTATAATGGGTTGAATACGAATATGAGGATGGTAGTTGATACATCTGTCAATTGTACTCTACTGAATAAAACGTATAATGAAGCATATGAGATTTTGGAAAATATTGCCAACATTGATAATCAATATCCGACAACAAGAGTTGGGGCGGGCAGGAGAGCTGCTTGTACCATAAAGCTTGATACAATCACTTCGTTGATAGCCCAGGTAACTTTTCTAGCTAACATAATTAAAACAATGAAAAATTCAATTGCAGTCCATGAGATGAAATCAGTCAAGTTGTCATGTGTTTATTGCGGTGAAAATCATGTGTTTGACGAATGCCCATCAAACCCAACGTTAGTGTACTACATGGGTAATTTTAACTGGAATAATAACCTCTATTCCAACATCAACAATTTAAAGTGGAAGTAGCATATGAATTTTAGTTGGAATAATCACGGTACAGGGAATTTTAATAATGTTGCAAGACAAAATGCCATCAGTGCACCACTTGGTTATAATTATCCTATGCCGAGGCAAAATGCTTAACAAGGCTAGGTATCATCTTCTAATCCTATTGGATCTTTTTTGAACAAATATATGGCCAAGAATGATGCTGTAATTCAAAGTCAAGCTGTGTCTCTCCAAGTTGTTAAGAATCAAGTGGGGCAGATAGAAAATCCTTTAAATTTGAGACCACAAGGAGCTTTGTCAAGTGATACTAAGAATTCGAGATCATAAGGAAAAGAGCATTGCAAAGAAATCTCTTAGAAGTGGAATTCAATTGAATGGTGTTGTTAAAGATGCCATGACAAAAGAGGACAACTCACGACTCGATCATGAAAAGATCTCAAAACCAATTGAAAAGTACACTATACTTGAAAAGGGTAAATAGTAGAATGTTGCAGCAGAATTAGATCGTGTTACTAACAACAATGCCATAGCAAAGCAGTATCAGTAACCTAAAGGAAGACCACCTCTACCTCTTCCTCAATGATTCCATAATTCTAAACAGAATGTTTAGCTCAAAAGATTTTTAGAGGTCTTGAAGAAACTCTATATCAGCATACCACTAGTCGAAGCTTTGGAGAAAATGCCCAATTATGTGAAATTTATAAAGAATATACTATCAAAAAAGCAGATTAGGAGAATTTGAAACTGTTGCTCTCACTAAAAGGTGAACAGTAATGTTGATGAATAAATTACCTCCAAAGCTAAAAGACCTAGGGAGTTTCACTATCCCATGTTTAATTGGAAATCATTATGTTGGTAAGACATTATATGATTTAGGAGAAATTATAAATCTAATGCCTTTGTCTAGGAATTGGGAAGGCAAGACCCACAACAGTCATGTCGCAACTGGCTGATCGATCTATGCACATCCGAAAGGTAAAATTGAAGACGTACTAGTAAAGGTAGATAAATTTATCTTTCCTTCAGATTTCCTTATTTTAGAATGTGAAGCTGGCCATGATGTACCACTTATTCTTGGAAGACCTTTTCTTGCTACTAGCAAGACTTTAATTGATGCATAGAAAGGTGACCTGATCATGAGGATGAATGATAAATTGGTCACATTCAATGTATTTAATGCGTTGAAATATGTTGATGAGAATGAATAATGTCATGCCATTGACTTGATAGAAACAACAGTGGAGAAAGAGTTCACAAGATTTTGCCATAGTAATTCTGATAGTGATGAAGATTCATTTTAGTAGAGACCCTTGTGCACTTTGCTAAAGCAAAATAGACCTTTAATTTTGATGAATAATGTTTGGTTGCTCATGTATATACGATGGAGCAGTTGATGTCAAGGACATAAAAACGAGGGACACATTTAAAGTTAATGGACAACGCTTGAAGCACTATCGTGGTGCTCATGTAGAGCGAGACAAACAGTCCATTGATATTTGAGAACTTCAACATCTTGAAAATTATTTTTATTTTTATTTCATTTTTTGATTTAAATTTCTCTTAGTTATTTCACTTTCTTTGTTTATAAACTGCAAGAGAGGAAGGGGTTGGTGATGCAGAGCCCGTTGAGACGAATCCTGCCAATGAAGAGAATGCACCTAAAGCACCATAGGAAGAACTAGAGGAAATAGAGCCTGTCAGCATTGAGACTGACCGTGAGGACGAAGAGCAAGCAAATCCCTCAGTTACACCACTAATAGACAGCACTGCGGCTATTCCACCTCCTTCTACTGAAACGATGACTGAACATGATCGTGAGATTGATCACGTCATTGATGAAATCACCAGATTTGATAATGAAGAGGAGGATGTACCACTCAGTTTACTTAAAAGGTCGATACGTTATAAGATGTGTGCCCAAAAGACCACTCGCTGCAATTAAAGTACTGCCATTGAGTTCCAAGCTTGAGAAGTTTTTCTCCCTTTATAACATCTCATTATGTACATATGTATGTTCTTGCATTCATGGTTCATATCTATACATGCATTGAGGACAATTCATCCCTTGAGTTTGGGGGTGTATTGTTCATCTAGACTACATTAGATATTTAGTTAAGCATGTGTGTTTTTAGTAATTTTTTTTGTTCATTTGTCATTCATTTTGCCATGGCACACATGACTACCAAGAATTGTTTAGACTGTGATGAGTGTATTTTTTCTGTGATGTTCGATGAGGAGTTTAATTCTTCAATAAATTAGAAAGTTGTGAAAGTGGATTAGGTGATTTTAGCTTAGGATAGTTTGCTTGTAAATTGATCCTTAAAATCAGGGTGTCCTAATTCCGATTACAATTGATCCCTAGTAAGTTTCTTTTGATAAACTTAGAACCTCTTGAATTTATATTCAGAAACATGGAAAATACTCAATAATTAATAAAGTGGCAATGTCTAAGAAAATTCTTTAAAAAAATGTCATTATATACTCCAATGCTTAGAATTGTCAAGTAAATTAACACCACTTTGTTTGCTCCATTGTGCTACTGGCTAGAAAGGTGAGTTCTAGTAAGAGTGTGTAATCAAGAAAACTAGAGGCATTCCACTATAGTAACGGGCTAAGTAGCTAAAGAGGTAGTTGTTTGCTCCATCCATCTATTTAGTCAAAAGCCTTAGCTTCATGAGTGAGTATTCAAATTGTGACATGATTGAGTATTCGACAATTAAGTGTATGCTCCATTGTAATTGTCAAGTCAAAGAATCATGTGATGAGTTGAATCCCAAGTAAAAGAAATAGGCATAATAAATGGATATGTATGTATTTGAGTATGTATAAGGCCAAAAAAAAAAGGAAAACTGATTAGTTAAAAGATGAACTAAGTAAATTAGGAGGTACTTGCTATAGTGAAAATTGCATGAATACTAAGGATTTTACTTTCTTTTAGGGCAATATTTTCTTCACTTCCTTTAGTAAATAAGCTTATGAAACTTGATCAAGTTTTTAGACATAAAAGATTGCTAAGAACTAAAGTACAAAATACTCTCTTAAGGTTCTCACAATGTAAAGGTGATTATGTTGCTAAGGAAATTCTTACGTTCATGCATTCATACATATCTTGCTTGAGTACAAGCAATAACTCAGGTTTGTGGGTGTGATATCTCTTGAAAAGAGTTATAATTCATGCCTTTAGAGTGGGTCAATTGTCTGTACTTAAGTGAACTTAGTTGGATTTTAGGATATTATTTTCGCATTTTTAGAACATTGCATAAGAAGTTTGGATGGTGCGTAAATATTATTATTTGTTACTTTTAATTACATGTGGAAGGATAGTGTTTGGTGGTTTGACAGGTGCAGGTTGAGGAACGAGAAATGGAGTGAAGGTTTTCCGGGGCAAAAGGTTAGACATTTTGTCAGCACAAATGTTGTGGCAATTCTAGGAATACTGAGTCAACACTCAACAAATATTGGCTTAAACCGAACTGTACTTTTACCAGAAAAAGCTACCTACAAAATAGGAGAAGATAATCCTAGGATGTTGGTTTTTATCCTAGAAAAAAAAAGAATTTAAAAAGAGGAGATGATAATCTTAGAATGTTGAAAAAAGAATTTAAAAAGAGGAGAAGATAATCTTGGGTTGTTGAAAAAAGAATTTAAAAAGAGGAGAAAATAAAAATGGGTTGTTGGATTTACCCTAGGTAAAAAGCTATAAAAAGCCAAAGGAGGAAACCCTAAAGGATGAACAAGAGGAAGAGATCCTTAGGCAAGAATAAAGGGTAATGGTTGAGCAGTGATGAGAAGAGGAAGACAAGGGCAGTCCCTATCAGCCATTGTAGGACACTATGCTGCTAGACTATGAACTGAACACAAGAAAGTTGTCTTCCCGAAGTCTTCCATATTTCTTAATTTATTCTTCTGTGAATTGAATGATAAAAATGGTGTTGGATGTTATTTTGGTTTTGAATTTTATGTGCCAACCCATGAGCTAAATCTCATCAGGTTGGGATTACATGATGTCATTTTTACTTTCTTTAATGGTTGAAGCATATATCTGATTCAATTTACTATTTTATTTAATTTTTTTATTTCTAAATTGTATGCGTGCAATCCCTAGACATAGATGACTGTTCCACATGCCCATAAACTAAATCTAATTCTGAAAAAGAATGGATTAGTTGGATCTAAATTGAATGATATGAGCAAGTACTAGATCGATACTTGCAATAGAATCTAGACATAGAGAAATGTTCAAACAGAAGGAAAACCAATGCAGGGCACCATATTAAGGCCTATAGACACAAGCAAGGTAACTTGAGGTTTTTGCTCTCGAAAGAAGCAGACCATTTTAGAACTCTTCTGAGCAGTAAACTGAGTATGATTTTGCCAAGGCATTATTGACATTAAGGGTAGATTCTTAGTAATCTTGACCTTCCAAATCAACATCATGTATCATTTATTATTTTTCATCGTATCTTTACCATATCATTCTTAGTTATTTACTTGATCGTTTACATAATATTTGTAACAGCCCGAATTTAGGCCTAGTCGGAACACTAGTTTTAGAAGCACAAACTCGAGGTCAGAGAAATTATTTTTAATATTATTTTATGAGTTATAGCATGATTATGAAGGTGCATAAAAATTTTGGTGAATTAATTTCAGCGATGGGATGCTTAATTGAGAAAAAGGACTAAATCGCATAAAGTACAAAAGTCCTATTTTGATAGCTAAGGGTGTTAAATTTTCATGAATCTTAAATTGAGACTCTTTAAAGGGCAATTAGACCATTTTCAAAGAGCATGACCAGCCATAGGTAAAAGGAAATAGAAAAGTCAAATAAATTAGGTGGGTTGGTGACTTAAGCAAATAGATTGAATAAAATAAAAATTTGCCTTCATCTTCTTTACTCTTTCTTTATTCCCATCGAAATATCAGCAATTAGATGGGCTTGGGAAGCTTGAAAATTTCAGCAACTTATTCCTCTCTCAAGTAAGTGATTTTGATAGTTTTCTTGATAATTTTTACATTTTTGGACCCCTTGAAGCATGAGCCTTCAAATGAGGGGACTATTTTGCAAAATGGTTGAAGGTCTAGGGTTTTACCATGAGAGTGGTCATGTGTTTTTTTGAAATTTTATGGAAGAATATGAGTATTAGATGTGTGATAAACAACTTTTGTGAAGAAGTTTTCATGGAAACCCTAACTAAAGACCATTTTGCCTAAGTTGTAAAATAAGTGATAAATAGGTGAAATGGTGGAAATTTTGGATTTACTATAAGAGTGAAAAGGGTTCGGCTAGGCTTATGATATGAAGAAATTCGATAAAAATCAATTTTTGAGCGTAGGGGTAAAATGATCATTTTGTACAAGTCTAGGGGCAAAATGGTCATTTTGCCCAATTATGAATTTTAGGGTGTCTAGATTAATGTGTTGATAAAATGAGTGAATTTTGTTATTATAGATCAAGAAATTCAAAATTTGAACCTAGACCGGGGGAAGGCCAAGCAAGTAGATTAGACTGACGAGTCGCCATATTTTGTAATCGGAGGTAAGTTGTATGTAAATAATACAACTACAATGTTATTATATGTGTTGAATTAATATAGCATGATTTTCTTGATTGTGGAAATGAGAATGCATTATGATAATTGTGATAGTAGAATTGCCGTTTGAACCATAGGAAATAAATCGGATATTCGTGCCATGACGTATGAGTTATTGTGAGGTAGTGTAAGATGTGTTTGGGATATACATCGGCCACATTATGAGAGCCAGTATAAGATCAACCCTGGGACATGGCATCGGCATTGAGGTGAGAGATAGTGTAAGATGTGTCTGGGACATGCATCGGCTATGAGATGTGTTAGTATAAGACCATGTCTGGGACATTGCATCGGCACGGATATGCGAGAGCTAGTGTAAGACCATGTCTGGGACATGGCGTCAGCCTCAATGATGATAGTTAGTGTAAGACCATGTTTGGGACATGTCATCGACTTGAGATATGAGCCAGTGTAAGACCATGTTTGGGACATGGCATCAGCATTCTACCCCACGTTTGAGGCTTATTGAATATCCGGTAGTGTTTCAAATGGTTCAACGGTGAGAATTATGGTTTAAGTTAAATGAGAAAAGTATAACCATGTTGTGAGTGGTACAGGTACCCATTTGAGATGTATGAGATATGAACTCAATATATGCTATGTGAATTGTATTGGATAGTGACGAGTAAGTCGTGCTCATGCTTACTTTTGTATTAAGAGAATGATGATGAATTGTGAAGTTATTGTTATATTTATTTGCATGCAACTTACTAAGCTTTATGCTTACTCTCTTTCCTTTCAATTTTCATATAGTACCGCCTAATTAGCTCGGGGATCATCGGACGTCGGAGCATCGATCACACTATCGTCTGAAGCACTTGGTATAGTTAGTTTTGTTATTTTGAATATGGCATGTATAGGGTTTAAACTTTTGAGTTTTGTGTTAAAGTTATTTTGGCCAAATGTATCAGCTTGAGATGAATCCCTTCGTTTTGTATAAAGCCTTGGAATAATGGCTAATGTTCGTTATTGATATATACAAATGATGATATTTTCATGAATGAGTAATGCATTGTGTGTTTGATTATACCTTGTATGTTTGGATGGATGTTGTCATATTGTGTTTCAGGGTGGCAAAGGGCTTGGTAGATAGCCCTATAATGTCCACACGAGTAGACACACGGGCGTGTGTCTAGGCCATGTCATGAGAGTGTTGTCTGGCCATGTGTCCCCTGCACGTAAAGATTGCAAGTCAATATGCACGGTAGTAAACACACGGGTGGAGACACGGCCGTGTGTCTCAGCCGTGTGAAGGGCACGGTTTAGCACATGGGTGTGTGCCTTGGCCGTGTGACCATTAGAAATTGTTGACGTCAGAAACAGAACGTCCAAGTTTTTGCACACAGGCTAGGACACGGGCGTGTCATGGCCGTGTGTGGGACACGGGCATGTCTCAGGCCGTGTGAAAACCCCTGTAGGTTCGAATTAGAAATTAATCCCACACGAGCCATTTGTACGACCGTGTTGAAATGGTCACACAGGCGTGTTGCCCTTCCCACACGGGCGTGTGCCCTTATGTCACATGTTATTTTTCTAAGTTCCTTAATGACCTGAATCGGTCCCGTATGGTTTCCAAAGGATGTTTGGGGCCTTGTAGGCCCGTAATAAGGAGTTTAGACAAAGTTTGGAAAAGTTTTAGATTTGACAAATCCTTGGTGACTCGAAAACGAGTGAATGTATATGGCCAAGTTAGATAACGCCTCATATTCTGTCCTAGTGTAGGGTACGGGTGTGGGGTGTTACAATATTCCTATAGTAATGCTCATGATTTCCATTATATTTCTACTCTCTCTTTGCCATATCAATTCCAAGTATTCATTAATTCCACATATTGCATACATCATTATTCATTTAATTGTCATTGCATACTTACCATAGCTTTACCATAGCATTAATTGCATTTTATTATAATAACTTGACCACTTTTGTGTCTCAATCCAATCCTCACGGGACGATACTCACTCATCACTTTATTACTTGATTTGATGTGTATACTTACACAATTCGCATATCATTTCACACACGACAGTAGCCATGGTCGAAATTAACTCTCTTGCTCTCTGAGACATCATATTTACAAGTGCCTCTCCACTAGCAACATCTATCATCTTCATCTCCATTGGGAGTAAACCCTCATAGAAATATTGCAAAAGCAATTGTTTAGTCAAGCCTTGTTGTGGACAACTTGCACATAACTTTTTGTACCGCTCCTAGTAATCATAGAGTGATTCATTCTACTTTTGCCGAATTCTTACAATGTCTCTTCTTAATTTGGCTGACCGAGCTGCTGGAAAAAATTTGTCAAGAAATAAATGAGACATATCAGACCATGTATTAACTGAACTAGAAGGTAAATAAAATAACCACTCTCTAATAGAGTTGAAAAATAAGAAAGGAAAAGCACGAAGTTTAATTTGATCTTTGGACACTCCCTAAGGTTTCATGCTTTTGCAAACCATGTGAAATTTTTTAAATGGGTATGTGGATTTTCATTTAGCAATCCGTAAAAGGTAGGCAATAGATGAATTAAGCCCAATTTCAACTCGAACGGCATTCCTCCCACCGGATAAATTATGCATAATAGCTGCTGTCCATCTAGTGCTGCTGCGAGTTGGCGTATAGTTTGGTCTGCCATTTCGTCTGGTTCATCAAATGTGAAAATATATTCGATATAAGATTGTTTCGAACTCAAGTTGTGGTCATTTATTGCGCCAAATAGCTTCTGTTCTCAGTGTTTGAGCCAACTTCTCTATTTTTATTCAAATTCTAAGGTTCCCGGTTCTGATGAAAAATAGAAAAAATATTCCCAATCCCCGAAAACAACACCAAAATTTGATTGGCATCAAAACCACTAAATATAAATTTCTACACTCTAACTTAATTAAATAGTAGTATATAGTAGTGGGGTTGACCCACCGGGACTGTGATTCCTAATTTTCCTATTTATGTGACCAGATTTCAGAGTCTAGGCAGCTATCATGCCCCTGACCTGTGCATGCAAAGGTATAAAATAAATAAAATGGGGGAATTTAGATGATAATGAAAATAAAATAAAAAATATAAAAAAATAACAAAATTATTATTGCAAAATAAATTAAGAAAATTAAATCAAATTAGTGAATCAAATATATTAATGCTTAGCCTTACCCTCGGTACACTCCAAAATCGAATTGATCTTTGAAAATTGGATTTTCCCTTCAAAACAATAAGTTGGTTATAGCAATCAAGGATGCCTCAATCACCAACTTCTCCTTATGTAGTCGGTTCCGGTACGACCTACAAACTGACCCTTGCCAAATTTCTAACCACGTAACTCATGCCCATAATTTAAGATTTTGACAGCCTTGCGATCTAGAAAGCCCAACTCAAATTAACAGCCTCAACCTCGTGGGTCGTTTAAATTCGATCTCTATCTTCCTTGACAGAATTCAACTAGCTTTTTCCACTTGAACATGCCAATGTATTCACGGGAATTCGAACTCAGCAGATGATCATCTTGTTTTCCCAAATGTATGCCAAACACTCCAACCCAACGTGCACTTTTTGAATTGAAATTGAATTAAATTTAAGGGTTGATTGTGACTATCCCATATATTGGAGAGATAACAAATATCGTGTTGAAAGGTTTTTTTTAGTGCAGGTTCATATCTCACGATTTTTTTCGAAACGATAATCGGGCTAAAACTAAAAGGAAATTAATCATGTTTTGTTGGTTTATGGGAAGGAATTTAATGAAAATGATGAAGGGTAGAAAGGTGGAAGGCCTAGGAAGCAATTAAACCAAAAGTAGTAAAATGGAAAATAGGAACGGCAGAATGCACTAACGCGTGAATAGAGAAAGAAATAAATTGATTTGTATTTTATTTCAATATGTATTCAAGTGTGTTTTCCAAAGCCACCATACAAGGTTTTTATATACTTTCTATATGCTAAATTTAGCCTAATTCATTTAACAACCAACCACATAAAATAAAATTTTAATCAGATTTTATATCAAATTTTATATCAGATTTTTCTAAATCTATCTTTTACAAAGTCAAAATAAAAATCTGATCAGCAATAAATTCCTCAAAACTTTTAATTCGACCCCCTTTTATTTCTTGTGCTCCAATTTAGTCCTTTTCTGCTTGATTTTTTCCTTAAAGCATCCCAATTGCATTCCTAACAGAATTTAAACATAAAACCACCAATTTAGCAGGATTTACTTCAAGAATCAATCAATTTAAAACATAGAAAATGTAACAGCCTAATTTTGGCTAAATTGGAACAGTGGTTTCGGAGCCACAAATCTAATGTCAAAAATTTATTTTACTATTATTTTCAGTATTTGCAGCATTTTATTTGATATGTGTGAAAATTTCGTGAGTTAATTTTATCAATTGGTTGATTAATTTGATAAAAAAGGACTAAATCGCGTAAAATACAAAAGTGTTATTTTTTAAGAAAAAGGTGTCTAATAGCCATGGTTTATTAAAGTTACGGTCCTTATGTTGTAATTAGACCATTTTAATTGTGAGCAGACAAAGATGGACATTAATATGATAATTTTAAATGGTTTATAATAAGGTTAATAATATAATTTAGTATTAAATGATGAATTAAATTAAAGAAAAACAAGATATCATCTTGTTTTCTTCTTCACCTAGCTGAAAGTAGGAAATAAAACACCATTAATGTAACACCCTAACTCGTATCCATCACCGGAATAGGTTACGAGGTATTACCAGACTTATAGCACAATTCAGAACATTCATTTATCAATAATCAACTCATTTCAATCAAAGTCATTCATTTACACTTGTAACATGCTTAAATCGAGCATAAATAACTTAAAACATGCATTTAGGACTAAATCGTTAACATACAAGAACTTAGGGAAAAATTTGGAAAATTTTCTTGAATACAAAGGTCACACGCCCGTGTGCCCAGGTCGTGTGACGCCCGTGTCATAGGCCGTGTGATGTCCGTGACATAAGCCGTATGGAAACAGGGCATACATACTAACTTGGGTCACACGGCCGACCTCACGCCCGTGTGTTAGCCCGTGTGCCACACACGGTCAATAGACATGCCCGTATGTCTAAGCTGTGTAACTCACTGACTTATTTTAACTAATCTTCAACAGACACAAGGTCGAGTCACATGCCCGTGTGCTCAACAGTGTGGACAAGAAATTGGCTTATTTAAACCACTTTACCTTACTCAAATTCAATCAACTATAAGCATACATATAACACCATACTCTCATTCAATTTGGTAGCCAAAACAACTATTTCAAAAATACATTATGTGCCATATAAAAATCCAAGAATCTATATACTCAAATTAATACCATTTGTGCCATCAAACACATACCAAACCAATATGACTTGTAAGCCAATATATGCATACAATCTATTCAATAATTCAAACAATTTGCATATCTTCATCTCACCAACTACTTACCAAAACATGCCATATTTAGTACACATATACATAACCAATATTTAGCCAAGTTAAGCCAAATCACATGGCTTAAACCTAGCAATGCATATAAGCTTCAATAGCTAAAATAACTCATATATCTCATATCATCAACTAGCCTATACATGTCATATTACCAATTTCAAAGAGTTGAAAAATACCAAATCAACTCCTGGATAGTGTGATAAAATCTTCGGTGACTTCTAACCCGAGCTGTAACACCCCAAACCTGGCCTAGACGTTATGGCCGAATCTAGCGATGTCACATGATAGGGTGTTTAAGAAAACCATGTTGTCGCGGAGAAACCATTTTCGCTTAATTACTTCTATTTATCTCACTTTAGTTTCATAAATGTTTTACTTATTTAATTGATTGTTTCAAAATGTTACTCGTTGCAGAAGCTTTTTAAAACAATTTAAGTAATCGTGGTTTAAGAGAAATCATTTGTTCATTTTGAAAATCGAATTTTCCCTATTACTAACAGTTATAATCCATAAAAATAAATAAAACCAAATTTAAGCAAACAGTCCAAGAATTCTAATTTACATCAAAAATAACCTAGAAAAATAATTAAGAAATAGAAACCAAATCTGAAATTAAAAAAAGTTTAAAATTCGTGTGGCCACCGTCAAGTCCTCCGCTACACCGATCCGTCAAGTCTAGGGATTACTTGTGCACATTAAACAAAAGGATGAGTTTACGTAAACTCAGTGTGTAATCCTACAGAAAACAAGCAATCAGTTTACAATCATACTCAGTCTGGGCCATAGCCCTTTTCAATATCAGTGGCAAATGGGCATTAGCCCATTACAGTATCAGTACAGGTATGCACAAAATCCTACCCAACCAGCCTCTACACACCATCTCCGTTCAACCCTACACTCCATGTGGGGATTAAATCAACCCACTCATCCCTACACTCCAGATTGTAACGCCCCAAATTCGGGCCTAAATGGGCCACACGAGAGTGTAGACCCACTTGGGCCGAGTATGGGTCTTAGGCCCATTTACACCGTTAGGTCTGTTTAGGTTACTTAAGTCGCTCGAGGCGACGGTGGACCTTCTGTTGGGTCGTTAAGACCCTGATTTGTAAAATTACCGAAATACCCCCAATTTGTAAATTTACCGTAATACCCTTGTAGTGTAAAATGACCGTAATGCCCCTGTAGGGTAAAATGACCATAATACCCCTGTATGGTAAAATGACAGTTATGCCCTTATGTTCCGTATGACTGATGTGCTTATGATTTACATATATGATTGTACTGAGTATGACTTTGTATACATGTAATATTTATGACTTGACATACTGCATAGGGTTGGGTTATTGTTGAGGGAGGAAGCGTACAGCCTGTAGTCGTTCTGTACAAGGCTTTCAGCCTTTCTGTGATATTTATGGCTTGTAACTGTTTTGTTAACCGGCAGCGGTGCTGCGATATTTATGGCTTTGAGCCGTTCTGTACAAGGCTTTTAGCCTTTCTGCGATATTTATGGCCTATAGTCGTTCTGTTAACTGGCAGCGTTGCTGCGATATTTACGGCCTTTAGCCATTCTGTCCACGACGTTGAGCCATTCTGTCTACGGCGTTGAGCCGTTCTGTTGACTTAGTGCCATAACCGGTGCTAAGCTTGGTGTGTTGGCTGGGTAGGTCGATTTTATCCCCACATGGTGAGTTGGTTGGACTTGGCTGGGAATCTGTTTGCATATCTGCATCTGATACTGATTCTGTAATGGGCTAAGGCCCACCTGAAACTGTTACTGATATGGGCTAGGCCCAATTGGTTCCATTATGGGCTGAGACCCAAGTGATTTGTATTGAGCTTTGGCCACCTATACTCTGAACTAAATTGTACTGTTTCTGTTTCTATTTTGGTATACTGACTGTTACTCTAGTAAAGGGATTACACACTGAGTTTTTGTAAACTCACCCTGTTTATTAACTGTGCAGGTAATCCCCAACATTAGAAGGATCAGTGCTGCGAGGGACTCGGAGGTGGCCACACAACTGCTATTGTTTCTGATTTTCTTTTAAGTTATCTATTCACAAGTACTTATATTTGATCTGGGCTATAATAAGGCCTCTTTTAATTTCTGGTTCTAAATTTGGAATTTTATATATTATTTTATAATTGCTGGAGTAGAACACGGTTTTTCCAAAACAATAACTGTTTTTCAAAATATCACATTTCCACAATTGTTTAAATTAAGCTTCCGCAAGCAAATAAAGTTTTAAAGGTAATAATATTTTACAAGAGAATGACTTTTAATAGACCAATGTAAACTGAGGTTTTCACAAGTTTTAAAATGGCCAAAGGTTTTAAATAGTAAGAAGGGTTTTCAATCATCGAAAAACACTTCAATGTGACACGTCAGATTCGGGCCTAACTTATAGGCCGGGTTTAGAGTGTTACATTTAGTGGTATCAGAGTCAAGTTGTAAAACTCGGCTGTGGAGTGAGTTTTCAAAATTTTGTATTTCATGAGGTTGTTTCCAAATGTGTAAAGTGTTTTGAGGTATGGTTCTAGAAAGTGTGGCATACCGAGTCTCCGGCGCCGAATTCTTAAGTTTCTGAAACTGCTGTTTGTTTCATTAAAAAGCAGTAGATAGAAACACTGTGATTTCTTAAATATTAGACTGTATTGCTACACTTAAAGCTAGAGTTTGTATTTTTCTAAGTATGTTCTGGAAATGGCATGCATGTGATATCTATCCGCTCTGATTGATAGTTGGTTTGGTGTGTGTTTATATTGTTAGGATCAGAGTGCGCAGCGAGAGCATCGTGTGGTAGGCTAGGTTGTGCGACTATTCTGATAGTTGGAAATTTTAGGGACGAAATTTCTTTAAAGGGGTGGAATTGTAACGCCCCAAATTTGGGCTTAGAAGTATTGGGCCTTGAGTATGGGTCTGTAAGGAGGTTGCATATAAGTATTTAATTGTGCAAGGAAATGACATAATTAAATGTCTGCTTTGGTGGTTAATGGCCTTGAGAAGTGTTGGAGAAATCTTGGGTTCAAACCTGGGCTTTAGCAAAAATTTTGGTTTCAAGTGAATAAAACCCTAGATGCTTGGATGATGGCCTTTTAAATTATTGTGTTAAGTAAATAACACAAGATGAACTTGTATTCTAGTGGTTGTGGCGTCATTAAGGTTGTAAGGGAGCCTGGGTTCAAATCTTGGCTCTTGCAATTTATTTTGGTTTTTCTCTTAAAGGAACCTGGACTTTGGCCTATAGACCTTATAATTAATTGAGGATAAAATATGACACAGAAAGAGCCTGTGGTGGAGTGGAAAAGTGGCATGTTGTGCAACTGTGAGGCCTGAGGTTCAAGTCTTGGGATGTACAGTGGAGTATTTATTTTGCTATTTGAGCTGTGTAGGAGATGGAGTTGGACTGGAACTCTGTGGTTGAAGTGGTCATAAGAATAAGGAATTTTCCTAATGGTTGAAAGTAATCCCACATCGGGAAGCTAACATGAGAAGTGGTGAGAAGCTGGCTTTAAACAGAGCGAACCAGATGAGTTGGTGAGGGGAAAAGTGATTAAGACTCAATGCAGGATGTGCCAAGGTTGGTGATCATGGACTTCGGCGCGTTCTCATAAACAGGCGTGTATTCACGCTCTTCTTTGTTAGAAGTCGACAAAAGCCGAAAAGTTAAAACTCCGGCATTCAAGGCTTCATAAGCGTGTGATTGCTCGTATGGTAAATCGAGCCCACAAACCATGGGTAATAGACTGTAGAGGCCGCCACGAGCGTTCTCGTGTACTTGGCCTCGATGGGTAAAATAGGCCCAATAGGCCCGTGGGCTCGCTTGTGGGCCCACTTGTGTAAATCTAATTGTTAGGTGGGAAGTAGTTGAGCTTGTTATGTCATGTGCATGGCATATGCCGTTAAGAGATTCGTTGGGCCAAAATGGGCCGTGTGGGCCCAATAGGCTAGTGGGCCCCGTATGGACAAAATCTGCGGTAAGTGATAAATATTGGACTTGGCTATGTAAGTCACATAGCCATAACAAAATTTGGGCTAAATGGGCCATACAAGAGTGTGGACTCACTTGGGCCGAGTATGGGTCTTAGGCCCATTTACACTGTTAGGTCTGTTGAGGTTACTTAAGCCGCTCGAGGTGATGGTGGACCTTCTATTGGGTCATTAAGACCCTAATTTGTAAAATTACCGAAATACCCCCAGTTTTTAAATTTACCGTAATACCCTTGTAGTGTAAAATAACCGTAATGCCCCTGTAGAGTAAAATGACCATAATACCTCTGTATGGTAGAATGACGGTTATGCCCTTATATTCTGTATGATTGATGTACTTATGATTTACATATATGATTGTACTGAGTATGACTTTGCATACATGTAATATTTATGACATGACATACTGCATGGGGTTGGGTTATTGTTGACGGAGGAAGGGTTCGGCTTGTAGCCATTCTATACAAGGCTTTCAGCCTTTCTGTGATATTTATGGCTTGTAGTCGTTCTGTTAACTGGCAGCGTTGTTGCGATATATATAGCCTTGAATCTTTCTGTACAAGTCTTTCAGCCTTTCTGCGATATTTATGGCTTATAGTCATTCTATTAACTGGCAGCGTTGCTGCGATATTTACGGCCTTTAGTCGTTCTGTCCACGGCAATGAGCCATTCTATTGACTTAGTGTCGCAACCGATGCTAAGCTTGGTGTGTTGGCTGGGTGGGTCGATTTTATCCCCACATGGTGAGTTGGTTGGTACGGGTGGTGAGTTGGTTGGACTGGGTTGGGAATCTGTCGACATATCTGCATTTGATATTGATTCTGTAATGGGCTAAGGCCCACCTAACACTGTTTACTGATATGGGCTAGGCCCAATTGGTTCCGTTATGGGCTGAGACCCAAGTGATTTTTATTGAGCTTTGGCCACCTATACTCTGAACTAAATTATACTTTTTATGTTTCTGTTTCGGTATACTGACTTTTATTCTAATAAGGGGATTACACACTGAGTTTTCGTAAACTCACCCCGTTTATTAATTGTGCAGGTAATCCCCAGCATTAGAAGGATCGGTGCTACGAGGGACTCAGAGGTGGTCACACAACTGCTATTGTTTCCGATTTTCTTTTAAGTTATCTATTCACAAGTACTTATATTTGATCTGGGTTGTAACAAGGCCTCTTTTAATTTCTGGTTCTAAATTTGGAATTTTATATATTATTTTGTAACCGTTGGAGTAGAACACGGTTTTTCCAAAACAATAACTATTTTTCAAAATATCACATTTCTGCAACTGTTTAAATTAAGCTTCTGCAAGCAAATAAAGTTTTAAAGGTAATAATGTTTTACAAGAGAATGAATTTTAATAGACGAATGTAAACTAAGGTTTTCATAAGTTTTAAAATGGCCAGAGGTTTTAAATAGTAAGAAGGGCTTTCAATGAGAAAATGGTTTTCAAAAAACACTTCAATGTGACACGCTAGATTCGGACCTAACTTCTAGGCCAGGTTTGGGGTGTTACACAGATAGTACCATATGCAGCACAAAATAGTAATTTGCAGCTGAGCTGCCAATATGTTAGGCTTATGAGCCTTTCAGTACACTTCCTCCAGATGTCATCATCCCAACCCGATGCAATGCAAACATACATTATGCCATGCTTTTATGCAACCATCAGTCAAACCTATACATATATAAACCAGTAATCATGCATTATTATTCATGCATCACATACATTCAGATCATACATTTGGGGGTCTAGATAACAGTTACCGACCCTACAGTGGGTTCACAGTCGACTTGGGCGACCCGTGCAACCTTAGAACTCATTCTGGTAAAATGGGCTCACACGCCCTTGTGGCTTGCCTATGTGGGCCCACACACTTGTGTGGCCCACACGGCCTGGCCCAGAATCCCACATGCTTGTGTGGACTACCCATGTGGGCTTACATGCTTGTGGCCCACACGACCTAAATTAGTCCAACCCATGTATCGCACATGGCCTATCTGGCCATCCCACGGCCGTTTCTTTAGCGTATGACCGGGCCTTGTCGATCACACGCCGGTGTCCAACACACGACCTACCACATGGATGACCACACACTCGTGTGGTATCGACAGAATACTTTTTCAACTTTTTACCGTATCCCGTTTTCTGCATTTTGGGTACACACCTTGTATCAAAACAATGCCAAAGCAACCCCAAGCAGTCCAGAACCTAAAAATTGATATTCCAACTCCTAATTTCAGTGTTAAAATGAAACTTAAATGAAACTAAAATCGAGAAATTAAACCCAAAACTCCTAAAAACTTTACCTTCAACCGACCAATGGCATTACTATGCAACTAAGCCTCGAACCAGCAACCACAAGCCCTCGATTAATCCCCTAATCGACATTAACAGCATCATAAATAAGGAGTTAATACACGAGAACCAAATCCACCTTATTCCACTTACCGAACAGACGAAAATGAAGGTTGCACAACAGAAGAACAATTGCAATAGGGAAAACAAAAACAAAAAAGAAACGACAAGGGTAGGGGAGGAAGAAGTAGAATTCGGCAGCAAGAATGGAGAAAAAGATGAAAAAAACGATAGAGAATTTTTGAAAAAGGGAAAAACTTTTAAAACAACCACTAAATCCCTTAATTTACTCATCCACTAACCCACTTCTCAGAGTTTTAACCCCACCAAAACTCTCCCTGAAAATTGAGCAAAAATAAACTCCCTTGCTCGTGTAGGGATTCGAACTCAAGACCTTCAGCATACTAGCACTCTAATTAACCACCAGACCAGCAGGCTCATTCTGATATAAACTTAACAATAATTAAACATAAGCCTACTGAGCAAGGTTAAGGCTTTATTTAGAAAAATCTCAAAATTTGCCAAAGGTAGGGCTTGAACATAGGACCTCTCACACATACCTAGAACACATAACCATTGAAGCAGATACTCAATTGTGTCCCACATTCGCAAAAACAAAAAATTTAAATTTTGGGGCATTATAACTCTACCCCCTAAAAGAAAATTTCATCCTTGAAATTTACCTGATCAGAGCAGATAAGGATACTGCTAACGCATCGAATCCTCAAGCTCCCACGTGGCATCATCAATGCTATGATTCCACCACGGCACCTTCACTCAGGATCCAGAATCTAAATCGACTCCTCCACGAAGGTCAAATCTAGCCTAACCTCAATCTTTTCAATCAAAACAATATGCATGGGATCAGAGCGGTAGCGTCTCAACAGCAAGATGTGGAATACATCATGAATACGGTCTAACTCTAGAGGTAACTCCAACTGATAAGCGACTGGCCCCACTCACTTCAGAATATGGTACGGCCCAATAAACCTAGGGCTCAGCTTGCCCTTACGACCGAATATCAGAATCTTTTTCCATGCGAGACATTGAGAAATACGAAGTCCCCCACAAAATACTCCATCTCGTATCTCTTTAGATCTGCATAAGATTTATGTTTGTCCAATACCGCTTTCAGTCGATCTCAAATCAACCTGACCTTATCCTCAGTCTCAAAAACCAACTCAGGACCCAGAACACGTTGTTCACCCAACTCAGTCCATCACAAAGGAGTGCGACACTTACGACCATACAGAGCCTTGTAAGGTGCCATTTAGATGCTAGACCGGAAGCTATTATTATAGGCAAATTCTGCTAATAGCAAATACTCCTCCCAACTACCTTAGAAATCAATAACACAGCTCCCAAACATATCCTCTAGTATCTGAATCACCCTCTCAGATTGACCATCGGTCTGAGGATGGAACGCAGTACTGAAGTCCAACCTTGAACCTAGAGCCTCATGCAAATTTTTCCAAAATCAAGACATGAAGCGAGGAGAGATGATCGAAATCGGTACCCCATGCAGTCTCACTATCTCAGAACAGTAGAGCTTCACCAACTTCTAAAGAGAATAATCAGTACGAACTGGTATGAAGTGTGCTAACTTGGTCAATCGATCTACAATGACCCAAACAGAATCCTTCTTAGTGGGTGTCAAGGGTAACCCACTAATGAAGCCCATTGTCACATGCTCCCATTTCCATAGCGGTATCTTAACCGGCTGCAACAAACTAAAAGGTAACTGATGCTCAGCCTTAACTTGCTGACAAGTCAAACAGCGAGCAACGAAGTCAGTAACCTCACGCTTCAACCCTTACCACCAGTATAACTCTTGAAAATCTCAATACATCTTATTTTCACCGGGATGCAGGGACTACTATGCGCCTCCCTCAGAATCGACTATCTTAAATCCTCATCATTCGATACACAAATCTGACCATGGAAATAAAATACCCCATCACTGTTTACCCCAAAATCAGTAGTGCCACCATTCTCAACCTGAAAAAAATGTAACTCAAGAGACTTATCCCCCAACTGTTTACCTCGAATCTGTCCAATCCATGTTGGTTTAACCTAGAGTTCTGCCAATAGAATTCCATCTTCAAATAGGCTAAGTCGAGCGAACATCGCTCTCAAATCAGTCATGGCTCTACGGCTTAATGCATCTGCCATCACATTGGCCTTGTCGGGATGGTACTCAATGGTACAATCATAATCTTTAAGCAGCTCGAACCATCTACGCTGTCTAAGATTTAACTCCTTCTGAGTGAGGAGATACTTGAGGCTTTTGTGATTAGTGTAGATAATACACTTCTCACCATACAGATAGTGCCTCTAGATTTTCAAAGCAAATACTATGGCAGCTAATTCCAAATCATGTGTCGGATAGTTCGCTTCATGAGTTTTGAGCTGACGAGATGCATATGCCACCACCTTACCATCCTGCATCAACACACAACCCAAACCGACATGTGATGCATCATTGTACACCATGAAGTCTTTACTACGCTCAGGCTATATCAGAACAGGAGCCTAAGTCAAAATAGTCTTGAGCTTCTTGAAGCACTCTTGTTGTGCATCCGTCCATACAAAAGGAACTCCCTTATGCAGAAGCTTAGTCAACGGAGTTGTGATCAAGGAGAACCCTTCTACAAAGCACCGATAGTAACCCGCTAACCCCAAAAAATTACAGATTTCAAACACATTATTTGTCCATTTCCAATCCAACACTGCCTCAATCTTACGAGGATCGACTCAAATCCACTCAGCAGAAACTACATGTTCCAAAAAGGTCACTTCTAAGAACCAGAACTCACACTTACTGAACTTTGTATATAACTGTTTCTCACAAAGAATCTGTAGCACCACCCTAAGATGCTCATCATGCTCCTCTTCAGTCTTAGAATACACTAAGATATCATCGATGAACATTACCACAAATTGGTCTAGATAGGGCTGGAACACTCGATTCATCAAGTCCATAAATGTCGCAGGTGTATTAGTCAAACCAAAGGGCATAACTAAAAACTCGTAATGTCCATATCGAGTCCTAAATGTTCTCTTATGCACATCTACCTCCTAAACCCTCAATTGATGATAACTCGAACACAGATCAATCTTTGAAAACATCAAAGCCCCTCTGAACTGGTCGAATAAATCATCAATCCTCGGAAGTAGGTACTTATTCTTAATCATTAGCTTGTTCAGCTGTCAGTAGTCGATATACATCCTCATTGTCCCATCTTTATTTTTCACAAACAATACAGGTGCTCCCCACAAAGACACACTGGGACGAATGAACCCACGAACCAACAACTTCTAAACCTGAGTTTTAAGCTCCATAAGCTCTTTCGGTACCATTCGATAAAGGGCGATAGATATCGGAGCTGTACTCAAAATAAGTTCAATCTCAAACTCCACTTCACAATTTGGAGGTAACCTTGGTAGCTCTTCAGGGAAGACGTCCAGAAAATCATTTACCGTTCTAATGTCTTTAACAGTAGAGTCCCCGAAATCAGAAACACTTATATAGGCCAAAAATGCCTCACATCCCTTACAAACTAACTTTTCTACCACCAGTGCAGAAATCACATTAGATAAATAATTTCGGTATTCTCTAATCATAACTACCTCATTATCCTCCTCAGTCCTCAATATGACCCTCTTAGTTGCACAATCCAAACTGACGTGGTACTTGACCAACCAGTCCATCCCCAGTATCATATCGAACTCCCCAAATAGAAGCTCCATCAGATCAGCCAAAAATACCGTTCCTTAAACCTCTAGTAGAACATCTCTAAATAGTTTGTTAACCCGAATCGATTGCCCTAACGGACTCAGTACAGTGACCTCACTCATGGTGCTCTCAACTGATAACCCCAGATTTTCAGAAACAGAATAGGCTATGTAGGAATGAGTAGATCCTAAATCTATCGACGCAGTGTAAGGTGCATCATAAATAAGAAACGTACCCATGATGACATCTGGAGCATCTCAGTCCTCTCGGTGACGTACAGCATATACTAGAGTAGGCTGCCTCGCCTCGGTCTGTCCAGCACCTTTGCTCGATGCTCTCTGCCCATGACCCATACCATTACCACTCCTGGCCTGACCACAGCCTCTCGGTGGCTACTGTGCTACCCTCTGTGGTTGTACAGTAACAGTACTCTGAGCTTGCATCTGATCAGCCCTCAAAGGACACTCTTTAATACAGTGATCCAATGACCGACATCTCAAGCAAGCCCCAGTCCTCCTCCAACACTCGCTCTGATGGCATCTACCACAGTCGACACATGGCTGCGGTCCAGTAACAATAACAAGGGGCCTAACCCGAACTGGCCCATCAGGCCTGGCCATTTTCTTCGGCCTCAGTATAGAGCTCGAGGGATCTAAATCCCTCTTGTTCCTACCTCTCTCTATCACGATTTTGGCGCTCAGCACACTTAACCTCCTTGGCCATCTTCACCTTTTCCACCAGTGCAGAGAAATCACGCTCCCTCTACGGAGCTATCAGGACTCTCAGGTTATCTTTGAGGCCATCCTCAAAGCGAACACATCAATCATACTCAGTTGCCACCATACCTTGCGCATAGTGGCTCAGTCACAGAAATTCAACCTCATACTCGGCCATTAATCGATCTCCCTGTGTCAGATTTAGGAACTCCCTCCTACGAGTGTCCACATAACTAGCTCCCACTTATTTCCCCTAGAAGGCGATCTTAAAAAAATCCCAAGTTAGACGTTTGGGCTGAGTGCGCTCTTTAACAATAAGCCACCACTGATAAGCCTTGTCTCACAATAGAGAGACTGCACCCTTTAATTTCAACTCAGTGGTGCAATCTCAGTCATCCATAATTTGTTCCGTAGCCTCTATCCAGTACTCGGCCACGTTAGAGGTGACTCTAGTGACACCCCTAAAAATCTCAGCTCTATTGGACCGAAGTCATTTCGTAACTGACCCTCGACCCCTAGATCTAGTATTAGGCCAAGCGACTCTCTCCAAAATCCTGAGCATAGCCTGGGACAATGCGTCGTCCCCAGCCATACGATCATAAAACCCAGTCTTGGTAGCAGACGACACCGGCGTCTCACTCGTGTCTAAATTTAGTATACTACCCATAGAAGAGCACTCAGTTCGAGCCCCTCTACGGCCTCTACCTCGGCCTCTAGTACCCCGTCCGTAGATACCTCGTGCGCTCATTGTCTAATCAGATTTATTTGTTTTAAGAGTTTTATGAATCAGTTACAATTCAATAATTATTAGCAGATGTTTTATGTAAACAGTTTCAGTAATTCAGAGTGATTTTCGTAAATCGCAGTATCTATCAGTTTTGCTACAGTCTCAGTATACACTAACTAAAGTGTTTTCAGAACGGTATACTACTTATAGTAGTTTCAGAATATCACAGCATTTTCAATTAAAGTATATATCAGTTTCAGAGTACTTACAGGATCGGCACCGTAGAATCGATGTACCACATACTCAGTAAGAACATTTCAAATCATTTTAAGAATCAATTCTTCAAAAACCAATTAAAAACCCATAATCCACAGCTGAGTTTTGTAACCTAGCTCTGATACCACTAAATGTAATACCCCAAACTCGGCCTAGACGTTATGGCCAAATCTAGCGATGTCACATGATAGGGAGTTTAAGAAAACCGTGTTGTCGCGATGAAACCATTTTCGCTTAATTACTTTTCTTTATCTCACTTTAGTTTCATAAATGTTTTACTTATTTAATTGATTGTTTCAAAATGTTACTCGTTGCGGAAGCTTTTTAAAATAGTTAAGTAATCGTGGTTTAAGAGAAAACATTTGTTCGTTTTGAAAACTGAATTTTCCCTATTGCTAACAATTATGATCCATAAAAATATATAAAACCAAATTTAAGCAAGCAGTCCAAGAAGTCCAATTTACATAAAAAATAACCCAAAAAAATAATTAAGAAATATATACCAAATTTGAAATTAAAAATAGTTTAAAATTCATGTGGCCACTGTCGAGTCCTCCGCTGCACCGATCTGTCAAGTCTGGGGATTACTTGTGCACATTAAACAAAAGGATGAGTTTACGTAAACTCATTGTGTAATCTTACAAAAAATAAGCAATCAGTATATAATCATACTTAGTCTGGGCCTTAGCCCCTTTCAATATCAATGGCAGATGGGCCTTAGCCCATTACATTATTAGTATAGATATGCACAAAATCCTACCAAACCAGCCTCTACACACCATCTCTATCCAACCCTACACTCCACGTGGGGATTAAATCAACCCGTCCATCCCTACACTCCATATAGTACCGTATGCAGCACAAAACAGTAATTTGCAGCATATTAGGCTTACGAGCCTTTCAGTACACTTCATCCAGATATCATCATCCCAACCTGATACAATGCAAACATACATTATACCATGCTTTTATGCAATCATTAGTCAAACATATACATGTATAAACTAGTAATCATGCATTATTATTCATGCATCAAATACATTCAGATCATACATTTAGGGGTCTAGATAACGCTTATTGGCCCTATAGTGGGTTCACAGTCAACTTGGGCGACCTGTTCAACCTTAAAAGTCATTCTGGTAAAATGGGCTAACACACTCATGTGGCCTGCCTTTGTGGGCCCACATACCCGTGTGGCCCACACGGCCCAATTTGGCGTTGGTCGTATGGATCACACGGCCTGGCCCAGAATCCCATATGCCCATGTAGACTCATACGCCCTTGTGGCCCACATAGCCCAAATCAGTCTAGCCCGTGTATCGCACATGGCTTGTCCGGCCATCACACGGCCATGTCCTCAGCGCACAGCCTAGCCTAGTCGATCACACGCCCGTGTCGGGCAACCACACACCCGTGTGGTGTCGACAGAATACTTTTTTAGCTTTTCATCGTATCCCATTTTCTGCGCTTTGGGTACGCACCTTATATCGAAACGATGCTAAAGCAACCCCAAGCACTCCAGAACCTAAAAATTGATATTCCAATACCCAATTTCAATGTTAAAATAAAACTTAAATGAAACCAAATCAAGACATTAGACCCAAAACTCTCAAAAACTTTACCTTCAACCGAGCAACGGCGTTACTACACAACTAGGTCTCCAACCAGCGACCACGAGTCCTCGATTAATCCTCTAATCAACATTAACAGCATCATAAATAAGTAGTTAATACATGAGAACCAAATCCACCTTATTCCACTTACCGAACAGATGGAAACGAAGGTTGCACAATAAAGGAACAATTGCAGCAGGTAAAACAATAAAGAGAAACGACAAGGGTGGGGGAGGAAGAAGCAGAATTGAGCAACAAAAAATGAGAAAAAGATGAAGAAACGGCAAAGAATTTTCAAAAGAGGGAAAACTTTTGAAACAACCACTAAATCCCTTAATTTATTCATCCACTAACCCACTTCTCAGAGTTTTAACCCCACCAAAACTCTCCCTGAAAAACGAGCAAAAATAAACTCCCTTGCTCATTTAGGGATTTAAACTGAAGACCTTCAGCATACTAAACTTATCAATAATTAAACATAAGCCTACTGAGCAAGGTTAAGGCTTTATTTAGAAAAATCTCAAATTTTGCCAAAGGCAGGGCTTGAACTTAGGACCTCTTACATATACTTAGAACACATAACTACTAAAGCAGATACTCAATTATGTCCCACATTCATAAAAATAAAAAATTTAAATTTTGGGGCATTATACGAGCGAGCTTTCAAATCACTGTAAAATACAAAAAATAAACAGAGTAAGCTAATAAGCTTAGTAAGCTCATATGACTAGTATGTACTATATACAATTTAACAATTAACACAGAATTAGAGAAACATGAGGATATATAAATTAGCTCCATCAAAATCAACATGTAATACAATAACAACTTGGTAATTCCTGTATATATATTCATCATTTTTCACTTACATATCATATGAAATTATTAAATATCACTTACTTGTCGAGCGTGTCATGTATACCTAAACTGATTCATATCATTATTTCAATTCTCGTACCATTGTAATCTCTGTTGAACTATGGAAATAACATCGAATATTTCGTATCTTGCATATTAATTGGCATATATGTGGTTAAACCACCAATACCTCAATTTGCATATATAACAATTGTTCGTACGTCATTATAACCTATATTACCATTTCAATACAATCCAACCAAATTTGTCAAATGCATAAGCATATAAAATCATCAATACCATGTAATTCACATAACATTATGACAATTCATTTCTATTCGTATAAACTGTAGTTCATTCATATAACCAGTAGTTTGTCCATATAAATACATATCTTATTCATATAACCAGTAACGGTAATTATGCCTGTGGAACTATGTAGAATATGGATAAATACTCGAGTGATACACACTAAGTGTATTTATCAAAAATCTGTCAATTCATTTTCATTTTCACTCTTTTGAGCTATGATCGGTAAGCTCCTCCTGAGCTGATGATGTAACACCCCTAACCCATGTCTATCGCCAGAATAGGTTACGAGGCATTACCGGGCTTATCACATCATAACATATACATGTCTCATACATTTAAACTTTCAAAGACATACACAATTCATGTACAATCATATTGTCCCTTATAAGACTCTATGAGATCTTAAAACATGATTGGAAGAGATTCGGGACTAAACCGTTAACATTTGAAAACTTTGGGAAACATAGAAAATTTTCTTGAATGCAGAGGTCACACGCCCATGTGCCCAGGCTGTGTGCCTCACACGGCCACCAGACAAACTCGTGTCATAAACCGTGTGGAAACAAGGCATACATACTAACTTGTGTTACACGACCGACCACATGCCCGTGTGTCAGCCCGTGTGCCACATACGGCCAATAGACATGCCCGTATATCTAAGCTGTGTAACTCACTGACTTACTTTAACTAAGCTTCAGTAGACACACGGTCAAATCACACGCCCTGTGCTCAACCGTGTGGATGAGAAATAGGCTTGTTTTAAGCCACTTTTCCTCACCCAAACATCAATCACCTTAGTTCACATATATCACCTTACTTTCATTCAATTTGGCAATCAAAACAACCATTTCAAATACACATTATAAGCCATTACAAAACCAAACATTTATATACTCAAATCAATTCTATTTTTGCATTCAAACGCATACCAAACTAATATAATTCATTAGCCAATATACATATATAACATATTCAATAATTCCACCTTAAACATCCAAGTACCAACTATTATTCAAACAGTTCCGATTCATATTTCTATCACATATCCATACCATTTGCATATCCTCAATCCATCAACTACTTACCAAAACACATCATATCTAGTACACATAAACATAACCCAATATTTAACCAAGTTAAGCCAAATCACATGGCTTAAACACGTCAATACATATAGGCTTCAATAGCTAAAATAACTTATACCTCTCAATAATCAACTAGCCTATACATGCCATATTACCAATTTCAAAGAGTTCAAAATTACCAAATCAACTCCAGAATAGTCTGATGGAATCTTTGATGATTTCCAACCCGAGCGAGCTTTCAAATCACTGTAAAATACAAAAAATAAATAGAGTAAGCTAATAAGCTTAGTAAGCTCGTATGACAAGTATGTAATATATATAATTTAACAATTAATTTACAATTAGATAAGCATGAATACATATAAATCAGCTCCATCAAAATTAACACGTATTACAATAAAAACCTGGTAATTCCTGTATGTGTTCATCGGTTGTCACTTATGTAACATACGAAATTATTAAATATTACTTACTTGTCGAGCGTGTCACGTATACCTGAAATGATTCATATCATCATTTCAATTCTTGTACCATTATCATGTCCGTTAAACCATGGAAATAACATTGAATATTCTGTATCTTGCACACTAATGGGCATATATGTGGTTAAACCACCTATATCTCGATTCACATATAACATTTGTTCATACATCATTATAACCTATATTACCATTTCAATACAATCCAACCAAATTTGCCGAATGCATAAGCATATAAAATCATCAATAGATTAGTATCATTATATCGATGTAATCATAAAGTTACCATAGGTGAAATCAATAAATATTCAATCTCAAGTACATATAACTTCATTCCATATTTAATTCATCAAATAATATCAATACCATGTAATTCACATAACATTATGGCAATTCATTTCTATTCGTATAAACTGTAATTCATTTGTATCAATAGTAATTCATTCATTTCAATAGTAATTCATCCATTTCAACATAGCTCATTCATATCATCAATAAGAATAATTATGCCCGTTGAACTACGTAGAATTTGGATAGATACTCGAGTGATACATACTAAGTGTTATAGGTAATCTGTCAATTCATCATCATACATGCTCTTTCGAGTCATGGTTGATAAGCTCCTCCTGATCTGATTAACAGTAAGCTCTATTGAGTTGAAACTGTAATAACCCGATTTAGGGCCTAGTCAGAGCAGTCGTCTCGGGACCACAAATCCGAAGATATAAAAATTATTTTTATTATTTTTATGAGTTTCTGGTACTATTATATTAGTGCATGAAAAATTTGGTGAGTTAATTTTAATGTTTTCAATCCCGATTGCGATAAAAGACTAAATTGCATAAAAGGCAAAAGTTGCATTTTAGTACCCAAATGTGTTATATAGCTAGAGAATCAAAATTTGGAGAATTTAAAGGGAAATTAGACCCTTTTTAGAGTGCTTGGCCGGCCATGGGAGACAAATTGGTCAAAAAGTCCAAGTTTGGTTGGGTTTGATGGCTAATTTGACTAAAATAGGAATAAAATAAGAAAAAAATGATATCACCTTCTTATCTTCTTCTCTACCACCGAAAATATCAGCCAAAATAGAGGTTTGAAAGCTCAAAAATCTGCAGCAACCTAAATCACTCATAAGTAAGTGATTTTAATGAGTTTTCTTCAAGATTTTTATATTTTTGAGACCCTTGAAGCATGAACTTTCAAATGAGGGTGATATCTTACAAAATGGTCAAGAGTTTAGGATTTTTCCATGGACGTATTTGTGACATATTCTGAGTTTTTATGGAAGAATATGAGTCCTAGTTATGTTATAAACAACTTTTGTGAAAGGTGTTAGCATGAAAACACCTAAAGGGACTATTTTGCATAAGTTGCAAAATAGGTGGTAAGTGTGTGAAATAGTGAGAATTTGGGATTTCTCTAGTAGTAAAAAGAGTTTAGATAGGCTTGAAATATGATGAAATTCGATAAAAATCAATTTTCAGTCATAAGGGTAAAATGGTCATTTTGCCAAGGCCTGGGGGCAAAATGGTCATTTTACCAAAGTTGTGAATTTATGAATGCCTAATTGTTTTTAGTGACTAAATGGATGTATATTGTTATTATAGATCAAGATTTGCCAAAACCGAGCCTAGACCGGGGAAAAGTTAAGCAATCCGACTAAGCCGGCTAGTAAGTACTTTTTGTAAACCAAGGTAAGTTGTATGTAAATAATACAACTACACTGTTAATACTTGTATTCATATTGTCATTGAATTGATATTGTACGAGTTGTTAAGTTATAAATTGAGAATGCCTTGTGATATTGAGAGAGTAGAAATATCACGTTGAGACCTTAGGATATGAACTGGATATTTGTGCCAAGATATTGGGTGAATTGTGTGTCAGAGTAAGACATGTCTGGGACATGCTTTGGCCACATTATGAGAGCTAGTGTAAGACCATGTCTGGGATATGGCATCGGCACAGAGATGAGCGCTAGAGTAAGACATGTCTAGGACATGAATCAGCCTCGACAGAGATAGCCAGTGTAAGACGTGTCTGGGATACGCATCGGCTAAGAGTTGTGCTAGTGTAAGACATGTCTAGGACATGCATTAGCATGCATAAATGAGAGCTAGTGTAAGACCATGTCTGGGACATGGCATCGACAATATATCCCATGTTGAAGGTTCATGGAATATCTAGTAGTATTCCAACGACTCAATGGTGAAAGTTATAGTTCAATTTTGATAAAGAAAGGATGATCATGTTGTGAGTGTTACAGGTACCTATATGATAAGCATGAGTAACGAGCTTAATTTAGAAAATGAGACACGAGTAGATGATAATGAGTAATTTAAGTTATGTTTACCTTTGAGCTATAAGCATGATGGTAAATGGTGAGATTGTAGTATAGTTATTTATATACAACGTACTAAGCTTTATGCTTACTCCATTTCCTTACCTTTTTCTTTCAGTGTCACCAAGCTAGCTTAAGGGTCCCTTAAAGTCATAGATATCAATCACACTATCAACTGCAATACTCGGTATAGCTTGATTTATATTTTTGAGGGTGGCATGTATAGGGCTAGACTAGGATGTTGGATTAAGAGAATTATTTATGTAGGATCAAGTCAAAAGCCCTTCACTTTGTATCAAGCCTAAAATAATGGCTATTATTCATTTTGATGAATGCATATAATGTTCTTTCTATGGATGAATTGGTGTCCATTATGATGAAATTTGTATATTGAAATGATCTTGTGTAGGTTGTGCAAATTGGGTTACAAAATGGCTTGGAAGATAGCCTAGTTTGTCCACACGGGTAAGACACACAAGCATGTGTCTAGGCCGTGTGTGACACACGCCTCACGTCCATGGGTGTGTGTTGTGGCCGTGCATCCCCTGCACTTAAAACTTTAAAGTCATTTTAGTACATGGGCAAGCCACACGGGCGTGTGCCCAGGCCGTGCCATAAAGTCAGTATGCATGCTAGTAGTACACAGGCAAGAGACATGGCCGTGTGTCTTGGCCGTGTGAAGGACATGATTATAGGGCACGGGTGTGTGCTTGGGCCATGTGGTTTTGGCAGAATGCCTAGGTTTTCAGACATGGGTTCGGGATATAGGCGTGTCCCTAGCACACGGCCGTGTGCTCTATTTCCACACGGGCGTGTGGAGTCTTGATGCATGAAACTTTTATAATATTTTCATGAGTTCTCGGTTGGGTTCTGAACCACTCTAGATGTATGATTTGGGCCTCGTAAGTTCGTATATGAGATAGATTGCATGTGAAAAGAGAAGTTTTTAAATTGTTTAAAATTTTTTATGGCTCGGTTTTGTATAGTTGGTTGAGTCAAGAAAGGTAACACCTTGAACCCTGTCTTAGCATCGGATACGGGCGAGGGGTGTTATATTTAGTGGTATCAGAGCATGGTTTAGTCGATTCTAGGACTGAACTAGCCAGAGTACGAGTCTAGCTATACATGCCACGTATATGTATATTGATAGTGTGACGATTCCTGACGATTATAAATTGTGTTTATTATAGTAATGGATCCTGATAGAACCACGGCGGATGACGTGGAAAGTAATACGCCGGCTCCCGCAGAAGGGATCGCGCCGATAGAGAGTGAGCCCGTAAGTATGGGCCAAGGCGGAGGGGCTAGGGAAGCCTACCTCCGAATGATGGATGCTTGGTATACAGAGTTCGTTCGTGCGAACCCAAACACCCTACCACCCCCTCTTCCGATTCTTCAATACGCCCCAATGGCAATGCAAGAACTGAAAGCAAGGGGCCAAGGAATTTCGGGCTAGTGTAGGTGATAACCCGGGGAGAGTGGAGTTTTGGCTAGAAAATACCATGAGGGTATTCGATGAGCTGTCATGCACGCCTGAAGAGTGCATGAAGTGTGCCGTGTCACTTTTACGAGACTCGGCTTATCAGTGATGGAACACTCTCGTGTCTGTAGTACCGAGAGAAAGAGTGACTTGGGAATTCTTCCAAGAAGAGTTCCGAAAGAAGTATATTAGCCAGAGGTTTATGGACCAAAAAAGAAAGGAATTTGTAGAGTTGAAGCAAGGTGATAAGACTGTGATAGAGTATGAGCGGGAGTTTGTAAAACTCAGCAAGTATGCACGAGAATGCGTATCCACTGAAGCTACTATGTGTAAGAGGTTTGAGGATAGCCTTAATGAAGACATTCGAGTGTTTGTGGGCATCCTAAAGCTAAGAGAATTTGTGATGCTCGTTGAGAGAGCATGTAAAGTAGAAGAGCTGGTGAAGGAGAGAAGAAAGGCGGCCATTGAGTCACGAGATTTAAAGAGAAGACAGATAGGAAAGATGTATCAGTCCTCCTCCAAGAGGTCAAAAGAGTTTGCTACCCAATTGAATACTTCGGTTGGATATTCGAAGAGAAACAAGAATCGACAGAACATGGCATCTAAAGCCCAAACTACCTCCGTGACAAGTGTTGGTAATGCTCGGCCAAATAGGTCGAAGTGTTTGAAATGTGGAAGACGTCGCTTAGGCAAATGCCGAATAAGTGAGAGGGGTTGTTTCAAGTGTGGGTCACTTGACCACTTTATCCGCGAGTGCCCTGAGATGGACGAAAGAGAGAGAAAACAAGAGGTGAAAGCAAGTAGTGCTCCCTTGAGGGGTAGGCCTCAAAGGAACCCCGGGAGTGGGAATACTAGTAAAGGAGCACTAAAAGAGGTCGCGATAAGATCTGAAGGCAAAGCGCCAGCGAGGACCTATGCTATACGAGTTCGAGAAGAAGCAGAGTCTCCAGACGTGATCACAGGTACCTTTTCTATTCATGGTATAATTGTTGTCGCTTTAATTGACCCAGGATCTACCCACTCTTACATATGTATGGAATTAATACCTCGTATAAACATGTTAGTAGAGTCCACTAAGTTTATAATAAAAGTGTCTAACCCATTAGGCAAGCATGTATTAGTGGACCGAGTATGTAGAAATTGTCCTTTGGCGATTAGAGGCCATTGTTTTTCGACCAACTTGATGTTGTTTCCGTTTAATGAATTCAATGTAATTCTTGGGATGGATTGGTTGACCTCCCATGGCGTTGTAGTAGACTGTGGGAGAAAAGTAATTCAGTTAAGATGTGAGGATGGAAATGTTCTTAGAGTTGGGCCAGATAAGTCGAATAACTTGTCTGTGATAGTATCATCTTTAGCAGCTAAAAGATATTTGAGAAAAGGTTATGAAGTTTATCTAGCTTTTGTGCTAAATACCCAAGTATTCGAGTCAAAGATTGAGTTAGTATCAGTGGTTTGTGAGTTTATAGACGTCTTTCTAGAGGAGTTACCAGGGTTACCCCAAGAGAGGGAGGTTGAGTTTGGTATCAAGTTAGCTCCTGGTACGATGCCAATCTCAATTACACCTTATAGGATGACCCCTACTGAGTTAAAGGAGTTTAAAGTGCAGTTGCAAGAGTTAACAGACAAAGGTTTTGCTAGACCGAGTTATTCACCATGGGGTGCACCAGTGCTTTTTGTGAAAAAGAAGGACCGGCCGATGAGGTTATGTATCGACTACAGACAACTTAACAAGGTTACAGTGAAGAACAAGTATCCCTTACCAAGGATCGATGATCTCTTCGATCAATTGAGAGGAGCCACTGTGTTCTCTTAGATAGACTTAAGATCGGGCTACTACCAGTTAAGAGTGTAACGCCCTCTTACCCGAGACCATCGCCGGAGTCGAGTATGAGACATTACTAAACTTATTTTAGCATTTAAACAAGTTCAAACAATTCTCACAGTAAACTGTCCATCTGCATTACAGTCGCTAAAAAAATCATATCTCGAGTTACAAAACTCAAAATAAAATTCCATAAATATTACCTGAAACTAGACTCATATATCTACTTATTAATTTTTTTCTAGAATTTTTTCCTGGGCCAATTAGTACAGTTTATTAGTTAAAGTCTCCCCTGTTTTAGGGCTCGGCTACTCTGACCCCTGTGTATTACGAATCAGATATCTCCCTGTACAGAGTTTTAATGACTATGCCGTTTATTTCTCATAAAACTAGACTCAATAAGGATTTCATACATGTAAAGTAAAACTCCTAATTGTTTTTTGTAAAATTTATGGTGAATTTCTAAAATCATAACAGGGGATTCAGAGATCGCCCTAACCCTATTCCACCAAAACTTAAATATTTCATAAAATAAAACTATCTTACTTATTTTATTTCTTCCACATGAAAATATATTAATTAGTATTTAATTTCATATTTTATTCATCATCTAATTATATCTCTACTATTTTTAGTGATTTTTCAAACTCACGTCACTCATTTCTTGATCGATTTTGTTTTGTGGCCAATTTTACCTTTCCAAGGATTTTCATGGTTTAGTTAAGACATAAAGCATACATGTTATCATATATAAACTTGATTAGCCATTCCAATAGCTAATCATTCTCAAACATTTTCATTCCATCCATGGGTCATATCGTAAGATTACACACACAAAATGATTGGAATGTTATACATGCCATATTTCCAAAAATTACAAGTCATTATACCGCAATTGTTCAGTGATAGTGTGAGCGTGCCTCCAACCGTCCCGATCTCCAAATTGACTTGTCAAAACTACAAAGAATGAAAAGATGAGAGTAAGCATAGATGCTTAGTAAGTCCATATGCAAATAATAAATAACTTAACAAAGCAACTATACCAACCAACTTTAGCATAATATCACCGAAACATATATCACATTTCTATTCATCACTCATCATTTTACCATATTATTGTTGTTGTATCAAGTCCCAAACCCGAGGGTTAAGTACATACCTGTCCAAAGTGCCCATTCCACAACACTTACCAATACGTCACTTGTATCTTGGGTATTCTTCCATATTACTAGAATTTTACCTGTTGAACACATCGGAATATAATTCGGATACATGGAAAGTTTGCACATAAGTGCCACATATGTAGCCAAGCTACCATGTAACCTGCCCATAAGCGAACTCGGACTCAACTCAACGAGCTCGGATGCCTAGTTACATCTCATGAACTCGAACTCAACTCAACAAGTTTGGACATTTGCATCCATAAGTGAACTCAGACTCGACTCGACGAGCTCGGATACCCAAGTATCCTAATCTATTCCTAAGGTTCAACGGGACTTTCCTCATTCGTACTCCTTTACCATTCTCCTTGGAATACCAATGACGATACTTTGGCAGTCTTTCATATTTTTCACATAATTCATAAAATTTTTGCATGTTGTCCAACAATTACCACAAAGCATAGAATCGCATAATAATAATCATAATATCATATAAATAGCATTAAATGATTTAAAATAACGGTTATATTACAATATTTACATATAAACTTACCTCGGTACAATATGTTAGAAATCAAGCCTATTCTTCGAAAACTTTATTTTTCCCTCGATCACGACTTGAATCTCGTTTCTCTTGATCTATAATAACAAATTTAGCTTATTTAATACTCACATTTATTAAAATAGTCCTTGACTCAAACTTTGGCAAAATTACATTTTTGCCCCTAAACTTTTGCATATTTATACTTTTTCCCCAAAGCTCGGAAATTAAACTTCATCCTATTTTCTTATGTTTTATGACATGCTGATAATTTTTCTCTTCTATAGCAACACCAAATTCACACTCTATCATGTATTTATGCACATTAGGTATTTTTACCGATTTTGTTGTTTTACTCGTTTTCACGTAAAATCGCTTAGCAAAAGTTGTTTAACACAATTTCAAACTTCATATTCTACCATAAAACATCAAAATAAACATATTTCACCTATGGGTATTTTTCCAAATATAAACCCTAGGTTAAATTATTGCTAGAATAAGCTAAATCAAGTTACCGGGACTCCAAAAACGTAAAGAACAATAAAAACGGGGCTTGGAATCACTTACTATGGAGCTTGGAAGCTTGAAACAAACCCTAGCTATGAAGAACCCTTGAAATTTCATCCTAATGAAGAAGATGGACATATTTTGCCATCTTTTTCCTTTTTTTTAATCTTTTAATTACCAAATAACTAAAATACCCTTCATTACTAAACTTTCAAAATTTCCATCCATGTCCAATTTTTGTCCAAAACTTAGAAATTTGTCAAATTTCTATTTAAGACCTCCTAATTAATATTCCAAATCAATTTCATACTAAAAACTTCTAGAATGCAAGTTTTGCAACTTATTCAATTTAGTCCCTAATTTCAAATTAATCACTTTATGCATAGAATTTTTTCACGAAATTTTCACACAATCATGCAATCATATCATAGACCTCAAAATAATCATAAAATAATTATTTCTCTCTTAGATTTTTGGTCCCGAAACCACTATTCTGATTAGGCCCTAATTCGGGATATCACAACTCTCCCCCCCGTTTTGGATTTTTGTCCCCGAAAATCTTACCAGTAAACAGGTGTGGGTATTGATTCCTCATAGATTTCTCAGGCTCCCATGTAGCCTCTTCTACCCCATGTTTTTGCCACAATACTTTCACGAGAGTGATACTTTTGTTTCTTAGTTGTTTGACCTCCCGAGCTAAAATTTTAATCGATTCTTCATTGTAAGTCATATCCGGTTGCAACTCGATTTCCATTGTTGTAATCACATGTGAAGGATCTGAACGATACCGACGTAACATAAATACATGGAACACATCATGAATCTTCTTTAATTCCGTTGGTAGTGCTAACCAATATGCTACCGGTCCAATTCTTTCAATTATCTCATACGGTCTAATGAAACGTGGATTCAGTTTACCTTTCCGACCGAATCTGAGAATCTTCTTCGATGAAGACACTTTTAAAAACACTTTATCACCACTTGAAACTCAATCTTTTTTCGTTTCAAATCCGCGTAGGATTTCTGTCTGTCCGAAGTAGCTTTCAAACAATCTCCAATCACTTTCACCTTTTCTTCGGTTTCCTTAATTATATCAACTCTGTAGATTTGATTTTCTTTAAGTTCAGTCCAATATAGTGGCGTCCGACACTTACGATCGTACAATGCTTCATAAGGTGCCATTTTCAAACTTGTTTGATAACTGTTATTGTAAGCAAATTCTACCTGCGGTAAGTACCTTTCCCAACTACCTTGAAATTCTAATATACAACATCTGAGCATGTCTACAAGAATCTGAATTACTCTCTCTGATTGTCCATCTGTCTATGGATGGAAAGAAGTGCTGAAATTTAACTTCGTACATAATACTTCTTGCAATTTTTGCCAAAATCGCGAAGTAAACCTCGGATCTCTATCCGAAATAATCGACAATGGTACTCTGTGAAGTCTAACAATCTCATTGATATATAATTCAGCCAACTTATCAAGAGAATAATCAGTGCATACCGGAATAAAATGAGTCGATTTAGTCAATCTGTCGACTATTACCCAGATAGCATCTTTCTTCTTTGGAGTTAATGGCAATTCTGATACAAAATCCATAGTAATTCGATCCCATTTCCATTCGGGAATCATGATAGGCTGAAGTAGACCCGAAGGTACCTGATGTTCAGCTTTTACTTGTTGACAAATCATACATTTCGATACAAACTTGGAAATATCTCTTTTCATTCCGTTCCACCAATACATTTTCTTCAAATCATTGTACATTTTTGTACTACCCGGATGCATTGACAAACAACTACTGTGTGCTTCATGCAAGATTTTCTGAATCAACTTATCATTCTTTGGTACACAAATTCGATCTTTAAACATCAAGTAACCATCAGAACCGATTCTGAAATCTGATCCCGTATTTCACATTGCTTTCTCTTGGCTTGCAAATCTTGATCATTTTTCTGAGCTTCACAAATCTCTTGTAAAAACATCGATCTTGCTCTCAACTCTGCTAGAATCGAACCATCATCGAATCATCATCAATCGAGTATTCATATCTCTCAAAGTAAATAATGACTTTCTACTCAAGGCATCGGCAACCACATTCGCTTTCCCTGGATGATAATCAATCACAAGCTCGTAATCTTTCAATAATTCTAACCATCTCCGCTGTCTCAAATTCAAATCTTTTTGTGACATCAAGTACTTGAGACTTTTGTGGTCGGTATATATTCGGCACTTTTCACCATACAAATAATGTCGCCAAATCTTCAAAGCAAACACTACAGCAGCCAGTTCCAAATCATGAGTCGGATAATTCCTTTCATGAGGTTTTAACTGTCTCGAAGCATAAGCCACAACCTTTCCCTCTTGCATAAGTACACATCCCAAGCCGTTTAAAGAGGCATCACTATACACCACAAATTCTTTACCTGACTCGGGTTGTACCAACACTGGTGCTTCAGTCAGTAACTTTTTCAATTTCTCAAAACTCTATTAACATTCTTCCATCCACTCGAATTTAACATCCTTTTGGAGCAGTCTAGTCATAGGAGTAGCAATCATAGAAAATCCATTCACAAATCGTCGATAATAACTAGCTAGACCCAAGAAACTTCTAACCTCAGTCACATTCTTCGGTGGTTTCCAATCAACAATAGCCAAAATTTTACTAGGATCAACCCGTATATCATCATCCGAAACAATATGACCCAAGAATTTGACTTTTCGAAGCCAAAACTCACTTTTACTAAACTTGGCATACAATTGTTTATCTCTCAAAGTTTGCAAAACTATTCTCAAGTGCTCAGCATGCTCTGTCTCATCCTTCGAATAAATCAAGATATCATCAATAAATACCACAACAAACTTGTCCAAGTATGGCCGAAATATGCAGTTCATTAAATCCATAAACACAGCAGGAGCATTTGTCAAACCAAATGGCATAACTAAAAATTCATAATGGCCGTACCTTGTTCTAAAAGCAGTTTTAGACACATCCGACTCTTTTACTCGCCCAGACCTCAAGTCAATCTTTGAGAACCATGTCGCTCCTTTCAACTGATCAAATAAATCATCAATTCTCGGTAACGGATACTTGTTCTTGACTGTCACCTTATTCAACTGTTGATAGTCCACATATAATCTCATAGAACCATCCTTCTTTTTCATAAATAATACGGGAGCACCCCAAGGTGAAAAACTCGGTCTCACAAAACCTTTGTCAGTCAACTCTTGCAACTGTGACTTAAATTCTTTCAACTCTGTTGGTGCCATTCTATACGGAGCAATTGAGATCGGTGTTGTTCCCAGTATCAACTCAATACCAAATTCTACTTCTCTGACAGAAGGCAAACCCGACAACTCTTCTGGAAATACATTCGCGAATTCACATACAATCGGTACTGATTCCATTTTTTTCTCAGATTCTTTTGTATTCAACACATACGCCAAATAAGCTTCATAACCCTTTTTCAAATATCTCTAAGCTGACATCGAAGTAATCACACTAGGCAATGCCTCTGATTCATCCAGTTCAACCCCGCAAAGTTTCACCATTTTCACATTTCAATTCAATAACTTTCTGTCTACAATTCACTATAACATCATGCAATGTTAACCAATTCATACCCAAAATGACATCAAATTCATCAAATGGAAACAACATCAAGTCGGCTGGAAAATAATAACCCCTAATCATCAAAGGACATTTCTTACATACTTTATCAACTATGACACATTTGCCTAACGGGTTCGACACTTTAACCATAAATTCCGTAGACTCAACAGGTATGTTCATATTAGACACCAATTTCATGCACATATACGAATGAGTAGAACCAGGGTCGATCAAAGCAATAACATTAATATCATAAAGAGAGAAAGTACCGGTAATCACGTCGGGAGACGAAGTATCTTTACGCGCCCTTATGGCATAAGCTCTAGCCAGAGCTCTAGCTTCAGATTTAATCTCTGAATCTCTGACTACATTCTTGCTACTTGCCTCATTCCCAACTCTTCTCGAAGATCTTTCTCTCGAAGCTGCACTATTAGGTTTTGCACTCTGAAATTTTTCTTTCTCATTCATCTCCAGACAATCTTTAATGAAATGATCTGGAGAACCGCACCGGTAACAGGATCTATCATTAATTCTACATCAACCAAAATGACTTCTACCACATCTTTGGCACTCGGGTCCAACAAGTCTAGAATTTCCCAAGTCACTTTCTCTTTCGGCACCACTGAAATCAATGTCTTCCACCAATAATAAGCCGAATCACTCAACAAGGATATGGCACATTTCAAGCACTCTTCAGGTGTACAAGACAACTCATCAAATACCCAAATAGAATTCTCGAACCAAAATTTTGTTTTCTCAGCATCATCATCAACATTTGCCCTGAATTATTCGGCCCCTTGCTTGCGAATTCTGTCAACTGGGATTCTATGAAATTTTATCAGATCCATACATTGAGGCATCGGGGGTATAGGTTGAAGAATAAGGAAAGGTGGGGGAGGTTGAGCATTCGGGTTTGTACGAACGAACTCGGTGTACCATGCATTCATCATATAGAGAAAGGCTTCCTAAGCCCCTTCTCCTCCTCCTTGACAAACAGTAGGAGGTCGACTTTCAGTCGGCACCGCCCCTTCATCAGGAGCTGGCGCATTGCTCTCTATATCATCAACCACAGTTGGATGGAGATCCATTTACTAAAAAAATCATTTAAAAAAATCAGGAGTCGTCACATTATCACAATATATAAATATGGCATGTATAGAAAAATCCGTACTTACACCACGTTAGTCCAAGAATCGACTAAACCTGGCTCTGATACCACCAATTGTAACGCCCCCTTACCCGAGACCATCGCCGAAGTCGAGTATGAGACATTACTAAACTTATTTTAGCATTTAAACAAGTTCAAACAATTCTCATAGTAAACTGTCCATCTGTATAACAATCGCTAAAAAAATCATATATTGAGCAAACAAAACTCAAAATCAAATTCTGTAAATTTTCCCTAAAACTAGACTCATATATCTACTTACTAATTTTTTTTCTAGAATTTTTTACTGGGCCAATTAGTACAGTTTATTAGTTAAATTCTCCCCTATTTTAGGGTTTGGCTACTCTGACCCCTGTGTATTACAAATCAAATATCTCCCTGTACAGAGTTTCAATGACTATGCCGTTTATTTCTCATAAAACTAGACTCAATAAGGATTTCATAAATGTAAAGTAAAACTCCTAATTGTTTTTGTACAATTTATGGTGAATTTCTAAATTCAGAACAAGGGATTTAGAGATCGCTCTGACCCTATTCCACCAAAACTTAAATATCTCACAAAATACAACTCTTTTACTTATTTTGTTTCTTCCACATGAAAATAAATTAATTGAGCTTTAATTTAATATTTTATTAATCATCTAATTATATCTCTACTATTTTTAGTGATTTTTCAAACTCACATCACTACTGCTGACTGATTTTGTTTTGTGGCCAATTTTACTTTTTCAAGGATTTTCATGGTTTAGTTAAGACATAAAGCATACATGTTATCATATATAAACTTGATTAGCCATTCCAATAGCTAATAATTCTCAAACATTTTCATTCCATCCATGGGTCATATCGTAAGATTACACACACAAAATGATTGGAATGCTATACATGCTATATTTCCAAAAATTACAACTCATTATACCGCAATTGTTTAGTGATAGTGTGAGCGTGCCTCCGACCGTCCCGATCTCCAAATTGACTTGAAAAAACTACAAAGAATGAAAAGATGAGAGTAAGCATAGATGCTTAGTAAGTCCATATGCAAATAACAAATAACTTAACAAAGCACCTATACCAACCAACATTAGCATAATATCACCAAAACATATATCACATTTCTATTCATCATTCATCATTTTACCATATTATTGTTGTTGTATCAAGTCTCAAACCTGAGGGTTAAGTACATACCTGTCCAAAGTGCCCATTCCACAACACTTACCAATACGTCACTTGTATCTTGGGTATTCTTCCATAGTACTAGAATTTTACCCGTTGAACACATCGGAATATAATTCGGATACATGGAAAGTTTGCACATAAGTACCACATATGTAGCCAAGCAACCATGTAACCCGCCCATAAGCGAACTCGGACTCAACTCAACGAGCTCGGGCGTTCGCATCCATAAGTGAACTCGGACTCAACTCAACGAGCTCGGATGCCTAGTTACATCTCACGAACTCAGACTCAACTCAACGAGTCTGGACATTTGCATCCATAAGTGAACTCGACAAGTATCCTAATCTATTCCTAAGGTTCAACGGGACTTTCCTCGTTCGTACTCATTTACCATTCTCCTTGGAATACTAATGACGATACTTCGGTAGTCTTTCATATTTTTCACATAATTCATAAAATTTTTGCATGTTGTCCAACAATTACCACAAAGCATAGAATCGCATAATAACAATCATAATATCGTATAAATAGCATTAAATGATTTAAAATAACGGTTATATTACAATATTTACATATGAACTTACCTCGGTACAATATGTTAGAAATCAAGCCTCTTCTTCGGAAACTTTCTTTTTCCCTTGATCACGAATTGAATCTTGTTTCTCTTGATCTATAATAAAAAAATTTAGCTTATTTAATACTCACATTTATTAAAATATTCATTGACTCAAACTTTGGCAAAATTACATTTTTGCCCCTAAACTTTTACATATTTACACTTTTTCCCAAAAGCTCAGAAATTAAACTTCATCCTATTTTCTTATGTTTTATGACATGCTGATAATTTTTCCCTTCTATAGCAACATCAAATTCACACTCTATCATGTATTTATGAACATTAGGTATTTTTACTAATTTTGTCGTTTTACTCATTTTCACGTAAAATCGCTTAGCAAAAGTTGTTTAACACAATTTCAAACTTCATATCCTACCATAGAACATCAAAATAAACATATTTCACCTATGGGTATTTTTCCAAATATAAACCCTAGGTTAAATTATTGCTAGAATAAGCTAAATCAAGTTACCGGGACTCCAAAAACGTAAAGAACATTAAAAACGGGGCTTGGAATCACTTACTATGGAGCTTGGAAGATTGAAACAAACCCTAGCTATGGAGAACCCTTGAAATTTCATCCTAATGAAGAAGATGGACATATTTTGCCATCTTTTTCCTTTTTTTAATCTTTTAATTATCAAATGACTAAAATACCCTTCATTACTAAACTTTCAAAATTTTCATCCATGTCTAATTTTTGTCCAAAACTTAGAAATTGTCCAAATTTCTATTTAAGACCTCCTAATTAATATTCCAAAGCAATTTCATACTAAAAACTTCTAGAATGCAAGTTTTGCAACTTATTCAATTTAGTCCCTAATTTCAAATTAATCACTTTTTGCATAGAATTTTTTCACGAATTTTTCACACAATCATGCAATCATATCATAGACCTCAAATTAATCATAAAATAATTATTTCTCTCTCAAATTTGTGCTCCTAAAACCACTATTCTGATTAGGCCCTAATTCGAGATATTACAAAGAGTCAAGGAACATGATGTACCGAAGACTGCTTTTCAGACAAGATATGGGCATTATGGGTTTCTTGTTATGCCTTTTGGATTGAAAAATGCCCCAGCGGTATTTATGGACTTGATGAACTGTATCTTCCAACCGTACTTGGATAGGTTCGTCATCGTTTTTATTGATGACATCTTGGTTTATTCGCGTAATGAGAATGAGCATGCAGAGCATTTGAGAACTGTGTTGCAGATATTAAGGGATAACCAACTTTATGCCAAGTTTAGTAAGAGCGAGTATTAGCTCAAAAAGGTCGGTTTCTAGGACATATTGTGTCGTGTGATGGGATCAGAATTGACCCAAGTAAGATCTCAGCTATTGTGGAATGGAAATCGCCAAGGAATGTAGCAGAGGTTCGTAGTTTTCTGGGGCTAGCAGGATACTATAGAGGATTTGTAAATGGATTCTCCATGATAGCTACACCGATAACGAGGCTATTGCAGAAAGATGTCAAGTTCGAATGGACAGAAGAGTGCCAACAGAACTTCAAGAAGTTAAAGGCTATGTTGATCGAAGCCCCAATTTTAGTGCAACCAGAGTCGGGTAAAGAATTTGTAATTTATAATGATTCCTCCCTAAATGGTTTGGGGTGTGTACTTATGCAAGAAGGAAAAGTTATAGCCTATTCCTTGAGACAACTAAAACCTCACAAGAGAAATTATCCGACCCATGACTTAGAGCTAGCAGCTGTAGTGTTCGCCCTGAAGATTTGGCGACACCATTTGTATGGGGAGAAATGTAGAGAATTTACCAATCAAAAGAGTCTAAAGTATTTAATGACTCAGAAAGAATTGAATTTAAGGCAACGATGATGGTTAGAGCTAATAAAAGATTATGAGTTGATCATTGACTACCATCCAGGGAAAGCAAACGTAGTCGCCGACGCTTTGAGTAGAAAGTCATTGTTTGCTATGAAAGTCTTGAACACTCAGTTGACTATATCTAGTGATAGATCATTCTTAGTAGAGTTAAGATCCAGACCAACTTTTCTTCATGAAATTTGTGAAGCTCAGAAAGATGACGAGAAACTACAAGCTAAGAGAACTCAATGTGAATCAAAGGTTGAGCTAGATTTTCGTGTTAGTACTGATGGGTGTATAATGTTCAAAGATAGAGTTTGTGTACCTAAAGATAGTGAGCTCATTCAGAAGATTTTGCGAGAGGCACATAGTGGTTGTTCGTCAATTCACCCGGGTAGCGTGAAAATGTACAACGACCTTAAGAAAATGTATTGGTGGTCTGGTATGAAAAGAGACATTTCTGAGTTCGCATCCAAGTGCCTAGTGTGTCAACAAGTAAAGGCTAAACATCAAGTGCCTTCGGGTTTACTTCAGCCTATTTTGATTCCCGAGTGGAAATGAGATCGTATCACCATGGACTTCGTGACCAATTTGCCTCTAACCCCAAAAAAAAAAGATGCAGTATGGGCTATTGTTGATAGACTCATTAAGTCAGCACACTTCATACCGGTGTGTGCCGACTACTCCCTTGAAAAGTTGGTCGACTTGTATGTTTCTAAGATTGTGATGCTTCGTGGTGTGCCATTATCGATTGGATCTGATCGAGACCCGAGGTTCACCTCAAGGTTTTGGAAGAAGTTACAAGAAGCTTTAAGAACCAAGTTGAGTTTCAGTACGACATTTCATTCGCAAACTGACGGACAGTCTAAAAGAGTAATACAAATCTTAGAGGACATGTTGAGGTGTTGTGTTCTCCAGTTCCAAGGAAGTTGGGAAAAACACTTACCATTGGTTGAATTTTCCTACAACAACAGCTATCAGTCGAGTCTAAAAATGACACCTTATGAGGCTTTGTACGGGCGAAAGTGCCAAACGCCCCTATTTTGGACTGAGTTGAGTGAGAGTCAGATTTACGGGGTTGATTTGATTAAAGAGGCTGAGGAAAAAGTTAAGGTGATTCGTGACTATTTGAAAGCCGCCTCGGATAGACAAAAATCCTACCCGGATTTGAAACCAAGAGAGATTTAGTTTGAAGTCAGGGATAAGGTATCTTTGAAAGTTTCCCCGTGGAGGAAAGTCCTCAAATTTGGTAGAAAAGGCAAGTTGAGTCCTCGTTTTATAGGACCTTATGAGGTTACCGAGAGAGTAGGGCCCGTTGCCTACCGTTTGAGTTTACCGCGTGAGTTAGAAAAGATTCATACTGTATTTCACGTATCCATGCTATGCCGATACAGATCAGACCCTTCGCATATAATTGCACCAACTGAAGTTGAGATTCTCCAGATATGACGTTTGGAGAGGAACCGGTCAAGATATTAGCTCGATAGGTCAAACAGTTAAGAAATAAGAGTGTACCGCTTATGAAGGTTTAGTGGCATAGGCATGGGGTCGAGGAAGCCACATGGGAACCCGAGGAGTCTCTGAGAGAGCAGTATCCAAACTTATTCACCGGTAAGATTTTCGAGGACGAAAATCCCTAAATGGGAGAATTATAATAACTCGATTTAGGGCCTAGTCGGAACAGTGGTCTCGGGACCACAAATCTGAAGATAGAAAAATTATTTTTATTATTTTTATGAGCTTATGGTACTATTATATTGGTGCATGAAAAATTTGGTGAGTTAATTTTAATTTTTTCAAGCCCGATTACGATAAAGGTCTAAATCGCATAAAAGGAAAAAGTTGCATTTTAGTACCCAAATGTATTATATAGCTAGAGAATCAAAATTTGGAGTATTTAAAGGGCAATTAGACCCTTTTTAGAGTGCTTGGCCGGCCATGGGAGACAAATTGGTCAAAAAGTCTAAGTTTGGTTGGGTTTGGTGGCTACTTTGACTAAAATAGGAATAATATAAGAAAAAGATGATATCACATTCTCATCTTCTTCTCTATCACCAAAAATATCAGCCAAAATAGAGGTTTGAGAGCTCAAAATCTGCAGCAACTTAAAGCACTCATAAGTAAGTGATTTTAATGAGTTTTCTTCAAGATTTTTATATTTTTGAAACCCTTGAAGCATGAACATTCAAATGAGGGTGATATCTTACAAAATGGTCAAGAGTTTAGGATTTTCCATAGATGTATTTGTGACATATGCTGAGTTTTTATGGAAGAATATGAGTCCTAGTTATGTTATAAACAACTCTTGTGAAAGGTGTTAGCATGGAAACACCTAAAGGGACTATTTTGCATAAGTTGCAAAATAGGTGGTAAGTGTGTGAAATAGTGAGAATTTGGGATTGATCTAGTAGTAAAAAGAGTTTAGCTAGGCTTGAAATACGAGAAAATTTGATAAAAATTGATTTTCGGGCATAGGGGTAAAATGGTCATTTTGCCAAGGCCTAGCGACAAAATGGTCATTTTACAAAAGTTGTGAATTTATGAATGCCTAATTGTGTTTAGTGACTAAATAGATGTATATTGTTATTATAGATCAAGATTTTCCAAAACCGAGCCTAGACCGGGGAAAGGCCAAGCAATCCGACTAAGCCGGCTAGTCAAGTACTTTTTGTAAACCAAGGTAAGTTGTATGTAAATAATACAACTACACTGTTAATACTTGAATTCATATTGTCATTGAATTCATATTGTACGAGTTGTTAAGTTATAAATTGAGAATGCCTTGTAATATTGAGATAGTAGAAATATCCCGTTGAAACCTCAGGATATGAATTGGATATTTGTGCCAAGACATTGGGTAAATTCTGCGTCAGAGTAAGACATGTCTGAGACATGCTTCGACCACATTATGAGAGCCAAGGTAAGACCATGTCTGGGATATGGCATCGGAACAGAGATGAGCGCTAGAGTAAGACATGTCTAGGACATGCATCGGCCTCGACAGAGATAGCCAGTGTAAGACGTGTCTGGGACACGTATCGGCTAGGAGTTGTACTGGTGTAAGACATGCCTAGGACATGTATCAGCACGCATAAATGAGAGCCAGTGTAAGACCATGTCTGGGACATGGCATCGGCAATATATCCCATGTTGAAGGTTCATGGAATATCCAGTAGTATTCCAACGGTTCAATAGTGAAAGTTATAGTTCAATTTTGATAAAGAAAGGATGATCATGTTGTGAGTGTTACAGGTACCTCTATGATAAGCATGAGTAACGAGCTTAATTTAGAAAATGAGACTCGAGTAGATGATAATGAGTAAGTCAAGTTATGTTTACCTTTGAGCTGTAAGCATGATGGTAAATGGTGAGATTGTAGTATAGTTATTTATATGTAACTTACTAAGCTTTATGCTTACTCCCTTTCCTTTCCTTTTTCTTTCAGTGTCACCAAGCTAGCTTAAGGATCCCTTAAATTTAGAGATATCAATCACACTATCAGTTGCAATACTCAGTATAGCTTGATTTATATTTTTGAGGGTGGCATGTATAGGGCTAGACTAGGATGTTGGATTAAGAGAATTATTTATGTATTTTGGCTCAAGTCAAAAGCCCTTCACTTTGTATCAAGCCTAGAATAATGGCTATTATTCATTTTGATAAATGCATATAATGTTCTTTCTATGGATGAGTTGGTACCCATTATGATGAAATTGTATATTGAAATGATCTTGTGTAGGTTGTGCAAAATGGGTGACAAAATGGCTTGGAAGATAGCCTAGTTCGTCCACACGAGTAAGACACACGGGCGTGTGTCTAGGCCGTGTGTGACACACGGCTCACGCCTATGGGTGTGTGTTGTGGCCGTGCATCCCCTGCACTTAAAACTTGAAAGTCATTTTAGTACATGCCATAAAGTCAGTATGCATGCTAGTAGTACACGGGCAAGAGACACGGCCGTGTGTCTCTGTAACACCCCAAACCCGGCCTAGACGTTATGACCGGATCCGGTGCGCCACATTGATGCGTACAAAACATTCCGTATTACTTAGTTTGGAAAACTTAATTAGTGATGTAAAAGATACTTTTAATGTAGGTTAAAGTGAATGGGAGCTGTGCACCAGGTAGGAAGCCAGAAAAAAGAGGAGGTGAGTCTGTCGGACTGCTTAAGTACCAAGCTCCCTTCGGATCCAATCCTAGACATGCACACCGCCATTGCCACACTCTAACATCTCGTATAATTGTGAGAAATCCATTTGGTTAAGTCCATCTTAACTTAAGTTTGAAAACGTTTGCTTAGAGGAAGTCTTACTTGTAATCGTGTTATTTTGAAATCACTTAATGTTTTTGAAAACGTGTCCTAAAGCTATCCCATTTACCTTAGTTATCATAGTTCTTTCATCATAATAAAATAAAATAATAAAAGTAAAACAAAACCATAAAAATAATTAAGCGGCCTTACTACACTTAAAACCCAAAACCATAAATGAAATTAAAAGGACGTCCAGTTCACCAGAAAAAAACCAGGTTCGTAGAAACATGTAGCCAGTCCGGATCCCTCACAGCTCCAAGCCCACTATGGTTGAAGATTACCTGCGAGGATGAAAATAAGGGGTGAGTTTTGGGAAACTCAGTGTGTAATTCAACCCAACCATAGCCTAAATCAGTTCAAACCACAGAGACAGAATAAGTTGGCCTCAGCCCAGAATAGATATCAGAATAAAGCCCATAGACCCGAGCGGATCGAAATGATATATCATGCTTATACAGAAACCCAACCCATATCCAACCATGTACACCCCCATACCATCCTTTCACCATGTGGGGAGACTACTCGACCCACCCAACCGCTACACGCTACAGAAATATGCAGCATGACTGCCAGAACAGATAATGTGACAGAGTCACCAGAAACAGATATTTTGTGGCAATGCCACGGAATGTATATACGTGGCGGGGCCACGAGCAGATAATTTGTGGCATAGCCACCAGGACGCTCCCTCCATAATATAACCCATGTCCCCATGCAACAGATATACATTCATGGCATACATCATACAGATTTAATTCATCATGCTTTTTAGACAAAATTAACCCTAGGGTTATAAAGGTCATTTTGCATACATAGGGGTATAATGGTAATTTTGCATATATAGGGGTATTCTAGTAAATCTAACTATTTCTAAGGTTTTCATGCATATCGTAGCCATTACGTTTAGCCAGAAACACTTACCGAGTGTTCTTACCAAATTGGGCCCGTTAACCCATTAACCCAGTTTTGGCCCATTAAGCCCAAAGTATCAAAACGCACGAAATCGCGCGTACTGCAGTTTTATCACTTTCGGTTACCAGTAATAATTACCCATACGTCTTACGAGCATTCGCACTCTCGCAAGCGCCCAAAATATCGACTTTTCGGCATTTTAGCTTTTCGGCTTTTGCCGATCTAGTCTATGAGAGGGTGTCAGTTACACACCTGTTTTTGGGATTTCCTCAACGAGATCTACACACGAACTGCCTACAATTGAATCACCTAATATTACTCCAAATATCGAAATAAAATTGAGTATATAGTCCCTTACCACATTCGGCCAAACATGCCTAAAACCCTTATTGTTCTTACCTTACTGCCGAGAGATGGTTAACTCCAAAGATCCAATCGTTTCACCTGTCCAAGCCCTTGATCAACCGCCTCTAAATCACGCTATTACCAAAACAAAATAGTTATTACGACCCCTCAGGGTTACAAGTCCAAATCGACAACCTCCCTAACTTTTAGGGATTTCGGCTTTTCCTTAAATATGTAAGAAGACTAAGTTTTTGAAGACTTACCACCGATTCCTTAGTGACTGATTCCAATGAGTTTCTCACTCGATCTCGATGTAGATTTAAACCCTCAGATAATAACAAAAGTCGAGCTTTCAGTGACTACAGTATTCGGCCAAGTCCCTTTTAATGTGGGGTTTTCGGCTTTTTGCAACTTGCATTTAGAAAGGTAAAATGAGAGGGTTTTGCTATGGTCTTGTCGTTAAAACTTGAGGTTTTAGAGGGCTGGTGAATCGGCCACAAATGATGAAGAGAAGAGATGTGGTTTTGGTTATAAGAAATCGGCACCAAAAAGAATCAAGCTTTCGGGATTTCGGCTTTTTATGGCCAAAGGCTATGAAGGTTTTGAAACGGTTGAAGGGGAAAAAAATGGAGATGAACAAGATGGTAGGAAGGTTCGGCAATGGAGGAAAAGAGACGAAGAAAAAGTTGATGAGGAGAAAAGTCAGGAAACGGCACCAACTACCCGAAGTGCCGAATTTATACTAGCTCCTTAACCTAGCCGAATTTTGCCCCCTTAAAGAATCCCTTGGCCGGCCACCTCTTGCTCTTTAAGAGTCCAACATTCAGCCAACACATCCTCCTTGATCAGCTCCTAAATCCTCTCCCTTATCCCCTCCTTACTCAATCTCCTGAGCAACTCAAACTCTTCCCGATGACTTTTACTTGGTTCCACTACCTACCTTTTACATGCTCATAAAAATTAATCCCTTGATTTGTTTGTCATTGTGACTTGAACACAGGTCCTCCCTAGCTTCCCCAAGCCACTTATAGCCTTCCCCCGTGGCCTCACATGCCACTTCACCACTTGCTTCCTTGTGATCTATTTTACACAATTAATACTTAAAAGCCCAGTTAACCAGAACCCCTTTTTCCCTATGGATTAAAAATTAATTAAAACTATCGGGTTTTATCCTAAGCTTGGGCCTTCTAGAGGCCCACCATCACAATCAAACCTACTCTTAACAAGCAGAACACAGAATTTTTAATTTTACAAATCATTCACAGAATTCTCGAAAATTGGGGCGTTACAGTCTCGGTCGTGTGAAGGACACGGTTATAGGGCACAGGCGTGTGCTTGGACCGTGTAGTTTTGGCAGAACGCCCAGGTTTTCAGACATGGGTTCAGGATATAGGCGTGTCCCTAGCACACAGCCGTGTGCTCTATATCCACACGGGCGTGTGGAGTCTTGATGCATGAAACTTTTATAAGTTTTTCATGAGTTCTCGGTTGGGTTCTGAACCACCCCAGATGTATGTTTAGGCCTCGTAAGTCCGTATATGAGATAGATTGCATGTGAAAAGAGAAGTTTTTAAATTGTTTGAAATTTTTTTATGGCCCGATTTTGTATAGTTGGTTGAGTCAAGAATGGTAACTCATTGAACCCTGTCCCAGCGTCGGATACGGGTGAGGGGTGTTACAGAAACAGTAGGCTCTATTAAGCTGAACAGTAAGCTCATACGAGCTAAATCGGTATTCTCCAATAAGCTAAAATAGTAAGCTCTTATGATTTGATATATCGGTAAGCTCATACGAGCTGTGGTGAGTCTGCAACAAATGCAGGAGCTCGACCAAATTGGTAACCCTAGTGACATGTCACCCTTATCTTACAAATTCTTACGGTTCAAATAGGGATCGGTAATTATCCAACTTCATTATTTAAGCATTCAATGATCAATAATTCAATTTCTCAAATCATATATATATTCAATTCAATTAAATATATACATTTAAATACTCAATTCGCATACCTAATGCATATTATCATACCGAATCCATGTAATGTATATAATATTTGTAACATTTCACTTACATTTATGTAAACAGTAATATAATCATATAACCGGTAATTCAAATTTCAAGTGGGTTATTCATTCAACTTATACACACACATTTTAAAAAATTACATGTATTTAATAATTCGATTCTAGCTATACGAACTTACCTCGAGTTGCTCGAATAAAACTATTGGCTATTCGTCCACTTTTCGTTTTCCCCGATCTAGTTCCAGTAATTGCTTATTTTGATCTAGATATAATATCAAATTCAATATATTAATCTCCAAATTATTCAATTTAACATATAATACACATTTTGGAAAATTTATGCTTTTGCCCCTAATGTTTTACATTTTTACAATTTAGTCCCTAATCTCGTAAAATGAAATTCATTCAATTTTTACCAAACCCAAGCCTAGCTGAATTTAATGCAACTTTATAGCAGCCCATATTTTCATTTATTCACACATCTAACCATGAATTTTACACTTTTCTCAATTAGTCCTTAATTGACATTTTTGTCAAAAATCACTTGATAAAACTTGTTAATCTAGCTTCAAACATTAATAATCTATCATAAAACAGCTAAAAAACCAAGCATTCAATAATGACATCATTCAAAATCTATAGTAGTTTCGAAAACGAAGGTACAGGTTAGCTAGATTAAGCTGCAACGAGCTCAAAAATGTAGAAATCATTAAAAACCGAGCAAAAACCACTCACCAATTAATCTTCAAAGCTTGGCCGAATGTAGCTTCATCCATGGCTGTTTAATTCATGAATTTTTTATGGAGAAATAGATGGAAGATGATGATATTTGGTTTTGTTTTATTTTATTATTAACATTTTAACCATTTTACCATTTTAACCTCTAATAATATCATAAATTTCAACAATACCAAGCCATAGAATTCCACTATCAACACTTATGGGATAATTACCACTTAAGGACTCCCACTACTTAATTTCATAGCCATTTAATACTTTTAACTTATAGAATTCAACTTTTACGCTTTACGCAATTTAGTCCTTTTTATCGAATTAACTACTCAAATAGTAAAATTTCTTTACGAAATTTTCACACCAACATTCTATCATACTATAAACCTTAATAAAATAATAAAATAAATATTTTGACTTTGGATTGTGGTCCTGAAACCATTGTTCCGATTAACCCTAAAAACAGGCTGTTATAGATGAACAATAAGCTCTATTGAGCTGAAACGGTAAGATCTACCGAGTTAAACAGTAAGCTCATATGAGCTGAAACGGTAAGCTCCAATGAGCTGAAAATAGTAAGCTCTTACGAGCTGTGGTGAGTCCGTAACAAATGCAGGAGCTTGACCAAAACGGTAACCGTAGTGACATGTCACTCGTATCTAACAAATTCCTATGGTTCAAAGAGGGCCCAGTAATTATCCAACTTCATCATTTAAGCATTCAATGATCAATAATTCAATTTCTCAAATCATATATATATTCAATTCAACTAAGTACATACATTTAAATACTCAATGCATATTATCATACCGAATCCATGAAATGTATATAACATTTGTAACATTTCACTTTCATTCATGTAAACAGTAAAATAATCATATAATCAGTAATTCAAATTTTAATTGGGTTATTCATTCAACTTATACACATTCATTTTAAACAATTACAAATATTAATAGTTCAATTCTAGCTATACGAACTTACCTCGAGTTGCTCAGATGAATTTTTCGGTTATTCGTCTATTTTTCATTTTTCCCCAATCTAAGCTCGATCTCAACTTATCTTGATATGCTTAGACAATAGGTGGCCGAACCTTGAAGCTTATCCATGGCTTCATTTTCTTTCTTCATTCGGTGGAAAAAAACTAAAAAGGTGATAACCTTATGCATTGTGCTATTATTTTACTATATTATTACAAAAATTACTAATTTAACCTTAAGTAAAAACCATGAACATCATCCATTTAAAGTCCATAATTGTCCACTTACTAAAACAATGGTATAATTACCATGTACATCCCTCAACTAATTAATTCCACAGCCATTTAATACCATTAACATATAGAACTCTAGTTTTGTACCTTACGCGATTTAGTCCTTTTTACCGAATTAAGCACTCAAACGGTAAACTTTCTTTACGAAATTTTCACACAAACATTCTATCATACTGTAAACCTTAATAAAATAGTCAAAATAAATATTTTGACTTGGGATTGTGGTTTTGAAACCACTGTTCTGATTAACCCTAAAAATAGGCTATTACAACTAAAAAGGGTTTTAAAGGTTCGACACACTCCTAGCTTGATTAAGGTACGATTTTAGCTCGGTTTTTAATGATTTCTATGTTTTTGTAACCGTTGTAGCTCAATCTAGCTAGCTCGTACCTTTAATTTCAAAATTGTTAAAGATTTTTAGAGTTGCCATTATTGAATCTATGTGTTCTTTGATGTTTAATGTTGAAATATGAAAGCTTGATGATAGTTTTACATGTTTTGTTAAGTGATTTTTGATGAAAATGCATAATAAGGATTAAATTGTGAAATGTGAAAATTGTGTGGTTGAAATATGAAGTTTTGGACTGCTAGGGACCTATATATAATTTGGCCAAGCATGGGTTTTGTTGAATCATGTGAATTTTGTGTATTTGTGAAATAGGGACTAAATTGATTAAATGCAAAATTTTAAGGGCTAATGTGTAAAAAATGTTGAAATGTGTATTTTTGGATTAATTGAATGAGTAGATGAATAAATAAGTTAATTTTGAATTCATTTAGATCAAGAAAGAAAGAATTCGGATTTAGATCAGGGGAAAAGCAAGGTTATCGAGTAGTCGACTCGATCTATCAATTTCGAATACGAGGTAAGTTCATATGTGATGATTACATTATAAATGCATGTTAAAATGATTTAATATTGCATAAATTGTTAAAATGGGATTATGGATAATGTATGAATTGTGAAAACGACTCTATGATTGTATTCGATGATAGAAACGGAAAGTGTGAAAGCCCTGTTGAACCTTAAGAATAGTTTTGGATACTATTGACATGTCAGTAAGTGATACGTTGATTTGGCTTTAGGCCATGATATTAGCACTTCGAGTGCGTATTTTACCGATTTGGCTTCGAGCCATGATAATAGTTCTTTGGATAAGTTACATTGATTTGGCTACGAGCCATGGTATAGGTACTTATCATACAAGACTCCTGAGCATCCGATTTCTATTCCAAAAGGTTCAACAAGTAAACGAACGATGTGGTTGAGAAAGAGGTTAGTACGAGGCGATACAGGTATGTACAGAACCTATTCGAGTATTAAATAGTGAAAATTCGATGAGATGGTTTTTTATCATGTTTTGAGACATGAGAAAGGTTTGTAGTTAATGTTTATATGGTTTTGTCATGTGTAATTGGTTGATTTGCATTGATTCGATGAATTAAGTTATTCACATACGAGCTTACTAAGCTATGAAGCTTACTTTATGTTATTTTTCTATGTTTTACAGAGAATCAAGGCTAGCTCAGATCCGGGAGTCATCAGGAACATCATCACACTATCAAACATCTAAGTTGGTACTTTTGAGTTAAGTTTTGAGTAAATGGCATGTATAGGGACTTTGATCTTTATGGTATATGTAAAGCTTATGAAGTTAGCCATTTAAAATGGCTTGTAAATGTATATGCTTTTGTTTGTATATATAGCCATGAGTGATGGCTTGTTTTGGTATGTTTTGGTATGAATGTGGTTATGGTTTTATAGTTGCTCAAATAAATGCTTGAGAAATGCTTTGATGAGATATGATTTTAGATGTTCTGGTAAATTATGTATAGGGTAAGTTATTTATAGGGTAAGTTATGTATGTGTAAATTATGGTAAATGAGCCATATTGTTTGATCTTGTTTTGGCATGTATTTGGCTAAGTAAATGGTAGTGATTTAAGATTTGGAATAGATGTAATTATAATGGTATGAATTATGCATTTGGTTGATGATTTTGGTTGCCTAATTGTATGATGAAATGGTACCATTTGCTCTTTTATAGGTATACTTGGTTGGGTGGTAAAATGGCTTGGCAAATAACCTATTTTTTTCCACACGGGTAGAGACACGGGCGTGTGTCTCACTCGTGTGTGACACATGGTTATGGTACACGGTCGTGTGTCCCCTGAAGCTCTCTTTAAAATCAAGTCAGTGAGTTACACGGCCTAGACACACGAGAGTGTCTACTGGCCGTGTGAGGCACATAGGCGTGTGGTCGGCCATGTGACCCAAGTCAGTATACCCTCTAGTTTTCACACGGCCTGGCACACGGGCGTGTCTTCGGTCGTGTGATACAAGTCAGTATGTATGCCCTATTTTCACACAGTTTGAGACACGGGCGTGTCTGGAGCCATGTGAGGCACACAGCCTGTAGACACGAGCGTGTGACCCCTGTATAGTTGAAATTTTTCTAAGTTTCCAAAATTTTCATATGTTATCAGTTTAGTCCCGAATCACTTCTAAAGCAGGTTTAAGGCCTCGTAGGCCCTTATAAGGGACAATGTGTTTGTGATTAAATGGTATTTAAGTGTTAATGCATAAATGTATGAGCTATGTATGTTAAATGTTGTGAATTGATCGGTAATACCTCGTAACCCTACTCTAGCGACAAATACGGGTTAGGGGTGTTACATAAAACATGCAAAATTAACATGATATCAGCGACTATACGATGCTCGATCTTGATACTTTTCGAGGAAGCATTAATCGCCTAAGGATTAATGCTAACAACTTTGAAATCACACTAAAGATAATCTAAATGATACAAGTGAACCTTCAATTTTAAGGGTCAATGAATGGTGATCCGAATCAACATCTTAAGAGATTTCTAACCATTTATGATACCTTTAAATATAATAGGGTATTCGATGACACTACCCATCTTCGATTATTCCCTTTCTCCCTTATTGATGATGCATTTATGTGGTTAGATTCACTGTCGATAGATTCCATGAACACTTAGGATGAGCTAACAAGCAAGTTCTTAGCAAAATATTTTCCTTCGAAAAAAATAATGAAACTTCGTATGGATATTATGAATTTTTGGCAATTGGAAAGGGATTCATTATACGAGACTTGGGAGTGCTTTAAACACATGCTACATAAGTGCCCATATCATGGATTGCAAGATTGGCTACAACTTCAAGTTTTTCATAATGGTTTGGATGGAAACTTGCGCTTTAGTCTTGACGGAGGGTTCGCATGAGTGTTAATGTTAAAAACATATGCTGAGGCTTGCCAACTCATCGAGGACATGGAAATGAATTCTTATATGTCGTCAGCTAAGCGATTTACATATAGAGCCAAACGATCGATCATGAATGCAGTCAGTAACGAGTACAAGTATCACCAAGTCCTCAAAAGGATCAATCAGTTAGAGATTATTTTAGCCAAGGTGCAAGTTCAAAATTAGCACCTTCTAACCAACTCTAATGTAGGACATGATAGAGAAGGCGCTATGTGAGGGAATACCAGTAAGAGCAATCTAATTGAGGCTAACTATGTAGGGAATAGAAGATATAATCCATACTCGAGCAACTATAACTCAGGGTGGCGTGACCATCCAAACCTTCGGTGGGGAAGGAACTAAGAAGGTTCCTTCACTGAAGGAGTCCAAAACCATAATCCTCCTAGACCTAATGCACTTTATCAACTTCTATTACCATTTAGGGTACCCTAAGAGTAAGAAAGAAAACTAGCCTATAGTAGTGATCCTCTATTGTCGATTACGATAAGTAAGGTAGGGAAAGGTTTGCATGTTGTGCAAGCTGATATGCATCAAATTTGTGGTCAACTAGACCAAGTTTTGCAATTGTTTCAAAACAACTTAAGCTCTAGCATACTTAGTAATACCAAGCCAAATCCGAAGAAAGAAGAAAAAGAACATGCCAGGGTGATTGCTCTTAGATCCGAGGTTGTGATTAAAGAACCTGTCTAACCAATTAGTGGGGAAAAAGAAGTAAGTGAAGAATGAGAGCATCCATACTCTTAGTTTTAGAGATGGGTGAGAGAGAAGGAAAGACCAGAGAGTGAGCCCACACAAACTGAATTGAAGGATATATTCGGTCCAATACCACAACTAAATATTACACCCATATCCTTTCCGAGTAAACTAGAAGAGAAGAAGAAGCGAGACAATGATGAATTTGTAGATTTCCTCAAGATGTTTAAGGCTTTGAATGTCAATCTCCCATGACTTATGGTCTTAGAAAAAGTGTCGAAATATGCTAAGTTCCTTAGAAAAAAGTGATGTCTAGGAGAAAGAAGATTGGAAGAGAAAAGCGATTTGCTTTTAATGTCGAGTGTAGTGTTGTTGTTTCTAAGAGAGTCCCACCAAAACTCAAGGGTTCTGGAAGCTTCATCATTCCCATAGAGATTGGAGGTGTAAATTTTGGCAAGGCACTTTACGATCTTGGAGCAAGTATAAACTTAATGCCGTTGTCCATCTACCGTAGGTTAGGTCTAGTAACCTTAGGGAAACTTCAGTAACCCTACAACTAGCGGATAGGACCCTAGTTCACCCAAAGGAAGTTTTGGAGGATGTTTTAGTGAGAATTCGATAATTCATCTTACCGGTTGACTTCATAGTTCTTGACTTTGAGGAGGATTTAGAGATACTGGTTCTATTAAGGAGATCATTTCTACCTACCTCTAAGGCTACCATAGATGTGGGTAAAAGAAAAATGAAGATGGAAGTAGGTGGAGAGGTAGAGACCTTTAGGTTTGTAGAACCCGAGCCTAGGGTGAAGGAAGTGTCCCCTAATAGTGAGCTAGAGTGTCAAGTCGTTCAAGTAGTGCCCAATCATTCGACTAACAATGTTAAATATTTGAAGTGGTATATGTTTACAGGGTCAGACCAAAGATGCGAGGCATCATGAAGAGACGATCAATAAATCAATTTATGAAGATGAAGAAAACGAAACATGTGTTGGTGTCTGAAACCTTGTGCAAGCATCACTACGGGGGTATTACATATCACCCCGAAAGAAATTTTTAACTTGTTGCATGTGCCAATTAAACCAAAATTTTTAAATATTTGGATTATTGAACATGGAGTCCACATAATTTTTGCAATTAGATTAGGGTTTTAATTTACATTGGTTTAATTTTGAACTTGGTAGGTTCGATTTTTTAGAGTTGAGAGAAAATTTGACAAATTTGCAAGTATTTTGGGGTTTGTTTAGTGAAATCACGGTAACTGATGGGGGATATCGTGAATTCACAAACAGTTTTGATTGAGGGCCAAAAGGTTTTCTAGGTATTGCGATATCAAACCTTTGGTATCACGATACCTTTGGAATTTCAAAAGTCAAAATTTTGGCTTTACACAATGGTATCACTATACCTAGCCCTCAGTATCGCGATACCTCAAACATAATGGAATTTGAAGGGTCAAAAAATAGCGGATATCGTGATATCCACCCCTGAGTATCGTGATATCCAAGTTGAGTCAAGCAATACCCAGTTAAGGCATCATGATCCTTGTGTTTTGGAGACTTTTTAGGCCTCCGAACACCCCAACCCCCTCATTTTTTCCCAAATCATTTAAACTTTAAATCCCCAAAACCCCATAACACTCTCCTCTTTCTCTTATTTCTTTCAAATCCTCTCCAAATCCCCACTCATTTTCACTTCAATTTCAATCCCTTTTTGCTTGCCTTTTCCTGTATTACTTTCTTTGCAGTTGCCACTCTCTTGTTGCTTGGGAAACAATGGAGCTTTATCATTTCACACCACAAAACCACTACAAACAACACGATTTAAGTTTTTTTTCTTTTATTTACATTTGATTTTTTTGTTGTCTTTATTATCTTGCTCTTTTCATTTAGTTTTAGTGTTGATTTGTTGCAGTTTAGTTGGTTAGTGTCTTTTTTATAGTTAGTCTAGTTTAAAAGATAGTACTCATGCCTTCTACAATGACAAAACGATCAAGATCTCAACTCCATCCATATTTGGAACAGGAGTACAGCTCGGCTATGTTCAAATCAAAAGAGACCGAAGCCTTTTCTTATCCATTCAAGGACACTTATTTATCCTTGAACGAGGATTCGATCCCTCTACCCATATTGTGAGGAAGTTTGAAATCTCATTTGTTTTCATCATTGGATAAATTTCACCTTTGTTCCGATAACACCTGTAGTGGTACTAGTCATTTGTGGTTTTACTCCAACTTAAATTTTTCTAAAAAAATAAAGTATATGTTCAAAAAAAGGTGATTAACATCTCCTCAAAAGCAATTATCAACTACTATGGCGTCCCTCATTATGAAAGGGATGAGTTGTCCAACATAGACCTCCACAAATTTAACAATATTGACATGGACGCCATGTTAGCATATTTAACCGAAGGAAAGAGAGAGTGGATGTGAGAAGGTTATCATAATCACCCCTTATCTTTTAAACCGGCCATTATGTTTTCGGTTGCAAAACTATGGATGTAGTTTATCTGCACACATATTAGCCCCTTTTTGAACACTAACACTGTTAATGTATTTCGAGTTAATTTTTTATATTGTATTCTACAGAAAAAAATAAATGTCCATTGGGCGATGGATAAATAAAGAAAATAGAAAGTGCGTCTTAGGTATAAAGGTTGGCATCTATTTCCCCCACCTGATCACAAACTTATACCATCAAGTGGAGGTGGAAATAGACCCAACCGAGTAGTTCCTCCACCCCACTCAGATTATTATTGTGGACACTATGCTTAGGCAATTTCAAGAGCTCCACAAAAAGTAAATCTGTAATGACCCGAATTTTACAGTTATCGAAAAAGTGTATTTTCGGGTCTCCGTTTCAGAAAAATGGATTCGTAAATATTTATTAAAAATATTTACAAATTTAATTGAGTGGTTGATTAGAGTTTAATTAAGTGAATTAGCTTAAATTAAGGATAATTGGATAAAAGGATTAAATTGAATATAGTGTGAAAGTTTAATTATAGAATAAAGAAAAATTAAGGGACTAAATAAGTAAATAAGCCAAAATGAATGCCAAGTGTGTGGCAAAAATAAAATACAAGTGTAATAAATATTATACATACATTTGTAATACATGTATGTATTTGCTTATTATTTAAGTAAATATTAATGTATTTATTATTAAATTGATATTATATGATGAATAAATTAAATAAAGACAAATGTGTGGATATGATTTGATACAAGTGTATAAATAAAAATACATACATTTGTATTATATGTATTTAATTATTAATAGATATTTATTAATTATAAAAGATATTTATTAATTAAATAATTATATTATAAGATTTTTATGTAATAAATAACTTAAAACATGACAAATGCATGATGATGATATGTTACATGTATAAATATAAGTAATATTACAATTGTAATAAATATATTGATTATTAAATAGATATTTAATAAGTTATTATATTATATATATATATATAAAGGAAATAAAGAAAGAAAAGAATAGAAATGAAGAAACAAAGCAAACGAAACAGAGAGCAGGGGAAGGAAAGAAAGAAAAAGAGAAAAGAAAGAAGAAAAGGGAAAATTAAAGGTTTGAAGCTGGGAAGTTTAATAGGTAAGTCAATTTAGACCTTTTTACTTAATTTTGATGTTTTAAAAGCTTTGGAACAAGGTTTTGATGAAGTTAGTTGATATTTTGAAAGATAGTTAATTATTAGACATTATTCATGTTGAACAAAAAGATGAATTAAGGGCTAAATTGATAGAAATTCAAGTTAGAATTGATTAAAGGATTGAATTGTAAAGTAATTCATAAGTTTTGAATGGTAGGGACTAAATTGAAAGAATTTTGAAATTATGGTTCTATGGTGAAATTAAAGGGCTGAAATTAGTTTAAAGTGAAAATTGAATGAAAATATTGAGTTAAATTTGAAGAATAAAAGTTAGTTTCGGTTTAGAGACTAAATTGGAATTTAGGCAAAAGTTGGATAGAAATTGAAATATTCAATATAAAAATTGAATGGTAGTATATTGATAATATTTAATTGATTTCCGTAGCTAGCATCGTGCTAAAAAATCTCAGCTAAGCAAGGAAAAGACACAGTTGATGAGGGATAGCTCAGAAATTATGGTTTGTGTTTCTATAATCCGAAATTAATATTTAATTGTTGAATTTATTATTTAATGTGTAGAGTAATGCATTGAAAGGTGAAATTAATTGTTAATTATTGTATTTTGATTGAATAGTAAAGGTAAGTATTGTTAAAGTATGAATTATTGTATTTTATGATTGAAATGGATTGATTTGGAATGTGTTAAATTTATTGAATTGATGATGAATAAATTGAAAGTGAAATGAAAACCCTATTAACAGTATCGGGCTAAGCCGAATATAGTTGGCATGCCATAGGATTGGAAGTGTTCAAGGATATTCCGACTTTGTGTCGATGAGACACTATTTGTGTCGACTACTGTTATTGTTCCGGATTTGTTCCGAAGAGGTACTCTGTACCTGACTGTTATTGTTACTGTTCCGGATTCATTCTGATGAGGTACTCTATGTACCATTACTGCTTCTGTTACAGTTATTGTTACTATTACGGTGTATTCCAGCTTTGGCGATGAAACACTGTGTACTATCCTGGTGTGTGGGTTGGATCCGTGTATCTGTCTAGGTCCGAGTATGTTAATAGAGGGTAAATTATTGTACTGAACAATTGAATGATACTGACAGTTACTGAATAATTGACTGATAGTGAATAACTGATTGTCACTAAACAATTGATCGTTACTGAATGATATTGATAAAGTGATTAATATTTAGAATACTGACTGTTACTAGAATGGATAAACACAGAATATTGACTGATAATTGAATCGTTGGATAATATTTATTGATATTGAACAGTGAACTGAAGTATGAAAAAAAAAACACATGAGTTAAGTATATCTGAATTGAATATGAATGAAGAGTATTATTGTTCAATGGTTTGTGAATTTATTGTGGAAAGCTATTTCGGATTAATAGATAATAAGAATTGAATTAGTTACAAGGAATTTATCTATGTATTGAATAACTATATAAATGTGAAGGATATATGATTTTTATATAAATATTATATTTTCATATTATTAAGTGTTCGGATTATAGAGATACCACTGAGTTCATACTCAGCATACGGTTTGTTTTTGTGCGCAGGTTAAATAAAGCTAGACCGTTGAATCAGCATCTCAGGCCGATCCCAAATTCAATAAGGTAAAGCATGAATATTACTGGTAATGGCATGTACCTAGGATGTCAAAAGTGGTCATTTTGGAATGTTATTGTAAATGTTGTTATAAATGGTAATTGTTGAGTATATAACTTAATTAAGTCTAGTATGAAAAATGCACATATAAGTATAAATAAAAATAAGCTTGATTTAGTATTGGTATTTGTATTGGTTGTGATTTGAAATTTGCAGGGTTGGCTAATAAAGTGTGAAAGGTTCATTATTTAGTCCACACGGCCTGGAACACGAGCGTGTGACCAGACCATGTGAGACACACGGCTTGCACATGGGCATGTTGTTAGGCCGTGTGTCCCCTGCACCTAAAATGCTACAAAACAGATTGCCATACAGGCTGAGCACACGGGCGTGTGTCTTGGCCGTGTGAAATTAAATTGTTCATAGGCAAAAGTTAGGGAGCTCCATGGGTAGAAGACACGGGTGTGTCACATAAGCCACACGGGTATGTGGTACTGTTCATAAAAGGGAGATTTTAAAATTTTTATGAAAAATTTTATAAGCTTCCGATTGAGTCCCGGTTGGTTCTAACATACATTTTAAGTCCCAAGGACCCATTAAAGGAACATTAAGATATATTTTATGAATTGCATTGTATTTCTTTCTCTATTAATTGTAATCGAACTGTAGTGACCGGTAATACTCTGTAATCCTGTTCCAACTATGGGATAGGGTTAAGGGGTGCTACAAAATCCAAGAATGGAATCAGAGAAGTACAAGGTAGAATTGCCTCCGGTAATCGAAAAGAAAAATGCCACGAAGAAAAGCAATAAGGAGCCTACACAATGGGATTGCAGGCTCGGCAGAGATGTGCACTATAGCACAAGAATATTGGAGCCAATGAAACCATTCATGGATACCTTCATGGCGAGCCAAAGAGCGTAAAGAATACAATGGCCCAATCAATCAAGTGATTCATTAAAGGATATGAAGCCGGAGACAAGAAGCAAGAAGTCGAAGAGGAGGAAAAAGACGAGGTGGTAGATGATGATGACTTTGTGTGTTATAACAACAATTTGAAGGGTGTTTTTATGTCCGCGCAACCATGCATAAGGGCCTCGTCATCCACGACCCGACCAACCGATCGACTCAAACTATCTTATAAGAAGTCATTCCTCAAGGAGAAAGGAAAAGGAGAGCAGCCAAACTGAGAGAGGGTCCATGAGGAGATTTGCAATAGTTACATAGTTTCGCATTTCACTCTTATTTATTTATGCGGCATGTAAACTATTAAACTATACTACTTTTAGAACTTATTTTTCTATTTTATTTTTCGTATTTTGGCTATTTTTGTTTAGTTTTTGTGTGTTTGTTTTATGTGCAGTGAGTTACCCTGAAAAACCACACAACATTCATGAGCTTCAATGAAGAGGTGGTCCTTCGAACTAGTCTGATGCTCCATTCTAGGGAAGTCTGGTAAGCTCTTATCTTTTTTGGGGACACATTAGGGACAATGTGTAGTTTATGTGTGGGGGGATGCACATAGTTTTATATGTTTTACTTTTTCTTGCTTTTATGTTATTTTGTGTGTTTATTTTCAATTTTAACCTTTTTCAAAAAAAATTAAAAAATACAAAAAATATTTTCGTTTTTATTTTGTGTAATTGCATGGTGTTTAGACTAATATTGGTAAATAAGTCATTAGTTTTAATTATTGAATAAGTATATAGAATTGTCGAACTTGTAAATTTCGAATGATAGTAGATAATGTGTTATTCTTAATTGTAGACTAATTAGTTCAATTAGTCCATGTGTATAATAGGGTAGAGGCAATAACCTAAATGAAAATGTATAAAGTGTGTCATAGGATAAATAAAGTATACAGATCCTTGTAGATAAATAATTTGAATTGTTAATTGTTCGTTTAAATAGATGTATGCTTGAAAGAATTGGTGTATGTGATTGATTCGGGAAAGACCTTAGGCATTGTTTGAAATAGCCTAAAGCCTAAAAGCTTACATGTTGCTATGTACCCCTAGTTCCTATATATTTTTAGCCTCGAGTACCCTTTTCTTGTAAGCCTTAATATTAGAGCCTGGAACCTAAATGAGTCTAGTTCCTTCTCGGTCTCATTCTTTAAAATGCACTACATAATAGATGTCAGGCAATGGACATTGAGGGTTATGTAGAAACATTATGGTGGCTTTGTGTGTGAAAAAGAAAATGAAGGGATTATGTGACTTAATATGTAAATAAAAAAAATGAATGAAAGAGTGAAAAATAAAGAAAAAGATAGCTAAATCAAAATTAAGCTCGAAAATGAAAATCTTTCGGTTCACAATTACAAAATTTAGTGCATACTAATATCACGTAATACCTTCAACATTTTGGAAAAATAAGGTAGGCGAGGGAAGGAGAAATAAAGAGGTGAGCTCGTAAATAAATTGGGGACGAGTAGGGAACAATGCCATGTGCTTAACCATTTTTAGTGCTTAAACCCATTTTAAGTGCCCATTATTTCAATTTCAAACCGTCTTAAGCCTCAAAATATTACAAGCCTAGAAGACCTTTGGGACCCGAATAATTCACCAACATAATAATTCGTAAATAGCTTGCATTTGTTTGAACGAATATGACCATTTTTTTTAAAATATCTATGAGCGATCTGCATAATTTATTTTGATGGATAATATTTTTACATATGTTCATTTCCATTGCCTTTACATCTATTGACATTTTAACTTAGTGAACTAATTATGTTTGCATTAGGAATAAACAAGTTAACTAGATATCACTCTTAAGTTGCATGTGAGGTAGTTCTCGTACGAGTTCGATGTTTTATCGTTGTGTTACTTAATTGCTTGATAGAGTCGTCTTTTCTTTTGCATATCTAGTGTGTTTGCTTGAGGACAAGCAAAGAGTTAAGTGTAGGGGAGTTTGATCTGCCATAATTTGATATGACAAATTAGGCTTTCTTGGTGTACTTAAGGAGCTTACTCTCACGCAAAGTAGCACCTTTTTTGTAGTTTTTTATAATTTTTATATTTTAAGTTAATAAGTGTAAATGTCTTATTTTTACTCATTTGAGACCCAATTGGCAAATATTGTCATTGGGGGCCTTAACATATGTTTGAATGATGTAGGGACGTGTTGGAGGCTAAAATTGAGCGAGAACAGCACCAAAGGAGAGGGTGTGACAGCCCTATTTTAACCCTAGTAGGAAAGTGGTTTCGGGACCACAAAACTGAGTCGTGAAAATAATTGAATGTTATATTCTATGTTTATAATATGTGAAATTTCATGTGTGAAAATATCGTGTTTTGATTTCTGTCATTTGGATGTGAAATTAATTAAAAAGGACTTGTTTGAGAAACCTTGAAAATGTGATAGGCAAATGTGCAGTGGCCAAATATTATATGTTTTAGTATTATAGGGGACTTGCATGTCAAATGGACCATTTTGAATGTAAATGGCCGGTCAACACATGCATGCAATCATGTGTTTTCACATCATTATTTTAGTTGGTGGAAATTATATATTAAATAAAGGAATAAGCATTTTATTATAATGGATTTATATTGTGAAATAATGAATTTATAATAGAAAGGGGTGATAAAAACAAAGTTTCACCCATCCTTTCTTTCATTTTGCCGAAACCATAAAGAAAAGAAAAGAAAATGAAGCTAAGGCATTCGGCTATGGTGAATGTATAGATTAAGGTATGATTTCATGTGATTCTTTTGAATTTTTTTTGTGGAATTGAGTTGGTTTTGATGCTCTTAACATGACCCATGTGCTAATTTTTGAATTTGTGATGCATGAAGCATTTGGTTATGTTTCATATATGTTAAATTGTTGATGTTTTGAAGTTATGTGATTAGAAATGGTTATAGATGAGTATGAACTAAGTAAAAATTTCTATGAATGGTTAATATGGACAAAAATCTCAATCGGCTATTATGGAGCAAGGTGAAATTATGTTTAATTTTTTTTAAATAAATAATTTAATTGTTAGTAAGTGTTTTATAGATGCCGAATGTGGAATTGAATTAGGAGGTTAATAATTTGTTGTTTATTGAGTTTTATATATATATATATTCGGTCATGGAGGATTTGAGATGAATTTAATTATTGTTCTAATTAATTAATAAGATAAACATGGACAAACTCAATTAGGTAAATTTTAAGCTTTTGGATTTAATTGGGAGGACTGAAATACTCTAGGGAGTATTCAGTTAAGGTATGGGAGATAGAATGTTGAGGTAAGTTGGTTTGTGTCATTATCGAATGCACTTGATATTAATACATGGTTTAGTTAAATGTAATTGACATGAAAGGAATTGAGTTACCATGTATGTGATAGTGGGAAGGGAAATTTAATTTGCTTGACTACAATTAAATGAATGTCCAATCTAGGGTTGGTATGATGTTAATATGAAAATATTATGACAAGCTAGTCGAATTTAAGAACTATGTGCAGTCAGTCATGTTATGTGTTTAATTCATCAATGATGAAAGTGCCGTATGATATATGTGTTTGAAATTAATAGAATTTGGGTTATGATGAATTGATAAGATGATTGAATTAGTTTATTTGTTTAATTAAGCTCAAGATCAAAGAGAGCCAAGTTTGGATAAGGGGAAAGCGAAGGTTGTTGAGTAGTCGATTAGAGCTGTTTGTTCAACAATAAGGTAAGTTCTAAGCAATTAAGACTTAGATTTCTATGTATGCTTAGAGTACTCATAGCTCATGAAATGTAAATTCTATATGTGGAGAAATGTTGAATAGATAATGTAATATTGAGCCGATGGCATTGAATTGATATGCTATTATTTTATTTTTGTTGTACTATGTGTACGTATATGCATGAATAAAAAGGGCACTATGTGTGCGAATGGGACAGCACTATGTGTGCGTATGAAAAAGCTAGCACTATGTGTGTGAATGAATATATGCACTATGTGTGCGAATTTATTAACCAAGCACTATGTGTGCGAGATCGGGTGTGGGGCATTATGTGTGCGAAATGATTAAAGGAATATAATCGTAGTAGGGTGTGAAATGGAACACTGATTAACATCATAAGTAATTAAGAAAATGAAATGTGTATGGAATTTATATGTATAATGTCTTGGAAGAAGAAATAAGAGTATGGGGTTATACGGTATCATGAATGAATAATGTAGACAAATTAGATTTAAATGAAGTTCTGTTATGATTTATTTATTAAATTGCTTATGACTTACTGAGTATTATCTCATTGGAATTGTTTGTTCATCTTTATTTAGATTTTGGATTCATTGTGAGCTCGGGACTATCACTGAAGTTATCACACTTATCATCATCATTTTGGTATATTAAAAGAAGCTTTAAGTTTAAAATGTGGCATGTATAGGATAGACAAAGATGAGTTTTGTATTTTGAATGATGTAATTATCATTTTGATAAGCCATGCGAAAATGGCACATGATCTAGTTTTGTGATCTTATAATGTTAAAATCTTGTTAACTAGCATGCGTATTTATGATATGGATGATATGTTATATTTATATAAGCAAAGTACCTTTGTATGCTTAGTAAATCATATTAGAAATTGAAAGTGCTTTCTTGAGGTTAGTATAATGGTTTGAATGTTGGATTTTTTTTTAGTTTAAATGTGAAAGGATTTTTATACTTGGTAAGCTCGGTTAATTAAGTTCTATAATAATAAGACTTACAAATGTTTTTATTAGTTGAAGTACTATTTATGAATGAATGAATCTTATGCTCAAGCGGATCGGCTAAGGGTAAGGTTTATACCAAATGAATAGTAAGATTCATATTTGCGTGATGCTATTCTATGAGATCTTGGCTATATATATTTATATATATGCGCATACTCTAGTATATTGCTTATTGGATTTTGGTTGTTAGATATGAATATTTTATTATATTGGGGATGAGTTAACTAAATTTATTATTCTAATTTCTTATTGATATGTATTTGAATGTTCTAAAGTTGAGTTATTTTCGTAATGCCTTGTGACCCTACTCTGGCGAAGGTTACGGGCATAGGGGTGTTACAAAGGGTATTACGAAATCAAAACCTTGGAATCGGGATACCTCTAATAGACTCGAGATCGGAGACCACCCTTCAGTGGTATCGTGATAGCCACTTTGGGTATCGCGATATCCACCCTCCAAGAAAACCCCAAGTTTGAACTGTCTGAGGTATCGCGATATCCTCTTCCTTGGTATCGCGATACTGGTATCGTAATGGGATAAAATTGGACAAAAATGGTAGTCTTTGTACACCCGAAGCACCAATCATTGAAGGTCTCTTCAAGGGTATTTTGGGCACACAAATTGGGTCAAAATAATTGTTATATCAACTAAAATTTGGCTGAGAGAAAAAGAAGGTCATATTACCTTAGTTTAGGCTTGGTTTTCCTTATATATTCTCTTAGTTTTTCTTCCTCTTTTTCTAGGGTTTCTTATTTTCATTTCCTTAGCTATAGATTTTACTCGGCAACTTTTCTTCTTGTTTTAGTTGTTCTTAGTGTTATTTAAGTTAGTTATCATTGTAGCTTAGATTTATTTGCACTTTTAGTCTCTATACCTTAGTTGTAAAACATTTTCAGATTTCGGGTCTGTTTGTTTCACTGAAAATAGCTTTTGAAAAATGATTTCTAGAAAATAATTTGCTTTCCTAGAAAAAGTTAATATTTTCTAGCATTTGGATGAATCTGTGTAAAATATTTTTCGTTATTTGACAGATTTCTTAAAAATATTTCATAAAGGTTGTTTTCAATGAAACAAATATACATTTGAGATTTTCTTTTCTTTTCATTGTTTAGATGAGTTTATTTTATATCTATAAATTTATATTTTACACTATTTTGCATATATTAAAATTATTTTTTTAAATTCAGGTTCATTACAACGTCATTTTTTAGTTACATGACTACCAAGTGAGTATTTTTTTATTTAAAAATGTGACATCAACAAAATTGACAAAAAAAAATTTAACAATGTCAACAATTGGACTTAATTTTCAAATCTGAAAAGTAGAGTGACTAAATTCTTGAAAATAAAAGTATAGAGACTAAATTGCAAATTTGTGAATAGTACATGTACTTATGACATATTTTAACATTTATACTACAAAAAAATTATTATTCATATATTTATTATTGTAATAACTATTTGTTATTAAATATTAATATTGAATATTTTAAATAATATGTGAATAATATTATTTAAAAATTATTATTTTTAAAATTTAGGGTAAACAACAAAAATAGTCATTTTTGTTTACTTCAGGTTACATTTTAGTCACTTATGTTTGAAATGTTATGTTTTAGTCACTTAGGTTAGTGTGTAATAACATTTTAGTCATTGAGTCATTAATTACCGTCAACGGTGTAACAGTAAGCTGAGGTGGCACGTTAAATTATCACTTCAAATGAAAATTTTAGGTTAAATTATACAATTGGTCCCCATATTTTTTCATTTTGAGTAATTTTATTTTTTCCTTTATTTTTCTTTCTCTTTTGCTTCTTCATTTGTTTTCCTCCCTTTTCCTTCTCTTTTAATGTAGTTTTTCTATGTTTTCATTTGTTAAAACTAAAGGGGAAGAATAAAAGGAAAATAAAAATTTGTCAAAAAAATAAAAGTATATTACTAGTTTTAACAAATGGAAAACATAAAAAAACTAAGTTAAAAGAGATGGAGAAGGGAGGAAAACAAAGGGAGAAGCAGAAGAGAATGTAAAATATAGAAAAAAAAGAAGTTAAAAGAACATAAAAGAAAAAAAATTAAATTGCTCAAAACGAAGAAATATTGGGACCAATTGTATAATTTAACCTAAATTTTTTGTTTGAAATGATGATTTAACATGTCACGCCAGCTTACTGTTACACCATTAACGATAATTAATAGCTTAGTGACTAAAATGTTACATGTTAACGTAGGTGACTAAAATGTAACATTTCAAACATAAGTGACTAAAATGTAATCTAAGGTAAACAAAACTGACTATTTTGATAGTTTACCCTAAAATTTATTATTAAAATAAAAGTGAAATATTAAATAATTTATTAAAATAGTAAATTATATTAATTATATTAATAATTATTATATGACTAAATATAAGTAATTAAATATGTATGTTTAATAATATTGAAAAATATAATATTTTATATTAATATTTTAATAATTTTAAATAATTTTAAAAATAAAATTTACTATCAATATAATAATATTAAATTTGATTTAAATTATTTTTATATAAAAATAAATTTACCTATAGAGGAGCTCTTTTCTGGAATATGACTTGCACTTTTCAAAAGGGTGAGTCATTTTACAAGAAAAAGGGGCTTATTTTATGTTACTTGTAAGTCATTTTCCCTTGATCAAGCTGTTTTCTGTGAAACAAACACAGAAAAATGCAGAAAATATTTTCCGTAAAACCTTTTACACGTAAACAAACGGAGTTTAATGTATTTCAGTTTCTCTTACTTTACCTTTGTTAAAGTTTGTTCCTTTTATATTTATTTCCTTAGATTTTCTTGTTAAATGCTTCTCTTTACATACCCTTTAAGTTTTCTTGCATAAAAATCACAACGTTTATATTTTTCTCAAGCTTTGCTTTAATGGTTTCTTTGTTTTCCATTTTCATGGTTGTTAGTTTTATTTCTAGCACAAGTAGCTAAACCTTTAAGGGGGTTGGTTGATGGAGATATGGTGAGCTAATTTTTGGATGAAGGACTAAATCATAATAAATTGGACTAATTCGAATGAACTTAAAAGACCCTAAAGGAACATTTAGGCAAGTGAGACCGAGAGGAGATCTTGTTGCGCACCAATTCATTAGTCCTAGGTTAACTGGTGAGATTGAGAGATACTCTGGATTAATTTGTCTAACTTGGTAAAATGGAGACTAAGAGGTAAAATGGAGTTATTTTGGGATTTTAAATGATCTGGATCCCTAATTCGAGGCTTAGTGAACCACATCAATGTTAACCAACCACCCTTTGTTATTTTCATTATTAATTTTGTAACTTTGCATGTTTTACAATTTAGTCATTGCTAGCTAGATAGTAAAGTAGATTATTTTCTCTTGGTCTTATAATTTGTCGTAATATAACTTTTTGCAATTAGTTGGTTAGACTCTTTATTTTACACACACGTTATTTAGAAATTGTTCAATCCATGATTATATTGGGTTCGATCCTTGGTATATTCTTATGCCCCATTATAACACTACAAATATTACAACTGACATATCACACTTGCAATAAAGCCACGAATTTTATATTGTATTTTAATTCCCGAGTGTCGATTTCTATCTCTCTCGGTGATCGAGGGAGAGGTGGTCACACATCATCCTCAAAAGGGAAAAAGCACTGAGATAAAGGAAATTAAATGGCTAAATCTTTGATTTCTCCCATAGCAGATGGGGGGAAGATTAAGAAGCCTAAGGACAAATACAAGTCCAAGCATTTCTTTTGCAACAAGAAAAGGCATTTTTAAGGTAAACTATAAAGAGTACAAAGATTACCTATCGTTTGAAATGAAGAAAGGTATTAAACTATTTATCATTAAAACTTGTTTAGTGCAAGATTCAAAAGACAAATTGGGTCATTGATTTTAGAGCCACTAATCATGTTTGTACTTCTTTGTAAGGAAATGGGAAGTCTACATAGTAGGACCTCTTATTGCATATCGGAGGTGCAAACATTGCAATGGTTGAATTAGTGGGAGAAATACATATTTATTTTGATAAATTTAGGAATATTAATTTGAAAGACATTTTTATGTACCTAATTTTAAGAGAAATATAATCTATGTTTCATGTTTATTTAGTGATGTTTATTCTATGATATTTAATAAAGGAATTGCAATTCATAAAAATAAGCCTTTGATATGTAATGGATGGATGGACATCTCTATTTTATTACACTGAAGGTGTAGTCATTAAGAAACTTAAAACTTCTTACTTGAAGTGTATGTTTGGCATCTAAGACTTTGAAATATTAACAAAAGAAAAGAATCACTAGACTTGTGAAAGATGCATATTTAAGTTCATTTAAAGAAATTAATCTTCTATAATTTGAATCTTAGAAGGTAAAATGGCCAAGAGGCCTTCCAATGCTAAAAGTTACAAGCGTTAAGCAAATTCTAAAACTTGTGCAAATTGATATATGTGGCATAATGAAAATTAGTTCACAAAGAGATTATGATTATTACATAACTGTTATAAATTATTATTCTAGATATGAATATTTTTACCTAATGCAACTATTGTGGAGTTTTTGAGAAATTTCAAGAGTTACGTAATTTATTTAAATTGAATCAATTAGTCAATATTAATTTATTTGGAGGTTTATTTAATTAACTATTTAATTAAATAATCGAACTTGGTTTTGATATAAATTGAGAAAGGTAAGTTCAGAAAAATTGGGTCAGGCATTGGCCAGCCACCTAGCCTAACTGAGTAAGGAGAGTAGTGGCAAGGGGTTCCATCCCCTTTAAGGAAGCTACTGATCGACCCTTGATGTCCTAGATGTACTATGTCTCCTCCGATTTGATTAAATTATAACTCTTAATAAGAATTAAACTCCTACATATTTTCCTCTATAAATATCTATGCTAGCCAAAAATTCCATATTGCCAAATATTGAGGGACAACACCGTAGAAGTTTAGTTATTTTTTATTTGAATATTTTTTTTCTTGTACTCAAATAAAAAAATTTTCTTAAGTTTGAGATCAATATTAGAGAGATTATAATTACAATGATTTAGCAATTATAATTCAATATTTAGAGAGGTTTGGAATTGGTTCAGTTTCATACAAGAGGATTACGCAACCCTCCCCTAGGGGAGTTTCAATTTGGTATGTGGTAAGTGAGAATTTGTTACACATTTGCATTGTTTATAAGTTTGTTATGTACTGGTTTGTACTCATGGTTCCAATAATAAATCAGAACAACCAATTTTTTTGTATCGGTAAACTTTTAGCTTGTATCGGTTGCACCAACTCGTTCCATCCAATTCTAATTATACAGTCTGAAACATTGTGTATCTGTTGATATGCATGAATAATGTTAAAAAATATATAAAATTATTATCTTTTACCAACTTTAAACTTTAACTATTGTAAAGTTAGCAACTTTAAAATTTAAAGTAGAAAAATTAATAAATTATAAAAAAAAAGTAAAGAATTTATATAGAAAATAATCAAAAGGAAAAAAAAAAGGGGGTAAATTTTTTAAAAGCTTCACAAATACAACTTCGTGTTTATGCTTTCAATTTATATATTTAGTATGGGATGATGTTGTTTTGTATATCCCTTTTTAAATAATGTTGTGGATAATTTTTTTGTTTAATATATGGGATAATTTTTTTCCTTATTTATTTTGGATTGATTGAATGATGAAATTTTATTTGTAAAGTTCTTATACCGAATGGTAAAGAGCAGTGAATGAATCGATTTCAAGTTGTTAAAATGTTTAGAACCGAATTTGAAATTAAACAAACAGGTTATTAGAAAGAATAAAAATAAAACAAATTTGAAAAGAAAGAAATCGGAATAAGAGGAGATTGTAACGACTCGAAAGTCAGTGGAGTTGAAAATGATAGTTTCGGAATATTGTTTTTCGATGATAGAATTAGTGAATATTATTATTTATAGTTACGAAGGTATTACAGTATTATATTGAGGTTGATCTAATATTTTTAATTATTTAGAAGGTTAGATAAGGTACAAGTGTATTAGTTTTAAAATTGATGGTTTTGGAAATTGAGGTATCGATGCCTCATTTTCATAAATTAGACTTGTAAACATTTTTATTAAATATTTACAAAGTGACTATATAGGTGTATTGAACTTTGGTTTAAAAATTTTAGTGATTTAATAGTTAATTAAAAAAATGACTAAATTAAGTGAGTGATAAAAATAGTAATTAATATTAATTTTTAAAGTGGGATTAGATTTAAAGACTTATTAAATAAATAGACAATTATTTTTACAGATTTTGATAGCGGATGTTTATGAGAATTTTATATATTATATATATTATTTATAAAGTAACAATTAGTAAATTAAGTTAGAGTAAATTAAATAGAAAATAAAAAGAAAATGATTATAATGAAAGAAACAAATAGCTTAGTGGGAAGATTAAAAAAACAAAAAACATTTGCCTTTCCCAACAATTTGCATGCCGAATTGGAGAAAGAAAAGAAGAAGACTTTCAACCATTTCTTCTCCATTTTAGAAGCTCATTGGTTGGTATTCCTTGATCCTTTTAGTATAAATTTGGATTTTTGGAATCTTAAGATCTTAAATTAATTTACTCATGTTGAAATTTTTAAATTTAGTGAAGTTTGTGAAACTTGTCATAGTAGGATATTTGAGTTTTTGGTGTTATTATTTAGATATTAAGTTTGGTGGATAAGTAGGAATAATTGCTAAATGATTTTTTGACAATATTAAGGTTTAGGGATTAAATTATGAGAATGATAAATTCAATGATTAAATTGTGAATTAATTGAAAGTAGGAGTTGTTTTGGGCCCTGAGAAAAAATTGGTTGAAATGGGATTTTCTTGATTTTATTTAAATAATATGATTTAGAATTGAGGATTTAATTGTATTGAGAATAAATGTTGAGTGCAAATAAGTAAAAATGTAATTAATGGTAGAATGGTTTGAATTTGAACTTGATATGGTGTTTGAATTAGTTAATAAATTAATTTATTATGTTTTGATCATAAAATGAGTAGATCAATTGTAAATCGAGGAAAAGTGAAGGTTGCAGAATAATCGTCTTTGATTTTAGGTAAGTTCGTAATCCTCGAGTTCAATCTTTATAAATTGTTTTAATTAACTTAGTTACTATTGATGTTTTATTATATCATTAATGTATTTGTTAATCCAATTGAATGGAAATTTATGGAATCTGGCATCATGGAATAAATTAATGTATGATTAGTAGATAATTGGAGAGGAAGTGTTATTAAATTATGTAATGCGATATTGAGTTATGAAAAGAAAATTTATGGACTTGCGAATGAGTAATTGATATTCATCGGTTTATTCAACTAGTACTGGGCGCAAATATCGTTGGTTTATCCAACCATAGCTAGGCTCACTAATTATTCATCAGTTTATCTGACTAGCGTTGGGCGCGACTTCCATCAGTTTATCTGGCTAGTGCTGGGCACACATTTGTCGATTTATCCGACTAGTGTTGGGCGCAAATTCTTTCGCGGATTATCCGCTAGGCACCGGGTGTCGTGTATCAACTGGACTATACAACAAGGTTGTATGAATCATCTAAGAAGAATGGTTATAGGTATTACTAAAGAAGATTATATTTACTTATGTATATACAATTATTCATTAGAAGATATGATATATTCTTGAGTTAGATTATTAAAGTTGTGAAATAAATTCAAATGCTTTGAATATACCTGTGGTTATTCGAATAAGTGAAGTTTGCTTAATGTGGATTGGTTTCTGCCTTAATATAAGTAAATTGTTGATTGATCTATGCAAAGCTATTTACATAGCAAGTGATGTGAATTGAGATATATGTTCAAACCAACTAAATGTGAATACTTGTGAAATTTGAGTATAGCATGAATTAATGTGATAAAATGCATGAAATTGAAATGGTGATATATTGTAATTGTATGTTTAGATAGTAGTATGATAGTATAATTGAATTTGAGCATTCATGTATCATACCATGTCTTAAAATGTTCAGATTATAGAAATATCACTGAGTTTTACTCAGCGTACGGTTTTGTTTTCCGTGCGCAAGTTAGGTTCTCTCTTTTGATCGCCAACTCAGCATCCAACAACAATCCCGATCTCTAAGTGTGGTGATGTTTAATTTTATAACGACATGTACCTAGGATGTCTTCAGTCGTTAGTTATTTTGTGAATGTGATGTAAATTGAGTTATAAGTATGTGTTTATGTTTGAAGCTAAATGTTAGTATGTGTTATGACCAAAGGCTTGATAGGCATATGAAACTTAAAGCTTGATGTCTTAAGTAGCTATATGTTAGGCTAAATTGAGTGATTTTGGCATACTTTAAACTTTGATTTGGATGATGCATTGTTCATGTGTTTTGATGATATAAAATGTGGTACCAATGAAGGTACATTGGTTAGGCACTTAGGATGATTGTTTTGGCATATTTTGAGTATGTTTAATTGTATTTTGAATAGGTTAAATGATTGGTATTTGAATTACTTAAGACTCAAGTAATCTTGAAATGGTAAACTTGATGTTTAAGGTACATTTTAGGTCTACATGGCCAGAGACACGGACGTGTGTCTCGGTCGTGTGAGACACAAGGCTTGGCGATACGACCATGTGTCACCTTTTGAATGCTTAAGGTGCAAGTCAGTTGTTACACGGCCTAGCACACGGCCGTGTGACCCTACTCAGAGAGTTACACGGACAAAGACACGAGTGTGTGTCCCTAGTTTGAAGGCTACATAGCCTGAGACACGAGCGTGTGCCTTGATCGTGTGAGGCACAAGGCCTGGGACATAGGTGTGTGCCTTGGTTGTGTGAGGCACACGACCTCACACGACCGTGTGACCCCTATAGTCAAAATTTTGTAACTTTTTCCTACACTTTCCAAATGATTTCAAATTGGTCCCAAATTGTTTCTAAAGTATTTTTAGGGCCTCGAAGGCTCGATTTAGGGATGTTCTGTATGTGAATGATTGGGTTATAATATATTTATGATTATGTTTGAAATGTATGTTTTAATGTTTCGATTATATGATAATGCTTTGCAACCCTGATCCGATGACGGATACGTGTTATGGGTGTTACAGAGACAGAGTTTTGACCAATGTTTGATGGATTTTGAAAGGAGAAAAGTTGAATATTATTCTCCAAAAAGATGATGTTAGATCTGATTTGAAGTTCTTGAATTTAAAATTGAAAGATAAACAAGATAGACACAATTCAAGAATCTAAACAATTGAAGAATAAATAAAGATATGGAAGTTAGAAGGATGAAGGATGAAGATAAGGTTGATGGCATGATGAGTAAGAAATATATCCAATGGAACCCATTAAAGAACAAGTTTCAATAAACTCCACTAATGAATTTAATCGACCCTTCAAGGCAGATAACTTGACAAACAGAAGGGTAAAGAACTCCCATCGATAATTTTGAATAATATTGAATTGAAAGCTCTTCTAAAACAAACAAGAAAAGATTTCTTGCAAAAGATAATAACTCAAAGAGTACTTTTATTCAAATTAAACTTGGGTGACTTTTATAGTGAATGGCTACCTCTTTTTATACAAGAAGGAAGTTGAAAAAAGAGAAACAAATCCTTAAAAATATGGGTAACTAAGAAAAACAAACTACTCAACATTTTCCTAAATTTTGGGTAGTTAAGAAAGGAAACTCTTTCTAGCTAAGAAACTTAAAAGGGGAAAGAAAAGTCTTAAGGAAAACTAAGAGAATTCATTTAGCTTTATGGAAATTGTTAATGGACCAAATTTACAAGGAAACAAATTAACTTGGCCTTAAAAATAAAATTCCTAATTGGGTCATTAATAGATTAGGCAAAAAAATAAAACAACTAAGTCTTTAAATGATCCAAGTGAGCTTCAAATGGGTTAGTCTTTAAATGAGGTGCGTGTAGGTCATTTATCTCTCTAAGTGAATCATTCAAGATTATTAAGAAAATCTAAGGAGGTCAAACTTCAAAGAATGTGTATTGGGCTTCTTGAAATGCCAAATTAAAATCTTGATGTGTCTTGAGCTCTTGATAGATTTGGAGTTCTCTTGTCACAATTTCTTGGACTAACATGTCCAATCTCATCTTGAGTTGTTTAGAGTTAGAATCTAAAATTGGGCATTAAGGGAAGTTAAGTGACCAAGCTGCGATGTGCATGCAATGAGGCTATGAATCAACATAAATACAATTATAAATATAGCAGTGTACAGCAAGTGTGACAGGTTAATTGTAATATTTTCAGTGTTACAATGAAACACTTTAAGTATTCCAAAGGTCAAACCCAAGGGATTTCCAAATTGGTAAATGTTTTTATCAAGTTAATTACAAGTTAAGCAATTACTAATCTAATCGAGTAAAAATTTATTAGTGCAAATTTAAATATAATTTGTTTATAAACTAAATTTAAATTATCAATTAAATAAATTAATCTAATTTTCTTCATTATTGTTTTAGACAATGTAAATGATAAAACGTTGGTTGATTGATTAGTCAATTGCCAATTAAATGAATAAACCTATACCAATTATATTGTTTGTCACTCTAAACTAGGAATCTCCTCTTAGCCTCATCCTAGACTAAAAGATACCACCTAAGCTCTCCTCTCGATTTCACCTAAGCATATAGATCTCCTTTCATTTTCACTATTCAGCATAATTATGTTGAACTATCTAATGATAAACTCTCCTTTCAGTCTCATTTATCAAAATTTTCCATTAGAAACGTCAACTCTAGCATATGAAGCATTTCAATATAAAATAATAACCAAACAATCAAGTATTGACATAAACTTAATCCAACAATCAATTCATGAATTAACCAACAAGCAATATTAGCACATAATAAAGCTTAACACCCAAATAGACATTTCATCAAACAATTTATATTTACAATATAAAGGTAAAGGTAAGAAATACTCATTTAGATATGGAACCAATAGCACCCAAAAGTTTGATCCATTTCCAATTACAAAAGTCTTTAACAATAATGAAGAAATAAAACAACAAAAATAAAATCTATTCCAAAAAGAAAAGGGAAAACCTAATCTAAAAATGAAAAGAAAAGAAAAGAAACCTAACTTAAAACTATGAAAAGTAAAGAAAGATGACCAGCCATAAAAAAGTCCCTTTCCAAAAAGCTTATAAAGTAGTATTTATAGTCCATTAACATTTAACCTAACATTGGCAACTATGCCCTTAAATGAAAAGTGACTTAAGCATGTGTAGACACAAAATTACTCCTGCAATTTTTCATGTCGTTAGGCTCCAGTGTCGCAACACCCTCAATAGTAGGCACCAATTTGGCTGAGGGGTCTTGATGTCTCGACATTGACTAGTTAGTGTCGCAACATCCTCGGTGGTGGCCATGACTTCTTCACTTCAACAACTAGCAGTGGTATCATAACCTTGGAGGCTTGGTGTCACGACCAATGTCGCGACACAACACCTTTACTGTCACGACCCTCTCAACAATTTGCTCCGGGCTGATTTCTTGTTGAAATCTTGCACACTTGAGGTAATAAAGGCTCAGTGTCCCGACATCCTAGCATTAGTGTAGTGACATCCATGTCAATTGTTTTTCTCTTCAAGGTTTGGCCGTTGTCATCTCCCTATACAAGCTCATATCAATCATTAGACTCCCAATGATATAGTTTTGCCAGTTTGGGTCTCAAAAGAGGTACAATATAAGAACAACTATCATTAATACTAAAATCTAAGAATCAATAAAAAAAATAGTAAAAAGACTCATAAATTACTTAAAAATAGACTAATTAAGTACTCAAGAGAACCTAATTTGACATATCAAATTACGATAGATCATTAAGCCCATCAATTTCATGGGCCCGATGACCTTGATGCTCGCATCAAGTTCATTTATGAGTATTTCATATAATTAATTAATATTTTTTATATAATATCTTAATTAATTTTTTTAAATATTTGTAAATTTGAAATGGTATACCAAAATAAATTAATACCGATATGTACTAGCTCTAATAAAAAATAATGTATCTACTAATGCAATATTAACTACCTTAATTAGAATAACATATAAAGATTGCACATAAATTTTTCGTTGAAAATATAACTTGAAAAATCAAACATGAATAAGATAATTTTTATTATCAAACTTTGTAGGTTACAATTTTTGTAGTTTCTTGAATGAACTTTTTTATTCTTTTCTTTCAGGGTCATTTAAATTAGATCTTGAATAGATGTGGCTTGTTATTGAGATTTGATATTGAAAATAGATTTGAAGAATTTCTTACGAATTGACGCAAAGGTTTTCGAAATTTAATCTTGGATCAACGAGTATTCTTTAAGTACCGTCAAATTTTGATATTGAAACTGGATTGTCATATTTAATCTTGAAACTAAAGTTGATCTTTTTTGCGTTGATGTAATAAGATCAGAGAGAGTTTAGTCCAAGCAAGAGTCCTTGAGACTTGATTTTAGATGATTGAGTCTGCTTCAAAAATTCACGAGATTTGATCTTGAGTGCTTGACTCAGTTTTAAAGAACATCGAGATTTGGTCTCGTCTCATTGGTAAACTAAGAAAGCAAAGCATTTTTTTTTAGAATGCTTGAGAATTAGCTTATAGTGCTTCAAAAAAAATTTTAAGTTGTTCGATTCTTTTAAAAACTTTTTAAAGCTTTTTAATCTTTTTAACTTCTAAACTTTTGTTGAGTGAACATTTTTATAGTGCCAATTTTTTTAATATAATATTTTCAAATGTAAATTCTATAAAGGTTGATCTCCCTTATTAATTAATTATTTAACAATTCATTTAAATTAACTAGGAAAAAATCATTTCTTTTTTGTCATTTAGCTAATTTAACTTTATTAAAAACAATACACTTTTATCATTTATCTTTTAATTATTAATTAAAGCTACATATTTTTTAAAGAATATAATCTCTTTACAAAAAGATTGTTAAGTTAAATTTACACATGAGTTGACTAATTGGGTTTCAATTTGAATTATTTATTATTTATTTATTTTTAGCTTGAGTAAGCACATAAATTTGGTTTACAATTTAAAAAATATAAAAAATTTGTATTTATTTATATTAAATTTAAAGACAATTGATTTGTCCGTGGTTGTCACCCATTAATTGTTAAATTATTAAAAAGTTTATTATTTTAACAAAATAATAAATATTTTTGAGATATTTTTGTCTCATTACAATTTTATATGAAATCCAAAAATTATATGCTTATCATAAAATTTGAACTCAAGGTATAATAACATTCAGACTTTTAATTTTATCATTTTAATTAAAATTATTTTAATTTTTATATCAATTTTTAATAAAAATATTACATAATTACTTTTAACTATATCTTAGTTGGACCATAATTTAACTAATATTTATATATTTTCGAGCTCTTGATATAATGTAAAAAAAAAAAAAACTTTTATTAAAATAAAGTTCTAGTTGTCTTCAAATTTTAGATTGAATAAAAAAATTATTATAAGTAATTTTACATTATTTTGTAATTTTTTTATATAATTAATAATTATTAAATTTATTGATATATTTATTTTTTTATGCATATAATTTTTTTTAATTGATTCGATAACTCTATCATATCAAATATTATCTATAATAATATATATTAAACGATTAAAAGTTTTTAAGTTTAGATCGATAGAATAAAGATATCAAATCGATTTAAAAAATTATATATATAACAAGTACAATTATTTTAATTAATTCAACATTAAATTGTTGAAATATGAATTGTAGATAAAATAACTTGTAAAATCATATTAATTTTATACTCTTATTGAATAAATAATAATTCAAATTTATTAAGGTCGAAATTGATAAAATATTTGTCTAAACTCGGCCCGGCCCGTAATCATCTCTTTTTTTTTTTTTTAAATTAGGGTTTCATCATTCTTCAATCTGCAATAGAAAAATATCGTTTCTCAATTTTTACATTTTCTTCCCTATAATCCTAACCCTAACGTTAGTCTTCTCTCTGCTAATTTCTTTTTAAATTTTGTTATCTCAAAATTATTTGATTTCCATTTTAGATAACCGGGAACAGATTTATTTCTGTTTTAGCAGGTGCAGAGATCGTCAGTCTTGCTCCCGTGAAATTGATAAACAGTTCCAGGTGATTTTTTTTAGTTCTTTCTTTCTGGCGTTTTCTTCCTTCAATTATTAAGTGAACAGATGAAATTTTCTAAATTAATAGACGCTAATAACTTAAAACTTACGTTCAAGAAAATTGGATTTCTTGAAGAGATTCTTGAGTTTTTTATTGGATGCTAAAGGAACCTGCATTGTTTTGTATTATTGTTATTATGATGCCATGCCATTAAATTTTGAATCATTAATCTAAATTTAAATGCTTTTCGTAATATTTATTTGATTTTTACTCCAGTAAATTAAAAATGTCTAAACTATTTTTTTTATGAAAAAGATTTTAATTGCTAGATATGAATAAAAGACAATATTCTTGATTACAATAATAAAAATATCTGATCGAATCGAAATTTAACATGCACCATCAATGTAGTTATATTGCTAAATCCAATTAGTAGTATGTTAAAATAGCAATCATATACTAAGTTAAAATTAGTTTTACACCTGTCTATATATGTCTGAGTATCTTCTTTTGGGGTACTGATCTGAATACTGGAAACAGTTTGAGTAGTTCTCAGTACGAAATTTCAGGGGTAGATTCTTCTTTGCTATGGAAGAGTGTAAATATGGCTAAGCAGGATGTCATAGGATGAAAATTATGTTGCAATTACTGATAACTGTTTTGTAATCTTTTAATGGCTGAACATGTAAAAAATTTTGAATTGCGTTTAATGCAGTGTGCTGGTTCTTGGCTACTTCTGCTAAACTTGAATCTTATGGAGATTGATGATACTAAGGAAAATAATATAAGCACGCCTAGACGAAGAGAAAATAGTCTTCATCTCAGTCCTGTTTTGCCAGAGGCATCTGGGTTTGGCTTGCCGTATGCTCCAGTGGATTGGCCTAAGAAGGGTGACATATGGGCTTGGAAAGTGGGAAGGAGAGTAGCCATTACTGGCCATTTCTTAGATAGGTATTTGTATCCTCCAAAGCGCCTCCAAAAGCTTGTGGACTCAGGCAGGAAACGTGGTCTTGCTAGCAAGCTTTCAGTTGAGCGGTATGTCAAATTGGCGTTCCCTGATGCAGATGTTAATGCTTTTTTTGCTTCATTCAGCTGGAAAATCCCTGCAATGAAACATTCTTTGACAAACGGTTAGCCCCAAATAACTGTGTTCATTTTCCTCATTCTATTCTACAGTCTTCATGTTCTCGTTTTAGTTTTTGTAATTTTTTATATGGTTCATTGCATTAACTTCTGCATTCTTTTAACTTGTGTAACGTCATAATCCTCTGTTGTCAATATATAATATCTGATTCAATCTTTCTGTTATTTAGCCTCTTTGGTTGGATCAATAGTTCTCTCCTATATTTATTAAATCCTATTCCTGACAATATGATTCTCTGAGATCAACTTAGACTTAAGTGTCAAGATGCTGTTAGCCAATTTGGGTGACTTCGATGATTATCCGATACTTTTGGTTGAAGGACATGTTTGACTTGTTGCCAAATTAACTCTTTGTTACACTTAGAGTGTGTTTGAATGAAGGATTTAGAGAAAGAATTGCATTTCTATTGAAGGTTTTAAATTTTGAAAAATGAATTTACTTATTTAGGCTGAAGTACATAATGGAAAATTTTAAGTAATTTCAAAAGGGGATACAAGTTTATCGAAATTCTACCTAAAAAGGTGCTTTTTTTTTAATGTTTCTGATAATCTTATTTCATGTAAAGCATATGGTCCCACTATAAATGAAAAACTTAAACTTCAAAATATTATTTTTTTAAAATTATACTTATAGTTTATTCCAAAAATGAATTTACTTAGGTAAAAATAAATAATGGAAAATTTCAAAAAATTTTAAGAATTTCGAAAGGGAATTTCTGTCTATCGAAATGCTACCTAAAAAGGTGGTTTTTTAAAGTTTCTTATAATCTTATTTCATTAACACATATGGTCCCACTATAAAATAAAAAACTAAACTTCAAAACATTATTTTTATTTAATTTAATCTATATTTTATAGTTTATATTATTAAAAATATTATACATTTTTTTGATTTCTTAGATTCTTAACCATGAAATGCTCCGAATTGTTGAGTAGGTTGGGGTTTTCTAGTCACTTGACATGTTTTTCATCCTTCGATGATAAAATGAATATAAAGCTATTGATTTCTACTAATATTGTTTTATGGAATTAAAAGCCATTCTTCAAATGATGTTGACTCTCTGTAGGCAGCTTGTATAGTTTATTTGAGTTTAATTAATGAAGACAATATCCCATCTAACCAACAAAAGAATTGATGTGCTAGTCATTTTTAAATTAAGTATCCTGTTAGTGTCTTGCCTGCATTCTAGATGCATTCTTTGCATCCTAGAGCTTAGCCATAGATAATGAAGTAATTCCTTTTAACCATTAGCAGCTTACTGCTTAATATTGGAATCACACTGCTCTTTATGACAATCATATTCTTTAGTGCACTCATTGAGAGTTAATACAATCTTATGAAGTGTCTTTCATGGTACTCATAGATATGGTCTTATTTTTTTAATTCATTTTCATAGGCATTGCTGGGTAGTGTATTAGGAAGATGGAAGGGGTGAGTGGAAAACTGAAAGGAACATTATTTTCTTTGTTTATTTTTTTTACTATCCAAAATAAGTAGATAAGCTTCTACAGTTCAAACTGAACCGCAAAACAAAAAAACAGTTTAGACGCCATGCATGCATAGTATCGGATATACCCCAAGCACAACTTAACTCCCTATTAACAGTGTTCCCTGCTAAATTCCTTAAATCATACCAACTAAATCTTATTGTGGCTGGAATAACAGAAAGAATTCCTCCATTAGTTCAATTGTTCCTTTCCTTTGGTAATAGATGTAAGCGTTCCATGCTAAACATACAATAACAGAAATGAGAGCTTTTCCTTTTCTGTGCCAAGTGCAATGCCTCTTGCCAGCCTGCAGCAGCTCTGTATATACCAGATTCTCACAATACTTTCTCCAACAACTTAGAACACAATCATGTCAAAAGATGGTCACAGGTCTCCTCTGGTTGTTGTAGAGAAGGCAAATCACTGATCCCAAGTGTCCCCCTTAGTCTAAATCTTGTAGGCAGCCTTCTAACAAAGCTACCCAGGAGATTAAGGCCTGTCTAGGTGTGTGAATTGTTTAGGCTAGCCTCTACCTATTTGCTTTCTCTTTTTTGTCCTATTTCCTCTCATACATAGACAGCCTTGTACTGATTCGCAGACATTGTCTAAACTTTTTGCTCTTCCTGGTCAGAATGAATTGAAGAGTTCCAATAATTTCTTCCAGCTCGATTAAACTTCTGCAAAATAGGTACATGTCTTGCACTATTACCTTTCATAACATAAAAGTGCACCCAAGCCACCCAGAGTGAATCAACTTGGATGAACACAGCTTATAGGTTCGAAAGAAAATTATTTTTCATTAGTGCTTTGTAGGAGAGAAAAGAGGGATGAAAGAAAATAGGAAAGTTGATGATTTGCACTCTTATTCGCAAAACAAATCATTTTGAATTGAAAAGATAGGAAAGAGGAGAGAAAAGGAGGGATGTCTGAGTCAAATATTAAATTTAAAACACTGTTAGTTTTAGATTTTGCACTTTTCTGTTAACTTACAAAGGTTAGAGTGATAAAATAATAGTACTTTTTATTTTCTTTCATTTCACTTTTTCACACTAACAAGTAATAATGGAAAGAAGCTTTCTCTCACTTTGTCCACCTTTTCTACCAAGCATATCAATGGAGAGAATTTTTTTTTTTTTTCCCTTTTTTCACTTTTCTCCTATCTACTAGCTTTCCGTTTCTCCATTCACTCTGCCTAGAAAAAGTCATAGTATTTTCTCTTCGTATTATTGAAAGACTGCATCCTTACTGTGAGGCCCTTCTTGAGACAGAATATATAATTTGTCCTGAAATGTTATATAGTTATTCAAGATGTCTAGTTTTAACCATGAACTACTTTTCTTTTCTCCAACAAACATTTTTCTTGTTTATGAATAATGCAGTTGCACGGGCTTTCTTTGCTGCCCCTCCTGATGGGAGAGCTGAAGTTTTGGTGTCTGACCCCCAGTCTGATGGTTTAGCGTGCAAGGCTGGAAACAAAAAGTGCAACAGTTTATTTGCTGAAGCAGAATGCCCTTCTTTGGTTCCCTTGCCTTGTGATCTTTGCTGCAATGAACCTCGTTTCTGCCGTGATTGTTGCTGTATTTTGTGTAGCAAGACTATAGACTTGAAACATGGAGGTTACAGTTATATCAAATGTGAAGCAATGGTGAATGGGTATATATGTGGGCATGTTGCCCATCTAAACTGTGCTCTTCGATCTTACATGGCTGGGACAGTTGGAGGTAGCATTGGGTTGGATGCTGAGTACTATTGCCGACGTTGTGATACAAAAACATTTCTGGTTCCACATGTGACAACACTTTTAAAAACTTGTGAATCCATAGATTCCCGCGATGAGATTGAGAAGATTCTGAACATTGCTGTCTGCATTTTACGTGGTTCGCAGAAGAGCAATGCAAAGGGCTTACTGAACCGTATTGAGTCAGCTATCAAAGAGGTAAGGCTAAAGCTAGCTATAGAACTTAACAGATTTCTTGCTTTTTTCAAAAAGTTGTCTTTCTTCTTTTTGAGGTTTCTTAAAAATGCTAGTAAGTGCTTTTGGTATTTACATCAGCTTAAATGTGGGACATCTCTTGAAGATATCTGGAAAGTGAAAGAAACTGATACCGTTATGTCAACAGGTAACTTAACCACAAATCTTATGCATATGAAAATGAATAAAGTCACAACTATATTAGCTAGAAATGCATGAAACACTTCGTTATATTAATTTGCATCAAAATATTTGTTGTGGTTTTGGATTTTGAGGAGCTTAAGAAATAACGTCCCTTATTTTCTCTATTAGATGGGCAGTTTGTTTTGTTATTTATTCTTCTTTTCAACCAGTTAGATGTTAGTGCATATCACTCGCAAAGTGGTGTTTTCTAGAAAATCACCCTAGCGGATCCGAATGGTTGTCTATATCTATGTTACTTGGGTTCAGGTGCAAATGTCAAATATGAGAGTCTTACACAATTAGGAGTGGCATATGTTATACTGATGTCCAAGCGGACACAAGTGCTTCAAGAAAATGAACAAACTAAAAAGGTCTATACTCCTCTATACATTAGAATTTGCATATAAATTCTGTTATTAGTATCATTTTGTGTTATCGATAGTATTCATTGCCTTCACGATTCTTTTCCTTGGATGTCATATCGTGACATGTGACCTGTCTCTTGTGGGTAACCTAAATATTCAGAATGTAACTTTGAGCATAACGAGCCAGAGAATTCCAGAATTGAAGCATGGATAGATTTGTCAAAGTTTGAGAATATAAAAATATCTGAGCTTGAAGAACAGAAAAACATTTCTTTGTTTGTTCCCAGGTCTAAAACGAAAGATGACTTGTATTCTGCATATGAGGCGTTTGACTGTTTATTAGTATTTCCTTAATATCAATCTATAGTTCCTTGCGTAAATTCTCTCTCGGGTACAGTCAGTTCATACATCAACTTAAAACTTGGATATAAAATATCATTTTGGTTTATGTGCAGATATCTTCCATAATGGAAATGGAGAGCTTGGACCAACAAATCATCAGGACTTGGTAGATGATAAATCATGTTTGGAGGCGGTTTTATCAGTATCTTCTGATTATCGCATTGAATACTTGAAAATTGAATGCGAGATTGATCAAGTTCTTCAGTCTCTGAGAAAGGCACAGGAGTCGGAATACAAAATTGCAGAAGAACAACTTTGTTCTCAGAAGGTTTACCTTCGCCATCTTTATCAGCAACTGGAGAAGGAGAGATCTGAACTACCAGATCGATCATCTGGAAATGAAGCAGATGCATCGTTGAATGCTGTCTTGGGCAGAGTCAATCAGATAAAATACGAAGTTATGAGACTGAAAGAAATGGAAGAAGTGGCCAATGGATTCGGAAGAACTCCTAAAGGTGTCCTGAAGGAATATTTTGGTTTGGAAATCGAGGACTAAAGCCGTCTCCATTACAATGGGTTAATTCCTCTGAATTTTGATGGTAACCCATCCTTTGAACTGATTCCATTACATCCGTGACCGTGAACTTGCATAATGTAAAAAAGGTCACTGTGCACCCAAAGAAGTCAAGAGTTGTCTAGGGAAGACATATGAAGGCTGCTAAAAAGGGAACATTGTATTATAGAAGTCAGATACATTGTTGATAGTGTTGTCATTTTTCTCCATGTGTACTATATTTCATAGCTTGCAAAAGGAATTTAGATAGGGAAAATTCATTACGATACTCAAACCGTTAGTAGAAAGCAAGCTGGTATCACTTGGTTCGTCGGCTCGGGTTTGTGCTGTTTCCGCAGTCAGAGATTGTGGTATGATTTAATAGCCCGGATTTTGTGAAAAGAAGCTATGGAAAAATCATGTTAAGTGGGAGCAAGTCGTCTGCCATTGTACTCTGATAGAATGTAATTCCTTTTCATACTAATTTCTCTTTTTATTTCATCGGAAAAAGAAGGTTAAATGCTCAAAGTAGTATCCAACTTTTGTCTAATTTTTCAAATCAACCTTTTCAAAAGTCTTCAAATAAGAGCTTTACACGTGCTTTAATATAGGTTGTAATAAAAAATTAAGTGAATGTTAACTTGTTTAGAATAAAACAAAAAATTGAATTCAATATTGTTTGAAAAGAAAATAAAATAATAAAAGTATAATTTAAAATTGGATATACAATATTTGAAAAGTTTTTATTTGAGCATTTTTAAAAATGTTTGATCTTATTTAATTATTTTGAAAAGTTTGCCATTTAAACAATAAACACTTTTATAAATATTAGATTAGTCGAAAAAGAATACAGTGATGTTGGAAATTGAATTCCAAATCAGCTAGGAGTTTCTTTTTTCAAATTATTTCCTTAACTAATTAGGTTAAGATTGGTTTTCATTGAAAGATTTAATATCTAAAGTAGAAAGTTGGGATGGGATTGGAACTTCAAATTAACTAGATATTCTTTTTATTTAAAAGTAATTTTATAAATTTATCAATCGGAAGGATCCAGTTATTTTTTGCTGGTTCAATATAAATCCGGTTGATTTTTAGGCTTGTTCCAAGTTTGTGTTAATTGTGTTTTGTTAATTTTAGGTTTTATTGTAAGTTTGGATTACTTTGGGTTTGATTTATTTGGATTTTAAGTTTGGTCATTATTGTTTTAAATAATTTTGAGCTCGAGTTATTTCAAATTTGAGTAGTTTCAAGTTTGGGTTATATTATTTTTGAGTCAGTTTGGGTTTGAATTTTTTATTGTTTATGATAAATTTGAGTTAAAATGAATTTGAGTTTAATTTGATCATAATAGATATTCGAGCTCAAGTCAAAGTGGATAAATTTAGACTTTTCTTTTTAAAATGACCTTTATAATGCCAAGTTAGTTTATTTAAAAGGGTTAATATACTATTTTTTAATAATTTGATTATATCTGCTTTTTTTGGACATAATAATTAATGTAACACCCCGGAATATGGAGTTGGAAGTTTTGAGATTTGTGAGTAGGGTCAGTGGCTAGATCGGACAATTAGATTTGTTGTTGTGTTTTAATATCAAAAAGGTCTTGCTGGTCTAGTGGTTGGTTGTGTGTTAGTTTAGCTTGAGTTTTTGAGTTTGAGTCTTCATGTGCGCATTGAGGAATTTGTTTTATTGTTGTTGCTTTTAAGTTTTAGTATTTATCTATTTATTTATTTATTTCTATTTTATTTTTATTTTAATGGGGTTATAAGAAATTTCATAAGAAATAAAAATAAAAAGGGAACATGTTCTTTTCCTCTCCTTCTCTGGACGTTTCTACCTTCACCTTTTGTTTTTCAATTTCAAGATTTTGTTTTCTTCTTTTTATTGTCTATTCCTCAAATTAAGCTCGGGTTTGTCATCATCATGGTTGTTGAATGGGCTCGAGTGTTCTGTTGGATTGGTTTGAAATCAGGTAAGTTTCATCTTTTGTTTTAATAGGGGGATTGCTTCAATTTCGTTGTGTTGCTAATTAAATTCACATAGTTTAGTTGTGCTTGTAATTGAGGTCTTAGAGTTGGTTTGCAGGAGCAAATCGAACGATTCTGGTGGTTGCTATCGAGAATTAAGGTGTGGATTCGAAAACTTTTCCTTTTTGTTATTGACGAAATTCTGATTTGGTTCTGTGAATTTTGACATGGTTTGTGGGTTTTTGAAATTTATCAACTGAAGTGTCGTTGTTGTGGAATCGATTGGAATTCTATGTGTTTTTTACTTATTCTTGAGTTAACGAGGGTTGGGGATCATTTCAACATCAAAGGCACGTTTTGCAGCCTATTTTAGTGTGGTTTCTTGACCACACAAGTGGCTACATTGGCTACAAGGGTGGCTCACACGGTCATGTGAAATTGGGAATTAGGGTTTTTGGGTGAATTTTGGTACCACACGACTTTGCCATAAGGGCATGTGTCCCACACGAGCGTGTGAGATCTCCACACCGCCATGTCTCCTCTATTCTTAATTTTTAGCACTTTTGGACAGTGAGTTGCACGGACTGCTCACAAGGGCGTACGTCCCCTCCGCACGGACGTGTGTGGCCTTCACATGGGCGTGTGGACCCCCAAACAGCCTGGGCATTTCCACATGGCCATGTGTTCCTACCTCGCCAAATTTTTGTACTGTGTTGATTTATGCTCTGTTTGTGGTTCTGTGTGTTTTGACCCTTGGCTAGGTCTTAGTAAAGGTAGTTGGGACTCTGTTTTGACTCGGACATATCTGTTATATGCAATCGTTGCTTTAGTTAAGTGACTCGTTAATGTGATATTACCTAATAAATGAGTATCTGCTTCAGAGGTTAAGTGATGTGGGTACGTGTGTGACTGCCTGGAAACTGTGTACATGGATTCTGTAATTAATTGACTGATTACGAGCTTTTGCGTCTGTGTAATTGACAGTGTTTGGTGTGCATTCTTGCATTTGCATTATAATTTCGGGTTTGGGATATGAAGAGAAGAAAGTCTGATCTGATTTGGCAGTTTCAACTGCAATACGTCTGTAAAGCGGTTTACCGTACAATTCGATACTTTTGGCAGCTCAGTTGCATATTATTTACATGGCTTCGTTCCACATGCGTGGTGTGTAGGGTTGGATGGGCCTTTCAAGGTCCTATGTGGTGTGCAGGGCTGGTTGAGCTTCTTATAGCTCATTTGTGGTGTGAATGGTGGATGAAGAGGTGTTTGGCTGGATGGGTGGGTTTCATGTTGATACTTTTGTTCCGCATTTTGTTTGTCTTTCTGATTACAAGATTAATGATTTATAGATCGATGTGTTCAGTACTGATGTGTCTGTTTTGGTTGTGATGATTATTTGGATATCAGATTGCCATTGTGATATTGTTTTTTTTTATTGTGGCACTTAATTTTTATTTTTCTGTTGATTCGATCTTACACCGAGCTTGTGTAGCTCACCCCTTTAGTTTCCCTTTTTTAGGTACTCTCGTTTTCTGTTTCTGTAGCTGGACTCGGTGTGCAGAGGTCTCGGACAGCTACGTTTAGAGTCAACTTTAAAAGTATTTTCATAAATTTCGCATTTATAAATAAATGATTTGAACTGTAAGTTTTATTTTAACTACTGTGGTATGAATTTTAGGTTTTATGCACGTAAGCGACTTTTGGACTAAATTTTTTGTAATATCGAAATTTTACAACGGAGAGTTTTACGTAACTTAAATACTGTATGTTTTCTAGCTGGTTAAACACAAAATTTACCTACAATCATTTCGGTGATCAATATAACCTCCGAGATTCAGTCTAAACTTCTAGGTCGGGTTTTGGGGCGTTACATTTAATAGTATTAGAGTCAGGTTTGCAAAAACTCAGCCTGTGTTTTTACGTATCCGTGTGCGCGCGTGTTTGTTTAAAAAAAAGGGTTTTGGTAAATTGTACCATAGTATTTTGAAATTATGTGTGTTTCACTGAGTTTGAGGAGATAAAATATTTGAGACTCTGATGCTGGTCCAGGGTAGAAATTCGAAACTGTAAGATTAGAAATGTAGATTTTCGTATGTATTTTGTGTTTCTTTTCTGAAAATGTAAATTAGTCACAAGACCGATATGGATTCTGATGGCTATGTGTGTGAGATTTAAATGTTTGGTATGGTAGGCTTCGGGTTTAGATTGCGCAGCGGGAGTATAGTGGTAGAGTTTGTGTTAGACAACTGTTCTGTTAGTGGGAAATTTCGAGGACGAAATTTCCTTAAAGAGGTGTGAGTTGTAACACCTCGGAATATGGGGTTGGAAGTTTTGAGATTTCTGGGTAGGGACAGTGGCTAGATCGGACAATTGGGTTTGTTGTTGTGTTTTAATGTCAGAATGGGTCTACTGATTTGGTGGTTGGTTATGTGTCAGTTTAGCTTGGGGTCTCAAGTTCGAGTCCTCATGTGGGCATTGAGGAATTTGTTTTATTTTTGTTGCTTTTAAGTTTTATTATTTATTTGTTTATTTATTTATTTCTATTTTATTTTATTTTAATGGGGTTATAAGGAATTTCATAAGAAATAAAAATAAAAAGGGACCACGTTCTTTTCCTCCCCCTCTTTGGATGTTTCTACCTTCTCCTTTTGTTTTTCAATTTTAAGATTTTGTTTTCTTCTTTTTCTTTTTTGTTCCTCAAATTAATCTCGAGTTTTTCATCTTCATGGTTGATTGATTGGGCTCGAGTGTTCTATTGGATTGGTTTGAAATCGGGTAAGTTTTGTCTTTTGTTTTAATGGGGGGATTGCTTCAATTTCGTTGTGTTGCTAATTAAATTCACATAGTTTAGTTGCAACAGCCCGGTTTTAGCTAAATCAAAATAGTGGTTTCGAAACCACAAATCCGAGATTGTAAAATTATTTTAATATTATTTTTGGTGTTTACAGCATGTTATTTGATGTGTGAAAATTTCGTGATTTAATTTTACCGATTGGTTAGTTAATTTAATAAAATGACTAAATCGCGTAAAATGTAAAAGTGGCATACTAATTGTTTAAGTGCTTATTTTCCATGATTTATTTAATTGGATGTCCTTATAATGTTATTTGACCAAGATTAGAGTAAGTGGACTGTAATATCCCGAATTAAGGCCTAATCGGAATAGTGGTTTCGTGACCACAAATCCGAGATAGAAATAATTATTTTATAATTATTTTGAGGTTTATGATATGATTGCATAATTGTGTGAAGATTTCGTGAAGAAATTTTTGGCATAACGAGTTTAATTTAAAGTTAGGGACTAAATCGAATAAGTTGCAAAACTTGCATTCTAGAAGTTTTTAGTATGAAATTGCTTTGAAATATTAATTAGGAGGTCTTAAATAGAAATTTGACCAATTTTAAGTTCATGGACAAAATTAGGACATGGAAGGAATTTTTGAAAGTTTAGTAAGGAGGGGCATTTTGGTCATTTGGATATTAAATGAAATAAAATGGGAAAAATAACACAAAATGGTCATCTTCTTCATATGGTTGCTGCCGAATTTTACTCTCTCCATAGCTAGGGTTTCTTCAACTTTCAAGCTTCATAGTAAGTGATTCCAAGCCCCGTTTTTAATGATTTTTACGTTTTTGAGATCCCGGTAGCTCGATTTAGCTTATACTAGCAATAATTTAACCTAGGGTTCATATTTGGAAAAATACCCATAGGTGAAATTTGTGTATTTTGATGTTTTATGATAGAATATGAGGTTTTAAATTATGTTAGACAACTTGTACTACTTGATTTTAAGCAAAAACGAGTAAAAGGGCTTAATCGGTAAAAATACCTAATAGTCATAAGTATATGTTAGAGTGAGAATTTGATGTTGACATAGAAGAGAAAAGTGATCAGCATGTTATAAAACATAAGAATAAGGAATAAAGTTTAATCTTGAGCCTAGGGGCAAAAGTGTAAATATGCAAAAGTTTAGGGGTAAAATTGTAATTTTTCCAAAATTTGAATTAAGGACTAATTTGATAATGTGAGTATTAAATAAGCTAAATGTGTTATTTTAGATCAAGAAAGACGTGGAATCGACCCCAATCGAGGAAAAGAAAAGATTGTGGACTAAATTGCAAAATCTTTGTATTTTGGTACCAAGGTAAGTTCATGTGTAAATAATGTAGCATAATTGTTATTTTTAAGTTATTGATGTCAATTATATGATATGCTGATTTTTATCATGAAATATATGCTTTGTGGTTATTTTCGAATAAAATGTAAATTATGTGAGCTAGTTGTTAAATATAAATTGTTACCGAGTATTGGTTTCGGCATTCTACGGAAGACGGCAAGGATATGTGTTCGAGGAAAATCCCGTTTGAACCTTAGGAATAGATTAGGATACAAGTGACATGTCACTAGGATGGTTGAGCATTCGAACTCGTTGAGTTGAGTCTGAGTTCACTTATGGATGCGAATGTCCGAACTCGTTGAGTTGAGTCCGAGTTCGTGAGATGTAACTAGGCATCCGAACTCGTTGAGTTGAGTCCGAGTTCACTTATGGATGCGAACGCCCGAGCTCGTTGAGTTGAGTCCGAGTTCACTTATACGAACGCCCGAGCTCGTTGAGTTAAGTCCGAGTTCACTTAGGGGCGGGTTACATGATTGCTTGATTGCATATGTGGCACTTATGTGCAAATTATCCATATATCCGAATTATATTCCGATGTGTTCAACGGGTAAAGTTCTACTCAAATGGAGGAGTACTTAAGATGAAAGGGACGTATTGGTAAGTGTTTTAAAATGGATACTTTGAACAGGTATGTACTTAACCCTCGGGTTGAGTATTGATACAACAACGATAAGGTAGTAAGATGATGAATGATGATTAGAGATGAGATTTATGTTTTGGTGATACCATGCTAATATTGTATGGTTTAATTGCTTTGTTATGTTACTTGTTATTTACATATGAACTTACTAAGCATTTATGCTTACTCCCTCCTTCTTATTTATTGTAGTTTTGGACAAGCCAGCTCAAGAATCGGGATAGGTCGAAGGCTCGGTCACACTATCTGAAGGACTTTTTGGTAAATGGCTTGTAAATTTAAGTATGGAATGTATAGCAATATACCTATTTGGTGTAAATGATCTTATAATATGGAGATGGATTGGTTGAGAAAATGTTTGATAATGATAAGCCATGGAAATGGTTAGTTTAGATTATGTTTGATGTCATGGAAGGTTAATAGGTTATCTAGTTCATAAAAACTCATGAAAAGATGAAAATTTGCCCTAAACAGAACATTGTAGCAACACTGATATGAGTTTGAAAATTCACTAAAAATCGTAGAAATCGAATTTTGTGATGGATTAAATATGAAATTGAAACTTAGTATGTCTAGTTTCACATAAAACAAACGAAACAGGTAAAGAAATTATATGTTAGAAGATATTTGAATTTTAGTGAAACAGGGCCAGAGCCATTTTTGGATCCCCTGTTCCAACTTTATAAATTCACCATAAATTGTAAAGATATAATTAGGTGTTGTATTTTATATTCTCAGAATCCTTATTTAGTCTAGTTTCAGGAGAAACAAACCTCATAGTCATATGAATTTTTTAAAGAGATAAATGTGGTTCGTAGTAAACAGAGGTCAGTCCAGTCAAGTCCTGAAATAGGGGTAACTTTAACTAATAAACTGTACTAATTGGCCGAACAAAAAATTCTGAAAAAAAATTAGTAAATAGGTATATGAGTCTAGATTCAGGGAAAATTTACGGATCTTGATTTCGAGTTTCTTAACTCGAGATATGATTTTTCTTGTAACTGTGACGCAAGTAGCTAGAAAGCTGTGAATGTAGAAACAAATGATCCAAAGTTTTTTTTTTTAAATGTTAAATTAAGTCTAGTAACTCCTCATACTCGACTCCGGCGACGGTCTCGGGTAAGGGGGCGTTACATGGACATTTATGGACAACCATTAATTAATTTATAACTTAAATATTCATGCGTAAAATGGTAAATTATGTATTAATGTTAATAAATTAAAATAAACAAAAGGTTACCGGAGTGTTCATCTTTGTTTGCCGAAATTTGAAGAAGAAAGAAGACAACCATGGCTATTTAGGGTTCGGTCATTTGAAGCTTCAATTGGTATGTGATTTTTGTTTAGTTTTTTATGATTTTTACGTTTTTGAGATCGTTGCTTCGTATATTAGCTAGCCCATGCTTTAATTTTCGGATTTGATGATGAATTTGTGAAATGCCATTGATGAATATTCAAGCTTTTTGTTGTTTGATGATGAAAAATAAATATTTGTTGTTAGATTTTCGTAGTTTATTAAGTGATTTTTGATAAAAATGCTTATTAAGGATTAAATTGTGAAATTTGTAAATTGAGGGGTTAAAATGTGAATAAATGGAATTAATGGGCTGCTAGGGATCTAGGGAAGATTCGGCCATGCTTGGGTTTGATGAAATTTTGTGTATTTTGTGTTGTTTTGAAATAGGGACTAAATTGTGAAAATGTGAAATGTTAGGGGCTAAAGTGAAAAATTCCCATTTATGTGTTTTGGGGTGAAATTGAATGAATATGTGATTAAATAAGTTAAATTTGAATTGATTTAGATTAAAAAAGAAAGAAATTAGATTTGGATCGAGGGAAGTCGAAAGTTGTTGAATAGTTGTTCCAATCCGTTTGTTTCCGTACGAGGTAAGTTTATATGCAAATAAATATTTTTAAATTTAATTTTATATTTATATATGTCGCTGAATTGAATTGAGCATTGGAGGACTTGTTTTTAGCATGAATTGATTGCGTTACGAAGTTGAAAGCCCCGTATGAACCTTAGGAATAGTATAGGATACTGATGTCATGACATTAGGACTTCCGAGGTGTGATTTCGTGTAAGACCATATCTGGGACATTGGCATCGATATGAGATTACGTGTAAGACCCTGTTTGGGTCAGAGGCATCGATATGTGATAATATGTAAGACCATATCTAAGATATGGCATTGTATGTGATATATGTGTTTCCGAGTATCCTTAACGATTCCAAATGGTTCAACGGGCAATGTCAAAATGAGACCGAATGTGAATTTGAGCTAAATGATTCAGGTACATATGAAGTTTATATGTTCATTGAAAAATAAGGTAAGTGAAGTTACTTAACATAGTAATATGGATTATATGAGAAAAGTGATTGTATATGTGTATTAGATCAGTTAAATGTGGCCTATTTGAATTGAATTATTAATGTTCTTGTGATGATTTATTTGCTTATGGCTTACTAAGCTTTCAAAGCTTACCTTGTGTGTTCTTTTATTGTTTTATAGATATATAAAGCTAGCTCGAGCTCAGGGATCGTTAAGGATCATCGTCACACTATCAATCACTATTTCGGTACTTTGAAAGCTTGTACTTATGATATATGGCATGTACAGGCTAGTTTTGATACGGTTGGTTTTGAATTGTGTATAAATAGCCATGCGAAAATGGCTTGATAATGATGTTAATGTTTGTGAATAATCAGCCTTGTTAATTAGCTCATTTTGGGAAGTTTGTTTGATGATATATTTTGCATTTGTGGATAGTTACAATTTGGTTTGAGTGATGGTAATATGGTTAATTATTCGGTTAGATGTTAATGTTGGTATGTATTCATATTTGATATGTAATGACTATGTTATGCCATGTGAATTTGGCTATTTGATGTGGGTTATTAATGACCTATGTTTTGATGTATAAATTGCCTTGTGAATTGGTTTGTGAATCATGAAAATCACTTTGGTCATTTTGTGAGATAAATTATGATATATGATATATATTTACATTTGGCTAATGATAGGTAAAATAAATACATATGCTTATGACATGTTTATTTGTTGTTCGATATTTAAAGGTCAAGTTGTTGGTTTAATGCTTAATTACGAAATGTGTTATATATATGATTTGTTTTGTTTTGATATGCGAATGTGCATAGGTATATAAAATGGTACGCTGGTAATTAGTTAATAAAATAGATGTATACAAATGGATGTCTTGATATATGCTCGGTATATGAAATGAAATATGTTTGATTATAATTTAGGTATTCGAATGCCTTGAAATTGATGGACATATGCTTTGAACATTGAATTTATGAAGTGTTAGAAATATGGTATTTATGTACGTTAGTTTGGTTCGAAATTTGAACAAATAAATGTAATTGAAATAGTTGAGTTTTGAAGCATAGTTCGTACATGAGATGCGGTTAGTAAAGTATGATTGTTTTATGTTGGTTATGTACATTAAATATGTGAATTTGTCTTATAGGAAATAAGAGGATAGTTGTTATTTGAGATTGAAAATTTTATAAAGGAAATGATATTACTTTGTGCATAAATTATAATAAATGATTGTTCGGAACTGTATTTTGATCGATAATGCCTCGTAACCTTAATCCGGCGACAGAAATGGGTTAGGGGTGTTACATTAGTTGTGCTTGTAATTTAGGTCTCGGAGTTGGTTTGCAGGAGCGAATCGAATGATTCTAGTGGTTGCTATCGCGAATTAAGGTGTGGGTTTGAAAACTTTTCCTTTTTGTTATTGACGAAATTCTGATTTGGTTCTATGAATTTTGACATGGTTTGTGGGTTTCTGAAATTTATGAATTGAAGTGTCATTGTTGTGGAATCGATTGGAATTCTGTGTGTTTTTTACTTATTCTTGAGTTAATAAGGGCTGAAGATAGTTTCGACATCAAAGGCACGTTTTGCAGTCTATTTCGGTATGGTTTCTTGACCACACGGGTGACCACACGGACGTGTGCCCCACATGGGTGGCTCACACGGTTGTATGTCCCACATGGGTGGCTCACATAGTCGTGTGAAATTGCGAATTAGGGTTTTTGGGGGAATTTTGGTACCACACGACCTGGCCACATGGGTATGTGTCCCACACGGGCGTGTAAGATCTCCACACCGCCGTGTCTCCTCTATTCTTAATTTTTAGCACTTTTGGACAGTGAGTTGCACGAGCTGCTCACACGGGCGTGTGTGGCCTTCACACGGGTGTGTGTGGCCTTTACACGATCGTGTGTGGCTTTCACACGGGAGTGTGTGGCCTTTACATGGGCGTGTAGACCCCCACACGGCTTGGTCATTTCCACACAGCTGGGGCACATAGCCATGTGGTCCTACCTCGCCAAATTTTTTCTGACCCTTGGCTAGGTCTTTCCATATCATATATGCATGACTAACTTTTTTAGATATGGACCATATCATCATGAATTCACACAAACTCTTTCAATTTTCATTGATTTGTGGATCTCATGGAATTCTCAATGTAACGCCCCCACGCCCGAAACCGTCATCGGAGTTAAGCTTGAGGTGTTACTAATCTTATTTTACCTTTTTAAACAATTCTAACTACTTATATTAATTTTCGGAATAAACTGTTTTTCTGCGTCATGGTTGCTTAAAAATTCATATCTCGAGTTACGAAACTCGAAATCCAGTTCTGTAAATTTTCCCTGAAAATAGACTCATATATCTATTTACTAATTTTTTTCTAGAATTTTTGGTTGAGCCAATTAGTACAGTTTATTAGTTAAAGTTACTCCTGTTTCAGAATTCGACTGCACTGACCTCTACTTACTAGGAACCACTTTTCTCCCTGTAAAAAAATTTATATGACAATAATGTTTGTTTCTATTAAAACTAAATTCAATAAGGATTCTAACCATATAAAGTGCACCACCTAATTATTTTTATAAAATTTATAGTGAATTTCTAAAGTTGAAACAGGGGATCTAGAAATTGCTCTGGCCCTATTTCACTAAAACTCAGATATCTTATAAAATACAAAACCTTTACCTGATTTGCTTATTCCATATGAAAATAGACACAATGATCTTTAATTTCATATATTATTAACTACAAACCATGTCTCTACAAATTTTTGTGATTTTTCAAAATCACGTTATTTCTGATACTTGAATCCGTTTTTAAGTTACTTTCACATTTTTCATAATTCTCATGTGATAGTTACTACTTAATCATACATACTATTAAACATGTATATCATCAGCCATTCTATTAGCTAATCACTAGAAAATATTTACACATCATTCATTGATCATATCATATCAAAAGAAACCAAGTTCCTATACATGCCATACACAAAACGAAACGTCTAACTATACCAATGTAATTTCTTCGATAGTGTGATCGGGTCTCCGATGTTTCCTTCGATCCCCGAGTGGCTTGATAAAAACTATAAGAAAAAGAAAATAAGAGAGTAAGCACTAGGCTTAGTAAGCTTACAAGCAAATAAATTACAACATTCAACATAATAAATAAATATACATCAAGTCACCTAGCCTCATAAACTTTCTTTACTTCTCATTTTCTACCTTCTTCTTTACTCACTTACCTTCTTTCTTACCTGACCTTTCACTATTCATAAATATAATCTACCTTCCCTTTTTGCTGATAATTCACTATGATTTAACATATACAATGATCCGATGAACCACTCGGAATACTAAGGATACTAGGGTCGTTCCTGTCTATCAATATCCTACCAATGCCATGACTTCGACATGGACTTACATGAATTATTCCTATCTCCAATGCCATATTTATATATATAATATGGGCTTATATGGCTCATTCCTGTCTCCAAAGCCATATATTTGATATGGACTTACATGGCTCATTTTTATCCTGTCCTGTCAACCCCAATATCCTAATATTCCTAAGGTTCAAATGGGGCTTCCTAATGCTTTTTCTCTGCTACTTCGCCTTTAATTCGACTTTAAATATTCTAAAAAAATAAGTATATAAATGCTGGAAATTAACAATAATAATGTAAAATATAAGAATACTGTAAACTTACCTTTATACAAAATGTGACTAAACTTTACAATTTAGCCCTTTACTTTTTCTTTTCCCCAATCTACTCCTGAATTTCGTTCTTCTTGATCTATAATAGCAAATTTAACTTATTTAATATTCACATTTATCAAATCAGCCCTTTGCTCAAACTTTGAAAAATTACATTTTTACCCCTAAACTTTTGCATATTTACACTTTTACCTCAAATCTCGTAAATTAAACTTCAACCTATTTTCTTATGTTTTATGACATGATGATCATTTTTCCCTTCTATGGCAGCATCAAATTCATACTCTAACATGCACTTATGACTATTATGTATTTTATCGATTAAGCCCTTTTACTCGTTTTTACCTAAAACCGAGTAGCACAAGTTGTCTAACATAATCTAGGACCTCATATTCTATCATAAAATATCAAAATAAACACTTTTAACCTATGGGTATTTTTCCAAATATGAACCCTAACTTAAATTATTGCTAGCATAAGCTTTATCGAGCTACCGGGACTCCGAAAACGTAAAGAACATTAAAAACGGGGCTTGGACTCACTTACTATGGAGCTTGAAAATTGAAGAAACCCTAGCTATGGAGAGAGCAAAATTCGGCAGCAACCATATGAGAAAGATGACCATTTTGTGTTATTTTTCCCATTTTATTTCATTTAATATACAAATGACCAAAATGCCCCTCCTTACTAAACTTTCAAAAATTCCTTCCATGTCCTAATTTTTGTTCATGAACTTAAAATTGGTTAAATTTCTATTTAAGACCTCCTCATTAATATTCCAAAACAATTTCATACTAAAAACTTCTAGAATGCAAATTTGCAAATTATTCGATTTAATCCCTAACCTCAACTTAAGCACTTTATGCATAAAATTTCATCACGAAATTTTCACACAATCATGTAATCATATCATGAACCTCAAAATAATAATAAAATAAATTTTTATACCTCAGATTTGTGGTTTCGTAACCACTGTTCCGTTTAGGCCCTATTTCGGGATGTTACATTTCTCCCCCCTTTAGGGATTTTCGTCCCCGAAAATCTTACACATGAAGAAATTTGGGTACTTTTTTTAGCATAGCCTCTTGGGTTCCCATGTAGCCTCGTCTACCCCATGTCTATTCCATAGTACTTTCACAAGTGCAATACTTTTGTTCCTTAATTGCTTTACCTCTCGAGCTAGAATCTTTCTTTGGTTATTCACCGTAAGTCATGTCCATTTGAATCTCAACCTCTGTCTGAGAAATCACATGTGACGGATCTGAACGATAACGACGTAGCATAGACACATGAAATACATTATGAATCTTCTCTAACTCAATCGGCAAAGCTAACCGATATGCTAATGGTCCGACTCTCTCAATCACTTCAAACGGTCCAATAAAACGTGGACTTAGTTTGCCTTTCTTGCCAAATCTAAGAACTTTCTTCCACGGGGATACTTTCAAAAAAACTTTGTCACCAACTTGATATTCAATCTCTTTTCTCTTCAAATCTGCATACGACTTTTGTCTGTCTGAAGCTGCTTTCAAGCAATCTCGATGATTTTACTTTCTCTTACATTTTCCTTAACTAGATCAACCCCAGAATCTGATCTTCCTTAAGCTCTGTCCAATACAAAGGTGTGCGACATTTACGTCCATACAAAGCTTCATAAGGTGCCATCTTCAAACTCGACTGATAACTATTATTATAGGCAAACTCTACTAATGGTAAATATTTTTCCCAACTGCCTTGAAATTCCAGTACACAGCATCTAAGCATATCTTCAAGTACCTGAATAACTCTCTCTGACTGACCGTCGGTTTGAGGATGGAAAGCTGTACTAAAACTCAACTTTGTGCCCAAAGCTTTCTGTAATTTCTTCCAAAATCGTGAAGTAAATCTTGGATCTCTGTCTGAAATGATCGATAATGGTACCCCGTGTAGTCTGACTATCTCTGAAATATACAACTCGGCCAACTTGTCAAGTGCATAATCCATACGAACTGGGATAAAATGAGCCGACTTTGTTAATTTATCAATCACAACCCATACTGCATCTTTCTTTCTCGGTGTAAACGGTAATCCTGTCACAAAATCCATAGTAATTCGATCCCATTTCCACTTAGGGACTAGCACGGGCTGCAATAAACCTGAAGGTACCTGATGTTCGGCCTTTACCCGCTGACAGATCAAGCATCTAGAAACAAACTCTGAAATGTCCCTTTTCATTCCTACCCACCAATACATTTTCTTCAAATCATTATACATCTTTGTACTACCTGGATGAATAGACAAAGAACTACTATGTGCTTCCTGTAAGATCTTTCGAATAAGCTCATCATTCTTCGGTACGCATACCCTGTCTCTGAACATCAAACAACCGTTAGAATTGATCTGAAAATCTGACTCTATATCCGACTCACACTGATCTCTTTTGGCTAACAACTCACTGTCATTTTTTCAGAGCTTCACAAATTTCTTCAAGAAACATTGGTTTGGCTCTCAACTCAGCTAAGATAAAACCATCATCTGATAAAGCTAGACTAGTGTTCAAAGCTCTTAATGCAAACAAAGATTTCCTACTCAAAGCATCAGCAACAACATTTGCCTTACCTGGGTGATAATCGATCACTAGCTCATAATCTTTAATCAACTCTAACCATCTTCTTTGCCTCAAATTCAAATCTTTTTGAGTCATCAAATATTTCAAAATTTTGTGATCAGTAAATATGTGGCACTTCTCACCGTACAAATGATGTCTCCAAATTTTTAGCGCAAAAACAATGGCAGCTAGCTCTAAATTATGTGTCGGATAGTTCTTCTCATGTGACTTTAGCTGTCTAGAGGCATAAGCGATTACCTTCCCTTCCTGCATAAGTACACAACCAAGTCCATCCATAGACGCATCACTGTAAATCACAAACTCCTTACATGGTTCTGGTTGTACTAAAACAGGAGCTTTAGTCAACAATGTTTTTAACTTATCAAAACTCTGTTGACACTTCTCAGTCCATTCAAACTTGACATCCTTTGCAGCAATTTTGTCAGCGGGGTAGCTATCATAGAAAATCCCTCTACAAATCATCTATAATATCCGACAAGACCAAGAAAACTTCTAACTTCTGATACATTTCTAGGAGGCGTCCAATCAACAATGGTTGAAATCTTGCTCGAATCAACCTTAATACCTTCACCTGAGACAATATGTCCAAGAAAACCAACTTCTCGTAACCAGAACTCACTTTTGCTGAACTTGGCATACAACTGATTATCTCTCAGAATTTGTAAAACTATTCTCAAATGCTCTGCATGCTCAGTCTCATCATGAGAATAAATCAAAATATCATCAATGAACACAACTACAAACTTATCCAGGTACGGTCTGAAAATTTGATTCATTAAGTCCATGAAAATGGCAAGAGCATTAGTCAAGCCAAATGGCATCACAAGGAACTCATAATGACCATACCTAGTCCGTAGCGCCTTTGGGACATCGACTCTTTAACTCGCATGGCGATAGTATCCGAATCTCAAATCTATCTTGGAAAACACAGTAGCTCCCTTCAATTGATCAAACAGATCATCAATTCTAGGCAATGGATACTTGTTCTTTACTGTTACCTTGTTAAGTTGTCGATAATCTATGCACAATCTCATCGATCCGTCTTTCTTTTTCACAAATAGCACTGGTGCACCCCATGGTGAACTACTGGGTCTTACAAAGCCTTTATCTGTTAATTCCTGCAACTGAGCTTTCAATTCTTTCAATTCCAACGGAGCCATTCTATAAGGAGCAATAGAAATGAGCGTGGTACCTGGAATCAACTCAATACCAAACTCAACTTCTCTAACAGGAGGCAAACCTGGTAGTTCTTCCGGAAACACATCGGGAAACTCACATACCACAGGCACTAATTCAATTTTCAATTCTGGATCTTTAGTGTTCAACACAAAAGCAAGATAAGCTTCATACCCTTTTTTCAAACATTTCTGAGCAGACATAACAGAAATTATGGAAAATGAACTATCTGACTCTTCTGAATTAACCCAAATAATTTCGCCATTTTCACACTTCAACTCAATAAATTTCTTCCCACAATTCACTATCACATCATGTGTAGTCAACCAATCCATACCAAGAATCATATCAAACTCATCAAATGGCAATAGCATGAGATCGTAGGAAAAGCAGAGCCTCTAATCATCAAAGGACAATTTCTACATACTTTATCTACTAATACATGCTTGCCTAATGGATTCGATACTTTAATCACAAATTCTGTAGATTATATAGGCATACTTATACTAGGCATCAATTTCTTGCAAACATATGAATGAGTTGAACCCGGATCAATCAAAGCAATGACATTAATATTATGTAGAGAAAATGTACCCGTAATCACATCGGGGAAGGATGCCTCTTCGCGTGCACGAATAGCATAAGTCCTTGCAAGGGCTCTAGCATCTGGTCTCACAGCTGAATCTCTTGAAGTACCTCTATTACTTGCTCCTACTCCCGGTTGCCTCGGTAATCTACCTCTAGTAGGAGCATTTCCGGATCTAGCACTCTGTGTTATCTCTCGATTAGCTACCTCTGGACATTCTCGTACAAAATGATCTGGAGCACCACATTTATAACAAACATTTTCGCCTGCCCGAATAGGACCATAATGAAGTCTACCATACCGTGGACACCCTGATCTACCCTGTCCAACATTACCTACACTCGCAGTCGAGGTGGTCTGAGCCTTCGAATCCTTAAATCTGCTGCCTCTATTCTGACTAGAATACCTGGCTGAGAAACTAGATCTGTTAAAAAACTCCTTTGGCCTTTTGGATGTAGCTTGGAATGACTCGCCCATCTCTCTCTTCTTTGTATCTTGTGTCTCTGTCTCAACTTTGCCTTTTCTTTTAATAGCTCCTCGCTTACAGCTCTCTCAACTAAAATAACGAACTCTTTTATTTCTAGGACACCCACTGACAGTCGGATATCATCATTTAGCCCATCCTCAAACCTTTTACACATGATAGCCTCTGTGGACACACATTCTCTAGCATAATTACTAAGCCTGACAAATTCACGCTCATAATCGGTCACCGTCATATTACCTTGTTTTAATTCCAGGAATTCTTTTCTCTTCTGATCAATAAACCTCTGACTAATGTACTTTTTACGAAATTCCTCCTGAAAGAAATCCCAAGTGACCCTCTCCTTTGGTACAATTGATACAAGTGTTTTCCACCAGTGGTAAGCTAAGTCTCTAAGAAGTGATACTACACATTTCATACATTCCTCGGGTGTACAAGATAATTCGTCAAAGACTCTGATAGTATTTTCTAACCAAAATTCTGCTCTTTCTGCATCATCATCCTTTGTTGCTCGGAACTCTTCTGCCCCTTGTTTCCTGATTCTATCAACTGGTGGCTTTTCTTTTATCACTGTACCTATGACTGGGGAAGCTTGAGCTGCATGGGTAGCCTGAAAATCATGAGGGGGTGGAGGTCTAACTGCCGGATTCGTACGAACGAACTCGGCAAACAAATCATTCAAAGCTTGGAAGAGAGCTTCTCGAGTCACTCCTCCCGATTAATCATTCTTCGCCTATTCTCGGATGGCGCTGCCCTTTCCATGGGCAGCGCGCATTACTTTCTACATCATCATCACCAGCTCGCTCGGGATCCATTACTATAAAACAAAATATTTAAAAATCGTCAGGAGTCGTCACACTATCAAAATACAGGTATGGCATGTATAGCTAGACTTTTACTCACACTAACTGTTCCGAGAACCGACTAAACCTGCTCTGATACTAAATGTAACACCCCCACGCCCGAAACCGTCATCGGAGTTAAGCTTGAGGTGTTACTAATCTTATTTTACCTTTTTAAACAATTCTAACTACTTATATTAATTTTCAGAATAAATTGTTTTTCTGTGTCATGGTTGTTTAAAAATTCATATCTCGAGTTACAAAATTCAAAATCCAATTCCGTAAATTTTACCTGAAAATAGACTCATATATCTATTTACTAATTTTTTTCTAAAGTTTTTGGTTGATCCAATTAGTACAGTTTATTAGTTAAAGTTACCCCTGTTTTAGAATTCGACTGCACTGACCTCTACTTACTACGAACCACTTTTCTCCCTGTAAAAAAATTTGTATGACAATACCGTTTGTTTCTATTAAAACTAGATTCAATAAGGATTCTAACCATATAAAGTACACCACCTAATTATGTTTATAAAATTTATGGTGAATTTCTAAAGTTGAAACAGGGGATCTAGAAATTGCTATGGCCCTATTTCACTAAAACTCAGATATCTTATAAAATACAAAACTTTTACCTGCTTTGCTTAGTCCATATGAAAATAGACACAATGAGCTTTAATTTCATATATTATTCACTATCAAACCATGTCTCTACAAATTTTTGTGATTTTTCAGAATCACGTTATTTCTGATACTTGAATCCGTTTTTAAGTTACTTTCACATTTTTCATAATTTTCATGTGATAGTTACTACTTAATCATACATACTATTAAACATGTATATCATCAGTCATTCTATTACCTAATCACTAGAAAATATTTACACATCATTCATTGATCATATCATATCAAGAGAAACCAAGTTCCTATACATGCCATACACAAAACGAAACGTCTAACTATACCAATATAATTTCTTCGATAGTGTGATCGGGTCTCCGACGTTTCCTTCGATCCCCGAGTGGCTTGATAAAAACTATAAGAAAAAGAAAATAAGAGAGTAAGCACTAGGCTTAGTAAGCTTACAAGCAAATAAATTACAACATTCAACATAATGAATAAATATACATCAAGTCACCTAACCTCATAAACTTTCTTTACTTCTCATTTTCTACCTTCTTCTTTACTCACTTACCTTCTTTCTTACCTGACCTTTCACTATTCATAAATATAATCTACCTTCCCTTTTTGCTGATAATTCACTATGATTTAACTTATACAATGATCCGATGAACCACTCGAAATACTAAGGATACTAGGGTCGTTCCTGTCTATCAATATCCTGCCAATGCCATGTCTTCGACATGGACTTACATGAATTATTCCTATCTCCAATGCCATATTTATATATATAATATGGGCTTACATGGCTAATTCCTTTCTCCAAAGCAATATATCTGATATGGACTTACATGGCTCATTTCTATCCTGTCCTGTCAACCCCAATATCCTAATATTCCTAAGGTTCAAACGGGGCTTCCTAATGCTTTTTCTCTGCTACTTCGCCTTTAATTCGACTTTAAATGTTCTCAAAAAAAATAAGTATATAAATGTTAGAAATTAACAATAATAATGTAAAATATAAGAATATTGCATTTATTTACTGTAAACTTACCTCGATACAAAATGTGACTAAACTTTACAATTTAGTCCTTTACTTTTTCTTTTCCCCGATCTACTCCTGAATTTCGTTCTTCTTGATCTATAATAGCAAATTTAACTTATTTAATATTCACATTTATCAAAACAGTCCTTTGCTCAAACTTTGAAAAAATTATATTTTTACCCCTAAACTTTTGCATATTTACACTTTTACCCCAAATCTAATAAATTAAACTTCAACCTATTTTCTTATGTTTTATGACATGCTGATCATTTTTCCCTTCTATGGCAGCATCAAATTCATACTCTAACATGCACTTATGACTATTAGGTATTTTACCGATTAAGCCCTTTTTACTCGTTTTTACCTAAAACCGAGTAGCACAAGTTGTCTAGCATAATCTAAGACATCATATTCTATCATAAAACATCAAAATAAACACTTTTCACCTATGGGTATTTTTCCAAATATGAACCCTAACTTAAATTATTGCTAGCATAAGCTTTATCGAGCTACCGGGACTCCGAAAACGTAAAGAACATTAAAAACGGGGCTTGGACTCACTTACTATGGAGCTTGAAATTTGAAGAAACCCTAGCTATGGAGAGAGCAAAATTCGGCAGCAACCATATGAGAAAGATGACCATTTTGTGTTATTTTTCCCATTTTATTTCATTTAATATGCAAATGACCAAAATGCCCCTCCTTACTAAACTTTCAAAAATTCCTTCCATGTCCTAATTTTTGTCCATGAACTTAAAATTGGTTAAATTGCTATTTAAGACCTCCTCATTAATATTCCAAAACAATTTCATACTAAAAACTTCTAGAATGCAATTTTGCAAATTATTCGATTTAATCCCTAACCTCAACTTAAGCACTTTATGCATAGAATTTCATCACGAAATTTTCGCACAATCATGTAATCATATCATGAACCTTAAAATAATAATAAAATAAAATTTTCTACCTCGGATTTGTGGTTTCGTAACCACTGTTCCATTTATGCCCTATTTCGGGATGTTACACTCAAAACCTTAAAATCAATTTCGAATACCCTAACTTATGATTTCATCAAGTTTAAATTCAAAAATAAAAACAATACTAATCCATATGAATTCTTAGGTTTAAATTCAAAATAAAAAATTAATAATCTATATGAAAATGAAACGTAGAATCATTCCCGCTTCCCTCAATCAATATCTAATTCTTAAAATCTTGATTTTAACTTCTCAAATCTAGCGCTTCAGTCTCTTGAAAAATATGAAGTTTTGCATTATGAAAATTTTGACTATTCATATAGCACTTCGGTTTCATGAAATATTTGAAGTTTTACATGAAACAAAATTCCAAACTACTCCACTAAAACAAAAAGGTTCCTCCAAGAAAATTACCCGATTTGTATTGTCTATGGTCTGGAGTCTCCATTTTGATTTTTGTTACAAGAGTCTTACTCCATTTCCTGCTAACAAGATTTTCTAAATAAAATAAAAAAAATTTACATAGAAATGATAATCTACTATCTAAATACATATAAAAAAAAATCAACTAATTATAACCATTTTAATTTTAAGAACCATAACTTTGAAAAATAATAACATGCATAAGATTTAGAATATCATTTTCCATCAATTTAATCAATACACAAAAAGGAAAATCAGTTCATACTATTAGACAAAATATAGGCTTTAATGTTAGTTCTTGGAAAATCATTTAGAAAAGTTGCTACAGTTGGAATAGTGAAATTTAAAAAAAAAATTCTAAAGTGGAATTTAGTTTTATATCTAAAAAAATAAACCCGATCAAATAAGTACATATTTAGTAAGATTTAAGAAAAAGTCTAAATCACGGCTCTAAAAAGATATCCAAACTTTCTTATCAACCAAAATAAAGTATGATGTCTTCGAATTTCTAATTAATTAATCTTTTTCGTTATTCTCGAATTTATAATTACTTAGAAAATGTAATCTAACTAAAAGAAATGAACACAACACAAACAATAAGACTCCCTAGGAGCGCCTTGCAATATATCTTAAATGAATACTTAAAAGAAGTAGTCGAAAATTTCAAGTACACAATAATAAAATTAGTTATATTCTGAGCACAAATCTTAAGAATAGACTGTCAAATTTATCTGACATCAACATTTCCCTGATGACGTACAGTATATATTCTCTAACATACTACTTGAACTCTTCATCCATCGCATCATTTGTCGGCGAATCTTCGATCAATGTTTGCAGCTATGTATGGATAATTCTTGATCAAACTCGACATTACCTTTTCTAGATCAATTTAAGATTGATCGATTAAGGGCTAATTTGGCAATGCTTTTGAAAAGTGCTTTTTAAAAGTGCTGTGGGAAAGTGTTTTTTAGAAGTACTTTTTAGAAGTATTTTTGAAAAGTTTGGTTAAAATTTGACTATTTAGCATTGCTGTCAAAAAGTGCTTTTGAGAAATAAAATGTCCATTTTAGACATGTTATTATCAAGTAACAAATATGCATTTAAATAATATTTAAATTAGTTAATATTATTATATTTTAGTAAGAATATAAAAAAATTATTATAACTTCTTGTTAATATTTTAATATATAAAATATAAATTTTAAATATTTTTAAGCAATAGATATTAATTATTTATAAAATTTAATTAGAATATATAAACTATATTTTAAATATTTAAATATACAATTAAATATTTGTTATTAGTATTTTAAAAAATATTTTTTTATTTTTAATTAATAATTTTGACACATTTGTAATTAAGCATCAAGAAAAAAAAAGAGAAAGTACTATATTATTGGAGGGGTGAAAAAGTAATTAAGCACTAAAAGTGCTTTTGCGAGAGGAAAAGCTAAAAATTTTAGCTTCTTCTTTTCAGAAGTGCTTTCTGAAAAACTAAAAAATTCAGCCAAAAGTAACTTGTTCTGCATAATTTTTCTTCCAGAGATGCTTTTGAAAAGCAATGCAGAACTGACCCTAAAACAACTCATTCAATTAGAAGGCCCTGATTAGGGCTATGTCTTTCAACGTGATTGTGGCTTCACTGCAGTGAAAGTGGAAGTTAAAAAGGTGTTTTAACTCCACATTTCCACCATATCTACAAGGAATGACAGCTGCATGGGAAAGTGAGGTCTTTTTAGCTACCTTAAAAAAGCAACTACTTGCAGCTACACCTTTAGTTGATGTTGATTCTCATTCAATATTGAAAATTCACCATTTCATGGAATTCAAATAGTTTGATCCTCATGCTTAGAAATGGTAGCAAGTCGGATATCTTCGTTTTTTGAATTACCTAGATCCAAGTTCACAAATAGCCTAAAAATCTAAATATGCAAATTTTCCTAGTATCATTATCTAAATTCAAATCCGAATTAAATATTATTATTTATTGAATATCTATATCTACAAAAAAAATCTTAAATTAATATTTTTAATCATATGTTAGATACCTAAGTCCTCACAAATTCAAATCAACAAAATAATATAAAATCAAACAATAATTTAATTTTAAATACAATTTATTTATAATTAACAATTAATAAATGCAAACTAGCAAAAGTAGATAATTAACAATCCAAACAAATTAAACATAAAATTTTAAAATAATTTAAATATTCCCAACAACTTAAGTAAAATAATTTCAAACAAATTAAAAATTTCACAACAATCTACAAAAAATTCGAATTTAACATTTTCAATCATATGCCGGGTATCTGAATTCGTGAAATCTGAAGTTGAATTCGCAAGATAACATAAAATCAAACAAAAAAAGTTAATTATTTTAAATAAAATTTATTCATAACAACAAATAAATGAAAATTAAAAAAGTAGTTAAATAACAATCAAAATATATTAAATTTTACAATTTTACAATAATTTAAATATACCTATTAACTTAAACACAATAATTTCAAACAAATTAAAAGTTGGCCATTTTACTCAAAAAAGTCCTTTTCTAAAAATATTTACGGAAATGGGCCAACTTTTTTATTATTTACTGGAAAGGGCCGAATTCCCCGAAAACGCGTCCACGTCAGCGCGATCTCCAGTGATGTGTCAGCAAAACGCTTCCCTACAGACGCATTTTGCCCTGATTTTTTTAGGGTTAGGGTTTTCTACTTGGTTTATGGTTTTAGGGTTAGTGTTTTAGGGTTTTTAAAGAAAAAATTAATTAAATTAGGGTTTAAACTTAATTAATTAAATTAACTATTAATTAAAAAATCAATTAAATTAGGCCTTAGGGTTTTAGGGTTAATTAATTGAATTATGTTTTAGTTTTTTAAAAATAATTTTGTGTTTAGGGTTTTGGAAGAAATATATTAGCAATATAAAAAATTTTTATTTTTTTTCTACAGTAATATCTAAAAAAATAATTTTGAGAAGACGTTTCTGAACAAATAGTGTCAAAAACACTTCAAGTAGGATGCGCTGTCAGCAAAATTACTAAAAAAAGCTCCCACGTGGACGCTCTTTTTCTGAGAGTATCTGAAAAATAATTTTGAAAAGACGTTTACGAACAAATAGTGTCCAAAACGCTTCAAGCGGATGCAGCATTCGTCAAAAAAATTACTGAAAAAAGCTCCCACGTGGACGCTCTTTTTCTACAGTAGTATCTGAAAAATAATTTTGAAAAGGCGTTTCTGAACAAATAATGTCGAAAACGCTTCAAGCAGGATGCACTGTCAACAAAATTACTGAAAAAAGCTCCCACATGGATGCTCTTTTTCTACAGTAGTATCTGAAAAAATAATTTTGAGAAGACGTTTCTGAACAAATAGTGTCCAAAACGCTTCAAGCAGGATGCACTGTCAGCAAAATTGTTGAAAAAGGCTCTCATGTGGACGCTCTTTTTCTACAGTAATATCTGAAAAAATAATTTTGAAAAGACGTTTCTGAACAAATAGTGTCGAAAACGCTTCAAGTAGGATGTACTGTCAGCAAAATTACTGAAAAAAGCTCCTACGTGGATGCTCTTTTTCTACAGTAGTATCTGAAAAAATAATTTTAAGAAGACATTTTTGAACAAATAGTGTCCAAAACACTTCAAGCAGGATGCACTGTCAGCAAAATTACTGAAAAAAGCTCCCACGTTGATGCTCTTTTTTTTACAATAGTTCTTATTTGGCCTTAGACTATAAATGAGCCAAATTTCATTCTCAGTTTGTATAAGTTATAGCAAGAGAAATTGAGGCTAAAGTAGAATAAAAACTGAAGATGACTGAACGTATTAGTGCTACTATTTAACATGATGGTGAGGTTCGTGACACCGAGAACGGCATTATTTTTTTATCGGAGAATGCAGCGCGACTGATTTTTAACCAGAACATAGATTTGACAGAACTTTGTAAAGGAATTAGGCGTAAAATCTTCGGAACGATGCCAATGAAAGTTTTGTCTATTAAGTATCGATTTTTTACTTCGGTTGATCTCGTGAAATATGACTCATTCAACATCAAAGGTCCTCGTAGCTTGGGGGCAATGGTGCAGACTCATCTTGCTAGTGGATTACCTTATCTTGAGTTATATATACAATTTTCATCGCCAAATGATGCATTTGCGACTTCAACATTTACTACAGTTCAAGAGGAATACACGACCCCTACCCGATGCTCCGTTAGTGGGAGGCAAAACAAGAAAGCGCTCGTGTTTGGTGGCAGTATGGAATACACAACTCCTGCACGCCACTCGGTTAGTGGATAGGACATGCACCTCGGTGGGTCGATGTTTGGTACTAAAAATACGTACTAGAGAATGACATCAACTTCTAGTGGTTGGCAATCCACATCTGATTGGAGACGTTATGAAACATCCACAAGAAAGGATGATGTGCTCCCTACGACGTCCACCAGTGAGGGGACCTCGTTCGTTATAGATGATGGTGGGTCAGTTGATGAGTTCGATGTGGATCCACTTCGAGATCCCGACCCTGATGGTGTAGAATGTGCATTATTTTCTGAACTGGAGCCTGTTCCAACCATACCTGAAGATGTTGAAAGGGGTTTAAATGAAGAAAAAGAAGATCCGCGATTCAAGGCGTACTCGGCTCCAGCCCACATGCATAATGTCGATCTATCTCAAGATGATGCGTTGAAGTTTCCAAATCTACCACACAGAAGGCGTGACCATACAAGTTTGTCATTGGATTCGGGTGAATTGGAAGTTGGTAAGGAGTATTCCAATAAGGATAATTTTCTTGGTACATTGAAACAACATAGCATCATGAACGGGATTAACTACAACGTGGTTAAATCTAAATCTGATAAGTTTGAAGCCAAGTGTGCAGTGCAAGACGATACATGTTCATGGAAAATCATAGCATCGTTGAGGAAAAGGATAGACTTGTGGGAGATAAAAAAGCACAAAGGTCCACATACATGTGTTGACGGTACAATATCACTAGGTGTTTAGGGTTTTTGAATAATACTATTATTATGTAATGTTGCATTATTTAATGTACTTCATTGACAGGTGTTTCACAATATCATCCCAGGATGGATTCAGATATGTTAGCTAGCTTAATACTACCGACGGTGAAGACGAATCCTAAGACTTCAGTGTCGGTCTTAATTGCCAATATTCGTAGCCAATTGAGGTACACGCCCTCTTACCACAAGGCTTAGATAGCTAGCAGATGGCATTGGAAAAGATGTATGGTGGGTGGGACGCTTCATATAATGAAGTATGGCAGTGGTGTCAGGTGCTGGAGAGATATGCCCCAAGTTGCATAATAGACCTTGAAACGGCAATTGCGTATTACAATGACCGATTACTCCGAGGATGCCAAGTGTTCAAACATCTGTTTTGGAGCTTTAAACAATTCCGAGGCACATTTCTATACTGCAAGCCATTGGTACAAATTGATGATACCTTTATGTATGGTAGATACACCCATCGGCTATTACTAGCTGTGGCATAGGATGGTAGTGGGATAATCCTTCCAATTACGTTTGCAATAACACCAGGGGAGTCAGTTGATGACTGGGATTTCTTTCTTTCTAGGTTAAAGAGGCATGTCTGCCCCCAACCTGATATATGTGTTATATCGAATCGGGGCACTAGAACACTAGCTACAATTGAGCAGTGGACACAAGCATACGACGACGGCCTACGATATGGTCATATGACCTCAAACCTGGCTGAATGTATAAATTCTATTCTAAAAGGAATGCATCATTCTCAGATAACATCAGTTGTGTGAGAGACATATTTTCGTTTAGCGGCACTATTTCCAAAGCAAGCAGCGAGTTATACAGGTCAAATGTAAGGAGACCATGTATGGTGCGCGAAGGTATTGCAAGAAATTAACAAGGCGAAGGCACGGGCAAACACCATGCACACAGTGTGTCACGATCGCGATAATCTATGGTTTCGTGTGACGGGATTTGATAGATCGAACCAAGGTATTATTGGCGGGCAATATCGTGTACACTTGAGAAATAGGACCTGCAACTGTGGGAGGTTTGACGCACTTCGTTATCCATGCGCTCATGTAATTGCAGCTTGTCAGAATCTCCGTCTGGATCCCATGAGCTATGTCGATGAAGTGTACAAAATAGAATACATGTACAACGTGTGGAGACACGTATTCCTACTGGTCCCAAATAAACGTAAGTGGTCGTTTGTATCGCTTGCTCCGTTTAAGTTGTTACCGGATAGAGAATTGCGTCGCAAACTAAAGGGTCGACTAGAATACAAAACAATATGGATATTCGAGAAACAACCAACCAAAAGAAGTTGTGCGGATGGGGTAGGAACCCAGGCCATACAACTTAATCATGTCCAAATCGGAATAGTTGATAGTTGTTGTAATAAAATTATGTTGCATTATTTATATTTTATTAAAAATATAAAAATATTAAAAATATTGCCTTATTCAAAAGAACTTTTATTTTATTAAAAATATAAAAAGTAAATTACAATTAAAATATTAAAAATAACTTTTATTTTATTAGATGAAACAATATAAAAAAGTTTGCACAAAAATATTAAAAATATAAAAATATTAAAAATATTACCTTATTCAAAAAAATTAAAAAAATCAATGTTGGTGCCAGTCGGAATCAGTGCCACATGGGGGTCGTCGACAGTTACGTGCTGGATTCCTCATTGGTTCAACTTCTGGCGATGATTGTGGTTCCTCCGACAGGGGATTTGGTTGTGAGTGTTGGGAGGATGACCTACCTTGATAGAATAATGACTCCGGAGGTGTTTGCATCACCCATGGCGGAGGTGTTTGAATCCCATAAGGCGATGGAGATCGATAAAAAAAAGAGCTCCTCGACAGCGCCTCATGCGATCCTCATGCAGTGGCGACCTATAGACCAGTGGTTGACTCAGAGTAATCGGGAACGGAGATGAACCGGGCCATGCATTCCAACCTGCAAGAGGACTGGGAAAAGGAAACATATAAGGGTTAGGATACATATAAAGGCTAGGATACGCACCTAACATAATCTGAAGGCTGTGATATGGGTGTCATTGGTTGAAGTGTTGGGCCCGATGACTGTGTGGGCACTGTTGATGGGCCCCGCGTCTTGTGTGGGCACTGTTGATGGCCCGCATCGTCATCCCTTCTTCTTGGATTTAAAAGGCCCCGTCATTCCTTTTGGACACGAATTTACCGTTGCCTTTCCTCTTCCGACAGTAAATATGGCTTGCCATGGATCTTAAATCATGGCATGTATTTCGGCACGCACGCTAACTCAGGAACGATGATCAGTTCCTGAGTAGATATATAATCATACCGATTTTCTCACATTTCGATATATTTTGATCAGTATCTCACCAATCCGTATTTAATTACTGCAAGTCAACTTTGTGCTCATCATCGAGCACCTCAAGTGCCACAGGAATCGATTGCCGGAATCCAAATTGCCGCAATACTCTATCTGATTGGTGCATCTCCACGATAGCATCGTTGACCAATGGGACCTTCACATGCCAAATGTTTGGATTTTGAAAGAATTCATCTGGAATTACTGCCCGAATTGTCGGATCCTCGTATGGTGTCCATTGAAACTATGAACATGATAAAAATATTAGTTATATACATAATACTAAATACTAAATACAAAATGACTATTTTATTATGTATATATATTTTATTTAATACTTACTTGTGCTTCCGACCGTTGGTCTAATAGAAACCGTATATCTTCAAGAGAGGTAGGTATTCCAACATAACTCGCCGAATGGTTCCACCTAATTAAATAAATTTTTAGCATACAATTATATTTTAAATCTACGTAGTAATTGTAAAATCTAATATAAAATTTACCTCGTTATGAGTGAGAATGTATATAAGTGGTCCACTCGATGATGTAAAAATAAAAAGCGAAACCGTGTCCATGATTGCACTAGTGATAGGCAACCTCCAATTTTGGCTTTATTCGGTCACGTCGCCCTGCACATCTCCTTGTACAATTTTGCTAACACGACAAACCCCCAACTAAATTCACCAACTGCTCTAAAATCAATGAGTTTTAGCAGCCATCTCAGATGTACTAGGTTTCGTGACAAGTCCGACATCAGATAACCTCCAATCATCTCAAGAATGTATGTCCGAGCACATCGTATTCTTTCTAGTTCAGTCGAATCATTATCCGGCTCTGAGAATGTGTCTCGTAACCAGCCTATCGCAATCCAACCTCCATTAATATTATTCAGAATAGCACCTAAAAGGTCGTAGCATACGGCTCCCCAATCAACAGATTGAGCAGACCCGGTGACCGCGTACCCATCCACCGGTAATCCCAATTGCAACTGCATGTCTTCCAGAGTGATAGTACGCTCTCCGCATGGAAGATGAAAAGTGTACGTCTCGGGTCTCTACCTCTCTATCAATGCACTGATTAGTTTCAGGTCCAACTTGCACCCCCAGCCTATCGTGGCCACGTGCCAAAAACCCGCTTCCCGTAGGTAATTCTCTGAAAACAGTGATGGAGGACCAGACATATTACGGATATAGCATTGCAACACCCAATCTACAGACTGTTATAAAAAATTATAAAATTAAAATTAATTAAAATTTCATAAATGAAAAAATATTAAATAATATTGAAAAATTAAAATTAATACTTACCATTTTCATTTGACGGAGATGTGTTCTTTATCGAGACAAATTAATTCTCTGGCCATTGTTAACATGATGGTTTTTTAATTTAAAAAAAACTAATTCAAAAAAATTTTAAATAGAGATTTTTTAAAAAATTAAAGAGAGCTTTGAGAGAATTTTGAAAGGATTTTAGTGTAAAAAAATAAATGGGGGTTTTATAGTTTTTTTTTTTTTACCGTTGGAGTCCAAACGGTCAAAAAAAAGAGTAGCCGTTGGGGGTTAAAAAATTGAGGCAAAACGCTCCCCCAGGGAAGCGTTTTATTGACACGTCACCTGAGATAGCGCTGACGTGGACGTGTTTTCGGGTCCGGTAAATAATCAAAAAATTGGCCAATTTCCGTAAATATTTTTAGAAAAAGGCTTTTTTTTGGAGTAAAATGGCCTTAAAAGTTCCATAACAATATCAAATAACTAATTAGTTACTTATCCCTAATTATATATTGCTAATTGTATATATTATTTAAGGTTTAAGGCTAAGTATAATTAATATAAAACTGTACATTATAATATCATAATTGTATATAGGGTTACAAATTATTAATAGTCTACCTTAATTATATAATTCTAATTGTATGTATTATAATTTACCATAAAATTAGTTACAGGTTTAGGGTTTAAGGTTATATATAATTAATATAAAAATATACATCATAATCATAATTGTATATAGGGTTACATATCATTAATAATCTACCTTAATTATATAATTCTAATTGTATATATTATAATCTACCATAAAATTAGTTACAGGTTTAGGGTTTAAGGTTACATATAATTAATATAAAAATATACATCATTATCATAATTGTATATAGGGTTACATATCATTAATAATCTACCTTAATTATATAATGATAACTGTATATATATTATAATCTACTATAAAATTAGTTACATGTTTAAGGTTTAGGATCCATATCATTAATAAAATAATGCACATTATGATATCATAGTTGTAAGTAGTTAAACATGTATGCATACTACTTTTTATAATATAATATGTACTCAATATAATTACATGTATTATAATATTATTTTAATTTATAAATATTAATTAATTTATTAGTTTTAAGTAATTTAATTAATTAAGTTGATCAAATAATAAATGGGATAAACACAAATTTAAGGATTTCGATGTTGTTCAAGAGACCTATATACATATTATATTATAATGTTAAAAGAAGCTACATGATATTTAAGAGATTAATATGTTAAAAGAAGAAATAATTTTTTGCTAAAAAATTACTATATTTAATTTTTTAAAAATAATTTTATTATGTTTTATATTCTATTTATTAATTTAAATTATAATAAATGTTGAAGGCGATGGTTAAAACATGACTTTATATGTAAGAGATCTTGGATTCAACCTTGTTCTAACCAGTAGATTCGAATTCAATTCGCAATTCGAATTGTCATCCCTATTCATGCTAGCAAATAAAATGAAAAAAAAAATGATCAATAATTTATGTTGAACAATGTTAAAAAAGTGTTACTAAAATTTAATTTTAACAACTAATAAATACTAACTTTAATAATGAAAAATTACTGTAATATGATTATCTTCCTTTTATAGAGCCACAATAGGGTTTAAATATCCAAATTTAAGATAACATATAAGAATTTAGGGAGGTTTTAGGCTTGGGAACTCAACAATAATAAGACTAAAGTTTTAGTTGTGTGAGAGAAATGAGAGAGGGGTATTTATAGCAACATTAAGAAATTTTGTATAATAGCCTCTACACTTATTAGTGTTGAGTTTTCAATGCCTTTATTAAGATAAGATTAACCCCAAATGGGAAAAAGTTGAATTAATGCAAACTTTGACACCCATGAGCGTTGAATTTCATTAAATGTATTTATCAGGATTAGGTTTTTCAAATGATTAAAAATTTAATGAAAGAAGACCTTCATAGCTATTCTTGTATTAATTAGGGTTGAAATCCCCATCAATCAATTAAATACGAATACATGGATTTAATTCATAAAGAACTCAAGACTCGCAGGTGTCAAGGTCTTACTGTAGTAATTAGGATTAAAATCTCTAGGAGTCAAAATTAAATGTAGATACATGGATTTATTTTACAACTCGACATTAATGGTTGTCGAGGTCTGACATTATGTACTAGATGTAAATTTCCTATACGTTTCAAGAGTCTTTGGCTGAAAATTAGGCAACATATACCATAAGGGAACTCAACTCCCATGGGTGTTGAGGTACCCTTCAAAAAAAATAAAAAAAAAACTAGTCAAGGATGAAGAGTAAGCTTCATTAATGACCCCCTATTTCTAATAAATTTACATATAAGCCTGTCGTTTGTTTTATTTGGGTAAAAGAGACCTACATACATTTATTCTCTACCAGGTTTTAAGAAAATCACATAAAACCTTTTAGAATCTATTTACTAAGTGAAAATTTTTAAAAAATAGCAATATCCTTTATTATTTATCATATATTGTTTATTTTATTTTCATTTTTAATTAAAATAATAAAATTTTAAGATAAAAGGTCTAAAAAGCCCTTAAAAATAAAAATAAAATCAATTGAGCCATTAGGGGAAAGTACACTCAATTGGGCCCTCGGTGATAAGAAAATCATTTAGGCCTATCTTGTAATACCCTCTAACCCCAAACCATCATTGGAATAGGGTTATGAGGCATTACCAGACATATACACTAGCATTTATACAAAACCGAGTTATAAATTTTACATTCCAAATCGAAACTTCTCAAATTACACTATAAAGTCCCTAATATGGGTCTACGGGGACCAATACATACTTTAGAAGTAATTCGGGATTAAACCGCAACTTTAGAAATTTTACCATGAAGATAGGGACACACGCCCGTGTGGCCTAGAACATGGTCGTGTGGCCAGCCTGTGGGGTTTCCATGGCCGTAGGGCCAGGCCGTGGGCAGATCTGACTTGCACACACGACCATGAGGACAGCCCGTGTGACATAAACAGAGAGCCACACGGCCTGAGCACACGCTCATGTGACTTGGTCGTGTGAAAACATGATTTTTGACCATTTTAAAGCTATTTTCAAATGCTAAACACATCTAATTCACGCCCAAACATTTACTAATAGTTCTTAAATCAAATATCATTCTTTGTGCCATTCAAACTTAGCAAATATTCATTCATTCACTTCTATACCTCTTAAAGATTATGTACTACAATTCATATCGAAATTATACTACATTATCAAACTAGTCAAACTCATGTAAGTTTAACTTCCAAAATATGCATATTTCATACCATGTTTCAAAAGTTGCATTTAAATGCCATTATATTCAATACAAAAGATTATACATCATAACATTCTCATTATATCCATTAACTATCTATTAACATTCTTCACTAGCATCACTTACAACATGATATCATTTAAATATCCTAGGTACATGTCATTCTTCAAAAATAGATACATCACCAAGTTTTGAGTGCGGAAGTTGACTTGGATGCTGAGTCGTTAACTTTCTTTCGTACCTAATCTGCGTCACATTTAAAACAAAGCTATAATCGAGTATACACTCAGTGGTATTTCTATAAACTAATAATTAAAACAATAATAAGCTATGTATATACATTATAACTTAAACTTTTTACTTTCATAATCTTAATAGCTTCACCCCTTACATTCATTTTACATCTCTTTCCTGTAGTAAAACAATTCAAATATATATTTATATTTCATGTCATTCGATAACTTAAGCATTCGTAAATCAATCACAGTCACTTAATCGATATCAAGCAGTCTTTAGTATTTTCATTTACCCCTATTAACGTAACTCGGACCTAAATGGATACAAGGATCCAACCCACACACCGGGGATAATATACAGTGTTTCATCGGTCGAAACTAAAATACACTGTACGGTAATAGTAACAGTAACAGTCATAGTTAGGTACGAAGTACCTCTTCGGAACGAATCCGGAACAGTCACAGTAGTCAACACATATAGTGTCTCATCGACACACAGTCGGAATATCCCTGAACACTTCCATCCTATGGCATGCCAATTGTTTCCGACTAGCCCGACATTGTTAATAGGGTATTCAAATCGTTTCATCTCAATACAGAAGTAGTAACAGTTTCCATCATATCATTCATTATACATTCTAACTATTAAAAATAACAATTACATTGTATTAAATCATTAAACATAGTTTATAGAAATACAAATCGAAATTCTCGAGTTTATTCGATATCCTCGTTCACTTTCTCATTTTCCTTTTTCGATGACGTTTCCGGTGCTACGTTGACTACATAAAATTTAACATTTAAAATTATCAATATATGTTATTTAATAACACACTCTTTAATTTTTCATGTAACTTTTACTATATTTCCAATTAGGTCCTACCACCATAACCATTCTTTTTCTTCAAATAACCTTAGAAATTTCATTTTATACCTACTTTAACAAGTTTCAACTCTTAATGTTAAATATAGAATATCAATTCTACAATTTAAACAATTTAATCCATACTATAACAAAACTTATATCTCTCTTTATAATACAATCCTTCTCCCACTTCTAACTTGAATTTCTATCACTTAATATCATAATTTATCAATTTACACAACTTAATCAATATCTAAAAATTCATTAACTTTCTAATTTTCAACATAATTAAAATAGTATTTCTTCCTAGGATTCAATAGACATCAAAATTACAAGAAAAGGGATTAAATTGACTTACCACTTAAAGCTTGAACCTTAAAACCCTATTTTTCCTTTCTTTTTATTTCCCTTTTTCTTTCTTTCTTTCCCTGTTCTGTTTCGTCCTTCTTTCTCTGTTCTTATTCTTTATTTTCATTTCTTTATTCTTTTATTATTATAATATATATTATTATATTATTAAGTTATAATTATTATTTCATAAATAATAAGTAAATACTTATTTATACATACATTTGTACCAATCAAAGTAATGCAAATGTATTTATACATACCACACACTTGTCACATAAGGCTTATTTGTTAATTTAGTCCCTTAACCTTTCTATAATTTCTAATTAAACTTTCACACTTTATTCAATTTAGTCCTTATACTAAATTAACCTTAATTCAAACTAATTCATTTAACCAATGTCTAAATAACTACACTACTAATTTCGTAAATATTTCTAATAAATATTTACAAATCAAATTTTTAGGATCGAAGACCCGAAAATTCACTTTTTCGATGACCTAAAAATTTGGGTCGTTACATATCCGTTAATGAAAACTATTATTGACCAGTTTGACTATTAGTGGACGTTGACGTGATTGATGGAAGCAACGAGAAGCTAACATGTGACATGCTATCAATATACATCACACATATTGTTGATATAAAGTACAAAAAGGAAAGAGGACAAGGAGAAGGTCAAGGTGGTGCAATGGAGTCCGGTTCACTTGTAAAGGCTGAAAGTATAAACAAGGACAAGATGACTGACTGATTAAGAAGGAAAATGCTTAAAGTAACTCTAATGTGCTAAAAATTCGATCCTCGTTCATAATTTTCTAGAGTATTTATAAGAAGGTCCCTTTGTCTACTGTCATGATATGGTTAGATAAACATTCAACCTTGTTAAATGCAAAATGGATAATCACAAACATGTATCATGGGATTCTATCAATATGAGGTAGTTAAGCCTAAATAGAATCCTCGTTACCTTGGGAGTGTGTTCATATTAGGGCAACATTCTCTTTTAAGACTGCGTAATAGGTCTCGCTTGAAGTGGGATGAGTGGTCGTGCTTAAAAAGTCAATGTAGAGACAATGATGCCTTTTTGGCTTACCATGTGTTTTCTTGTTAGAGGGATATAACAATAGCCCCCTAGTCAAGCAAGAGGTCATAAAGTGTTCTTTCATAGACATTGATAAAGAATGAGTGTTTTCATGAGAGGTCATAAAATATAGTTAATCAAGGCCCAGAGACTAAATTGTAAAAGTTTAATCGCTATAGATTTTTAATTAAGAAAAGGCTTGGGGACTTAAATAGCAATTATCCAAAGGACTAAAATGGTTAATAGACCTATTTTAAATGGATGATAGTGTGATGTGATGATAAATGTCATTATATTAAGATAAGGAAGGATTAATGTTTAATTAATCATGATTAGGTAAACAAATTAAGGTTCATTATAATTAATATAAGTATATTTATATGAAATGTTAGAGGAAAAAGATGATAAACATCATCTTCTTCAACCTTTCATGTCTTCCTCCATTAAAGAAAATCTTTAAAACCTAGTTTGAGCATTTGACCATTTAATTTAAATAAGTTCCTAGCCATTTTTCTTTGATTTTTATAGACTTTTTTTTTTATCATGATAGCTTTATTAAGATAACCCATGTATCAATTTTTTCAATTGGTGAGATTTTGATAAGTTGACATTGTTGAGAATTTGATGAATTAGGTGTGAAATTGATAGAAATTAAGCCTAGATTATGAAAATGACTAAATTGTAAAACTTAACAAGCTTGATTGTAAGCTTTGTTACATGAGGGACCAAGAATAAAATGCAAAAATGTTATGAAATGTTGCTAAGAATAGAAAGTATAAGGTCCCTAAAGAGTAATAGTGAAATCGAATTTTAATCCAAAACTTTAGATTGAAAGTTATGGCTGTCCTGGGTTTAGGGACTACATTGAATAAATTACGAAATATACTTAATCTTGGACTAGATTGAATAAATTGTGAAATATACTTAATCTTGGACTAGATTGAATAAATTGTGAAATATACTTAATCTTGCATATGATTGTGAATTGTATGAAATTTATAGTATTATATGTTTTGTGGATATAAGTAGCTAACGTCGATGCTAAGCCTTTGAGAGGGAAAGCAAAAGAGAGAGTTATCGACGAGTGACATGATACCACACTTTAATACATTTACCAACAAATTCAATACATTAAAACCAAGCCAAAACTAAGTCTTATTCAAGACATATTATCACATATGTTCAAGTGTTCAAACTTACCAAATACACATATGTGCAGATAGGCATATTTTACCAATTATGCTATCTCAAACCAATCATCAATAGGTCAATGCGCTTTCCACCTTTTAACCATTTCAAACACACACATCAAACATATTTGGGCCATATATTTACATATCAAAATATACCAAACACAAGCCATACCAATGGCTAGTTTTAACCAAATATTTATATGTCATCATTTGGCCAATTTAACCTATACATGTCATAATACCCAAATGAATTTTTTGCTATTTATACCGAAACGAGCTGAGGGATAGTGTGATATTGCTCAGACCCGCTTTTACCCTTTATAAGCTTCCGAACACTATAAAATAGAGGAAATAAAAAAAAGCATATAACGCTTAGTAAGTCCGTATAACAAGAAATTAACTTACTATTTATTTCATATTAAGGTAAGCTAACTAAACATGCTCAAACCAATTTGGCCAATTGCCTAAACACATATCCTCATCAAGCATTTTAGTCATGTATTTCACATAAATACCAGGAAACATGAATAAGCTCATATATATTCAATTTTCACATACATGTATTTTTCACTTCAAGTAAACATGAACATGTACATATCATACTTTTGTACTTCAAATATTTCTTATAGTAATTCATCTTGAATTCAGTTCATCTCAATTCGAGACTTTACCCGTTGAATCATTTAAAATATTGATGGATATAAGGGTAGTACACATGAAGTGTACAAAACTGAAATCCGTCAATTCATATTCAAGAATACTCATTGAGCATTTACACGGGAAGCTCCTCCAAGCCAAATAATAGAAAGCTCATGTGAGCTCGTAACGGGAAGCCTATCCGGGCTTAATAACAGGAAGCTCATAAGAGATTAAATCAAAAAGCTCATGCGAGCTTAACAGGTAACTCCGAAGAGCTATAATCAGGAAGCTCATAAAAGAAATTTTAATCGGGAAGCTCCAGAAAGCTATATATCGGGATGCTCATAAGAGTTGTGGTGTGTCCGCAATACATGTAAGATCACTACCGATCAGAATGCTCATAGAAGCATATAAATGGAAAGCTTGGAAGAACCATGTATCAGAAAGTTCAAGAGAGCTTATATCGGGATGCTCATATGAGCTATAACGGGACGCTCTTACAAGCTATGGTGTATTCGCAACATATGCAAAACCACAACCACTCCAGGAACCTTGTATTCATCTAATTTCATTTGTTCAAACGAGATTTATTTCTTATCGTATATTGTCGAATATGTGATTTATTTTCATACTTAATAATTATACAAATCATATGCATATAAATCAAACGTATCACATAAATATACAATTTAGTTACACGAACTTACCTTGACAAATATTCGTGTATTTGAAATCTACTAATCCAACACCTTTTCTTTTCCACGATCTAACTTCGTATTTGAGTTATCTGGATCTATACGAATAAATTTAACTCAATTTAATACAATTCATAATCAATTCAATTCAATTCACATCCTAGGCAAAATTACCATTTTGCCCCTATACTTTTAATTAATGACGATTTCATCCCTAGACTTGGAAAATGAATTTCATGCAACTTAACCCTTATTCCAAGCCTAGCTGAATTTTTCATATAACAATAACAGTCCATTTATTTCACAAAAATCAAATTTTTTTTATGAATTTTATATTTTTTCAATTTAGTCCCTAAATCACAATTTCATGAAAATTTCCTTTACAAAAGTTGTTTATCTATCAACAACCTATCTATTTCTACCATAAAACTTCATAATTCATGCATATTCATCCATGAAAAAACTTTAATACTTTGATAAATTTGCAAATTAGTCCCCAAAATAGCTAGATTATATTACGATCTCGGAAATATAAAAATTACTAAAAATGAGACAAGAAAACATACCTAATTAAGCCAACAAAGTTTGCTTGAACTCTTTTCTCTTAGTTAAGGTTTCCATGTATTTTTAATTTGGGGAAGATGATGAAATAAGATGATATTAGTTTATTATCATCTTTAATTATTTCAATTTTTAATTTAATCCTTTTTCTTTTTCTAATTTTTCATAGATGATTCATCAAACTTATCTACTAACTCCTCTTAATGGTCTATTTGCCATATAAGGACCTCAAATTTTAAATTCCATAGCTATTTGATCCTTTTAGCTATTAGAATTCAACTTTTACATTTTATGCAATTTGGTCCTTTTCTCAATTAATCATGAAATCGGTAAAATTCTCTTAACGAAATTTTTATACGATATTCCTATCATAATGCAGACCATAAAATAATATTAAAATAAATTTTCTTTCAAACTCAGATTTGTGGTCCCGAAATCACTGTTCCAATTTAACTGAAAACGGGTTGTTACAACAAGGGAGGAGGTCAAAGTTGTGCAGTGGAGGCCAATTCACTTATGAAGGCCGAGAGCTAAAAGATAGGCTGATTAAGAAGGCAAATGCTTAAAGTAACTCTAAGTGTTAAAAAGTCGATCCCCGTTCATAATCTTCTAAATTATTTATAGGAGAGGTCCCCTAGTCTACTGTCATGATATGGTTGGATAAGCATTTAATCCCGTTAAATGCGTAATGGATAACCACAGACACATATCATGGGATTATATCAATATGAGATAGTTAACCTTAATTGGGTCATTGTTGTCTTAAGAGTGCGTTCACATTAGGACAACATCCTCTTTTAAGCTCAGGTGGTAAATTCCTTTTGAAGTGGAGCGAACCGTGATAAAAAAATTAATGCAGAATCAACTATGCATTTTTAGCTTGCCATGTGTTTTCTTAATAGAAGGATATAACACATAAAGTTTTCAATATTAAAAAAAAAAATCTTAAAAGGTACAAATATATATCACAAATGTCTACATTCATATTAATTTTTTCATATGAATTATGGTTTGCCTATTCTTAAAATTAATAAACAAAAGCATTTCTCTCTAGAGAGTTTATACCATCAATTCATTATTTTTTTCAAAATTCTTTTATTATTTCAAGGAAAAAATTAATCGCAATTTTTCCAATGCAAACAACAAAAAGCACATAATTCAACAAATTTAGTCCCTGCTATTAAAGGAGACGAGGATAGACTAATGATTACATAAGTTAAAATTCAAATGTAATTTTTTTTACTATCTTTTAATTAAATTTGAAGTTTCTTCTTAATAAACTATTTATATCAAATAAATTCCCTTAGAGTTAATCTAAATTTCGATATATATATATATATATATTTCTCTTGTGACATTTTACTAGTGATATAAAATGTATTGTTAGTCTTTACATTTATATAAAATATAAGATTTAGTTCTTATATTTTAAAATTAAAATTTTAATCATTTTTTTTTAATTTAAAAATTTTAATTCAATTATTATTATTTACAGCTTATGTTAAAAAATTTCAATTCAACATATTTTTTTGTCAATCATATGTCACATTATATAATAATAGTCTAATCAAAATTCTAAGTTAATAAATTTTGATAAAATAATATTTACGAATTTAAAGAATAAATTGAGATTTTTAAATAAAAAAAAACTTAAAAAATTTAATTTTTAAATTTTTAAGTACAAGAATTAAATCTCAAATTTTATCAAAACCCAAGTACTAATAGCATATTTTAACCTTGCTTTCGCTTCCGTGAGGAGTCTGTCCCGTTTGAGTTTCCCACATTATTTCTTCAAATAATTAACAAACATAATTAAGTTTGATGTTGGATTGAAATTATAGTTTAGTTAGTATATAAGTTTGAGTTTAGAAAAAATTTTAAACCGGTAAAAATATCTTTTATTTTCTATCATATTACTAAATTAATTTTAAAAATAATTATAATTTAATTTAGAATTGTTAGTTAAAAAAAAGTGTGTTAATTTTAAAGATAAAGTTATCTAAGCATAATATATAAGAAAAAATTTTGATAATTACAATTTGTTAAAAAATTGAAGTAAAAAAAAAGTTGTGTTAATTTTATAGATGTAAAATAGAGTTATTACGATAACACAAATGAAAAACAACAGGCTGAACTGTGAAAACAATGGAAAAAGGGATGATATCTCTGGTGATCCAAATACCAAGAAGGTTCGTTTCAAGGACCCAGCGTCTAATATTGAGGATGTGATTGCTGTCGACTCAACACCAGTACCAACCCTGTCCTGGAAAGATATGGTTCTGGGCAAAGGCTCCACTGTTTCTAATGGGAGAGTGATTCGAACGCAGCCAATGAGGTTTTCTCCTTTCTAGAAGGTGATGTTAGGAAGTCGACAGTCAATGGCATGCCTGCTATTGATTTCTCGGATAGAATTCAAAAATTATTAGTTAAAGACATGTCCACCTCCGTGATTCTCAACTTGTTGGAAAGGAATATTGGTTTTACAACTCGACAAAATAAGGTTTGTGGACTTTGGAGTCCATCTTAACCCTTTCAAATGATGGATATCGAAATTGGCTATTTCTTAGCAAAATTTCAAATTTCTGAGGATTATGAGAATGTTTTATCACAGGGACCATGGATTATCTTCGGACAGTATTTGATGGTGCAACCATGGACTATTGATTTCAATTCAATGAATCTCTACCCCAGTAATGTTCTGGCTTGGATTAGACTCCCAGGACTGCCTAGGTACCTCTACAAAAAGGAGGTCTTATGGGAAATTGGGGGAATGGTGGGGATGGTAACCAAATTTGATTTTAGTAGACAGTCAAACAAGAGGACAATATGCACGTATGGCAGTATATATCAATTTGGAGAAACCACTGATCCCTTCTCATCAATCGAAACCTTCAAGGAATCGAGTACGAAAGTTTACCGGTTTTCTGCTTCTCGTGTTGACGGTATGGTCACTCCAAGGATGGTTGTCCGCATATACAAGCAACAGGGAATAATTTGGGAGGAAATGCTCCGGCGATTGGAACCTCACGAATAGTTGTTGATTCGGTGGTCGGAAGCGATGAATATGGTCCTTGGATGCTGGTGGAGAGGAGGTCCAAGCGTAACTCACGTGAGCAAAACATTCATGGAAAAGACTGGAAACAGGGAGGATTTTTTGGGATCGAGATTTCATGCATTATCTCTCAATTCTGATGATTTGGGGAGTGATTTGGGGAAAGGGGAGAGATATTCGATTTTGAAGAAAAATGGGAAAGAAGTTTTAAATGAAAATACTAGAAAGTCCTTATTAGGGGGAAGAAATCAGAAGATGGGACTCGAAAAAGGTTACTGGGTACATTATTGAATGAAAATTCTAGTTCTTATTTGAAAATATCCAGGTCCACTGCTCGCCACAAGGGCCCAAGCCAATCCAGGTGGGCCAACGAATGGGCAGAAATCAGGGTCTAGCGATGCGTTTGGGCCAAACACGCCTTTTGATGACCATTTAAAAGGTCGGATGATCCAACCCAATTCTGAGCAAAAAGATATTGTTGTTGTCGCTTCTGCTAGAACTTTTGACCGAGAAGTTAATGAATTGGGCAAATCAGTGCTCATTGTTCCTGCAGGTTTTAATAATAAAAATTCTCTCCATTTTAATCTTGCATTTGGAGAAGTGGCAGCTGTGGCGGTGGCTATAATTGAAAGGCTTCTCGATACCAACAACCATTTGGCAGTTACTTTCCAAAGAACCTCCAACTCGATTTTGACTGGGGTGAAGGTTGCTAATGAAGCTACTAATTCGGGGAATTCTTCTAATCTGATTAACAGTCGAGATAATGATGGAAAAGCAAGGGACTCTAAGGGTGGTTGGAAGATTAACAAAGTTCTTAAAGGGCCAAGCAACCATTTCAACGCTTTGGGGATTTCACCGGTCTCTCTTGCAGGATCCATGATGATGGTAGCAGACCTTATCTCCTTGAAATTTGACAGCCAAGCTGTCAAGGAAAAAGTGACAGCAGAAATCGAAGGCTCGAATAGTATTGTCCATGGTCGACAGTAAGTATATTCTCCCTTTTTCAATTTTTGTTATGAATTTATCCATTTTATCTTGAAATGTGTAGGGTTGTGCGAATCTGAAATTTCCATGAATTTTTTGGGAATATAGCAATAAATTTAAATCGGATATTATTAGTTTGCTTGAACCAAGGGTCAGCGATTTTAAAGCCGATACTATTATTGCAAAACTGGGATTGGAAAGAACTCATCGGGTAGATTCAATTGGTTTCTTTAGTGGTATTTGACTAGGATGGAAGGAGCCCATTGATGTAGAGGTGATCAGAAATCACCCTCAGTTTATTTTGACTCGTATTTTGCCCATTCTTAAGTCATGGTCGATTTTTGTTGCTTTCGTTTATGGTAACCTTGACAGACAAAAAATGAGGCTTCTTTAGAAGGATTTACGATTATCTATCCCTTCAAGTCTTTTTCCTTTGTTGGCTTTTGGGGATTTTAACGCCATTCTATCGGCAAAAAAAAAATAAAGGTGGTCAAGTGGCAGGTCAAAGGTGTTCTTTTTTTGGTGATTTTGTAGATACAAGTAAAGTCCATGATTTAGGTTTCAAGGGATCCCCATTCACTTGGCATCGCGGTTCACTCTTTGAGCGATTGGATCGAGTTCTAAGTAATGAGGCTTGGGTTGAGTTTTTTCCTAACTGCATGCTGACTCATGTTCCAAGAATTAAATCAGATCACAGGCCTATTTTACTATCTTTTCAGTCAAATTTTCCCCACCTTTCAGTCAAATTTTCCCCACCTAAAGGCAGGCCTTTTCGATTTTTAGCTAGGTAGTTGGAGAGTATGGAATTTCTTTCAGATAATTGAAGTTTTGACTATAACATTACGAGCTCTCTTAATCACCTCACTAAAAGACTTAGGGACTGGAACAAATTTGTTTATAGGCATATCAGTACTCAGAAAAAATAGTTGATTCATAAATTAGCCGATATTTAGTGTGCTATGGATGTCTCTGGTTCTAATAATTTGGCACAATGCGAATTAGAGACTTGAGAGGAACTAGAGAATGTTCTTTACTATGAGGAGTTACTCTGGAAACAAAAATCGAGATGTGACTGGATGAATTTTGGAGACTGTAATACTAAGAATTTTCATAGGCTTACGACTTAGAGGAGAAAATACAACAATATAGCAGCCTTGCATAATTCAGATGACGAATGGATTTTTGAGCTTGAAACTCTAAAAACAGAGGGTGTTGCATTTTTCCAAAATTTGTACGGTGAGGTACCTAGATCTATGGGGAATTTGCCTTCGAATGGCTTTCCACAACTTGAGAATATGGATGTTGACTTCCTTGGAAGACCTGTTTCAAATGAAGAGATCAAAAATGCACTTTTTGACATGGCCCCGCTAAAGGCATCAGGTAGTGATAGCTTTCACGCTTTGTTCTTTCAAAAAGAATGGGATATTGTTGGAGGAGCAATCTGTAACTAGGTTAAGGAGATTTTTGATGGCAACTTTATTGATTCAGAGTGAAACAAAACCTTTATTGTTTTAATCCCTAAAGTCTAGAACCCTAAAAGCTTCATACAATTTCGACCTATTAGTCTCTATTTTGTTTTATATAAACTTGTTATAAAGGTGATAGCGAACAGGTTCAAGATTGTGTTTCCTAAGATCATTGGCCAAGAGTAAGTGGGATTTATTGCTGGAAGAAATATTGTTGATAATGTGATTATAGCGCAAGAAGTCCTACATACTATGAGAAGTAAGGGTTCAGTGGAATGGATGGCTGTCAAAATTGACTTGGAAAAGGCCTATGACAGAGTTTGGTGGGATTTTGTGGAATCTTCTCTTAAAGTTGCAACTATGCCTAATTTTTTTATACAAGTCATCATGTCGATCATCTCAACTTCCACTATGTAAGTGCTTTAGAACAAAGTCCCTACTGACAAATTCAAACCTGTTAGAGGAATTCGTCAAGGATGCCCTCTTTCTCCATATTTGTTTGTGTTGTGCATAGAATGTTTGGGTCATAGGTTTTATTAGGCCATCTCTTCTGGGGAGTGGAATCCTATTCATTTATCTCAGCAGGAACTCGCTATATCGCATTTATTATTTGCTAATGACCTTGTGCTCTTTAGTAAAATGGACTCGAAGCATAGTAATATTTTAAAAGACTTCCTTCTGTGAGTTTTCAAAGCACAAGGTTAATGCTCGAAAGACTAAGCTGTTTTCTGCAGGGTGGAAACACAAAAGTATATAGACTTTTTTAGCACCTTTTGAGCCTTAATTTTTACAGTTTCGTAGTTAATTTTCTCAAACTTCATACTTTAATTATAAAATAATTAATTTTCATTTAAATTATTAATATGTTGAATTTTAATTATTTTTATAATAAATTTTCACAAATTTGGTTTATTTTCGATAGTTTTGCACAAAATGTGAAATTAGCTCGGCAGACACTTCGATAGGCTTGAATCGTTGGAGAAATTTTTGCATTGACTGAACCAAGAGCAAGGCTAAATATTTTTTCAACTAAGGACGGTCCAAATTATGATTATTTTATATACCTTATATTTATTTTTATCCAAAGTTAATTGGGTTAAAAATTAATATAAAGCCTGAAGGAGAAAGTGGCTTAGTGTGCTAAGCATTGAAGACTGATCCAACCAGCAAATTGGCAACCCAAAATCATCCAATAAGTTGACCCAATCAGCTGATTTTTACTGATTTTTATTCTTGCAAAACAGTCTTGAAAGTTTTCCTAAACTCCATTCAAACCCCTCCACTTTTTGAATTGGAATTGAAAAATATATTGTTACCTCACTTAATGTTTTATGTGCTTATGAAGATTGATTAACTATTTGAATTGGAATTGAAAAATGTTCAAGAGATTAGTTAATTTAGTAAGTATGTATGAGCAATAGTTAGCAAATTACTAAGTTGTCGTGAAAATATTCGTAACAACATGAACATGGGTTTAGTAATTCTAAGTTGAGCAATGTAATTGATCTAACACAATTATGTCATCTTGATTAAAACCATCTTTTGAAATCATGCATTGAAATTTTTATTTTTATTTTATTTATTTTACTTAGTTAAATTCTAGTTTTTAATCACTTCCTCAAAACCAAAATATTTTTAATCACTAAAGTGTTTGATTTACATTTCATAAATATTTTTCTTTCACAGTCCATGTGGGTACGATAGCTCGACATTTACTTGTCACTTTATTACTTGTTACGATTGTGTACACTTACATATTTTCGTCGTTCTATGGGGACAAGGAGGACTTAGTGGAGAAGATTACAGACTTTCTCGGTTTCCAACACATTCATGACCTTGGGCATTATCTTGGAGTGCCTCTCATTCACCATAGAATTACCAAAGGTACTCTAAGTTTTGTAATTGATAGGGTTTGGAAAAATCTTTATAGTTGGGAGGCTAAGAAACTCTCTTTCGTCGAAGGGTCACTCTTGCACAATTGGTCCTTCTATCCATTCCTAGCGACCTCATGTAGTCTTTAATAGTCCCAAAAGGTGTTTGTGATGAAATTGAAGGTTTGGTGAGGCATTTTATTTGGGGTTTTTTTGGTGGTAGTAAAAAAAATGGCGTTAGTGAGTTGGGATGCTATCTGTCAACTTAAATCGTGTGAGGGTTTGGGTTACGACATCTTAGTGACCAGAATTCAGCATTCATGATGAAACTTGGTTTCAATCTCGTCACCAAAACTGATGCCTTGTAGGTTCAGGTTCTTAGAGGAAAGCATGGGGTAAAGGACAGAGTACCGGAATGGATCTCGCGGAGTAGAAGCTCTTTTTTATGGAAATCTATCTCTAAAGTATGGCCTCTACTACATGATAATTTGATATGGTCAGTTGGAAATGGAAACAATGTATGTTGTTGGGTGGATGCATGGGTTCCTAATGTGGGACCTTTATCCAAACTTGTCCCTGCACATGTGAACATCAACCTAGAATGCAAATTGAGTGAGATGGTTACGAAAAATGGTGCTTCAAACCTTGAACTTTTTTGTGTTTGGCTATTAGAGGTTGTTATTCAACACATCGTTAGCATCTCACCACCTTTAATCTATGTAGGCCCAGATTCAATCTCTTGGTGTCGCTTTACAGCAGGTATTTTCTCTATCCAAAGTGCTTATTGGATTATGAAGGAAGCATCATGGAACCCCAGATATATAGTTTGGAATATTTTATGGAAATTTCCATGTCCTCAAAGAGTAAGGCACTTCTTTTGGATTGTCCTCAAGCAATTATTCCTTACTAACATTGAGAGAGTCCGAAGGAAAATTAGCTAGGATGAATCATTGTAACACCCCATACCCGGCTTAGACGTTAAGACCAAGTCTGGAAAGCTATATCAAATAATTTTAGAAAAATCTAACTTTAACCATTCAAAGCTTAATTGTTGAAAATCATTTAAATAGTTAAACCAAACGTGAAAATCCAAACTTATAACCAATCATTTAAAATAAAATAGGCGATAATATAAGTTTAGATAAAACAATAGATAACTAAAAGGGAGATAATCGAGCTCTTGTCACACCGACTCGTCTAAGTCTGTAGGTTATCTGTAATCCAACAAACAGACTAAATGAGTCTACAACTCAGTATGTAACTTACACTTATAATTAATCAGTAACATAAAAGATGTGATTTCTGTTTTCATTAACCAGTCAACTCTCGTATTCAGATACAAAAATAGAAACAGAAATAGAATACATCAGATATAGTTGTAGAACATTTTATATTTAGACACAGATTCTTAACCCCAACTGCTACACACCATTTTCGTCCAACCTTACATACCACATAGTGACTGTGTGTCATGTTTCAAAATAATTGCAGTCTAGCTGCTAGATCATAATGCGATAAATTGCCAAATTCAGATATATGTTTATTGCTTAGCCACCAAATTCGACAGATTATTAAACTGCCCACACTTTTTCCTTTTCACAATCCCAACCTAAAGTAGATGTAGATTTAATAGATATCAGATATGCGTATACAGTAGTACAAATTCAGATTAAGCTCATATTATGCTATCACATTTACATATTAGATTTCATATCTAGTGTTTACATGAAAATAACAGATTATTCAGTAACAGATTGTCAGATGACGGTTACATTGTCTAATTCAGATAATTTGGACCCTACGGTAGGCTTACGTTCGATTCGAACGATGAGTACAGCCCTAGGGAAAAATCTTGACTTTTGGCATACACGTCGTGTGGATTCACATGGCTTGGGTGGCTGGCCCGTGTGGTTCACACAACCGTATGGCTCAAAACAGTGAGTTACACGGTCTGGACACATGCCCGTGTCTCTGGCTTGTGTGTCCCTAATTCCAAAACAATGAGTTACATAGCTTGAACACACGCCCGTGTCTCTAACCCGTGTGCCCCTAATTCTAAAATAGTGAGTTACACGGCCTACCACATGGCTCGACACACAGCCATGTGGCGTTGATAGCCATGTTTTTCGGCCTCTTTCATTCGCAAGATTTCATGTTTTCATTACACACCCAGTTCAGTTTTGACGTAAAAGCAACAGAGAAGACCGTAAAACCTAAAGACGACAACCAATTGTCCCATCCATAGAAATTAATCGAGTCAAAATGCTAAATTAACTAGTAATTCAAATTATGTCGACAACTTCGGCGCACAAATTCTGAAACGAAATTATTCGCTTACCAACGAACAATAGCAACTAATCGAAACTAAAGTGTTGGAGGAATGCTCCCTAATAATCTTACACTAATAATTTTTCAATTAAACTAAAGTGAAAACAGAGGAAACAACGGCATCACTTACACTAATAATCTTTCAATTAAACAACGACAAATGAAACTCTTTGATTATACTCGTTGCAAGCCACAGAGTCAAGCAAAAAGAAAAAAGAACATAAAGAAAAAGAAGAAACGATATTGAAGAAAGAAGAAAAAGGGAAGGGAAAACGTAAAAAAAAAAAAGGAAGAGGGAAACAATTTGATAATTTAAAATAACTAATTTTTCTTATAAAGTAGTAAAAAAAATACGTTCCCTTCTCGCTCTCGCTAATGTAGAGACTTGAACACAATGCCACAGAGTATACAAAAACTTAACCACTGAACCAGTAGGCTCATTCTTGATACAAGTTAACATAGAATTAAACTTAAGTCAAGAGTTCAAGGATAGGGGTTAAACCAAAATAAACAATAAAAATTCAAGAATGGAGACTCAAACCCCCAATCTTAAACACATAATCAGAACACTTAACTACATATACAAAGACTTAATTATTGATAGAATTTATCAAACAAATGTTCAAATTTTGAGGCATTACAATCATGCTCCATTTGTTGACATTGATATGAATATGCTTTACATGTGCTTAGAGACTATCCATCCGTAAAGGATGTTTGGCTATAAGTTATTCCTCAAGGAAAGTAGTGTATTTTTTCTCAAGAAACCTAACAGAATAAGTGATCTTGAACTTAGAGGACCATTCATGCCAATGCTCAAGGGATACTAGTTGGGTCTGCTTCTTTGGATTATTAGTGTGGCGCCTTTGGAAAAATAGAAATCTCTCTATTTTCCAAGGGATTTCTATGGATCCAAATGAAATCATCAAAGTGTCTTTCAGTTGGGCCAATCAATTTTTCTCAATTCATACAGTCATGTTGAAGATGAATTCTATCTCCATCTGTGTGCCCTCTTTCCCAAGTACGTGTGTTTACCTCAATACTAATGGTGTTGTTAAGACGAACAATGGTTTATCTGCTGCAGGTGGTATGATTTGAGACGAAATGGGGAAGTGGATATTAGGCTACAATCGGTTTCTAGGGAAGTCTTCAATTTTTGTTGCTGAGTTATGGGGAATTTTGGATGGTTTGCTCCTACTTCAAAAGCAAGAGCATGGTACTTATTCTATCAGATAATCTAGAGGCAGTTAAAGTCATTTGTGACCGAAATTCAGTTGAATCAAGTATCTCTCTTGTTAGGAGAATTCAACATATTTTATCCTAAGAAGAAAGGTGGTTCATATGACATATTCATAGAAAGGATAATCAGGCAGCGGATACTCTAGCTAAAATTGCCTTTGCAAATGAGGAAGAATTATGCTTATTTGAAAAGAAACTTTAGAAGAGGATATTTCTAAGGGTACTTTATTCCCTAGTTCTATTTTGTAATCTCTTGATATTTCTTTAGACTATTTTTTCACAAAAAAAAATAGAGTTATTACTTGAATATAATTCTAAGTAGATTAATTATCACATAATTAATATTAAACTTATAAAGTTATTACTTGAATAAATATCTAAGCATAAAATATAAGAAAAATTGTAATATTTATAATTATAATTTAATTTAAAATTATTAGTTAAAATTTTGATGTAAAAAATGTTTTGATAATTTTTTTTAAAAAAAACTTGCACTAATTTTATTGATGTAAAATAAAGTTATTATTTGAAGAATCACAAGTATCTTAATTATCACTTAATTAATATTAGAGTTATATACCAATTAACATTTAAGAAAAAATACTGATAATAAAATAGAGATTGTTAGCATTAATAAGTTAGAATTATATATAAAAAAAAATGAAGCATTCAAGCAATAGTTCTTCGAAGAACCAAGCACTCTTAAAACAATTTTATTTCTATGTTATTTGTTTGATGCAAGTGAAAACTGTTTTGTGGATTTATTTTAAAAAAAGTTAAATTTCAAACATTATTTTTAATTATTATTAAATGTGTTTATTAATTTAATATAAATATACTTCCTATTTATCATGATCTATTATAATTGATGCATGTAGTTTTACCACCTTCCTTTTTTTCAAATTAAAATTATAGTTTATTTTCCTATATTGTTCACAATTTGTATATTATTTAAAAAATAACATTATTAGTAATATTTAAAATAATTAAAATATGTAATTTAAAAACTTATTAAAATTAAACCCTAAAATCACACATTAAAAACTAGTATATATAAAAGTAAGAGTTTGAAAACACTTTTGAATCGACGATAATACCCCTTTAATTTCCATCATATTACTAAATCGATAATTAAATAATTATAATTAAATTTATATTTATTAGTTAACTAAATAATATACACTACTTTAATAAAATAGAATTATAAATCAATAAAAGTCTTAGCATAAAATAATTAAACCATAATTTAGGTGCTTTTTCTTTTCTTTTTGTACAATTCTTTAAAGGATAAATTATGTTTTTCAACAATAAATAAATTGAGATAATTTTATGTGCTTTAAAATAGAGTTATAATTTCAATAAAAATTTAACGGTAAAATATAGAGAGAGTTATAAGTAAGGTTGTTATATTTTTAAAAAGAATTAGTGATAATTTTCTTAATGTTAAGCATTAAATTTATCTTTTAATTCATAGCTTTTAATATCGTTTATTAGTACTAGAGTTATATATCACTTAAAATTTAAGTTTAACTCTATAAATAACATTTAAGTTAAACATATTCAATCAAGTAGGTTTTAAGAAAAATCATTGGTAAAAATAAAGAAAATTTTCAAAACTAATAAGTTAGAAATGTCTCGAAAAGCACAAAGGAAATATTGAATTTTATTTGAATCACGATGATACGGAAAATATATGGAGAATTGTATTATGATTTTATTTTATTTTTAAATTTATTTATATTGTGCAAAGCAACCACTCTATTATACTTTCTTCTTCGCCTTCTTTTTCTTCTTCTTCATCATCTTATTATTATAATTATTATTTACATGAAGTTTTAAACGGATGAGAGAAAAATTAGAGAAAAAAGTAACAATAAAAATTACCAAAGAATTTCAAAAAATATTTTTCAATCACTATTATTAAATGTTTTTATTAATTTAGTGCAAATATTTTTAGTATTTTTCATAAATTATTATTATAATTGTTGTATGTTGTTTTACTTAATTTAGTGTAAATATATTTCATATTTATCGTGAAACTTTTGAAGTGACTAATATATATTTTAATGTTCATCATATTATTAACTTTATCATTTAAAATGTTCTTTTATTATTTATAAGATTTATCACATATATAAATAAAAATTTTAGAAAAATAATTGATTAAAAAAGTTATTTGATAAAAAATATCATACTTATAAATAAAAATTATGGTTGTATTAAATAAATTATCAAAAGAATTTATATAATAAATAAAAAGTCAAATTTTATATTGAAATATTTTATATTTAAATTACCGTGTTCCCATTAAAAAAGGTAAAAAGAAAAATTAGTTTTAATCGTAAATTTTAATTATTCATATAATAATCAACTTTATATTTCATATATAAATTTTTATTCATATTGCTTTTTTATAACATAATCAAATATATTATATTTATAATAATTATATTATCTACAAATTATTATGAATAATCTATTAATTGTAAGCAAAATATAAAAGTTGAATAATGAAGAATTTAACTTATAATGTCTTTTTTTTTAGTTTTTACAAATATTTTTAGTAACAAATAGAAACTTTTTATTAGCACCATATTTTAATTATTAAAATAATTTATATATGTTAAATATCTATGTAACGCCCCAAAATTTTAAGAGTTAATTGTGTAAATCTATATTAATTACATTCTGGTATCTCTAGTTCTGCGCTTTGTTTTTGTGTTTAAGGTTCGAAGTTTGAGTGACATAATTAAGAGTTTTGTTATTTTTAAAACAATCTTTATCCGTGTGTTAGGTAGTTAAGTGCAATTCTGGGTAAATCAATGTCAAGAATGAGCTTGTTGGTTTACTAGTTAAGCATCTGTTTATATTTTGTCTAGTCCCGAGTTCAAGTCCCATCGCATGCGTTAGAAAATATATATATTTTATTCTTTTTGCAGGTGGGATGGTGGTTAATTTTAAACATTTTGAAGAAATTCTATCGTTCTTTTTCTTTTTCCACATTTGGTTCCCTGTTTTTCCTATTCTCCTTTCTTTTATTTTTCTTCTTACTGTAACTGATTTTTGCGTGAATTAGGAAGTCTTCGTTGTCTGTGAGATCGATATTATGTAAGTTCCGTTGTTATTTCCTTTCATTTTGTGATTTCTGTTGTGTTAACACTTTTCTGTTGAAATGGGATTTTGCTCGTTTGCTTGACATTCTATTAAACACTCGATTGGTTACTTTTTAGGCGAGGATATTGCAAGAGACGTTATTTCGCTGTGTTAGTCTGATTTCCTTTATTTCGTGCGAAGTGAGTATGCGAATTGAGTTGGGATTGCATCTAAACTTTCGACATAATCTTGACGATGGGTTGATTTTGTTAAAATATCGAAAACGATGGTGTAATTGATTATCGGATAGTTAATTAGGTTCCGGGTAGTCTCTGTATTATTTTTTCATTAAATGAAACCAGATGCGTATCAAAAACTTTAGTTCTTGTAAGTTTCGGTTGCTGAAAAATGATGGATGTCGACACCACATGGCTAGGTACACGAACGTGTAACCAGGCCGTGTGATTGGCCGTGTAACTTACTATTCATTTATTTGGGGTCACACGGGCGAGGACATAGGTGTGTGTCTAAGCCGTGTGTGGTCATGTTAATGCAGGGTTCACATGGGCAACGGACACGGGCGTGTGTCTAGGCAGTGTAACTTACTGTTTGTGGTATAAAACCACACAGCCGGGACACGGGCGTGTGCCTAGGTTGTGTAACTCACTGTTTGTGGTACAAAACTACACGGTCAGGGACATGAGCGTGTACCCAGGCCGTGTGGGTCATACGGGTAAGGACACGGGCGTGTGTCCAGATCGTGTGACTCACTGTTTAAGTTTTCGGAACCACACAAGCAAGACACATGGGCGTGTGCCCAGGCCATGTGTCATGATATTAGGGCCCAAAACCTATTTTGAGGCCAAGAATGTTGTTTAAAATTGTTACTGACTTCTTCAATGTATGAATGGCTGAATTTGATTGTATGAAAGTTATCTGATCTTCTGAGACTGATGTGTGAATAACATAGTTGTATGTATACCATGATACATATTCTGAAGTGGAACTGTCTTATCTGTTTGTGAAATAACATAGAATGGCTGAATACTCAATATGGGTACTTGTGATTTGCAATTGCATGGGTTGAGATTGTGAAGAAGGAAGTAATCTATTCTGAATTAATGGTTATGCCACAACACGTATAAATCTAATTCTAGCGCTTAGTCACAATCTTGCTTAGCAGCTAAGCTGTGTATCTATAAAGTGTCAAACGGACACTCTGAGGTGTGTAGGGTTGGTTGGGCACTAAATGTCCTTAATCGTGTGTTGGGATGGTCGAAGACGGTGTGTAGCGGATGGAGATAGGAATATTGCATCTGAACCTAATCTGCATTGTATATGAATTGAAATTGCATATATATATATATATATATATATATATATATATATAACTGATCTACTCTGAATCTGGACTGAAATTACTTCTGTATCGAATCGAGCCTCTGAATTTGGAACTACCTTATAAGTGAACATTAATTGAATAAACTTCTTTTACGCACTGAGTTCACAACTCATTTTGTTTTTGATTGGATTTCATATGGTTCCTAGTCTTGAACGAGTTGGCACAACGAGAGCTCGGTCAAACGTTTATCTTTCTTTAAGTAGTTTATTAAGAATTTCGGTAAACTATAACAGTATGAATTTAGAATATTATACACTTATTTAGTTTTGTGGTGAATGTGATGTGAAGTATGGTTTAACTTTACTGTGTTGTTTGTGTGGAAATTGATAATCGATGAGGTAACTCTCTAAACTTATGCTGGTTGTCTAGGCTAGGTTTAGGGTGTTACTATAACAGCCCGGTTTAGATCTTAGTCGAAATAGTGGTTTCGGGACCACAAATTCAAGTTAAAAAATATTTTAATATTATTCTCCATACTTATTATATGTTAATTGACATGTGTGAAAGTCCTGTATAAAAATTTGATCATTTGTGTGCTTAATTTGCAAAAAGGACCTAATCGCTGAAAATGTAAAAGATGTGTTCTATTTGCTAAAGTGCCTATTTGCTATGTATTTATAATTGAGAGGTCCTTATGTTGTTATTAAACCATTAAATTAATGCATGGACATAGTTGGACATTAGATAGTGGAATTCTAATGAAAATAGTAAGGCTAAAATGGTAAAATGAATATAAATGTTATATTAATAAAACAAAAACATAAATTTGGTGTTATATTCATCACCATTGCCGAAATATCAAAGAAAAAGGAAAGAACAAAAGCTTTTAGGGTTCGGCCATTGATTTCTTTGATTAAGGTATGAGTTTTGTTCGGTTTTTGATAATTTTTACGTTTTTGTGATCGTTGCTTAGTAATCTATCAAGCCCATGTTTCAATTTTTGAAATTGTTGATGATTTTTAGTTGAGCCATCGATGAAATTATGAGTTTTATGAAGTTTGATGATATTTTATGAAAGCTTGATGTTGGGTTAATATATTTTGTCTTTGGATTTTTGATGAATTTGAGTAATATGGGCTAAATTGTGAAATTTGTAAATTGAGGGACTAAAATATGAAATAAATGAAATACATGGACTTATATGAATACTATTAAAATTTGTCTAAGCATATGTGTAAGGAAATTTTGTGTATTTTGTGATTTTGTGAATTAGGGACTAAAGTGTCAAAATGTAAAAAGTGTGAGGGCTAATTTGTAAAATGTCTTAAATATGTGTTTTTGGATTAAATTGAATGATTTGGTGAATAAAAGAGTTAAATTTAAATTTATATATGTAACAACCCGATTTAGACCCTACTCGGAACGGTAGTTTCGGGACCACGAATTCGAGTCAGAAAAATATTTAAAAAATTAATTTATGTATTTATTATGTGTGAATTTGTGTGTGTGAAATTTTCGTGATTTAATTTTATCGTTTGAGTGCCGATTAAATAAAAGGACTTAATCGCGTAAAATATAAAAGTGACTGGTTATTAATTAGAAGTGCTTAATTGTTAAGGCTTATTAAAGGGAAGGTTTTTATGTTGTAATTTGACCATTAAAAGTTTAGTGGAATTTATGGTTTGGCATTTTGGTAATTATAAATATTTTAATGGATGGTTAGGTAAATATATTATTAATGTTAAATAAATGAAACAAATGGCATGAAACAAAGCCATTTTATCATTTTTTTTGCCGAAATAAAAGAACAAAAGAAAGAAAAAATACAAGCTTCGGGTTCGGCTATTGTTTCTTTTGATTAAGGTATGGTTTTGACTTGGTTTTTTATCATTTTTACGTTTTTGAGATCGTTGCTTAGTAATCTTCAAGACCCATGCTTTAATTTTTTATTTTGATGAATATTTTGTGTTATGCTATTGATGAGAGTTTGTGATTTTTGTTGTTTGATGATGTAAAATGAAAGATATGTTTTAGATTAACATGTTTTGTATTGGAGTTTTTAAAGATTTTGAGTAATTAAGACTAAATTGCAAAAATAATAAATTGAGGGACTAAAATATAAAATAAATTAAATGTATGGACTAGTATGAATATAAAGAAGATTCATCCTAGCTATGTTATTGTGAGATTTTGCAAATTTTGTGTTTTGTGCAATAGGGACTAAATTGTGAAAAATGTGAAATATTAGGGGTAAAAGTGTAATTTATTCATTTGTGTGTTTTTGGATGAATTTGATTGAATATTTGATTTAATAAGTTTAATTTATATTAATTTAGATCAAGAAAAGAGAAAATCAGATTTAGATCGGGGAAACTAAAGTTGTTGACTAGTCGATCTGTACCCGTTTTTCATCGTCAGAGGTAAGTTTATAAGCAAATAGACGTGTTTAATTGTAATTAAATACTAGATATATATGTTTTTATGAAATGTATGGATTTATATTTATTATGGCCAAATATGAAAAGGCTTAATTACTACATTTTTGAATTTGTTTCGATCGAGATACAACGTTCTAAAGCCCTGTATGAACCCTAGGAATAGTTATGATACATATGTCATGACATAGGATTCCGATTTATGTGTGCGAGTAAGATCATGGCATCGATATGTAACTTCAATATATGTGTGCGAGTAAGATCCTGTCTAAGACAGTGGCATCGATATGTGATTACATGTAAGACCACGTCTGGGACGTTGGCATTGTACGATATGTGTGATTATCTGAGTATCTTATCCAATTCCGAATCGTTCATCGGGCAACGATAAGTTGTGATTGAATGTGAAAAATGAGCTATGATGACCAGGTATGAGTTAGCTTATTACCTACTTGAAATAAGGTAAGTAAGTTACTTGATATTTGTTGCAAATTATGTATGAGGTAAATGAAAAATGTATGTGTACATGGAAAGTGTATTCGACCTTTGGAACAAATAATATGAATATTTTTGTAATAACTTAATTTTTTAGAATAGGTGAATATAATTATATGAACATTCGGCCAAAGTAACATTTATGTATGAAAGTATATATATTATTTATGAAATGGTAAGTTCGAGATAATGTGATAATGATATTATAATTTGGTTTAGTTAAAATGAGCTAATCTTATCATTGAGTTGTTTACTTGCTTATAACTTACTAAGCTATGATAGCTTATTGTGTGTGTATATGTTTTCCTTTGTTTTATAGATTTTGGAGTCAAGTTACGAGCTCGGGGATCATCGTTAAAGTTTATCACACTATCGACTAACTTCGATATTTTATAAACTGAATTTTTAGAACTATGGCATGTATTTGCTAATTGAAATTTGATTATTATTTGTCATGTGATATTTACTTATTGAATAATCATGAAATGTGATTCTTTGAAAAGTTTTCATGCAAATTGAATAATAGAAATTGGTTTAGTAAAGAAATGGTCATTGAATGAAACACATGTATTAGGCATGATCATATTTGGCTAAAGCCTTATAAAATGATCATATGAATAGTAGATTATTTATGTTTGAAATGGAAAAATTTGACATTTCTTGTAATTAAAATTTACACGCCAAATGAAGTAGGGTAAAAATGGTATGTATCTCGAATATGTATGCTTTATAATTTTCATGTATGCAATCCTTGATTGAATAAATTGCATTGTATTTGTTTTTGGATTAATAATGAAATGCCTTGTATAGGAAAGCATATGGTAATCGGCTAATGCTTATAAAAGTGACCAAATGAATAGTGATTTTAGTATTATAAGGTTTTAATGGTTTGCATGCAAATTTAGTTTTTGTGCTCTTTGATATTTCATGCTTATAATAATTTATTTAAATTATTTTATAAAGACTTTGATATGCGCATATGATTTGTTTCAAAATGATATAGTTGACATTATTTGTTTATGATTTAATATTAGATACAAATTGATTAATATGTTATAAATTGTTTCGTAAAAAGGTTAAATTGATTATTTAAGTTTATAATTGATTTGAATTTGAATTATATATTTGAGTATGTTTGTGATTGCCTAAAAGCTATGTCTCTTCTAGTAATACCTCGTAACCCATTCTGGCGACGGATACGAGTTAGGGTGTTACAATATAGATCCAAAACCAAAGAAAACAAAATTATATCGGGGAAAAACGAAAGTCGTTGAATAGTCGCTCGTTTTCATTCATTTCCGTACGAGGTAAGTCGATATACAAATAAATGTGTTTTGAATTGAATTATTATTGTTTATATGCTTTTTAACAATGATGAATGATATATGAGTTGAGTATGAGATATCCGAGAAAGTATCGACAAAGTTTCGACGTCTGAGAAGTTCTGTACGAACCATAGGAATAGTTAGGATACATATGTCATGACATAGGATCCGATATGTGTTCTCGTGTAAGACAACGTCTGGGACATTGTCATCGACTTATGATTTACGTGTAAGACCATGTCTGGGACATCGACATCGTATTTGATTTCGTGTAAGACCCTGTCTGGGACAGTGGCATCGATATTTGATTCACTACAAGAAAACAGACTTTTAGCGGCGTTTTTAGTGGTATTTTAACAAAAAACGCCGCAAAAAAAATGAGAAATAGCGGCGTTTTTATCTAAAACGCCACTAAAAACATATCAATAGTGGCGTTTTTGTCTAAAATGCCACTAAAAACAGATAAATAGCGGCGTTTTAGAAACGCCACTAAAAACAGATCAATAGCGGCGTTTTTAACTAAACGCCACTAAAAATTGGGGAAATAACGGCTTTTTTGTCCCAAACGCCACTAAAACTAATCAATAGCGGCGTTTTTATCTAAAACACCACGAAAAACTGGAGAAATAGTGGCGTTTTTGTCCAAACGCCACTAAAAACTGATCAATAGCGAGGTTTTTATCCAAAACGCCACTAAAAACTGGAGAAATAGCGGCGTTTTTGTCCAAGCGCCACTAAAACTGATCAATAGCGGCGTTTTTAGGCTCAAACGTCGCAAAAAATTTTATCTATAGCATCGTTTTATCAAAAAATGCCGCAAAAAATTGAGCTGCCATTTTTTAGTAGGGTAACCGACAGTCGTTTCGATTTGATCTGATTTAATTTTCATATTATTTTCTTATTTTTTTGAATTCGATTTAATATAAACTAATTCACTTAGCTATGAGAAAGTTTCATTTTAATTACTTAATTATGAGAAGTTACAAATTGATAACTAAACTGTAAAAACATAAACCCTAAACAGTAATCCATAAACTCTAAAACCCTAAACCCCTAAAAAAATTCATATGGATGTTTATGTGTGTATATACATAGATAATGTAAAAGCTTATATATGTTTATATCAATAAATTGTGGAAGAAGTTGATTAAATTTATTTTTAGGTTTAGTGTTTAATATTTAAGGTTAAGGCCTATGGTTAGGTTGAAATGGTAGTATATATTTTAAGTTTATGGTTTAGGGTTCAATGGTAGTATGTTAAGTTTATGGTTTGGGGTTTGTTATTTTGGGTTTGGGGTATAGTGTTTTAAATTAGTTTGTTATTTGGGGTTTGGTGTTTTAAAGTGTTTAGGGTTTAGGGTATTAGTGTTTAAAGTTTTAAGGGTTAGGGTATTAGGGTTTAAGGGTTAGTTGATTAAATGATGTTCTGGTTGAATCTAGGTTTTAATTTGGAGTGCTCGGAGTGTGGTTTAATTAAATACTTGATCTCATGTTTATACATATATTTATGATGTATATATATGTTTATATTCCCAGATAATTACGCAAGATTTAGTATTTACGAAATTTGATGAGGTGGTTCTTAAAATTATTGAATACGAAATGTTAACATGAAATTCTCAAATTTATAGCCTCATGATTAAATATTGAATTTGAATTTATTATAATTTCAAAATCTAAAAAATAATATGTGTTTAATAACTTTCTTTGCATGTAATCGACTCTCAAAATTAAACTTGTCTTACTTTAATTTTAAGATGCAGATAACAATGATCTCTTAAAAGAAACTTTTAATAAGTATTGCTCACACCTAGTTAAAAATATCAATGACAACTCTTGTATTTTTAATAAAAACCTAATGTTTTAAAAATTTTCATTTTTTTCAATGTTGTTCATTTTTATCAAAAATGATTTTGAAAATATATTTTTTTATCTCAATTCATTTCATGTTTTAAATAATTATTAGAAATTATTTTAAATTGATTTTACCTTAAATTTAAATATTAAATATTTAAATAATAATATTCAATATAATTAAATTTTTTTCAAATTAGATATATTGTTTGAAAGAAAACAAATTAACTATTAAAATTTATTACTATCTAATGCATTAGTGGCGTTTTTGACAAAAACGCCACAAAAAATTCACTTTAGCATAAATGACGTCATACTATGTCTCCAAGGGAATTAGCGGCGTTTTTAAAAAAAGCGCCGCTAAAGATCGAGTTTTAGCGGCACTTTTTCAAAAACGCCCTTAATTCTTGATCTTTAACGGCGCTTTTTTTAAAAACGCCGCTAAAAGTTTAAATAAAACTACGTCATTTCTTTTGTAATTTACTGACGTCATTATGTTTAGTAAAACGACACCGTTTTTGTTTCATCCATTTCACCCCCAATACAATCCCGAAACCCTTATTTTCCCCCAAATTAAAATTTCCCCTAAACCTCAAATTTTCCCCAAATCAAACCCATTTGTCGTCTCCCTTTCTCTTTTGGTTCGACAGGTTGTTATTATTTCGTTTTTGTTTCAATCTATTGTCACTGGGTTAAATATGGTTTTTGTTCCAACCCAAATTTTCTCTTTCATTTCGATTTCTAATCAAACCCGAAGCTCCTTGTTTCATTTCAATTTCATTGCAGCAAGCAAGTAGTTTATTTTCGATTTCATTTCGATTTCGATTTCACTTCTGTTTTATTTTTGTAGCAAGCAGAAAGATTAAGGGATTTCATTTAGAAATCAAACCCGACTGAAGGCTAGCTTTTGCGAGTCCAACAAATCAAGGTACTCTCATTTAGTTGTTCTTTTGAACCCTAGACTTTAGCATGCTGACATTGGTAATGTTAGATTGTTGTGCTTCTCTCTCTTTTCGGGGTTTTAGAGATGTTTGGGTTTTTGAAATTTTGAAATTTGATTTAAGGTTCTGATAGAAAGAGCATACGTGTATGGAAAAATCTTAAAGAATTTAAAGATTTTTACTGATCAAGTATATTTCAAAGATTGTCTTCAACTTTAGTCTATTTTCAATCTTTGTACTTCCTTTAGACTCTTAGTAGCAGTAGAAAAGTATTAGCAATTGATTACATTGAAGTATTAGCAATTGATGCTGTGTCATTCAGATGCTTTGTCATGTTTGAGTTTACATGAATGTGCTGTTACAGCATTAGCAATTGATACAGCTGGTTTGGTTTTATATTCTGTTACAGAATTTTAGGTAAAGCCACATAGATGTAGGAAGTTTCTGAGCTATGTAACTAAAATTTTGAAATTTCAAAATTTGATTTAGGGTTCTGATAGAAAGAACATACGTGTATGGAAAAATCTTAAAGAATTTAATGGTTTCAAATCAAATAGTGGATTGGTTAAAACCATTGTTATAGCAGGTGCAAAGATTTTTACTGGTCATCAAGATGGTAAAATTCATGTATGAAAAGTATCTGTTAAGAACCCTGGTGTTCATAAACGAGCTGGTACATTACTATCTTTGAAAGAAATCCTCAAAAGTTCAATTAAACCAAGTAATTACATTTAAGTGAAACGCAAAAGATCTTTATGGATCAAGCATTTAGATGTTGTGTCATGTTTGATTTTAAATGAAGAACACGGTCTTCTTTATGGATTAGCACATGGTGGTGTACTTAAAGCACATGGTAACGTGTAAAATTATTATGTTTGAAATATAAATATTTCATGCAAGTGTGGCTCGGCGAATGGACTGTTAAAATTATGAATTTAGGAGTTAAAAATACATGCTGATTTTTATTTTTATTTTACCGAAATGTTGCTGTTAGAAGAGATGTAAATGTGAGAAGTATATGCACAGGTTGACTGCTGAATCTATTTTGTTTCAGCATGCGACTTGTATAACCGGTCTGCTGCTTTGGTGTTAAAGGAAAATAAAATATTAGTGGTTAAATGTTAAACTTGGCCCCTGTTTTAAAGTTGAATAAGTCATACTGTAATTGTAACATATGTTATGCTACTAAATTATTTGAGAGTAAAGTGTCAAATTTACTATCCAATGCATTGTCATTTGTGCTGATTTTCTTCATTAAGTTCAGCTGTTCGAATCTGTTGTTGATATCAAATTATATGCAATGCACTATGAGATTGTATATGCATGTAAATTTGGTTTTTTGGAGGTTTGGATGGGTTGTATGGAGATTGAATATATTGTTGGAGACCAGATGTTGCAGTGATTATTCCTTTAAATGTAAAGCAAAGAGTTTACAGAATTTATAATGCGAGACCAGTTATATTAAATGGTTGATATGTAGACACTTATATGTTTGTTCCACATTAAAAACACTACTTTAGGTTCAACATTTTTTGATGTTTTATTGTCATTTTTGGGACCTTATTTGATCTGGAACTCATATATATTTGTTAATGTTGGCAATTGGTCAAGAATTCTGGGTTTACGTCTGCTGCATCGCCTTCGGTAGTCCTCCGCATCGTCGTCGGTAGCCCTCTGCTACATCTCCGTTGGCATCCCTTTGCTACATCTCCGTCGGCATCCCTCTGCTGCTTCTCTAGTTTTCTGCCATCCAATTTGCTTAGCTTCAATCCACATTGACTTAGGTAAGGCTTTGGGTCCTCCATTGTGGTAATTGCGATGACCATGACTTTCTCCTTTCTTCTTAGATAGTGCAGCAGCATACCTGCTCTGCCTCCAATGCTTGCCTCTTCTAGCAATGCATGTTTCAATACTTGAACACCATACAAAAATGCAATTAAAATCGTAAATGTGAGACTTCTGAAGTTGTTGTTTATATAGTATAATTATATTATACTTTATCTGTTAAAAAAATTCTACTTTATCTTATCAAGCACATGTTTCTTCTATTTTTTTACAAAATGGTGATTGATTGGTTAACCATTATGGTTGTATCAAATTTTTATGTTATAATTATATTATACTTTATCAGTTGAAAAATTATATACAATTTTTTATAATTATTTATATAACTCTTAATAAATGTTCATCTTAGTTTATAAATTTTCAAGTTTATTATTGTACATTTTGAACTTGTGCATTTTTTTTTTTTTTTTGCAATCAATTAGTTGCACAATTTCAATGTAATTTTGCTATTTAAATATTAACATGATTTTTCAATATATTGACTAAAAAATATTAATTTATTATATGATTAAATATTGTCTTCTTGACTAAAAGTATATATTTAATAGTAATTAATTTTTGGTATTAATAATGTTTGATTTTAATATTTAATATTTTTAAATATTTTTAAAACGTATAAATATATTTTTATCAATATAATAATATTGATCATTATTTAAATTTATTTTAATATAAAAATCAAATTACTATTCTTTTTTTCCAAAAAAATTATTTAAAAGCTTTTTAAAATGAAAAGTTACTTTTTGTTACTCATCAAATTATATCTCATGCCTTGTATATATTTCTAATAATAAGCAGAACTGTCAAAGTAAGACATCATATTGATTAATTTTTTATAATAATAATGTTTGATTTTAATATTTAATATTTTTAAATATTTTTAAGACTTATAAATATTTTTTTATCAATATAATAATATTGACCATTATTTAAATTTATTTTAATATAAAAATCAAATTACTATTCTTTTTTTCCAAAAAAAAAACTTGTAATAAGGTTGGGTTTCATCCATTTCCTCATTTGCAAGTTCAATGTAATTAGTTAAACAAAGTTTCAATTTAGGTTCGTCATTACTGATTGAATAGTTTATACTTTAGTTGCAATATTATCCAAATCTCATCTCAAGATAAGTTTTTAAATATTATTTAATACATAACTTACATAACTTATATAATACAACACTTACATAATTTACATAGCTTACATAATACATAACTTACATAATTTAAAGATCAAATTTTATAACTTACATAATTTACATAACTTACATAATACATGAGTTACATAATTTAAAGATCAAATTTCAAAACTTACATAATTTAAAGATCAAATTTCATAACTTACATAATACATAACTTATATAATTTAAAGATCAAATTTCATAATTTACATAATTTACATAACTTACATAATAAATATCTTACATAATACATGACTTACATAACTTTATTATACTTATAAATAAACAACTTACGCGTGTAATTTATTGTAAACTTTAGATTTCAAGAACTACGAAATGGATAGGAGTTGGATGAATTTGTCAAACGTAAGCAATGCCTATCGAAATGGAGTACAAACTTTTCTAAATTTTGCATTTCAAAATGCAAGCCAAGAGAATATGATTCTTTTCCCGTGTAAGAAGTGTGGCAACATCAATTGGCATTTTCGTGAAGTTGTCTACGAACATCTAATTGTTGATGGCTTTATTCGGGGGTATAAAAAATGGATTTTTCATGGTGAGTGTACATCTAGTGGAACTTCTTCAACGATTAATCTGACTTATCCTGATACTGCTTTCCACCAGTATGTTAGACAAGATGACATGGAAGGTATGTTGCAGGATGCGTTTAATATGCACAGTCATGGTGAGCAATCGTTTCCACCTGACTTTATTGCATCCGATGATTGTAATATTGGCGGAAATGTTTTTTGCGAAACGGGAACAAGTGCACCTGATGAGGAGCCAAATGAAAAAGCGGCGAAGTTCTACAATTTACTTAATGAAATGAACGAAGAACTTTACGAGGGATCAAAATATTCGAAATTGTCCTTCTGTATTCGTCTATTTCACTTAAAATGTTTGAGAGGGTGGACTGGAAACTCTTTTACAATGCTGCTAGAGTTTCTGAGAGAGATGTTTCCGTTTGCAAAAATACCCCGATCTTGTCAAGATATGAAGAGAATCATAAAAGATTTGGGCATTGGGTATGATAAAATTCATAGTTGCCCAAATGACTACATGTACTGGGGTGATCAGAAAAACCAATAGTCTTGTCATGTTTGTGGTAAGTCTCGTTGGATGGATAGGAATGCAGAAGATGTGAATGCGGATGAAGGTGGGGCACAGTTAAGAAAGAAGCCAGTCAAGGTTTTGCGATATTTTCCCCTAATACCAAGACTTCAAAGGCTTTTCATGTCGTCAAAGACGACCGAATCTATGAGGTGGCATAATGATCAACGGACCGATGATGGATTATTAAGACATCTTGCGGATTCTTTAGCTTGGAAATCATTTGACAGTAAATTTCCAAGCTTTGCAAGCGATCCTCAGAATGTGAGGCTTGGGTTAGCAGCTGACGGCTTTAATCCATTTAAAATCATGAGTACTTCGTACAATACTTGGCCTGTAATGCTTGTTCCTTACAATTTGCCTCTATGGATTTGCATGAAGCAATCTTCATTTATTTTATCAATGATTATTCCTGGAGAGAAAGGTCCTGGAAATGATATTGACATCTATTTGCAGCTACTTATTGAAGAGTTAAAACATTTATGGTCGGGTGTTGAGACATATAATGTACTGAGAAATGAGAACTTTAATTTACGTACAGCTTTGTTGTGGACAATTAATGATTTCCCGGCTTATGCTAATTTATCGGGTTAGAGTACTAAAAGACATTATGCTTGTCCTTGTTGTGCTGCGCAAACTTGTTCGAAGTGGTTGTACAATGGGAAGAAGTTCTCTTATATGGGCCATCGTCGGTGGTTAGATGAAAATCATAAATTTAGATTTCAGAGGACTCTATTTGACGGTACTCAAGAGTATAGAGGAGCTCTTGAGTAGACCGTTGGATCTGAAATCTTATTTATGTTAAAAGATATCAACTTTAGTTATGAGAAGATGAATCAACCACCTAACACACAAATAAAGAGAAGATCGAGGTATGAATCTGATGATGAATCTGATGAAGAGGATGATCCTAATGAGGCGAGCTTGTGGAAAAAAATGAGTATTTTTTTAGTTGCCTTATTGGGAGCACAACATTTTACGCCATAATCTTGATATCATGCATATTGAGAAGAATGTCTGCGAGAACATAATTGGGACAATTTTGAATGTCGATAGAAAATCAAAAGACAATCTTCAGAGTCGACTTGATTTAGTTGACATGAGAATTCGGCGTGATCTTCATCCTCAAGTACTTCTAAATGGGAAATATCGGTTGCCGCCTTCAATTTTTTCAATGTCAAAAGAAGAGAAAGAAGTGTTCTGCATGGTGTTGAAGGATATAAAGGTCCTAGATGCGTATGCGTCAAATATATCTCGATGTGTGAGTCTTAAAGATCGAAGATTATATTCATTAAAATCACATGATTATCACATCTTGATGCAAGATTTACTCCCAGTTGCTTGACGTTGCTGTATGTCAAAAAACGTAACGTCCTGTATAATTGATCTATCCAATATAATGAAAGCTATTTGTGGCAAAATTTTAGATGTTGAAGAACTTGAGAAAGTACAGGATCGAGCGGCTTTGACTTTATGCAATTTAGAGAAGATCTTTCCACCTTCCTTCTTCATTATTATGGTGCACTTGGTAATCCATCTCCCTCACGAAGCAATACTTGGTGGACCGATTTTTTATCGATGGATGTATCCTATAGAAAGGTGCTAATTTATTTCTCAAGCATTCATTTATTCACCTCTATACATTTAGTTATAGCTTTTGATAAATATTGTATATCGTGTTTAGGTTCCTAAGCAAATTGAAGTCGTATTGTCGCAATAAGCATTATCCAGAAGGATCAATTGCTGAAGGCTCTTGGCAGAGGAGTGCATGACCTTCTGTTCTAGATATTTAGAAGATGTTGAAACACGATTGAATAGACCAAGTAGAAATGTTGGGCTCAATGATCATAACTTGGCCGAAACTTATTTATTCCAAAGTTATGGAGAGCCAATCGGCAAAGTTGAAATTGCAGAATTAGATGATATATTGTGGATACAAACACATCGATATGTACTTTTTCACCACGATTCAATTGAACCATTACGCAAGTAAGTTCTAAAATTTCCTCAGATATTCGTCGTTTTGATTTGTTTATCTTCTAACCAGTTGAACTTTTTTTTAACATAGTGAGTACAAACAAATTTTAAGATCTCGTGCACGCTCTCGAAGATTACAACATCGAGAGATTAATAAGTTATTCACAGAATCTTTTCATGAATGGTTAAGCCAAACGGTATGTAACTAAAGTTAATAAGTTACAAATAATCGCGAAATTTAGTTAATTAATTAAGAATGTTTTTACATAATACATTTATAATTACTCAATTTACTTTCGATTCAATAGGTTTGGAGTGGGAAGGACATCAATGACGAAGTTAAATGGCTTTCCCAAGGTCCCAACAGAGTAATAAAAAGATATAGTGCATTCCTCATCAATGGATACAGATTTCATACAAAATATCGTGAGAGAATGAGGAGAACTCAAAATTGTGGAATTGTTGTTAATTCTTCAATTACAAGTTATGCTAGTGCTAGGGACAGTAATCCGGTTGAGGGTAATGTGGAGTATTACGGACTTCTTACCGACATTATTGAGTTGGATTACTATGGCAGATGGAAAGTTGTCTTATTTCGGTGTGATTGGGCTGATGTTAATACTGCTCGCGAAATTAAAAAAGATCAATTTGGTTTTACAATGGTTAATTTCTCTCGCTTTATTCACACTGGACAACAATTGATAGACGAGCCATATGTATTTTCCTCTCAAGTGAAACAAGTTTTTTATTCGAAAGATCCAACTGATGAGGATTGGTATGTTGTACTCCGAAACACCCCTAGAGATGACATAGTCGAAAGATCAGAAACATTATCTTTTCCAGAACAAAACTTAGATGAAAATATCCCTAGTACTAGTTCACAACATCAATGGGTTCGACATGATGTGGATGAAGATATTTACGAATAATGATGTAGTAAGATTTTACGATTTTTTAATTATATGTAATATTATAATTTTAATCTTGGTCATGTTATATAATTTAACTATTTTATATGTACTATTATTGTTGTAATTTGTTTCTAAAACTTTAACTATTTTATGTGTATTGCAGGAAAAATGCGTAGAAGAAGATTACGAGATTTAAGTATTGTCCAGAATACTCAAACTTAGGAAGAAGCAAATAGTGAATAGCAGACAGTTGTTGGATCTTCGAATGTGCCAGAGACACTTGACGAGCCTGGAGAATTTCAAAGTAATGTTAAGTTTATTTTACATGTGTTGACTTTTATTATTGATTTATTTCTCAATTTTAATATAATAATAGTATATCGTTTCTCAATGAAAGTGGTGCGACGCCTGAGAGAGGTCGAGGACATACGATGCTTAAAGATTTATACGACTTAGATCCCGTTGAGCGTGTCAAAGTAAGTAGAAATAGATCATGGTCACTGTTGGATCTCAAGCTCGACTTTTAGCGAGCTATTTGGGCATTTTAGCACGAAATGCCAATATGTTGCCCATCAATTACGAATCATGGCATCACATGCCTGATAGCAACAAAAATCAGGCTCTCGCTAATATTAAGGTAACAAAATGTGAATGTAATTTATAATAATTTGGTTTAAGTTTCATTTATATTTACATTCTAAACTTGTGTTTTTTTAGGAGAGGTTTGCTTTAGAGGTCTCCGATGACCATATTAAGAAGGCATTGGGTAAAAAATGGAGAGACAATAAAAGCACTTTGAAAAAACTATACTTTAAGAAAGATATAAACCTCGAGGAAAAATTGTGAAATGTCCCGCCAAGAATGCTGAGGTACCAATGGGAAGATGCGGTTAGATTCTAGAATTTAAAGAAAGGAGAGGTATTACGTAATTCTAAACTCTTATAAATTTTTTGGTATATACTGTTTACTATATACGTAATAATCATTTCATTATGTAGGACTGTGAGCGAGTTGGAACAAGCAGCAGACAAAAATAAAAATTCACGCACACGGCAGGGTCGAGAAGTTTTGCTTCTGTAGCTGAGGCCGAGGTATTATGAATTTATTAATTTTGTCAAATATTAATGACTTTCTACTATTAAATAATATTTTTACTACTATATTGTAGGAAGTCTCATCCGGTCAAAAAGTTGGGCGCCTTCAGCTTTTTGAGATTACGCATAGGAAGAAAGATGGATCTCCTATGACATCCGAAGCTGGAGAAATTATGGTATATTTATTTAATAAAATTTGATTTATTATAATATTTATAATGTTTAATTATAATGGTTTAATTCGCTATTAGTACTTTTAAATAATGTTAAGTTATGTTGCATTCCTTTTATAATATATTTCGTTTCTAACTCTTTAATTGATTTATTAGGAGAAACTAAAGGAGAAAAAGGCGGAGTATGAAATGATTGCTTCGAGTGATAGTTTTGTTAATCTTGAGAACATTGATAACAGAATTATCACTGAAGTTTTGGGTCCTGAAAGATACGGCAGGGTTCGATTTCAAGGATCTGGTGTTACCCCGACCCAATATTTTGGATCTAGCTCCCAGCAATACATGCCTTCCGGGAGTCAAGCTCAAGCTGAAGTTCAGAGGTTAAGAGACCAAATAGCTCAAATGCAAGCGAACACGGTTGAGCAAATTTCCGAGGTTCAAAGAAAATATGAAGAACTCCAGCAACAACTTAGAGCGGAGGCAACAGATAGGGAGGCAGCGACAGTAGCGAGGGAGGCAGCAGCAGCAGCGAGGGAGGCAGAGGTGAGAAGAAAGTACGATGAGCTCCAGCTACAGCTTCAGCAGATGATGCAGATGTTTCAACAATCGCAAAAGCCGCCATCTTAGACATTAGTTTTCTCGTTGTAAGAATATTTTTAACTTTGTCACATTTAACATTATTGTAAAAATATCTTAAGTTATACTTTATTTATTAATTACATCATATATCTTTCGTTAAATTCGAAGTATCATTTAGAATTAATGTTTTTGGCTATATTTTTTATGCTAAATTTGCTTATTTTAGTTGCATTTCATGCTATATTTGTTGATTTTGATTGGATTCAATGTAGGAAGGGTTGGATATTGGTAAAAAATGTGCATATTAAATCTGCCAAAATTAGCGGCGCTTTTCACAAAAACACAGCTAAAAACCCTGACTTTTAGAGACGCTTTTCACAAAAATGCCGCTAAAAACCCTGACTTTTAGCGGCGCTTTTCCCAAAAACGCCGCTAAAAACCCTGACTTTTAACGGCGCTCTTCCTAAAAACGCCGCTAAAAACCCTGACTTTTAGTGGCGTTTTTCTAGATAAGCGCCTCAAATTTTTGCGGCGTTTCATATAGTGACATTTTTTGCGGCGCTTGTGAAAACGCCGCTAAAGGCTAAAAAAAGCGCCACTAAAAGTCTGTTTTCTTGTAGTGTATTACATGTAAGACCACGTCTAGGACGTTGGCATTGTATGAGCTTTCTGAATTATCCGAGTATCATTATTGATTCCGAACGGTTCAACGGGCATTCCAAGAAATGAGTAATTATGTGGTTGTGTATCGATTCAGGTACGTTTGAATTGTATATTATGATTAAGAATAAAAAGTAAGTATTTGAACCTATGTGGACATATGAAATATGTATGAGTTATATGAGACTTATAGATATGTGGATATGCTTTGCCATGATCTATATGATTGAATTGAATTTAAATTATGAATGTGATCTATATGAAATATGTATGAGTTATATGAGACTTATAAATATGTATGAATTGAATTTTGAAAGCTTACTCTGTGTGTGTTTTCAATTGTTTTATAGATATCGTAGCTAACGGGAGCTCGGGGATCATCGTGGCTCATCACCACACTATCGAACTCTATTTTGGTACCTTTTGAAAATGTATATATTGAAGTATGGCATGTATAGGCTAGAAGTATGTGAATATGTTTTATAATGTGTATATCTAGCCATGTGATATGGCTCGGTTATGGATGTGATTATGAATGAATTTTGGTATATGCTTTGTGTTCAAAAATGGTATTTTTTTTATACACTCTTGAATGACCAAATGAAATGGTCAATTTTGGTAAGTTTTGGTATGTGCTTATTTGAGAATTGGTAAGTTTATGGCATAAGATTAAATGAAGTAAATTGAGGTTATGAAACTTAAGTTTTGGTATGACTTTGAATTATGATTTGGCATGATTTTGATATAGTTATAAGCATGAATTTGGTTGTTTATGATATGGCATGAATGGTGTATGTTTTGGTATATGAATTGGTTGGAAATTGATATGAAATGTGCTTAGTTTTACGCTTTTAGGGATGACCCAAAATGGGTGGCAAATTGGCTTTTCAAATAGCTTATTTTTGTCCACATGGGCAGTGACACGGGCGTGTGTCCCAACCGTGTTGCTCAAGAGCCATTTCGAAATGAGCCTGGGCAGACCACACGGTCGCACACACGGGTGTGTGCTAGACCGTGTGGCCAAGTCAGTTTCGACCACGGGCTAGACACGGGCTTGTGGTCAGCCGTGTGGCCAAGTCAGTAGCCTCCCTAATTTTCACACGGCCTGTTTACACAGGCGTGTGACCTGTACAATTTTGAAAAATGTTTAAGTTTTGAAAAATTTTGTATGAGCTCGGTTCAGTCCTGACCCCTTTCTAATGCATGCTTAAGGTCTCGATGACCTAAATAAGGGACTCTATGGTAATGTGTGACTATGATTGATAATGATGTATATGAATTGTTCGTAAAATATTTCGATTTGTCCGGTAACGCCTTTAACCCTAGTTCGACGACGGATACGGGTTAGGGGTGTTACAGTTACAATCTAAATTAGTTATTATTTTGAAAATATTGCTTTTTTTTAAATTACATGAATTAAAATTCTATTATATATTAAATATGTTAAAAATGTTTGAATTATTATTTGAATTTGTTATTATAATATTTCAATGGTTAATAAGTTAATATATTAAAATTTTGATTAAGGGATATTACTTTACACTAACTATAATATTTTAAAATTAATAAAAAATTAAATGTGTAAATTTCACATACAACACATATGGTATTGAAAACTATTAATATTTAAAAAAACGAAAGGTGTCAATTGAGTTTTAGCTTGATTGGCATTGTTATCAATACAAGAGATTGTGGATTCGAGTGCGCTAAAATATATTATCCTCTTATTTATGGGTTGGGGAAAGACTAGATAATTTTAGATATTGTCTTACAAAAGAGCAGATATAATGAGAGAAAAAAACAAGAGGAACATATTTCTTTCCTACTATTTAAAGTGCTTGAAAAATTATAAATAACATAAAAAGAAATCATACCATACTAATCACTGCTCATCAAACCATTTCTACCAAACAAACTGAATACTCATTTAATAGCATTAATTTGATTGATATCACTACCCTCAACACCTCTCCAACTCAATCAAAAGAGGACTAAAATGAAGCAATTATTAAAGAAGAAAAAGGTTGATTAATATTGATTTTCATGCAAATTTAGTCAAGAATGGTATTATTAACAACAGGGTGACCCGGACACTGTGGTGGAGACGGTAGTTTACAAGGTGCTCCATGGGAGAAGTAACACATGCATTCATCGAACGGAATCCCGCCGCCAGCTGAGCGGCAGAAGGCTGTGATCTGCCCTATCCCTCGATAACAAGGGCGGCATGTTTCAACGCACTGTTTCACCTCAGGACAACCGCCACCTTTTACAGCTAGTTCACAGCCTCCTTCCACCTTTGAAACCATATTTTTCACTGCAACAACACCCATAATAGAAATAAACAATACAATAAAACCTAAAACTTCAATATTACTTAGTTAGCAGCAGTGGATATTATGATGGTTAGTTTATGATTTTGTGAAGAGGAATAACATTTATTATACAAACCTGAAGTGAATATGAGGAGAACCAGGAGGAAGTTAACGGAAGGAGAGGGCTTGAAAATCTTCATTTTTTTTTTTTTTGGCACCAATTTTTTTCAAAGGAGAAAAGAAGTTAATATAATATGGGGTTTGGTGAGTGTATTATTTTTCACCTGAATTTCACAATTATTTTTATATTACTTAATTTAGCCTCTAAATTTGACAATTAATTATTATTGGGATTTAAATTTTTTTTGTCTAAATCAATCTATGAAATTGACAATTATTCCCATATTGTGTTTATTTTTTGCAATTGTTCTCATGTTTGGATTTAAAATTTTTTTGTCCAATTTTTTTAAGGAAATATCATGGACTAATTTGGGCTGAAAAAAGTTTAATCCTCGATATGGAACAATTGTCAAATTCAGGAATTAACAAGAACCAAAAAAAAAAAAAATTAAGCTCAAATGTTGGACCAATTGCTAAATTTAGGTCCCAAATAGAACATTAACCCAATTTTTAACTATTTAAAATAATAAACTACACTAGTAGTCATCCAACTATTAGTAAATTTCTTTTTAAATTATTCAACTATAAAAAGTTACAAAATGGTCACCTAACTATTTAATTTTAACTTTTTTTGTCACCAGCTAGCTAACAGTGGACTTTTAAAATTGGCATAACAGTAACTTTAACCCTCGACATTTATAAATTATGTAAATTTAGTCTTGATTTTAAAAAAATTTAACCCTCAACATTTACACATTGTGTAATTTGGTCTCTCTTTTTTATGCAATTTTGCTTCTTCCTTTTTTTTTTTTTGGTGACATTAAGGGTTAATTTTAAAAGAATGAGAAAATATTAAATTTATTATCTTAAATTTTTTTTTTGTATATTTTCAATCAAATTAGCTAATAATTTTGTTTTTAGCTTTTTAAGTGAAAAAGTCACAAAATAAAAAAGCAAAATGGCAAAAAAAACCCAATTACATAATGTGTAAATGTTGAGGGTTAAAGTTTTTAGAATCAAAGCTAAATTGACACAATGTATAAATATTAAAAGTTAAAACTGCTATTATGACAATTTTAAAAGCTGCCACCATTAGTCAAATTGTGACAAAAAAAAGAAGATAAAATTAAATAGTTAGATGACTATTTTCTATTTTTTTATAATTAAGTGATAAAAGTAATTACTAATAATTAAATGATCATTTTGTAATTTTTGATAGTATTAATATACTTTACCCTTAAATTTAAATAAAAAGTATTAATTTTATTGTTAAAATTTTAGTTACATCGAATTGAATCACATCAAATTATATATATATATATATTATTAGGTGGAACCCAAAAGGTTGAAGAACTTTATGAACGTTTGGAACGCTATTAATGCAACAATATTCTGAAATGGTCCTTCCTTCTTAAAGTAGAAATGTCTTTAACATTAATGACCTAAATCCTGCACCATGCATCAATTCATACTTTTTTTTGTTTGTTTTCCAAGTTTTTTTTTTTTTTAATACAATGCAAGTAGCTGGCCAAGAATGAAGAGGGTTTTTGCATAACTTATTGGTCAGCCTGATGTCATCAACTAAATCGGAAAAACAAAAGAATGCCAAGGAAAGAAATTTCAAATCTAATTTTTAAAATTTTATTTTATTTTTAGATTTTTTTAATTTTTAATATATTTTTTAAAAAATTATATTTTTTAAGTAATAATGTGAGATAATATCAAAGTCTCAAACCATTACATTTTAACACTATTAAAAAAACCAACAAAAACATCTATTAATGAAAGAAGACCAAATCATGATGTTAAATTTTTTTACTAACCAAGCACCTATATATTGTGTTTTTCTTTTTCCTATCTAAACAATTTTTTTATTATTTCATTTTACTTTATAAGTAGATGGTGTTCTAATAAATATGTTTAATGTGTTATGTTTTTATTTGTTATTATTAATTTTTAAGATAAAATTAATAATTTAAATTCCAATATAAAAATAAATATTGTTTAAGGCTAATTTATTAATAGAGTCGAATTTTTTAAGTTTGAGTTGGGTTGGTTGAATAAATCAAAAAATATTTTAAAATACATATTAAAATGTTTTACATTAATATTTTCATATTTATAATCCAATTTTAAAAAATACAATTAAATAATAGTATTACCCAAAAATATTCTTTGGCTTTGTCTCACTAGTTGAATGCACTGTAACTTCAGTATAAAATTAACGGTGAGTTTAAATAGGCAGTGCACTTAAACAGTTGTGATGGTGAGATTAAATACTGTAGAGATACTATAGTATGAGACAAAAAGTAAACTAAACACACTATATCCCGCTGCCCATCCAAACCGACATTAAAAATGGATACCTTGGTTTAAAAAAGAAAAAAAAAACTTGGATATTTACAATTTTGAAATATTTTAAAAAAAAAGTTAAATTTTGTTGTCAGTCCCTACACTTTGCAAAAGTTATTGATTAATATTTTCACTTTTCAAATTGGTCACTTTAGTCTATATACTTTTCAAATTTTAAAATTTTAGGCTTGACCCAAACAGTAATTTGGTTAAATTCAATAACTAGTCATATACTATGCGTACAGTTATAGATATAGTCCATATTCTCCCATTAGATCATTCTAAATCACTATACTTTTCGAATTTTGAAATTTCAATCTTGATGCAGGTGACAATTGTTAATCCATTAACTGGATTTTTAGTGAGTAATATGTGAAAATAAGCTGACATGACATTACACAAATAATATGTTTAATGCATCAGATTTTAGAAACAACGGAACTTTACTTAATAAATTTAACTGATACTATTAAATGAGGACTGAAATTTTAAAATTTAATAAGTATAGAGATGAAAAATGATCAAATAAAAATAAAAAGATTAAATATGAAAAATAGAGAGATTAGAGACAGAGTTTAACCTAAAAAAATAAAACAATTTAAGAGAGATCACCTTTCTCTCTTTAATCCTAAAATCCTAATCCAAGGCAAATCTTAATCTGTCGCCATTTTATGTTTATTGTTAGTTTTCTGTCTTCCTCCTCTCCTCTCCTCCTCCCATTCCATTTTTTATCGGAGCTTGTTTTACTATTAATAGTAGTGTTAAATATATATATATATATATATTAATACTTATCTTTGTTGGTAAGCAACAAAAATTGACAGAGTTGTTGGAGAAAGGTGAGGTAGTTTGGAGAATCTAGGCTGTAATAAATCAATGTGAATGAACTATTGCATTTAGTAAGAGTGTACTATTTTTTATATTTTTTAATGTGTATTGGTAATATTTAACTGATCTATTTTCTTATAAAAAATGCTTAGGCGCATAAAAATAGAGAATGATGTTAAACTTAGGTATTTATACTTGGCTTTTGGGCTATTGGAAAGGCTAACTGGAGTCTGTTTATTCGCTGGCCGACTATCCATGTGATACATTGGTCTGAGTGACCAATTTGCTGGTTACCCAAAGGCCTTTTTGATAAGAAAACTAATTATAGATCCAATTGTAAGAAATTTCACACTGGTAATTATAGAAAGATACACTTCCTCGGTTTCAGAACAGATGAACCAATCACTCTGGGCCAAACAAGCTTGAAAACTAATTCAAAAGGCTAGTGGGATTTATGAAGATGTTGGGAAAGAGTAGAGCCACAATGCCGATTTTTATTGCAGTCAAACCAGAGCAGAATGGTTCACGGGTATGGAGAAGCATAATTAATGAAAAAAAATGTTGAAAAAGGGGACATGAATGGCAATTCTGAAACGGTAAGTTAAGATAGTTGATGGGGACATTCCTCTTCATAGCCTAATCTCTAGTGACAGTGTGATTAGTTAAGTAATACCATGGATAGAGAAAATGGAATGACGAATAAAGGGATGGCAAGTGAACTCAATAGGGATTGCCTACTTTCAGTTCTCATGCACTGTTAACAAAGACAGACTCCTCTGCAACACATATTCTGGAGAGTTCACTATAAAGCCAAATTCGGTGGCAGAGAGGCAGCCTTATTGGAGACTGGCTCCTGTCCTATGGGCGATTTGGATACATTCAACACAGTCTGCTCTGAGAAGGGATAACCCAAACCCTCTCAAGGTCGTTCACTATGATAGAGAACTCATGTGAAAGGGCATTTACAAAGGAAGTAACCTCTAAGAGGAGTTGATATCCAAAAATCACTCTTGAAGATGGCACGAGATGGAGGCTGGAAACAGGGTCATTAAGGTAGCCACATTGCATACGGATTGTACAAAGAAATTGACAGTGTAACTAAGGGGAACTTCCTAAAGTACCACCATTGCAGCAGACATCAACAGGATTATAGGAAGGCAGCACAATATCAGATGGCACAGCAAGTTATAACTATAAGAGACAGCATAAGATGGCAAAATTGGTCTGTGAGGGATGAGTGGTCTTTTCATGGCTACAGTGTGGTTTTGTCTAAGGTATTTTATGTCTGTTTTAAGTTGTTTTTTTAAATATATAGGTCATTCAATGTCAAAAAAAGTCGTTAAATATATAATAATTTTCATATATAGAGAGAGTATGACTTTCTAATACAACAGATTGTCTAATTCAATATCAATTTGCAAAACCATATCCTAGAGATCAAATCAAAACCATGGAATATTTCTCCTAGTTTTAAACAAAATCATCAAATCTGTTGGAATCAGAAAGAAAAGAACACACACAAATTCAGAGGGTGTTTCATTCAAGCTCCAATGACCTCCGGGGCAGCTTCAGCCATTGTTTCATCAGCAGGCCTCTCTATTTTCACACCATCATCTTCTGAATAATCACCGTGAACCTATATTAAAAAGAGAACGGTAATTTTGAACTATGTCACTTAGACTTTGCTGTGAACTCGAATACAGGTATGACTATGACACAAGCATATCCATTTTATTTTATGTATTTGAAGAATACTTGAGGATCATATCTGTTATGACTCAAGAATAATAACTAAAGAAACGACAAAACACAATACAGATACATGAATGCATTAAGCATGAGCTTATCAAAATTTTAATAGAAGAGAATAGACAGTATGGGCGAAAAGAAATCAGAGAATGGACAATAAACAAACAGACCTCCATCAACTTTCCAAGATCAAACTTCGGAGCCTTCAAAATTTTGACTTTACGAATGAACACATTTTGTAAAGGATAGATGCTCGATGTTGCTTTCTCAATTTCTTTTCCAATCATCTCGGGAATGAATTTTTGAACTAATTCCTTCAAATCGCAAGATGTTGCTTGCGCGGTCATTATCTCCCTCATCTTCCTACGAATCTAAAAAGCAAAATAAACTTTACAAGGTCATAATGGAATCAAGGATCAACCAATTCTGAGAATGATCACATGAATAAGTGATCGATGAAGCTTCAACATACATCACAACAGTGAAGAAAATTCTGTCCCATGTTTTAAATGTTCAATACAAAATTAGGGTAGTACCTGTCTTATCTGGCTGGATTGTGCGTAACAAGTCCTCTTAACCTGGTTTGGGCGTCTCTTAGTGAAACCAATGCAGAACATTCTCAGAGTGTAATTGTCAGTAGTCTTCACATCCACATGAGCTTCGACCAGAGTTTGCCATTTACGAACCAAAGACCTCAGCTTGTCAGTCGTAAAATTCATTCCCTGGAAATTTGTGAATGAAAACAACATAAATATGTTAATTTATTACAAAAGCCAAGAAGATAATACAGTAAATAAAGATATTTATATGTCATACCCAGAAGTTGGTCAAAACATTTTTTCCTTGAACATCTTCAGCTCTCAAACGAATCTTTCTGTAAGCATGATCCTCATCACCTCCTTGAAGATCAGCCAGTGAAACCTCAAACACTCTGTGTTTGAGTCCTTCTGAAGCAATCTGTCAATGAAAATAGCCAAGTTCCAACTATTTATATTACAAAGAAATCAGACTGTAACAATGCCTTAATACGTATTATGCAGGTCTACATTAATCAATCCATAAAAGCATTCAAAAATATAATGAAGATGTTCTTACTTCCAGAGAGCATGCCACAAGTAGAATCAAGTCAGGATCATGAAGTCACTCAAGTGGCTAAATAATTGAAGTTAACTAATACAGGTGATAACAGTTCGATATGGTTCTGGAAAAAGTTTGTGGTTAATGTTATTCTGGTTTTTTCAAAAACAAAACTGAAACCAAACCAAGTTCTACCAGTTTGGATTGATTCAGTTCATTGGCTTCTTTTTTTTTTTTTTTTTAATATTTACATTCATCATAAAATCAATCTTATGCAATCAGGCTCTCCCTAGAATACCTATCGGCATCAATTGTTGCGGCTGCCTCTAAGTCTACACCAAATGATAAAATCCAATACTAGACATTAGATTTCTTCCCTTAATCAAGAACTTTAACCGTGTAGTCCCACTTTCAAAAACATATAAGCTTTTAAAAGTTTAGTAAAAACGGAAGGGGCAATTTAGCATTTCAACTAACAAAAATATCACCAGGGTCAAATGAAACAACCTACCGTATAACCATGGTTTAAAAATGCAATTCCCCATTTCATTGAAAATAAATTTAGAAAAACAGAAAATAGCATAAAAAATTAGAAGAGATTAACATCATACTTATTTATGATTCCTACAAAAGCTAAAAGTGAATCCAAGTATGCAATGCATAAAGATTCTAAATAAAACCCAGTTTGCCCTAAGGTTCCAAATATACAAAATTCTTACATGCAATACAAAGAAACAGTATTTAGGAGTAAGAGAAATAAAGACCAATGTCAGGCATGCAAGGCAATCTACAAATTAGAACCCTAACATGCTTGAGATGCAAGAATAAAAAACCCTTTTTGTGTTTGTGTATATATAAAATAAGCATATATAATTATGATATTTAACTCTGTTGTACAATCCAACTTATCTACGAAACATGAAAAAGCCAATACACATTATCTCTAAATGGTCTCATGTTTCTTGTTAAAAACATGTTAAGAAGTAGAAACATCGATAAAGAACTTCAGGCATGCGCCTAACCGAACAGGTCTAAGTCAGTACACTAAGGCCCAGGGCTTATGCTCACCTAGGTCCTCGCTTTGACAACACTGATAAAGAGATAACATAAAAAGATACAAACCTTGGTACCCTGAGTACGGGTAACAAGAGTCTTCCCAACATTTCTGCTCGTAAAAACTGATGGAGCCTTGATATCATACCAATCCTTCTTCGCAAATGGATCAGCTCTAAAGACAATCCAACAACAAAATCAACATTTTTAAATTAATAAATCTCTTTCTAGGATACCCAAACCGCGATTAAAGCTTAAACCAACAATGAAACAAAAAGTAATTACACGCAAATGGATCAGCACCAAAGAGTATCCAACAACAGAATCAAAATTTAAACTAATAAATCTCTTTCTAGAAAACCCCAAGCCGTAATTGAAGGTTAAATCAATGAAGAAAAGAAAGTACTTACGCTTTCTTCTTTCCTCCCTTCTTTCCCTTGGAAATCCTCTTGTTCTTACTAAAAAAAGAGTGAGAAAACCCAAAAAACAATCAGATAAGACAAGACCAAAGAAGCAAAACCCATTACATGAAAGAGGAAGAAGAAGATAAAGCAGTACCCGACGGCCATTGTTAAAGTTTGGGTGGTGAGCTACAACGTGCACAGCAGATTAAACCCTTTTGGTCCTTTCCTACCGCAGAGCCTTCAAAGGCGAAAACCCTGTTTTTGATGTTCGGTTTTATATAAAAAAGCTAATCGTTCTGGGTTATTTTAGGGTTGCAGTTTAGGGTTTTAGGGTTTTTTTAGGCTTTGAGCAATTTTAACTATAAATTGGGCTTTACAATTTTGTCGTTAGACTTGGACCATGTTCAATAACTAAGGCCTAATACGATATGTTTAGTAATATTAATATTAGGTAAAAAGGCGTTTTTAGTTTCTCTGTATTTCAAATTTGAGTATATTAATACCTCTTACAAAAATTAAAGTAATTTAATTTCTATTGATTTTAAAAGCAAGCAACTAAGGATAATTAATCACGAAGTTAATATTTTCCATCAATTCTACATGATTTTAATTGGTATAATAATAAAGTTAGCCCTCAAATTTTACACATTTTGTCAAATTGATTCTAATTTAACAAATTTATCTCGCAACATTTGTGTGAATGTGTAAATGTTGAAGCTGAATTTGTTGAATTTTTTAGAATTAAGATTGTTGGGGATCGACCTGTATAAACAATGAAATAGTAAAAGTAGATAAAAACGAACACAAATATTTACGTGGAAAACCTTCACTGAGGGAAAAACCACATGCAAAAGTAATTTCACTAAAATGACAAAAATGAAGAGTACAAAAGATAGAAATAAAACTAAACCCCGAAACCTAAAATAAAAACCCTCAAAACGTAAACACAAAATTCTTTAAAAACTTGTAAAAGTTAATACCTAAATGTGTAATCGGTTATTTTTCTAGGGTGGAAAAGGGCCTATTTATAGGCTAAATTTGTAAGTCAAATAATATCAAAATAACCTACACTAATTAAAGTTTAAGTGGGAAACTAATATTAAAATAACCTATACTAATCAAAGTTTAACTGGTAAACTAAAAACTGAGTTTAACTAGGAGAAGAAAAGCCGAAAAATATGATGCATAACTTTACAAATCTCCACCTTGACTCGTATTTTTATAATGCCTTCTTTGCCAAAGCCCACCACAGGCTTATCTCAAACTATGTAGAATATTAACTGAGTCGAAGTTGTGTTTAGAAGCTGGATCTTTTAGTATTTGACTTGTGCACTGCCAAATCAAAACTGACCCGGGTTTGATTTCCACGAATGCAATGCCCTATCTTTTCAAAACCTACATCCAAAAGAGAACATCTCTTATACGAAACAGTTATACATTTTTCTCTCCTATGATCAAATTGTCTCCACTTCAAATGAGTCGACTTTGACTCCTTAACAAATGAGAGACGTCTTATTTCACCGGTCACCGTTGATCCTTTTGGAACATAAAGACTGCCAATCTTTTTACCTTTCATAAAAAAGAAAGCCCCACGGGATACATTAATGCTATTTGAAATGATATTAATTCTACAACCCTTCGAGTCTATTCCCAAGGAGATGAGATTTTCTTTAAGTTAGGCACATGCCTGACATCTGATAGTGTCCTAATTGTCCTGTCGTGCATCTTGATCTGAACAGTACCAATACCGATTACCTTACTAGGTGAACCATTCCCTATGAGCACAACTCCATCTTCAACTGAACTGTATATGGAGAACTAGTTCCTATTGGGACACATGTGGAAAGAACACCCTGAATCCAGGATCCACTCGGACGTAAGCTCAGAGTTTTCACTTGTTGACACCAACAAGAAATCATCACCCTTATCATTGGCCAAATTAGCACCAGCTAAATCTTCCTTGTTGCTCTTAGCTACCCTTTTATTTTGCAGTTTGTAACAATCTATCTTGATGTGACCTAACTTCTTATAATAGCGACATCTCTTATCTTGCTTCCTTGATGCTACCAAAACTGAGGCTTGCCTATCTGACTTGCTATTCGAATCAAACTCATTTTCGAGTTTGTCTTTGCTCAATAGATGACCCTTCACATCCTCGAATGAAAGATTATCTTTGCCATAAATCAGAGTTTCCCTGAAAGATTTGTATGAAGGGGTAAAGAGCACAATAATAACATAGCTTGATCTTTATCATTAATCTGAACCTCAACATTCTTTAAATTATTCAAAAGAGTAATAAATTGACTGATGTGATCTCTAAGGTGCTCATCTTCGTTCATGCAGAATGTGTATAACCGTTGTTTCAACACTAATCGGTTAACCAGAGACTTTAGTGCGTAAAGGGTTTCTAACCTTTTCCATAAGGTGAATGTCATTTTCTCCATCAAAACTTTCCGCAACACATATTTGTTAGACATAATTGAATCACGGATAGAGCCTTTTTATTAATCTATCTCGTTCTAATTTATCCATATATGCAGGTTGCTTCTCTATAAGGACCTTTTCAAGATTGCCTTGAATCAAAATTGTCATCATCTGAACTTGGCACAAATTGAAATTTGTGATGCCATCGAACTTATCAATATCAAATCTTGTTGCCGTCATCTCTGAATGGGTTAATTGCGAAAATCGAACTGGCTCTTGATATCAGTTTGTTAGGGATTGACCCATATAAATAATGAAATAGTAAAAGTGGAGAAACATGAACACAAATATTTACGTATAAAACCCTCACTGAGGGAAAAACCACAAGCAAAGGTACTTTCACTAAAACAATAAAAACGAATAGTACAAAAGATGGAGATAAAACTAAACTCCAAAAGCCAAAATAAGAACTCTCAAAACATAAACACAAAATTCTATGAAAGCTTGTAAAAGCTAATACCTAAACCTACACTAAATTTGTACGCTAAATTTGTCTAAGTTGGAAAAATGGTCTATTTATAGGCTAAATTTGTAGGTCAAATAATATTAAAATATCCTATATTAATCAAAGTTTAAGTGGAAAACTAATATTAAAATAACCTACACTAATAAGAGTTTAAGTGGGAAACTAATATGAAAATAACCTACACTAATCAGATTTTAAGTGGGAAATTAAAAATAGAGTTTAACTAGGATAAGAAAAGCCGAAAAATACTAGGCATAACTCCATAAAAGTCAAAAAAAAAAAAAACATAAACATCAAAGGCTAAATCTTACTATACCGATCAAAATTATGTATAATGGATGGAAGACATTAACATTGTGATTGATTGTCCTTAGTTACTCACTTTTGAAATTAATAAGGATTAAATTGCTCCAATTTTTTTGAGAGAGACCAATTTTCTCAATTTCTAAATTAAGAGCGACAAGAGAAGTCTTTTTACCTTAATATTAAGGGTGCATTTGGAAAGTGACCTAATAATTGATTTTTGGATATAATTACTTATAATTATTTATGAGTAAAATATTTGAGTAATTATTATAATTAGTACTTATCATAGAATTGAGTGTAATTGCACCATCCAATTAAACTCTTCAATTCGTCAGTAGAGGGTGGGAATTGAGGTAATGCCATGAGTAACTACAAATAATTACATTTAAATTCAATTACAATCAGGCTTACCAAATGCATTTATATGATTTAAGTTTAAAACATTATTTTTATATAATAATATTTTAACTTTATGGTATATATTCTATTTTTAAAATATAATCATATATTTCTTTATTAATATTGTTTAAATAATTTGAAATTTTTATTTGTGAGAGATAATTCCTCGTACATTTTGACCTATTAAATATTTAACTAAATTATATAGTATTTGTTATAATTTTGTATACTAAATTTAAGTAAAATACATAGCATTTATTATTTATTATTTATATTTGATTAAGGATCAACCGATAATGACAATGAGTATATGTTTAACATTAGAGATTGAATAGTCCAACAAATATGAAATATTGGAGTAATTAGACAAAATTGCATAAGACATTTATTTCTCTTGTTAATTTTATTAGTAATTATATTGTCCCCCTGTTCTGGTCATGGAATAGATGAAATAAATTAAAAAAATAATTTTTTGTTCAAGAATGAAATCTTATTGGAACTGCCCAGTTCATCCTTTGGAACCATATCACATTCTGGATCTGATGAAATAGGATGAATTGGGACGATATTTTGTAAATACGTAATTATCTTGAATATATTAACTATTTCTTTATTTTTCGATCACCTGGAAGGGACAGAAGAAACACCCTATTCTTTCTGATCTCTAGTGGACCTATTAGTAGGATTTGAACCCAGATGAAGTTTTGACTATCTATCAGAGAAAAAAGAACGAATGGATCTTGTAGGATTCCCAAGAAATTCTACGATTTCTTCCGGAAGCAGATGATTATTCATCCGCTTCTCACGTTCTGTGAATAGCCAGGACATTGAAGAATATCTAGAAAGGCACTTAGGGAATCGGTCTGATTCTATCCCCGTTCGTAATTACTTTTTATGATTATTTGATTTTAAGTTTTTTTACTCAATTAGATAAAATATTTTTCTTAAGTATTATTAATAATTTTTCATAATATATTTTTTAGAATTTAAAATTATGTATTTTGTAATTATAATTCATACTACCTAGCATTACATGATAAATTACAATGTAATTACACTTTATTAACGAAACACACCAATAAAATTAGAATTCCTTGTACATTATTAACATGTTTGTACATTATTTAAATTTAAAAACTTGTTTTTATAAAATAATAATAATTTTTTAATTTATGACATATATCATATTTTTAAAATATAATTAATTATAAATTATTTTGCAAATAATTTCTCATGCATTTTGAGAAAATAAACTCATAAAAGTTGCCTGAAATGATTTAGTTTATATCTGTTTTTTTTTTTAGTTGCATCAAAATCATTTGAAAATATTTTAAACACATTTTTGACTTATTTTAGGCATTTTCATATAGAAATGATCAATCTTTTAAATAAAGTATCGATCCCGAAGGAAGTTAGTGTCAGGATTTGTGTCCTTAGTGTAGTAATCAATATGCTATATATGAATGTCCTCATTGGTTCTGTATGACAAGAAAATTGTTAAGAAAAAATTTGCTCATGGATTACCTAAGGTTTAACTAATATTAAGTTGCATAACAAATAGTTTTGTAATGCATAAGTCAATTTGTATTAAAAGGTAATCTAAATAGCCTATAGTCCATGGGATCATAATAAGCAAGTGACTCATGTTAAGGTTATTATATTGGCTATAAGTTCAATTAGAGAGATAATTTATCTTAACCATCAAAGCTTGATTAACTTCTAAGATAAAGACATAGATATAGTTGTTTGAACTGACAATACATTAGACTAGACCCAAGATGATTTTAATCTAAATCCATTTATGGATTAATTTTCTTTTGACATTCATTGTGTGACTTACTTTAATCTTGAGTAAGAAAATGATTATGTATTTATAACTCATATGCAATGATGTATTGATAATCCATGCATCTCGAAATAGTAAGCAAATGGTTGTACATTAGGTATGTAACTTATGCATGATATATTTTCACTTGTAGATATTGGAATCATAGGTTGAATAAAGAGTTAATATTATCCTATCAAAGGCATTGGATATATTATGAAAATGAAACATGGTTATGGAGATTTGTTTGGAAAAAATGAATTAATCATTAATGATACAAGTAATGATCATTTTCATCATAGAATATAGAATGGAAGCAATAAGATAAAAGTGATCATAGGTGAATAAATGTTACTTTAAGGGATGTATATTCTATAAGGGCAACACAGGATACATTTAAAATCTTGAGATAAAGGTGATCAAATTAGGTGAATAGATGTAACCTTAAAGAATTATGGATATCTTATAAGGGTAACACACCTAAGACAAGGCTATCTAACTAAAGTTTTCTAACACATAGTGTATAACTAGGAAACATGGTACTTTTAGTGATTCAACTCGATGACTAAATAAACTATATAATTAATAGATGATGAGTCAAAACTTAATTACATATTAGTTCACTAGCTCATAAACTCTACGAATTGCATGTAAAACTATAACCTAAATAAGACTTTTTTACCCAATTAATATAAAAAAATAAAAAAAGTTACAAAGTAAAACAACTTTCTCCATATTGACCAAAATAGAACAAATTTTGCTTTTGTTAGGGAAAATAATTTCCACAACTCGATTTCCATCTAAAAAAGTGTGATATTTTTGTCAGCTAAGGTGAAAAGAGGGAAAAATTATTATGTAATAATTAATTGGTTAATAGACCCGTCAAAATCAAGAACAAAAATTAAAGCCATTTTTTAGCTAGAAATCAAGCAAAAAACAAAATCAATTTACACACCTTTTTGGCCCATCTAATTAGGCAGACTGACGGGTCTAATCAAGCAACATTTTGTAGGTGAAAATCAGGTTAGGTAAACCGATTTCCAAACTTTGAAATTAAAAAATAGGCCTTTAACCTATGTGGTCAAATTGGTTAGATTTTCATGGATGAAATTGTTTTGACAGACCAATTTTCATGTTCTTTTTCAGGCCCACTAAATCTAGGATGGGACTGGTTGAGTTGACTAAAGTCGAGGAATCAGATTTTCCCACTTTTTACAGAATTTGATTTTCCCCAATATGAAAAATAAAAATTTAGTTTATTTAAATATTTATAAAATGACCCAAATAACTCTTACAAGGTCAAATGTGAGATTTTGAATGTTGAGCCAAATATGGAAGAAGTGTCGATTGATGTTCCATACAACTATGGAAATGATTCTAAATTTAGCAATCCTTACATGGATGATGTACCGAAGGAAGTGAATGCTTAAGAAGACTATGAAGATTCTAATTCTGACCAAGGTGCCTCACTGAATACTGCTAAAACATGATCTTAGTCCAACGAACTTAGTTTGTTTTTTCCACCATATGAACCTCCATCTTATATACTTACCATCAACTTAAATGCAATGCATGCCTTAGAATTTCCCGAATATCCTCATATATTACTAGCCTATGTGATGAGTTTTGATGTGCATTCTAGAGATTTATGTGTGGGTTTACAATTCCCAATGAAGAAGGCCGTTGTAAGAGTCATTAAGGAGTATAACTTTAAAGTTAGCATAGATTACAAATTTGCCATTTCTACCACAACCAAATATGTTGGTGAGTGTTGGAATGGTAATGATGGATGCAAATGGAGGGTCAAGGTAGCACTAATGTAAACTAATTAAATTTGGGAAATTTAAAAATTTGAAAGTCCTCATACATACACAACTACATGGCTAACACAAGATCATCAGAAATTGCATTCAAAGTTTATTTGCAAATGTATAATCTTGTTGGTAAGAGTGAATCCAACAATTTCAGTGTTAGTACTAATAGCTGATATTAAGTCTTAATTCAGACACTCTGTCACATGTAGGAAGGCATGAAAAGTGAAGTTGAAAGCTATAAGAGAATTATACAGTGACTGGGATGATTCCTACAACGAGTTGTATGGATAGATAACTGCACTGCAAGAGTTCATTTCAAGTATGATGATTGAACTATAGACTCTCGATGTATATGATTCATCTAGTCAAATAGTGGAAGGTAAAAAAAATTCCACCAAATGTTCTCGACATTTGAAAGTTGTGTCAGGGTATTTCCATACTACAAGCCCAATGTGCAGGTAGGCAAGATTTGGATGGATGATAAATATACCCAGATACTTTTGATAATGATTGCACAAGACGGGGATTGAAAGTTCTTATCGATAGCATTTGCCATTGTAGAGAAAGAAGACATAGAATCTTGGGAATTTTTCCTATGAAACTTGCGCTTGCATGTAGTTAAACAGCCTTCTATATGTTTGATGTTTGATCGTGGTAAGGGCATTCTAGCAACAGTAAGATGATGTGGTGGTATGAGGAGAGCACTAAATGTTTATCATATACACTACATTCAACACTTTTCCTACAATTTTATGATAGAGTTACATAATGTTGATCAGTGAAAAGAAGTTGTTAAAATGGATATGTACTATATTCTTATATTTATAGTTAGTATTTAATGTTTTTTCTCTAGATTATTAATGGTAATAACCAAAATTTGTTCCATAGGGTATGAGCTCCAAAGATTTCAATTCCATCAAAGGTTGGAGAAGTTACGAGTGAAAAATAACTTATTTGGGCAATGGCTCATTAAAATCCCATTTGAATCTTGGGGCCATTCATGCAATGAACATGAAAGGGGTTGATAAGGGCATATGACAACCAACATGGTGAAGGCCGTAAATTTTGTTATGAAGGGGACGCGTCAGTTGCCCATACCTTTTCTATTCACTTCTACTTTTCGGAGAAGTTACGAGTGAAAAATGACTTAACTGGGCATGAGCTCCAAAGATCTCATAATTGGGCATGAACCAAAATTTGTACCATAAGGTATGAGCTCCAAATATCTCAATTGCATCAAAGGTTGGAGAAGTTACGAGTGAAAAATGACTTATTTAGGCAATGGCTCATTAAAATCCCACTTGAATCTTGGGGCCATTCATACAATGAACATGAAGGGGGCCGATACAGGCATATGACAACCAACCTGGTGAAGGCCGCGAATTTTGTTGTGAAGGGGACGCGTCACTTGCCTATACCTTTTATGTTCACTTTTACTTTTCGGAGATAGGTTGCCTGTTTGCGATGATGAGAGAGAAATATTAAACATTGATGATTGTCGATCACATCTTCTACAATGAACTATAATAAGCTATGGAGGACAATCGTAAAAAAGAATGCTCAATGTCGATTGAATGTTTATCACGTGAATATGAAACTTTTCAAGTGTATGAATTTACAAGGCAACACACCGTTTTCCTTGTAACATTATACAAGGTAGACCTTAAGCAAAGGTGGTACAATTGCGGAGGTTTTAAGAACTCCAGTATCCATGTGCTTATATGGTAGTGGCATGTGTCATTTTCAATGTCGATTGTATACAATATGTGGACAGTGTGTACAAACTTGAGCGCACTTTCAATGTTTGAAAATGTGAGTTCCTTTTGATGAAGAATGGCGCATATTAGGATATTTTGCGTCTACCTATGTTTGATTTGCTACTAAATTCAGGAATGCGTCATAAGCTACAAGGTCGATCGTAGTTAAGTCAAAGTCAAAATGAGATGGATTTGAGGGAAACAAGAAAACAAAAAAGACGTGGCCTCCGTACAATTGTTGGGTGCAACCGCAATAAATATCCCCATTGATTTATTCATGTTGGACAACCATCAACTTCTAAAAAAAAAAGATACGACTAAACATTAAAAAAATACAAATCATAGTACAATTGTAAAAAAAATACAACTCATCGTCTTAAAAATCTACAGATTCAATTATTCGATGGTGTAATACAAGAGGTGTATCGTTAGAGTGGTGTTTGTTGTCGAGCAGGGTTCAGGGGAAATTTTGTATCATCAATGGGTTTGTTAGTACCATATTTTGCATGCAGAGGAATATTTGTAACAAATAGGGTAGTGAATGTATCAACAGGAACATGATCAAGCAACATTGGAGTGGATGGGCTTCTTGGTCTCATAGAGGAAGGGTTCCCATTGTCACCTTAAGTTTTCAAATCTGCATTTTTTTTTGTTGGCCAAGTTTATACAGTAAGGGAATTGTGTGTGAGCTAGTTTAACTCATGAAATTAGGCTAGTTGTAGTATTTGTAATATCCTGAATTAGGGCCTAGTCGGAATAGTGGTTTTGTGACCACAAAATCCGAGATAAAAATAATTATTTTATAATTATTTTGATGTTTATGATATGATTGCATGATTGTGTGAAAATTTCATGATGAAATCCTATGCCTAAAGTGCTTAAATTGAAATTAGGGACTAAATCGAATAATTTGCAAAACTTGCATTCTAGAAGTTTCTAGTATGAAATTGTTTTGAAATATTAATTAGGAGGTCTTAAATAGCAATTTTACCAATTTCTAAGTTTATGGACAAAAATTGGACATGGATGGAATTTTTGGAAAGTTTAGTAGTAAGGGCATTTTGGTCATTTAGAGGTAAAATGAATTAAAATACAAAATTAAAAGCCAATTTTGCTCATCTTCAACCCCATGGCCGAATATAGCAAGGAGAAACCATGGCTAGGGTTTTTCAAGCTTCCAAGCTCGATTGTAAGTCCATTCTTTCCCATTTTTCAAGTTCTTTACGTTTTTGGAGTCCCGGTAGCTCGGTTTAGCTTATGCTAGCAATAATTTAACCTAGGGTTTATATTTGGAAAAATACCCATAGGTGAAATTTGTGTATTTTGGTGTTTTATGATAGAATATGAGGTTTTAAATTATGTTAGACAACTTGTGCTACTCGGTTTTAAGTGAAAACGAGCAAAAGGGCTTAATCGGTAAAAATACCTAATAGTCATAAGTACATGTTAGAGTGAGAATTTGATGTTGCCATAGAAGGGAAAAATGATCATCATGTCATAAAATATAAGAAAATAGGCTGAAGTTTAATTTACGAGCTTTGGGGCAAAAGTGTAAATATGCAAAAGTTTAGGGGCAAAATTGTAATTTTTCCAAAATATGATTTTGGGTCAATTTGAATAATGTGAGTCCTAATTAGACTATATTTTAAATGATAGAGCAAGGAAAACTGAAATTCGGGCTAAAATGGGGAAAATACCAAGTTGTGGACAAAATGGTAAAAGTAGCCATTTTCGCATACGAGGTAAGTTCATATGTAAATGTTGGTAACATAGTTATTATTTTAAATATTTTTATGTTATTTAAATGATATGATAATTATTATGAAATATTATACTCGTGATAATTGTTTGATAATATGTCAAATTATGTGATATACTTGGAAAATGTGAAATACTACCGAGTATCGGTATCGGTATTCCGTAGAAGATGGTTGAGACACATGATTGGGAAAAAGGTCCCGTTGAACCTTAGGAATGGATTAGGATACAAGTGACATGTCACTGGGATATTTGGGCATCCGAACTCGTTGAGTTGAGTCCGAGTTCACTTATGGATGCGAATGTCCGAACTCGTTGAGTTGAGTCCGAGTTCGTGAAATGTAACTAGGCATCCGAGCTCGTTGAGTTGAGTCCGAGTTCACTTATGGATGCGAACGCCCGAGCTCGTTGAGTTGAGTCCGGGAGTTAGTTCGCTGGGGCGGGTTACATGGTAGCTTGGCTACATATGTGGCACTTATGTGCAAACTTTCCATGTATCCGAATTATATTCCGATGTGTTCAACGGGTAAAGTTCTACTCAAATGGAGGAATACTCAAGATGAAAGGGACGTATTAGTAAGTGTTGTGAAATGGATACTTTGAACAGGTATGTACTTAACCCTCAGGTTGAAAAATCGATATTACAATAATATGGTAAGATGATAAATGAAAATATGATATGAATGTCTTGGTGATGATTATGCAAATGATGTTTTATGTTTGCTTATATGGTTATGTTACTTGCTATTTGCATGTGAACTTACTAAGCATTTATGTTTACTCCCTCCTTTTCATTCCTTGTAGTGTTGACAAGCCAGCTCGGAAATCAGGAACGGTCAGAGGCACACTCACACTATCCGTATACCATCTTGGCATAATGGCTTGTATATTTTGAGTATGGCATGTATAGCATTATGATCATTTTGTATATATGGTCTTATGATATGGTTATTGAGTAGTATAAAAATGCTTGGTAATGATTAGCCATTGGAATGGCTAATTATGATCGTATTTGGTGTTATGTATGTCAAATTGCTAGTTAATCCATGGAAACCATGAAATATGTAAAATTTACCATAAAATAGATTCAGACAGCAGTAGTGACGTGAATTTGAAAATTCATTAAAAATAGTAGAGATATAATTAGATGATGAATAAAATATGGAATTGAAGAATTATGAGTCTATTTTCATATGGAAGAAACGAAACAGGTATATAAGTTATATTTTATGAGATGTTTAAATTTTTGTGAAACAGGGCCAGAGCGATTTCTGGATCCCCTGTTCTAATTTTGAAAATTCACCATAAATTGTATAAAAATAATTAGAAGTCATAATTTATATTTACAGATTTTTTATTGAGTCTAGTTTTAAGAGAAACAAACTTCATAGTCATTGAAATTCTGTGCAGAGAGATATCTGATTCGTAATACACAGAGGTCAGAGCAGTCGAACCCTGAAATAGGGCAGACTTTAACTAATAAACTGTACTAATTGGCCTAGCCAAAAATTATAGAAAAAAATTAGTAAATATATATATGAGTCTAGTTTTAGGGAAAATTTACAAAATTGGATTTTGAGTTTCAGAACTCGAGATATGAATTTTTAAGCGACTGTGACGCAGTTAGACAGCTTGTCTGGAATTTCTAAAATTAAATTGTTTGAGCTGTTTAAGCAATGAATTAAGTCTGTTAACACCTCGTATTCGACTCCAGTGACGGTCTCGGGTATGGGGCGTTACATTTGGATGTATCAGAGTAGGTTTAGTCGGTTTTCGGACTAACCTAGCGTGTGTAAAAGTTTAGCTATACATGCCACTGATCTGTGATAGTGTGATGTCTTCCGACGCGTATGAGTACCGTCTTATTTAGACAGGGTACTCTCCAACCGAGCTGCACCGACCATGTTCAATATTATGTGAAGGTATTTGAGTAAAATTATGATTATGATAAGTATCGGTTCAGAAAAATATGAATAAAGGTTTATGATACATATGTGATAAATATTCATATTTGCTTAATGCTCATATGATGTAGTGTATATGGCTTACTTGATAAGATGAACGGAATAAATAGAAAGTAGTGGAGGTATGAATAAAAGTTATAATATTATGATACGAATGAAAATGTCCTTGTTTTGAATTGGACGTCGAATGTTGATGAATGCTAATGATATATAATTTTTATGAGATAAAGGATTATAATGAAATGAACTTATCTGTGTTAAATTGTTGGACTGAATTATATGATTGTAATGATATGTACATGATGATGCACGAAATGAAAGTTATGATTGTGGTGCAAATATCTATGTTTGTTTGGCCTTATATGATGTCATGAGCATGACTTAATTTAATTAAATGAATGGATAAGTAAAGCTATCTAGAAAACATAGAATGTATGCATAAGTATATTGTCTAAATGGGACAATAGGAAAATTGGTGTAAGCCAACATGAATGAATGACATGATTTTGATGATGTTGTTATGATGATGGAAGTTGTATCATATGTGTATGTATAAGAAAGTCGAGTCAGAGGTCCTACAACCCCTCCCCCTTACCGAAATGGTACTTATAATGGAATTTCATGAGATTTATATTGAATAAGTTTCCAGTTGAGAACCCAAAGAGTTCAGTGATAGAATAATTATAAGTATGATCAGAGATTGAAAATGAGCTGATAAGTAAAGTCAGAGACAGTAAAGTATCGGATTGACGTAAAGATTATCGGAATTATGCACTATTCCAGTTAGAAAAGGAATTCTCCTTGGTAAACCAAATTACTCAGGTGCAAGGTCGAGAAAAGTGTAAATCGAAATTTATTCAGAACTGGCCTTCTTTAGTGAATGGTTTAATATGAAATTTGTGACGGCAGAACTAGTTGGGGAAATAATATTCGAAATGTAAACTATCTGCGTGTGATAGTTATGACTGGACATATTTAGCAGTCTCTTTTGAGATGTTCTATGTGTTTACCCGTTCTCAGAAATATTTCTATGGCTATTGATCTTCTGAAGAAATTCTTGTTATATGGGAATGTCTTTTAATCCTGGTGTTGGATGAAAGCATTGGTAGTCTGACTGGTTTATAATTTATATTGCTCTATTTCATCGGGTATTCTATTCCATTTCGTCTGATAAGAATTGATGAGAGAATACATATGATATTATGATTCTGTTTCTTCTACTTGATGCTTCATCTGATATATATGTATGGGAAGATATATTGTTCTTGTTATATTTGATTCTAGTGGGATTAAATGATGTTTTCTTTTGGACTTTCTTTCTTTGAAAAATTATCTGGGTATTCTGTATTTTCTCTATGAGTTTGGTTTTCGATTCTTCGGCTTGGTTTTCGATTCTCCAACATAGTATCGTATCTTGGGTTTCTTTATTCTGGATTTCTTTATTCTGGATTTCTCTATTTTGGATTTCTTTATTCGGTTTTCTTGTTATCTTTGTTCCATAATTTGTCAATTGTGACTCGTGTTCGAAGTGCGTTCTTCAGCTTGTGATAATCATGTCAAATATGACTATACTTCTAATTTGATCTTGATAATGTGGTGATTTTAGTATTGGGATTTTTTCTAATTTCTGTGTAAGGATTTGACATCAGTAATGGCATAAGTGATAAAAGCGCGAGTTTCAGTCGGTATGGTGAATTATCCATTTGAAAGATTTTATCTGACAATTATTTCAGGATTATTTTTCCCAAGTCTGATAATAGAATTTCATTTTGTACGGATAAAAGAGTAAATAGTCTGAACGAGAAGTGTATATTTATTAGAAAAAGTTTGATATTAGTTGAAGTCACTACGAATGATAAGGTTTTCATTTTGTGAAAGCTGAAAAGTTTATTACATGTTGACAAAGTTTGGATAGATGAGAATATTGGTAACCGAAGCGTCTGAACTAGACTAGTCTACATTGAGTAAAGACTTCCTCGACTTCCAAGAATGTCTTGTTGTATGAATTGTGATGTGTTTCAAGACAAAGAGTTAATGTGATAGTTTAGAGCATTCGATGTTACATAAAATCGAGTTGTTAAAGGGGTTAAAGCCGAGCATTAGGATCTATCAAAATTATCCTTGTCGGTGTTGATATTGGGATGGAAATGAGAAGGATTATTCTTGAGGCCATATCGAAATTATTTCCATGGCGAGAAAGAGGAAAATGTGATGTATCCTATTGTTAAATGTTTGGCGAGATCTATAAATCATATCTGTATTGAATGAATTCCTACTCATCAGATTCATGGAAATTCAGGTCTCTTTGATTGTTGGATTTCTTGGAATTCCGGTCTCCATTAATCAAGTTAAGATCCGGGTTTTATGTCATGATATCATGGGAAACTGAGAAGGGTTGAAAATTTAAGAACAGTTGAGAGTTGAGACTGTAAGCTTTTAGATCATATGAGGAATTAAAGAGATGTATTGGAGGTACAGTCTAAGTGAAAGTTCTTTGGCACTGAATATGAGATTAAAAGTGAAGACCACTTTTCTGGTAAGATTTTCGGGGACGAAAATCCCTAAAGGGGGGAGAATTGTAATATCCCGAATTAGGGCCTAGTCGGAATAGTGGTTTTGTGACCACAAAATCTAAGATAAAAATAATTATTTTATAATTATTTTGATGTTTATGATATGATTGCACGATTGTGTGAAAATTTCGTGATGAAATCCTATGCCTAAAGTGCTTAAATTGAAATTAGAGACTAAATCGAATAATTTGCAAAATTTGCATTCTAGAAATTTCTAGTATGAAATTGTTTTAAAATATTAATTAGGAGGTCTTAAATAGCAATTTTACCAATTTCTAAGTTTATGGACAAAAATTGGACATGGATGGAATTTTTGGAAAGTTTAGTAGTAAGGGCATTTTGGTCATTTAGGGGTAAAATGAATTAAAATACAAAATTAAAAGCCAATTTTGCTCATCTTCAACCCCATGGCCGAATATAGCAAGGAGAAACCATGGCTAGGGTTTTTCAAGCTTCCAAGCTCAATTGTAAGTCCATTCTAGCCCTGTTTTTCAAGTTCTTTACGTTTTTGGAGTCCCGATAGCTCGATTTAGCTTATGCTAGCAATAATTTAACCTAGGGTTTATATTTGGAAAATACCCATAGGTGAAATTTGTGTATTTTGGTGTTTTATGATATAATATGAGGTTTTAAATTATGTTAGACAACTTGTGCTACTCGGTTTTAAGTGAAAACGAGCAAAAGGGCTTAATCGGTAAAAATACCTAATAGTCATAAGTACATGTTAGAGTGAGAATTTGATGTTGCCATAGAAGGGAAAAATGATCAGCATGTCATAAAACATAAGAAAATAGGCTGAAGTTTAATTTACGAGCTTTGGGGCAAAAGTGTAAATATGCAAAAGTTTAGGGGCAAAATTGTAATTTTTCCAAAATATGATTTTGGGTCAATTTGAATAATGTGAGTCCTAATTAGACTATATTTTAAATGATAGAGTAAGGAAAACTGAAATTCGGGCTAAAATGGGGAAAATACCAAGTTGTGGACGAAATGGTAAAAGTAGCCATTTTCGCATACGAGGTAAGTTCATATGTAAATGTTGGTAACATAGTTATTATTTTAAATGTTTTTATGTTATTTAAATGATATGATAATTATTATGAAATATTATACTCGTGATAATTGTTTGATAATATGTCAAATTATGTGATATACTTGGAAAATGTGAAATACTACCGAGTATCGGTATCGGTATTCCGTAGAAGATGGTTGAGACACATGATTGGGAAAAGGTCCCGTTGAACCTTAGGAATGGATTAGGATACAAGTGACATGTCACTGGGATATTTGGGCATCCGAACTCGTTGAGTTGAGTCCGAGTTCACTTATGGATGCGAATGTCCGAACTCGTTGAGTTGAGTCCGAGTTCGTGAAATGTAACTAGGCATCCGAGCTCGTTGAGTTGAGTCCGAGTTCACTTATGGATGCGAATGCCCGAGCTCGTTGAGTTGAGTCCGAGTTCGCTTATGGGCGGGTTACATGGTAGCTTGGCTACATATGTGGCACTTATGTGCAAACTTTCCATGTATCCGAATTATATTCCGATGTGTTCAACGGGTAAAGTTCTACTCAAATGGAGGAATACTCAAGATGAAAGGGACGTATTGGTAAGTGTTGTAAAATGGATACTTTGAACAAGTATGTACTTAACCCTCGGGTTGAAAAATCGATATAACAATAATATGGTAAGATGATAAATGAAAATATGATATGAATGTCTTGGTGATGATTATGCAAATGATGTTTTATGTTTGCTTATATGGTTATGTTACTTGCTATTTGCATGTGAACTTACTAAGCATTTATGCTTACTCCCTCCTTTTCATTCCTTGTAGTGTTGACAAGCTAGCTCGGAATTCGGGAACGGTCGGAGGCACGCTCACACTATCCGTATACCATCTTGGCATAATGGCTTGTATATTTTGAGTATGGCATGTATAGCATTATAATCATTTTGTATATATGGTCTTACGATATGGTTATTGAGTAGTATAAAAATGCTCGGTAATGATTAGCCATTGGAATGACTAATTATGATCGTATTTGGTGTTATGTATGTCAAATTGCTAGTTAATCCATAGAAACCATGAAATATGTAAAATTTACCATAAAATAGATTCAGACAGCAGTAGTGATGTGAATTTGAAAAATCATTAAAAATAGTAGAGATATAATTAGATGATTAATAAAATATGGAATTTAAGAATTATGAGTCTATTTTCATATGGAAGAAACGAAATAGGTATATGAGTTATATTTTATGAGATGTTTAAATTTTTGTGAAATAGGGCGAGAGCGATTTCTAGATCCCCTGTTCTGATTTTGAAAATTCACCATAAATTGTATAAAAATAATTAGAAGTCATAATTTATATGTACAGATTTCTTATTGAGTCTAGTTTTAAGAGAAACAAACTTCATAGCCATTGAAATTCTGTGCAGAGAGATATCTGATTCGTAATACAAAAAGGGCAGAGCATTCGAACCCTGAAACAGGGGAGACTTTAACTAATAAACTGTACTAATTGGCCTAGCCAAAAATTATAGAAAAAAATTAGTAAATAGATATATGAGTCTAGTTTCAGGGAAAATTTACGGAATTGGATTTTGATTTTCATAACTCGAGATATGAATTTTTAAGCGACTGTGACGCAGTTAGCCAGCTTGTCTGGAATTTCTAAAATTAAATTGTTTGAGCTGTTTAAGCAATGAATTAAGTCTGTTAACACCTCGTATTCGACTCTAGCGACGGTCTCGCATTTGGGGCGTTACAGTATTGACCTATCTTTTCTGGACTTTTCATTGTGTTTCGCCATATTGCGGACTCTTAATCCATATTTGGCGAGCACTGTCATTAGCGAACTCTTGTATTTGGTAAGTACTTCTGCTGGCGAACCCGACAATTGTGAGTTCAAATGTTGTAATCTTGTTAGTTCGTTTTAGAACTCGTGGTAAGTGGAATACATATTAGATGTGTGCCAAGTCTTAGGGTGGGAAACGTGTCATTTTGCATAACACTCGGAGAATCTTGATAAAGGTAATTAATTAGTGGAATCGTGTGTACATGAATTATGATTAAGGATCCTGGTTAGTGTGGGATACAGGTTAAAATCCATATATATATAAAGAGAGTAGAAGTTTAAAAGATGAGAGACTTTATTTCCTTTTTTTCATTTTTATTTTCTCTAAAGAAATTTAGAAGTGTTCTTCATTGTTGAAGGAGGAACCAAGTATCTTAGCTTGTTAAAAACAACTCATTCCCAAGCCAATTGTTGGTAATCTCTTGAGTACTTTAGTTCAATATAGGAAATGAAAGTGTAGTTGAAATTAGTTTTCATAGGTTTTTAAGGGAAATTTTAGTATGAAGAAAACTTCCTTCTAAATCATTATTGCATCCTGTCGAGTCTTCTATTTTCATTAAATATTTGGTTGTTTCTGAACTTAATAAAAAAACTTTAATTGTTTTTAGCTAAAAAACAGGAGAAGGCCCTAGTGCACAAGGAAAAGAACCGGTAGAGTAGATAAAGCTTACCCTGAAGAATTCTAGTGAGTTCCTTTTCACTTTTGTGTATAATAAGTAAATGAACAAACTCAACTAAATGTTGTATATCTGGGTAAAGTAGTTAAACTTCCAAGTGTGGTTAATCTTGAATGTAGTTTAATTTCAGAAGTAGGTTAGTTTTGTTAAATGAATGCTATATTGCATGATAAAATACTGTTGGGTGATGTTTCATGTGTATTTTTCTATGATAACAAACTACATAAATGAAACTTAAATGAATGTGCATGTGTGATCAAAGTGGATATTCCTTCCTTAGTGCACAAGCTCCATATCCGGAATGGTGGAAGGGGGTAAAAGAGGTAAATTGTGGATAAGTGATGGTATTGGGAGAAATGCATGGAGATATTGAAATGATATGTGATTTTCCTCCGGTAAGGCATGTTAATACAAACTGAGATTAGTGAATGACCCCGGCCATGCGGGGGAAACTTAATGCGGGGGAAACTTAAGTGTTCAAACTAACTAGGGGAATTTGAGGAGGTTTGATTGGATAAAAGGAATACTAGCTCTACAGAGCAATATTGTGGTAATGGAACTGTAGCTCTTCGGAGTTTTGAATGGATTAGAAGCTAGCATAAGGAATGGTCCATGAACTGTCCATGCATAGTATGCATGTATTACATAAAGTCCTGCATATGAATAGTACTTAGTTAGGATAAGTATCCGTACATAAATTATGGCTAACGTGTCTTGTATTAGCTTATGAATTATACATAATAACGGGTAGTGCCCATCTTTATGTAACACCCTACACCCGGCCCGGTTGCCAAGCCCGAGTTCTAGGATGCTACACCATTATCTCAGATTGATTTTATCATAGTTATCATTTATTTTCTTTTGCTACCATAACATTCATACGAATATTAAGTCATATAAACTCAAACTAACGATTCATTATGCTAACATACGATAAACAAATGTAAAATGGACATAAATCAAGCCTTAAGACCACTTAGCAAAATTTCCCAAAAATGTTACATAGGTATCGATACTGTCTTAAGGGTATCCATATTTCCTTTAAGTGGTATCGATACCACATGGAAAATCTATACCAAACTTGTATTTTGTTTCTCGTACAATTTCCAAAACATAGAAAATTATTGGTACCTTTCGCAAGGTATCGATAAACTTACCCCAAGTATCAATACTCGGGCCGAGGTATCGATACTCGAGCTGAGGTATCGATACCAATTCTCTATTCTATCTTCTTGCACTTTTGAAAAATACAGAGGTATCGTTTTTAAAGCCCTAATAACGATACCTCTGCTCCAGGTTACAAAAATTCAACATATGCAAGCAATAAAACCATTCAATTTAGTCCCTAAACATCATGCTTCTTCACCTAGTCAAATAAGCATCAAAATGTCTCAAACGGTAGCCCAAATACCGTGTTCAAATCCACATGCTTTCAAACATAAACAACAAGTACATAGCCTAATAAAATGACTTAATGAAACCGATATAAAGTCTACCACATTGCCTTAAAGTCCCATATAACAAATAAACCAAATACACCTATTATAGCAACTAAAAGAATAGCTTGGATCACTTCCTCGAAGGCCACACCGCTCACACTGTAAGCGCAACTACTCTGCAAAGATTAAAATAGAGTGGGTGAGCTTAACAAGCTCAGTGAATGCTTAGAATAACCATTACATAAGTAAGCCATGATGCATCCATGAAATAGGCATACATCATACTTATATCATATTTTACTCTTATGACATATTTTACACATTAATCATCTTAATAGACTTCATTCACACAGTAGTCACATGAGTACTAAAGCATATATTTTAGCATTTGTCAATAACATTTAAATACATTCAGACACTTTTTATAATAATTTGGCTTTTGATATTATGAAACATAAAGTGGACTCTATCACCACACATCACATATGATGATTTTCATCACACCATAATGACTCAAAGAGTCGAACATGTCTCATAAGTGAAACATATAGCAAAAACTCTCTAACACACCACACATACATATCCTGATGAATCTTCAACACACCATACATATATATTCTGATGAATGGAGCTTTGCTCAAATTCCCTTATCTCTTTGAAACTATCCCTGAGCCTCAACACCCAACATATATTACAACACAAAGGCGAGTACTCACAATCCTATGGCATGCCAACTATATCCAATGGTCACATAATAACACAAGGCCAAATATTCGCATTTGTAACACCCCTAACCCGTAACTGTTGCCAGAATAGGTTAAGAGGCACTACCAGACTTGTAACTCAGTTCAGAATAATCATTTATCAAATATCATATCATTTCAGTAAATATCATTCATTCACATTCAATATGTTCTTAGATCAAACATACAAAGCTTAAATCATGCATTCGGGACTAAATCTATAACATATTAAAGTTTTGGAAACTTAGAAAAATTTCAACATTTCAAGTGTCACACGCTCATTTGAACAGGCCGTGTGCCTCACACGGCTAGTAGACATGCCCGTGTCTTAGACCATTTAAAAATAGGGCATACATACTGACTTGTGTCACACAGCCGATGACACGCCCGTGTGCCAGGCCGTGTGAAAACTGGAGAGGATATTAACTTGGTCACACGGCTAACCACACGCCCGTGTGCCCTTCGAAATGGCCACACATGCCCGTGTATTAGGCCATGCCAAAACTATAGGGTATACTGACTTGTACTACACGGCCAGTCACACGCTCGTGTGTGAGGCTGTGTGGAGCATACTGACTTCAATTTGATTTCAACACCAAGGGACACACAGCCGTGTAACATGACCGTGTATCACACACGGCTAAGACACACGCCCGTGTCTCTGCCCGTGTAGACAAAAATAGGCTATTTGTAAAGCCATTTTGCCACCCTAAATACACAAGCATTCAAAAGTATTCACAATCATAAATGACAACATTTATACAAATTAATAGGCAGCCAAAATAACCATTTCATACTCATTTTATACCAATTCAACTTGGTACTCAATTACCAAATTAACATCATGCATAATCATTCATATTTTAACTACATATCAAGACTTCACTTGCACATTTTCATTTCATCAATTCCTTGCCAAAACATACTATAACTGAACACTTAAACTTAACCAAAACATGGTACAAAAATAAGCCAAATCACATGGCTTAATTTATACACAAAAACATACCAAAATCATGATGTCAAGTAACATAACTAACATCTTTTAAACTAGCCTATACATGCCATATTTACAATTGTCCACAAGTTTAAAAGTACCAATCAGAAATTGGATAGTGTGATGTGCAACTCCGACTTGTTTGAAACGAGCGAGCTAACGAACCTCTATAAAACATAGAAAAAAAAATAGAGTAAGCTTTATAGCTTAGTAAGCCTGTCTAATTTTGAATTAAACTTACCATTTATACATAAACAAAGCAAATAACTAAAGTAAACTCCATACAATTTCCAAATACCTATCACAAGTATTCATCCATAGGTTAGACATGTTAATACATGAAATCATCCATTATCACAATTCAATAATCAATATAACTAACATTCAACATTTCATTTTCCATCATATAACCAATAATTCATTCAGTAACAGTACTCATTCGTATAAACAGAATTTATGCCTGTTGAACCTATTAGAACTCCAGAGGATACTTGGGTGATAGACATTAGTAATCCGTCAATTCATTATCATTTATGCTCTTTCGAGCCATGATCGATAAGCTCCTCCTGAGCTGATGAACAATAAGCTCTATTGAGCTAAAACGGTAAGCTCTATCGAGCTGAATTGTAAGCTCATACGAGCTGAAACGGTAAGCTCCAATGAGCTGAAAATAGTAAGCCCTTATGAGCTGATATATCGATAAGCTCATTCTAGCTATGGTGAGTCTGCAACAAATGCAAGAGCTCGACCAAAACGGTAACCCTAGTGACTTGTCACTCGTATCCTACGAATTCATGCGGTTCAAATAGGGATTGGTAACAGATATATTATATCAATAAAACATTCATATCTCATGTATATCAATTACTCAATTATACACATTGGTAACAGATATATTATATCAATAAAACATTCATATCTCATGTATATCAATTACTTAATTATACACATTCATTTCAATAATTACAATTATTTAAAAGTTCGATTTTAATTATGTAACAACCCGGTTTAGAATCAAGTCAGAATAGTGGTTTCGGGACCACAAATTTGAGAAAAAAATATTTTAATATTATTTTCCATGATTATAATATGTGAATTGATGTCTGTGAAAATTTCGTAATTTAATTTGATCGTTTGTGTGCTTAATTTGATAAAAGGACCTAATCGCCTAAAATGCAAAAGTGGTCTTCTATTTGATTAAGTACTTATTTGCTATGGTTTATTAATTGTAAAGTCCTTAAAATGAAATTAGGCCACTATTAAGGTTAGTGGACGATTATGAACTTAATATATGTGATGTTATAATATTTTAAGTAAGGTTAATATGGTAAATGATGTATTAATTAGTAATTAAATAAAACAATAGCCATATTTTCTTCCACATTCATCATCTATTGCCGAAAGTAAAAAGGAAGAAAAGAAATAAAACTTAAGCTAGGGTTTGGCTATTGATATTGATGATTAAGGTATGTTTTTGATCCGTTTTCGATAATTTCTACGTTTTTGTGATCGTTGCTTTGTGTTTTACTAAACCCATGCCTCAATTTCTGAATTTGATAATGATTTTGAGTTGTGTCATTGTTGTTAATATGATCTTTGTGTTGTTAAATGATGAAAAATGAAAGATATATGATAGATAAATATATTTTGTCTTTGAATTTTTGATGAATTTGAGTAATTTGGACTAAATTGTAAAAATGAGATTTTGAGGAACTAAAATATGAAATAAATGAAATATGTGGACTTATATGAACACTATGAAAATTTGACTAAGCATGGGTATATGGAAATTTTGTATATTTTGTGATTTTTGCGATTAGGGACTGAAGTGTTAAAATGTGAAAATGTGAGGGCTAATTTGTAAAATGCCCTAAATGTGTGTTTATGGATTGATTTGAATGATTTGTTGAATAAAAGATTTAAATTTGAATTTATATAGATCAAGAACAAAAGAAAACGGAATTAGATCGGGAGAAGTTGAAAGTCCTCGAGTAGTCGACTCCGTTCGTTCGAATCTGTACGAGGTAAGTCAATATACAAATAAACGTGTTTGAGTTGATTTATTTATGTTTATATGACATTGAATTGTGATGAATGGCTATATAAGAGCTCAATATATGATGTCCGAGAAAGTTCCGATAATGTAACGACGTTTGAAAAGCCCTGTACGAACCATAGGAATAGTTTGGATACATATGTCATGACATAGGATCTGATATGTGTTTTTGTGTAAGACCACGTCTAGGACGTTGGCATATACTTATGGTTTACGTGTAAGACTATGGCTAGGATGTCAGTATAGTATTTGATTTCGTGTAAGACCCTGTCTGGGACAGTGGCATTGATATTTGATTACATGTAAGACCACGTCTGGGACGTTGGCATTGTACGAGCTTTCTGAGTTAACTGAGTTTACTTATTGATTCTGAACAATTCAACGGGCATTCTGAGATATGAATAAATATGAGAATGTGTACCCAAATTCAGGTACGTTTGAAATGTACATTATGATTAAGAATGAAGGTAAGTATATGTTTATATGTGTACATATAAAATATGTATGAATTATATGAGTATGAAATGTGTTAAGTGTAAATGAATTATAAACAATTGAGTTATAGGGGAATTATGGATATGTGGTTATGTTTTTCCATAAGCTACATGAATGAAATGGTTTGGAAATGTAGTATGTGATGAGTTTATTTGTATATGGCTTACTAAGCTTTTGAAAGCTTACTTTGTGTATATTTGCATTGTTTTTTTTAGATATCGAAGCTACTGGGAGCTCAGGGATCGTCGAGGATCATCACCGCACTATCGAACTCTATTTTGTTACCTTTTGAAAGTGTATATATTTAAGTATGGCATGTACAGGCTAGAAATATTTGAATATGTTTTGTGAAGTATATATCTAGCCATGTGATATGGCTTGGATATGGATGTGATTATGAATGAATTTTAGTATATATTTTGTGTTCAAAAATGGTTTGTTTTGATGCACTCTTGAATAGCCAAGTGAATTGGTCAATTTGGTAGGTTTTAGTATGTGTTTATTTGAAGAATTGGTAAGTTCATGGCATGAGATTGAATGAAGTGTTTTGTGGTTATGAAACATATGTTTTAATATGATTATGGCTTATGAAATAATATGATTTGGTATAGATTACAAGCATGAAATTGATTGATAATGAAATGGCATGAATGGTGTATATTTTGGTTGTGAATTGATTGAAAATTTGGTACAAAATGTGCTTTGTTTTATGCTTGTAGGGATGACCCTTTTTGGGTGGCAAATTGGTCTTGTAAATGGCCTATTTTTGTCCACACGGGCAGAGACACGGTGTGTATCTCAGCCGTGTGTGACACACGGGTATGTTACACGGCCGTGTGTCCCCTGGGGTACCCTACGATTTAAAGTCAATATACCCTACAGTTTTGACACGGCCTAGACACACAGACGTGTCTATCGGTCGTGTGTGGCACACGGGCTGGCAGATGGGTGTGTGGTCGGCCGTGTGACCCAAATCAGTAACCTCCCTAATTTTCACATGGCCTGGCACACGGGTGTGTCTTGTGGCCTTGTGGACAAGTCATATGTATGCCCTCTTTTGCCACGGCCTAGACACATGGGCGTGTCTAATGCCGTGTGAGGCACGCGGCCTGCTCACACGGGCATGTGACCTTTATAACTTTGAAAAATGTTTAAGTTTTCAAAAAAATTTGTATGTGCTCGGTTTAGTCCCGACTCCTTTCTAAATCATGTTTAAGGTCTCGCTGACCTACGAAAGAGACTCTATAATGATGTGTGACTTTGATGCTATATTTATTATGAAATGATTACGAATTGTTCTGATATGTCAGGTAATGCCTCTTAACCCTAGTCCGGTGAAGGATACGAGTTAGGGGTGTTACAAATTATACGAACTTACCTCGTATTGCTTGGATAAAAACTATTGGCTATTCGTCGATCTTTCCTTTTCCCCAATCTAAACTTGATCTCGGCTTATCTTGATCTATATATTATCAAATTCAATACATTCAGCATTCAATCTATTCAATTTAGTCCATAATTTATATTTTGGAAAATTTACACGTTTGCCCCTATACTTTTTAATTTTTACAATTTAGTCCTTATCACATAAAATTGCAAATTCATGCAATTTAGTACCTACCCATGCCTAGCCGAATTTTATAGGGACTCCTAGCAGCCCATATCTTTCATTATTTTACACTTTTAACTACCACATTTTACAATTTCACAATTTAATCTGTATTTTGCATTTTTGTCAAAAATCACTTTACAAAACTAATTTAACTATCATCAAGCTTCCATAATCTATCATTAAACATTAAAGAACTCAAGTATTCAACAATGACACTTCACAAAATCATGAACAAATTCAAAATTTAAGGCATGGGCTAGCTAGAATACAAAGCAACGATCTCAAAAACATAAAAATCATTAAAAATCGAGCTAAAACACATACCTAATTTACTCGTGCAATTGCCGAAACTTAAACAACATCCATGGCTTATTATTTCTTCTTATTTTTGGCTATAGAACAAAGATGATAACAAATTTTTACTTTGTTTTATTTTAATTAACCTTTAATTAATGAATTACATAAATAACCTTATTAATTAAACATAAAAATCATTTAAACAATGTCCAAGAATGTCCACTTACATTATAAATGGACTAATTGCAACATAAGGACTTCCATTTTAATAATCCATAACTATTTAACACCTTTTACTAATAGAACTCCACTTTTACACTTTACGCAATTTAGTCCTTTTTACCGAATTAAGCATTTAAACGGTAAAATTTCTTTACGAAACTTTCACACAATAATTTTATCATGTTGTAAATTTTATTAAAATAATAAAATAAATATTTTGACTTCGAATTTGTGGTTTCGAAACCACTGTTTCGATTTGACTTAAAAACAAGCAGTTACAACATTATTATCACATATTTGCTTACCGATTTTCCGCACATATTCACATCATTAGCTCATTATAAACACTATCACATGGCATGAATTACATACCAACATATTCACTTTAACATCAGTCATCATAAGATTATAGCACATGTCATAGCATCTCATATATGTTCATAATTTCACAATTTCACAATCATACATATATCACATTTAATCACAAGCGTGAGAACACTTACTCTCAAAATTTACAGTAAAGGTTTAGGCTACCTTTAAATTTCCAATTACACAATGAAGCATATACGAGCAGCGATTCCAAAACACTCACGATTATCAACTTTCACCGAAAATCGAGAGTTTGAATTAACTTTTCGTTCAACTCGTAGTAGGACCTAATGAATCCAAGGCTTCACACAAAACAATCACATGATATACACAGTCAAGTAACAGCCAATGACTCATTTAAACCAACCAAAATACAAGCTTAAACTACATTATCATGTAACTAAAGCCTTTAGCATGACAAACTTAAAATTTGAATAACTTGGTCTACACTTAATCATTTCATATGAAATGAGTTTCATTCATCTTCATTTTCATCAACGACTAATTCCCAACATTTAAACTACACAAAACTACACGTTTTAAGGTATCAAAATTTTTCGACAAGTTTTAGCCATAACAACGAAAATTTATTAGAAATCGAGAATTTCTTAACGAAACTTTAAAGTAGCTTTAGAAGCATTCTAATAAAGTTAAAAAAAGTTGAAAAACACTTTAAAACCAAGTTTTAATCCACAAACCCAAAATCCACCATTAATGACCAAAATTTCAACTTTTATCTAAAACATACGTTTTAATGGCTAGAAATTTGATTTAAAAGTATAGATAACATTTTAAAATATTAGAAAGATGATTGGTTACCTTTAATGCAAGAAAAATGAAGATTTTTCAAAAAGCCGAAAAATCCATTCTTGAAGAAGATGATGAAATTAATGAAGTTTTTGGGTGTTTTCTTGGTTTCAATGGAGATTTATAGTGCAAGGGATGTTGGAATTCAAGAAAAATTAGAGAATAGAAGTGAAAATCGATTGGGAGAGATAGGAGAGGAAAAGTAACGATACAAGTAAGAAGAGGAATTGGCTATAATGAAGCAAACAGGAGATTGGGGGTTTATTAGGGCGATTTTAAAATTTTGGTCTAATTGCTTCATAAAGACTCTCATTTTTAACTCTTTTACAAAATCAGTCCTTTTTTTAAATTTAAAGGTATTTAAAACTCATTTTCAAAAATTGATTTAATTTCCTAATAGCCATTATCAAAAAAGTTATCGAATACCAACCTTACGAAATTCCGAGCACATATAAGCTAAAATTCTTAAAATACCCTTAAAACTCCTAAGCCTTATTTTATGGTGTTACACTTTGAACAATAATGAATTTGCGGTTTGTACCCGTGAATGGATTATGCACAATTATAATGTTGCGTTCGCGTGTAAATTGTATGGTAAAGTTGATATGTCAATTACTCTGTGTTGGTTTGTTTCCTTGAAACCTTGTTAGAAAGGTTTTAAAACTTTGGGTTGTTTTCTTGAAACACTAGACCCAAAGTTTTAAAATTTCAGGGTCGATGTCGTGACATCACCTTCTCCACTTCATTCCATGCCATTTCATATACCAAGTCTATATATATAGTTCATCACACTCTTTAGCACAATCAAACACATATATGTTCAATAACATGTATGATTCAAGTCACCAAATCAGCATGATAAGTAACGGTCAAAGCATACTTGCCATAAGTAAGTATAGTTACATATTAAGTAGTAACACAAGACACCTTATATACATGCCAAAATCTACGACTCAAAATGATCAAAAGCTACCAATTCGATGATAAGATAGTTTGAGCTTCAATTTGGTTCGGCTTGATGTGTTCCACAGGGTAACGATCTACAAGGAAAAAGGGAAAACAAACGAGGTAAGCATAGAAAATACTTAATAAGATCATATGGAGACTAAAGCTTAGCTTGATCATTTAAGCGTAAACAAATACTCTATTAGCTACCAAATTTGTAACAAGCTGATTTTTGGGGTTAGAAGTTTAAGATTCTAAGTAAGGGTTAGTGAGTAGGTCGTCCATTTGGGATAATGTCTCCACTTTAGTGTCAGAATGGGCTTGCTGGTCTAGTGGTTAGTTGAATGTTAGTGTACCTTTGGGTTCTAGGTTCGATTCCTCGTGTGTGCATTTTGGAGAGGTATTTTTATTTTGTAACTATTAGATTTGTTTAAGTAAAAACAAAGAAGAGAAATAATTATTTATTTTTCTTAATTTTTTTTCTTTTTTTTTTTCTCTATTTTGGCACATTCTCCATTATTTTTTTCTCTCTTTTCTTTTTTTTTTGAAAAGAAAAAGAAGAGAACGATTTTTTTTTGTTTCGAAAAGCTTCGAGGTCGTCGACGTGTGTCGATTGGTTTCTAAGGGTCTTGATTGCGAATCAGGTATGGGATTCAAAACTTTTCATTTTCTTTTATGTTTTTTTAATTCAATTTAGTGTAAATTGGTATGGGTTTGCTGTGAAAACTTGTCAATCTCTTTGGGTGTGTCTGATTAATTGAGCATTTGAGGTTTGTGTTGTTTGCAATTATCTAAAAGTGGGTGGGTTATGGATGGGTTCTGAAATACTTTGATTAGGGGTCATTTTAGTGATCGAAAAACAAGACTCACAGCAAATTTCGGTGTGGTTTCATGACCACATGGGTGGCCACAAGGGCGTGTACCCCCACATAGGCGATTCACACAGCCAAATTATGTCCCCTAAGCATACGAGCGTGTGTTTTTGGGATTTAGGGTTTTAGTGATTTGGTGCAAACGATCTGGTTATACGAACGTGTGGCTAATTTGAGAAATTAGGGATCCCACACCAGCGTGTGAGACCCTCACACGGTCGTGTCTGCCCTATACTCTATTTTAACACAAATGGATAGAGAGTTACACGGCCTGTTCACACGGCCATGTCCCTGGCTCACACGGGCATATGCCTCCTCCCACATTGGCGTGTTGACCCCCACACGACCTAGGTTTTTCCACACATCCAGAGCACATGGCCGTGTGGCCCTAAGCCATGAATTTTAGTTATGTGTATGTTTTTTATTTGAAAATGTATCTGTGTGTTCCGACCCTTGACTAGGCTTTAGTAAAGGTAGTTAGGACTCTGATCTAGGCTTCAGCTTATGTGTTATTTGTGACTGTTGTGCGAGAAATCTGATTCTGAACTGTTTCTGTTTGACTATCTGTCGATGTGTTCATTGTTTCTATGAGGTTGTAAGCATACATGCTCTTGTATAAAGTAATTTTTGGGTTGGTTGTGAAAAGAAAGAAGACTGATTCTGATATGATCTGACAGTTTAATTGTAACTTATTGGTACAGTAATTTATAGTACTGTACTGTATGTACATCAGCTTTGCTGCGTACTATTATTTGATCTGGCAGTTTAAACTACAACATGTCTGTACAGCGGTTTACCGTAATGCACTATACTGCATATACGTCAGCCTTGCTGCGTATTATTATCTTAGTGGCTTAGTCCACATACATGATGTGTTGGGTTGGATGGGCCTTGCGAGGTCCTATATGGTGTGTTTGGTTGGATGAGCTTAAATAGCTCTTTTGGGGTGTGATCAGGGGACGGAGAGGTGTTTTGGCTGGATGGGTGGGTTTTTAACACTTGATTGCATTCATATGCATTTGGATGTGAGTTACTTGTGTGTAATCTGTCTGTTCGTTATAACATTTACAACTGATTCTGCGCGCACTGAGGTGTTAGCATAATGACATTTTGGATTGTGATGATAAGTATTATTGTATCGACCCGTTGACGGGTTTATCTAATGAGTATTCTATGTGTGATTTGGTGTGCTTTGACTGTTACGTTTGTTTGGGACGTTGGTTCCGAGTTTGCTTTCTGTTTCTGCGTATCTCTGTAAGTACTTTTCATTATCGAACTATTGTTTGGTTTTTTTATTTGTAATTCCGTTGTTAGATACGTTTTGAACTCACACTGAGCTCGTGTAGCTCACCCATTAGTTTTCCCCTTGCAGGTATATTTTCAAATTCTGATGCTGGACTTGCTATGCGGAGGTCTCGGACAGTCACGTTTTAGAATTGACTTTAAAAGTATTTTCATAAATGACACAGTTATAAATAAACGATTTAAATTATAAGTTTTATCTTGAATATTGTGGTACGAAATGTTGTGTTATACGCACGTAAGCGTCTTTTGGACTAAATTTTCTTTAACATTGGGATTTTACAACGGAGAGTTTTACGTAACTTAAATACCGTTTGTTTTCTAGCTAGTTAAACTAAAATTTTTCCTACGATCATTTCGGTGATCAATGTAACCTCCGAGATTTGGTCTAAACTTCTAGGCAAGGTTTTGGGGCGTTACAAAATTGACTTTCTTTGGCACTTGAATACATATCTAGACATGTAACACCTTTACAAATTGAATACGTTTGTAATGACCCAAATTTTACGGTTACCGAAAAATGTATTTTCAAGTCTCCTTTACTGAAAAACGGATCCATAAATATTTATCAAAAATATTTAAAAATTTAATTGAGTGGTTAATTAGAGTTTAATTAAGTGAATTTAGCTTAATTAAGGATAATTGGATAAAATGATTAAATTGAATAAAGTGTGAAAGTTTAATTATAGATTAAAAGAAAATAAAAAGGACCAAAATAACAATTATGCCATTTGACATAAATCTAAAATTTTTACTTAGATTTTTATTATAAAATATATATAAATTTATTAGTAATAAATGATATTAAATCAATTTATTATAATTATATTATAAGATATTTATTTGATAAATAAATTAAATTGTGACAAGTGTGTGATAAAAAAATAAAATACATGTGTAATAAATATTATACATACATTTGTAATATATGTATGCATTTACTTATTATTTAAGTAAATATTAATGTTATTGTTATTATTAAATTGATATTATATTATGAAATAAATTAAATAAAGACAAATGTATGGTAAATAAAATATACAAGTGTAATACATATATTTGTACAATTGTAGTATATTTTATTTAATTTCTTTCTATAAATAGATTTTTATATGAAATAAATAAAATAAATAAAAGAAAGACAAGTGTATAAAAATGATTTGGTACAAGTGTAATAAATATTATATTATACATACATTTGTAATACATGTATGTATTTGCTTATTATTTAAGTAAATATTAATGTATTTATTATTAAATGAATATTATATTATGAAATAAATTAAAATGAAGACACATGTGTGGTGATGATTTGATACAAGTGTATAGATAAAAATACATACATTTATAATACTTGTATTTAAGTATTAATAGATATTTATTATTTATGAAGGATATTTATTAATTAAAGACAAGTGTATAGAAATAATTTGGTACAAGTGTATTAATATGTATGTATACAAATGTAAAATAAATAATTGATTATTAAATAGATATTTATTAATGTTATTATACTATATATATATAAACAAAACAAATGAAAAAAGAAGAAGAAAGAAACAGAATAGCAGGGGACGAAACAGAGAAGGTAGAAAGAAAGAAAAGAAAAAGGGAGAAATTGAAGTTTTGAAGCTTTAAAGTTTAATAGGTAAGTCAATTTAGCCATTTTTACTTAATTTTGATATTTTAGAAGCTTTGGAATAAGGTTTTGATGAAACTAAGTTGATATCTTGAAAGTTATTAGATTTTTAGATATTGTTCATGATGAATAAAATGATGAATTAAGGTCTAAATTGATAGAAATTCAAGTTAGAAGTGAAATAAGGATTGAATTGTAAAGTAATTCATAAGTTTTGAATGGTAGGGACTAAATTGAAAGAATTTTGAAATTATGGTCCTATGGTGAAATTAGAGATTTGAAATAAGTTTAAATTGAAAATTGAATGAAAATATTGAGTTAGATATGAAGAATAAAAGTTAGTCTCGGTTTAGGGACTAAATTGGAATTTAAGAAAAAGTTGAATAGAAATTAAAATTGAATGGTAGTGTATTGATAATATTTAATTATTTTCCATAGCTAGCGTTGTTTCGGAAATCTCAGCTAAGTAAGGAAAAAGCCAAAGTCGACAGGAGCTAGCTCGAAAATTACGGTTTATATTTCTATAATCCGAAGCTAGTTATTAATTGTTATATTTTATTCAATGCCTTTAGTGAATGTTGAAGTGAGAATTATTGTGTTTGATAATGGAAGAGGGTTGATTTGGTATGTTATGAATTTATTAAATTAATATTGAATTGAATTATATATATTATAAATATATATATGTGTGTGAATGTGATATTGTGCAATTATGATAATTGAATTTTGGGTAAATGTTATGATAAATAATTAAGATGTGAATTATTTGTATTGTGTTTTTTTTAATTGAAATGAATTGATTTAGTATGTGATGAAATTAATATGAATAAGTGACTATTGTGAAATTGAATATTTGTTATTGGAAAGTGAATTGGAAACCCTATTAACAGTATCGGGCTAGGTCGGATATAGTTGGCATGCCATAGGATTGGAAGAGTTCAGGGATACTTTGACCTCGAGTCGATGAGACACTGGGTGTCACTTTATTTCTTCAGATAGGTTCGATTAGGTACTGGGCACCTCTTTACTTCGGCTAGGCCGATAAGACACTAGGTGTCACTATATTGCTTCGAACTATCCGATAAGGCACTGGGTGCCATTCTGGTGTGTTTGGTTGGATCCGTGTATCCGTCTGAGTCTGAGTCATGTTAATAGGGGTTATTAAATATAACAGTGATCAGATTGATACTGAATGAATAATTGAAATGTGGACTGAAATACACGAATCGTATTATACAGTGAAAGCTATCTGGGATAGCAAGTTGATTTAATATGAATGGTAGTGACTGTTATTAAATGGATATGTACAGAACACTAATTGAAAAGTGAATAGTTAAATATATTTTATTGATATTAAACAGTGAACTAAAGTATGATTGAGACAAATGAATTATGTATCTCTGGATTAGATAAAAGTGAATATTATAATTGTTTAATGACTTGTGAATAAATCGTGGAAAGCTATATAGGTTAGTAAGTGAAAAGAATGAAATAAGTTACAATAAATTTATCTATAAATTAAATAATTGAATAGTTTTGATTGTTATATGATTTTAAGTGTTTGTTATATTTTTATTTTATTTTATTAAGTGTTTGGATTATAGAAATACCACTGAGTATACCCATACTCAGCGTACGGTTTATTTCTGTGCGTAGGTTAAGTTAAAGTGAGAATGTCGAATCAGCATCCCAGGCTGATCCTGAATTCAACGAGGTAAAGCATGTTAATTGTTGATAATGGCATGTACCTAAGGTGTCTTATGTGTGTCATTTTGAATGGTGAATGTAAAAGTGAAATAAGTAGATTTAGATTTTGGTAACGGTATATAATAGGACTTGACTAATTTCGTATGAATTTGATTTATTTGATAATATTTGATAAGTAATTAGAATTAAGTATTGGATAATATATAAAATGTGTAAATTTAGCAAGTTTTGAGCATATTTAAATGTGTTTAGATTGGTTGAACATAGGTATTTTATGTAAATTGTCCGATAGGTTCGGTAATGCTCCGTAACCCTGTTCCAGCTACGGTTAAGGGTTAAGGGGTGTTACAACGTTAGTTACGTTCTCGAAGCATAATACCATCAACATTTAAAACATAATCACATAATAATCTATATGTCAAGTATCATCAACACCTTTTCATTTTCAAATCATGATTTAAATTACATTTTAAATCAATTGAATATTTCCCGATGAAACTATAGTAAAACGGACTTGGATACATTAGAATGTAATACTCACACAAGCTGACATTACAATTGGGTTGCTCACACGAGCTGACATCATATCGAGGTTACCTTTCTAGGATAAACTTACGATACATATAATTCAAGAATCTACAACAAATTCTAAATCTCGTAATAACTGATAAAATATTTGACTAATCGTGCATATAACCCTAATGGCATACTATACGTATTGCAACCTTTTATTTAGTTCATTCAGACATCATTTCTGTATAAAAGACATTATTATTTCCTGTGCACCTTTTCATATCTCATATAAAACATATATTCAATCAACATTGAAATTTACATTCTGCTTTATTTTCATATATCTAATATCTCATGAATTTGTAATTCAGTCCTTTTTGAGTTATAAATGCAAAATTCACTAATTCATTTCAATCTAACACATAAAAAATTGAACACAATTCAACATAACATAAAATAAAGTAGTAAGTTCCATATAAACTTACCTAACCAAAACAGTAAACAACCAAATCTTCATGTACTAATTGACAATTTTGGCTTTTCCTAGATTATCATCAGTTTGATTCAATTCTCGATCTATACAATTATTCCATTCAATTCATAAATATTAAACATTTATACATTATTTCAATTTTGAGTCTTGGTGTGAAAACCGATCTCAATTAAATTCATTACAAACCCTTTATTGTCTATTATTACATAAATTTCGCAATTTATTTACTTTAGTTCTTATGTACAAAACTAACAACCAAACATTATAATTTAGTCCTTTTCCATAATATGAGCTTAAAATGCATCAATTTAAAACCAATTTATTCAAGAAATCGACAATGAAAACTTTCAAAAACTTTTGACATTTTTTGCAAATTGGTACACAGGCTAGCTAAATCCAGCTCACATGACCTCAAAAATATAAAAATTACAAGAAAATGATTAAAAATCACCTTAGAATTGAAGACTGAAAGTTGAAAGCTTCCAAAATTGGCTTCCTTGGGTTTTTATCTAATTTGGTCCGGTGGAAAAGAAAGAATAAAAATGACAACTTCATTTATTCTTTCATGTTTAAAAGGTAATTAATTTAGTTTAATGAAGTTAATTATACTTTCAACTAACTTAATCAACCATTAATAATGAATTAGTGGTTTCTTCCATCATTTCCACTAACACCCATTATAATTTGGTTTAATTTCCATTTGGGGCCTTTGACTAATTGCAATTGAAGTCCTTAGATCTTTGGCCAATTAAAAACCTATAGAGATAAAACTTTTATAATTTAGCCCTTGCACCTAAATTAAACAATTAATAGACAAAATTGAAGGACTAAACTTTAATATTATATTATGCCATCTCCATAAATATTTATATTTAGTATTTACAGACTCGATTTACGAAAATAGGGTTCCAAAACTGCCTTTTTTGACACTACTAAAAATCTGGATGTTACAACTCTCCCCCTTAAGAAATTTCGTCCTTGAAATTTACTTGAGAAAATATGAGGGTACTAGGATTTCATAAATTCTTCCGGCTCCCATGTAGCCTCTTCTGTACCGTGACAGTGCCAAATCACTTTGACTAATGTCAACGTTTATTTATCAGTTTTTTTACTTCCCGAGCCAAAATCTTAACCACTTTTTCACTATATTTCAAATCAGGCTGTAATTGTATTTTATCAGGAGATAACAAATGGGAGGGATCATCAGTTCTGTATCTCCATAACATCGACACATGAAAGAAATTATGAATGTTTTCCAATTCTAAGGGCAGAGCTAATCGGTATGCTAAAAGTTCAATTCTCTCAAGAATTTCATACAACGCAATAAATCTCGGACTGAGCTTTACTTTCCTACCGAAATGTATAACCTTTTTCCACGGTGAAACTTTCAAAAAGGCTTTATCACCAATTTCAAATTCAATGTCTTTTCTTTTCAAGTCAGCATATGACTTTTTTTGGTCGGAAGCAACTTTTAAGGAGTCTCGAATAACTCATAATTTTTCTTTTGTTTTGCGTATCAAATTAGTTCTTACTAGCTTTCTTTCACTCGACTCTGACCAATATAAAGGAGTTCAACATTTACGACCATATAAGCCTCGTAAGGTGTCATTTTGATGCTCGACTGGTAACTGCTATTGTAAGCAAACTCAACTAATGGTAAAAATCTTTTTTAGCTGTTTTAAAATTCAATAACACAACAAAGTAACATATTCTCGAGTATCAAAATCACTTGCTCTGATTGTCCATCGGTCTGAGGATAAAAAATTGTACTGAAATTTAACTTAGTACCCAGAGCGTTGTGTAACTTACTCTAAAATCTAGAGGTAAATCATAGATCCCAGTCTGAAATAATAGAAAAAAGGTACACCGTGTAATCTCACAATCTTGTAGATATAGATTTCAGCCAATTTCTCGAGTGGATAGTCAATTCTCACAAGGGTAAAATAAGCTGATTTAGTCAACTTGTCAACTATCACCCAACCTACATCTTTCTTTTTCGGCGTTAACGACAAACTTGATACGAAGTCCATAGTGATTTGCTCCCATTTCCACTCAGGAATCATTATAGGTTGCAATAAATTTGACGATACTTGATGTTTTGCTTTAACCTTCTGGCGAACCAGACATTTCACCACGTACTCAGTGATCTCTCTTTTCATTTTCGACCACTAGTAAAACGGTTTCAAGTCATTATATATTTTATTGCTGCTCAGATGTATCATATAAACACTACTGTGAGCTTCATGAAGATGTTTCAGTTCAGAATTCTTCAGTACACGCAAACGATTCTGCAAGTACAGACTCCCGTTATAATCTACACTGAACTCAATGGTCTGATCATTTTCAACAAGTTCTCGTTTTGCTTGCAACTCGAGTTCATCTTTTTGTAACTCCTTGATCTTCTGAAGAAAAATAGGTTTAGCTCTCAATTTAGTTAAAATAAAGTTGACTCGCTCTAAAGTCAAATAGGTATCCATTGCTCTTAAAGCAAGCAAAGACTTTCGACTTAGTACACCAGGTACAACATTAGCTTTTTCAAGATGATAATCTATATTTAGATCACAGCCTTTAAACAGTTCAACCCATCTGTGCTGTCTCAAATTCAATTCTTTCTATGTCTATGTCAGTAAATATTTTAGGCTTTTGTGATCTATGAAAACGTGATATTTTCTCCCATACAAGTAATGTCTCCAAATATTCAGAGCGATAACTACCGTTGCAAGTTCTAGATAATGACTAGAATAATTCTTTCTATTTGGCTTAAGTTGTTGATTTTTTGTCATCATTTTTATCCCAATTAAAAAAAATCAAACCTTTTAATTGGAAATCGGTCTGTGCAAACCGATTTTCCTTAACAAAATCAATATTTGTTTTAATTTCGACTATAAGAGAAAAGTTGTTATATATTAGATTTTTTTTTTTATTTTTTATTTTAATGAGGTAAAAAGTCCCTAAATGATAAACCAATTGGAAAAATAAATTTCATGGGTTACTGATTATTGTAATTGATGATGGTGCAGTTTTTAGAATTTAAAGAAATTTGGTGAGATAGTCCATCCCTGGATCAATATAACAATAAAACAAACTTGGTCTATCAAAAGACGAAAAACTTCTATCTTTTGTTATTGAAGGGAGGAAAAAGAAAAATATTTTTCTTATTTTTTATTTGTAGAGAATTTTTCAATAATAATTTTTGCTATTTGGTAAAAGAAACGGAAACATCTCAGAGAAGTTCTATATTTTATTGCACATTATCTTTCTATTTATAGTCTGAGGAAGAGTTATAGATAATTTTAAGTATTATATTAAAAAGAGTATATATGATCATTTATTAAAAAAATCAAAATTTTATTTTTTTTGTTTTTACTATTTTTAATGCTTTTTAAAAAGTTGCTTTTAAATACTACTTATATTTACTTTTTTAAAAATACTCATCCAAAAATTAATATCTGTAATTTTTTTTATTGTATTTAAAAAATTAAAATTATTTTAAAAAAAATATTGTTTCACTATTTAAAAAATATTGTTCTATTAATTTAAAAATACCTTTTCTTAAAACTCATCGTAGTTTTAAAAAACACTATTTTTACTGTTTTAAAATACTTTATAAAAAATATTGTTTTAAAACCATTTACATTTTTAACAATTTTCGTATACAATTTAGTTATAATTTTTGCTTTTTTAATTACTTCTTTTTTTAAAATTTTTTTTTTAAATTTTCAAACAATTTATAATAGTATATTTTAAATACTATCAAATTGAACTTATTACGATAATATTTGTTATAATAAATGTATTTCATCTAAGGGTGAGCGTTCGATCGAATCGAATTGAATGAAAAATTTTAAATTAATCGAGTTGATGAATCATATTTTATCATCCTAACTCGATTTGAAATTTTCTCACCTCATAATTTATTTTTTTATCTTTTACTTCTTTGCTTGCTTAGTTGCTTCAATTATCTTCTGATTCTTGTCATTATATATTTTGAAATTAAAAAATATATTAAATGTAAAAATATGATTTTTTTAAATAAAAGTTATTTTGAAGATAAAATGTGAAATTGATACCAACATAAAATTTTAACACGAATATTTTATAGTATCATTAATAATTCAATTTAAATATAAATATTCAATATGATTAAACAATTTAATAATATAAATAGTAAAAAATAAAATTTTATTTAATAATATAAATAGTAGATATAAATAAAATTATTACTATTTAGGTTTAGAGAATTTTTGGATGATTTTAATTTTCTATTTGGGGGTAAATGGTGAGAAGTAAAAATTTAAAGGGAAAACAAAAAGTTTTGAGAGAGTAAAATATTGAGGGAAAGTAAATGAGAGAGTAAAATTTTGGAGGGAAAATATTTAAAAAATTGGGGGGGGGGGGGAGGATGAGTTTGGGGTAGATGGGAGGTGGAATGAGAGGAGAGTAAAAATTTTAGGGGTAGAGTGGGAGTGAGTAAAAATTTTGGAGAAAAATAAAATGTTTTGAGGGTTTTTTAGAGTAAAATTTTGAGGGAAAGTAGATGGGAGAGTAAAATTTTGGAGAAAAATATTTTAAAAAAATTTGGTGGGAAATGAATTTGGGGTAGATAGGGGTTGAGATGGGAGGAGAGTAAAAGTTATTGAGGGAAAGTGAGAATGAGTAAAATTTTTTGGGGAAAAGTAAAACGGTTTGGGGGGTTTAGGTTTAGGGTAAAAATGTAAAATATTATAGTTTGATATTCAGTTTATTTAAATTCGAAAACTCAACTCAATTCGAACTCGAAATTAAAAAAAAATTCGAGTTGACTTGAATAACTCAATTCATTTAACTCGAAATTCAATTATTTTTAATTTTTTTAAGTCGAATCGAGTTTTGTTCACGCCTAATTTCATCTTTATATAAATTTACTTTAGATTTCTATAAAATAATTACTTCCAAATTTTAAAAATAAAATTTCTAAATATATTTTAGGTGATTTTTCTAAGTATATTTTTATATTAAATATAATAATATGACATAAATAAAGAAAAACTAGTTATAATGAAAACCTTATTTGTTTGACTAGAGCATTTGTGGCCAAGCCTCGCATGATACAAATCAAAGTTTAATATGTTCTGATCCAACCAAACTAGTTTTTGGGTCAAATATGTATAACTAGATCAGTTTAGGTTGGATTTTATTAATATTCTTTTTTAGAAATTCAAGTTCACTCAATAATAATAAATAAGTATTTTTTAGGGTTAATATATGCAAAAGTACTTGAAATTGATAATTTGTACTTATTTGGTCTCTAAATTTATTTTTTGGACTTAATTGGTATCTATTTGGAAACTGCAAGTCAACTTAATATTTTTTTAGGTATCTGACTAACACTGTTAAAATACGCCGACGTGGCATTGGCAACTAATATTATGGTGACACATGACAATTTCACATTTTTTGACACGTGAAAAAATGAAAATAAAAATTTACAAGAATTATTTTTTGCCACGTGTCAAAATGTGAAGCTATAATGTGCCATCATGCTATTGGTTGTTAGCATCATGTTAGCACCACATCAACATATTCTAACAATGTTAGTTAGGTACCTAAAAAAAAGTAATAAGTTGACTTACGGTTTTCAAGTTTAGGTACCGCTTAAGTAAAAAAAAAAAATTTAAGTACTAAATAAGCATAAATTACCAAGTTCAAGTACTTCTATATGTATGAACATTTATTTTATAAGGGTAGGTAGGGATGACCAATAAAAATTGAGAAATCGAAAATCATTTTAAACCGTAGTGTTTGGACGCTTTTTGAAATACAAATTAAAAACTGAAGTTATTAGATTTGATTCAATTCGAGCGAATCAAATTTTATTTTTTATTTTATTTATAATCGATTCCAATCTTTATGATTTAAAAATAAATAATTTTATTTAAAATAGTAAAAATAACTTTAAAAATATTATTATATAAGAGTTATTGATTAATTTTTATTTGCTTGAAAATTTAAAATTTTTAGAAATATTTATACAAAAACTTTGAAACATTATTAAATAATGTTGAAAAGTTGTAAAATAGAACTTAATTTATTAAAAGAAAGTCCAAAAAGTCAAATTTTAAAATTAATATGAAAAAACATCAAGAATTGAATCAAGAATTATTATAAAAAATATAAAAAAAAAAATTCCATCAAACTGAACTAAACTCACCTCTAGGGTTAGGAGTTATCCAAACCTCAAATTCAAAATCAATAAAAATCGACCGCGAGTCCTTTGCCACTTGAAGTTAAATCGACTAATAATAAATAAGTGAATATTCTTGTTAACATTTTTTGAAGGCTGCGAGTTCTAGTTAATTTAGGTGTATAATGTCTTTCTTAATTGAGTATGATTCATTAGAAATTTGAAGGATTGCGCGTAATTTTAAGATAGTAAATTAATTTTTCTCTTAAATATAATTCAAAACTTATATCTATATAACTCTATATACATAAACGAAGATATATTGGTGATGCTATTGATAGGGGTGTGCATTCCACTGGTTGGTTTTTTTTTTATACTAAAAATTGAATTAATTAAATTATTTATGTAAATTGAAAAAAACGTATTGTTCGATTTTTAGTTTGAAAAACTTTTTTATTTTTCATTTCCTTTATTTTTTTTTTCACATAATTGTTTTCTTTCTTCAATTTTGTATATCATAATACTTTTATATTTATTTTTATTTCAAATTCATTATAAAAAATTTAAAAATTAAATCAAACAATTTTATGATAATATTTAGCCCAACAAAGAAGGTCATATTACTTAGGAGACTTACATTGAAGATTGGATTCAATTAAATCACTCAAGACAATCCCTAGCAACATGAGCATTTGGATTGGATTGAAACTTTATGAGATTAGCATGATTTTTTTATCATATATTATTATATTGTAAATGATTTGTTGTATTATTGTTTTAATGATTTTTGTAAAGCCCAATTTTAACTCAGGCCCAATAAACAAATGAAATTAAAACATCTCAGCTTTTTTTTTTTATTACAAAATACAACCTAATTACCAAACTCAAAGCCCAAAAATCAGACCCAAACTAAACCAGGCCCAAAATAAAACATTTTCAGAAAAAACAAAACCTAACCCTAGCGCCGCACCCTACCTTTAGCCTGCGCCGCCGCCACTGTAAGCGCCACTCTCACCACTTGCCACTACTGTTGTTGATTTTGCCACCTGCAAACAGAGAAAAAGAAGACAAACAATAAAAAACAATAGAAATAAGATCTAATGTATGTTGGCTATAAAAGCCCCAAACAAAATTATGTAAAGAATAAGTTTTTTTACAATCAATGAAAAAAAAAGTTAAAAAAAAACAACAACAGCAAAAGTAGAGAAGCAAACAGATCTACTAAGGTAGTTTTATTTTTTTCTTTCTTTTTTTCGAAACATTTTTTACATATATTTAATAATAAAAAAAAGAAGAAACTTACCTTTTTTGATTTCGCCAGAAAAAGGGAAACTTTTGGCCTTCCGTCACCGTAGACGGTGGCGCCGTCGCAGGCGATCGACGGCCGACGCTGTGGTTGGTGGCCAGACCCCTGGCCGGATTCTAGAGAGGGAGAGAGGGTTGAGAGGTTTTCTTTGGTTTTTTTTTTTTTTTTTTGAGAAGAGTGTTAAAAAAAAACCTGAAACTTTATCTTAAATAGCAACTGTTAAATGGAAAGTTGAGTTCAGAGGCCAAAACGACGTCGTTTTGGCCTCTGACCCGTGACCCGACCCATTTGCCCACAAGATCCGCGTGTTTCTTACAGAAGGGCTAATTGCACCTTTATCCCTTCCGCTTTTTAATCATTTCACAATTAGGTTTTTCTTTATTTTTAATTTTTACCCCATACTTTATTTTGTTCACATTTTGGTCCTAATGGGAACGACGTCGTTTTGGAGGAGAAGGGAGAATTCCCCTTTTAGTCCCTCCATGTTATTCGCGTGTTCGAATAAGTCCTCCCCTTTCTTTTTTATTTCAGATTTGCCCCAAATTTCTATTTTAGCATTCAGTTTAGTCCTTTTTGTTATTTTTGCTACTTTATTATTAAATTAGTTAGTTTAATATTATTATTATTATATTTCTTTTTTTTGTATTTACTTATACGTTATTATTATTATTATCAAATTAATCATTTTTGCATTACTATTACTATTATTATTATTATATTTCTTTAATATTTATTTACCTAAAATTTTTATATACATTTATTTTATTTTATCATTTATCTATTTATATCCTTTTATATAATTTTAAAACGTTAGATTTTTATTATTATATTATTACTATTAATGTCATCATCATTATCATTAATATTATTATTTTTGAATTGTTTTATACAATATTATTTTATGTAATGTTAGGCCTTTAGCTTTAAATTTTTAGTTCATTGTTCTTCTTATTTTTCATTTTATTTCTGGCTTGTATGTTTTATTTTATTTCTGTTCTTCATATTGTCATTTACGTTCACATACCCATTATTCTGTTATGTACCGTAATTTATTCCTCACATTTTGCTACAAAATCGCGCTACGTTTTACTCGATACATTAAAAATGTTGTTTTAAACAAGTAATATTTCGTGTTTTGAAATTCGAAAAGCCGTTCCCTAACTTATGGGGTTTCAAATTTCTCGTAAAATCCAAATACCCGAACTTTTTTAAAGCATAAATTTTAAATAATCTCAGAAATTACGAAAAGATCGTGTTCTAACTTACGGAATATGATTTTCTTCTAAAACCGAGATAATCAAATATCTTTTAAAATAAATAAGTTTTTTGGCGTTTATTCGCGTATCGGGAATTTAAGACATTGTGTCCTCACTTACGGGACGTAATTCTTTTTCTTGATTAATGTGAAATATGCCATTTTCCCGAAATTTTCAATTAAATAGTATTATAACAAAGGATCATATTTTTAAAATCTTTTCCAATTCTCAATTCTCTACACTAAGGCATTAATTAATCAACTAGGTACCAATTTTGGACGTTATGAGGGTGCTAATCCTTCCTCGTACGTAACCAACTCCTGAATCCGTTTTTCTGAATTTTGTAGACCAAAATCATCTTTTTAATAAATCGAAATTCTTATTAAAATGATCAAATTTCAAGGTGATCCGATCACACCTCATAAAAATGATTGGTGGCGACTCCCATTTTTTATTTTTGTTTTCAAAATAAAAGTCGACCCCTTTTTCAAAAAAATGGTTTCGACAGCTTGGTGACTCCACTGGGGACCCAAAATAAGTGAGTCAAGCCACGAGTTGATTACTTTTTGTCTCTTTGTTGAAAATTGAAAACTTGGTTTAAATTTACGATCCTTTCGTTGCATTTCATCTGACTTTGTTGCGGTCTTCATTATTTTTGTTTATAATTGCTTTACTGGATATATTTCTACACATTGCATCGCATAATTAGTAGATTTTACCCTCTTAAGTGGGAGTGAGAAGCTATTACTTCGTGAGGTCTTCACCTCCGTATAGGATAACGTATTGCTTTCAGGATACATCCGTACCTATGTCTTCGTGAGATTTTATCTCCGTATAGTCATAGGGAAATGTATTCCCCTGAACTGAAATCGGTCCATATGATCCTATAATGGGCGAGGATCAAGGAATCTACAGGTTCAGGTACCTTTACTTTAGAACCGAACCCCACATAGCGAGCTTTAAGAGCCCACCTTAGGTAGAGCCATATCAAACCCTAGTGGTTACCCGAGTAGGTGCTTTACTTGTTATTCTTCGTTTACTTTAAACTATGTATGAAGTACTGGCTTGTTTTACTTTTATTATAATTGCATGGCATTTTCATCATAAAAAAAGTGTTGATTCACATTCGGTTGCTAAATAGATAGCTTGTCATAGAAAAGGGGTTTCTTGATAAAGTGGAGGATAATGCGATCGTTCGGATATGAGCCTAAACAACGCAATAAGAGAAGGGTGATAGTCTTACAGGTGTCAAAGTTGTGAGATTTTACTCGTATTAGCGTAACCCAAAATAATCTTCAAGAGATGAAAGAAATATAGGATCAATGGGATGACGAGATCAAGCAACTATTCTACTGTAATTATAGTGATTTGCCCTATCTACTCGATATCCAAGTGGACAAGTACTTATTTAGAGCTCTCGCCCAATTTTGGAACCCTATTTATAGTTGTTTTACTTTTGGAAAGGTGGATTTGGTACCTACTGTGGAAGAGTACACAGCCTTGCTCTGTTGCCCGAAGATTTAAATTGACAAGGTTTATTCCAGAGTTGCCAACGTCTCAAAGTTCTTAAAAAAGCTAATGAACATTACGGGAATGAGCGAATAGTGGGTTGTATCCCGAATCAAGCAGAAAGGTGATAGTAAGTGCATTCCTTGGAGAAATTTGAAAGATTTGATCCTATCACACCTTGATGTGAAGAAAAAGGTTGATGTCTTCACGTTAAGCATTTACGGATTGGTTACCTTCCCTAAGGCTTTGGGGTATATAGATGAGGCAGTCTCTGATTTATTTGACTGACTTGATAAAAGGGTCACACCTGTTGCCACAATTTTGGCCGAAACTTTCAAATCCTTGAACGCATGCCGAAGAGCGGGTGAAAGGAGATTCATAGGATGCGCACAACTCTTACTAGCGTGGTTCACAGCCATTTTTGGAAAGTGGAAAAGGTCTCATATCGAATCTTCTCCAAAGACTATTCTCCACTGAAAGAGTTAGTGGCTACGCTAAGACGAGATGATATTACGGAAGAGAAATGGATGATGACTCTCCAAAATCTGTAAGAAGACGTCAAATGAAGAGCCTCTTAAGTGGTCCTTGACGAGATTCTATATCGGTATGGTGATTTTGATTGGGTTTCCCTGCTTGGAATATGGGGGCTATCGGGTATGCCCTTCTACTCGCGTTAAGTCAGTACAGATCAAGATAGTTTACGCAATCAACACAAGGGTTAGTTTAGTGCGAGTTTGTATACAAAGGAGATAATTACAAAAAGAAAATTCGTGAAATATCGAACGCTTGAAATCGAACTCACATAATGAAAAGGTTTGCAGCCAACCCGATGACTACCCCTTAGTATGACCGGTGGTGGGGTCAGAGAATCAATGATAATATCCCTACGTCAGACCAAGAAAACACCCGATCAATGGAAGAACACTTGCAAGTGATCCCATCTGAGCTAGAGATAATCAAACAAGATTTTGAGAGAAAAAGTTTGGAGCTAGAAAAATTGATAGAGCAATTAGAGGAAGAGAAAATGCAGCTAGGACTGAATGTCGATGTTCAGAAACTAAAAGCCGAGAAGCTGAGAAAGGGAAAGAGTAAGGCTGAAGAGGATTTGGACAGTTTGAAAACAGACTACAAGAAGCTGCGGAGGTCAATGAGAACCGCTGGTCTAGGAAAAATGTTAAAACAATGGCGGCAAGAAATTAAAGAGAAAAAGAGTAGAGCTGGTCAATGGGAAAGGAAATTACGAGATGCTCAAGCACGAAAAGACATTCTACAAGGAAGTTTGGTAAAAAGTCAAATGAGAAGATGGATTTAAAAACTCAGGTATTAGAGTTAGAAAAATCCCTACATCAGTATCGTAGTCATAACTCTGTAATCGAGTTGAAGGCTAGCAAGAGCAAAATTGAAGAGCTAAAAAGAAATATAGAAGAACAAGAAACTGCGCTACAAAATCGTGAACTTCGAGTTAAACTTCTGGAAGTAAATAATGAGCAGTGGCAAGAGCAGCTTCATCGATCTCAGTATTAGGTTAGGGATAGGGATTACGTTATGGGTGTAGCTTTGGCTCAAGTATGAGAGGTGGCTGATCATTTACAAACCTTAGTAGTACAGGCTGATGTACTAAGTTTGAAATACGAGTCAGAGTCAGATCGAGGCCGAGAGTTAGCTTGGCTTCTTAGGAAGGTCAAGGCCTTAAGTATCAAGGCAAGGCCTTATATGTAATCCATTTTATGTAAAGAAATTTGTTTTCTAGAAAAGTTACTCCAATAAAATTGAATCAAAATCAATGCCTTTTTTGCATACATTTCATGCATTAGCATTACATTGCATCATGTGCATTAAATCTCATAAAGGGATCCTAAAATCATGGCAGTTACCTTGGAATATTATTACAGCACACAAAAAAGAACTAAAGCAATGGACTAAAGGTTGGAAAGATTAGAGAAAATGCAAGGAGAAATGCAAGATCAGCTACAAATACATATGTAAGAACAATTGACCAAAATTCAACAGGACATGAGGGATCAGATGCTAGAATCCCAAAAGAATAGGATGAGCTAATTAACCCAGTTGTTAACTGGAGGGCTGGAAAAAGGAAAGAACCCTATGGTCAATTCTGGGGACGATAATGAGGACCCTACTTATCCTCCAGGCTTTACCTGAACAAACACCCAAGCATAACCAAACGCATATCCCGACAGGTTCAAGCTCCAACCTAGGAGACAATCTAACAAATCCCATTGTCCCTGATATTGATGATACAGCAGAAATAGAAAAGGCGAGAGTGGAGCTCCCAAAGCAACTTGAAGACTGATGCAAATTACTAGAAGAGAAATTCAAGGCATTGGAAAGCGCTGATTACCATTGTGGAATTGATGCGAAAGACTTGAGCCTGGTTCCAAATCTAGTGCTCCTGCCCAAGTTTAAGACCCCAAAATTTGAGAAATATAATGGGACCAGCTGCCCCGGAGCCCACATTATGATGCTCTATCGGAGGATGACAGGATATGTCAATAATGATCAGTTCTTAATTCACCGTTTCCAAGAGAGCCTGACCGGGGCTGCAGCCAAATGGTATAATCAATTAAGCCGTGCCCAAATCAGTTCATAGAAGGATCTAGCACAGGATTTTATGAAACAATATGGCCACGTAATAGATATGGCACCCGACAGAATCACACTACAAAAAATTGAGAAAAAGCCAAGTGAAAGCTTCAGGCAATATGCTCAAAGGTGGAGGGAAGTCACCACGCAAGTCCAACCACCTCTGCTGGAAAAGGAAATGACAATACTTTTCATTAATACCCTGAAGACTCCAATCATTAATCAAATGTTAAGAAGCACAACTAAGAGTTTCTCGGACATAATAATGTCCAGTGAGATGATAGAAAATGTAATAAAATGTGTGAAAAAATAGAGGTCGGGAAAAATGCCAAGAGGTCAGTCCTGAGGAAAAAGGAAAATGAGGTAAATAATGTGAGCATGTATATTAAGGGTTATTCAAAACTCATCACTATGAACCAGCCGAGAACAGTAACCATTGGTCATCAGGCTCCCCTTAGACAAAAATCCAATTCAAGAACAAACTCAGAGAAACTCTATTTTACGCCCATCCCAATGACGTATAGAGAGTTATACCAAAATTTATTTGATGCATATATAGTATCCCCTTTCTAGCTAAAACCTATGCAACCTTCATTCCCCAAATGGTATGATGCAAATTCCCAATGCGAATACTACGCAGGAATCACGGGACACTCGATCGAGAACTGTACCATTTTTAAAAAGTTAATCGAAAGAGTAATCAAATTGTGCATTGTGAGATTCGATGATCTATCTGGTGTAGAGAATCCGTTACCCAACCATTCTAACAAAGGGGTAAACGTGATAATCGCGAATACGGGAAAGAGAATCAAGATGAATATAGCAGAAGTGAAAACCCCACTGAGAGGGGTTTGGAAGGAAATGGTAGAAAGTGGATTAATCACATAGGATTTAAGGGGGAAATCCCGAAAAGTAATGAACTACGGCGAGTTCCATGATGAAGAAGGTCACAAGATTCAAAGATACAGTGAATTCAGAGCCCTACTACAAGGTCTGATGGACAATAAGGAGTTAGAATTCTTTGAATATACTGAAGGCCCAAAAGGAGAAGATGTGTGCGCCTCAGAAGAAAAATCAACAGAGAAGGTTTATAGGGCCAATCAACCGGTGGTAATTATCTCACGACCAAGAATTAATGAAGCCGAAGCACAAGTTGCACCAAGGGTCATAATCCAAAAACCCGTAGCTTTTCCCTATAAAGACAGTAAAAGTGTTCCCTAGAATTATAACTACAACGTGACGATCCTAGGAGAAGAGAACCCAATTAGCGCTTTAGAAGAAGGTTGAAATGTAGGTTTCTATACGTGCAGTAGGAGGCGCTATGACCCATCAAATGTAAAAGCTGAGCCCACAAAAGGAAAAGCCTTGGCAGTTGAACAAAAGAAAGAAAAGGCGGCCAGACTTGAATCACTTGTTAACGAGCCAGCGACGGAAGAGGATGCTAAAGAGTTTTTAAAATTCTTAAAGCATAGCTAGTATAGAGTTGTGGAGCAACTGCATAAACACCCAGCTCGCATATCAATGCTAGCTTTACTTTTAAGCTCGAAGGTACATCGTAGCGCGTTGATGAAAGTATTAAATGAAACTTATGTCGCTAATGATATCTCCTTTAACAAGCTAGACCGTCTGGTCAGTAACATAAACGCCAACAATTTCATCTTTTTCAATGATGATGAAATACCACCAGACGGCATGGGATTGACGAAGGCTTTGCCCATCACCACCCGCTGCAAGGGTTATACATTGCGAGGGGTGTTAATTGATAATGGATTTGCACTGAATGTCTTGCCCTTATCCATACTAAATAGACTACCAGTGGATAGATCTCATATAAAGGCATATCAGAACATAGTGAGAGCATTCGATGGTACCGAAAGAAAGGTGATAGGAAGAATTGAGATACCTCTTTTGATTGGTCCAAACACATATGAAGTAGACTTCCTAGTGATGGACATCAAGCCTTCTTATAATCACTTGTTGAGGAGGCCTTGGATTCACTCTACAGGGGCAGTACCGTCATTGCTACACCAAAAGCTAAAGTTGATAATTGAGGGTCGACTGGTAACGATAAACGCAGAAGAAGCATTATTGCATCTGTAACCAGTGACGTGCCATACATAGGGGCAGATGATGAAGCGCTAGAATGTTCTTTTCGATCGTTGGAATTTGTAAATGAAACCTTCATCACTGAAGGAAACAAGATTCCTATGCCCAGAATATCCAAAACTACGAAGATGAGCCTACGATTGACGATCAGAAAGGGAGCCATGCCGAGAAAAAGACTCGAGAAATATCTTCAAGGGAGAGTCGAAGTACCAATTCTGATGGATAAATGAGATCGCTTTGGCTTAAGATATAAGCCAGATATGAAGCAAAGGAAGAAAGAGTTGGAGAAGAAGTAAGAAAGGAGAAGAGCACGATTAAGCGAGGCAGAGGTCAAATGGGAATCAATGACCTTTCCTCATATATCTAGAACATTTGTGTCAGGAGGAATTATTCACCCAATACTGAAGATGAAAAGAAAAGAAATTACTGAAGAAATGATGGGAAATCTGAACATCAATGCCATTTCTGAAGAGGGAATTTTGGAAGGAAATTTATCAGGCATTTGCCCCCATGTACCTGGAAGTGTTCTTAATAACTGGACTGCGGAAGAGATTTCTGTAGTTTTTAGAGCTAATTCAGAGTAATGTTTAGAACACACGCTTATTGCTCTAAGCCTATGAGCAATAAGAGTCTTTTTTGTGAAATAGGCTATGTCCAACATCTTTATTTCAATAAAAATGCATCTTTGCGTATCAACTTGAGCAAATATTCTTTTATTCTTTCCATCTCATTCATAATCATACAATACAGATAATCATTCTTAGATTCTTTTGTTCTTTGTATCTTTCTTCGTTCTTATAACAGGTCTCCAGATATCAATGATATGAGCGATGCTACTACTAACTCAGAATCTCCATTTGAGCGAGATTTGTGTTTAGAGGAACCGCAGGACTTTAAAGATGACAGAGATTGTAAAGTATCTCCTGATTTGTTAAGGATGGTAGAACAAGAGGAGAAACATATTCTACCTCACAAAGAGTCAATAGAGATTGTGGTCTCGAAAGAAGGAAAAGAAGTGAAAATTGGAGCTTGCATTGCCACAGAGACAAATCGAGACCTCATTGAGTTACTCCAACAATTCAAAGATGTTTTTGCATGGTCATATCAAGATATGCCTGGACTAAGTACTGATATCGTGGTGTACCGGCTCCCCATAAAAGAAGAGTGCAGGCCAGTCCAACAGAAGCACCGAAGGATGAGGCCTGATGTTTTGCTAAAAATAAAAGAGGAGGTTAAGAAGCAATTCGATGCTGGTTTTTTACAAGTAGTCAAATACTCAGAATGGGTAGCCAATATCGTCCCCGTCCCTAAAAAAGATGGGAAAGTACTAATGTGCGTAGATTACAGGGACCTGAACAAAGCCAACCCAAAAGATAATTTCTCATTGCCCCATATCGGCACCTTAGTGGACAATATGGTAGGTTATTCATTATTCTCCTTCATGAATGGCTTCTTAGGATGCAACCAGATAAAGATACATCTTGAAGACATGGACAAGACCATATTTGTAACCATGTAGGGAATATTTTGCTATAAGGTGATGCCATTTGGACTGGAAAATGTGAGAGTAACATATCAGATAGCCATAGTAACCCTGTTCCATGATATGATGCACAAAGAAATTGAAGTTTATGTCAACGATATGATCGCCAAATCTCGAACAGAAGAGGAGCATGTACAAGCCTTGAGAAAATTATTCTTGAGGCTGAGGAAATTCCAGCTAAAGCTCAATCCAACAAAATGTACATTCGGGGCCAGGTCAAGAAAATAGCTAGGATTTGTAGTTAACGAAAAGGGGATTGAGATTGGCAAGGATAAAGTCAAGGCTATACAAGAGTTGCCTCTGCCACGCACTCAAAAAGAAGTTCAAAGATTCCTAGGAAGACTAAATTACATCGCCCGGTTCATTTCACAACTAACTGAGAAATGCGACCCCATTTCCGTCTTCTTAAGAAATACAACCCAGGTGTTTGGGATGAGGAGTGCTAGAAGACTTTCGACAAGGTCAAACAATACCTGACCAATGCTCCGGTGTTAACGCCACCAAGTCCAGATAAGCTACTGATACTGTATTTGACAGTATTTAAGAATTCTATGGGATGTGTACTTGGCCAACACGATGAGTCAAGAAGGAAAGAAAGGGCGATATACTACCTCAGTAAGAAGTTCACTAAATGTGAGAAAAGATACTCGTCAATTGAGAAGTTGTGTTGCGCCTTAATCTAGACAACCCGAAGATTGAGACAGTAAATGTTGTACCACACAACTTGGCTCATCTCTAAACTAGAACCTCTAAAGTACATGATGGAGTCAACTGCTTTGAATGGAAGAATGGCCTGATGGCAAATTCTGCTTTCCGAATTTGATATAGTCTATGCGAATTAGAAAGCTGTAAAAAGAAGTGCAATAGCAGATTTTCTAGCCAGTAGAGCTCTAGAAGACTACGAGCCTCTAAACTTTGATTTCCCGAATTAAGATCTAATGTATATTGCAACCACTGAAGAAGACTCTCAAGAAGGTCATCCTTGGAAGCTAAATTTTGACGGAGCCTCAAATGCTCCGGGTAACAGAATCGAGGCAGTCCTGATATCCTCAAATAGAGATCATCATCCCTTTACTAGTAAACTGGATTTTGATTGCACAAATAATATGGAAAAATACGAAGCATGCATATTAGGTATTCGTGCAGCCATAGAATGCAAAATTAAAATGCTAGAGGTATATGGGGATTCTGCGCTAGTGATCTATCAACTTGAAGGTCAATGGGAGACGAGAGACCCTAAGTTGATCAATTATCGAAGGTTGGTTTTGGAGCTAATTGAAGAGTTTGATGACATCACCTTCTGCTACCTTCCACGAGATGAAAGTCAAATGGCTGATGCCTTGGCTACTTTGGCTTTAATGATTAAAGTGAACAAACAAGAGGATGTGAAACCAATCCAGATGTGTATTTATGAGGCTCCGGCTTATTGTTACAACATCGAAGAAGAAGAAAAAAAGGATGATCACCCTTGGTACCACGATATATTGCAATGTGTGAAGAATCATGAATACCCTGACCAAGCAACTGAGAATGACAAAAGGACGCTAAGAAGATTGGCCCGTGACTATGTCTTAGATGGGGAGATCCTTTATAAAAGGAGAAAGGATCAGGTGCTACTAAGATGTGTAGACGCTGTCGAGGCCAAAAAAATCTTGGAAGAAGTCTATGAGGGCGTCTATGGAACACATGCCAATAGTTTCACAATGGCCATGCAAGTCATTAGATTTGGGTATTATTGGTCTACCATGGAAGGTGACTGCATCAATTATACCAAGAAATGCCATAAGTGCCAAATTTACGGAGATAAAATTCATGTACCTACTTCGCCTTTGCATGTTATGACTTCTCCATGGCCTTTCTCTATGTAAGGCATGGATGTCATTGGGCCGATTTCACCAAAAGCCTCAAATGGGCATCGATTCATCTTTATGGTCATCGACTACTTCACTAAGTGGGTAGAGGCCGCTTCATATGCCAATGTTACAAAGTCGACAGTCAACAAATTCCTGACGAAGGAAATCATATGTCGATATGGAATGCCAAAAAGGATCATATCTGACAATACATTGAATTTGAACAACTGTACGATATCGATAGTCTACAGTCAGTTCAAGATCAGACACCACAACTCGTCATCGTATCGCTAAAAAATGAACGGTGCAGTTAAGGCAACCAATAAAAACATTAAGAAGATCTTGGGGAAAATGACTGAGACTTATAAAGATTGGCATGAGAAGTTACCATTTGCCCTCTATGCTTATCAAAAGTTTGTTAGGATCTCCAGTTGCATCGCCTTTCTCATTGGTTTATGGGATGGAGACAGTTTTGCCAATTAAAGTCAAGATTCCTTCTCTCCGGGTTTTGTCAGAATTAAAGTTGGATTATATGATCAGCTAAACTTGATTGAAGAGAAAAGGTTGAAAGCTATCCATCATGGTCAGATGTACCAAAAGCGAATGATGCAAGCTTACAACAAAAAGGTTCGTTCCAGAGAATTCCATGAGGGGGACCTAGTATTGAAAAAGATCCTGCCCATACAAAAGGACTTCAAAAGGAAATGGATGTCAAATTGGGAAGGACATTATTTGGTAAAAAAGACATTTTCTGGAGGAGTATTGATATTGAACGAGATGGATGGCAAGAACTTGCCTAATCCAATGAATTCAGATTCGTTCAAGAAATACTTCACCTAAAAAAAAAAGGAGAGGCCAAGGCAAAAACAAGCAAAGGGCGCCTTGAGACTAAAGGGGTTTTGAGTTGAAAACCCAAGAAAGGGCAACTCAAAATTTGAACAAATTAGGGCACGTGGTAGTTTTGTCCTATCAGAAATAAAAATGAAGAGAAACTTTACATCTTGAGGCATCGACAAAGTACTCCAGATCCCCTAAACACATAATTAAGCTCAAAATAGTCCTCAAGAAGTTTTGTGTAGGGAAGCTCATGCTGTGATATCTAGGGCACTGACTTTCATCTTACCCGCTTTGTACTTTGGAAAAATTTGCTATTTTGATTAGTTCTATTCATTTCGAGCTTTGCTTCCGATAAATTTTAGTCTTGTCCATTGTTACAATCTTTTTCAAGCATTTTATTGAAATAACGATTAATGGACTCATAATATTCACGTAAAAGTAGTTTTGCATGTTGTTTTGAAAAGCTTCTAAATAGTATAGGGACCTAAAATAGGACCAATAGTTAGAACTAACCAAACCAAAGAATTGAAAACATTTAAGAAAGAATAGTCTAAATTGTGACTATTTCTTCGGATTTTCTACCAGAGATACCAACTGAACAAGAATGCATGGTAACACATCAGTGACAGAACCTCAATGAGCAAAAAATGAATAGTCTAAATTGTGACTATTTCTTCAGATTTTCTACCAGAGATACCAGCTGAACAAGAATGCATGGTAACACATCAATGACAGAATGCATGGTAACACATCAATGACAGAACCTTGATGAGCAACAAACGATGACAACCTAAGCACTACAAAAAGATTATTCTCAAAAAATGGCATTCTTCATTCATGAAAATATCATTCATACACATCTAGTTAGGAGCAATTGATTTATTTTGATCATGACATCTTAATCACTTGACATAAATAGGCCCATGAAATGGGTTCTACTGGTCATGTTCCCCAAAAAATGGTTGACAGATCAGACGAATCACAAATCCTATACTCCTGAAGTTGTAGTGGGACGGATTAAAGTTGTTATGGTGAATCTTATCTCCCTAAAGTTGCAGTAGAGTGAATTAAAGCCACAAACCTTATCTTCCTGAAGTTGCAGTGGAGCAGACTAAAGACAACAAATCTTATTTCCCTGAAGTTACAGTAGAATAGATCAAGCTACAAGTCATAAATCCTATACCTCTGAAGTTGCAGTAGGTCGGATTAAATCTACCATGATAGATCTTATCTCCCTGAAGGTGCAGTGGAGCAGGTTAAAATTAAAAGTCTTATCTCCCTGAAGTTGCAGTGGAGTAGACTGAAGATAGCGAATCTTATTTCCCTAAAGTTGTAGTGGAACAAATTAAAGTTACAAATTACAAATCTTATCTCCCTGATGTTGCAGTGAAGCAGATTTAAGATAGCAAACCTTATATCCCTGAAGTTGCAGTGGAGCAGATTGAAGTTACAAGTCTTATCTCCCTGAAGTTGCAGTGGAATAGATTGAATATAGCGAATCTTATCTCCCTAAAGTTGCAATGGAGCAGATTGAAGCTACTAATCTTATCTCCTTGAAGTTGCAGTGGAGCAAATTGAAGCAACAAATCCTATACCTCTGAAGTTGCAGTAGGTTAGATTAAATCTACCATAGCAAGTCTTATCTTCCTGAAGTTGCGGTGGAGCAGACTAAAACCACAAATCTCATCTCCCTGAAGTTGCAGTGGAGTAGATTGAAACTGCAAGTCTTATCTCTCTGAAGTTGCGGTGGACTAGAATGAGGCTACTTGAAAAGAGAAGCACCAAAAGAAGTCGAGACTCGGCGAGACAGGGCAAAATTGGTTTTTTTTAAAAGTCTTTGCTCCATTCTTGTTACACAACAACAAGCAAAGAGAGGCAGCTGTAAAGCCTAATTTTAGCCTGGGCCCAATAAATAAATAAAATTAAAACAGTCCAGCTTTTTTTTTTATAAAATACAGCCCAATTACTAAAGCCAAAGCCCAAAAATCAAACCTAAAGTAAACCAGGCCCAAACTAAAACATCTTTAGAAATAACAAAACCTAACCCTAACCCTAACCCTAGCGCTACACCCTACCCTTAGCCTGTGCCACCGCCACTGCCAGCACCACCCTCGCCACTTGTCACCGCCGTTGTTGACTTTGCCACCTGTAAACAGAGAAAAAGAAGACAAGAAATCAAAAATAATAGAAATAAGATCTAATGTATGTTGGCTATAAAAGCCCCAAACAAATTTATGTAAAGAAGAAGTTTTTTTACAATCAATGAAAAAAAAAGTTAAAAAAAAAGAAAAAGCAGAGAAGCAAACAGATTTACTAAGGTAGTTTTATTTTTTTCTTTCTTTTTTTTGAAACATTTTTTTACATATATTTAATTAAAAAAAAGAAAAAAGGAACTTACTTTTTTTTATTTCACCGAAAAAAGGGTGCCTTTTGGCCTTCCGTCGCCGTAGACAGCACCACAAGGCCGTACTAAAAAAATGGTGGTTGTCGACACCACACGGCCGTGTAACTCACTGTTCATCAATTTGGAGCCATACAGGCAAGGCACACTAACGTGTGTCCAGGCCGTGTATGATAATATTAGTGCAGGGTTCACACGAACAAGGGACATGGGCGTGTGTCTAGGCTGTGTAACTCACTATTTGTGACTTAGGACAACACAAACGAACACATAGGCGTATGCCTAGGCTGTGTGAGTCACACGGGCAAGGACATAGGCGTGTGCTCAGGTCGTGCGAACCACACGGACAAGGACATGGGCATGTGTCCAAGCCTTGTGGCGTATATAAAAAGTCCCCAAAACCATTGTTGAGGCCGTAAATGTTACTTAAGATTGATATTGACGTCCCCATGGTATAAATGGTCTGAATTTGACTGAATGAGAATTATTTGATACCTTGTGACATATGCATGAACTCTATACCTGTATGTGCACTGTGATATTAAGTTTGATATTGAACTGTGCTATCTACTTGTAGAATAATTTAGAATAACTGAATAAATGTTGTGGATATTGGTTCTCTGCATATGCATGGGTTGGGGTATTATGAAGAAAGAAGTGATCTGTTCTAAATTAGTGGCTAAGCTACCATATGTATAATTCTGATCCCGACGTTTCGTCGCATTACAATTTAGCACTTAAGCTGCGTTCCTGTAGACGAGTTAGACAAACACTCTATGGTATGTAGGTTTGGTTGGGCATTGAATGCCCTTAATAATGCATTGGGATGGCCGAAGATGGTGCGTAGTGGATGGGGTTAGGAATGTCTACATCTGACTCTGATCTGTTTTGTATATGAAACTAAAATTATTTTTGCATCTGAAATTAATCTATCTTGGATCTGAACTAGAAATGTTTCTGTTATTAGATCGAATCTTTGAATACGAACACTGTTTGGTAAATGTGTTTATGTGAACAAACTTCTTTATGCACCGAGTTCACAACTCACTTTATTGTTGGTTGGATCGGCACCTCGAAAGCTTGGTCAAGCTTTTATCTTTCATTTAAATACTACATTAGGAAGTTCAGTAAACTATGATAGTATGACTTTTGGATGATTATATACTTAGCTAATCTTTGTGATGAATATTATGCGATGTATGGTTTTGTATTATTGTGTTATATGTGTGATATTTGAGTATTGATGATGTAACTCTCTAAACTTTGACTAGACGTCCAGGCTGGGTTTAGGGTGTTACAATAAGGCATGTGTCTACCTTAAGGACTGTGATAGTTTTTACTAGCTCATCCTTACTACCTCCCTAGGGTATACTCTTTCTATCCAGTAGAGTCGATGAAATCATTTCAAAGGCTAACAAATACACGCAGATTCCTTACCTGGTCCCTACTCAATGAAGCTCCTTCTAATAAAGAGTCTGGTCTGTCCTGGGGAAAAGACCCAACCAATGTCACTCGATTTTCCCTTTCTTTCCTTTGGACTAGGATTCGCAACCCCTTCTATTCCTGCTTGAAGGTTTAAACTCAAACCTTTTAAAAGCTTGGAAAAGGGTTTTGAAAGGTGCTAACTCTATTGACGATACTTTGAGGAGTTGCGATTGCAAAATGGGAAGTCTTTAAACTCTTGAAGACTGTAGAGGGGACGTCACATCTACCTTTCAAATGTATCCTCCTCTTCATTTTACCTGTCTAATCCCCACTACCCTGGCATCCAGGGTGGTCCTCAACAAGTTTCAAACCTACAATCATTCCTATATCATCTTAGAAGACTCGACTATGAGAAAGCATAGACACTAGTTCAACAATCCACTATATTATACCTTTGTTATATCTCTATTTTATTACTGTCTTTACTTTTCTAGGACTTGTGCTTTTTTTTATGTACTTAGTCATACTTTTTCCATATTCAGCTACTTATACTTTTCTTCTATTCCTTTCCGCATACATCTACTAAAATTTCTACTATCGTATTTTCTCAATCATACATTCTACGTATATTTTCTATATTCGGTTATCGATACATACATTTCAATTCGCTAATCTAGGCGTATGCATCCATACACTGCACATATTCTCTTAACAATATTGAGGACTTATGGGACTTAGCTAGTTCGATCGCCATTCACATAGGGGTACTTCTTTCCAATCTTCTAGGTTAGAGGACTGACTAAACCTATAGCTCTAATACCACTATATTTGTAACACCCCAAGCTTGACCTATCCTCTAAATCTAGGTATGGAGCATCACAAAGGACCTATACTTAAACCTACTAATTTAATTGTTATAAACAGTCTAAAATAAAATTTATCTAATAAAAAATTAATAATAATTCTTACAACTAAGGCCTTAAGCCATTGAATGCTTAATCCTTTGAATTATTTCTATCTCTACTCAGATTTGTTTGATGACAAATAATTTCCTAAGATTTGGCTAAGGGCTAACTAATTCAAAGTCCAAACCCTAAAGATGTTATTTGGCTACACCATGGTTTATTCTGAGGCAAAGCCTCTAATGATACCATCTCCCTATTTGCATGACTTGAACCATCAATGATCCTCGATCTCCACTCCATCTGGCTTGGTCCCTCCTCGAAGTCCTTGATTATCCTCACAAGTCCTGCAAACATCTATCAACTCTGTAAGTTTGAATGAACTTAGTGACTTTCTTAGTTGTACCATAATTAACCCTATCGCACGAGGGTAAACAACATAAAATAAATTAAATGTAAATACTGCCTGATTCTCTATATACAAGTTGCCTTGCCAGGGTGGCAAACTCCACCCGATTCTTCGAGCTACTCAGCTCGCCATAAGACCCTTCTCTGGCCAGACTCTTTACGTGACAGTAGCCTATGCTACTTCGCTATAACAATGAAAATTATCCTTATTTCTTGTCTTTGCTTTCCTCGTTACTCTTTCTCCTGTACATGGGGTGTGCATTATCCCAACTGGACCTAACTGCTTACCAGCTTCCCATCATGGACCCTTATAGTAGCCTTTCCAACTATCTTCCCAAGGATTCTTAAAGCATACTTTCCTTGGCGGGCTTGATTGTGCTAGTTCTTTGGCAAACTCCTTCTTTCCGTACACTTGCTCTGAAGGACTTGTTAGCTCTTCCCTACTGTGCTGACCTTCAACAGGCCTCATCATTTTAGTGAACTCATTCTTGTTCCATTCTATTGACCTATCCCCGTAATAGACAACTAACTTGTTGTCCTTTGGCTATACAAGCTTGCCATCTGACTTACTCGTTTTCTCCTTATCGCTATCACCGCGACGAATTTTTCGTACCATACTTCTCTCCTTATAAGGGAATTCACTCCTCTCATATTCCTTATTTGCACCCTTCTTGGTGGTTTTTATTATTATTTTGGATCCTATCTTGTGATGCCTGTGTAATTTCCTTTCCTTTATTTACATAACAAGGCCTACTCCCACCCGAGCTATCTTTTATTAATTCTTGTTGGGTTTTCGCCCATGCCTTATTTATAACACCTTAAACCCAGCCTGGATGTTCAGCTTAAATTTTGAGAGTTACCACAACACTTAGCAATTACCACACAACACATAATAAAGTTAAACCATACTTCATAACATATTCATCATAAAATGAATTACATACTTCATAACGTATTCATCATAAAATGAATTAAGTACATAACCTTCCAGATTCGTCCTAATATAGTTACCGAAATCCTAACAAACTGCTTAAGGAAAAGTAAATGCTTGATCGAGCATTCGCTGCGCTGACCCGCTCAAGCTTGGGAATCACTTGAAATCTAACCAAAACAAAATGAGTTATAAACTCAGTGTGCAACATAAGTTAAGTTATTCAATTAGTATTCATTTATAAAGTAGTCCATATTCAGAGATTAGGTTCGGTACAGGACTGTTTACAATTCAAATTCAGAACAGATCAATTGTATACAAATATTTATATATATGCAAATTCATATATATATTGCAGATCAGATTTAAATACAGATATTCCTAGACCCCATCCGATATACACCATCTTCGACCATCCCAATACATCGTTAAGGACATTCAATGCCCTTCCATCCCTACACACCACAAAGTGTCTATTGACACGTTTACAGTAACACAACTTAGTTGCTAGATCATAATGTATCCGAGCACCAGAATTGGAATTATTTACATAGTGGCTCAACCACTGATTCATAGTAGATCACTTCCTTCTTCACAACATCCTAACCCATGAAAATGCAGCGTGCAGGTATTCACAATACACTTACAGTTATAATATTTGTAATAACCCATTTTTAGTTAAATCAGAACAATGGTTTTGGGACCACGAATCTGTAGTTGAAATATTTATTTTATTATTATTTTAATGTCTACAATATGATAATATGAATATGTGAAAATTTCGTTAAGAAATTTTATCATTTGGGTGTTTAATTTGATAAAAAGGACTAAATCACGTAAAGTAAAAAATTAGTGTTTTAATAGCTAAATGTGTTTAATAGCTATAGAATTTAAAAGTAAGGGTACTTATATGGTAATTACCCCATTTATGAAATGGTGGATGATAGTGGCATGGTAATTTTGAAATTTGTAATGTTCATTAAGGTTAAATAGTTAAATTGGTAATTAAAAGTTGATTAAATAAAATAAAACATTTTAATTTTTGTTCATCTTCTTCAAAAGACAAACCAAAACCGTTTCTTTTGAGAAAATAGGGCTAGGGATTCATCTATTTTGATTTCCTTCAATTAGGTACGATTTCTGTCCGTTTTTAATGATTTCTATGTTTTTGAGATCGTTGCAGCTTAGTCTAACTAACCCAGAGACTATTTTGCAAAATTGTTAAAGGTTTAGGGTTTTTCCATTGATGAATGTTGATGCATTTTGATGTTTAATGATAGAAAATGCATGCTTGTTGTTAGATAAATGACATTTGTAAAGTGATTTTTGACAAAATTGTTAATTAGGGATTAAATTGTGAAATGTGTAAATTTAGTGGTTAAATTGTAAATTAAATGAAAAATATGGACTGTTAGGGACCTAATTGAAATTCAGTTAGCATGGTTTTTGGTTGAATTGCATGAATTTGTGATTTTATGAAATAAGGAGTAAATTGTAAAAATGTTAAAATGTTAGGGGAAAAATGTAAAAGTGCCTTAATGTGTGTTTTTGGATTAAATTGAATAGAGAGATTATTAAATAAGTTAATTTTGATTATATTTAGATCAAGAAAGGCGAAATACAGATTTAGATCGGGGAAAGAACAAAGTTTCGAATTAATAGACTTAATTCGCCGTTTTTGCATTCGAGGTAAGTTCGTATGTGTTAAACATTATTATACTTGTGCCTTAATGCTTTGATATTGCATAAATTGTGTATACGACACTGCAGACATTTTTAATGATGATTCGACAAGTGACAAAGTCTCGGTTGAACCTTAAGAATAGATTAGGATACAAATGACATGTCATTAGGAGTTATGTGATTTGGGTACTGGTCTGTACGTCCTACCGGTGGCTGAGTTATCCAGCATGTGTTACAGATTCTCATCAACTTGTGTGAGTAGCACCGTGTTGCTTTGTCATGACCATCAGCTTGTGTGAGCAGACCCATTGATAGCTCTAGTGTGAGCATTATATGTGATCCTGAGATTGAGATAGCTTCAGCTATGTATGTCGCACTTAGGGTGCGAGATTCCCAAGTATCTGATAGTATTCCAAATGGTTAAATGGGTAAGTAAAAAATATGGATAAATATGAGTTTGATACGGGATAGTATAGTTATGTACATGATCCGAGAAATACATTGAAATAAGGAAAATTATGAAAGTAACATCTAACTTTGTGAATGCAAATCTGGTAGGTTGGTGATTTATTATAAGCTATGTTATGTTATGTTTTATTTGCTTAATTTGAGTATATATGATGAGTTGAATTAAATATTATACGAACTTACTAAGCTTTATAGCTTATTTTGTTTAATTTTTCGTGTTTTATAGTGAAATCAAAGCTAGCTCAGATTTGGGAATCGTTGAAGACTTCATCACACAATCCGATTATCACTTTGGTAGTTTTGAACTTAATATTTTGAACATATGGCAGGTATAAGAGTTTGGTCATTTGGTATATGTGTTGTTAATGAATTTAGCGGTTTGAAATGGTTTATAAATATTAAGAGTTTGGTTTTGTATATATAGTCATGAAAGTTGGCTTAATTTGGTTGGTTTGGTTATGTATATATACTTGTGCATATGGCTTTTATTATGTGCTTGATTATGGTTATGTGATGTTAGTTGGTAAATGGTAATTAGGGGTTCTAAATAGTTGCGAAATAAATTTGGTATGTTTGAGATTAGACTAAATGATGCAAAATTGAAATGTTTATATTTATGATTTGAGATTAGGAATTTTGGTATGAAATTGGATGGCACATTGTGAGATTGTGTATCTTATATTAGTTGGTGCTGGAAATGGTATGAAATATTCTTAGTTGAGGTTGATTGAATGCATATTATATGCTATGTTCTTGTGTCATTTGAGTTGGTATAGGTACATGCAAATTAGGTGGTAAAATGTCTTGGTAAATAGCTTATTTTTGTGCACACGGGTAGAGACACGGGCGTGTGTCTCAGCCGTGTGTGACATACGGTTATGTTACATGGCTGTGTGTCCCTTGGTGTTGAATTAAAAATCAAGTCAGTATACTCCGCACGGCCTAGCACATGGGCGTGTGATTGGCCGTGTGGCCTAAGCCAGTATGCCCTACAGGTTTGGCACGGCCTAGTACATGCCTTAGCACACAAGCGTGTGTGGCCATTTTTAGGTCACACGGGTTAGCCACACGGGCCTGTGTGTTGGCCATGTGACCTAAGTTAGAGAGTTACGGGGTCAGACACGGGCTGGGACATGACCATGTGATCCCATTTTGAATGTCCACACGGCCTGTGACACGGGCGTGTCTTTGGCCGTGTGAGACACACAGCTGGGCCATACGCACGTGTGTTCCTTGTATAAAAAATTTCTAAGTGTTCCAAAAGTTTCCTAAGTTATTGGTTTAGTCCCGGACCACCCCGAATACATGTTTTAGACCTCGTAGGCTTATACTAGGGACGATATGTATGTTGTTGAATGATGATTATTTGGAACTTGAAAATGTATGTGAAATGTATGTGTAATTGTATAATATGTTCGGTAATGCTTTGTAACTCTATTTCAGCGTTGAATACGGGTGAGGGGTGTTACATTTAGGTATCAGAACTACGGTTTAGTCGATTCTCGGACTAACGTAGCGTGTGTGAGAGTCTAGCTATACATGTCATATATAAACTGTGATAGTGTGATATCTCCTGAAGGTTTTAAAATGTGTTTTCATGTAGTAAATGGATCCCAATCTAGCTATAGTGGATGATTTTAAAAGTAATGTACTTGCCTCTATTCACGGAGTAGCGTAATCAGAGTCGAGACCCGTATCAGGTTGCTAGGGAGGAGAGGCTAAGGAAGCCTTCTTCTAGATAAATGAGTGGTTTATAGAGTTTGTTCAAACAAAGCTGGCTGCTCAACAACCTCCACCCCCACCTAATCCCCAACTGGTTCCCGTAGCCTCTCAAGGTATGGAATTCTTAAGATTGAATAAGCCACCAGTTGATAAGATTCAAAAACATGGAGCCGAAGAGTTTAGAGCTATGATGATCCTGAGAGAGCCTAGTTTTGGATTGAAAATACAATTTAGGTATTTGATGAACTTTCTTGCACACCGACTGAGTGTTTAAAATGTAACGTATCACTTCTGAGGGACACTGCGTATCAATGGTGGAATACTTTTGTGACCGTGGTACCAAGAGAAAGAGTTACCTGGGATTTCTTTCAAGCTGAGTTCAAAAAGAAATACATCAGTCAACGGTTTATTGATCAAAAGCGAAAAGAGTTTCTTGAACTGAAACAAGGCTGTATGTCTGTGATTGAATACGAGCGAGAGTTTGTTAGACTCAGTAAGTATGCTTGAGAATATGTTTCAACTGAGCCAATTATGTGTAAAAGATTCGAAGATTGACTAAACAAAGATATCAGATTATTATTCAGGATTCTAGAGTTGAAAGAATTTGTTGTGCTAGTTGACCGAGCTTGCAAAGACGAAGAGTTGGGCAAAGAAAAGAGGAAAGCTGAATTCGAAACTAGAGATTCAAGAAAAAGGTCGATGAATAAACCATATCAATCCTCATCAAAGAAGTCATGAAATTCGTAGACTATTTCAAATGCTTCAATTGGGTATCCAAACAGAGATCGTGGAAAGCAATACTCAAGTCCTAAAACACAAGCAACATCAGTACCGAGTGTTGGCAGCATGAGAAACAATAAGCCTGAGTGTCAATAGTGTGGTCGACGACATTATTGTGAGTGTTGGATGAATAATAGAGGATGTTTTAAATATGGTTCACAAGATCATTTTATTAGAGATTGCCTTGAGTTGGCCGAGAAAGATAAGTTCCAGAATGCAAGACCGAACAACCCAGCTACTAGAGGGAGGCCACCTAGAAATGTGGGGAATGTGACTCGTGGTAGAGAAACGAAAAAGGACTTCGCTGTGAGTTCCGAGGCCAGAGCACCTGTTAGAGCTTGCACGATTTGCTCTCGCGAAGATGCGTCGTCACCTGATGTTATCACTGGTACATTTTCTCTTTATGACACTAATTTAATTGCATTGATTGATTCTGGATTGACTCATTCATATATTTGTATAAATTTGGTGTCTAGTAAGAACTTGCCTGTTGAGTCTACCGAATTTGTGATTAAAGTGTTGATCCCTTTAGGCAAATATGTTTTAGTTGATAAAGTTTGCAAGAGTTTTCCTTTAATGATTTAGGTTTACTGTTTTTCGGTTAATTTGATACTACTACCGTTTGATGAGTTCGATGTAATTCTGGGTAAGGATGATTGACGCTACATGATGCGGTTATGAATTGTAGACGAAAGACTATTAAATTGAAATGCTAGAATAGTGAAATCATTCGAATTGAATCAGATGAGTCGAGTGAATTGCCTATTGTTTTTTCATCTATGTCAGCTCAAAGGTGTGTGAGAAAAGGTTGCGAAGCTTATCTTACTTATATATTAGATACAAAGGTGCTTGAATCAAAAATTGAATCAGTACCAATAGTATATGAATATTTGGATGTGTTTTTAGAAGAATTACCAGGGTTACCACCGATTAGAGAGGTCGAGTTTGCCATTAAATTAGTGCAGGGAACATTATCGATATTGATAGCTCCATACAGAATGGCTCCAATGAAATTGAAAGAGTTGAAATCTCAGTTGCAAGAGTTAACCTATAGAGGTTTTACACAACCTAGTTTTTTGCCTTGTGGTGCACCAGTATTGTTCGTAAAGAAGAAAGACAGATCAATGAGACTTTGTATTGATTATCGTCAGCTCAACGAGGTTAGGATAAAGAACAAGTATTCTTTGCCGAGAACTGATGATTTGTTTGACCAGTTGAAAGTAGGAACAGTGTTCTCGAAGATTGATTTGAGATCTGGCTACTATCAGTTGAGAGTAAATGATTCGGAGGTGTCGAAAACTGCATTCAGAACAAGGTACGAGCATTATGGATTTCTTGTTATGCCCTTCGGATAAACTAATGCTCCTGTAGTTTTTATGGATTTGATGAATCAAATCTTTAAACCGTATTTAGACAAATTTGTGGTTGTATTCATTGACGATACTCTGATCTATTCACGAGATGAGTCTAAGCATGCCGAGCATTTGAGGATTGTGCTACGAACTTTGAAAGATAAGTAACTATTTGCTAAATTCAGCAAATGTGAGTTTTGGCTCCGAGAAGTTGGAGTTTTAGGATATATTGTTCCAGCTGAAGCTATATGAGTTTATCCGAGCAAGATTTCTATAGTTGTTGATTGGAAACCACTGAGAAATGATCCGAAGTTAGAAGCTTTTTAGGATTAGCTGGTTATTATCGACGTTTTGTCAAATGATTTTTTATGATTGCTACACCGATGACTAGATTGCTACAGAAAGTGGGAAATTCGGGTGGCCTGAAAAATGTCAGCAAAGTTTTGAACAGTTGAAAGCATTGTTAACTGAGGTACCAGTTTTGGTTCAACCTGAGTCATGTAAAGAGTTTGTGATTTTCAGCGATATGTCATTGAACAGTTTGAGTTGTGTTTTGATGTAAGAGGGAAAAGTGATAGATTATGCTTCCAGACAGTTGAAACCGCATGAAAAGAATTATTCGATGCACCATTTAGAGCTGGCCGCTATTGTTTTCGCATTGAAAATTTGGCGACATCATTTGTATGGTGAAAAGTGCCATATCTTTACCGATCACAAGAGCTTGAAATATATAATTACTCAGAAAGATCTGAGTTTGAGACAACGAATGTAATGCCTCAAATTTTATGGTTCTGCTTTTGTGATTAATTGACATAAACTGTGTATTTGCTTCAATGGTTAAATGTTCTGGGTGTGTGTGTGAGGTCCCAAGTTCAAGCCATAACTTGGTCAAATTTTGGTACTTTTTTTCTAAATAAAGCCTTAACCTGGATCAATAGGCTTTTATTTAATTGTGATAAGCTTATATTAGAATGGGCCTGCTAGTTTGGTGGTTAAGGTGTGTGTTGGATTGTGGGAGGTCTGGAGTTTGAATCCCTGCGCGAGCATGAGAGAATATTTTTGCTCGTTTAACCGAGAGAGAGTTTCGGTTAAATAGGAATTCTGAGAAGTGGGTTTAGTGGAGAGATTTAGGGGATATGGTGAGTTAGGAATTATTGTCATTATTTTTTTTCAAAATTTCAGTTCTTTTTCCAAAATCTCTAACGTAATTCTTTGCTACTTTTTCGAAATTCCCTTACAATTTCCCCTCTTCTTCCTTTTTTTTCGTTTCCTAAATCATCTTTACTTTTAGTGGTGCGGTTTATACTTGTCCAGGTTCAGTTAGTTTTCTTTTTCTGTTAGTTGTAGTTATTGTGTATTGAGAGATTAGGAATCTGATTTCTGTTGCAATTGATGGTGTAGGCGAAGGTCTCGTGTAGTAAGATTCGTTTCCTTGGTTTAATAGGTCTTAAAGGAGGCTTTTCGTCGGTGGTAAGTCAGGCTCTGTAAGTTTGCTGTTGTCAAAATTTGATGATCAAGTGCTAAACTGATGTTGGATTATATTGATTTTTAGGTTCTGAAGTGTTCAGGGATCGTTTCAGCATCAAACGAGACCAGGTGTGTACCCAAAATACAGAAAACGGGATTAAGCGAAAAGCCAAAAAAGTATTCTGTCGACGCCACACGGGCGTGTGATCGACGAGCCAGGTCGTACACGCAGGACACGGCCGTGTGAAGGCTAGGTAGGCCGTGTGCGACACACGGGCTAGAACGATTTAGGTCGTGTGAGCCACACGAGCGTATGGGATTCTGGGACAGGCTGTGTGATCCACACGGCGGAGGTCAATTTGGGTGTGTGAGCTCATTTTTCTGTAAAGTTCTCTAAAGTTGCACGGATCCCCCAAGTCGACTGTGGACCTGCTGTAGGGTCGGTAAGCACTACTTAGACCCCTATATGTGTAATCTGTTTGTCTGATTTCTGTACTAAAGATGAGTTCTGGTTTCAATATATGGACTGTTAATTGCATAACTGCACGACATTTATTGCATGTTGTATTGCATCGAGGTGGGTTGATGATTTTTGGAGGATGTGTTATAAAAGGCTCTCAAAACTGGCAGCTCAGCTGCAATATTATGATTATGTGTCGTATTTCAGTACAGGATGGTGTGTAGGGATGGGTGGGTGTTTTTAACCCTACATGGTGTGTAGGGATGGACAGAGATGGTGTGTAGAGGCTGGTGGGTAGGATTTTGATATCTGTTACTGCATACTGTATCTGAGATGAGCGAAGGCCCTAATTATTATCTGAGACTATATCTGAATCAGCTTAAGCCCAAACTGAGTCTATAATGGACTCCGGCCCCAGACTGTATATGTTCGATTCTGATGTTAAATTGTATGCATGTTTTCTGTGGAGGTTACACATTGAGTTGCGAAAACTCACTCTTTTCTGTTTAATTTGTATAGGTAATTCCCAAACTTGACGGATCGGTGTAGAGGAGGACTCGACAGTGGCCACACATAAATTTTAGATTGCTTCCCGTTAGTTTCAGGTTTTATTACTTATTTGGGGTTTTTGATGTAACCATTGGACTATAGACTGTTTGGCTTTAAAATTTCAGGTTTTAAAAACTTGTTTGACGATTTTATTACAGCGAGGTATATTCAAAACTCGATTTTTACTAAGATCAAACAGTTTTCCTAAAATAAGTGTTTTCCAAAGCTTCCGCTAAAAAGATACGATTTTAGGCATAACGAACAACTCACATTGTACACTGAATTAAGATAAAAGCTAATTAACTGGAATGGTTTTAACTCGAAAAACTTGTTTTTGAATCCCATTCCATGTGACATTGCCAAATTCAGGCATAACGTCTAGACCGGGTTTAGGGTGTTACAACGAAGATGGCTCGAGTTGTTGAAAGACTATGAGTTAGTGTTTGATTACCATCTAGGGAAAGCAAACGTAGTCGCATATGCTTTGAGTAGGAAATATTTATTTGCTTTGAGAATGATGAATACTCATTTAACCTTGTCTGATGATGGTTCAATTCTAGCAGAATTAAATGCTAAACCGGTATTTCTTCAGCAAATTTGTAAAGCTTAGAAGTTTGATAACAAGTTACAAGCTAAAAGAGTACAGTGCAAGTTGAATAGTGATTCAGACTATCAGATCGGATCTGATGATTGTTTAATGTTTTGAAACAGAATTTGCGTACCAAAGAATTTCGAGCTTATTTAGAAAATTCTACATGAAACATACAGTGGTTGTTTATCCCTTCATCTAGGAAGTACAAAAATGTATAATGATTTGAAACAGTTGTATAGGTGGTCGGCCATGAAATGAGACATTTTAGAATTTGTGTCTAGATGTTTGGTTTGTCAGCAAGTTAAAGTCAAACATCAGGTGCCTTTGGGATTGCTAAAACTGGTGATGATACCAAAGTGGAAATGGGATAGAGTTACGATGGATTTCTTATCGAGATTACCTTTGTCTCTAAAGAAGAAATATGCTATTTGGGTTGTCGTTGATCTACTAACGAAGTCTACACATTTCATTCCAGTACGTACAGATTATTCACTTGATAAATTGGCTGAACTATACATTTCTGAAATCGTTAGATTGCACAGGGTGCCAGTTTCTATTATTTCGTATAGAGATCCAAGGTTTATGTCGCGATTTTGGAAGAAATTGCAAGAAGCTCTAGGTATGAGGTTGAACTTTAGTACCGCATTTTATCCGCAAAATGACAGTCAGTCTGAGAGAGTAATTCAGATTCTTGAAGATATGATTCGTTGTTATGTATTAGAATTTGAACGCAATTGGGAGAAATTTTTACCGTTGTTTGAATTCTTGTATAATAACAGTTTTCAATCGAGCATTAAAATGGCATTGTATGAAGCATTATATGGTCATAAATGCCGAACCCCATTATACTGGACCAAGCTTAGTGAGAAAAAGATTCACAGAGTTTATTTGATTAGAGAGATTGAAGAGAATGTGAAAGTAATTTGCGATAGTTTGAAAGAAACTCCAAATCGAGAGAAATCGTACGCGGATTTGAAACGTAAAGACATTGAATTTTAGATGGGCGATAGAGTATTTCGAAAAGTATCTCCGTGGAAGAAAATACTTTATTTTGGTCGCAAAGGCAAATTGAGTCCGTGATTCAACGGGCCGTATGAGATTACTGAACGAATAGGCCAGTAGCATATCGGCTAGCTTTACCATTCGAGTTGGAAAAGATTAAAAATGTGTTTCATGTGTCGATGTTATGATGGTATCGATCAAATCCATCACACGTAATTTCCCCGGCAGAGAATGAAATTCAACCTAATATGACGTATAACGAAGAACCGATCAGAATTTTAGCTCGAGAGGTTAAAGAATTGAGAAATAAACGCATAGCTTTGGTGAAAGTTTTGCGGCAACGTCACAGGGTTGAAGAAGCCACGTGGTAACTCGAGGAAACTATGGGAAAACAGTACCCTTACCTCTTTTCTGGTAAGATTTTTGGGGATGAAAATTCCTTAGGGGGAGAGTTGTAACAGCCCAGTTTTAGTTAAATCGAAATAGTGGTTTTGAGACCACAAATTTGAAGTCAAAATAATTATTTTATTATTATTTTAGTGTCTACAGTTTGATAATATGAATGTGTGAAAATTTTGTTAAGAAATTTTATCATTTGAGAGTTTAATTTGATAAAAAGGATTAAATCGCGTAAAGTGAAAAATTAGTGTTTTGATAGCTAAAGGTGTTTAATAGCTATAGAATTTAAAATTAAGGGTCCTTATGTGGTAATTAACCCATTTATGAGATGGTCTATGATAGTGGCATGGTAATTTTGAAATTTGTAATGTTCATTAAGGTTAAATAGGTAAATTGGTTATTAAAGGTTAATTAAATCAAATAAAACATTTTAATTTGTGTTGAAAATCATTTCTCTTAAGAAAATAGGGCTAAGGATTTGGCTATTTTGATTTCCTTCAATTAGGTACGATTTATGTCTCGTTTTTAATGATTTCTATGTTTTTGAGATCGTTGCAGCTTAGTCTTGCTAACCCAGGGACTATTTTGCAAAATTGTTAAAGGTTTAGGGTTTTTCCATTGATGAATGTTGATGTATTTTGATGTTTAATGATATAAAGTGCATGCTTGTTGTTAGATAAACAACATTTGCAAAGTGATTTTTGACAAAATTGTTAATTAGGGATTAAATTGTGAAATGTGTAAATTTAGTGGTTAAATTGTGAATTAAATGAAAAATATGGACTGTTAGGGACCTAATTGAAATTCGGTTAGCATGGGTTTTGGTTGAATTGCATGAATTTGTGATTTTATGAAATAAGGAGTAAATTGTAAAAATATTAAAATGTTAGGGGCAAAAATGTAAAAGTGCCTTAATGTGTGTTTTTGGATTAAATTGAATAGAGAGATTATTAAATAAGTTAATTTTGATTATATTTAGATCAAGAAAGGTGAAATACAGATTTAGATCAGGGAAAAAACAAAGTTTCGAATTAATGACTTAATTCGCCGTTTTTGCATTCGAGGTAAGTTCGTATGTGTTAAACATTATTATACTTGTGTCTTAATGCTTTGATATTGCATAAATTGTGTATACGACACTGCAAACATGTTCAATGATGATTCGACAAGTGAGAAAGTCTCGGTTGAACCTTAAGAATAGATTAGGGTACAAATGACATGTCATTAGGGGTTATGTGATTTGGGTACTGGTCTGTATGTCCTACCGGTGGCTGAGCTATCCGGCATGTGTTGCGGATTCTCATCAACTTGTGTGTGTAGCACCATGTTGCTTCGTCATGACCATTAGCTTGTATGAGCAGACCCGTTGATAGCTCTAGTGTGAACATTATATGTGATTCGAGATTGAGATAGCTTGAGCTATGTATGTGGCACTTAGGGTACGAGATTCCCAAGTAATCGATAGTATTCCAAATGGTTCAACGGGTATGTAAAAAATATGGATAAATATGAGTTTGATACATGATAGTATAGTTATGTACATGATCCGAGGAATACATTGAAATAAGGAAAATTATGAAAGTAACATCTAACTTTGTGAATGCAAATGTGGTAGGTTGGTGATTCATTATAAGCTATGTTATGTTATGTTTTATTTGCTTAATTTGAGTATATATGATGAGTTGAATTAAATTCTATAAGAACTTACTAAGCTTTATAGCTTACTTTGTTTAATTTTTCGTGTTTTATAGTTAAATCAAAGCTAGCTTAGATTCGGGAATCGTCGGCGACTTCATCACACTATCCGATTATCACTTTGGTAGTTTTGAACTTAACATTTTGAACATATGGCATGTATAGAAGTTTGGTCATTTTGGTATATGTGTTGTTAATGAATTTAGTCATTTGAAATGGCTTGTAAATATTAAGAGTTTGGTTTTGTATATATAATTATGAAAGTTGGCTTAATTTGGTTGGTTTGGTTGTGTATATATACTTGTGAATATGGCTCTTATTATGTGCTTGATTATGGTTATGTGATGTTAGTTTGTAAATGGTAATTAGGGGTTCTAAATGGTTGATTCCTTAAGATTCGCTTGCCACTACTTATACTTTCCTTTGCCCCTCCTTTCATCTGCGTGGATTCTCATACTTGGCATGCAGACCTATATTCCTCAGTTGAGGTCCTGGCTAACTTTCCGCATCTATGTCTTGGAGGACTCTATGGAATTTCCTAGCCTAGATATGGTCTTAAACCCTTTCTACCTCTTCTCTCTCTTCCCAATAGAATTACCCTATGTTTATTATGCCGACGGACTTACTCTATTTCATGTTTATTGTCCCGTTGGACTTATTCTATGTGAATCTAATGGAGTCTTTCATATATGGTCTTGCTCATCATAGTTGGCTGCCATAACGTCTTTCACAATATACCTTATACCTTATACCTTATACCTTGTTGCCATGGCGTCTTTCATCCATAGTCTTACACCCTTATCAATACCATGTACCATGTTGCCCTGACATCTTTCATCCATGGTCTTACACTACATACCATATATCTAGATTGTCATAGCCTTTTTCATCTAAGGTTTTATGCCATATGCCATCGTCACGGTGTTGCCTCGAAGGACTAGTCGATACCATCATCACGGTAAATACCATTCTATAATTTCATTTCCCAAATCCTCCTCCTATTGCCTCCTCAACATAACCTAACCTTGATGCTCGAACACTGCAATGTTCTCTCTACAAGGTCCAGAGCTTTGCCCAAGGTGATAACTAATGGGTTTTCTCCCCATTCCCATCCTATCTTCCTCTAGCCCCTTAAAGTTTACCACATTCATGCAATGCATGCTCATATTATCAAGCTTCATGCTTATGCAACTACAACCTAATTAAATAGCATAAACCATAACAGTATGTTTGAAGTCTAGAACTTACTTGAATCTTCATCATTTTTATGGCTTATTCCTTCCCTTTAAACACGAAAGCTTTCATTCTTTAGGTAGTAGCTTACAACCAAAAACCTACTAGTTAAACTTATGCTATATCTTAAAAGTATAAAATTTCATGACATGTAGAACCCTTAAAACAATTTTGAAGCTGCATAGCTTCATTTATTAACTCTTACGTACATAGAAAGGTTAAAAACCTTACTCGTTTGTTATTTTCCCTGCTTCTCCAGCTTCGTCCTTACAAAGTCTGCTCCATGCAGAACCTTCCATGGCTTCTCCTTCTTTGATCTACTAAAGAGATGAAGAATAAAAGAAAATGAACAAGTTCGGGAAGAAAAATCAACCATGGGAGCCATCTCCCAGCTATTTTTAGCCCTTCCTGTGCTATTACTAACCTCATAGGAACTATGCATCGCTAATTATTACGTCTCCCAATAAGGAACTGGCGGGTTCTATCCTAATCGAACTAAAATTGGATCTTAACTATGTCCAATTCAACTTTTAACTTTCCCGTTTCTTTCGATAAAGACCACCAACTTGCGATCTCTTTTAATTTAGTCACTTATTCATTCTAAATTCCGAGTTAATTAGAAATTGGATATTACAATTGGTCCAATTGATCCCTTATCCACCAAACCAATAACTTAAATAACTTTAATTTTTTTTCAAACCCCCAAACCATTCAAAAAGCAAACATTGATGATCTGGTTCAAGTCCTAACCACTTAGGGAGAGATACCAGAAACCAACCTTAAGCCTGTTGCTAATCCAATTGCTGATCCATCCTTAACCACCACAAACCCCTTAAAGGTTAATGACTTCACAACCAACATCTAAGAAGCAGAACTAGAGTAGCAGAAAGAAGAAGGGTAAGAATAAGAAGGAATCGACATCTTACCTTAAAAAACCTCATTTAATGAAGTATAAAATACTGGGGCTGTGCTTATTGCTACTGACACTTCTCCACTAAGAAGAGTGTGAACCAAGTCTATAATGATAAAAGATTTGAAGCTTTAAATTCTTCCAAGAAGGATAAGAAAAAGGCACCCATGAGACCAAACCCAACAAGAAGAAGAAACTTATTTTTGATAGTTCCTTAGAGTCCTCCACTGAATCTTGTCTAGACTCAGTCCCTTATGACAACATGCCTTTCAACAAAATCTTGAAGACCCGTACCAAGAATCTCAATGCTCCAACTACTGCCGTAGAGAGGAATAAGAGAATACGAGAGCCAGGTGTACCTAAGATAGGAAGAAAGAATAAAGGCTGAAGAATAAAAAGTTTTTTTAACCCTATTTGCTCCAAACTTTATGCCAAAGGATTTTATAATTGAATAGAACATCGGTGTGGGAAATTTGGAGATCACAAAATTGATCAAGTCCTTTATAATGTACGCCTATTTGGTTCAATCTATTATGTAGAACCATATGTAAAACATGTTGTTTATGAGTTCTATGCAAACTTGAGTAGAGGGATTACAGTTGAAGGTCACCCTTTCTACCATAAGGTGTTTATTCGAGGAAAGTGTATTTATTTTGGTTTTAAATAGATTCAGAATATTATGAATTGTCATACCCCTAATCACATGGAACTTAAGGAATCAATTGATCAAACTACATCAGCCCTCATAAATAATTTGCATCCCATCTGGCCTGTGAAAGTTACACTTCATGCTTCTTCTCTATCTACTATTTATGTTGCGATATTTTCCATTGCAACTAGAAAATAGCTCTTGAATAACCAAAGGGACACAATGACCAAAAGAATGGCAGTCTTGTTGAGAAAGGTTGTGATATGATGGGTTTTAATCTTAGCCAACTAATCTTTAAGAAAGTTTTAAAAAAATGTTGAAATGATATTTACTAGGTAACTACTTCCCTACCCCTCTTTAATCCTCCAAGTGTTGTTCTCTCAAAATCCAAAGATAGTTAGAGCCACTATATAAGAAGAGAAACTAGTTCCTATCCTCAAGAGTTCTCGTAAGTGGCTTGAGGTAAAACTTGTCCTAATCAAGTAGCAAAAAGCCTCTAACATGAAGAAGAACTTGTTAAATAAGAAGGTCCTCCCTAAGAAGTGCCCATTACTGTAGGCACTAGCTCTATGTCTAAGGGGATGAAAGCTAGAACCATTAGTGAGCTCAAAGCTGCTATTGATTTCAATCAAAGACTTTGTAACAGGATACGAGTAGAAGCCAGAGCATTTTGGGTGAATATCAACAAACAAAGGGCCCTTTGAGCTGAGCTACTAGTCTAGGATGATGAATATTTATGTGGCAGATTTGTTAAACAAAAAGGTGGAGAAGAAAGTTTAATGGAAGTCTAAAATTAATAGAGAGCTTGTTGAAATTGAGCAGGTAGATATTGTGAACTCTTAATTTGGTTAGGTTTTTTTTTTATTACATTTTTTGGATAACTACATATTTTGCTTATATTGCTTATATTCGAATAATGATATTTTTAGTTTCAATATAAAACTATCTTTGATGCCTTGTTTCAAAATTGCTTAGTTATAATTTTGGTTGGTTGGTTATTGATGCATCTTCATTCATAGCATTAATAATTAATTCACTAAGTTATTTACTACGTAATATTGAGAACTTGCTAAGGGGGAGAAGAAGTTTCATGTTGATATAGCTTCTAGGATTGTATAAGTTGTCAAAGGTAAATAATGTTGAAAAATATGAAATTGGCCTTTAAGTGCCAGGAAAGTGGCCACTTCCCTTGCACTAGAGTTTTTAAGTGTCAGTTTGTATATTTGAGTATTGGCAATTTACTGAACGATTTGAATGAGCTGTGCTGATGTAACACCCCTCTCCCGGCCTAAACGTCGGGATGCCACAACAGTTGTCGAAATAACTACTATTAGAATAATCAAAAATAAATCAAGTAAACAATTAGACATCTCATAAACATAGTTATTTTACCTTAATTACACTTTTTTGAAACTTAATCAAGCTTATGAAAGCTCATTTAGTACCCTAGCATGAACAAGGACCAAATTGTAAAGTTTTTAAAATTTTTCTTAACTGGTATCGATAGCCCCTGGAGGTACCAATACCAAAAAAAGGATAGTTTAAATGGTGCCTTAAACACAACATTAAACCTGCATAAAACCATAAAAAATGCAACCACTTCATCATTTAACCTTTTCCAAAATCAACCAAATCAACATGCCTTAATTTGGCACCAAAAACATATCAGACAACCTATTAGAACACAACTACATTACCAAACATTCAAACCATAAATATATCTAGCCTTACCATCCTTTGGCTCAAAACATGTCATAGTACCATCAAACTATCATTCATGAAGACTCACAAGTATGGTTCGTATTGTCAAAACATTCACTTATAATCCAATAGACATTAACTCACCAAAGTCAAGCACTGATCAACATTTCAACCCAATTCATACTTTTAAACATCCAACATATTTTTTCATTTACAAGACCCACATATAAACTTATCATGGTACCAAAACACATATATATTAACCTAATGTGCATGCCACATACTTAGGATTTAATTAAGCATTAGCCTACTAAATCACTGATAGGATGGTGTGACATTTGTGGTGATCCAACTATCGCGTTTCACAAACTAACAGTCTACAAGGAAAAAAGGGAATAACGAGTAAGCATTTTGAATTCTTAGTAAGTCCTTATGAAATTTACTTAACTTAGCTCGACATTACACTAATTTAAAAATTGAAATACATTGGGACAAACATAGCAATCCTTTGGCATCTTGGACATTCATTTACTTTCACAAATACATCAAATAGGTTAGTTTCATTACGACCCATAAGCTTAAAACACATTCATATAGTGAAATAACAATTCATCATATAACATATACTAGCTAAATCATATTGAACTTGTAATACATATATAAATTCATTCATATATACATATATTCATTTCTAACATATTGATTTCATTTAGTACCATTTCCATTTTTGTTTTCACCAGGAGAACTAACGTAAAATGAAATTGGATACACAAGATTGATTTGCTCACACAAGCTGTAATATTTGAATTTGCTCACACAAGCTGTGATATTCGGGTTGCTCATGCAAGCTATATGTTAGGTTAAATTTTGTAAACTTTATACGAGGCTACTCACTCAAGCTGTTGAGAATCCACAACACATGCTGGATCTTAGCCATCGATAAAAAAAAATCCCTGACCAATGCCTAATTTTTTTTTGAACCTTAATAGCATGCCATTCGTATTCTAATCGTGTACTAAGTTAATACAGGCATTGGTACAGTTTCTGTATCATTTCAACCCTGTAGCCGCATACACACTTTTCATATATTGAATAACAATCCATATAGATTTTAAACCATGTAGCATCATCACATACATACTATTCAATTACATAGTTGTTCACATCTATTCAATAGAATATACTTATTCAAATTTATCATTTAATTCATATTTTACGATTGAGTCCATTTAATGCCAAAACTATTATAATCACGACAATACAACTAGAAAGTTACACAATATAACACAAACATATTATGAATTAATAAAGTAAGTCCCATATGAACTTACCTAGAAAAACATCAATCAATCAAGGTGTCAGAGACTAATATGCAATTTCTCCTTTTTCTCGATTATTATTCGATTGATTCAAATCTTGATCTATAATAATTCATTTCAATTTATCAATTCTAAACATCTTTTAACAGCCTATTACAAAAATATATAAATTCAATTTCATTTTGTAACGCCCTAAAATTTCTACGTTCATTTTTGTGAATGTGTAACACGAATATATGTCTGCTTTAGTGGCTAAGTGTTCTGGGGGTATGTAGAAGGTCCCAAGTTCAAGCCATGCCTTTGGAAAATTTTGAAAGTTTTCTAAGTTAAGCCTCACTTTTATTCAGTAAGCTTTTATTTAATTGTTTGCAAAACCATATCAGAATGGGCCAGTTGGCCTAGTGGTTAAATAGAGTGTTGGTGTGTTGGAGGGCTTGTGTTAGATTCTTTGCGATGGCAATGAGTATTATTTTTGCTTAAAGTTCGGCCAGAGTTGTGCTGAACTGGGATTCTGAGTGGTGGATTTGTAGTGGGAGATGAGAGAGAAAATTAAGGGATTGAGATAGGGTAGGTAGTGGGATTTGAGAAAAACAGTTTCCCAAAAATTCTCTCTGCAGAAAAAAACTGATCATCTTCTCCTCCACTTCTTCTTTTTTGTTTTTTTCCTCTTCTTTCTTTCTCTTCTTCTTTGTTCTCTGCTGAATTCTTTCCCCATTCTTACTATTGTTTTCATTTTTGTTTTGTTTTCCCTACTATCATTGTTTCGCATCTCGTTCTTTGGCACTTTTTCTTGCGTTATCAGTAAGTGTGGTAAGTATCATTTTTCGTTTTGGGTTATGGATAGTGGTTAATGGGATTCATTTTGTGTTTGGAAAAGGTTAAAGGGCTGAAGTTATTCGATCGGTGCCGTGGTGGCGAAGAGACTTCATTGTTCGATCTAAGGTAATGGTTTTTCGTTCGATAGATGAATACCTCGTTTCAGGTTTAGTTCAATTCAATTGTTTAAGTGATTAATGGAGTGAAATATTGATCAATTTTAGGTTGGGGATTGCTTGGAGTTGCTTTTACGTAAAAAACGATACAGGTGCGTACCCAAAATGTAGAAAACGGGGTTTTGGTGAAAGTCGAAAACCCCACTGTCAATGCCACACGGGTATGTGGTTGCCCGTGTGGTAGGCCGTGCGTGACCACATGGCTGTGTAATCGACGAGGCCAGGACGTGCGTACAAGACACGACCATGTGATGGCTAAGGCCAAATTGGGCCGTGCGGGCTACACGGACGTGTGGGCCTACACGGGTAGGCCATATGGGCGTGTGAGCCCATTTTCACTGAATTGATTGCTAAGGTTGCATGGGTCACCTAAGTCAACTGTGAACCTACTGTAGGGTTGGTAAGCATCACTTAGACCCCTAATTGTGTGAACTGGCTGTTTGATTTATATATATTGAACATGATGATAGTATGCATGTTTAGTAAACTGGTTATATGTATTGATATCATGAGATAGCATGTCATGATTTATATGTTGCATTGCATGGGGTTGGGTTGATTATATTTGGAGGAAGTGCACTGAAAGGCTCTTAAGCCTAATATACTAGCAGCTCATCTGCAAATTACTATTTTGTGATGCATTCGATACTACCTGAAGTGTAGGGATGGGTAGGTTGATTTAAACCCCACATGGAGTGTAGGGTTGGACGAAGATGGTGTGTAGAGGCTAGCTAGGTAGGACTTTGTTACTGAATACTGCGTGACTGCTACTGATACTGTGATAGGCTAAGGCCCTATTGCATATTTGATACTGTACTAAGATGGGCTAAGGCCCAAACCGTTACTGATACTGAAAGGGGGTTAGGCCCAAAACTGTATTTGACTGTGCACTGTGTCTACTATTGTTTGTTTTCTATGAGATTACACACTAAGTTTATGTAAACTCACCTCTCTCTATTTAATGTGCACAAATAATCCCTAGACCTAGACGAATCGGTGCAGCGGAGGACTCGACGGTGACCATAGTTTCTAGACTTTACTATTTTTTTTAATTTATGTTTTTTGGTTTTATTATTATTGGGATGTAATTTGAGGACTCTTAGGACTTTTGCTTAAATTTGATTTTTATTTTTATTTTTATTTTTATTTTTTTGTAGAATTATAACTGCTAGTCGTAGGAAGTTCGGTTTTCAAAAGCTAACGTATTTTCTAAAGTCACAATTACTTAAAATGCTTTGTTTTAAAGCAAATGCTTTAAATAAGTAAAACTATTTCCTTTAGAACTAATAAGAGATAAATATAGGTAATAACATGGAAATGATTTTATTGTAATAATTTAGTTTTTAAACACACTATCATGTGACATCACCAGATTAGGCCATAACGTCTAGGCCAGGTTTGGGGTGTTACACATTTTTTAGTTTCTCTAATTTTTTTCATTTTATTCAATTTAGTCCCTAAAGCCGAAATAGTTATATCTTTCACATTTAAGCTTTGTTTTTTCATTTGATTTCAATTTCATCCTTATATAACCTTTTATTATTTATAATTATAGAATTTCAACATTAATTTTGAAATATTTACACTTTAGTCCCTATGTTCAAAATTAACAATTTTCACTTTATAAATTAGTCCTTTCTCATATCTAAGCTTACAAACTAACAATTTAACACCAATTCATCAAACATTCAATAATGGTAACTTCAAAAAACTTTAATAGTTTGGAAAAATAATACTCGAGTTAGCTTAATCGAGCTATCATGATCTCATAAACATAAAATTTACGAAAAACAAACTTCATATTTACTTACATGCATGAGTCGAAGGCTTTGAAGCTTTAGCTGTGGCTTCTTACATTTACTTTTCATTATTATAACTAATATTTTAATATAAAACATCCACCACTGTCCACTATATAGCTTAATGGCCTAATTTCCTTTTAAATACATTTATTTATTTACTACATAAGCCCTTTAACAAATAAAAATCTATAGCGATTAAATTTTATCACTTTTTACAATTTAGTCCCTATACCTTAATTAGTCACTAAATCGATAAAATTACCTATCCAAATTTTAATTCACCTATATAATAACTCCGTAAATATTTACGAATTTGGTTTACGAAAACGAGGTCCCGATACCTCACTTTCCAACACAACTAACTTTAGGGTCAAAACACTTATACCTTAACTAACTATCCAATTAACAAATTCTTTAGACCAATATTCGATATAACACTATAATTGACTCATAAATATTAATTAATAATATTTATAGAAACGATCATCAAATAATGGGGTTCCAAAACCACTGTTTCTAGCACCTCTGAAAAACGGGCTGTTACAGTTGATTACTTGGAGAATATATATCCCAACAATGAAGGTCATATTACTTGGGAGAATCACATTAAAGATCAGATCAAATCAAATCACCAAATACAATCTCTTGCAACTTGAAGATTTTGATTGGATTGAAACTTTATGAGATTAGCTGTCAAGAATCCATGATTGTTTTATTCTCAATTTTATATTGTAAACAATTTATTGTATTATTATCTTAATGGGATTATTATATATATTTTTTATTTTAGCATTTATTTTACTCAAGCTAAAAAACTTATATTAGAGTGCAAATTGTTAGTAAAAATGTTTGTGTTGTGGTTTTACTTGTTGAGTTCACAGGGGTGAACTTAATGGTGAAAGTATTATTCTTCAAGGTTTGAAAGTGAGGAGAATTATCACAGGGTGTGTGATAGGTTAGGTTCACTTATTGTGACTTTTGAAGAGAGTGAATATTTCTCACTAAGCTAGGCTCTATGAATGTAGGAAAACCTAACTGTGTAAACAATTCCTATATGTTCTTTGTGTTTTTAGTTTCTAGATTTGGTGTTAGAGAAGTGCCCCCTACCCTGTCACTCCTTCCAAGCACTTAGTTGAATCACTCGAAATGATTTAATAATTTAAATAAACATATAAAATATCTAATAAATTTTCATAATATTATTGTAGTTTTTGTGGAGGTTATATCTTGAGCAACATATAGTTAAGGAGATTCCACCACACTCATTTTGCCATGCTTATATTTGGTGCACTAACACAACAATAATAGATTTTATATTGTTGAGTGGTATCATGGTAATAGGGTTATGCTACAGTTTAGGTCAGTACAAGGCATTCCCAACACACTAGCCAACCTTGACAATATTCATCAAGATGACAATCGTAGTAAACGTAAGATAATTTGGGCTGATAAGTACAAAACTTGGGTTGAATTTTGGAACAATCAAACGGATGGGGTTCTTCTCATGATCAACTATGAGAGGACTTATGTGGCATCGACAAAATATGTTCAACGTTATACAAAATGGTTTCCCATATTTTTTGTGCAACGCATTTGGCGACCCTCGAAGCTCAACCTCGACAAGGACTTTTAAAAAGTTAGCCTGTTCACTCATATCCCCAATACAATCCAATAACTAAGTCATCACCAGAAACTACACTGACACTATCACCACCTCTGATTTCTACTGCACCACTTGATGTTAGTGAATATCAAGTGGACATAATGTACTTCAATGTGCAATAACCTTCTTACTAACCTAATATTCTCGGTTCCAACCACATGGTAGACTATTTTGAAATGTCATCTAACTTGAATCAATATTTTGGGTTTATGGAATTGTTATTAAGGCACAATAACAACTCATCCCAAAGTAGTTTTATTGCGATGCCTTATGGAGTATGGTCTCAGCTACTTCATGGCTCACCCTTTTTTAACTCTTTCACCATGCCTTCCAACACAAAATGGAAAAGGGTAATAAAGGTTGTAAAGAGGGTAATCATGAGAACATTCCTATAAATCATTGCAACCAGTCGGGCCGTCAAGAAAGAGCATCGCAACAATACAAATCTTGCACAACTCCATCTAATCATATATTTTGATTCTATCGGATGTTTATAACTATGTTGTAATTATGGTAGTTAGTAATTGCTAATTTGGTTATCAGTTATGAAATTCAAAGCTTAATGCACTACGAAACTTATGTTGTGGTTATGGTATCTAGTAATACTTGCAAAACCGAATAACATGAAATAAATTCATAAAACAAAGTAATGTTTTGGAAAAGTGAATAATATGCAAAACTGAACAATATAAAATAAATTCATAAAACAAGGTAATACTTTGCAAAAGTCAAGAATATAAAATAAATTCATAAAATAAAGTAATACTTTGCATAAACATTCCAATAACTTATTCAATTGTGGGATACATGGCAATGAACAAACTAGTTTAAATAACTTCAAATAACATAGCAACATTGTATCTATGATCTTGACCTTGAGGATCCAGGCTTTCCATGATGAAGCCACTGATGAGGACACTTAATCTTGCTATGTTCAACAATTTGACAAATCCCATAATGTTTTGGTTGTCTTTTCTCTCTAATGTCTATTGTGTTGTGGATATGACTCGATTTTGGTTGACCTTTAGGATCGCAATCCAATAAGATATTTGGTATTAAGTGAATAGCAAGCATGAAAGCTTCACAAGATGCATTTCCCATCAGTGGGAATGAATTTTGATAAATTTTGAAAATATGTTGAAGTTTGTAGACATAATTTACGTACTGCTAAGGGAGAGCACTTTTTAGTTTTAACTGAAAATTGACCCATTTAATTTTTGGATTTCTATTTAGTCAATTGGTTAGTTTTAACCTTGGTTTAATTGGTTAATTCGGTTGGTTATATGTTTTTGAATCCTAAAACTAAATCAACCAAAAAATTAACTTATTTTATATTAATTTTATATTATTCAAAATATATTTATATTTTATAATATAGAATAGATAAATAATCTTATAAACCCAATCTAATAACCCTAAAATTAACCCAATAACCCAAGGTCAATTAACCAAAAAAATCAATCGAATCAAAATCAGTTTGATTTGGCTGGTTTTCTCAACTAAAGCCAGTCAAGTCGATTTTCTCATGTTAAAGTCCATTAAGTGGTTTGAAAAAGAACTAACTGAATCAACTAATTAAACCAATTGCCCTCCCTTACGTATTAAATTTCATCTACACCGACGCTAACACATACAACCACTACATGAGTACATAAATGCTTAAGTGACTAAAATCATCCCCAACCACACCACTTGAGCAACAACAATGTGAAAGTGTACAATCATATCCAGTAATAAAGTAACAAGAATATCGAGTTATCGTACCCACAAGAACTATACTAGCAAGTATTTATGAAATGTAAAATTTAAACAATTTAATAGAGGAAAAATATATTGATTTGAAAGAGGTGATCTAATAACTAAGAATTAACTAAGTAATAAACTAAAATAAGTAAATAATATTCTTATGCATGATTTCTAAAAAAGGTTTTAATCAATATGACATAAGTGTTTTAGATTAGTTTTATTCTTTAACTTAGAACTATTAAAACTATGTTCATGTTGTTACGAATAATTTCATGGCAACTTGGTCTTTTGCTAACTAATGCACATACATACTTATTAAATTAATAAAATAAACATATTTTTATGTTGAATTAGTTAATCAATTCATAAGCAAGTATAAGACAGAGTGAATTAAATATATTTTTAAACTAAACAATTTAATCACAACAATCTTACAAGTTATGCAAGGCAAGAATATTGTTAAATATGATTGCTAATTTAACCCTCATTTACCTTAGAAGATTAAACGTGTACCAATTAGATATTGTTTCAATTAATTATAATTTCAACCAAATTAATAATTAATTCATTTGTCACCTTACAATTAAAATGCAAGCTTAGCATAAGCATGATTTTATCTGATTGAACAAATTTTCAAGGCCTATAACAATAAAAATATGATTTAAACAATTTAAGTGGATAGAATGCAATTAATCTAACACGAACAAGAGTTAAGCCATTTTAATTAAAATAGAAGCATCAAAATAACAAACATTCATGTTTAATATCACAGAATGAACTTAAAAGATAAAGAGAAGGGAACTAGAAGGCAAATATTGGTGATTCTCCAAAGCTAGATTAACATGCTCCTCTTCCTCTCGGCTTGTTCTATCGATTAATGGCCTTCAAGAATGCTTGATTGCTGTTACTCCAAAATGTGTTCTAGCTCTTTCTCGAAAGGGAAAATCTACAAAGGGTAGGGGAAATAAAATGAAAGGCAAATGTGAAAGAAGGAGAGAAGTGAAAGAAAAGATGAGTGAATGATAAATGGTGTGTGAAATGAGAAAGTGAAGGGGGATATTTATACTTGAAATTGGTAGCTCAAGTTAGCTAAAAATAGCATGAAATCCCCCTTCTTATGGTCACCCATGCTAGGTGGAAGGAGTAGTTATATAAGTTTGTTATTTTTAGCTTGTGGCTAGAAATAAATTGCATGAAAAGGGGAAGGGTTGGACTGTGTCTTGAAGAAAAGTTTAAGGACCATTTTGCAATTGTTATAATCAGCTTAGTTAGCTAATTTGGGATGCAATTGGGTCGACAATGGGCTGCTATTCCCTTAATGGATTAGTCCTATTCAACTTTAGTAAATTTGTTCCCCTTTCTCTGCATGAAGCTAAGACTGAATTTAACCCAATTTTTATTGGATCAAAAATAATTTTTCAATGGTTTCAAGGAGCCTAATTGGGGCATCCATGGCTGGAAAATACTCGGCCATCCTTATGGGTTAAATACTTTGAAAAGTGCTTCAACAGTCTAATCTTCTCAAAGTGACTACCGGGTGAATTTTCATCCTTTGTGCAAAACTACCAAAAATAGACCAAATTATGCAAAATTATTATAAAATAACTAAAATCCAAAAGGTTTCACAAATTGACTTCAAATTAATTATTTTATAATAAAAGCATAAAATTCAACATAAATTACTTAGAAACTGCATGAATTAGTGCTCAAAATGTGCTGAAAAAGTCTATATATTTTAGTGTTTCCGACCACTTATTTCAAAAATCGACACAATATGTAATGGCCTCCCTACCTTTTCATTCTACAACAAACTCATTCACTTGGAAAGTTTCAATTTCATATGAAAATCATTCTAGTCTCTTGGAATTAGATTTCCTACGATTTGCATTCATAACTCTAGTTAGTTTCTGTAACGTCCCAAATTTTGAATTTTTGTTTTTGCAATTGTGACACAACTGTGTATCTGCTTCAGGGGTTATGTGTTCTAGGTGTGTGTGAAAGGTCTTAAGTTCAAGCCAAGTCCTTGGAAAATTTTGGCTTCTTAATGAATAAAGCTTTACTCTTGTTCAGTAGGCTTAAGTTTGATTGTTAGTAAGTTTTCATCAGAATGGACCTGCTGGTCTGGTGGTTAAGTGAGGTATTAATATGTTGAAGGCCTGGAGTTTGAATCCCTGCGCGAGCGAGGGATTTCTTTTTTTGCTTTGCTGCTAGTGTTGTGTAGGAGTTTGAGTTTTAGTAAAATGTTGAGTGGTGAAGTAGTGGTGAGAATTAGAGGTTATATGGTTAGATCAGTTTTCCTAAAACTGTCATTCTCTTCCACTAACATTTTTTTATTTTCCCTTTCTAAAATTTTCGTTTTCCATACTGTTTCTTCTTCTTGCTGCGAAAAACTATAGTGAATATCCCTCTCTTTACGCTTTTCTTTTCTCTTCCAATAGTCACTGTTGTTCATCATTTGGTCGCGCACTTGGTAAGTTTTTCTTTTAGCAGGCCTTAATGTTTTCGGATTAAGTGATTAAGTTGGAATTTTGATTGGTCGTTTTGGGCAGCATCAGTGCAAGAAAAGTGTGGTTCTCCTCTCGTGGGGTCGTAATCAATCGATTAGTGTGTTGGGGTAAGTTTTAAACGCTCATTCTAGGTTATGATAAGTTTTAGGTTTCGTTATAATCGAGCTTCAAGTCAGTTTTTGATCGTAAATTTGTTCAACTATAGGTTTTGTAGTGCTCGGGCGACGTTTTAGCATCAAATGATACCAGGTGTGTACCCGAAACACCGAAAATGAGGATCGATGAAAAGCTAAAAAAGTATTCTGTCGACGGCACATGGGCATGTGGTCGTCTGTGTGGTAGGCTGTGTGACGGACCACTAGAGTGTGCGCGACGAGCCAGGCCATGTGCGCATGACACTACCGTGTGATGGCCAGATAGGCCGTGTGTGACATACGGGCTCGACCAATTTAGATCGTGTGGGCCACACGGGTGCACCACATGGGCGTGTGGGATTCTGGGCCAGGCCGTGTGATCCACACAGCCAATGCCAATTTGGGCTATGTGGGCCACAAGGGTAAACCGCATGGGCGTGTGAGCCCAATTTATTGATTTGTTTACTAAGGTTGCACAGGTTCCCCGAGACGACTGTGAATCTACTGTGGGGTCACTAAGCAATGCTTTGATTCCCTAATTGACTGAATGGTATATGTATGACTGTTTACTGAGCATGATTAGAATACTATACTGACTATATGTATAACATTATGCGATAGCATGCTATGACTGTATGTTGCATTGCCTGGGGATGGGATGACATATGAGGAGGAGGTGTACTGAAAGGCTTTAAGCTTAATATACTGCCAACTTAGCTGCAAATTACTGTCTAGTGCCGTTTTCGATACTATTTTGGAATGTAGGGATAATTGGGTTGATTATATCCCCACATAGAGTGTAGAGTTAGACGGAGATGGTGTGTAGAGGTCAGTGGGTAGGACTTGTTTATCAGTATAATCTGCTTCTCGCACTGACATCGATCATCGTAAAGAGGCCAAGGCCCAAATGCATACTGCTTTTGTACTGAGATGGGCTAAAGTCCTAACTAATACTGTCACTGATACTGAAAAGGGCTCAGGCCCAGACTAAGTTTATTTTGTATACTGTCTGTTTGTTTGCATAGAGAATTATACACTGAGTTTACGTAAACTCACCCCTTCTGCTTAATTTGTGCAAGTAATCCCAAAACTTGATGAATCGGTGCAGCGGAGGACTTGGCGGTGGCCACACGAACCTAAATTTTTTCTTCAACTTTGGGTATTTAATTTTTAATTATATCCTAGGGTAATTTTTAATGTAAATTGCAGACTTTCTGGGACTTTTACTTAATTTAGGTTATTATTTATTTTTATGGATTTATAACTGCTAAAATGTTTAAAAACTCGATTTTCAAAACGGTTTTTAAAAGATTCTGAGATGAAATGTGTAAAAACGTACGACTAGATAAGTAACAATTTTAGGGTTAACAAGTGTAAACAAATGAAAAATTATTTTATCGTAACAATCTAGTTTCAAACGCTATCATGTGGCATCGCCAGATTTGGCCATAACGTCTAGGCCGATTTTGGGGTGTTACATTTAGTGGTATCAGAGCCAGATTATAAAAATCGATCGTGGATTTGGGTTTTAAAAAGAAAAACTTATTTTTAACTAATTTTAAATACTGGAATATTTCTACTAAATGTGTGGTACACTAAGTCTCCGGTGCCAATTCTGTAAGTTCTCTATAACTATTATATGTTTTTGCTGAAACTACTATAGGTAGTATACAATGAGATTATAGTTGAACTAATAGACAGTGCGTTGTATGAAAACAAACTCTGAATTACTGATACTATTTTGCATTAAACTTTTGTTAAACAGTTACTGAAACTATAAACTGATGCATAAAATTGTTAAATTCAAATAAACGTGATTGGATAATGAGCATTTGAGGTACTCAAGGACAAGGTACAAGAGGCTGTGGTAGAGGCCGTAGAGAGGCTCGAGCTAAGTCCTCGTCACTGGGCGATATGCCGAACTTAGATACTAGCGAGACACCAGTGTCACTGGTTAGGAGACTGGGTTTAGGTCTGGGTCTCATGATCGAGTGGCTGGGGACGATGTACTGTCTCAGGCCATGTTGAGGATTTTGGAAAGGGTCGTTGGGCCCAATACTGGAGTTGGAGGCCGAGGGTCCATTACGGAACGACTCTGGTCTAATGGAGTTGAAATATTCAGGGGTGTCACTGGGGTCGCCCCTAATGTGGCTAAGTACTGGATTGAGGCTACAGAGAGGATCATGGATGATCTGGACTGCACCTCCGAGCAGAAACTAAAGGGTGCAGTGTCACTATTGAGATGAGGCTTACTAGTGGTGGCTTACGGTTAAGGAGGGCAGTCAGCCTGATCGACTATCTTGGGAGTTCTTCAAGGCTGCCTTCTAGGGGAAGTATGTGGGTGCCAGTTATTGTGGATGCCCGTAAGAGAGAGTTCTTGAGTTTGACCCAAGGTGATAGATCAGTGGCTGAGTATGAGTCTGAATTTCTGCGACTGAGGCGCTATGCGCGAGGTATGGTGGCGACTGAGTATGAGCAATGTGTTCATTTCGAGGATGGCCTCAGGGATAATCTGAGGGTTCTGATAGCTCCACAGAGGGAGTGAGATTTTGCTGCATTAGTTGATAAGGCGAAGATCGCCGAGAAAGTAAAGCACACGGAGCGCAGAACAGAGAAAAAGGTAGGAATAAGAGGGAATTGGAGCCCTCGAGTTTCGTTTAGAGGCCTAAGAAAAAGGCTAGAATTGATGAGCCGATCAGAGTTAGGGCTCCTATAGCTACTACTAGACAGCCGCCTTGTACTGACTGTGGTAAATACCATCAGGGTGAGTATTGGAAAAGAACTGGGGCTTGTTCGAGGTGCGGTCATTAGAGCAGTGTATTAGGATTTTCCACGGAGGTCCGACCAGATGCAAGCCCCAGGTACTGGTAATGCACTACCTCCGAGAGTAGTTCAGTAGCCATCGAGAGGCTGTGGTCAGACCAGAGGTGTTAATGGGTTGGGTCGTGGTCAAAGAGCACCGGACAAAAGTACAGGTCAGGCTGAGGTGAGGCAACTGGCTCTAGTTTATACTGCTTGTCATCATGAGGAGGCAAATGCTCAGATGTCATCACGGGTACATTTTTTATTTATGATGTACCATATATGCATTGATAGATATAGGATCTACTCATTCTTATATAGCCTGTACGGTGTCTGAGAATTTGGGTATCTTGGTTGAGAGCACTACGAGTGAGTTGACTATACTGAGTCTGTTGGGGCAATCAGTAAGGGTAAATAAACTGTTTAGGGATGTCCCTCTAGAGGTTCAAGGGACTATCTTTCTGGCTAACCTGATGGAACTTCATTTTGGAGAGTTTGATTTAATACTGGGAATGGATTGGCTGGTTAAACATCGAGTGAGCTTGGATTGTGCCACTAAATAGGTTGTACTGAGAACTGAGGAGGACAACGAGGTAGTTGTAATCAGGGAACGTCGAAATTACTTATCGAATATGATTTCTGTATTAAGGGTCAAAAAGTTGGTTCGTAAGGGGTGTGAAACATATTTGGCCTACATCAGTTTTCAGATTCTGGAGGTGCTTCAGTTAATGATAATAGAACGGTTAAGGATTTTCTTGACGTTTTCCCAGGAAAGTTAGCAGCGTTACATTCAAATCATAAAATAGATTTTGGGATCAAGCTTCTTCTCGGTACAGCTCCGATGTCCATCGCTCCCTATAAAATGGTACCGAAAGAGCTTGTGGAGCTTAAGGATCAGATTCAAGAGTTGCTTGATCGCGGATTCATTTGTCCTAGTGTGTCTCCATGGGGAACACCAGTGCTGTTTGTGAAAAAGAAGGATGGATCCATGCGTATGTGTATCGACTACTGGCAATTGAATAAGCTGACCATCAAGAATAAGTACCCATACCGAGGATAGACGATCTGTTTGACCAGTTTCGAGGTGCTTCAATTTTCTCTAAGATTGATCTCCGATCGGGGTATCACCAGTTTAGAGTTAAATAGGTTGATGTACATAAGACGATGTTTAGGACTCGTTATGGACATTACGAGTTCCTAGTAATGCCATTTGGACTGACTAATGCACTGACAACTTTTATGGATATGATGAGCTGAGTGTTTCAGCCCTATCTTGATCGATTTATAGTGGTATTTGTTGACGACATACTGATGTATTCGAAGACTATGGATGAGCATGATGAACATCTCAGAGTGGTTCTGTAGATTCTACGAGAGAAATAACTATACACCAAGTTCAGTAAATGTGCATTCTGGTTACATGAATTAACATTTCTAGGGCATGTGGTTTTAGCAGAGGGGGTTAGAGTTGACCCTCAAAATATTGAGGCTGTCCCAGAGTGGAAGCAACCTAAAAGTGTATCTAAGATCTGTAGTTTTCTAGGACTGGCTGGATATTATCAATGATTTGTAGAGGGGTTCTCAGTTATCGCTGCACTGTTGACTAAGCTGCTACGTAAAGGAGTGCCATTTAACTGGACTGATGCGCAGCAAGAGAGCTTTGAAAAGCTTAAGACTGTACTGATAGAGGCCCCTATTTTGATACAGCCAGAGTCTAGAAAAGAGTTCACTATTTAAAGTGATGCATCACATGTTGGTTTAGGATGTGTGTTGATGTAGGAGGGTAAGGTGGTAGCTTACGTGTCTAGTCAATTTAAGACTCATGAGACAAATTATCCGACGCACGACCTGGAGTTGGCCATAGTGGTTTCGCACTAAAAATTTGGAGGCATTACCTTTATAGTGAAAAGTGTATCATCTATACAAATCACAAGAGCCTTAAGTATCTCCTCACTCAGAAGGAGTTAAACCTTAGGCAGCGTAGATGGATTGAGCTGCTTAAGGACTATGACTGTACGATCAAATACCATCCAAGTTAGGCCAATGTAGTGGCTGATGCACTGAGCACTAGAGCTATGACTAATTTGAGGGCGATGTTTGCTCGCCTCAGTTTATTTGATTATGGTAGTTTGTTGGCCGAGCTTCAAGTTAAACTGATGTAGACGGATCAGATTAAATGTAAATAGATAGAGGACGAGTCATTGGGTCTTCGCTTTCGACAGGTTGAGAGGGGGTATATTGTGGATTTTAGACTGAATAGCAAAGGGGTACTCTATTTCTGTGGGAGAATCTATGTTTCAAAAGATACTGAGTTGAGGCAGTCTATACTGCGAGAGGAGCATAGTAGCCCTTATGCTATGCATCCTGGTGGAAATAAGATGTACCAGGACCTTTGTGAGTTATATTGATGGCGAAGTCTTAAGTGTGAGGTTATAGACTTTGTGGGTAATTGTTTGACATGTTAGCAGGTTAAGGCTGAGCATCAGTTACCTTCGAGGTTGCTTCAGCAAGTTAATATTCCACTTTGAAAGTGGGAGCGAGTTACTATAGACTTTACTATGGACTTCGTTAGTGGGTTGCCCATAACGCCCACTAAGAAGTATTCAATATGGGTCATCGTGGATCGATTGACCAAGTCCGCCCATTTCATATCAGTTCGTACTGACTACTCACTGTAGAAGCTAGCTAAATTGTATGTGTCTGAGATAGTGAGACTGCATGGGGTATCGATTTCGATCATCTCTGACAAGGATCTTCACTTCACGTCACGATTCTGAAAGAAGTTACATGAAGCTCTGGGTACTAGATTGGACTTTAGTACTGCTTTCCATCCTCAGACAGATGGTCAATCTGAAAAGGGTGATTCAGATACTGGAGGATATGTTGAACAGCTGTGTAATTAATTTCCGTGGTAGTTGGAAAGAGTACTTGGCGCTAGCAGAGTTTGCTTATAACAATAGTTATCAGTCTAGTATACAGATAGCACCTTACGAGGCTCTGTATGGTCGTAAGTGCTGTACTCCTTCATTTTGGACTGAGTTGGGCGAGCGGCATGTTCTGGGCCCTGAGCTAGTTTCTGAGACTGAGGATAAGGTTCAGCTGATTAGGGATCATCTAAAGGCAGCTTCTAACAGGTAGAAGTCTTATGCTGATCTAAAGAGGCGTGAAATTGAGTATTCTGTGGGGGACTTCATGTTTTTGGAGGTCTTGAAAGAAGGTTTTAAGGTTTGGTCGCAAGGGCAAGCTGAGCCTTAGATTTATGTGGCATTACCGCATATTGAGACGAGTGGAACCAGTTGCTTAACAGTTGGAGCTACCTCTAGAGTTGGATTGGATTCACGATGTGTTCCATGTCACTATGTTAAGGCGTTATCGCTCTGATCCCACACATGTTGTGCCAGTTGAGGAAATCGAGGTTAGGCCAGATCTGACCTTCGAGGAGGAACTGGTATAGATATTGGATAGGGATGTAAAGGTTCTGAGGAGGAAGTCAATTCCACTGGTTTAAGGTTCTTTGGCGTAACCATAGCTCTGAGGAGGTCACGTGGGAGCCTGAGGATGCGATGCGTCAGCAGTATCCTCATCTGTTTTGATCAGGTAAAATTTCGAGGCTGAAATTTTCTTTTAGGGGGTAGAATTGTAACGTCCCAAATTTTGAATCTTTGTTTTTGCGATTGTGACACAATTGTGTATCTGCTTCAGTAGTTATGTGTTCTAGGTGTGTGTGAGAGGTCTTAAGTTCAAGCCAAGTCTTTGGAAAATTTTGGCTTCTTAACTTATAAAGTTTTACTCTTGTTCAGTAGGCTTAAGTTTGATTGTTAGTAAGTTTTCATCAGAATGGGCCTACTGGTCTGGTGGTTAAGTAGGGTGTTAATATGTTGAAGGTCTGGAGTTTAAATCCCTATACGAGCGAGGGATTTATTTTTTTCTTTACTGCTAGTGTCGTATAGGAGTTTAAGTTTTTGTAAAATGCTGAGTGGTGGAGTAGTGGAGAGAATTAGGGGTTATCTAGTTAGTTCAGTTTTCCCAAAACTATCATTCTCTTCCACTGACGTTCTTCTGTTTTCCCTTTCTAAAATTTTCATTTTCCATACTTTTTCTTCTTATTGCTGCTAAAAACTACAGTGAATATCCCTTTCTTTACGTTTTTCTTTTCTCTTCCAATAGTCATTGTTGTTCATCATTTGGTCACATGTTTGGTAAGATTTTCTTTTGGGCAAGCCTTAATGTTTTCGGATTAAGTGATTAAGTTGGAATTTTGATTGGTCGTTTTGGGCAGTATCAGTACAAGAAGAGTGCGGTTCTCCTCTCGTGGGGTCGTAATCAATCGATTGGTGTGTTGGGGTAAGTGTTAAATGCTCATTCTAGGTTATGGTAAGTTTTAGGTTTCGTTATAATCGAGCTTTAACTCAGTTTCTTATCGTAAATTTGTTCAACTTTAGGTCTTGGAGTGCTCGGGCGACGTTTTAGCATCAAATGATACTTGGTGTGTACCCGAAACACCGAAAATGGGGATTGGCGAAAGGCTAAAAAAGTATACTGTCGACGCCAAACACACGTCTGGTCACCCGTGTGGTAGGCCGTGTGATGGAACACGGGCGTGTGAGCGGCGAGCTAGGCCGTGCGCAAATGACATGGCCGTGTGATTGCCATGTGGGCTGTGTGTGACACACGGGCTCGACCAATTTGGCTCGTGTGGGTCGTGCAGGTGTACCACACGGGTGTGTAGAATTCTGGGCCGTGTGATCTACACGGCCAAGGCCAATTTAGGTTGTGTGGGCCATACAGACGTGTGGGCCCACACGGGCAGATGACATGGGCGTGTGAGCCCAATTTACTAATTTGTTTGCTAAGGTTGCACAGGTCGCCCGAGATGACTGCGAACCTACTGTGGGGTCGGTAAGCAATGCTTTGATTCCTTAATTGACTGAATGATATATGTATGATTGTTTACTGAGCATGATTAGAATACTGTACTGACTATATGCATGACACTATGCGATAGCATGCCATGATTGTATGTTGCATTGCATGGGGACGGGATGATATATGAGGAGGAAGTGTACTGAAAGGATTTAAGCCTAATATACTGGCAGCTCAGCTACAAATTACTGTCTAGTACATTTTCGGTACTATTTTGGAGTGTAGGGATGGGTGGGTTGATTATATCCCCACATGGAGTGTAGGGTTGGACGGAGATGGTGTGTAGAGGCTGGTCGGGTAGGACTTGTTTACTGCATAATTTGTTACTGTACTGATTACTGATACTGTAAAGGGGCCAAGGCCCAAATGCATGACTGTTTTTGTACTGAGATGGGATAAAGCCCTAATCGATACTGTCACCGATACTGGAAAGGGCTTAGGCCTAGACTAAGTTTATTTTGTATACTATTTGTTTGTTTGCACAGTGAATTATACATTGAGTTTACGTAAACTCACCCTTTCTGCTTAATCTGTATAGGTAATCCTCAGACTTGACGAATCGGTGCAGCGAAGGACTTGGGGATGGCCACACGAACCTAAACTTTTTCTTCAAATTTGAGTATTTAATTTTTAATTATATTCTGGGGTAATTTTTTTTATGTAAATTGCGGATTTTCTGGGACTTTTACTTAATTTGGGTTATAATTTATTTTTATGGATTTATAACTACAAAGACGTACGACTAGATAAGTAACAATTTTAGGGTTAACAAGTGTAAACAAATGAAAAATTATTTTATCGTAACAACCTAGTTTCAAACGCTATCACGTGGCATCGCCAGATTCGGCCATAACGTCTAGACCGAGTTTAGGGTGTTATGGTTTCTCGCAATATATGTTTTTTGCATCTATCATTGCATGTGTTTTTTCAGCCATTTTTATGAATAACATCCTCAACCTTGTGAATGTTGCAGTGAATAGAGTATTTATTAGAAGATTTCATGTGTCCTTCATGACATAATTGATACATTTAGCTAGGTTGGTTGTTATGTGTCCATAATGTCACCTTTCATCGTACAATTGAGCCCAACACCATAATGGAATTATGTCCAACCATTTACCATCTTGTCATTTTGTACTTGTAATCTTTCCAATATTTGATGGAGCTAGGATTTTTGAAGTTCATATCCTATTTAAGTTCAATAATTTTTAACATATTAAAAGAAATTTAAACATGTAAAAGAAATAATGAATCAAATACATACACGTGTTAACAATTTCTTTTTGAAGCTCGGCATTATGGAACTTCACCATAAAATTCAATGCAATATGACAGATGAATTAAATTGGATAAGCATTTGGAGGGCTCCATTAACCTCCAGAAAGCCTTATTGTTGCACTGGTTGGTTTGGCTCAATTTGATATCAGGCATATACCATGCTCTTTAATAAAATATTGTCATAATATTATAAAAAAATGCAAGGACTACGTGTTCTCTTTCTCCATTATAGCAATTACTATTGGAATGGTGCTTTGATTCCTGTCTAGAGCAATAATTAATAGAAGGATCTCTTTGATTCCTATCTAGAGCAACCACTAATAGAAGGATCTGCGTATACTTATCGTACATCCAAGTCCGATCTATTTGTACAATGAGCTTACAATTTGGCCATGTAATGACCCATTTTAGTCGGTGTTGAAAAATACAACCTTGAAGCCGAATATTGTAAATAGAGTTAGTTTATGAATAGAGGATTTAAGTATTAAGTATGGAAAATATATTATTGGTCGGTCAAGTAATTGAATCGAGAAAGCGGTAAATTATAGTATATGGACTAAAGTGTAAAATTGTAATCGTTATTAAGTTTGAATTTAGAAATTGTCAGAAGGCAAAATTAGTAATTTAACCAAGAATCAAATGGTTATATAACCATTTGTATAACATGGGTAGTGGAGTATGATGATTCATCCACTCATTTCTAATTAAGAAAGTTAATTATATTTATTATAACCATTTAATTAAGTTAATTAAGTTTAATTAATTCATTAATCTAACTATAAATAACAAGTTAGTGGGGAGAGAGATGAAAGCCATCATCTCCTCATTAGCTTTGCCATGCCTTGTGTCACACCCGATTTTCACTTATGTCCCTAATTTAAATGAAAGTTAGGAGTTAATTGAATAGGATGGTAAGTTGGCGGGCTCTACTGGAAAACCTGAAAAATTTTGTGGCAGGTTAGTAATTAGTTGAAATTTAATTATGGTTTCGTTAAGTTAGACCTGGCCGGTCCCTTAGTGGGAGACAAAATGATTTTTGATGGATGGTTATGTAACGTCCCGTACCCGAGACTGTCGCTGGAGTCGAATACGAGGTGTTAACAGACATAATTCATTACTTAAACAGCTCAAACAATTTAATTTTAGAAATTCCGCATAAGTCAAGCTAATCACACACACATGATCGCTTAAAATTCATATCTCGAGTTCTGAAACTCAAAATCCAATTCCGTAAATTTTACCTGAAACTAGACTCATATATCTATTTACTAGTTTTTTCTAGAATTTTTGGCTAGGCCAATTAGTATAGTTTATTAGTTAAAGTCTCCCCTATTTCAGGGTTCGACTGCTCTGACCTCTGTGTATTACGAATCATATATCTCTCTGTTCAGAATTTCAATGACTATGAAGTTTGTTTCTATTAAAACTATACTCAATAAGAAATCTGTACATATAAATTATGACTTCTAATTATTTTTATACAATTTATGGTGAATTTCCAAAGTCAGAACAGTGGATCCAGAAATCGCTCTGGCCCTGTTTCACAAAAATTTAAACATCTCATAAAATATAACTCATATACCTGTTTCGTTTCTTCCATATGAAAATAGACTCATAATTCTTCAATTCCATGTTTTATTCATCATCTAATTATATCTCTACTATTTTTAATGATTTTTCAAATTTATGTCACTACTGCTGTCTGAATCTATTTTATGGTAAATTTTACCTATTTCATGGTTTCCATGGATTAACTAGCAATTTGACATACATAACACAAAATATGATCATAATTAGCCATTCCAATGGCTAATCATTACCAAGCATTTTTATACTACTCAATAACCATATCATAAGACCATATATACAAAATGATTATAATGCTATACATGCCATACTCAAAATATACAAGCCATTATGCCAAGATGGTATACGGATAGTGTGAGCGTGCCTCCGACCGTTCCCGATTTCCGAGCTGGCTTGTCAACACTACAAGGAATGAAAAGGAGGGAGTAAGCATAAATGATTAGTAAGTTCACATGCAAATAGCAAGTAACATAACCATATAAGCAAACATAAAACATCATTTGCATAATCATCACCAAGACATTCATATCATATTTTCATTTATCATCTTACCATATTGTTATTATATCGATTTTTCAACCCGAGGGTTAAGTACATACCTGTTCAAAGTATCCATTTCACAACACTTACCAATACGTCCCTTTCATCTTGAGCATTCCTCCATTTGAGTAGAACTTTAACCGTTGAACACATCGGAATATAATTCGGATACATGGAAAGTTTGCACATAACTGCCACATATGTAGCCAAGCTACTATGTAACCTGCCCATAAGCGAACTCGGAATCAACTCAACGAGCTCGGGCGTTCGCATCCATAAGTGAACTCGGCTCAACTCAACGAGCTCGGATGCCTAGTTACATTTCACGAACTCGGACTCAACTCAACGAGTTCGGACATTCGCATCCATAAGTGAACTCGGACTCAACTCAACGAGTTCGGATGCTCAACCATCCTAGTGACATGTCACTTGTATCCTAATCTATTCCTAAGGTTCAAACGGGATTTTCCTCGAACACATATCCTTGCCGTCTTCCGTAGAATACTGAAACCAATACTCGGTAACAATTTATATTTAACAAGTAGCTCACATAATTTACATTTTATTCGAAAATAACCACAAAGCATATATTTCATGATAAAAATCAGCATATCATATAATTAACATCAATAACTTAAAAATAACAATTATGCTACATTATTTACACATGAACTTACTTAGTATGCGATAATGGCTACTTTTACCATTTCGTCCACAACTTGGTATTTTCCCTATTTTAGCCCGAATTTCAGTTTTCCTTGCTCTATCATTTAAATTATAGTCTAATTAGGACTCACATTATTCAAATTGACCCAAAATCATATTTTGGAAAAATTACAATTTTGCCCCTAAACTTTTGCATATTTACACTTTTTCCCCAAAGCTTGTAATTAAACTTCAGCCTATTTTCTTATGTTTTATGACATGCTGATCATTTTTCCCTTCTATGGAAACATCAAATTCTCACTCTAACACGTACTTATGACTATTAGGTATTTTTACCGATTAAGCCCTTTTGCTCGTTTTCACTTAAAACCGAGTAGCACAAGCTGTCTAACATAATTTAAAACCTTATATTCTATCATAAAACACCAAAATACACAAATTTCACCTATGGTTATTTTTCCAAACATAAACCCTAGGTTAAATTATTGCTAGCATAAGCTAAATCGAGCTACCGGGACTTCAAAAACGTAAAGAACTTGAAAAACGGGGCTAGAGTGGACTTACAATCGAGCTTGGAAGCTTGAAAAACCCTAGCCATGGTTTCTCCTTGCTATATTCGGCCATGGTGAAGAAGATGAGCAAAATTGGCTTTTAATTTTGTATTTTAATTCATTTTACCCCTAAATGACCAAAATGCCCTTACTACTAAACTTTCCAAAAATTCCATCCATGTCCAATTTTTGTCCATAAACTTAGAAATTGGTAAAATTTATATTTAAGACCTCCTAATTAATATTTCAAAACAATTTCATACTAGAAACTTCTAGAATGCAAGTTTTGCAAATTATTCGATTTAGTCCCTAATTTCAATTTAAGCACTTTAGGCATAGGATTTCATCACGAAATTTTCACACAATCATGAAATCATATCATAAACATCAAAATAATTATAAAATAATTATTTCTATATCAGATTTTGTGGTCACAAAGCCACTATTCCGACTAGGCCCAAAATCAGGATATTACAGGTTATTTGGGCCTTGAACCGTGCGAAAGAATATTTGTGTAAATGGAAGACTTTTCAAAGGTAGAATCCTCCTCGTTTCTATTTTACTTTATTTCCTTCTCTATTGTTTTCTCCAGTTGCTCTTAAGGAGAGAAATGGAGTAAAACGGGGCATGAGGTAGTGGTTCGTGAGGATAGAAGTCAGGGAGTAAATAATTCTAGGAATAGGCAAGCCTTTATATCTTTTTGTATTGTGAATTAAAAAAAGGGAGTGAGGATTTCTGAAACCTCTAGGAAACTTTGAATGATTCTGAATTCTAGGTTTCAAGGATTGAATGTGTGACACCTCAAACTCGTCCGGGACGGACCAACCCAAATTTGAAGCATTACGTTAGCCACCTAAGTGACTTTTCGGCTAACGGCCACCCAAAACACACCCCGACCTTATAACACCTCAATCTTATCTAATTATTAGTTATTTATTAATGTAAAAGTAAATTATGAGCCAATTTTAAACTTTTCCTAGGTAATTTAACCTAAGGGTATTTTTGTCATTTTACCACCTATGATAAAACTAACTCGATTTTAGATCTAAGTGTTTATCGACTTTCTTTTAGTCAAATTATGCAAACTTAAAAATTTCAGCTTAATTTGAGTTCGTTTACTATGTCTAATTCAAGTTTTATTATTAGGAACTAAATTATAGCATTTACAAACTATCAAGACCTATTCCAAATTATAAATTAAGTGTGTTTCTATCGAATTTTACCCATTACAAGACTAGTCCTAAAATTTTACCAAGTTTTCTTATCATCTGAGGCTCTAATTAGACTAATCAATTTTCAAGACTAAATTAGAACTTAAACAAATTAGAATACCAATTTAAAAAGACAAATTCAAACCCCCAAAACCCACACGGCTGTGTCCCCCAGACCATGTGTCATTAATCATTTGTGTTCATGTTGAGAAAAAAATTGCAGGCTGATCACACACGCCTATATGGAATTCCAACACACCCTTGTGTGATAGTTCTAGTCTCCAAATGCCCGTGTCACTTACACAGACCCCCATGTGCAACCCCTCACATGCCCGTGTGGACAAGCACACGCCCATGTGAAAGCCATTGCACCTATTTTTTGTGAAAAACTCATTTTAAAACCCGATTTTGCATATTTTAATGGCCAATTAAACCTGATTTAACTACGATTAATTAACATACATATACATACAATTTCAATTGAATTTATTGATATCAATTAAGCCTAAATTATGTAGAATTATGCAATCAATTTCATGCATAACAAACACTAATTAAATCAAACAAGTAACATACCTTATTCGCTAGTAAACCACTCTATGGAAGCTTCATTCAAACAATCATTAGTATAAATTTCATGCCTCACACATCGTGTTATCAAGAAACAATACACCATAAATCATTCAATAATTAAACTCAAACATGTCTCAAAATTATTTATAAAACCATCCAAAATAAAATGTCCAATGTCCAAAGTCCAATTACAACCAAAATTAAACTAATTGCTGAGAGTTCCACAGTGTCTGATTACAGTCTCTAAAACGTGTAATAAAATCTCTACCAAGCCTAAATCTCTTGGAACTCTCTTGCTCGGCTCCTCAGCTTCTCAAGCTTGACAATTATCTGCACGAATTGTGAGGGTGTGAGCTTTAAAAAGCTTAGTGAATGTTAATAAAAATGACTAGTAAATGAACATCCAAATCATGCTTAAATTACATCCAATCAATCACCAATTATCAGCAATGATAATGAAACAACTCAATTTAATTTCCATATGCTTTATCAATATCAAGAATCAATTATTCATGGCATATCAATATCGAATGATATAGCAACAATCACACCTAAATATATTGACATATATTTCTCATGGCTTAATCGGGTGATCATACAACAGAAAAATGGATCTCCGAACTCCCACAAATATCAAATAAAGTCCACCGAGTTGATCGGGCCGAAGCACATGCTCCCTTATAGCACCTCAAATAACCCAATGAGTGGAGACTCATGCTTAACACTTCCTTATCTACTCCAAACTAATCAGTCCACCTAAAGCCATATGCTCACAATGTCACAAATAAAGGTGAGTACTCATAAATCCTATGGTATACTAACTATATTCAATGGATTCACCATGCATGTTGCCAATATATTCAGTTAAACATAGCATATAAATCAGTCATTATTGTGCTCAATTTAATGTGACAAAATGCTTATGTGTAACATGCAACATAGCCATTTAACATCCAATTAAACCAAGCATTTCATTTGTCATTTTTGAATGTTAAATTACCAATTGTAACACCAATATATCATGGTCAAAAACTCCAGTAACCATGCTCAAATCATCATTATAAATAGCCTAATTAAATTGCACAAAATCACCTAAATGCTTACTTACCATTATTCAATAAAAATTCAACTCTTGTACATATAATATCAATCTTGCAAAAACCTACCATTCAACCATAATTAGTCAATTGAAATCATTAATTAAGCTACTAATAAAATATAAATAAGGGTTAATTTACCAAATCGCCCTAAGAAACACTCACCACACAATTTATTCTACCATAAACAAGTGATCAACCAAGCAAATTCAAGCATCAATTTTAGTTATCTCAGTCCTCTTCAAGATTCAAAACTTCAGTAGACATTATCACCTTTCCAATGCTATAATAAACACGAATTTTAGTTAACTATACTAATCGAAATCCTCTCACAAAGATACCTTACCAGCTTTGTAACATCAAGTCGAAAACTCGATTCCTCACAAAGTCAATCTCCCCAACCCTCCGAAACACTTTCAATCATCAATACTAGACCAAATACACTTATACTAAGCATCAATTTCATCTTTAAATCAATTTCACAAAATTCCAGAAAATTGGTTCATGAAGATGATGAAATTAAGATTTCTTTAAATTACCTCACAAATCATGTTTAATCTTGATAAACAAGATCAAAAACCTTTTAATAGATCCATTTTGAGTTAGAACATCCATTGATTTGATGATTTCCTCTCAAAATTCAAGATCCACAATTAAAGTACCATGTGTTTTTGGAAGAAGATGACATTGATAAAAATCTTTTAATTGACTCTCAAATCATGTAAAAATGTTTCTAATCATCATAAAAACAATTTTAGGATTGAAGATTACCTTTGATTCGCTCTAAATTTGTTGATTGAAAATCTTGATTTAAGAAACTTGAGAAATTTCAGAATATTTTTGGCTACTTTTGAGAATAATTTCGGGTGAATTGAGAGAGTATTTTGAGAAGGAAATTGGTTGGATCTATTATTTGATTATAGATCTTTAAAATCATGCAAAGAAAATGAATTTTAAAGTTCTCCAATCTGATGTAAAATGTGTGAAAAGTGGGCTAGATAAATTAGTTTTAAAATTGAAACCACCCACCAGAAATTTAAAAATTGGGAAATTTGCCTAATGGTCACTCCCATATTTCTCTTACATTACCATTTAATCATTTCCCTCCAAAATTTTGAATTTTAAGGTTTATTTTCCATATAAATACTTTAAAATTTCCTTTGTTTTACAATTAAATCATATTTAATTAATATTTAAATTTTACTCAAATTACCCCCAATAAAAATTATTTTAAAATTATTTTTCAACCCAAATTGATTATTTTCACTAATAATTATTTAAAATATTTAAATTTAATTTTTCAAAAATATATATTTTTAATTTTTTTTATTATTGTTTAATTGATTTTAGATAAAATTAACCTCTTAAATTAAATTAAAAATCACTAGAAACCCTATAAATTCCTAGTTTTACACTCGAAACCCAAAAAATATACTTGAAACTACTAGACTCAGTTTAGGTATATTACAGAATGCCTTTGATTTAACTGATATATGGTTATTGTGCTTAGCTACCAGGATAATGGAGACTCTGGTGTTGGAAAAGCTAAGTTGATAAGATTGAAAGAGTTCAGGTGAGTTTATGGACCCCATCATGTGTTCTGGTTGTTATTGTGCTACTGAATTATTATGTTGAGTGTTGTTCTGAATCTAGTCTGAAATTTGTGGTTGTATATGATTACAATGTTCGGGCAAACTATACATGCATAAGATTATGGACATGAATGAATGTTTACTAGTATACTCTTTGAATGTACATGGTGTTGGTGTATTGACGTGATTAAATGAGGCATACTCCTTAATGTATTAGTATTTGGAATGATTTGTATGAAATGCATGCTTATATTATATAAGGAGTACGGAGGGAATTTACCTTGACGGGGTAGATAAATATAAGAATAATTGGTGAAATGGAGGAATGGCGGATTGTTATAGGATTTGAGGGAGTTTGGTGGCATCATAGACTGATATCTACTGACTCGCTAGAGCAACACCGTGACGACGATTATCGATTGGTTCTTCGAAGTGACACCTTAGAAGAGGTTTATCGATTATTCGGAATCAAAGGTCTATGGGGAAGTATGGCATCATATTGTGTAAGACCATAGCTGGGCTACGGCAACATATGAATTTCGTAAGGACAGTAAACATGACATCATATTTTGTATGACCATAGCTGGGCTATGGCAACATATAAAGTCAGTCAAGATAGGAAACATGACAACTTATAGTGTAAGACCGTAGTTAGGCTATGGTAGCATATAAAGTCCACCAGGACAATGAGCTAGGAAGCCAGTCAGGGCATAAAAGGAGAAGTCACTGTATGACTCACATGTCAAGTAGCATAACAGGATGATTGTGGTGCATTTGAAAATGTGCGTAAGTAAGTTAATAAAGGGATCCGCCAAATTTCAACGAAAAAAAGAATTGGTATAAGCGGGTTTAATGCGGCAGATGTAATGGAAGGGATATTTCCTTCGAGGTAATTAAGTAATTGCTAGTATGAGTCGGCCAGTGTTTGATGAGTAACCAACATAAGGTGTGATAGTGAGATGATTAAGCAAATTCTAATCCTAAGGGTCTGCGAGTAAAGAGGCAGCCAGAAATAGATAAGTTTGCCAAGGATTATCTTTGGTGGAGAGTCTGTCGAGATTTAACTAAAGTAAAGGATTCCTAACAAGCCCATTTTAGCATGAGGAGTCTGCTTGGGACTATCTGTAGTGGAAAATCCACCAAAGGAAACCTTAGAAAGAGATAGTCCTCTAGGGACTATCTATTATTTTGAATGTCTTAGCAAAATGTTCTAATGGGGAAAGATCATGCGAAACTATTCCCCAGAGTCCAAGTCCACAAGGAAAGGGGTGTTTATCAATCAACAAATGTCTGGGAGGAATCAGTACAGGATTAAATCCCAGAAGAAATTGCTATTTGTAAAACAAAGGATTAAATCTGCCAAATGATTGGCTCAGAGATTTCAAGGCTTTGGTTACTCCAACAAATCAACGAGACTTCCTAATATGTTCAGGGGGTTTAAAATGTTGTTTTTTTTTTATTTCGTTCTCAGAAATATAGTAAGTTTTGTTCATTGTTGTGCAAAATCTCACTAAGTTCATATGAACTTATGGTTGTACTGCCTTAAATGAAAGATCAAAATTATTGAAGTCAAATCGCCAGCTTTGTGTGAAGGGCACGGTGGTCGTATCATGCGTATAAAGGGAAACCTTTAAAGGTTACACCTTGGGGATTAAGTTGGATATATTTTTATTGAAGTCTTAATTTAAAATTTGTAAATTACTGCTAGGTTTAATAAGGTAGGAAATCTGTAAGAATTTATTACTCGTATGATATGAGGTATAGTAGAAGTTAAATTTTGAAATTTGATATTGTCTAAGCACGTAAATAAGTCAGTTTAGAAATTTTGCTAAGTTCTTCGGGTTGATTGTGACATTTGGTACTCGGACCCGGCGATCAAGTTGAGTATAGGGTGTTACAAATTTCTTGAAGAAAAGAAAGAAAAATTGGTTTTGTTTATTTGTCTTTTTTATTCAAATTAATTAAGGCAATCATGTACTTTTCATCAAATTTTTATTAATTATTGATCATTTAAGCTTAGTCTCTTATGCTCATGCTTTAGATTTCCAAATGGTTAATTTAATTTCAAGTTGTCATTAATGGGTAATTGATGAGATAAAGCTTGTTAGAGATAGATTCATGAAAGGTAAGCTTTGATTATGTTAAAACTGAGTTAGAAAGTAGAAAAAAAATGTGGGAATTTATTAGAAATTCAACTAAGCTCTATAGTAATTTTATGACATTAGAGACTAAATTGAATCAAATGAAAAGTATTAAAAATTTATGTCATGGACTGAAAGCTAGAGATCTCTAATGAAGAATTATAAAATTAGATTTTGATTCGTTGATAAATGTCGAAACATATGAGTATGTTGAATAAATGGACTAAAATGAATAAAATACAAACTATGTTAAATTATTTTCTTTTCTTGTGTTTGTGTGAAACTAATATTATTTCTATTGCTGAATTTATCGTACATGACTGAAGACGATGTCGGGACGTCGAGAGTTAAAGGAAGATGAAGACTGTAGTAAAGTAATCTCTAATTCGGTATGTGCTTATTAATATGTTCTTATCCTATGCTTAACTTTTTGTTTAGTTTTTGACTCAAAATTATTATTACTGAAAGTATGTTTCATCTCATCATATGTTTGTTAGAGAATTTATAGTATCATGAAAGCTAATGATAATTCAAGGTATGATAAGTGATCAAGGTAAGCAACTTTTTTATATGCTAAGTAACTTTTTTGTATACTACGTTAGAAGTGATATGGTTAATCAATATTATATTGATTAAATAAATTATGTAAAATTATGATAGGAACTACTATGATGCTAAGCTAGATTACTTGGAGAGTAATTGACATTATAGGACAATGGAAGTGAATTATGAATAACATTATGAAACGTATCAAATTACTTAAAATTTGAGGTTCAGATGTAATGCCAAAAGACACATTGATACATTAACATTCAAATTAGGAATTATGATATTTCAAATAAAATTTTATCGATAATTAACTTTTGATTCTATAGTTATGCTTTAATGTTCTATGTTTATATGTTCTAATTTAATTTATGATAGCATCACTGAGTATCCAATACTCAACGTATGATTATGTTTGTTTCTACGCGTAAGTCTCGGTCGTGAGTAAACATAGATTCAAAGTGGTCAAGCATCCAACTCTGTAACACTCCTAACCTGTATCCATCGCCGGAATAGGGTTACAGAGCATTACCGAACATAACAATTAAACAATCATACATTTCTCATACATTATTCAGATCCAATAAAATGCATTCACACTTAATCATAATGTCCCTAATACGAGCCTACAAGGCCCAAATCATGCATTAGAAGTGGTTCGAGACTAAACCGATAACTCAAGAAATTTTTTGAAAACATAGAAAATTTTTCAAATTACAGGGGACACACGCTCGTGTGGCTGGGCTGTCTGTCTCACACGGCCAAATACACGCCTGTGTCTCACACAGCCAAAGACACGCCTGTGTCACAGGCCGTGCCGACATTCGAAATGGGATCACATGGCCTTGTCCTAGCCTGTGTCTAACCCCATGTAACTCTTTGACTTGGGTCACACGACCAACCACACGCCCGTGTAACTAGCCCGTGTACCCTTTGCCGTGCCAAAACTGTAGGGTATATTGACTTCTGCCAACAGGCCAAGTCGCACGCCCGTGTGCTGGGGTGTACGGAGCATACTAACTTGGTTTCTAATTAAACACCAAGGGACACACGGCCGTGTCACTTGACCATGTGTCACACACGGCTGAGACACACGCCCGTGTCTCTACACGTGTGGACAAATATAGGCTATTTACCAAGCCATCTTTCTCACCCAAATTTGCATCAACCAAAACATGTCAAGTGGCATATAACATAGCATCAATAGCTCAACCAAGCCTAAATCATTCTATTCCAATACCAAAAACTATAATACTCATAACATCATAAATTTGCCAACCCAAAACATACCAATATCATCTTCAAGAATTCACCTAGTTGGTCACTTTCAAATATGCATTATTTTGCCTAAAACCACAAGCATACCATATCTCAAAATTTCAACCATTTGATACTCAAAATACCAATCCATAACAAGCATTCGTATATCAATTTTAAACCACATCCCAAAAGGCCATTTGCACATTTAAATACATAACCAAATATACCAAAATAAGACAAATCACATGGCTATAAACATAACCAAAACATACTTTATTTACAAGCCAAATCACTTGGCTAAATCCATTATAAACATATAAACCAAATTAACCACAACTCCTATACATGCCATATAACCAAACACATAAATTCAAAAGTACCAAAACGATAGCTGGATAGTGTGATGAAATCTCTGACAGCTCCCAATCTAAGCAAGCTTCGAAAACACTATAAAACACGGAAAAATAAACAGAGTAAACTATAAAGCTTAGTAAGCTTGTATGCTAAATAAGTAAAACTTACAATTCAAATACTTAAACATCACATAATGCAATTCAATTTAAATCTAAAACTTAACACATGTTCAATCCAAAGGTTAGACATGAATTCCATCTATTTTCTCGATTCAATGATTGTATAGTTCACGTACATACCTGTACTAAGTCGTATCAATTTCATACTCTTCCAATTTATCGATATACCTATTGAACCATTTGGAATAATATCAGATACTCGGGAATCTTGCACCCTAAGTGCTAATACATAGCCGAAGCTATCTCAATCTCATATCTCATATAAATCTCACTCTCAAGCTATCAACGGGTCTGCTCACACAAGCTGACGGACAAGACGTAACTACATAGTGCTGTTCACACAAGCTGACGAGGATCCGCAACACATGCTGGATAACTCAGCCACTGGTAGAACGTACGAACCAGCACCCAAATCTTATAACCCTTAATGACATGTCATTTGTATACTATTTATTTCTAAGGTTCAACCGGGATTTAACATTGCCGAATCTTCGTCGAACATTTCCGTAAGATCGTATTCAAAATTAATTCAATAATAAACCATTTAAAACACAATTATATTAATGCTTATTAACATACGAACTTACCTCGATCACAAAAACAACAAAATTGATCGACTAGTCCAATACTTTATTTTTCCCTCGATCTAGATCTGAACTTCACTTTTCTTGATCTATATATAATCAAATTTAACTTATTTAATTATCATTCTATTCAATTTAACCTAAAGATCATATTTGGAAAAATTACATTTTTGCCCCTAACATTTCAACATCTTTACAATTTAGTCCCTAACTCATAAAAATACGAATTCATGCAATTAAGTCCACACACATGCTAGCCAAATTTCCCTTATTATCATAGCAGCCCATATTTTTCATTATTTCACACATTTACCACACAATTTATCACATTTCTCAATTTAATCCCTAATTGACAGTTTTATCAAAAATCACTTAACAAATGTTGTTTATCTAACAACAACCATTCATTTTATATCATAAAACATCAAGATGCACATATATTCATCAATGGTAAAACCATAAACCTTTAACAGTTTTGCAAATTAGTCCTTGGGCTAGCTAGATTAAGCTACAACGACTCCGAAAACATAGAAATCATTAAAAATCGAGTCAAAAATATACCTTGCAAAGAACTTGAATAGCCAAATGCTTAAGCTCCTTCAATGGAGTTTTCTAGTTCAATTTTCGGTGGAAGATGATAGAAAATTAAGGATGATATCATGTTTCTATTATTTTACTAAGTTATTTACCAATTTACTATTTTAACCTTAATTAATAACCTTTAAAACACTAAATAATATGTACATATATGTCCAATAAAATAAAAAATGGTCTATTTACCATTTAAGGACTTTCAATTTAAGGTTCTATAGCTATTAGACACCTTTAGCTAATAGAACTCAACTTTTATATTTTACGCGATTTAGTCATTTTTATCAAATTGAGCATTCAAACAATAAAATTTCTTAACGAAATTTTCATACAATCATACTATCATGCTGTAGACCTCAAAATAATAATAATATAAATATTTTTACCTCAAATTTATGGTCCCAAAACCACTATTCTGATTTTACTAAAAACGGGTTGTTACAAACTTAACAACTCAACTCAGAACACGCCTTATTATCTCTTTTACATGTATAATTAAGTTTTGGGTTATATGAAATGTACTTAGGTATGTTTAGGGTATATTTTGGTGATGACTTGCATTTTGGTATATTTGGTATTTGGCCTAAAGGAGTTATAAAAGTGAAATTTCATTCTTGAATTAGTAGATAATTATGGTAGATTATATGCGTATGAATATGTGAATTAGTTTGTTAGACAATGATACATTGATGGTTAATATTTGATGATGTTTTGTTGTGTTTGTATGTGTTAAATTGATGATCTCACATTGAGGTAAAGTTTAGGTATGTTTAGGGTATATTTTGGTAAGTTTAAACACTTGAAAATATGCATTTATGGTCATTTTGACATTGAGTCTTGAGACAACTTGAATATGTCTCGAGGCCATAAAAACAAAATTTATTTTATTGTCTAGATATATGTTTAATGTATTGAGACATTGTCTAAACAATCTCGAGACAATTTCTTTTAGGTCTTGAGATAAAGTGACATTTGTTTCGAAATAAGAAAACATCAAAGCTAAAATAAGAAAACAATGGAGGTTGGTCTCGAGACATAAAAGACCACGCCTCGAGACACAATTTCTAATGTCTCGAGATATGTTGACATCAAAACTAAAATACCTAAATTAAATTGAGGTTTGTCTAGAGATAAGAAATCATTTATCTCGAGATACAACATTGAAATTTGATAGTTGAGTTTGGATTCGAGTCCTAACTCTAAATTTGACCTTACATAACCCTATAACATGATGAATTGAATCTTAAACATTATGAATGCATATGTGTGACTATGATTGATGATTAAATTGTTATTAATGATAATTATGATTTGAATTTTATGATTATGTAATGAGATAGCCTGTTCCTTAGGAACATAATGTGAAATTATACAATTGGATCCGATGATCAGGTCGGGTTTGGGGTGTTACAAGCCACACCTTAATCAATAGATCAAATGTATAAAATAATCAATGGAATATTTTCATGTCTTCCATTAATTAATCGAATAGATCGTATGCATCAAGGGTTTGTAATTCCACCACAGTACCTGGTGCAAACTATTGCATTGCTGCTAACCATGACTGCAACTCATTGTAAATGTTGTCCCAATCTTTATATAATCGGGAAATGTCCTTTTGGTTCACATACCAAGCTTTCCGATATTTGATGGTGTATTTATACCAAGATTGCATGTCAGCGATCAGAACAACAATTGGAACAACTGAGCTTGCCTTCACCAATGACATAATGTAACTGCAAATTAAGTCTGAAATTAATCTTTGGTGATCTTGCGAAAGCCAAGCATAAGTGCATGTGTGGGGTCTGTTTCATTTTCCGATATTTTGTGTCCTCTTTATTAACACATCCTTAACTCTCCAATTACATCCATTCTTGTACTTCTAACATTAGCAAACATACAAAGTTGGTGAAGATAATGCAACTTTGTAATCAACACAAGATTTGATGTTGTAGTGCTTGATGGTTGCCACAATTGCATCCTTTTATGGAAATTGTGTCCCTACATATAGATCTTCGAAACTTGCAGCTGAATTCATCATATAGCTTAGCACTATGTCAGGTTATTATAGAAATTCTAAATCCTCAATTTCATTTTATGTTAATGTTGTGCATGTGGGATAAAGGTTTGTGAGACGAAGAATGATATGACCTCCTCTCACTTCTAGAAAGTTTACAATAGTATTGCCACTGATGCAATCATCATCATCATCATCATCATCATCATCATCATCATCATCATCATCATCATCATCATCATTTTCTTATTCTTCTTCTCCTTATTCTTTGACGTTGGCATTAGGAACACCTTCGAATCAAGGATTACTAAATTCATTAATATCTTAATCTTCATATGGAAATTCGTATTGCTTTTCATCCACGTTCGAATTAATAAGAGTCAATGATTTTGATAGTGCAACATACTGGTACAGATCGTCCAAAGCTTTTTTTGGGTTGAGATCAAACTCGCATATGAATGATCGTCTTCCTATTGGTGCAAATGGAAACTCTAGATATAGATTCCCAACCTCTTATAGTTCTGAGATAGATGGAGAAATATAAACGAAAGGCGTGGATAAACTTGGAATATCACCTATTCTGCAACCTTACTTGACATTATACAACTCAAAATACAACTCTGTTGCATCATTTTTAGTTGAAAAAGGGTTGATATCAGAGTCTTGACATTGTCATCACCATAAAGCTCAAGTGCGCTATAGATGAGTTGATTGGAAGACATTTTAAATCCATACACCAGTCTAGAGAATATCCTCTTACATCGAGCTGCGATTTTTAAATTGATCTTTAATTTTAGTTCATTAAGTTTAACAGTTGTATTGAAACACATACTTATTTGATGCATTGATTGAAAAACAATGCCAACTTCAGTGTTACAAATTTCTCCATTACAATAGACCGCTACAAAGAATTTGTTGTCAGAACCTTAAACTTGCAAAAAGAAAAGCAATAAATTAACACTTAATATAATATTAAAATTTCTATTAAAAATTAACAATATTTATTTAATATTCTTAAAATTAAATAAATCTTAAAATATATTTAAAGATTGTTAAAATAAGATGGAGTGAAAGCTAGACTCGAAAAAGTAACTATTTTCCATTTTTCTTTTACTTGGTTGAAACTCTTTATATGTTTTGAAGTGAGGTAGAAAGGGGGTTTCGCACAACTTTGATGGTAAATTTCAAAGGGTGAGCGAGAATAAAGGTTTTAACATTTAATTTATAGTGTTGGGTGGTAGAGTATTAGGGCTAGTTTAGCAATGCTTTTGAAAAGTGCTTTTGAAAAGTTTGGTTTAAAATTTGAGTGTTTAGCATTGCTATCAAAAAGTACTTTTGAGAAATAAAATGTTCATTTTAGACATGTTATTATCAAGTAACAAATATGCATTTAAATAATATTTAAATTAGTTAATATTATTATATTTTAGTAAGGATATAAAAAATTTATTATAACTTGTTGTTAATATTTTTAAGCAATAAATATTAATTATTCATAAAATTTAATTAGAATATATAAACTATATTTTAAATATTTAAATATAATCATTAAATATTTGTAATTAGTATTTAAAAAAATTATTTTTAATTAATAATTTTAACACATTTGTAATTAAGCACCAAGAAAAAGAAAAGGAGAAAATACTATGTTTAAAGGAGTGACAAAGTAAATAAGTACCAAAAATGTTTTTGGGAGAAGAAAAGCTAAAAATTTTAGCTTCTTCTTTTCAGAAAAGTATTTCTAAAAGGCTAAAAGTAGTTTGTTTAGTATAGCTTTTCTTTTAAAAGTGCTTTTGGAACCAAAAGTGTTTTTTTTTTAAGCATTACTAAGGGCTAGTTTGGCAATACTTTTGAAAAGTGCCGTGAAGAAGTGCTTTTGAAAAGTTTGGTTTAAAATTTGGGTGTTTAGTATTGTTGTCAGAAAGTAATTTTGAGAAATAAAATGTTTATTTTAGACATGATATTATAAAGTAATAAATATGTATTTAAATAATGTTAAAATTAGTTAATATTATGATATTTTAGTAAGAATATAAAAAATAATTTATTATAACTTATTGTTAATATTTTAATATATAATATTAATTTTAAATATTTAAGTAATTAATATTAATTATTTATTAAATTTAATTAGATATGGTATTTTAACATTTTTGGAAGAAGACAAAAGTAATATTAAAAATGTAAATATCAGCTAAAAACACTTTTGGCTGAAAAAAAATTAAATTTTTCAATTTTTTCATAGATACTTATTTTAAGTTGAAAAATTTTCTCAAATAATGTCTATTTGGTAATAATTTTAAGGGAAAAATACTTTTTATAGTAAAAGCTGATTGAGAAGCTAAGCAGACCAGCCCTAAACATGCCCTTAGTGTGATTGACCCAACACTAACTTTGACTAACTCATCACTAGAACACTAGTACTAATTGACCCACCACTTCATCAAACACTATTAAATTAAACCTAAATTAAATATTAATTGACCGATTTTATGATTCCAATCAGGGTGAGGTCAGATATTTTTAGGAGTGGAAATTAAATTGTAATTTTTAATAGTTTATATAGTTATAATTTTTAAAAGATTAAATTAATTTTTTTATTATTTTTAAAAGTAATTAATGTATAATTTTATCTTTATTAATTTAAAATTTTAAAATTTTTAAAAAGTTTAAATAAATAATTCTTGCCAACTCCTAACTACCTCCTGATTTCAAGATATGTCTAATCTGATTCATTCTATTTAAATATATATATATATATGTAATACATGCCTAATTCAAAAAAAAAAAAAAACCAAAATTTTAATTTTTTATTAATAAAAATATTTAATAAATAAATTTAAAATAAAATTTTACTATTACTTAAAATAAAATTGAAAACCCCTTCGAATAGCTAGTTTATAATTGAAAAAGAAATTACACAAAATTATTATATGCATCAATGATAATAGACATTTTATTTTCTTTAATATCATATTTAATTAAATGGTACTTAAAATAATAAAAATCCATTTCAAAATTTTTAAATATTTTCAAACAAAAATATATTTAATGAAGTAAATTGTATTTATTAAAAATGAGACACATTTCGAAAAAATGTAAACCATTTATTTGTTTGCCAGAACTTTCTTTTGTTTTCTTTAGGGAGTTTGCCAGAACTTTCAGGTTTCATAAATTAATATAAAATAAAAATTAGACAAAGGACAGAAATGGAAATTAAAAGACTGCCTTAAGTTGACAAGTGTGTGTAAAAATTTCCCAATCTTTCGTATTGGCCAGAGATATCAATCAATCAAAGAAAGATCAAACCAAATTACCATTTTTTGTTGTTTTGTTTCTCTGAAAGTTTTGGAAAGAATATGTTAGCAGTTTTTGAGAAATCGATTGCCAAGAGCCCCGATGCTCTTAAAGTTTCTGGTGATTCTGAAGCAGCTTCAGCCCTCAACAATGGCTTCTTGGCTACCCATTTTGCCACTCTTCATCCTGGTTCAGTCACTGTCAATCTTGGTTCTTCTGGTTTCATGGCTTACTCTCTTGATAAACAAAACCCACTTCTGCCCAGGTTATGGCTTTCTCTTTTTCTTTTATTATTGATCAAGATTTCATTATTAGGTCTTTTTTTTGGACTGATTTAATCCTGAATATTTCTGGGTTTCCCCCCTTGTTTATTGTTTCATTGGGTGCTGAAAATTTGTGGAAAGTTTGTCACTTTCCCCTTATTTTCTCTGAGTTTTCCCCTTTTTTTGTTTTTGTATGGCTCAAATTGGATATAAAGATTTTATGTTATTATTGATTTCTTGAAAATCTAAGTGTTGTTGTTTGTTTGTCTTGATTCTTTGATCTTTCTACACGTTACTAGGTAGTCCCTTTTCAAAATTGCAACACAGTCCTTGGATTACAGAACTGATCAATTTAATCCGAGAATGTTTGATATTGCTGAAAATAAATAAAATTGATCATAATATTAATGAAAATCCGTCTAAATTCTACGTGGATTCATGAAAGTTGACTAATAATACATATTCTTTTTATAATAGAATTTAAGATAGATTTACAGTTGCCGATTGAGTCTTTTAACTCAGTTGGCATTTCTTGTTATCCTACCTAATAGGAGGTTGATTTAAGGGTTGGTGGGGTTATAGGTCAACTGTGTTCAATTTTTGTTCTCCAGGGTCATTGAAGGATCATCTCCCCGTACTTATATCCCACTATATTCAAATATTTGCCTAGTATGAGCGGTGAACATGAATATAGTTCAAGAAAAATGAAGATTCTAACCAACATAGATTTGTTTGAAAGCGATCCTTTTATCGGTGGATCTGCGATGCTATGGAGATTTGAAAACTGACATTTCAATGTTTTTGGTTTGATGTTTCCAGGCTCTTTGCAGTTGTGGATGACATTTTCTGCTTGTTTCAAGGCCACATTGAGAATGTTGCTGTTCTTAAGCAACAATATGGGTTGAACAAAACTGCAAATGAGGGTATCATTGTTATTGAAGCTTACAGGACGCTTCGAGACAGAGGTCCATACCCTCCTGACCAGGTTGTAAGAGATATCCAAGGGAAGTTTGCTTTCATTATCTACGATAGCTCTTCAAAAGCTACGTTTATAGCTGCGGTAAGTGAACCTAATGCAATGGATGTTATTGTTAGGTTTCTTCTTCAATATGTTTCACCTTTGTCTTCTGCAGGATGCTGATGGAAGTGTACCTTTCTTTTGGGGTACTGATGCTGAAGGCCATCTTGTCCTTGCAGATGACAGGGAGACTGTCAAGAAAGGCTGCGGGAAGTCTTTTGCTCCATTCCCGAAAGGTAAATCATGAAGAAACTAGCAAAAATCGAAACCGATTATGGGTTATGTTGTTAATATGATTATCATCGCATGAGAGCTTCACTGTTGATGTTTTGCAATTTGATTTCAGGGTGCTTCTTCACATCCTCGGGAGGGTTAAGGAGCTATGAGCATCCCCTTAACGAGTTGAAACCGGTGCCAAGAGTGGACAGTTCGGGACATGTTTGTGGTGCCACTTTCAATGTGGATGTAGAGACGAAGAAGGAATCTACTGGTATGAAAAAGGTCGGAAGTGCCGCAGATTGGTCCGCAAACTACTAAAGCGATATAAGTGAGCCTCTTGATTCTATTCATCTTAAATTCCGAATTTTACTTGACTGAACTTGTCTGTAATTTGGAACTGAAACAGCATTTTAAGCAGTAGTTTGCTTACCATAAAAACTCAGCTTGCTATGGTAACATAACATGGAATAATATTTTCTTGTCCTAAATTCTTCTAAGCTTTTCTTATTTATATGCATGTATATCTAGATACGTAGAAATCACATATAAAACTCTTTCTCTTAGTAATGAAAAACAAGACCTTAACTAAAATTTCACATTGTTACAAATAACTTTAATGAAAAAGATGACTTAGCATGCTTGTGCAAATGAAGTTAACATCGATATTTTTGTTTGAGTCATGTAAGCACGCTGGGCCAATTACTTAATGAAATTAGCACAATTGACTTAAATTTATTAATATAATTTACATTAATATGAAAATATAAAAATAAAATCTAAAGCATAATACCAATATAAAATAAACATGTCATCTTTTCTATTTAATTTTTTATATATATATTTTTACGTTTGAATTGTTTTAACTATGATTATTATAATATTTTATAAAAGGTTAAAATTAATTAATTTGATGTAATAATGTCAAAAACATATAATTGACAATTTAATTTTTAGTTAAATTTGATATATTTTCAATTATAAAGCTTTTGAATAGACGGGGATATTTTTTATTTTCCACCATATTACTAAATTTAAATTCAAAATAATTATAATATTTAATTTAAGATTATTAGATAAAAAAAGTTGAAATAAAATATAATTTGTGCTAATTGTACATTTAGAAATAATTAAGTTGTGATAATTACATATTTAAAAGTAATTAGAATTTAAATTACAATTATTAGTGGGCTTATTTTAAAATAGAATTATTATTTGAATAGAATTCTAAGCACAAAATATAGAAAAATAGTTGTGATATAATTAAAATTTACAATTATAAGTTTAAAAATTTTTGACGTAAACAAAAGTCAAAAGTTGTGTTAATTTTATTGATGTTAAAAATACTTATTACTTTAATAGAACTGTAAGCATCTTAATTATCACTTAATTAATATTAGATTTAATTATGTTAATTAATTATTATTTTGTATAGTGTTACTTTACATAAATTACATAAAGCAAAATCATATTGTATGTTGAATATGTTAAAAATGCTTTAATTATTATTTGAAAATTTTATATTATAATATTTAAATTGATAAGTTAATATATTCTAATTATATTCAATAATTTAAATAAAAATATTTTTTTACGTTAATTATTGTAATTAAAAATAAATATTTAAAAATTTATTTAAATATTAAATGCATAAAATCACGTTTAATGCATGTGACATTATAAGCTAGTTATATAAAAGTAAAAATTAAATAAATTCAAATAAAAATATTTATTTTTACCGGAATGAACTTGGACAATAATATGTCCATGCTCATTTCAAACTTAAACTTTTTTAAAATTATAAAAATATTTAAAATAAGGTTAAATTTTCTAAAATAATTATAAATTTGTAAAAAAGTTATTAAAATTTATGGAAATATTAAATAAAATTCAAGATTTATTCAAGATGGTTTTTATAAATTATATAAAATTTTAAAATATTAAAATTTATGTTTCATTAAAATATGAGATGTGCATCAATGGTTTAATTCTATTGGTACCTTTTAATATACATAAAAAAAAGTATTTTAGAAAATAAATAAATATAAAATTTTATTTTATTTATTGTATGTGTAATTTTTTTTTTCAAATTGTGAATCTGATTAAAGAATATGTATAAATTATTTTTTTACATGTGTAGTCTAAAAAGTGTATCAATTATTTTCTTACATGTGTAGTCTAAAAAGTTAAAATAATAGGATATATTCATACTTTAAAAAAACTTTACATGTAGCATCCCATGCTCGACTCGATCGTTTTTTGTTTTTTGGGTATGGAGCGCCACGAGTCAAATTGGTGAAAGCACTAAACGTTTCATTTTAAGACCAACTTCCCAATTTGGCGGGGTACCCATTTACCAGAGCGGTGCTCTGTTATTTTAAAAACGTATGAGGTTGAAAACAAAGTAAAAATTGTACCGTGCCAGTTTTAAGGATTTAAGACGTGCAAATAGCTTTTGGCAAAAACTTAGAGAATAACCAAAAACTCGGATAGAATTTTCCTATCGAGATACTCCTTGAGCTATAATTTAAAACTCAACTCAATTAGATCTGACAACACCATCAACCATAGTTAATAATAAGCTAGCAAGGCTACTAATGAACATTCAAAGGTACAAGATATCGTTTTCAAAATACAGTTGGATGAATTTTAAAGGGCGACATCTAATAAGCTTCCTACCCTCAACAATTACATGTCAATAAAAAAATCAAGAAGGCTCACAGATGGGCCACTAGTCTGGTTGTTCCTTTGCTACGACCATGTCCAACTAATGACCTGAAAGTAAGAAGAAACTAGGTAAGTTCAAGAGAACTTAGTGAGATCCCGGGAAATGAATAAACACCATCAAACATTAAAAAGGTAGACCCAAATTAACAGACTAGCACGAGATACTTGGCAAATACAACTTTCTCTCGGATCTGAAGTATCCGCTGGCGGATACTACCACAATTAGATTTAGCCTATTGATAGACACTAATTATTTTTAGAGTCTCGCATGTGACGGACACAAGCACAACTACTCCGCGTGTATGCCACTTGCACAAACTACCCATTTATAACTGTCAGGCTTATTGTTTACATTTCATGCAACATGCACTGCTTACTTTACACACATTCACCCTTTTTCCCACTTACTCCCTTCTTTGTGCTAGCTTCTGATCCTAGCTCCGAATAATCATATTTATGTATCTTCATACCGCACATCAGAGCTATTTATCAGTCATTACCTCCTTACCCTCCTAACATTCCTCTTTATTTTTTATCACACACGTGTTCCTCCACAAGGTCGGATTTTCACTAGTCACGGTTTGCACCAGAGTGTCATACCGGAGGCCAAACATATCCTATGTCTTTTTCCATCATAATACACAACATCCTTCCATTTCCTCCTTACACCAGTCTGGATACAAAGCTTGTGCACCAAGGAAGGAGTATTTACACAATGTATATACCAGAATTTTGGGTTTGTTTAAAAATTTATACCCTTGCATACTCAGACTCTTTGAACACATTTCCTTAGACAAGAACACCAGAGCTAAAGGACAAAGCCACTTGTCTGGCTATATAGTGATAAAGGTTAAACGAAATAACATAGATACTAGACTTAAGGTACAAAGGAACTCATCAGAATCTTTTACTTAGAGCTTTATCTACTCTACGGGTTCCTTCCATTTGGTACTGAGACCTTTCCCCGTTTCTTTGGCTAAAATAATACAATGACTTCTTTAAATATTAAAAAAACCCCAAAACTTTATGAAATAAAAGGAACCTGTAAACATACAAGAAGTTTCTAGAGAGAAGTTTTCTTCCTATCTAGTATCCAAATGAAAATCCTACAAAGTCACTCAAGCAACAAGTTCTTTATATTTGGTAAAACTTAAAGGAAGGTTTAAGAGTTTACCAGCAGACAACTAGGACAAAAGATTTTTTAAGCTTAACAGACAACACCTTTGTTAACGACGGTGAACTCTCTTGGTTTTCTTCGATGATAACAAAGACTAGCAGAGAAGATGAAATGTAACAACCCGTTTTTAGTCAAATCGAAACAGTGGTTTCAAAACCACAAATCTGAAGTCAAAATAATTATTTTATTATTAATTTAATGTTTACAGTATGATAAGATGATTGTGTGAAAATTTTGCTAAGAAATTTTATCGTTTGAGTGATTAATTTGATAAAATGGACTAAATCGCGTAAAGTGTAAAACTTGTGTTCTATTAGCTAAAGGTATTAAATGGCTATGAAATTAAATAGTGGAGTTCCTTATGTGGAAATTATACCATTGTTAATATGAGTGGACAAAGATGGATATTATTTAGGTGATTTAAAGGTTTATCATTAATGTTAAATTTGTAATTTGGTTATTAAAGGTAAATTAAATAAAACCAAATGAAATTATTCATTCATTCATCTTCTTCAAACCGGTTCTTCTTGGGAAAATAGGGCTAGGGATTCAGCTATCTTTATTTCCTTCAATTAGGTATGATTTTTGTCCTTTTTTTTTAATGATTTCTTTGTTTTTGAGACCAATGCGGCTTAATCTAGCTAGCTCAAGGACTAATTTACAAAACTGTTAAAGGTTAAGGGTTTTTCCATTTATGAATCTATGTGTATTTTGATGTTTGATGATAGAAAATGCATGCTTGTTGTTAGAAAAACAATATTTGTAAAGTGAATTTTGACAAAATTTTTATTTAGGGATTTAATTGAGAAATGTTGAAATTTTGTGGTTAAATTGTGAAATAAATGAAAAATATGGGCTGCTAGGGGCTTAATTGAAATTCGGCTAGCATGGGTATAGGTTGAATTTCATGAATTTGTATTTTTATGATATAATGACTAAATTGTAAAACTGTTGAAATATTAGGGGCAAAAGTGTAAAGTTGCTATAATGCGTATTTTGGACTAAATTGAATTGATTGATGATTAAATAAAATAAATTTGATATTATATAGATCAAGAAAAGTGAAATTCAGATTTAGATCGGGGGAAAAAACAAGGTATTGGATTAATCGATCTACTTTGTCGCTTTTACATTCGAGGTAAGTTCGTATGTAATAAGCATTTTTATAATTGTGTTTTAAATGTTTTAATATTGCATAAATTGTGAATACGATCTTGCATATATATTCGACGACGATTCGGCAAGTGTGAAATTCCGGTTGAACTTTAGGAATAAATTAGGTTACAAATGACATGTCATTAGGGGTTATGTGATTTGGGTGCTAGTCCGTACGTTTTACCGGTGGCTGAGTTATCCGGCATGTGTTGCGGATTCTCGTCAGCTTGTGTAAGCAACACCGTGTAGCTTCATCATGACCATCAGCTTGTGTGAGCAAACCCGTTGATAGCTCGAGAGTGAGCATGTATATCAGAGATGTGGTTAAGTATAAGTTTGATACAAGATAGTACAGGTATGTACATGAACCGTACAAGCACTGAAATGAGGAAATTTATGAAAAGTTTTATCTAACTATGTGAATGAAAATGTGGTAGGTTGGTGAATCATTATGAGATATGTTATGATATGTTTTATTTGCTTAAATTGTGCATATATCGTAAGTTGAGTTTAATGTCATACGAACTTACTTAGCTTTATAGCTTACATTGTTTATTTTTCCTTGTTTTATAGTGAATTCAAAGCTAGCTCGGATTTGGGAATCGTCGGAGACCTCATCACACTATCAAGCTATCACTTTGGTATTTCTGAATCTGTGTATTTGGTTATATGGCATGTATAGGAGTTAAGGTCATTTTGATATATTTTGGTAATGGATTTAACCATTGAAGTTGGCTTGTAATTGATGATGGGTGTGTTGTGATTTTAGCCATGTGATTTGGCTTATATTTGTCATGTTTTGCTCATATATGTAACACCCCTAACCTGTATTCGTCGCTAGAATAGGGTTACGAGGCATTACTGATCAACCACAACATAAATCATACATTTGTGCAATCATCATTAAAAAACCCATTCATCTCAATCACTTTGTCCCTTATAAGGTCCTACGAGACCTTAAAACATGCTTAGAAGTGGTTTGGGACTAAACCGATAACATTCACAATCTTTGAGAAACTTATAAAATTTTCAAAATTTTAAAGGTCACACACCCATGTGAACAAGCCGTGTGCCTCACACGGTTACCAGACACGCCCGTGTCATAGGACGTGTGAAAACAGGGCATGTATACTGACTTGTACCACACTGTCGAGGACACGCCCGTGTACCATGGTAGTGGGAAAACTAGGAAGGTTACTGACTTGGGTCACACGGCCGACCACACGCCCATGTGCCAGCCTGTGTGCCACACACGGCCAGTAGACATGCCTGTGTGTCTAGGCCGTGCCAAACCTGTAGGGTATACTGACTTTAATTCGAAGGGTACCCAAGGGGACAAACGGCCGTGCTGCATTACCGTCTGTCGCACACGGATAAGACACACGTCCGTGTCTCTGCCCGTGTGGACAAAAATAAGCCATTTAAAAAGTCAATTTACCACCCTTTTATCATGCACACCTAAACCACAACAACTTGCATCAGTTATATACATTCAAAGGCAACCAAGACATGCCATTTAATACACAAAACATGCCATCTTATTCACAACCATTTCATTACTCAAAACCATGACCAAAATCATATTGAAACATTATGTCAAAACCAACTATTGCATTTATCTCCTCTATGCATTTTCTCAACATTTTATCACCTATTTTAATATCACAAAACATTCCATCACAACATCTTATAATCAGGCCACAACATATCATCTTTCAAGCATTAACAACTAACCAAATGAACAACTATTTAGCTATATCCACAACTATGACAAACATACCAAAATAAGCCATCATACATCACATATATCATTTATCAAACATATAATTCAATCCAACTTAAATGGCCATAATCCGACATTTACAAGTCAAATCTCATGGCTATAATCACAACTCAAAACATACCAAGATAACAATAGCCTATACATGCCATATACCATATATACAAAGCTTCAAAAATTACCAACAAGATGATCGATAGTGTGATGATGTTTATCGACGATCCCCGAGTCCGAGCTAGCTTCAATAATCTATAAAATAGGGAAAGAACACACAAAGTAAGCTTCAATAGCTTAGTAAGCCATATACAAATAAAGTCAACATATGAATATTTGCATATCAATTCAAATATGCTAAACATTGCTAATCACATTCAAATTCACAAACCTTTCTCATTGAACATATATTCAATGTCTTAATCGAGTTTATCAAATATTTCCCTTTTTCAATACTCATATGAATTTCGTACGTATCTGAGTCACTTAGCTCATTCACATACTCTTTCCCGACTTAACTTTTCCCGTTGAACCGTTCAGAATCGTTAAGGATACTCGAAAATCACATAAGCTCATACAATTCCATATACCAGATATGGTCTTACATGTTATTACATATCGATGCCACTGTCCCAGATAGGGTCTTACACGTAATCAATTAACGATGCCAATGTCCCAAACATGGTCTTACACATAATCACAATACAATGCCAATGTCCTAGACATGGTCTTACATGTAATCACATCTTGGTAACCTAATGTCATGATATTCGTATCCTATACTATTCTTAAGGTTCGTACGGGACTTTCGAATATCGTAATTTCGTCGATTCTTGCTTGTAAATGCTCGTTCAACATTTATAACATCTCCATGATAAGTAAACACATGTAATTCAATTTAAATACACTTATTTGCATATGAACTTACCTCGTAGTCGGAATAGAGGAACCGAATCGACTATTTGATAACTTTCGATTTCCCTCGATCTAAATCCGATTTCTTTCATTCTTGATCCATATAAATTCAAAATTAAATATTTTATTCCTAAATTCATTCAATTTCATCCAAAACACACAATTTGGGACATTTTACACATTAACCCCTATAATTTCACATTTTCTTAATTTAGTCCCTATTTCATAAAAATACAATTTATAACAATTTCAACTAAACCCAAGCTAGTCGAATATCTATAGGCTCCATAACAGCTAATATTTATCAATATTTCACACATTTACCACACATTTTATACTTTTCACAAATTAGTCCCTTTTATGCAATTTCACTAAAAATCATTTTACAAAACATGATAATCTATAAAAAATAAACTCATTTTTCATCATAAAACATTCAAGAACACATGAATTCATCAATAGAAACTTTAAAAATCATCAACACTTTCAAAAATTGAGGCATGGGCTAGTTAGTACTCAAAGCAACGATAAAAAAAAGTCAAAATCATCAAAATTCGATCAAAAATCATACCTTAATCAAGATGAACAATGGTCGAACCTTCAAAGCTCTCAAAACCCTTATTTTATTTTTTTTTCGGCTGAAAATGGAAAAGATGAACACATTTTAACTTTGGTTTTGATTAATTATGATTTATTTAACCAATTACTAAAATGACATTATTTAGTAACATTTAAAAACACATAATGGATGGCTATTCATGTCAATTTCCACTATCCATGGTCTATTTACAATATAAGGGCTTCACATTTAATAATCCATGGCAATTAGACGCTTGTATAAAATAGAATGTAACTTTTGCATTTTACGCGATTTAGTCCTTTTTCTCAAATTGAGCTATTAAACGATAAAATTAACTCACGAAATTTTCACACATATATATTCATATACTGTAAACACAAAAATAATATTAAAATAATTTTTTGACCTCAGATTTGTGGTCCCGAAACCACTGTTCTGGTTTAGCTAAAATCGGGCTGTTACAATGTATATATATATGTGTATTGGTCTTTCGATGTGTATTTGAATATTGATAAAAGATGCTTGTTATGAATAGGTATTATGGATATCAAATGGTTGAGTTTTGAATGTTGGTATGCTAGTGAATATAGGCAAATAATGCATATTTTTAAGTGGTTATATTGATGATTTGTGAAAGTGAGGCTTAGTAAGAATTTGAATGGTATATTGTGGTATTGGTGTGTTTTTTTTATTTTTTTGGTATTGAAATGGTATGATTTAAGCTTGGTTGGAGTTGATTTGAATGTTTAATTATGCCATGTTTTGGTGCCATTTTGTTTGGTGTAGGTGTATCCTAAATTGGGCGGCATAATGGCTTGGTAAATAGTCTATTTTTGTCCACGTAGGCAGAGACGCGGGCGTGTGTCTCAGCCGTGTGTGACACACGGTCAGGTTACAATACCGTGTGTCCCTTGGTGTGTAATTAAAAATCAAGCTAGTATGCTCCACACGACCCAACACACAGGCGTGTAACTTGGCTGTGTGGCATAAGTTAGTATACCCTACAAGTTCGGCATGACCTAGCACACGGGCATGTGAGTTCATTTCAAAAGGACACACGGGTTGGTCACATGGACGTGTGGTTGGCCGTGTAACCCAAGTCAGGGAGTTACATGAGGTCGGACACGATCTGGGACATGGCCATGTGATCCCATTTCGAATGTCCATAATGCTTGTGACACGGGCATGTCACATGGCGGGGCCACATAGGCGTGTTTCCCCTGTATTTTGCAAAATTTTCTAAGTGTTCCTAAAATTTTCTGAGTTATCGCTTTAGTCCCAAACCATCCTAAATGTATGTTTTGGGCCTCGTAGGCACGTATTAGGGACGTTATGAATGAATGTGAATGTTTTATATTTGAAATGGAAAAATGTATGAGAAATATTTGTTTAATTGTAGAAATATTTGTTTAATTGTGTAATAAGTCTGGTAATACTCCGTAACCTTATTTCGGCGTTGAATACGGGTGAAGGGTGTTACATGAAACAAAAGTCTTCTATCCACTACCGGGCTATCCTATTTATAGATAACTCACATCCAAATCTCACTCAGGATTAACTCTAATCAGTTATCATTCTCATACGCTTCCACTAATTAATCGCATTCTACAAGGCTCCTAGGTGTCCTAATTACTGGCATGTTGTAACACCCCTAACCCAAATCTGTCATCAGAATAGGGTTACAGAGTATTATCGAAGTTTACAAATTAAACAGATAGAAAATGCAAACATTCATATCATATAGCATTCATGTTAAAAAAATAAATCAAAATCATTTATATTATCCCTTATACGAGCCCTTGAGGCCCCAAATTATACATTAGAAACAAATCGAGACTAAATCAAAAAAGCAAAAAAAATTTCGGTAACATTTAAAAGTTCTCTACACTGTAGGGGTCACACGGCCGTGTACCATTCCGTGCCCGTGCCCGTGTGAGTATACTAACTTGGGTCACACGGCCAAACCACACGCCCGTTTGCTAGGCCATGTGAACATACTGACTTGCAAACATTTACAAGCTACAGGAGACGCACGACCGTGTCACCTAGCCATGTGTCACAAACGGCTGAGACACACGCCTGTGTGGATGAAAATAGGCTATTTTACAAGTCGTATTTCTCAACCAATTTTGTGTCAACCTACAATCAACATATGCACATGATCCATATAAAACAAATATGCGCAACCCAAAATGTTCCAAAACACAAGCCAAATAAGTGGCTAATCTCAAAAAAATACATATAGGCCAACATTAACTAGTATACCTATATATGGAACAACCCATTTTCGGTGAGATCGAAATAGTGGTTTCAAGACCACAAATCCAAGCTAAAAATAAAAATTTATTTTATTTTATTTTATGGTTGATATCATGATTGGAAGGTCACATGAAAACTTTGGTATGAAAATTTTACGAATTGTGTGTTTAATTAGGGAAAGGACTAAATTGCATAAAATGTAAAAGTTGGGTTCTAATAACTATAGGTATCAAATAGCTATGGAATTCAAAACTTAAGGTTGTTATATGGTAATTAGACCATTGAAGAGTTGTTAGTAGATATTTTAATGACTCATCCATGGAAAAATTAGAAAAGGGTAGGGACTAAATTAAAAATTAATGGATGATAATTAATTAAAAAGAAAAATCATCTATTTTCATATCATCTTTCCCAATTTTTTCTATGGAAACCCTAGGAGAGAGGAAGAAAACTTTTCAAGCTTAATAAGGTATGAAATCAAGTCCCGTTTTTAGTAATTTCTATATTTTTTGAATCGGGATAGTCTAATCTCTCTATTTAGGGGATTTATTTGAAATGTTATCAATGTATGAAATTTGGGTCATGGATGAATATGCTGAAAATTAGAAATTTTTGGTAGAAAATGAAAATTTATTCATAGATAAATAACTTTTACAAAGCAATTTTTGATGAAAATTTAAGTTAGGGACTAAAATGAAAAAGTGATAAAACCCATGAAAAATTCTAAAATTTGTGAAATATATGTGCTGTTAGTGTAATATATAAATTTTGGTTAGGCTTAGAAAGAGGGTTAAATTTCATTTTTCAGGCCTAGGGACGAAATCAAAATTTTTGAAAAAGATAAGGGTAAAAAGGTAATTTTGCCTAGAATGTAATAGGATGCAAATGTATATGAAATATGATAGATTAATAGTTAAATTTACCCATATAGATCCAGAAAGACCAACCACAGAACTAGATCAAGGAAAGCAAAAGGTTTCGGATTAGTTGAAATTCAAATACAAACTATTTTCAAGGTAAGTTCAAGTAACTTAAAATGTATGTTAATATGTTTGAATTGAATTGCATGATTGTGTTGATATGTGTGAGATGATATATACATAATGAAATAGCCTAAGTTGTGTTATATGGACGAATTATCATGTTCCAGTTGAATGTTGAATTTCGATAGGTTAAGAATAATAGTGCACATGTTGCAGATAGAATTTAGCCCGGACGGGTAATTTTAATGCAAGCCCTCTTGAGCTTAGGTTATAACTTGGATTTAGCCCGGACGGGTAATCCAAATTAAACTCTCTAGAGCATATGCTACGGATAGGAATTAGCCTGGACTGGTAATCTTACTGTAAAATGTACGGCTCAAGAGTGTACCTTATTTCTATGTACTCTAATGGGTACTTTCGCACATATGTATATTACCCGAACATCCATCGAGATTTCAATAGTTCGAGGGAAAAGACTTTTGAAGTGTGTAAAGGTGAAATTAATGGAAGCTTATAATGTGATGAGCTCATCTATATTTACTTGTTATTCATATGAGATTATGTGACTAACTTGTTGAATAAGTATATGTGTTTAGGTAACTTACTCAAAATCGATGGAATGTTAATTTATGTATGCTTGTATTAATAAATATGACCGGTAAGTTTATTTTTTGTTATACGAACTTACTAGGCTTAAAATGCTTACTCCGTTTTATTTTCCCTGTTTTATAGTGCTCAAAGCTTGCAAAGGTTGGAAGTCGGTCGGAGCAGTCATCACAATATCCACTATCTCATTTTGGTACAAATAGAAATCTCATTTTAGTATAATGGCATGTATAAGCTTATTTGGCCAATGATAGATTGTAATTGTTGTTTTGTAATCTAGCCATTGAAGTGGCTAGTGATGATTTAATTTGGCTATCTTAAAAGTTATGTTTTGGTAATTATACAATTGCTTATTGTGTGTTGGTTTGATGGAATTATGTTATCATATAAGTTTATGATAAGAGTAAGTTTATACCCTTTTAATGCATGAAATAATACCATATGATTAATGTCAAATTTTATGTGAATATGATGTTGGATTGGTGGATATATGCTTGTGAGTTTTGGTGCAGGAAAATGGTAATTTTTGGGTGACAAGTGAAGCTAGGAAATGGCCTTATTTTCTCCACACGGGTAGACAAACGGGCGCGTGTCTAAGCAGTGTGTGACACACGGCCTAGTAACATGGGCATGTGGTTAGGCCGTGTGTCCCTTGCATCTTAAAAATGAGAAATAGAATTCTCAGAATTGGGCACACGGGCAGAGACACGGGCATGCGTCTCAGCCATGTGGTTGACATGGCCTTGAACACGGGCGTGTTACACAGCCGAGTGAAAACTGCACCTAAATTTCAAAAATAAAATTTGCCACACAACCTAGCACACGGGCATGTGACTTGGTTGTTTGACTTCAATTTCTTCATGCCTTAAAATTTAGAGAGTTACACGGGTTAGGGACACGGGCGTATGAGCCTTGCAACCTTGGAAAATTTTTGAAATGTTGTAAAATTTTTTATGAGTTTTCAATAAAGTCCCGATTCGATTCTAATGCTTGTATTGGACCTCGAGGGTCCAATTAAGGGACATTTTGAATGTTCTCAGTAAATGAATAGTAATCTATGTAAATAAACTGTAAAGTGTTCTGGATATTTCGGTAATGCTCTGAAACCCTATTTCGACGACGGATATGGGTTTGGGGTGTTACAATACATGCCATTATAACCAAAATCAAAACATCCGAAAGTATCGATAGAATTGATGGATAGTGTGATATAGCTCCGACAAGCTTCCATCCCAATCGAGCTTCTGATAATCTGTAAAGTAAGGGATAAACAACTACATAAGCAATGAATGCTTAGTAAGCTCGTACAAACTTTAAACATAATATTCCAATTCAATAATAAACTTTATATGATAAATACAAAGCTATACCAATACCTCAAGATTTATCAACCACATAACCACTAACTCATAAATAAGTCAACATCATATATCTGTTCATCCCTAACATAATAATATTTTATAAAACGTTTTACACCGTCATTAACATTTTCATAAAACTACGAATAAATTCCTTTACTTATTTTCCATTTTATTTACTAAACATAAACTTAAATAACAACATCAATTAACTAATTAATATATTTATTCATAACATAGGTAAGTTCAACCATAACATACGTAATTTATCATATATAAGTACATTATTCAACTCACCAATCCCTTTTTCATCATATCACATTTCAATTATGAACTTATCGTTTCATTTGTATAATACCAGACATAAGCATATACATCAATCATAATCTCAAGCTTGACATAAGCCTAATCACCATCATCAATACATAAGTTAGTGTATTTATGTATATAACTCATTTTCATGTATCAAATCACTATCCTATTTTCAATTCTCATACAATATCATCCAATATCAAGCATAGTACCGTTTTATTTAATTACCCCTATTAACACGACTCGGGCTTAGACAAATACACGAATCCAACCAACACACTAGTTTGGCACCCAGTGCCTCATCGGATAAATCCGAAGTAATATGCGCGTAGCGCTATATACATTTGACACCTAGTGTCTTATTGGTTAAACCAAAGTAAATTGGCACCCAGTGCCTCATCGAATCGATGTCAAAGAAATCCCTGAACTCTTTCAATCCTATGGCATGTCATCTATATCCAACTCAGCCCCATATAGTTAATAGGGTTTAATTTCACTTCCAAATACAACCAATATCCAGTTATCATATTTGCACATTATCACATTTACACATATATACATATATTCCTTTCAAATTCAAATAATCAACACATTCATAATTTATATAAAATCAATCCATTTCAATTAACTATCAAATGTCAACCTTTTTAATTCATATATATTAGCACATCATTTCAACATCATTTCGTACTATACTCAAATTACACATCCTAACATCTTTTATTTGATTAACAATGTCCCAATTCACACAATTTCTATATAAATAACTATTCACATATCAAACCACAATTGTTTATACGTTGACATTAGCCATTCAATACTCAATTCATGAGTACATAACTCATGTATCTCATTTAGTCACAACATATCTCATTTTCATTTATGTTGGGGTCAATATTCAATAATTAACAAATCTTTCAAATTCATTAAACAATTTACCTTATCGAGGTTTTTCTTACGAATAACAACTTACGGATAAGAGTAAATCATCAACAGAAGCTCATAAAGCTGGTCGACCAGAACACGCCAACAAAAGCTTATAAGAGCTTAACAGAAGCTCGTGAGAGCTGAACATAAGCTCGTGAGAGCTGAACAGAAGCTCGTGAGAGCTGAACAGAAGCTTGTAAAAGTTGATCCACCCAATCACTCCAAACAGAAAGTAAAACATGAGAGTTTGCAACAAATGCTAAACCTCAGTTTAATTGGGTAATATGCCGATATCTCCTTCCAATATCACCATACACCAATTTACGAATGTACTCAAATCTCGCATTCAATTCAAAACGAATATCCAATTCGATATTATAATTCAAACAATAATTCATTTTAACAATAGAATAAATGCATAATAACATTCATAAAATTTATACAAATATTAAATTTTAACCATACGAACTTACCTAGCTAAATTGTAGAAATACCAAGATTTAAAGGCATTTTGGTAATTTTCCATGTTCCTCGACTTTCCACCCGATCTTGATCTAAATTAATAATTTTATTCAATTTATTAATTTATACAATAAAACAATCCATTTCATGCAATTTGGTCATTTTTATAAAGTTGCTCCTAAAATTTTACTTTTATTCAATTTAGTCCCTGAGCCCAAAACCTAAAAATTAACCATTTTTAATGAAAAACCATGCTATAAAAATATTCATGGCATTCAATAAATCCTATTTTTGCAATAAATTCAAGCAAACCTTATATTTTTACCATTTCAATAATTTAGTCATTAATTGGGAAATTCATCAAAAATCACTTAATAAAATACTTTTAAATAACAATTAATATCTAAAATTCATCATTTAACAACTAAAATCATATAGGTTCATCAATGGAAACATTCAAAATTTTTAATAAAATAAAAAACTAAGGTAAGGTTTAGTTGGACCTCATTGTAACAATCTCAAAAACATAAAAATTACAAGAAATGGATAAGAATTGAACTCACATGAATAAAAAATTAAAGAACCAGCTTAAGCTCTCTTCAATGTCTGTTCTGAACCAAAAATTGAAGAAAATGTCTAGAAACTTTCCAATTTCCAATTTGTTTTATTTTAATTTCACCAAAATTACAAGTTTGCCATTGAATGCCTTTATTTTATTTTATTTTTTCTTATGTTGCCTCATCTTTTATTTTAGGTTTAATTGTTTCTTAAGTCTTCCCTAATTTAATAATCAAGCCATTTAATCACTTAATATTATAATTAGCAAGTTTTGCATCTTTTCCAATTTAGTTCTTTTTTATTAATTAACTATCGAAACGTTAAAATTTTTCAACAAAACTTTAATACTACCTTAATGACACTCTGTAAATATTTTTATAAATATTTACGGATCGGTTTATAGAAATAAGATCACGATACCTCACTTTCTAAAACCACTTGACCTAATAAATCATTATAAAACACAAATTACTAATTCAAAAACTTTTTTAAAACTATATTTGACTCGTAAATATTAAATATATTTAATATTTACGAACTTACTTGTCGAATTTGGTGGCCTCGAACCACTATTTTTGGCACCACTAAAAATCGAGCTATTACACATGTTACCTCCACTATGATGCTAAATGATTTAAACGTGTCCCACTAACTACTACACTTACATCAGCAGCGACAAAAAACTTATTAGCGGGAAAGTTCGCCTAATAAGGTTCTCACCACAACCAAGAACTTGTCATTTCGCAAAGTGGAACTTTGTAGTACTGGCGAAATTCTATGAAATACTTTGCCATGAAGTTACCATTCTAAATGCTAAGAAGTGCATTTAAGCAAATAATATCTCGCCAATTGTACCCTTCTATGACTATGCGTCATCTCCATATATTCGTACATTCATACCATTATTATTTGTTTGGTCATACTTTATCCCTTTCATGATTTCCCTTAACTATTCCTATTACATAGGGCCTCACAAGTAAAATCCTTTTGGTTCACCATAACACTTCTTATAGAGCTTTTTTTTTAGAACCCATCGAGCTAGGGTGTACAAGCGTTTTTCGAGGAATTTCTTATGCTTAGCTAGATCCTTATGTCTTACTTGCTCAAATATCCTCAGAATAAGTGTTATAGTATACATACAACTATGTTATTCATACATTAGTCTCAGAATATCAGATAGCTTTCATACGATCAAATTCAACTGTTCATACAATGAGAAAATCAGTAATAGTGTTAAACAACATTTACGACCTCAAAAATAGGTTTCGGGCCCTAATTACATGACACATGGCCTGATTACACGCCCATATGCCTTACCTGTATGGTTTTGAAACTTAAACAGTGAGTTACATGGTCTAGACACACGCTCGTGTCCTTTCCCGTGTGTCTCACATGGCCTAGGTACATGCCCGTGTTCCTGACCGCGTGGTTCTATACCACAAACAATAAGTTACACTGCCTAGGCACATGCCTGTGTCTCTAGCCGTGTGGTTTTATACCACAAGCAGTGAGTTACACTGCCTAGATACACGCCCGTGTCCGTTGCCTGCGTGAACCCTGGACTAACATAGCCATACACAGCCTAAACATACGTCCGTGTCCCTGCCCATGTGACCTCAAATAAACAAACAATGAGTTACATGGCCAATCACACGGCCTGCCACACAGTCGTGTAGCGTCGATAGCCACCAGTTTTATACGACTGAAACTTGCCAAAACTAAGGTTTTTGATACGCGCCTAGTTTCGCTTTAACGGGAAAACAATACAGAGATTACCCAGAACCTAATTAAACATTCAGTAATCAATCATTTGATTAAAACGACTAAATAACTCAACATTAATACACAGTCAATTTTGTCAAATAATCAACATGAGGGAACTTCAATGACTAACACTTATCGATGAGTCAACCGTGCTAAGTCAGCACAACACGGAAAGGGTCGCTTCCCTCTGTACTCACTAAGGGGCAAAACAGCTAATTAACAGAGGGTGTAAACAAAACAATCAGATAATTCCCAATTTAACAACGCAACAAAAATCTAACCAAACCTCGTAGAAGTCAAAGGATTCCGACAGAACTTATACAAAAATCTTTCAAAAACTTAAATATCTCTCTAATTTTCGATAATCACTTGTTGAACACACTCGACGAGGAGAAATTAAAGAAGTAAAACGAAGAAAGGAAAAAAATGAGAAGAAGAAAGATACAGATGTTAACCAAATTTTTAATAAAAATTGTCTTAACCACCAACATACCTCCGACAACTAGCAAAAATTCTCTTAACGCATATGATGGGATTTGAACTCAGGACCACACATAATATAAATAGATGCTTAACTAGTGAACCAGCAAGCTCATTCTTGGCATAGATTCTTACAGAACTACCTTTAACCATATATCACATGGACAGGGATTGTTCTAAAAGAATAAAACTTTTAACAACGTAATTCGAACTTCAGACCTAAACACAAAAGCAGAGTACAGAACTAGAGATACAAAAATCTAATTATTGCAGATTCTCACAATTAAATTTTTAATATTTTAGGGTGTTACATGTTATTTGTACCTAACATCAGTCAATATTTGTTGAGTGTTGGCCAGTTAATTCAAAAGGGTTTCAAAGCTATCTTTGAAACAATCAATGTTTAATCAAATATGCAAATTGCAACGAAGTATTCAAAGTAAAAATGAAAAGAAAGAGCTTTGCGCTTGATCCATTAGAAGAGCAAGCCGCGTTCTCCTCAAAAAATGTTCATGCTGAAGTTTAGTACAAGAGGCTTCGACATTTCAATCATGCAACTAAAATTTTGAAACAGATCAACCTTGAAGGTACTTTTGTAGGATATGCAGGTTTGAAATTTGGAATAAAGAAGAATCAAAATGGGTACTGGAAATTTAGCAAGCCTAAAGACTTGAACGACTCTTCTGCTATTAGATTCCCAGACAGGCTACATCATGAGAAAAAATTTATACCAATGAGTAGCAGCGCTACCAGAAGTGGTAAGGATGGTGAAGATGCTAGCGTAAATTAGGATGCAGGTGGAACTTGTGACTTTACAAGCAACGAGATTGAACTTGATTCTATGTCCCTGAATATAAATTCAACATATGAATTTATTGACCAAAGTTAATCTACACCAACAGGAAATGCACAGGTTATTGTTCTTAGGGATTCAAATAAAGACAGTGAGATATTGATATCTCCTCCTACAGTCTATAACCAAAATGATGGTGGGGGACTCGATTCTTCGATTACACCTTTTAGAATTTCTCATTCATGTTCAAAGGAACCACCTCTTAGACCTGCTGCTAATTTGGGTCTTTTTACTCCCAATGATGAATTTGACATGCCTTTGTTGGTCATCACATTTGGTCGAGAAACAATTTCTATTCTGAGCTCCACTAAACAATTAACTACAAAAAATGTATTTGTTATTCAGATACAACATCCACGATCATGGTTGGATAGGTTTGATTTAGTGATTACTTCCCAACATGATTATTATCCATTGACTCCTCACGGACAAAGACAAATTCCTTGGTTTCCTCAGAGGTGGATAAATGTAACAGCCCGATTTTGTGCCTAGTCAAAACAGTGGTTTTGGAACCACTAACCCGAGGTCAGAGAAATAATTTTTAATATTATTTTATATCTGATGACATGTTTATAAAGGTGCATGAAAATTTGGGTGATTTAATTTTAGCGTTTGTAAGCTTAATTACGAAAAAGGACTAAATCGCATAAAGTGCAAAAGTCCTATTTTGATAGCTAAGGGTGTCAAATAGCTATAGAACTAAAATTAGGGGTCTTTAAAGGGAAAATAGACACCTTAAAAGTTGATGGCCGGCCATAGGGGACAAGAAATTCAAATGGTCAAATGGGTAGGTGACTTAATGTATAATAAAATATTACCCTAGTGTCTAGCCATCATCTTTTTCATTTCTTCCTTCTATTCCACCGAAATTTTCAGCAAAAATGGGGTTTTTGGGAGCTTGAAATTTTAGCAACTTGTAACCCTCACAAGTAAGATACCTTGATGGTTTTTCTTGAATATTTTTGTACTTTTGAGATCCTTTGATGGTTTTTCTTGAATATTTTTGTACTTTTGAGATCCTTGTAGCATGAGCTTTCTAACAAGGGGGCTATTTTGCATAATGGTTGAAAGTCTAAGGTTTTTCCATGATATTCTACATGTTGATTTCTAAAAATTTTTGGAGGAATATGCATCATGGTTGTTAAATAAACAACTTTTGTGAAGTAGTTTTTATGTAAACCCCAACTAGGGACCATATTGCATAAGTTGTAAAATAGAGGCTACATGTGTGTAATAAAGAGAATTGTGGGCTGCTTCTAGTGTAAAAAAATTATTTGGCTAGGCTTGGTTAGTGAGAAAATATGATAAAAATCGATTTCTGGGCCTAAGGGTAAAATAGTCATTTTTTGAAAGTCTAAGGGCAAAATGGTCATTTTTCCCAAATTATAAATTATTAAGCATTTACATTTAATTGATGATTAAATGACTAAATGTTGCCATTTTAGAGCAAGAAATACAAAATCCAAACTTAGACCGGGGGAAGGCCAAGCAAGTAGATTAAATCAACTAGTCGCCCCATTTTGAGTGCCGAGGTAAGTTGTATGTAAATAATACAACTACATTGTTATTATATGTGTTTGAATTGATATAGCATAAATTGCTTAATTGTGGTAATGAAATTACATGATGATAATTGAGATAATGGAACTCCCGAGTGAACATTAGGAACAAATCGGATATTCGTGCCATGACATTTGGGTCATTTGTGTGCTAGTGTAAGACATGTCTGGGACATGCATTGGCCACATTATGAGAACCAGTGTAAGACCATGTCTGGGACATGGCATCGGTATTGAGATGAGAGCTAGTGTAAGACATGTTTGGGACATGATTCGGCCTTGAGATGTAAGCTAGTGTAAGACATGTCTGGGACATCATCAGCTACGAGATGTGTCAGTGTAAGACCATGTCTGGGACATGGCATCGGCATCGAGATGTGAGAGCCAGTGTAAGACCATTTCTAGGACATAACGTCAGCCTCGATTTCGATAGTCACTGTAAGACCATGTTTGGGACATGTCATCGACTAGATGGATGAGCCAGTGTAAAACCATGCTTGGGACATGGCATCGACATTACACCCTATGTTTAAGGCTTAGTGAATATTTGATAGCATGCTGTGAGTGGTACAGGTACCTATTGAAATGTATGAGATGTGAGCTCAATATATGCTATGTGAATTGTATTGGATAGTGATGAGTAAGTTATCCTTATGCCTACTTTCGTATTATGAGCATGATGATGAATGGTAAAGTTATTGTTATATTCATTTGCATGCAACTTACTAAGCTTTATGCTTACTTTCTATTTTCTTATAGTGCCGCCTAACTAGCTCGAGGATCAACAAACGTTGAAGGTATCGATCACACTATTAGATGAAGCACACGGTATAATTAGACTTAATGTTTTGAGTATGGCATGTATAGGAATTTAGACTTTTGAGTTTTGTGGCACTATTAATTGGCCAAATGTGATGGCTTACTTCAACATTTGGTTCATTTTGTATAAGGTCATGAAAAATGACTAATTTTGGAGGTTATCATATGAATGCAAGATAGTCTTTCACGAATGTTAAATTGATGGTATGTTTGAATATATGAAATATACATAAGCCTTAGCTATGGTTGTTTGGCTGAGAAATCATATTAAGTTAGATTTTGAACTGTTGGTTGACATTAGATTGTGTTTCAAGGTGGCAAAAGGCTTGGTAGATAGCCTTTTATTATCCATATGGGTAGACACATGGGCGTGTGTCTAGGCCGTATGTGACACATAGCTAGCCCCATAGGCGTGTTGTCCGGTCGTGTGTCCCTTACACGTAAAATTTTTAAGACAGTATGCATAGTTGTAAGCACACGGGCAGAGACACGGCCGTGTGTCTCAGCCGTGTGGAGGACATGGCCTCTGGTTACAGGCTTGTGCCTTGGCCGTGTGCCCTAAATTAGATACTGACGTTAGAAATAGAATGTCAAGGTTTTTGGGCACGGGCGTGTCATGGCCGTGCGAAAGACACAGGCGTGTGTCAGACAGTGTGAAAACCCCTGTAGGTTCGAATTTAGAATTTAATTCACACGGACATGGGACATGGGCGTGTCCCTAGATGCTATGTGTGTCACACGAGCCATAAGCACAGCTATGTTATAATAACCGCGTGGGCGTGTTGCCCTTCCACACGGGCGTGTGCCCTGTTTCAAGAGTTATTTTTTAAAGTTAGCTCAAGGACCCCGAGTTGGTCCCGAGTATTTTCCAATGGATGTTTGGGATCTCGTAGCCCCATACTAAGGAGTTTAGACAAAGATCGAGAAATTTTTTAAATTTGACCGAGTCTTAATGACATTAAAATGACTAGGTGCTTGTGATTAAGTGTGGTAATACCTTGTATCTCGTTTTGACGTAGGGCTCGAGTGTGGGGCGTTACATTTAGCGTTATCAGAGCAATAGTTTAGTCGATTTTAAGACTAATCTAGCATGAGTATGAGTCTAACTATGCATGCCCTAATTGTATATTGATAGTGTGACGACTCCTGACGAGATAAATTATGCTTTCATATAGTAAATGGATCCTAACGTAGCTACGACGGATGACGTGGAAAGTAATGCGCCAGCTCTCACTGAAGGGACTGCGCCAGTAGATAGTGGGCTCGTGAAAATGAGTCAGGGTGGAGAGGCTAGAGAAGCTTACCTCCACATGATGAACGCTTGGTACATGGAGTTTGTTCGTGCGAATCTGAACACTCTACCTCCCCCACCTCCTCCGATTCCTCAATATGCCCTTATAGCTCCACAAGGAATGAATATGGTTAGGAGAGAGAATGCTCAATGTAGATAAAATAAAAAAGCAAGGGACCGAGGAGATTCGGGCAAATATTGGTGATAACACCGAAAGGGCTGAGTTTTGGTTGGAAAATACCATCAGGGTATTCGATGAACTATCGTGTACGTCAGAGGAGTGTGTGAAGTGAGTAGTGTCACTCCTATGAGATTTGGCTTACCAATAGTGGAATACTCTCGTATCAATCGTACCGAGAGAGCGGATAACGTGGGAATTCTTTCAGGAAGAGTTCCGAAAGAAGTATATTAGCCAAAGGTTTATAGACTAGAAAAGGAAAGAGTTTTTAGAGTTGAAGTAAGGACGTAGGACGGTGACTGGATACGAGCGTGAGTTTGTAAGACTTAGCAAGTATATGCGAGAGTGCGTATCTATAGAAGCCGTTATGTGCAAGAGGTTTGAAGATGGTTTGAACGATGACATCCGTTTATTAGTTGGCATCTTGGAGATAAGGGAATTTGTGGTGCTCGTGGAGAGAACATGTAAGGCTGAGGAATTGGTCATAGAGAAGAGAAAAGTTGACATCGAATACCGAAACTCAAGGAAAAGATAGATGGGAAAGTCACAGCAGACCTCATCTAAGAGATTGACAGAGTTTTTTTACCCAATCCAATGCGTCAATAGGGTTCTCAAACAAGAGCAAGAACAGGCAACACACGGCGTCTAAAGCTCAAACCACTTCTATTGCTAGTGTTGGTAGTGCTCGGCCAGATAGGCAAGAGTGTTCATAATGTGGTAGGTGTCATTTCAGCGAGTGCCGAGGGAATGAGAGGGGTTGCTTCAAATGTGGATCCCTAGACCACTTCATCCGAAACTATCCCGAATTAGAAGATAAAGAGAAAAAGCAAGATGTGAGGGTGAATAGTGCTCCTTCAAGGGTAGACCACATAAGAACCTTGGAAGTGGGGCTAGCAGCAGAGGTGCTCTTAGAGATACAGCTGTGAGGTCCGAGGGTCAAGCGCCTACAAGGACTTATGCCATTCGTGCTCACGAAGAGACATTTTCACCAGATGTGATTATGGGTACTTTTTCTCTTCATGATATTTCTGTTGTTGCTTTAATTGATCCAGGGTCTACCCATTCTTATGTCTGCATGAAATTAGTACCCAGTATGAATATGTTAGTTGAACCTACTGAATTTGTAGTAAAAGTGTCTAACCCATTAGGCAAGCATGTATTGGTTGACCAAGTATGTAGAAATTGTCCCTTGACAATTAAGGGTCATATTTTTCCGGCTAACCTCATGTTGTTACCGTTTGATGAATTCGATGTAATCCTTGGAATGGATTGGTTAACTTCTCATAGTGTTGTAGTGGACTGTGGAAGGAAAACTATTGAGTTGAAATGTGAAGACGGGAATGTTCTTCGGGTTGAACCAGATGAATCAAATGACTCACCTATAGTAATATCATCCATGACTGTGGAAAGATATTTAAGAAAAAGGGTATGAGTCCTACCTTGCATTTGTGTTGAATACCCAAGCGTCTGAAGTGAAAATGAAGACAGTGTCGTTGCTATGTGAGTATCTGGATGTGTTCCTAAAAGAGTTTCCCAAATTGCCTCCAACTAGAGAAGTTGGTATCCCGTTGGTCCCTGGTACGACACCTATCTCGATCACTCCGTATAGGATGGCTCTGACGGAATTAAAAGATTTAAAAGTACAGTTGTAAGAACTAATTAATCAGAGTTTTGCAAGACTGAATTTTTGCTCGTGGGGTGCTCCGGTACTTTTTGTGAAGAAAAAAGATGGGTCGATGAGGTTATGTATAGATTACAGACAGCTCAACAAGGTGACTGTGTAGAACAAGTATCCTTTGCCAAGAATCGATGATCTGTTCGATCAGTTAAAGGGAGCCACCGTGTTTTCTAAGATAGACTTAAGGTTAGGCTATTACTAGTTAAGGGTTAAGGAGCAAGATGTACCGAAAACTGCTTTTCAGACGAGGTATGGCCACTATGAGTTCCTCGTCATGCCCTTTGGCTTAACGAATGCCCCGATGATTTTTATGGACTTAATGAACCGTATTTTTCAACCATATTTGGATAAGTTTGTAGTGGTCTTTATTGACGACATACTAATTTACTCATGTGATAAGAGTGAGCACACGGAGCATCTGAAAATGGTTTTACAAACCTTGAGAGATAATCAGTTATATGCCAAGTTCAGTAAGAGTGAATTTGGGCTTAAAGAGGTTGGATTCCTAGGACACATCGTGTCAGAAGATGGGATCAGAGTTGACCCGAGTAAGATCTCAACTATTATTGAGTGGAAACTGCCGAAGAATGTGACAGAGGTTCGAAGCTTTCTGGGTTTGGTGGGATATTATAGAAGATTTGCAAATGGAATCTCTATGATAGCCACTCTGATGACAAGGTTGTTACAAAAGGATGTCAAGTTCGAAAGGTCAGAGAAGTGCCAACAGAGTTTCGAGAAATTAAAGGCCTTATTGACCGAAGCTCAGATTTTAGTGCAACCAGAATCGGGGAAAGAATTTGTGGTTTATAGCGACGCCTCCTTAAATGGATTAGGGTGCGTGCTCATGTCAGAAGGCAAAGTGATAGCATATGCTTTGCGACAGCTAAATCCACACAAGAAAAATTATCTGACGTACGATTTGGAGTTGGACACCATCGTGTTCGCATTGAAAATTTGGAGACATCATTTTTACAGCGAGAGATGTCGAGTGTTCACCGACCATAAAATTCTCAAGTATTTGATGATTTAGAAGGAGTTGAATCTACGGCAAAGAAGATGGTTGGAGTTGAATCTACCCGCGAAAGGCGAATGTAGTCATCGACACTTTGAGTAGAAAGTTATTGTTCGCCTTGAGGGTTATGAAAACTCAATTAACTATGATTGATGACGGTTCAATTCTAGCTGAGATGAGAGCTAGACCGATGTAACATCCCGAAATAGGGCCTAGTCAAAATAGTAGCTTCGGGACCACAAATATGACATCAAAATATTTATTTTATGATTATTATGAGGTCTAGAATATGAGAATATGCATGTGTTAAGATTCCATGAAGAAATTCTTTGAGTAAGGTGTCCAATTAGAGATTAGGGACTAAATTGAATAAATTGTAAAACTTGGATTCTAGAAGCAACTTGTATGAAATTGCTTTAGATTATAAATTAGAAGGACTTAGAGAGCAATTTACCCAAGTTCTAAATTTTTGGACAAAAATGGGCCTGCATGGATGAAATTTTAAAGAAATGGCTTAAGGGCATTTTGGTCATTTGGCATTTTAATGAAATAAAATGGGAAAATGAACCAAAATCAGCTCATTTTGTTCTCCATGCTGTCGAAACTTCAAGGGACTCCATAGCTAGGGTTTTCAACATTTTCAAGCTCAATAGTAAGTGCACCCAAGCCCCGTTTTTAATATTCTTTGTATTTTTGAAATCCCGGTAGCTTACTCTCTCCATTTCTACCCATATTTCATGCTAGGGTTCATGTTTAAAAATTTACCCATGCATGAGTTACTTGTATTTTGATGGTTTATGAAGGAATATGAAAGTTGAAGGTGTGTCAAACATATTTTCCTAGGTGATTTTCATGAAAAACCCCTAAAGGGACCTTTTTGCAAAAGTTGTTAAATATGTGGTAGAAATATGAAAATAATGGAAAATGTGGGCTTCCATAAGAGGGAAAAGTGTTCGGCTAGGCTTGGGTAAGAAATAAATTGCATGTGTTTCATTATACGAGCCTAGGGACTAAATCATAAAAATGTGAAAGGTTAGAGGCAAAATGGTCATTTGGACCGGGGGTGAAATTTAGGCTCAAAAAGTACAATGTGATATGTTAATGATTCAATTTTATTGTTATAGAGCCCGAGGAACAAATTCCGGAGGTCGACCAAGGAAAGCGAAAGGTTTCGGAGTAACCGAAACACAACACCGAAACGAGTATCAGGTAAGTTCGGATAACTTAAAGTAAACTCAAAATGTGTCTAATTATATGATTTATGAATGCATGATGATTGCATCTATTAATGGCATGAAATCATATGAAATGCATCTTTGTTAATGAATTGCTGGAAAATGTCTCTGTTGAGGTTAAAAAGGGAATTCGATGGATAAACCATGATTGACATGTGAATTGAGATCCTGCATGTGTTGCAGAGGATTTAGCCTGGACGGGTAATCCGATGATCTTAAGTATGAAAAGGATTCAGCCCGGACGGGTGTTCCTTGAATGATCGAGCCTTCCGAAGAATATGAGTGCATTATGGATTTAGCCCGGACGAGTAATTCGATTAGGGTCTGAATTTAGCCTAGACTGATAATTCAGATCTGAGCTCACTAAGGGTGTTTGTCGTTATAAGGGATTTAGCCTGGACTGGTAATCCCGACATTCACCCTATGAGTTTATTTTACAGGGGATTTAGCCTAGACTGGTAATTCTGCCGTAAGATGTGAGGTTCGCGGGAGTGCATACCTGAAATGATCATTCGTATGAATTGACAGTGATTGGATAATCCATTGAGATTTCCTAGAAACTCAACGGGACTAACACGAGGTATATGTACAACTGACATGTTGAATGATGAGCTCATCTAAGATAAAATACATGGTGTTTTGTTATGTGACTAACTCATTGATTGAGTGCATGTGATAGGGAAACCATTTTTATATTCGTTGGTTTCATTATCTAAGAAGGATGTATGCTAAATAATCAATAAGTTTACTTTGCAGTTATTCGAGCTTACTAAGCATGTAAATGCTTACCCCACTCGTTTTCCCTGTTTTCAGAGCTTGAGGACTCGTAAAGATTGGAAGATGGTTGGAGAGTCTACACACTATCAACTAATTCAGCTTTGGTGTATAGACATTTATGTTTTGTTCAATGGCATGTATAGAACTTTTGAGTATTTTGTTATATGTGTCATTTGATTTGCTGAAATGACGGCATGTAAAGTTATACTTATCTTTTTGTATATGGCCATGAAAATTGGCTTATTTTGAAGTAGGCTATGACCTACAATTCTATGCATGTTTATGTTCATATGTGATGGTTTTGTTATAATTGGCAATGAGTTATAAAAATGAGCCAATATTGAATGTGTCACTGAGACATGGAATCCCCTTAAATACAAGATGGGAATTAACCTAGCATGTATGAAACTGATGATATGAGGTTGTCATGCAATAAGGTTTATCATGGTCTTATACAAGTGTATAATTGGCCTTATCATGTGTAAAAGTAACCCATAAGTATGTTTGGTTGATGGAGGATGATCAAAGGTGTAACACCCCTTACCCATATCCAACGTCAGAGACTTTTGGAAAACTGAGAAAATTTCATCATGAAATAGGGTCACACGCCTGTGTGGCTCGGGACATGCCTGTGTCCTCAGCCCATGTAACTCTCTGTTTATGATGTCATCACAAAAATAAGGGCACACGGCCAAGGCACACGCTCGTGCCTCCAGGCCGTATCCCTTACACAGCTAAGACACATGGCTGTGTCACAGCCCGTGTGGCCAATTAAAAACTAAGTACGTGATGCAGGGGACACACAGCCCGTGTGGACAATTTTTAGGCTATTTTCCAAGCTAATTGCCACCCTTAATAACAAAATCACATGCTTACTTTTATTGACCATTAACATGGCACATTTTAACATTCAATCATCCACAAACAATACAAGATCATGGTAACCTCATATCATATTTTACATACTTAAAACATCATGCTTAGTCAAGCTCAAATTTACTAATTCTCATGCATCAAAGTTTATAAGATTACTCCCATATCACACATTTAAGCCTTAGTTATCAACACATCATCTCATCTCAATTAAACCATCAACCATTCACCACCAACAATATAACTCATTACATACACATGATCACAAGCCTCATCTCCATGACATAGGCACATGCATAATCATATAATCAACATAAGCCACAATTCATGGCTATACACAAGTTGAACTATAACCATTATAGGCCAACACATTTGGCCACATTAGTAATGACATAATTACAAAAGATAAAGCCCCTATACATGCCATAGACTTAAGTATTTGAATACTTATACCCAAAATGGTAGCTTGATAGTATGATTGAATCTCTGGTGATCTCCAACCCGAGCTAGCTAAATAAACCTATAAGAGATGAAAAGGAAGGGGAGTAAGTTATAAAGCTTAGTAAGTTCATATGAAAATAATAAGCAATTTATTAACTTGCTTCTCAAGGTAATACAACCATATTTGCATTTTTACTTATGTTCAAGTCAAGCTGTTTTCTCGAGTCATAGTCACTAATTTATTTATATCTGGAGCTACGGAACTTCAAATTAAGTTTTGCAAATTTTCAATTAAACTAACTCACATATATTCTTACCATAAAATTTTCAGAATTTTTGGTTTAGCCAATAAGTACAGTTTATTCTTTAAAATCACCTCTGTTTCGCTGCCCGCAGCTCGCCTTTCTTCACTAAAAATTAATTATCTCATAGTACGAGACTCGGATGATGTTCTTGTCTATTTTTATTAAAAATATACTCATTAAGAATTATATAAATATAAATTATAACCCATAACTATTTTTGTACAAATTTTAATGATTTTATCAATTCAGAGCTGGGGATTTTGAAATTGTTCTGACTCTATCTCACACAACTTGAAATATCTCATAATATGAAATTATTTTGCTTAAACCATTTCTTTTATAAGAAACTAGACTTAATAAGCTTAAATTCCATATTTTATTCAACCTCTAACTCACTTTCTACTATTTTTGGTGTATTTTTAAAGTCGATCATTAACTCTGTCCAAAACTGTTTTAGTAAGAAAATGATAATAACTAAATTTACCACACCTTCCTTTCTTTCAATTAGAAATCCATACATTTATAAACATACATCATTATTCACCAAATTAACACAACATCATTTCACAATGCTCATGGACTTACCATTCATGGGTTTCATATTAAGTTGAGTTTCATACATACACATACTCGATCCTTACCATTTCATACATATACATAATGCCGTTGCATCTTCGATGTCTCACACACTATGTACCATACTCGATACCTCGCAAGCTAAGTGCTATTCTGGATGTTTCACACACTAAGTGTCATCCTCAATACTTTGCACACTAAGTGCCATTTATATATATATAGCCGAAGCTATCTCAAATTGCACACCAAGTGCCACTTTTAGCCGAAGCTATTTCGAACCATACACTAAGTGCCATTTTAGCCGATAAGTCGTTAATCATAACAATAATCACGTATAGACAATGTATAAAATATCAAGTATTAAAAGCATAAATTTAACAATGCTTAATACATACGAACTTACCTCGATCGTCAAAACGTTGAAATGGATCGACTAGTCCAAAACTCTGTTTTTCCCTCGATATAGACTCGTACAAGGCTTAACTTGATCTAATCAATCAAATTCAGCTATTTCAATTCATATTCTATTCATTTTAACTCAATTTCATATTTTGGTAAAATTACTATTTTACCCTTACACTTTTGACCTTTTTACAAATTAGTCCCTAAGCTCGTAAAATGAAAATTTAGTCAATTTCATCATAGAACAAGCTATCCAAATTGCATACATGCTCATATCAGCCCATATTTTTCATTTATTCACACTTTTACCACACAATTTAATATATTTCACAATTTAGTCCAAAATTGACATTTTTGCTAAAATTCACTTAACAAAACTCAATAATCTACCATCAAAGATTTATTTTCTATCATTAAACATCAAGGCACTCAAATATTCAACAATGGCATCATCCAAATCCTTTAACAATTTTGAAATCAGAGGTACAGGCTAGCTAGAACACAAAGCAACGATCTCAAAAACTTAAAAATTATTAAAAATCGAGACAAAATGGACTTACATGCGTGAACAACCATGGCTGAACCTTCAAAGCTTTGAGAACATTATTTTCTTTCTCACATTCGGCTATTGATGAAGATGATAGCATGTAATTTGGCTTTTGTTTTATTTTATTTTATTATAATTACCAAATGCCATATTTAACCTTAATATACATTAATAATTTCCATTATACCAAGCCATGGAATTTCATTATCAAAAATTATGGAATAATTACCACTTAAGGACTCCCACTATTTAATTCCATGGCCATTTAATATCTTTAACTTATAGAACACAACTTTTACACTTTGCGCGATTTAGTCCTTTTTACTTAATTAACTATCAAAATGACAAAATTTTTCAACAAAAATTTAATACCATCTTATTGCCACTCTGTAACTATTTATAAAAATATTTACAAGTCGGTTTATAGAAATGAGGTCCCGATACCTTATTTTCTAAATCCACTTGACCTTAGGGTCATACCACTTGAACTTAATAAATCGCTTATAAAATAAAAATCACAATATCAAAAACCTTTTTTAAACTCACAATTAACTTTTAAATATTAAATATAATATTTACAAACCTACTCGTCGGATTTGGTGGCCCCGAAATCACTATTCCAATTAACCTTAAAAATGGACTGTTACAAAAGGCTTGGAAAATAGCCTAATGAGGTCCACACGGGTAGACACACGGGTGTGTGTCTAGGCCATGTATGACACATGGCTCACCTCCATGGGTGTATGGTATGGTCGTGTGTCCCCTGCACCTAAATTTTTAAGTCAGTGTTGTGCACGGGCTAGGCACACAGGCGTGTGTCTTGGTTGTGTGCCCCTAATTGTATGATGAGGTTGAAGTCAGTGTTGCACACGAACTGAGGGCACGGGCGTGTCCCAAGCCACACGGGCATGTGTGACCACACAGCCCTACTACACGGGCGTGTTACACTTCAAAGTAAGGGAAAATTTTCTAAAGTGCCCAAAGTTTATCGAATGTTTTTTATTTTGTCCCATACTGCCCCTAAGTGTGTTTTAGGCCCCGAAGGCCTGTATAAGGGGTGAGAGGTACATGTTTGAAAAGTTTTAATTTTGGGCAAAATTCAATGACCCGATTTAGCACGTTTGTGAATATGTAATTTCGGTAATGCCTCGAACCCTATCCCAGCGTCGGATACAGGTGAGAAGTGTTACATTTAGTGGTATCAGAGCTACGACCTATTCAGTTCTATGACTATCGTAGAGAGCATTGAGGTTCGCTATACATGCCATTATATGAACGTTGATAGTGTGATATCTCCTAACTGTTTAAATTGTTTTTGAATATAGTAAATGTCTTCCAATCATGCACAAGATGAGTCCGAGGGAGTCGAGAGCCATGCTCTAGCTTCCGTAGAATGAGCTGTATCTAGTAGTAGTAGAAGGGTTATGTCTGAGAAGAGGCCCGAGCCGCCTTCTTTAACATAATGGATGAATGGTTTGGAGATTATCTGAGGAATCGCCCCAATATACCACGACCTCCCCCGCCCCCTAACCAACCTAATGAGAATTTTCCATAAGGTATGGCACCGGTAAGAATTGGAAAAGCCCCTATAGATAAGCTCAGGCAGTATGAGGCTGAGAAATTTAGAGCTAAAATTGAGGATGATGCTGAGAGAGCCGAGTTCTGGCTCGAGAATACTACACGGGTATTAGATGAGTTGTTGTGCACACCTGAAGAATGCTTAAAGTGTGTCGTGTCTCTCTTGAAGGACACTACGTACCATTAGTGGAAGATCGTATCTTCGGTGGTGCAAAAGGAAAATATCACTTGGGAATTCTTCCAAGCAGAGTTTAGGAAGAAGTATATTAGTCAAAGGTTTTTAGACTTGAAGCGAAAAGAGTTCCTGGAACTCAAACAAGGGAATAAGACTGTGGCAGAATACGAAAGGGAGTTTGTAAGGTTAAGTCAGTATGCAACTGAGTGGGTTCAAACCGAGTCAAAAATGTGTAAACGCTTTGAGGAAGGTTTGAATGAGGAAATCAAGTTATTGATTGGGATCCTTGAAATACGGGAGTTCGCTGTACTAGCTGATCGGGCCAAGAAAGCTGAAGAACTCAATAATGAAAGAAAGCAAGTAAAGAGAGAGGCTCGAGTTGCGAGCAAGAGATCTGACGGTAGGACGCTCTCATTTTCCATAAAAAAATCAAGGAGCCAACATGAACACTCCATTTCATCTGTAGGATATTCGGGTAGAACGATAGGCTCTAAACGACAAAATCAGAAGTCTTCCTCCCCGATGATGACTAGTGTGGGGAGTGTAGATGACCAAAAGCCGAAGTGTAAGAGTTGCAACAAATTTCACTTTGGAGAGTGCCAAATAAAGAGCAGTGCATGTTTCAGATGTGGTTTTCTTGACCACTTTCTCAAGGACTGCCCAGAGTAAATTGAAAAAGAAGTGGAAGTAACCCCGAAGTCAAGTGCTCCCATGGCACGAGGTAGACCTTCGAAATACCCTGGAAGTGCTAGTGGCAGTCGCGTTGTAGCCAAAGACACTACAAAATTAGAGGCTCGAGCCCCGGCAAGAACGTATGCAATACGCGCTCAAGAGGAAGCCTTTGCTCCTGATGTTATTACGGGTACTTTTTCTCTTTTCAATATATGTGTTATTGCCTTAATTGACCTGAGATCGACATATTCATACATTTGCATGAGATTGGTGTCTAGTATGAACATACCCGTTGAACCTATGAAATTTGTTGTTAGAGTGTCGAACCCACTAGGCAAATCAATTTTTCTTTGATAAAGTCTATAAGAGTTGTCCTTTGACGATTCATGGTCAATGTTTTCCGGCTAACCTTATGTTGTTTCCTTTTGATGAGTTTGATGTGATACTTGGTAGGGATTGGTTAGCCCTGCATGATGTAATTGTAAATTGTGGTAGCAAATATATTAAATTGAAATGCCCAGATGGGAAGATTATACGAGTTGATTTAAGAGATTTGGGCACGTCGCCAACTATAATCACGGCAGTGGTTGCCCAGAGATATATGAGAAAAGGGTATGAAGCCTACCTTGCATTTGTATTGAACACGAAGGAAGCGGAGTTGAAGATTGAGACTGTGCTAATAGTATGTGAATATCCAGACGTATTCCTGGAAGAATTACTCGGATTACCTCTTGGGAGAGAGATAGAGTTTGGTATTGAATTGGTGCTAGGAATAGCTCCCATCTCTATTGCCCGGTACAGAATGGCGCCAACTGAGCTGAAAGAATTAAAAGCACAGTTCCAAGAGTTGACGGATAAAGGTTTTGCAAGGCCAAGCTTTTCACCTTGGGGTGCCCCTGTATTGTTTGTAAAGAAGAAAGATGGTTTGATGAGACTATGTATAGATTACCGACAACTGAACAAGGTAACTATCAAGAATAAGTATCCTTTGCCAAGGATCAATGATCTATTCGACCAGTTAAGAGGAGCCACTGTGTTCTCTAAGATAGACTTGAGGTCTGGCTACTATCAGTTACGTGTTAAGGAATCAGACGTGTCAAAGACAACTTTTAGAACAAGATACGGCCATTATGAATTTTTTTCATGCCATTTGGATTGATGAACGCACCGGCCGTGTTTATGGACCTAATGAATAGGATCTTTCAGCCATACTTGGATAAGTTTGTCGTTGTGTTCATTGACGACATCTTGATTTATTCCAAAGATGAGGCAGAGCATGCAAAGCACCTGAGAACTATGTTGCAGATCTTACGGGAAAAACAACTGTATGCTAAGTTTAGCAAGAGTGAATTTTGGCTCCAAGAAGTTGAATTTTTAGGTTATATTGTTTCGGGTGAAGGCATCCGAGTTGATCCAAGTAAAATATCTGCTATTGTTGAATGGAAACTGCCTAAAAATGTAACCGAGGTTAGAAGCTTTTTGGGCTTAGTCGGTTACTACCGAAGATTTGTGAAAGGATTCTCTATGATAGCAACTCCAATGACGAGGTTGCTACAGAAATACGTTAAGTTTGAATGGACAGAAAAGTGTCAGCAAAGTTTCGAAAAGTTAAAGACATTGCTCACAAAAGCTCCTGTTTTAGTATTACCTGAGCCGGGGAAAGAGTTTCTGGTCTACAGTGATGCATCCTTGAATGGACTAGGTTGTGTACTTATGCAAGATGGCAAGGTGATAGCCTACACTTCACGGCAGTTGAAGCCACACGAGAAGAACTATCCGACACATGATTTAGAGCTCGCTGCCATTGTATTTGCCTTGAAAATCTGGAGGCATTATTTATATGGTGAGACTTGTCGTATATTTACAGACCACAAGAGTTTGAAGTATTTGATGACTCAAAAAGAATTGAATCTGAGATAGCGGAGATGGTTAGAACTAATTAAAGATTATGAACTGATCATTGACTATCAATCGGGAAAGGCGAATGTGGTCGTCAACGCGTTAAGCAGGAAATATTTGTTTGCATTCAGAGCCCTGGATGCTCGGTTAGTATTGCTTGATGATGGTTCGATCTTGGCAGAGCTGGAGGCTAGGCCGACATTCCTTTAAGAAATCTATGATACTCAACCTAATGATAGAGACCTACAGGCAAAAAGGATTCAATGTGAGTCGGGCATTGAATTAGATTATCGGATCGGTCCTGATGGATGTTTGATGTTTAGAGATAGAGTTTGTGTACCTAAATATGATGGGATTATTCAAAAAAAATCTTGCAAGAAACACATAACAGACATTTTTCTATTTATCCGAGAAGTACCAAGATGTACAACGATTTGAAAAAAATGTACTGGTGGAACGGCATGAAAAGAGACATTTCTAAATTTGTATCGAAATGTCTGATATGTTAGCAAGTTAAAGTTGAACATCAAGTGCCTTCAGGTTTTTTACTGCCTGTGATGGTCCCCGAGTGGAAGTGGGACAAAGCTACTATGGATTTTGTGATAGGATTACCATTGACTCCGAAAAAGAAAAATGCTATATGGGTTGTGGTGGATAAGTTGACGAAGTTGGCTCATTTCATTCCAGTAAGAATAGATTACTCTCTTGATAGATTGACCGACTTGTACATATCTAAGATTTTGAGATTACACGGGGTACTGCTGTTGATTATTTCGGACAGAGATTCGAGGTTCACTTCGAGATTCTAGAAGAAGTTACAAGAAGCCTTGGGTACAAAATTGAGTTTTAGTACGGCTTTTCACCCTCAGACCGATGGTCAGTTTGAGTAGATGATTTAGATTCTCGAGGATATGTTGCAGTGCTGCATCCTCGAATTTCAGGATAGCTGGGAAAAGTACTTGCCATTGGTAGAATTTGCCTACAACAATAGTTTTCAAAAAAGTTTGAAGATGGCTCCTTATGAGGCCTAGTCGGAATAGTGGTTTCAGGACCACAAATTCAACATCAAAATATTTATTTTATGATTATTATGAGGTCTAGAATATGAGAATATGCATGTGTTAAGATTTCATGAAAAAATTCTTTGAGTAAGGTGTCTAATTGGAGATTAGAAACTACATTGAATAAATTGTAAAGCTTGGATTCTAGAAGCAATTTGTATGAAATTGCTTTAGATTATAAATTAGAAGGACTTAGAGAGCAATTTACCCAAGTTCTAAATTTTTGGACAAAAATGGGCCTGCATGGATGAAATTTTAAAGAAATGGCTTAAGGGCATTTTGGTCATTTGGCATTTTAATGAAATAAAATGGGAAAAATTAACCAAAATCAGCTCATTTTCTTCTCCAAGCTACTAAAACTTCAAGGGACTCCATAGCTAGGATTTTCAACATTTTCAAGCTCAATAGTAAGTGCACCCAAGCCCTGTTTTTAATGTTCTTTGTATTTTTGAAATCCCGGTAGCTTACTCTCTCCATTTCTACCCATATTTCATGCTAGGGTTCATGTTTAAAAATTTATCCATGCATGAGTTACTTGTATTTTGATGGTTTATGGAGGATTATGAAAGTTGAAGGTGTGATAAACATATTTTCCTAGGTGATTTTCATGAAAAACCCTTAAAGGGACCTTTTTGCAAAAGTTGTTAAATATGTGGTAGAAATGTAAAACTAATTAAAATTTTGGGCTTCCATAAGACGGAAAAGTGTTCGGCTAGGCTTGGGTAAGATAGAAATTGCATTTGTTTCATTTTACGAGCCTAGGGACTAAATCGTAAAAATATGAAAGGTTAGGGGCAAAATGGTCATTTGGACTGGGGGTGAAATTTAAGCTCAAAAAGTACAATGTGATATGTTAATGATTCAATTTTATTGTTATAGGCCCCGAGGAACAAATTCTGGAGGTTGACCGAGGAAAGCAAAAGGTTTCGGAGTAACCGAAACACAACACTGAAATGAGTACCAAGTAAGTTCGGATAACTTAAAGTAAATTCAAAATGTGTCTAATTATATGATTTATGAATGCATGATGATTGTTGATGTGATCCGGCCCGGGTAGATGAGTCGAATTCACGTAGTTGCCCGATCGTAGTTTGAGAGAGTCGTTCATGCCACGGATTTTAATAATAAGAGTAAAATAATGGATTAAGATAAGCGGAAAGTTTCAAGAAGGGTAGGTTTAGTAATAGGTTCGGTTAAGGGTAGCAAAGATGGATAAAGGATAGAAGGCTCGGTTTAGGTTAACAAGAAAGATGTTTAAATAGATGGGGATGGAAAAACGAACTCAACGTCAGGAATGATTCAACACTAAGAAGTGTCACCCCGATTCCTATATTGTTAAGGTGAAAATATAGATAGATGGATAGGTGAACGCCACACCAAGATTGGTGATAAGTTCAAAATAAGACGATTGACGCCACTAGCACAAGCTAGATAAGTCGTTCGAAACTTGTACGAGATATGAGAGGAAGCAACCTCACAAGAACAATGTTCATTAACAAATTTGGCAAAAGTCCTTTACAAATGAAATCAACAAACTATTTATACTAGTTTCTTATGCTAGCCGAATAGACCATTCATGAACTTAATGATTAAGTAATGAACCTAATTAAGACATGAACTTTCTAGAAAAATGACCAATGGTGTCCTTGTCCATGTTCGGCCGAATGGGAGGTGATTGGATAGCTTCATGAATATGTATTGATGTACTTGGATTAATGATCTTCATACATGCATGGCTAGATTCGGCTAACTCCTTTAATGGAGCCTTGAATTCATGTTGTTTCACCATGAGTGGTTTAATTAAATAAGGCTTCATGAAGAGTCAAACTTGGTGTGAACAAGGAGCTTGAGTAGACACTTGTGTGTGAACGTCCAACCGAAGGGTCATCATGGTGTGAACACAATGTGTGAACACATGATCAATGCATGAACCGTCCAATGCATGTTCCATCATTAATTTGATCCATGAATCTTCAAATACATGAATGTTCATCATGAACATGCATGTGCCTCTTGATTGCCGTCCATTGAACCTTCCTATACATGCACCTTTCATTAAATGCCATGAATGAATCTTCCAAATTCGGCTAACCTACAAAATTAAATAACATAATTAAATAACACACAACTATTCATATAATTATAATTAAAATAATAACTAAATAACTTAATAACACTAACTAAATTTGGACACAATAATTATAAGTCAATATCATATTAAATTCAGCTAGCTCAAATAGTCAAAAACACTTAGTGAGCTAAGTTGAGCTAGGGAATTCGGCATGAGCTGTAGCAAACTTAATTAAAAGCAAAGTTAAAACTTAATTTATTGAAATGAAAAAGGAATGAGCTGAAACGAGCTAAATTCGAGCTCAAACGAGCTAAAACGAGCTCAAGTGAGCTGATGTGAGCTGAATGGCGCATGAGGGAGCTGGAGAGGAGCTGAGATCGGATTGCAAAATGGTACATGGAGTCTTCAAGGAGTGGTCCTTAGCTCCTCCAACGTCATGGACCTTGTTATCATCCCAAATGCGCAACACAAAGGCTGATATAGCATCTTGAAGTTGCTTGGTTCGAGCTCGAGTCATGGGGCCTTTTGGCAGCTCAATGGATTCTTGGTGTGCATTCGAGGATGCCCCAGGTGTGCTCACATCAATTGCATCTATTAATGGCATGAAATTATATGAAATGCATCTTTGTTAATGAATTGTTGGAAAATATCTCGGTTGAGGTTAAAAAGGGAATTCGATGGATAAACCATGATTGACATGTGAATTGAGATCCTGCATGTGTTGCAGAAAGGATTTAGCCTGGACGGGTAATCCGATAATCTCAAGTATGAAAAGGATCTAGCCTAGACAGGTGTTCCTCGAATGATCGAGCCTCCCAAAAAATATGTGTGCATTATGGATTTAGCCCGGACGGGTAATCCGATTAGGGTCTGAATTTAGCCTGGACTAGTAATTCAGATCAGAGCTCACTAAGGGTGTTTGTCGTTATAAGGGATTTAGCCTGGATTGGTAATCCCGACATTCACCCTATTAGTTTATATTACAAGGGATTTAGGTTGGACTGGTAATTTCGTCGTAAGATGTGAGGTTCGCGGGAGTGCATACTTGAAATGATCATTCGTATATATTGACAATGATTGGATAATCCATCGAGATTTCCTAGAAACTCAACGGGACTAACACGAGGTATATGTACAACTAACATGTTGAATGATGAGCTCATCTAAGATAAAATACATGGTGTTTTGTTATGTGACTAACTCATTGATTGAGTGCATGTGATAGGGAAACCATTTTTATATTCGTTGGTTTCATTATCTAAGAAGGATGTATGCTAAATAATCAGTAAGTTTACTTTCCAGTTATTCGAGCTTACTAAGCATGTAAATGTTTACCCCTCTCTTTGTCCCCCTTTTCAGAGCTTGAGGACTCGTAAAGATTGGAAGATGGTTAGAGAGTTTACACACTATCAACTAATTCAGCTTTGGTATATAGACACTTATGTTTTGTTCAATGGCATGTATAGAACTTTTGAGTATTTTGTTATATGTGTCATTTGATTTGCCAAAATGAAGGCATGTAAAGTTTTACTTATCTGTTTGTATATGGTCATGGAAATTGGCTTATTTTGAAGTAGGCTATGACCTACAATTTTATGCATGTTTATGTTCATACATGATGGTTTTGTTATAATTGACAATGAGTTATAAAAATGAGCCAATGTTGAATGTGTCAATGAGACATGGAATCCCCTTAAATACAAGATGGGAATTAACCTAGCATGTATGAAACTGATGGTATGAGGTTGTCATGCAATAAGGTTTATCATGGTCTTATACAAGTGTATAATTGGCCTTATCATGTGTAAAAGTAACCCATAAGTATGTTTGGTTGATGGAGGGTGATCAAAAGCTTGGAAAATAGCCTAATGAGGTCCACATGGGTAGACACACGGGCATGTGTCTAAGCTGTGTGTGACACACAGCTCACTCCCATAGGTGTGTGGTATGGCCGTGTGTCCCCTGCACTTAAATTTTTAAGTCAGTATTGTGCACAGGCTAGGCACACGGGCATGTGTCTTGGCCATGTGCCCCTAATTGTATGATGAGGTTGAAGTCAGTGTTACACACGGGCTGAGGGCACGGGCATGTCCCAGGCCACACGGGCGTGTGTGACCACACGGCCGTACTACACGGGCGTGTTACACTTCAAAGTAAGGGAAAATTTTCTAAAGTGCCCAAAGTTTATCGAATGTTTTTTATTTTGTCTTGTACTGCCCCTAGGTGTGTTTTAGGCCCCGAAGGCCTGTATAAGGGGCAAGAGGTACATGTTTGAAAAGTTTTAATTTTGGGCGAAATTCGGTGACCCGATTTAGCGCGTTTGTGAATATGTAATTTCAGTAACGCCTCGAACCCTATCTCGGCATCGGATACGGGTGAGGGGTATTATAACCAATGTTCCTTCAAGAGATATATGAGGCTCAAAAAGGTGATAAGGACTTGTAAGCTAAAATGGCTCAGTGTGAAACGGGAAGTGAATCAGAGTTTAGTATTGGTACTGATGGTTGTATGATGTACAGAAATCGAGTTTGTGTACCCAAGGATAATGAGCTTATTCAGAGGATTTTACGAGAGGCACATAGTGGTTGCTTGTCTATACATCCAAGTATTTATCGCTAGTCGAATTTGCCTACAACAATAGTTATCAGTCAAGTCTGAAAATAGCACATTATGAGGCTTTATATGGGCGTAAGTGCCGGACGCCTTTATATTAGGCCGAGTTGAGAAAGAATTAGATTCACGGGGTCGATTTAGTCAGAGAGACTGAAGAGAAAGTTAAGGTGATTCGCGACTGTTTGAAAGCCGCTTCGGATAGACAAAAATCCTACGCAGATTTGAAACGAAAGGAAATTGAGTTTTAAGTCAGTGACAGGGTGTTTTTGAAAGTATCATCGTGGAGGAAAGTCCTCAGATTTGGTAGAAAATGCAAGTTGAGTCCTCGTTTTATAGGACCTTATGAGATTATTGGGAGAGTAGGGCCTGTTGCCTACCGATTGGCTTTACCCTCAGAGTTAGAAAAGATTCACGACGTATTTCATGTGTCCATGTTACGTCGATATAGATCGGATCCTTCGCATGTGATTTCACTGACTGAGGTTGAGATTCAGCCGAACATGACTTATAGCGAAGAATTAGTTAAGATTTTGGCTTAGGAAATAAAACAATTGAGGAATAAGAGTATCACACTTGTTAAAGTATTATGGCATAGACATAGAGTCGAAGAAGCGACATGGGAACCTGAGGAGACCATGAGAGACCAATAACCGAATCTATTCACTGGAAAAAATTTCGAGGACGAAAATCCCTAAGGATGGAGAATTGTAACAGCCCGATCTTGAGTCTAGTCAAAATAGTGGTTTCAGAACCACTAACCCGAGGTCAAAGAAATTATTTTTAATATTATTTTATGTGTGATGACATGTTTATAAAGGTGCATGAAAATTTTGGTGATTTAATTTTAGCGTTTGTGAGCTTAATTACGAAAAAGGACTAAATCGCATAAAGTGCAAAAGTCTTATTTTGATAGCTAAGGGTGTCAAATAGCTAGAGAACTAAAATTGGGGGTCTTTAAAGGGCAAATAGACCCCTTAGAAGTTGATGGCCGGCCATAGGGGACAAGAAATTCAAATGGTCAAATGGGTAAGTGACTTAATGTATAATAAAATATTACCCTAGTGTCTAGCCATCATTTTTTTCATTTCTTCAATCTCTTCCACTGAAATTTTCAACAAGAATGGGATTTTTGGGAGCTTGAAATTTCAACAACTTGTAACCCTCACAAGTAAGTGACCTTGATGGTTTTTCTTGAATATTTTTGTACTTTTGAGATCCTTGTAGCATGAGCTTTCTAACAAGGGGCTATTTTGCATAATGGTTGAAAGTCTAGGGTTTTTCCATGATAGTAGACATGTCAATTTCTAAAAAATTTTGGAGGAATATGAATCATGGTTGTTAAATAAATAACTTTTGTAAAGTATTTTTCATGGAAACCCCAACTAGGGACCATATTGCATAAGTTGTAAAATAGAGGTTGCATGTGTGTAATAAAGAGAATTGTGGGCTGCTTCTAGTGTAACAAGTATTTGGCTGGGCTTGGTTAGTGAGAAAATATGATAAAAATCAATTTTCGGGCCTAGGGGTAAAATAGTCATTTTGTGAAAGTTTAGGGGAAAATGGTCATATTGCCCAAATTATAAATTATTAAGCGTTTACATTTAATTGATTATTAAATGACTAAATTTTTCCATTTTAGATCAAGAAATACAAAATTCGAACTTAGACCAGGGGAAGGCCAAGCAAGTAGATTAAATTAACTAGTCACCCCATTTTGAGTGCCGAGGTAAGTTGTATGTAAATAATACAACTACATTGTTATTATATATGTTTGAATTGATATAGCATAAATTGCTTAATTGTGATAATAAAATTACATGATGATAATTGAGATAATGGAACTCCCGGGTGAACCTTAAGAACAAATCGAATATTCATGCCATGACATTTGGGTCATTTGTGTGCTAGTGTAAGACATGTCCGGGACGTGCATCCGCCACATTATGAGAGCCAGTGTTAGACCATGTCTGCGACATGGCATTGGCATTGAGACGAGAGGTAGTGTAAGACATGTTTGGGACATGCATCGGCCTAAAGATGTAAGCAAGTGTAAGACATGTTTGGGACATGCATCGGCTACGAGATTTGTTAGTGTAAGACCATGTTTGGGACATGGCGTCGGCCTCGATTTCAATAATCAATGTAAGACCATGTCTGGGACATGGCATTGACTTGATGGATGAACCAGTGTAAGACCATGTCTGGGACATGGCATTGGCATTACACCCTATGTTTAAGGCTTAGTGAATATCCGATAGCATTCTAAATGGTTCAACGGTGAGAGTTACAGTTTAAGCTAAACGAGAAAAGTATAACCATGCTGTGAGTGGTACATGTACCTATTGAAATGTATGAGATGTGAGCTCAATATATGCTATGTGAATTGTATTGGATAATGATGAGTAAGTTTTGCTTATGCCTACTTTCGTATTATGAGCATGATGATGAATGGAAAAGTTGTTGTTATATTCATTTGCATGCAACTTACTAAGCTTTATGCTTACTCCCTTTCTTTTCCATTTTTTTATAGTACCGCCTAACTAGCTCGAGGATCAATAGACGTCGAAGGTATCAATCACACTATCAGCTGAAGCACTCGGTATAATTAGACTTAATGTTTTGAGTATAGCATGTATAGGAATTTAGACTTTTGAGTTTTGTGTCACTGTTAATTGGCCAAATGTGATGGCTTACTTCAGCATTTGATTCATTTTGTATAAGGCTATGAAAAATGGCTAATTTTGGAGGTTATCATATGAATGCAAGATAGTCTTTCACGAATTTGAAATTGATGGTATGTTTGAATATATGAAATATACATAAGCCTTAGCTATGGTTGTTTGGCTGAGAAATCATATTAAGTTAGATTTTGAAATGTTGGCTGACATTAGATTGTGTTTCAGGGTGGCAAAAGGCTTGGTGGATAGCCTTATATTGTCTACACGGGTAGACACACAGGCGTGTGTCTAGGCTGTGTGTGACACATGGCTAGCCCCATAGGCGTGTTGGCCAGCCGTGTGTCCTTTGCACATAAAATTTTCAAGACAGTATGCATGGTAGTAAACACACGGGTAGAGACATGGCCGTGTGTCTTAGCCATGTGGAGGACACGGCCTTTGGCCACGAGCATGTGCCTTGGCCGTGTGCCCTAAATTAGATGCTAACATCAGAAACAGAATGTCAAGGTTTTTGGGCACGGGCTGAGACACGGGCGTGTCATGGTCGTGTGAAAGACACGGGCCATTGACACTGGCGTGTGTTAGGCCATGTGAAAACCCCTGTAGGTTCGAATTTAGAGTTTAATTCACACGAGCATGGGACATAGACGTTTCCCTAGATGCTTATGCCGTGTGTGTCACACGGCCATTAGCACGGCCATGTTATAATGACCGCGCGGGCTTGTTGCCCTTCCACACCAGCGTGTACCCTGTTTCAAGAGTTATTTATTTTTTTAAAGTTAGCTAAAGGACCCCGGGTTGGTCCCGAGTAGTTTCTAATGGATGTTTGGGATCTCGTAGACCCATACTAAGGAGTTTAGACAAAGTTTGAGAAATGTTTTAAATTTGACCGAGTTTTAATGACATTGAAATGACTAGGTGCATGTGATTAAGTGTGGTAATACCTCGTATCCCGTTTCGGCATAAGGCTTATGTGTGGGGTGTTACAATAAATCCTCGCAAACCTTCTAATAGACATGTGATTCTCATTGTGTGAGCTCTTTATCTGGTTGATTCTGTTGCATTAAGAAGTGCTGCTTCAGTCTGGCATGATGAATTGGCTTCGCTTGTAAAGCCCTTGCTTGTTGTCAACATTGGAAGGCCAACAAGTAGCTATCAATATGGTGCGGATCTTGCAAAGCAGTTAACAATTACGTTGCAGAATGCTCTTGGAATTTGCAGCAACTAAAGGAAGGAGGAGTGTTGAAGGTTTGCTTCAGTTACCATAATCTAACTAATTTTAGATATAATCATAATTCTTTAATTTGTTCCAGATTTTTAGAGTTTTTTTAGAGATTATGATTATGTTAGTAACGTATTTTTATTCTATAATTGTTAACTTGTTTACTATATAAACACTAGTTTTAGTTCAATAAAATATACTCCTTCCATTCCAAATTACTTCTACTTTTCTCTTGGCTTTGTTGTTTTCTCTTTTCCATAATTTTTTCTCTGAAAATCTAACATTAATTCATGTCTTCACCAAAAATTAAACCTTTGGCAACATTAGAACAAATCTTGTGTTATCTAAAAAAGGCTCTGAGACATGGTCTTTTATGTAAGAATTATGGGTATGTTAATATTGAATGCTTGTCAGATGTAGATTGGGCATGATCTAAGATAGATGAGAGATCTACTACAAGATATTGTGTTTTCATTGAAGGAAATCTAATTTCTTGGAAAAAAAGAAGAAAAAGCAAAATCTAGTATCTCTATCAAGTGCAGAGTCAAAATATAGTGCTATGACACAAACTGTGTGTGAGACTAGGGAGTAAAAAATATGAACATTTTAGCCATCAGCAAGATTGTATGGCTAGAACAACTATTGAATGAACCAGGTTCAAAATATTGCTACCAACAGAGCTATGGTGTGATAACCAAGTTGCTCTTCACATATCTTCCAATCCAGTGTTTCATTAACAAACCAAACACATTGAAGTCAACTGTCATTTTATTTGTGAGAAGCTTCAACAAAAACTCATCTTTGTAAGTTATATTAAAACAAGAGCTCTATTGGAAGATATCTTTAAAAAAGTCCTAAATGGACTTTTGATTGATTATATTTGTAACAAGCTAGGTATGATTAATATCTATGCTCCAACTCGAAAGAGAGTGTTACGGAATACTTGTGTATAATTGTAGAAATAAACTTCTAGGAATAGATTACATAGCAGATTTTTAAGGATTAGGTTTTATTTATATCTCTAATTTTCTTTTCTTTTTAGGACTAACTCTATTGTATATATGCACTCGTTGATAGAATCAATATACAATTAGTTTCTCTGTTTATGTATGTTGTTAAAAAGTCATTTTTGAATCATATAAATAAATAAACTTATTACATTTTATAAACCAATCACAAGACTCCATTTTACACCATTAAGAACTAGACTTAAATATATTTTTACATATGGCTCATATTCTATTTATTTTTAGACCAATTAAAACCATACTCATTTTCTCTTAAACAACTTTACTCAATCAATTAAGAAAATTTATCAAAATTTCATAACTTTTTTATGTTTTCTCCTTGATAAATTTCATCATAACTCTTAACCATCTCTTAAAATAATTGCACTGAAAATCAAAAGAGAACTTACACTTACATTAGTGATTCAATTGGAAAAACATATTTAGATGGACAAGTTTAATTTAAGGGCAAAAACTTCAATTTAAATGATACATACAAATATGTAATTTACCTTATTTTTAATCATTACAGAGTTTGATTCATTTAGACAGTTCACCTTGCTAAGTCTATAATTTAAACCACATATAACTTACTAAATATTTAATTTGCTTTATTTTTAAATTTCTAGAGTTTGATTGGTTTAGATAGTTGAACTCGAAAGTGGTTCATGTTTAGGCAGAATAACAGGGAAATCATGAATCTCATCCATCCATGGATTCTTCTCCACTAAAGGATGGATGTTCTTCAATGCCTTCCAAACCATACTGTTGCATTTGAAGCCTGATCCAAACCCTATTTGCCAAACCCTATCGCCATTGTTGATCCTTCCCTTAGCTTCAGAATAAGCCAACTCATACCACAATGAAGAACTCGAAGTGTTGCCGAATCTGTAAAGAGTCATCCTCGATGGCTCCATTTGCCATTCACCAAGGTTCAAGCTTTTCTGCAATTCATCCAACACTGCTTTTCCTCCTGCATGAATGCAGAAATGCTCGAATGCTAGCTTGAAATTTGGAATGTAGGGTTTCACCTGTTATTTTTATCAACTCATTATTAGTTTGCGAGGAAGCAGATTGTTTTTAATAGAAAGTAGACATGTTCAATCAAAGTGAAATAATATTTGAAGAGTTTGAACAAAATTATTACCTCGATTGAGTTTTAGTTCGATTGGAATGGATAATATTTTCAATATAGGTTTGAGTGTACTAAAGTTCATTATCCTCCTATAATTTTAGATATTGTGTCAAAAAGAGAATATATGAGGAGAACCTATAATAAGATTATTCAAAAAAATATGTAATATTTATATATTTATAAACAATTATAATTTATTAGAAGGTGAAGTTGTTAGAATTACAATTTTTTAAAATAATTATAATTTAATTTATAATTATTAATTAAAAATATTGTGCTAATTTTTTTGAATAATCTCATTATGAGTTCAGATCATAACTGTTCTTTTTGAGACAATGCCTAGAACTAACCATAACCCCTCCCAACATATAAATTAGAGGATAATGTATTTTAGCACACTCAAACCCCTCCTCCATTGATAATAATATCCATGCCAATTAAGCTAAGACTCAATTGACAAATATTATGCTAATTTTAAAATAGAGCTACTACTTCAAATAAAAATCTAAGCATAAAATATATGGAAAAGATAAATACAATTATAATTACAATTATTAGTTAAATATAGGGAAAATATTAGAGTTTTATATCAATTAGTTATTATTTTAAATAATGTTACTTTGCATTAATTAAATAAAGTAAAATTATATTATATGTTGAATATATTAAAAATGATTTAATTATGATTTAAAAATATTCTATTATTATAATATTTGAATTGTTAAGTTCAATTCAAAATAAGAAAAATGTTATTTTACGTTAATTACTACAATTAAAAATAATATTTAAAAATTAATTAAATATTAAATTTATAAAATTACATATTATATAAAAATTAGTATACAAAAATAAGATACATAGGAGGCACCATAGACGTGCCTACCTATGAACTCGGCACCTGCCTTTTTACTATTATTTATTATTGTCACATTTTGGGTGTTTTACAGGAAGAGTAAAGAGAAAAAAGAGGGGAGGAAAGAGAAAAGCTTGAATATTTTTTATATTTATAAATTGTATATTTATTATTTAAATTGTTTAAATTTATAAATGTATATTTTGTATTTTTAATATATATCCACATTCGTGTTTAATTTTTTTTTTTAACTTTGATGTTTTAAGCTTTTGATATAATAACATTTATAATATTTTTTTATCTATATTTTCTAAACATTTGGTGAAAATAATTATTGAAACTTGTGTTAAACATTTTTAATGTATTTCAATGACTTGTAAAAATACTCAAAAACATGTTTTAAATGTGTTTTAATTCATCTACATGTTTTTTAGTCAATCCGAAATGTTTTTAAATATTTTAAAATCACTTTATACAAGTTTAGGAAGTTGTACTAATACTTGGAGAAAGTTTTATCGATAAAAGCAAGTCAAGGAGCACTCCAAGCATCCCTCTAGCCTTCTACTGATACTTAGGGGGATTTACTTCTACTCATACATCTTGTGAGTTCTATTCATTCAAGTTTGTTTATAATGCTTCCAACGCCTAGAAACTATCCCCCAATGGCAGTAAACGATCACAAAATTTTCCTTTGTTATATATACACATCAAGATACAAGATATGAACACCCAAGCATAAAAAGTCAAGAGAAAGCCTCAAATTTTTCATTTTCTCTTGTACATATCTCTTACATGCTTATTGTTAGATTTTTTGTCATTCTCATTTAAATTCTTTGAGAGAGCTTAGCACTTGTAAACATACACTTTCGAGATGTCTTTATTATTTACATCTTTTCTTTAAATTGCAAGAGCTACTTAAGGTTTTTGAGGTATCAAACCTTGAGTAATTTGTAAATGGTTATAGTTGAGTCTTGTAAAAACTAAAGGGTTCTAGTTAAGCCACAAAAACAAGGGGGAATGTTCTATCTTAGCCTTGTTGAAAAAAATAAAGATTGTAAATGTTATACTAATTTCTCCTTGAAAGGTATCAATTCAAGTATTGTGAATAGGAAATTTCTTAGTTGAAGTATACCAAGATAGTGAAAATGGACAATACAGGTTGAACCATATAAATTAATTTGTTCAATTTTTTTTTATTTCCTCATTATTTAAAAAAATTTACAAACATTTTTAAAATATCAATTTACCCCTCTTAATATTTTCATTCCTAACATTTTTAAATAAATTTGACACATTTGTATTGTAAGTGGTCGAATTTTTTGTTTACTTTTGAAAGTACTTTTTTATTATCTCAATTAGTTATTGATTCTATTTTTTTTTTTAAATCATTTACATAAGATATTCATATATATATATAAAAGTTATTTAAATAATTTGTTAGGATAATTGAATTTAAAGGAAAAAGTTATTTTATTACTTAATTAATTTCATTTTAAGTTTTAGTTATGATTTTAATGATTGTTTCCATGTTGGATTTAAAATTGATATCTAGAAGAAAAAATTTAAATAATGTATTTAAGGGTTGAAGTCAAACATTTACATGGGTTGATTTAGAATCTTTTTGGTATTCATTATTTTTGGTAAAACATTTATTTGGGTTGATTTAGAATTTATATTTTATTCATTTGCAAAAAAAAAAAAAATTAATTATTTTTAATGATATATTGATTTATTTAGTTTCCATATCCAATTTGCTTGAGAAAAAATCTAATTTCTTTTTTTCTAAATCATAAATATTACATTCCCAACCAACCAAGTTTAAGAAAGATTAAAAAGTTAAACAACAATCACTATTTAATAAATTTTAAAATAAAATAAATATTTGAAACCCGAGTATACACCAGTAATTATAAAACTTAAAAACTTGTTTTATATCATAATTTGGTATTTTTTATATTTTGAAAAGGTTGTAGAATTTGTATCGAATTAGTTGGATCAATAATTGATTGATATATTGGTGTAGAGAATAAGTTGAATCGACTGACTTAAACATCGTTACGAACTAGTTGAACCGAACTACAAAATCAATTAAAACATGAATTTTAAAATTTTCATTTTTAATGAATTTTATTAAATTACTTAATCAAACTAAATCAACTTATTAGACTAGATTTGTCCATGATAAAAACATCGCTATTAATGTATTCAATATAAATTTAAAATAGTTTATACCAGTATATATTGATGGAGCAGTATGTATATTTTTTTTCATTAAAAAATAATAACTCGGTTCCAGGCTTCTAACCAAACTATATAAATCCTAGCGAATTAAACCAAACCCTCCTATGTTCCTTTAATATTCAGTAACAAATTGGTTTTTCTAGTAATTTTTATTTTTACTCAAAATTTCGAACCAGGATTACCATGTCCAATCCCAACTTCAACCACGTGGTCACATAGCTCGACATAGAGGCCTATCTTCATTGGAGCCAAGGCTCCCTCAAATTTTGGAAAATTATTGTTAGGTCCTTTAAATTTTATGAAGATTTTAATTAGGCCCTGAAAATTTTGTAAATTATCATTAAGCCTCTTAATTTTTTTGAAATTTTTAACTAAGCTTTTCAAAAATTTTAGAAATTCTTATCAAGCCCTCTAAAAGTAAAAAAAAAAAAATTATAATTAATTAGGCCCCAAAACTTAATACTAAGATCTATCACTATGTTAAACAAGTCTAAATATAAAAAATCGGGGAAAAAAACTATTACCTTTTTTGTGAAGAATTTTCTTGCAACCAAAGAAGTAACAACAAGGAGCAGTTCGGACCAGGGAAGAACGAGTGGGGCAAGTGTTGAGATATTTGCTTTCAAGGCTTCTCCGGCAACTGCCATGAGATTTTTGGAGAGGGCGATGCCAATGTTGCCTTCTTCATCTTCTTCTTCATGCACGCATTTGTAGCTGGCATCGTTGGCGCCTTCATGGGTGCGAAGGGTGTGAACCAGCTCGTACTTGGAGCGGTGGTGGTCTGATGGGTGGTTAGATAGAAGGATGGCAGCTCCGCCAACTCGAAATAGGGTGTTTGAAAGTAGCATTGCTCGATTGTTGCCTAAATATGAGTCCTTAGTGACATTTTCGGCGCTTACCACCAAAGCATAAGTCCTTGGGTGCACCTATATATATTATTTATACATATATATAAAGCAAAATGAACATTTTAGCTATTTACATTTACCTCTTTTGTAAAATTTACCATTACTTTTTTAATTAAATTTGACTCTCACCTTTTGAAAAAAAATGAATTTAATCATTAATTTTTTATAAACAAAAAGAATCTTTGAATTGTTATTTTTCAATGGAAATGTTGACTAAAGCATTTAAATTTTAAATATGGAACCCCGCGTAGCAATCCATGTATGCTTTCTATTTTTTGTGAACATTTTATTTTTATTTATTTTTGAGTATTTTTATAGGTTTTAAATTATTTGTTGACGTGGGATATAAGACAAATTGTGCTATATCAATATGAAGTATATGTAGATTGCAACACGGGTTGCCATGCCAATATAATTAAAAATAATATTTTAGTCAGCATTTTTATTTAGAAAAAAAAATTAACTCTTTTAAAAGGATAAATGATCAAATTTAGCTTTAAAAAAAAGAATAAGAACCTAATTCACAATAAATATTAGAGGTTAAATTTATAATTATGACAAAAATAAACATGTACAATATAAATTGAAAATGTTAAAATATGTCATAAGTTCTTGTACTCTTCTTAAATTTGAAATTTAATTTTTATACAGGAATTTATTTGTATTTCTAGGAATTTATTTGTACGTTCATATTTCAAAATTGTTAAATTATTTTTGTTAAATTCGATGGAGTGAAGCTTGCATTCAAAGCTCTTTCTTTTTCTTTCCATGCAGCAAATCTGAGGGCTGGCATCCACCTTAAAGGGCAAATTACTATTTAGGTTCTTTATTTTTTTTAAAAAATTTAAATTAGTAAAGGTAAAATTATACTTTAGCCCTCCTAAAATTATAGAAATTCAATTTAATCTTCTAAAAATTATAAAGATATAAACTATAAAAAATTAAAATTTCATTTAACCCCCTAAACAATTGTTCTGGCTTCGCCCCTATTTCCATGGCTACCCAATGAACTTCTTTTTTTTTAATTTCAGATTTACAAATTTTAAAATTCTTAGATATAAAAATAGAAAGACTAAATTTTAAATTTGTAAAAATTACATGAACTTATCACATACTTTAACCAATTTGAAAATCACTCATAATTAAATTAGATGGTATTTGTAATAGCAAACCTGCAAAAGTTGTTTAGCAACATCAATGGCGATAACTCCAGCACTGCAACCCATCCCACCAAGACTATAACTCAAAACATCGTGTCTAAGCTTAAATCGATTGACAATCATGGCGGGCCACGACGGCACTGGGTTAAACACGCTGCTATTCACCACAAGGATCCCTATATCCTTACTTTTCATCCCACTTTTCTCCAATACCTCTTCAATGGCTCCAAATATAACATCTTCTGTTTCCTTTTTCGCCGCTGCAATTCCTTTTTTAACTGGAACCGCCATCATATCTCTCGGAACATATGTCTTGTCACCAACACCTGATTTCTCCATGATTTTCTTTTGGAATGCTAAGCTTTCTTCTGTGAATTTCCCAGTGCCTGCAAATATTTTCATTATGCGTTCTTTGCTGCATCTTTGATCTGGTTTAGGCTTATAACATGCGAAATTCAGTAGGTAAACTTTTCTACGACGGTTTCTGAAGTAAAGGGTTGCTAAGAAAATGAGAGAAAATGAGGATATTGTGATTGTTTTTAAGTTTTCATGGCGGATTATCTGAACCAAATCGTGAATCGAAAACGTGCAAAAAGGATCTAAGATGATGGCGAAAAACGCTAGAAACAAGAGGTTCAAAGCTTTGAGTTTGAATTTGAAGTTATTTTGTGGATCATGTTCGTTTTCTGGGTTCATGATCTTTGTTGGATACAAATATTTGTCGAGAAAATGTGGGAAAAGCTTGCAAAATGTGAAAGAAATATAAATAGGCGGAGTCTGATCCAGCTAGGCCATTTGCATTCTCTTTAAAGTTTTATATCAAAATGACGATTGACGAGGGAAATACGTTTATAGTATGGTTGATGGATACACATTTATGTTAGTTAAAATAATAATGATTTAACACGTAACTACTTAGTGTCAGACATATAGTATGGTTAAGGAATACACATTTATAGTATCATTTTAATACTTTAAAGAAATTGAGAGTTTAATCCATCTAACCCAATTCAATATAATATTAAATAACAATAATATATATATATATATTTTTGAATAAGAAATATATATATATCTAAATGGATTTAAGCTACTCATATTTTTTTATCACATCACTATTATATTTAATAATTAAAATTTACAATCTATAACATATATAAAAATACGAATTTAGAAAAACTTTTGAACTAATTAAAATATCTTTTATTTTCTATCATAATATTAAATTCACTTTTAAAAATATTTATAATATTTAATTCAGAATTAATAAAATAGTTGTAATATTTATACCTTTAAAAATAATTATAATTATTAGTTAAAAAGAGTTTAGCTAATTTTAAAATAAAATTATTACTTGAATAGAATTCTAAGCATAAAAAATATAGGAAAAAAATGTGATAATTATAATTTAAAATTATTAGTTTAAAAAAAAATTGGCGTAAACAAAAGTTGTGTTAATAGAGCTATTAATTAAATTTAATTCAAGTATCTTAGTTATCGCATAATTAATATTAATGTTAAGTATGTTAATTAGTTATTTTTTTAATAATGTTACTTTGCATTAATTACATAAAGTAAAGCTATATTGTATGTTGAATATGTTAAAAATGTTTTAATTATTATTTAAAATTTTCTATCATACTATTTGAATTATATTCAATAATTCACATAAAAATTATTATTTTACTCTAATTACTAAAATTAAAAATGTGATATTAAAAAAACTAATTAAATATTAAATGTATAAAATCACGTGCAACATATGTGACGTTAAAAGTTAGTATATATAAAAGTATGAGTTTAGAGAAATTTTTGAATCGAAAAGGATACCCTTTATTGTTCATTATATCACTAAATTAACTAAAATAATATATTTTTTATTCATTTGTACTATATAATTGAGTTGTTGAATTCATCGTATTAATAATAAGTAATATTAATTAATAATAAATAGAATCATATTAATATTTTTTAATGTTTTTTATAGAGTTTGAACTACACAATTGATTATATTAATTAATTATTAATATATTATTTTAAATTAATTACCATTTAATTAGTGTTATAGTTATATACCAATTAAAATTAAGATTTACTAAATAGAATTCAACACATAATCATTTTCAAACAAACATCTAGTAATATCACAAGAAAAGAACAGATATTATTGACATTGGTAAGTTTGAAATGTCTAAAAAATAATAAAGTATTAAAGTAATGATTTTCAAAGAGGAAATTCAAGTCATATTCAGATGACAATGGCGCTAGAGAGAGAGAAAAAAATATCATTTTTAATTAATGATGAGGTAAATTTATGATATTTATTGATTACATAATTATTTAGTTTACTTTACATATTATATTAAATTTATTTTAAGCTTACCCTTATTCACTTTCCCTTCTCATTTTATTGTCTAATGTAAAAAATTCACTCTTATAATTGTATGTTGATATTAATTTTAATTTTGCTTTATGTTTATTTTCTAATTACTATTATAATTTTATAAAATTCTCCAAATTACAATAATAAATTCTTCTTATTTATTCTATAATTGTTCATGTAATTTGCAACTCCAAAGTAATTTATTATATTAGAAGTCTAATGTTAACTGAAGATGATAATAAGAATGATGGATTGAAGAAGAAGAAGGAGAAGAAGGAGAAGAAGAAGAAGAAGAAGAAGAAGATGATGATGATGATGATGATGATGATGATGATGATGATGATGATGATGATTGATTGATTGATTGATTGGTTGAAGTAGAAGATTAATATAGAAATGTATTATGATAATCTCATCCTAATGATATAAGTTGATTTTTAATAAGATTCATAAAGTTTAACTTGATTATATTTGATAAATTTGAATTTAGTTTTTAATTAATAGCATTGTTATTTTGTTTTTTAGGCAGGTTTTTGAAGTGGCTATCTACATGCTAATGGAAATGCCCACTTTTGTCATCATTGTAACAAACAACTTACTTGCCATGTTTTAAAATGAAATTTTTTAAAACAAAATCTTTGAGCTATGATCGATGCTGATATTGTGGAAGTATTCAAGCCTATCCATAAGATCAATCCATTTGGAGGAACACATCTTAAGGATTGGATTGAATCAGATCTTACATATCAAATCCATTAATTTGTGGAGATTGGATTGAGAGCATTGAAGGCATATCTCCAAATAGTCCACTTCACTTTAGGTTTTATTAGTATATTGCATTTAGCTATTTTAATTGTTGTTTAATAGGGATTGGATTGTAATTGATCCTTAGTATGTTCGCAAGTCTTAAACTTCTATATATTTGAAAGACTTATATAGATTTTGTACCAAGTATTGAGAGCACTTATCAGTTCATAAAAGAACATTTTGGTGAGAGTGCATTGGAGATAGTAAAACCAATTTGTTGTTTGGTTTTACAGCTTAAGTTTTCATGAAGGGAATTTATGTAACAACCCTTTTTTAGTGGTATCAGAAATAGTGGTTTCAAGATCACAATTCTGATGAGTGAGTCCATAGATATTATTAATTAATATTTACAAGTGTATTAGAGTGTCGTATTAAAGTTTGGTCCAGTGATTTTGATGTTTAATTGGTCAATTAAGGAAAAATGACTAAATCATAAAAGCCGTAAAAGATAATCGATATTGATTTTTATTTATCCATCCTTAAGAGTCATGGACGGTTAGTGCTTATATTAGGTGGAAATAAAAGTTAAAATTAAATTAAAAATAAAATAAACTATGCTAAACTTAGGAAAACATGTCATCTTCATCATTTTCTTCTTCTTCCACTCATTTTCACCATTTCTAGAGAGAAAGGAATTCGACCAAGCTTCTCCTTACTTGCATGGTAGGTTTTTCTAGCCCGTTTTTAGTAAATTTCATGTTTTTGATAATATTGTAACTTAATCTAGCTAATCCAAGTATTAAATCATATAACTGTAAAAGTTTTAAAATGTTACCATTGATGAGTATTAATGTTTTTCATGTTAAATGTTTGAGTTTGAAGCTTTAATGGAAAATGAGACTATTTTATAAAGTGACTTTTATTAGCTTTAAGCTTAGGGAATAGATTGTGTAAAATATTGTCATGAAGTTTTTGTAATTCTTGATTCTAGAGGGTTATATGAGGATGAAATTGAAAATAGTTTGAAAAATGAGGCTTAAAAATAAAATATGTAATAGTTTTAGATTTAGGGACTAAATTAAATAAAATGTAAAAGTTTAGGAACATATTTTAAAATGTTAAATAGAGAGTCACACGTATATACTTATACTTTATAACTATTTGAAGATGGTAATTGAATTAAACTATTATATAAATCAAGAAACGAATCAATCAGTTGATAAACACAGAAAAGAAAAAAATTTGAGTAGTCATTGGTGTCGTGTTTCATGTTGTTTTTGGTTAGATAAGTTCGTATAATAATTAAGCTAATTATAATTGCTTTTGGGATTTGATATGCATATATATTTATAACTTGTAGTTGAATATCTTTGGAACAATAATTTTGATTGTTGGAAGAACTAAATTGTGAAGGTTGGTATAATTGATGTTTGGTATAATTGATGTTCAAAGGATTGACTGGTATAGATATTAATTGAGGCCCGCATGAACTTAGTGAATGATTTGGATACAAATGACATGTCATTAGGGTGTATAAGGTACAGGATGTTGGTTTTGAATGTTTTATCGATGGCTAAGGTCCAACATGTCTTACAGATCCTTCACAGCTCATGTGAGCATTTACATTCACATCTCGTGTGAGCATTTCTTTCTCGAGTATCCAACGTTACTTTACTATAGTTCATCAGGTGAAAATAATGTTTATGAAATGGAAATGGTACTACGATTTAATTATAAAGTGAATGGTATTATATGAATCAAAGTACATTTGGTTTCTATGTGATAGAAAAGCATGTAAAATGTTCTAGGTTTAATTGTGAAAGAACTAATCTTGTTGGGTTTGTAGATTTGCACAAGGTATCAAAGAATACCATGATTCATATATATATATATATGTATGTGTGTGTGTGTGTGTGTGTGTGTGTGTGTGTGTGTGTGTGTGTGTGTGTGTGTTTCAATTCTTAAGTTGTGTTAATGTTCGATAAGTTATGTTAAATTATGTACAAACTTATTAAGCATTGTGTATGCTTACTTCTACTCTGTTTGATTTCTTGTAGATTATCGAAAACTGCACAATCGGTTGGAATCAAGTTAGAGTTCACACCATCCATTTAACGACTCAGTAGATTTTTGATCATTTTAGGATAGGTTATAAGTGGCATGTAAATAGGTATTTTGGTTTTATGTATATGTGCAAGTAGAAAGTTTGAATTAGTTCCTTTTGAGGTGTACGTATGTGGTTACATAAATGTTGGAGTTGAATTTAGAATAGTTGATAGCCTTGTATATATGTGTATGTATATATGGTGATTTGATCATGCTCCAATGGCTAAGTTTATAATGATTGATATGGAAATGGTGTGAATGGCAAGTATGCATTTGATGTTGTGTATAAATATAGGTATATTAGGTTAAATGCAATGGATGTTGAATTACATATGTTAGGTATATTTGATTCATGTTGTAAGGATAATAGAAGTACTTAAAATGCTATGTGTTGGTACTAAATTTAGGTGCAATGCCATAAAAGTTGAGATGTTGAAATGGTGTCATTAAGGTATATTGGTTAGAATATTAGGCCATGTTTATATGTGTGTTTTGACATTTTTGAATAGGTACGTCATTGAGTATAAGCATTGGTATGTGTTTGGAATGGCTTGAGTTAGGTAAATTGCATTTAAAGTCATTTTATGCTGCACGCAGTCTGGCACACGGTCGTGTGTCTCCACATGGGTTGGTGACATGGTCGTATGACCACTAAAAGAAGTTTTTTTGCACTACACGGTTACAGAAAGTTACGCGGGTTGGCCACATGCTCGTGTGGTACTGTTCATATGGTCTTTAATTTAGCACACGGTCTCAGTTTATTACATGATCCAAGAACACAGTCGTGTGACTTTAGGTTGGAAATTTCGCATCTAGGTCCACACAGCTTCAGTTAGCTACAGCTTGGCGACAAGGCCATGTGACTCAGGCACACATGGTCATAGTTTGTCACATAGCATAGACACACAACCATGTGACCCTTTATTTTATGAAATTTCCCAACTTATTTTATGAAAGTATAATGACTAAATTGTACATTATCTAGTTTTGTCAGGAAAAGAGTAAAAATGTAAATTTTCACCATCCAATGATTATTAATAAGATTTAAATATGATTTAAGATGATTGATTTGATAAATATCTATTCATTGTGAAAAAATTCTACAAAGATGCAGAATGGGTAAAAATGATAATCTTACTAAAAAGAGCATTTTGGTCATTTCTCGAAAATACTTCAGAAAAATATTATTTTGATAAGATTTTTTTATATTTGGAATAATTTGGGAACACTGAATCATGGATTAAGAAAGTGGCCCACACTTGTAAAACTTAGGATTTTGATTTTTGGATTTGGCTTTTAGCTAAAGAAAGGAAAAAAAGAGGAACCCCTAGCCTTCTTCTCCACTTTTTTTAGCATAATTTTGCTAAACACATGACTATGAGAAGGATTGATTTCGTTTAAAGGAATTTTTTGCAAAAGCGACTCCTTGAGTTCTAACGGAAGTTAGCATTCTCAGGACATGCAATGAATTAAGTTTGGGGTTGTGATAACTCAAAATTATATAGACAATTATGGCACATTCTGACTAATAATTCATGCAAATTCTAAGTATTTTAACAGCAAATTTTGTATTTTTATTACAAATTTGTAAAGTAGGAAAAAATTAAAGATAAATTTGTAATCTTACTTTTTTACATGATAATTTGACATATTTTTAGCAATTTGACGCAGTTTGGTGCAATAGAAGAAAAGTTAGTCTTGAAGCTCACCTGTTCGATGTCCGATGCTATAGCATTTCTTATAACAAAGGTCATGCAGACGTGCGTTGATGGCTGATAAATATGGGACATCCTAAAATTATTTATTGGACTTCCAAATTCAATTTGAACCAGCTTGTAATTGGATCGCTGAAGTGGACAAGCCCGCTGCTTAATTTGAAGCTCAAATCATCCACTAAGGGAAGAAAATAGTCCAATTCGACTATGGAAGCCCACCCATCCATAAAGTAATTAAATTAGGCACCTAAGACTTGTTAAAAAATTACAAATCAAGCACAACAACTTCCCTATGTGATCGTTCAACTCCTTCCTATGAATCAAGCTTTGACTAGCTAAATTTTGCAAAGTCATCCACCTTCATTCCTCAACTCAAAAGGCCAGCCATGCATGAGAGAAAAAAGGGAGGAGATTGAAATTATATTTTTAGTAAACTCAAGGGACTCCTCACAAGTATAAATACCCCTAGCCATTCACCCATTTGATTAATCCCTCAGCCCTCATTCACCATCTCTTCTCTCTTTTCTCTCTTCTTTCACTCCCTATTTTTCATTCTCCAGAAGAGTTTTGCAAGGCTTTGAGAGAATCCCTATTTGGCTATAATAAGAGTTTTGAAGCTTGGTAGTCGTAGCAAGAAGCGAAGGGAAAAGGAGGAGTCAATTGAGTTGTGCCTCGGAGAACCACTGAAACAACTTTGCAATTCTTTTCCCTTCACTCTTTTATTTTTGTTCAATTCAAGAAACATGATTGCAACTAAGTTTTCTACTTTTAATATAATCATGGTTGCTTAATTTTTTTGGTGTTAGAATGATTTAATTTTCGTAGCTTAGATTATTTAATTATGTTAATGATGTTATGTGCATTAGTTGCTTATTCATTCAGATAAAATCATGAACATGTTATTCGTGCATTATAAATGTAGGGATGCAACTGAATTAATTATTAAATTAGAACCAGATTGTAATTAATTGACACAATATCTAAATGATGCATGTTTGATCTATTTATGATGAAAGTAGGCCAGATTAGTAATAATATTGAAAGAGCTTTATTACCTTGCATAAACCTAGGATTAATGTGATTAAATTGTTTCAGTATATAAATATTATTGTTACCTCACATAATCTATTTTTTGCTTATTAGAATACTAAGTTGATTAACATAAACATATGCTAAAATTTATAATTTAATAAGTGTGATTTCTTTGATGATGCCTGGAAAGGTAATCTTGAAGTTGGAATCGACATAGAAATATGCAAACTAAAAGGTTAAGCTTAAGTCTTCGAGAGAAGTCGAGCACTCGTAAAATTAGGGTTAATAAATAGCCAAGTTGTCATGGATTTTTCCATAACATCATTAGCATTGTTTAAATATTTCTTAGTTATAAAGGAAAATTATTCTAACACATTCATGCTATTGTGATTACTCTTAAAACTTGCATACTTTTTTATTTCTTTGTTTAGTTTAATTTTAAGCATACTTAGTTAGTTTAATATAATTAGAAATCCATCACACTGTAATTTATTTTCATCACCGACCAATTTGTTGAGTAATTAATTTTGCAATACTTGATTTGTATAAACAGTCCCTATGGAGACGATAACTCTTACTCACTCATTTATTACTTCTCAAAAATTGTGTATACTTACACATCATTCGAATATTTCGCGACAATTATATGCCAGTACCTTATTACTAGGTTTCGGTACATAGTCTTAGGTATGGAACCTAGATGTTATGTGCTAATACCTTGTTAGGATCTAGTGCCTTACATGTAGTTTTATTCGTCATTTATGTGTGTAATTTTTTGAACACATTGATTTAAAAAAAATTTCATTATTCACATTATATCATTTTTTTATGTCTTTAATGGTTTTCCATGCAAAGAAAAATGTAAGCAAATATTGACTCACTGATTATCTAATATTTAACTAATACTAAGTTGCATTACATGGTCGGATCGTAATGCGAGAAGATAACTTGTATTAGTAGGTAATCTAAAAGGTCTGTAGTTTGATGAATTAAAATTGAAGAAATCAGTTAAAGGATGTTATGTCGTCTATCAAGTCCAAATGGGGAGATACCTTGCTTTAGGTATCGAAGTGGTTTATTCTCGGAAGATAGAGACATAAATGTTATTGTCTGAACTGACAATACATTGGACAAGATTCAAGGTAATTAGTCCTAGATTTGTTTATGGATTAATTCACTTGTGATGTTCATAGTGTGGTTTACCTCAATCCTGAGCAAGTGACTGACTTTGTGTGCATGACTCATATACTTTGATGTATTAAAAGCTTGAGTTCAAATAACTAAAGAGCCAAAAGCTCGTATGTTGGGTATACGACTTTGGCATGACATAGCTTCATTTACAATAGTGGAATTCGTAGCCCAATAAAGGGTAAATGATATCCTTCATTGGCATTACATGATAGATGAAAATGTAATATGGCCACGGATCATTTGTCTAGGGAAAATGATTTAATTACTATTTATTAGTAATTGACTTTTTCATGAAGGAATATGTAATGGTTACCATGAGATAAAATAGGATCATATTGGGTGAATGGATTTAACCTAAAGAGATTAAGGATATACTATGTGGGTAACACACTTATGACAAGGTCATTGGACAAGCACTTATTAGGTTGATTTCGTAATGGTATATAATAAGAGAGAATTAAATTATAGTACTTTAGTGGAATGACTTCATGATTAAATAATGTGGTAATTAATAGGCGAAGAGTTGAAACTTAATTACAAATTATTTGAGCCCTAATTATATAAGTCTAATTGGTCTCTCCGCTAGCTAGATATAACTCAAAACGAATTGCATAAAGAACCGATACTATAGAATGAATGAAAATGAAGACTAAGAGAAATAGATCGTGTGTATTACTATCTACATTGAATGCATTTTCTCGCTATGTACAAAAGATTATTTAGAACTTAAATTAATTTCTTCGAATTATTATTTAATTGATTACAATTAAATAATTAAAGTTTGAAGTGAGAATTAAATTAATGAGTTATCATTGTTTTATTAAATGAGACAATTAAATATATTTCCTCATAGATTCTAATACAATAAAGTTAGCATGACTTTAATAGAATTAGAATTGGGTTGAGAAAATAATTTAATTGGATAAATTAAATAATTTAATAATTAATATTTTAGGAAATAAAAAAATAGTTATTAAGTTGGATAAATTATAAGTGTTGGATAAAAATTCAAATAACATATATAATTGTACTCGATATATGAGACGGGCTCAAGAGCTTATTCCATATAATAAGGGGCGACAAACCCTAATCTCCTTTAAGTTTGTTGTCGCCCCCTGGAATACTGTACTTTTTTCTATTAAATTATTATTTAATTATTCCTTGCTCAAGTACAACTCTTGTACCGTTTTCCTATAAATACAAATTATGGGATGACCTAATGACATAATCAATAGAGCATCGTTATTCTGTAAGAAAATAGTGGCAATTTATTTACAAGAATAAATCCTATTTTCTAAAAAGCTCAATATTTCTGATTCCCATAGAGAGATTAACATTTTCATTAAAAGTTAATAAAAATTTTCATTCTGTGTGTTCAATATATTTTATTGAGCCCACACTCAAAGAATTTTGAGGGTCAAGAATAGAGGAGAAGATCATTTAGTAGAAAGCCAAAAAACGACTTAAACCGCCTCACACAAAGCACAAGTAATAATTCAATTTATGGTTTATTACTATAAATACTACAAGGCTTGATTTTAAGAATATTTTTAAACTTCCTCTATGCCTAAAAATACTATTTTCTAAACCAATTATTCTAACATACTTAAGCCCTTGAACAATGCCACAACACTGTTTTGTGAGTTTTGATCTTGTCGAAGTTCGTATTTGACCCTGTACACTTCCAATCACCCAACAATTTATTCTAAATAATACTAGAGAGGTTTCAAAGCCCTCAATTTGTTTTAAACTAAATTTTATGATTTTATATAAAAAAAGCGATTTAAGGTTAAAAATTTTAAAAATCTTCGAGATTTTTGGTTCATATGTTACTCTAGTAGTATCTCTCATTCATATTATACGACAAGACGTGTGAGGGGTGTTACATTATACATGAATGGTTCAATATAAAAAAAATCATTTTTAAATAAATAAGTAATTAAAACAGCTTGCAAAAAATTAGGTACACACTAGTAAGTAGACGTACAGATCAAATCATATAAAATTAAATTAAATTTAAAATGCTTATTTAAATAATTTTTTATTTTAAAATTTTACCTTAGATGATCACATGCGAAACTTCAATCAATTCATGAGTTTGCGAATTAATCACTTTAAATATATTATTTCAAAGTATAATAATAAGATTTTTTTCAGTTCTATGAGGAATTAATATAATTTTATAGTATGTTGTTTTCTCTAAAAAAGTAATATATAATAATAATAGTTTTCCTCTTCATTGAATGAAAAATAAATATATAATATTTTAAAAATAAAAACAAAAAATACATTTTTCTCTTCTTCTTTTCTTTTCGTCTCTTCTCTTCTCTTCTTTTCATTTTTCTCTCCCACTGTTTTCTTTCCATCATTGCCAAACGATTAAAAAACAAAATTTCGACCTGTCAATTTTAGAAGGCACAATTTCTACAATTTCCTTTCGTATCATTTTATTATAGGGATTTGATTAAATTAGTCTCTTTATTATTAAATTAATTAATTTACTTCTTATATTACTAATAAGAATTAAATAATGTTAAATTGGAATAAAATTAACATTTATTGTTTAAAAATATAATTTACTGTTTAATAGAGTTAATATTTTTAAAGTTTTTATGGTTATATAAATAAAATCTTTTGTTTAGAATTGAATGCAATTAAAAAAAAATTCAAGATATTTTTATACAATAAATGTCAACTCTATTACAATTTGGTTTTTTTTTTAATATTATAGATATTAAATTGATTCATTTAATAATAGAAGTACTAATTTAATTAAATCTTTATAATATAAGGACCTCCGAAATTCTTTATGAAATTTCTTGATTTTGAGTAAAAGAATAGAATTTATTTTATTTTCCTATCCATGCAATTTTTTTTTCAAATCTAATTGCAAAATTCATTTCAATATATAATTTTTATAGTTTTCATGCTATTAAATATATATTCGTTATTTTCTTATTATTATTAATTTTCTATTATAAATATTTTATCAAATTCCGATATTAATATTTGTTTTAAAAAAACACTGTTTCAAAAAATGTGATTATGATTAGTAGTATATGAATCGATGGAATTTAAAGTGCTAAAATTTTTAAAATCTAAAGAAATTTTTTTTTTCCAAACATATCTTAAAATTTTCTCTTTCAATATTATAAAAATTCTTTTGGGTATAATTTAAGAGGTAGTATTTAATATATTCACATTGTAATTTTTTATTCTACAAGTAATTTTAAAATATTTTCATGTATTTTTTAAAAATATTTTTTTAATATTTTACTATAATTTTATAAGATACTTGTCCACCTTGACCCTGCTTGTAGAGTCTAAAAACTTCACCAACAGTGTATTAAATATTTTCTCATAATTTAATTGATTAATTAGATTAATTGTAAAAAATAACATATAAAAATTTAAATTCCAAAATTTAATATTTTAATTTTTGTTTTGAAATTTGACGTTGTTATAAAATTGTTACAAATAAACTATTTTTAAAAATCTAAAGTATATATTTTAAAAAAAAAATAAATTTTAATAATGTTAGAATTATCTATACTATATTTAAGATTTTGATCTCTACTATATTTAAGATTTTGATTTAGTGTCATCACCACCCATCAACTCATAAAGTTACCAAAAACCCATCATTTTTACAAAGTAACAGATATTATTTTGAGGGCAATTTTATCTTCTCATATAAAATTTTTAAAAAATACTTACACATAATAGGATTTTAACTCAAAAAATTATAATTTTAATCTCATCTTTACCATTTTACAAAAGAAATATTTAATTATTATATCAATTTTTTAAAAAAATTTGTTATATATACATTTTTCACTTATATCGTGGATGTACTATAATCTAGTGGGTGTTAAAAGGATTGGATTGAGATATATAAAATTTGAAAATTATCTATACACATATCTTCGAGTTTAGTTAAACCAATCTAAATAGTTTATTTTGCTAGTTAAAAAGTGACAAAATAATAAAACGTCACGCCTAAAAAATAGGGGGTTAATTGAAATAATTAATTAAGAAATGACGTAAGTTTGATAATTAAGTAGTTAATGCATTCTTTATAGGTCTTAGGTTCAAGTCACTCATCTCTTATTTTTTTTTCTTTAATTTTCAGCAAACTATGATAGAAACAAAACTAAAATAAATACTATTTAGAGTAAAAATAAAATAACAAATAAGCTTTAAGCTTAATGATTAACATGTCACCCCTTCCTTTACATACCTAAGTTCAAGTCATTCAATATCCAAATTTTATTTTATTTTCAGTAGCAAGGGTAAATTACCATGTAACCCCTTAAAAGTTTGAAAACCCTAGGTATTTAGCCATTTTCTCCTAGTTACAATTGAATTATAGCTTTCCCTTCCAAACTAAACTGATTTTTTGCTTCCTTTTCCCTATTTCTTCTCCCTTTTCTTTTCTATCTTCATCTTTGCAAAATATTTTCTCTCTATTGCTGATATTATTTTTGCTTCCCGGATCAAATCAATCCCCATTCAGATCGTTTTCCCTACCGGTTATAGATTACACCATTGAAAGCATCCATTTAGTTCCATCCAAGATTGGTAAATACATCTCATTTCAATGATCAAATCTCGTAATTTCCGTAGTAGTAATGAACAACGTAAATCTTTGTTCGATTAAATAATCTTTTTCGATTCTTGCCTAAATCTTGAGTAAATCTTGTCAAAATTGAAATCAATCATTAACTCGTGTATAAATGTCAATTGAAGGACCTGTTTTAGGTGAATCAGACCAAATTGATCGCGAGGAACGTCGGTCGGGCTCTCGGTGAAAGGTGTATGTTCTTTTATAAGCAAATTAAGGAAAACCGTGTCTAGGAATAGGGCCACATGGTCTCCCACACGGGTGTGTGGACCACATGACCCCTCACACGACTATGAGCCATTAAAACCCTAGGCTAGTTCGAATCTCTCACGGTTGTGTCCCTTTTGTAGGTTGATTTTTACATTTGACACATGGCATAATTTGTTACACAACCATGTAATCCCTCCACACAACCTATAGCCTCTCACACGGCCATGTGACCCTATTTTACAATTTTACCTAGAATTTTTTTGAATTGTTCAGTTTAGTCCCTATATAATCCTCGAACTATTTTTAGAAATTTTATTCACTTGATTAAGTTTGTGATAGTACGAACATTCTAGATTTTCTGGTTTGATGATTGAATTACTACTGTTTAATGACAATATGTAAATATTTCATGTCTACTGTCACTGCCATTCTGATGAATTGATACTGTTGTTTTTACCATTAGATTACTAGTTAAATGCATACCGTTACTGTTGAACCGATTACATGTTAAACATGTCTACTGTTACTGATGAACTAGATACATGATAAAGAATGCTTATTGTTACTATCAAACCGAATCCATGTTAAGCATGTCTATTGTTTCTATACTGAATTGTTACTCGCATGTCATATTGCATTGCATGGGGTGGGACGATTGAAAGGAGGAAGTACTAATAGTTTACTTACAAACACTGGTGGTTTATCCACACACTTTTTGACAAATTTTATCTACAAACTCGTTGTGCATTCACAACCTACTGGCAGCGTATTAACCTACAAACATTGGTGGTTTATCCACAAATTTACTGGCAGCTTTTATCTATAAACCCGTTGTGCATTTACAACCTACTGACAGCGTATTAACTTGCAACACTAGTGGTTCATCCACAAACTGGAGTGCCCGAGTTAAATAAGCTCTGGGGTACTCTTACTTTGAAGTGTAGCAGTGGGGTCGGAACTTTCTTTTCTGTTAAATTGAAACATCATTTGCGTTGACATTCATAAGTATGCTCGAATGAACTGTGAACTTCTGATATACTATACGAATGCTATTGTACTGAAAATTGTTATTATGTATGCTTGATTTATTATTTTACATTGATTTTCTTGTGATAGAACTCACACTGAGCTTCATAGCTCACTTCCCTTTATTTTCCATCCTTATAGATAACCCACCAGGTTAGACGTGAACACGGGATGCATAGGGCTCAGAAATATTTTATTTATATGAAATTATTATTAGGCTTATTTTTATAATTCCTGGTATTTCAGTACTGTACTATTTTATTTATATTATGGCATAGGACTCATGTTTAGGGTTTATTTAGCATGCATGATTTCTTTCAATTTGTATTTAGGATAATGAACATGGAATTAGATTTGATTATACATTAAATAATTCTAATTTAACTTAATTAAAACTAAATTGAATATCACTTTTTTGTTTCTAGGTTATAAATAAATTTTGAGTAATAAATAAATTAGGAATTAGCTAAGTATTCAAAGGAAATCACCGTTATAAGAAAAATGATAAACTTAATCAGTTTTATTTAATTCACGATTTTTTTTGAAAATTAACTAAGTTTTTCTCTAAAATAAACAAAAAAATTAATACGACTATTTTAAAAACTCTAATAGCTTAGTGGGCCATTTCGGTGGCCAATGTAATCTTCTAGATTTGGGTCTAATTCGGGTCAACGTCTAGGTTAGGTTGGAGAGGTTACATTTGGTGGTATCAAAGCCTAGGTTTTCTAAACTCGGGCTATGGAAATTTGATAGAGTCTGCATGCATGCATTAAAAAAATGGGTATTATGGGAAAAACAATGCCACAATTTTTTGTAAAATTGATTTTTTGCAGTAAATTGAATTTGAGACTCTGGTGCCTGTCCTAGTTTTGAAACCTTTAAAGATCAATTGTAATTTTTAGACTGTAAATACTTTAGAAATAAATAGTGCTTGAACTTTTATGTGAAAACTGTAGATATACTTTATGTTCTAAATTTTTGTTAGATCACTATGAACACCCAAGGTATACGTGGTAGGGGTAGGTCGAGTAAGGCTGCACTTGTAGAGTTGCTCACTGTTCAAGGCGAAAACCTAATCTCTAATGAGGAATGTGTTGAGAACTTTGTTGACAGCGGTGGCAGAGGTTACAAAAATTACAACCATGCTGTGACACAGGCGATACTGAAGGTGTTATAAAGGATTGTTGGAGCCCAAACTGGACATGAAGCCATGGAGTTGCGGAGAGGCTCCGATCGAATAGGGATGAAACATTCAAAGTCGTTGTTGGAATGAATCCTACTGTGGCAGAATATTGGATAGAGTCGACGGAAAGGATTCTATGTTGGAAAATCATGTTTGAAAAATGCAGCGGAAAATAAATTTAGGAAAAACCATAATTTCCAAAAAGAATTTCCAAAACAAAAACTTGGTAGTGATACCTAAAATAATAAACACTTAATCAAAATTGTATCTTTTCAATTCATCTAGGATGAACGACTCGACCGAGTAGTTTTTTCCACTATCCTCAAGCTCACATCTACCAAGTGTAGGCTCGTTTCGAATCAGAAAATTTTTCACAAAAATTACCAGTGGGATAATTTTGCAATTTCTCTAAATTTTTGGGCCAATTTGTAAATAAGAAAAATATCTTTAGAAATTTTTTGAAATAATTTCTTCATCGAATTTTCTCTCTACAACTCTCTCTTAAATTCAAGTATGTGTAAATAATGACCCAATGCTCTCTTTATATAAGGAGAGTTTAAAGAGTTCAACTATGATTAAACTTAATCACTTTAATATTAAATTTAATATTAAATATTATTTAATTAATAGAATATTTATCTAAAAGATAAACATTAATTTAAATTTGATATCAAGATAATCACTTTAATATTAAATTAAGAAAATACTATTAAGATAAGTATTAAATTTAATTTAATATTAAATCTATTAAAATATTATTTTTTTGAAATAATTAATCTGAAATCAAATTCTCTAGTAGAGTCCCAATAGGAGTGTAATTTTTCCACTACTCAACCATACCATTGTCGGCCACCAAAATGTCGTCGTCGCAATCGCTAGCACCCCACGCTAGTTCAGTTTCTGTCAGTTCGGTCCAAGCTAGTGACGGCCTGACCGGTTCGGTCTAGCCACAGGTTGAACTTAGACAATGTAAACGTTCTTACAAGGTCACTTATCATCACTTTGAATGTAGACAATCAATGAGCTAATATTTGCTTGTCACAATTTCATTATGCATGCAAAATATAAAAGACAAAAATGCAAAAGACATAACATGAAATGCGAAATTTTTTTATTTATCATTCAAATACATAGAAAACAATTACATGTTTACTACAATATGAGCACATTTCCCAACATTCTAGAGGATCTAGACTGTACTCCAAAGCAAAAGTTGAAGGGCACTGTGTCATTATTAAGGGAAGAGGCCTATCGTTGGTGATTGTCTATTATAAGGGGTACGTAAGCGGAACGCATAACCTGAGGCTCAAAAAGAAATATGTGAGCACTAGGTATGTGGAGGTCCGCAAACTCGAGTTCATCAAGTTACTCGAGTTAAAGCAAGGGGATAAGACCGTGTCGAAATATGAGGTTAAATTTCTGAGGCTCACTCGATATGCTCAAAGAATGGTCACCACAGAATAGGACAAGTGCGTGAGGTTCAAAAATGAGCTACGTTTCGACCTCAAAATATAGGTTGCTCCACACCAAGAACGGTTGTTAGAGACCCTAGTGGAGAAAATTAAATAGGTGGAACGCAAACAACTGGTAAAGAATAAAGTCTTATTTAAGAGAGATTCGAGTTCCACTGGCTCTAATACTCATCCCATAAAACGAGCCAGAGAGGGTAAACCGTAGGAAGGGGTTGTTGTGGCTAATTTTAGGGGTAGGACTCCCAACTATTAATAATATAATAAGCAACATACGAACAAGTACTGGAAAAAGTTGGATGCTTACTTGAGATGTAGGTTGACAAAACATATGGTGAAAGATTATCCTCATTGAGGCAGGCAAGAAAAAGTTCCGGCTCAAAATCAAACCCAACATCAGAGAACCTGTTAGTTGCCTTCGATGGGCCGAGGTTAAAATAGGGCCACAAATATTGTAGCAACTGGTGCGAACCAAATTAAGGCTAAGCAACCTTCTCGTGTTTATGTTGTTAAAGGACGTAAGGATAAATATACATCTGATAGTATCACAAGTATTTTTTCCATTCATTCAGTTCTATACTTTTCCCTTTTTGACATAAGATCCACCCATCCATTTGTTTCTTGTAATATGTTTGATAAATTAGGTGTTGGGAGAGAAGAAACCATTACTGATATTAATGTAGTAAGCCCCTTAAGACAAATGACTACTATAAATAAGGTCTATAGGAGATGTCCATTGGAGGTTCAAAGAGAAATGTTTCCAGCAGATCTTATGGAGTTACCTTTTGGGGAGTTTAATTTGATTCTAGGTATGGATTGGTTAGTGGAACACCAAGTTAGCCTAGATTGTGCCTTTAAAAGAGTAACCTTGAAAATGATAGAGGGTAGTGTGATTGTTATGGTTGGGGAGCAATAAAACTATTTATCTAATGTAATTTTTGCCATAGTCATTGAGAAGTTAGTTTGGAAAGGGTACGAGGCTTATCTAGTGTATGTAATGAATGAGAATGCCAATATTTTTACTTTAGATAGCATTCGAACCATTAGAGAATTCCCAAACGTGTTTCCCAAGGAGTTACCAAAGTTACCTCCAGATCGTGAACTACAATTTGAAATCGAATTATTGCCAAGAACTGCTCCGGTGTCCATTGCTTCCTACCGCATAGCACTTATAGAGCTACAAGAATTGAAAACCCAACTTCAAGAGCTTTTGGATCGTGGGTTTATTAGACCAAGTGTTTCTCTATGGAGAGCTTCAGTCCTGCTCGTCAAAAAGAAAGATGACTCCCTAAGGCTTTACATAGATTATCGACAGTTGAATAAACTAACCATTAAGAATAAATATCACCTACCTAGGATAGATGACATATTTGATCAATTCCAAGATGCAATGGTGTTTTCTAAGATAGATTTAATTTTGATGTACTATCAACTAAAGGTAAAAGAGGCGGATGTGCCCAAAACCGCATTTATGACTAAATATGGCCAATATGAATTCCTTGTAATGCCTTTCAGTTTAACCAACGCTCCGATCGCCTTCATGAACTTAATGAATTGAGTGTTCCAACCCTTTATTGATCAATTTGTCATTGTATTCATCGACGAAATCTTAGTCTATTCAAAAACTAAAACCAAAAGACGATTAACACCTTAGAAAGGTTATACAAATCCTCCAAGAAAAGAAACTGTATGCCAAACTGAGCAAATGTAAATTCTGGCTTAAAGAGGTTATGTTTCTAGGTAATGTGGTTCTGTAGAGGGTATTCAAGTAAATCCAAAAAAGATAGAGGCTATCATAGAATGGAAATAACCCAAAAAATTTTCTGAAATTCGAAGTTTCCTTGCTTAGTTGGGTACAATTGTAGATTTGTTGAAAGGTTCTCTCTAATAGCTACACCTCTAACCAAGTTATTGAGGAAGGATGTTCCATTTAAGTGGACGAATGAGTAACAATCTAGCTTTGAAAAACTAAAGGTTGTGTTAACCCAAGCTCCTATGTTAATTCAGCCCGAATCAGGAATAAAGTATATGGTGTACAGCGATGCATCCTACACTAGCCTTGGATATGTGTTGATGCAAGGTAGAAAAGTAGTTGCCTATGCGTCTAGATAATTGAAACAACATAAGTGCAATTACCCGACTCATGGTCTAGATTTGATAGCAATAATATTCGCATTGAAAATTTGGAGGCACTACTTGTATGGTGAGAAGTGCTACATTTATACCAATCATAAGATTCTCAAGTACCTTCTCACCCAAAAAGAATTGAACATGAGGTAAAAGAGATGGATAGAACTGTTAAAGGATTATGATTGTGTAATTCAATACCACCCCAGAAAAGTCAATGTAGCAACATACATTCTAAGTAGGAAGCAGATGATCTATTTAAGATCAATGTTTACTATGTTAAGTCTAGTGGGTGATGGAGGCTTGCTAGCCGAGCTACAAGTGAAACACACATTAGCTAGTGAGATCAAGGCTAAACAACCTGTAGATGTGTCATTGTTGTCATCGATTAAGCAGGTGAAGGGTGAAAAAACTAAAGATTTTGGGTTTAATGATAATGGTATTTTGTACTTCTGAAGGAGGTATTATGTGCAAATTGACGAGGAATTGGGTTGTTACAACCAATCAAAATTAGTGAAAGTTGAACACTAGTTTCCTTCTAGGTTGTTACAACCAATCAAAATACCTCTATGGAAGTGGGAACGAATAACTATGGACTTAGTTAGTGGGTTACCTTTAACACCCACTAAGAAAGATTCAATTTGGGTGATAGTAGATTGATTAACTAATTCAACTCATTTCTTACATGTCCGTACGGACTATTCTTTACAAAAGCTAGCTAAGTTGTATATTTCGAAAATTGTAAGACTTCATGGAGTGCTAGTGTCAATCATCTCAAATCAAGATCCCCGTTTTACATCTCAATTTTGGAAAAATCTTCACAAAGCACTGGGGACTCGTTTGGATTTTAGTGCTGCCTTCCATCTGCAAACTAACGGACAGTCCGAACAATTTATTCAAATATTAGAATATATGCTAAGAGGCTACATCATCGAGTTTCGAGGTAATTGGAAGGAACATTTGCCTCTAGTAGAATTTTCCTATAACAACAGTTTCTAATCAAGTATACAAATGGCACCCTATGAAGCCTTATATGGTCAAAAGTGTCGAACACCATTGCGTTGGACTGAACTGGGAGAAAGGAAAATTTTGGGTCCAGAAGTGGTACAGGTGTTTGAGGGGAAAATTAAATTGATTCAGGATAGACTGAAAGAAGCTTTGGATAGAAAGAACTCGTATGAAGACTTAAAGAGAAAAAATATTGAATACAATGTTGAAGATCAAGTCATCTTGAAAGTGTCCCCGTGGCGGAAGGTGTTAAGATTTATGAGAAATGGCAAGTTAAGTCCTAGGTTCGTTGGACCTTATAGAGTTCTTAAAAGAGTCGGTCCAGTAGCATATCAACTAGAATTACCTCTAGAATTAGATTGTATTCATGACGTATTCCATGTCTCCATGTTGAGACGATATGTTTCAACCCTTCCCATATTGTGCCATTAGAAGAGATTCAGGTGAGGCTGGATTTGTCCTTTGAGGAAGAACCTATACGAATTCTACATCATGAGATAAAGGTTCTGAAAAGAAAATGAATCCATCTTGTAAAAGTTCTGTGGCAGAACCATGGCATGGAGGAGGCCACTTGAGAACCAAAAGATAAATTTCATCAATATGATCCTCATATGTTTGAACTAGGTAAATTTTGAGGATGAAATTTCTTTAAGGAGGGGATAATTGTCACGCCGAAAAATATAGAGGGTTAATTGAAATAATTAACCACGAAATGACTTAGGCTTGATGGTTAAGTACTTAGTGCGATAGCGAGAATGTTGGCTTGAGTAACGCAAATATTAGTGAGAATCCAATGCCCTGAAAACCCAAGGGTTCCTCCACAAGGTTTGTCCACGAAGGGTGAGTCAGGGCCTATGATCAGGTCGAAAGGCGTAGTCGATGGACAATAGGTGAATATTCCTATACTACCCCTTGTTGGTCCCGAGGGACGGAGGAGACTAGGTTAGTTGAAAGATTGTTATCGGTTTAATGACGCAAGGTGCCCCTACTTTTTTAGGGTAAAAAGGGGTAGAGAAAATACCCACTCCCTAGAGGTCCTAGGTTTACGCCATTCATTTCCCATTTCTTTTTTTTTTTTAATTTTCTGCAAACTAAGATAGAAACCAAACTAAAATAAATAATGTTTGGAGTACAAAATAAACAACAAATAAGCCTTAGGCCTAATGGTTAAAACGTCACACCTCCCCCTTGAGGCCTTACGCCTAATGGTTAACACGTCACTCCTCCGCCTTGCATACTTGAGTTCGAGCCACTGCATCCTTAAAATCTATTTTATTTTGGTAGCAAGGGTAAATTACCATGAAACCCCCTAAAAGCTTGAAAACCCTAGGTATTTAGCCCATTTTCCTAATTACAATTGAATTTTTGCAAACTAAACTGATTTTTTTCTTTCTTTTCTCTATTTCTTTTCCATTTTCTTTGCAAAATATTTTCTTTCAATTGTTGAAATTATTTTTGTTCCCCAAATAAAATCAATTCTATTCAAATCATTTTCCTTACCGATTGTCGATTACGCCATTGAAAGAATCCATTTCTTTTCATCCAAGATCGGTAAGTATGCCTTGTTTCATTGATCAAATCTTGTAATTTTTGTAGTAGTAATGAATGACGTTAATCTTTGTTCAACTAAATTAAATAATCTTTTGCGGTTCTTACCCAAAATTTGAGTAAATCTTGTCAAAATTAAAATCAATCATTAACTCATGTATAAATGTCGTTTGAAGGACTTATTTTAAGTGCATCGGACCAAATTTGATCACGAGGAATGTTGGTCGGGCTCCCAATGAAAGCTGTGTACTCTTTTTACAAGTGAATCAGGGCAAACCATGTCTAAGAACTAGGCCACACGGCCTCCGCACAGGCATGTGGACCACACAGCCCCTCATACGGCCATGTGCCACTAAAACCCTAGGCTAGTTTGAATCTCTCACAATCGTGTCCCTCTTGTAGGTTGTTTTGCATTTGAGACATGGTCGCAGTTTATTACAAGACTGTGTAACCCCTCCACACAACCTATAGTCTCTTGTACAGCTTGGCCATATGGCCATACGACCCCTGCTTTTCAGTTTTGCCTAAATTTTTTTTAAATTATTCAATTTAGCCCCTATATAATCCTCGATTTGATTTTATAAATTTTATTCACTCGATTGAGTTCCTAATAGTACGAACATGCTAGATTCTGTGGTTTGATGATTGAATTGCTACTGTTTAATGACGATATATGAATATTTCACGTCTACTATCACTACCTTTCTGATAAATTGGTACTGTTATTTTTACCATTGTATTACTGGTTGCATGCCTACCATTATTGTTAAACTGATTACATGTTAAACATGTCTACTATTACTGATGAATTGAATACATGATAAAACATGTCTACTGTTACTGTCAAACCGAATACATGTTAAGCATGTCTACTATTTTCTATACTTAATTGTTACTAGCATGCCATATTGCATTGTATGGGGTGGGACGATTGAAAGGAGGAAGTACTGATAGTTTAACTACAAACACTGGTGGTTTATCCACACACTTACTGACAAATTTTATCTACAAACCCATTATGCATTCACAACCTACTGGCAGCTTATTAACCTGCAAACACTGGTGGTTTATCCACAAATTTACTGGAAGCTTTTATCTGCAAACCCGTTGTTCATTCACAACCTACTGGCAACGTATTAACCTACAACACTGGTGGTTCATCCACAAACTGGAGTGTCCGAGTTAAAAGAGTTCTGTGGAGCTCTTACTTTGGAGTGTAGCAGTAGGGTAGGACCTTTATTTTCTGTTAAATTGAAATATCATTTGCATTGACATTCATAAGCATGCTCGAATGAATTGTAAACTTTTGCTATACTATACAAATGCTATTGTATTGAAAATTTTTATTATGTATGCTTGGTTTATTATTCTGTACTAATTTTCTTGTGATAGAATTCACACTGAGCTTCATAGCTCACTTCCCTTTAATTTCATCCTTACAAATAACTCACCGAGTTAGAACACGGACATGACATGCGGAGGGCTTGGAAACATTTTATTTATATGAAAGTATTATTAGGCTTATTTTTATAATTCTTGGTATCTCAGTATTGTACTATTTTATTTATAATGTCGCATAGGACTCATGTTTAAGGTTTATTTAGCGTGCATGATTTTTTTAATTTGTATTTAGGATAATGACCATGTAATTAGATTTGATTATACATTAAATAATTCTAATTTAACTTAATTAAAACTAAATTGAATATCACTTTTTTGTTTCCAGGGTATAACTAAATTTTGAGTAATAAATAAATTAGGAATTAGCTAAGTATTCAAAAGAAATCATTGCTATAAGAAAAATGTTAAACTTAATCAATTTTATTTAAGTCATGAGTTTTATTTTTTTTTTGAAATTTAACTAAGTTTTCCTCTAAAATAAAGGGTTAATATATACAGACGTACCTAAACTTGGTAAATCGTATAAACTTGGTTTGTAAACGTAACTGATACCTAAACTTGAAAACTATAAACCAAGTTGGTACTTTTTATTGGTATATGACTAGCACTGTTAAATTTTGAGCTGATAATCAATAGAATGTTGACATGTGTCACAAAAAATTAAAAAATAGTTTTTTTCATAAATAAAAAATTAATAATTTTTTTACATGCATAATAAACTTGGAAAAGGGTCTATCTAAATTCATTTAAAACAAGACAACCATTTGACCATGTTCATTGTGAATGTTGTTTTAGTAATTTTTATTTTTAAAATTTCAAAAATAAAAATATAATAATTTAAAAATTAAACGCTTGTATTTTATAAAATTTTCAGCTTTTTAGTTTTTTATATTTTAGAATTTTTATTGAATTTTAGGATTTTTTTTATTTCACGTGTTGTTCAGGTTCATTCAAAATGTGTATTACTTAATTAATAAATATTTTTTCTAATTTAAAAAATAATAATATAAAACTATTTTTTAAATGAATTCAAAATTTAAAATAAATTTTCATTTTTATTACTTAATTAATAAATCATTTAAAATGAATTTAATTTTTATTCTATATTTTAAAAAATAATAATGATTATAAATCATTTTAAAATACTTTTTATTACTTAAGTAATAAATTTAAAATAATTTAAGTGATAAAATTGGAATTTATTTTAAAACATGGAATTTATTTTTAAAAATATTTTTTTTGAAATTCTAAAATATATATAAAATGACTAGAGAAATATGTTACGGGGCTAGAACTTTAGTCTTGCAATCCATGCGGCTTTAGGCGGTTTCTTAATTTCAAATTCATCTAAGTCAACCTAGCTCTCGAAAAGTGAAAATTCTTGATAGAAACTCTCTAAGGTACTGAAAACAAAGTGGTAGAAACTCAAAGACAAAAGAGAAGCGAAAGAATAGAAAAAAATCACACGCCAAGTGTTTGAGTAAATGCTCTCAATAGTATTCAACTACTATGAAAGATTATAACTTAGTGATTACAAAGGAGGGAGAATGTCTCTATTTATAGTTGAGCTCCCCAAATCTAACGGTATAGGTTAGTTTACATTGACGGACGAGATTAAGTTAATCTACAATTTGAGATTCTTAAGGGATTTGCATGATCCCCTAAGATTACAAAATCAAATCTTATCAGATGACATATCTTCTAAGATTACTTTCCATATTCACCAAGGTATCCCTAATTTTTCTTAAGTGCTTCATTGGACTACCAAGGCTTTAAGTAAATGGGCTTCTTCCCATGTTCCACTGGTCGAGTTAGTTCAAATGGGTTGAATGAGCCCCATTTAATCACTTGACCTCCATGGGATGCTCTTTGTGCGTTAGTCATGGGCTTTGATTCACGACCCATGACAAATACACATTCATAATGAGTCTGGATAGCTTATTGTCTAGATTCGTTTGTATCAAGACAACCAATTTTCCATATTTACTGTATACTTGAAATAAAAAAATCTAAAATTCAATAAAAATTCTAAAAACATAACAATATATATAATATAGGATTTTATTTTTAAAAAATAAATTATATTGTTATTCATGATTTATAAAAATGTATATATAAAATCACTAAAAAAACATTTGGCATGAACTAGGACAAAATATTGTCGAATCTAGACAATCACTTGTCCAAGTTCATTATACATGCAAAATAAATTCCTAATTCTTTTAAGTTTTTAATTTTCAAAAATATTTTTATTATTTTTGTGACACATGTCGATATTCTATTGGCTAATAGCTCAAAATCTAACTATGTTAGTTAGGTACCAATTTAACTTATAATTTCCAAATTTAAATATCAATTAAGTTAAAAAAATTAAGTATAAATTGTGAAGTTCAGGTACATTAATATATATTAATCCTTAATTAAATGAAAATAAAAATTAATTTTATTATTAAAATTTTAATTCAAACTCAATCCTATTTAAAATTTATTTTACCCAAAATCAATCAATCCGATCTCACAACTTTGATGACTAATAAATAGCCTACCGAATCAGTTTACTGATTTATCATTAAATGTAAATGAAATTGAAATGAAGAATAAATTAGTAGTTGGATTTGTTTCCAAATTTTATGTGTTAGATTTGGATTATTATCACTATGATTTTTTAAGGACTTTATAAGTATAATTATAATGGATTAGAACAAAAATAAATTCAATATAAAAAAAATCAAAATACATTAAAATTTAATTTAGAATAAATCTATATATAATAAGATTTAAATTTAAAATAATCATTAAGAGACCCATACAAGACATTTACATGTGATGAGATTAAAACCAGGACACTAAAGTTCCAACAGACTTTTTCTTTAATCGCATTAAAGCGAAGTTGAGAAATTACCATATGTCCCCATTTATTTATTTTTTTAGTTTTTAAATATTGATGAAGAACACGTGACAGATTCTTAATCTGCTTATGGAAGTAAAAAGTTCCACTAAAGTTAATAATTATAATAAGGGATAAGTGTGTAAAATCATATATGAATTTTGATTTTGTGTAATTTTAACAATTCTTTAACAACATTATCAAATTAACATAATTTTACGTTAATACATAGCATACATAAACAATTATATTAATCCAATATGTACAATTGAATTAAAATTAAAGTTTTATGTATATAATTACACCAAATCAAAATTCATATATCAAATTATATAATATTTACCCTTATAATAAACTATAATAAATGTTGAGGTCCAAATTCAAGTTTGATGGTTGTATCCTAAATTTAGTAAATTGAATTAAGTAATAATTAAATCTCTAAGAATTGATATTTATATGCCATGCAACATTGATATATTAATTAGTTAAACCAAGTTTAGAAGTTTTCCTTTAATATTATTTATGGATATTTAAAGATATATAGTTGCGGAGCTTTCACATTAAAGAATATAATATAAAAATATCTTTAAAACATTAAAATCCATAATAAGTTTGAAGAGATGAGGATAGTTTTATTTCTTTTTTTTATTTTCATTTTCGAAAAAAAATGTTTTTTTAATTTAAAAATTGAAAAACTTATTTGTGAAAAAGGAAATAAAAAATTTATTTTTAATAATAAAAACATAAAAATATGTTTGGTAGATAATTTCTTATAACCCAAAATAGTCATCATTTAAAATGAGAAGTAAAATGATTTTAGTCATTAGATCAAAATAAATGGTTCTAATCTGGGTGTTAGGTAATTGAAAAAATTAGTCGATCATTTCATTCTAAAAATTTTGAATTTTTTTTCTTGATTAATTTCAAGTACTCAAAAATTCTAAGCATGTCACAAAAATGAGATAAGTTTCAAATTTTTATGCTTAAAATTCTTTAACCACCTGAAATCAACTAAGAAAAAATCTCAAAAATTTTAAAATGAAATGATTTACCAATTTTTCAATTAAGAAAAACAAATACTTAATACCCAAATTAAAAATTAAAAATGATCATATATCCTTTTTTTAAATATTAATTAATGATACATAATAATTTTTAACTCTGCTTATCTATAATAAATATAAAAATACAAATTTGTAAAAACTTGTGAAGTTTTATTTTTCATCATATTAAAATTGACATTAAAAACAATTTATTAGTATATTAATTGATAATAATGTGATAATAACAAAAGTAATATTAATTAATTATTAATTAAGGTGAAATTAATTAACATAGTCATATCTTTTATAAGTTTTATTGAAAAAAAAAATCATATATGTTACTAATTAATAAAATTTTTAAATATATAAGATTATTGAACATAATTGGATAAACTAAAAAAATAAAATTTAGACTTTTTTATAATTAAATAAATATATGTTTATCTATGAATTTGATTTGATTTTAAATATTATAATGCTTAGATAAACATTATAAAATATAGATATAACATTTTTTTTTCAACCTAATATAAACTTTTTAACAAAACGTAAAATACATATAATATTAATATTTTGATACTTGTATAGCATTTATAATGTATGAATTTACTTTTTATTCTCTTAATTTATATGTTAAAACATAAAATAAAATAAATATATTCTATATTTAATTATACATTTTATAATTAATTAAAAATATTTTTATTGATAAATACTATCTAATCAATTTGACTATTGAGAAATTAAAATAAAGAAAATTACTTAGAATTAATTTTGGTGTTAGCTATGTTTCTATGTTTTATAAATTTACAAAACCAATAAATGTTATGAGTTGAAAACTACAGGTCCCTAGTGAAGAAATATGAAATTGGTTTTCAATTCAAAAAAGAAAATCGAAAGTTATGAATAATTCAGATATTAGGGCTAAAATGGTTGTATTGAATTGTGTGGTTAACGTTGTTTCTGTAATTCTATTATCGAACATGGCCAAACACAATGCTAGAACGTCAAAGGCAAAAGGAAAAACAAAACGGTGAACATCAAATAACTTGTGCGATTTGTGCTTCTATAATTCAATTTCAATTTGCTTTCATAAATTAATTAGTTATTATAATCAAAATGACTATGCATCGAGGTAGTGGTATCTTTCTCCTATAAACTTCAAATAATGGACTTGGTTGGTGATATTTGAAATAAGAGATAAATGTTCGAAATTGTTTTGGATGTGATTGTGGATATTTGGACTTTGATAGTAGAATGATATATATTACTGATCTGCCATAAATTGATATGGTAACTTAAATTCTTTTCAACACTTAATGAGTTTGTATTTAAGCATTTTATGTTTTATTTTTTGATTTTCTTATATTTATTAGATTTTTATCTTAATATTCAATTTTATGTGTTTTTAGTGTATTTTGTGACCAAAATGACAAAATCTTGCCTTTTGGAGTTTAATGGTTAAATTTAGCTTGTGTAGGAGATGATTAAGGAAAAAACTTGAAGAAACCTTATTGATATCCTTGGTGTAACACCCCTCACCCGTATCCGATGTCGGGATAGGGTTCGAGGTATTACCGATATTTCATCTTTACAAACTTTCTAAATCGGGTCACCAAAATTCGCCCAAAATTAAAACCTTTCAAACAGGTACACCTTGCCCTTTACACAGGTCTTCGAGGCCTAAGTCATAGTTGGGGGTGGTTCGGGACAGAACCAGGAACTTTCGATAGACTTTGGGCATCTTAAAATTTTTTCCCTTATTTTAAAGTGCGACATGCCCGTGTGATGGGGCCGTGTGGTCACACACGCCTGTGTGGCTTGGGACACGCCCGTGCCCTCAGCCCGTGTGCAACACTGACTTCAACCTCATCATTCTATTAAAGGCACATGGCCAAGACACACGCCCGTGTGCTTAGCCCGTGTTCTATACTGACTTAAAAATTTAGGTGCAGGGGACGCAAGGCCATACCACACACCCATGGGGGTGAGCCGTGTGTCACACAGAGCCTAGACACACGTCCGTATGTCTACCCGTGCGGACCTTATTAGGCTATTTTCCAAGCCTTTGATCACCCTCTATCAATCAATATTCTTATGAGTTACTATTGTGCATGTTAAGGCCAAATTATACACTTATATAAAACTTCAATTAACCTCATTGCATGTAAACCTCATGTCATTGGTTTCATACATGCAAAGTTAATTCTCATCTTGTATTTAGGGATTTTCATGTCTACTTGACATATTCAAGATTGACTCGTTTTTATAACTTATTGCCAATTATAACCAAGCCATCATATGTGAACATAGACATGCATAGATTGGTAGGTCATAGCCTACTTCAAAATAAGCGAATTTCCATGGCCATATACAAAAAGATAAGTATAACTTTACATGCCTTCATTTTGGCAAACCAAATGACACATATAACAAAATATCCAAAGTTCTATACATGCCATTGAACAAAACATAAGTATCTATATACCAAAGCTGAGCTAGTTGATAGTGTGTTGATTCTCCAACTGTCTTCCAATCTTTACGAGTCCTCGAGCTCTGAAAACAGGGAAAAGAGAGGGATAAGCATTTACATGCTTAGTAAGTTCGAATAACTGAAAAGTAAACTTACTGATCGTTTAGCATACATCTTTATTAGATAGTGAAACCAACAAATATGAAAATGGTTTCCCTATCACATGCACTCAATCAATGAGTTAGTCACATAACAAAAAAGCCATGTAATTTATCTAAGATGAGCTCCTCATTCAACAAATCATTTATACATATACCTCGTGCTAGTCCCGTTGAGTTTTTAGGAAATCTCGATGGATTATCCAATCACCGTCAATTCATATGAATGATAATTTCTGGTATGCACTCCCGTGAACCTCACATTTTACGGTGGGATTACCAGTCCAGGCTAAATCCCTCGTAATATAAACTCATAAGGTGATGTTGGGATTACCAGTCTAGGCTAAATCCCTTGTAACGACAAACACACTTAGTGAGCTCGGATCTGAATTACCAGTCCATGCTAAATTCAGACCCTAATCGGATTACCCGTCTGGGATAAATCCATAATGCACACATATTCTTCGAGAGGCTCGATCACTCAAGGAACACCCGTCCGAACTAGATCCTTTCTATATTTGAGATCAACAGATTACCCGTCTGGGCTAAATCCTTTCTGCAAAACATACAGGATCTCAAGTCACATATATTTCATGGTTTATCCATCGAATTCCCTTTTTAACTTCAACCGAGACATTTTCTAACAAATCATTGTCAAGGATGCATATCATATGATTTCATGCCATTAATAAATACAATCATCATGCATTCATAAATCATACAATTATGCATTTTATGAGTTTACTTTAAGTTATTCGAACTTACCTGGTACTCGTTTTGGTATTGTGTTTTGGTTATTCCGAAACCTTTTGCTTTCCTCAATCGACCTCTGAAATTTGTTCCTCGGGGTCTAAAAAAATAAAATTGAATCATTAACACATCACATTGTACTTTTCGAGCCTGAATTGCACCCCCGGTCCAAATGACCATTTTTCCCCTAACCTTTCACATTTTTTACGATTTAGTCCCTAGGCTCATATAATGAAACACATGCAATTTCTATCTTACCCAAGCCTAGCTGAACACTTTTCCCTCTTATGGAAGCCCACATTTTCCATTATTTTCACATTTCTACGACCTATTTAACAACTTCTGCAAAAAGGTCTCTTTAGGGGTTTTTCATGAAAATCACCTAGGAAAAGATGTTTAACACATTTCTAACTTTTATATTCCTCCATAAACCATCAAAATACAAGTAACTCATGCATGGGTAAATTTTTAAACATGAACCCTAGCATGAAATATGGGTAGAAATGGAGAGAGTAAGCTACCGGGATTTCAAAAATACAAAGAACATTAAAAACGGGGCTTGGGTGTACTTACTATTGAGCTTGAAAATGTTGAAAACCCTAGCTATGGATTCCCTTGAAGTTTTGGCATCATGGAGAAGAAAATGAGCTGATTTTCATTAAAATGCCAAATGACCAAAATGCCCTTAAGCCCTTTCTTTAAAATTTCATCCATGTAAGCCCATTTTTGTCCAAAAACTTAGAAATTGGGAAAATTTCTCTCTAAGATCTTCTAATTTATAATATAAATCAATTTCATACAAATTGCTTCTAGAATCCAAGTTTTGCAATTTATTCAATTTAGTCCCTAATTTCTAATTGGACACCTTACTCAAAGAATTTCTTCACGAAATCTTAACACATGCATATTATCATATTCCAGACCTCATAATAATCATAAAATAAATATTTTGATGTTAGATTTGTGGTCCCGAAACCACTATTCTAACTAGGCCCTATTTCGGGATGTTACACTTGGGGTCGTGACAGCAAGGACATTGAAGTTATCTATCACCCTGGGAGTTTTAATTTCAAGAACTAGCACACTATAGGTGAACTGGTGACAGTGTCCCGACACTAAGAGCATGGAGTCGCGACATCAAGCGCTAAAGTCATGAGATTATGTTGCTAAAGTTGTGACATCGATGGCAGTCACCATTACTAAAGGATCCCAACTGTTCAATGAGCCAGAGTCGCGGCACTAATTCTACCAGACAAATCTGGGAGGATGTTGTTCGCAATGTACCGACACCAATGTTTGGGAGTCACGACATCGAGGCTCGACGGGTTAAAATCTGCAAGGGCATTCTTCAGTCAAAACATGTTATTTTAATTGTTAAGAAAGGGTCATTTTTGTTCATTCTAGGTCAAACATGTTAACACTATAAATAACATTTTAAAACATTTTTAGGGAGTCTTTTAGCTTTTGGATTATTAGGTCAATTTTAGTTAGTGACCATTGCATTTTCTTTTTATTTTTCTGCATTTTATCTTCTTTCTTAACTCAAAGGTACAAGGACCTTCTTCTAACCTTAAGTTTTCACTTTTAATTTCAATAGATTTTAATGAGTTTTTATTCAAAAGTTACAATTGATTAATCAGAAAAGTGGAATCTAGTGTTTACGCTCCATCGCAGTAATCAAAATCAAGGACTTCATAAAAATTATGAGTAATTTTTAAACACTTCAAATTTCTATATTGTTTGATTATTTAAATGGGCATGAAAATTATTGGGTAGTGTTTGTTTAAGATAAGAATTAACTAAATCCTTTGGGTAGTTGATTAATTGAATTGTTGAACAATTATTTTAAGGACTAGGGAATAAATTGAATAATCTAGACTAAATTGAATAGAAATAGATACTTGGAATTGACAACTCTTGGTAAAAATATAGATAAGTGAGACTGAGAAGAGACCTTATCGAGTAAAAATTCAATTGTAACCCTTTAGTCTAAGTTAGATCGAGAGATTAATTGGACTAAATTGTAAATTAGGTAAATTATTAACCGAGAGGTATTAATTAATTCGATTAGAAAATTATTACATCTAATTCCCAAATCTGAGAATTAATTGTCAACACAAATATTAACCAAGTACGTTTTTTCTTTGATTATTTCTTTTATAAGTTTTGAAATCTTTACAATTAAGTCTTTAGATATAATTTTAGCATAAAACCTTCAATTCATGATTTGTCGTACTATAGGTTGTTAGATAATAGTTATTTAGACTTTCTATTTTGCATGTTTGATGCTTTAAATTCAATCTTATCAATATGTCTCTTATGGTTTTGATCCTTGGAATACTCCTCAAGGTGTTCCATTGTACATTTTATAAATATTACAGCTTAACTTGTTACACTTGCAATACACTGCATGTTTTAGTCTTTGGTTGCAATTTTCTCTACTCGATGCACATACATCGAGGCACGGTATGTTACAATATAGATTATGAAGTTAATGCCCTATGAAATGATGCTAGATGTAAGTCCAAGTATAGTTGGAATGTCATAGGGTCATCGATACAATGATTTGCTAGCCATCATCGTTGAGCAAGCTAGGATGGTTGAATAAACAATACAAAAAATTACTAAAAAAACTATCGTTGTCGAGCAACCCAAGATGATAGAATAATCACATACTAAAAGTCATCGTTGTTAGGTTACCCTAGATGACATAATAAAATAATCCTAATTTCAGAAGGACATGGATTTATTAACATATAAAGATCTGAGTTCCTATTCTAATGTCTATAGTTGGATAATAGGGGCCAAATTGAATAAGCATTGAAATAGATATTGAAATGTGAAATTAATAAGAAAGTTGGAAAAATGATATGTTGAGTTAAAATAAAAAAAAAATATTAATGTGATTGATATTTTGTTATATATAATACTCTAGTTTATTCTTAATGAAATGTTTTAAATTATATTAGCACCATTGAGTATTCAATACTTCATGTATGTTTTGTTTATTTCAATGCGTAGGTCTTGGACGAAGATTTTTGTAAGTGGTTTGTGATAGAATGTGCAAGTGTACACGGTCGTTATCAAGTAATAAATAAGTAAAAAAGTTATCATCTCTATAGGGACTGTATTTGTTAATCAATAATTGTAAAATTAAGAATTTACAAGTTGGTAAAGAAAACACAATATTTTGAGGTGATGGATGTTAAAATTAAATAAATTAACTAAATGCAAACTAACCTAAACTCGAATGAGATGAAATAAAATGCAATGAAGTGGTTATAGCAACAATTTCACAAGTTTTAACAACAATAAAATAAATAAGCTAGAACAATCACAACATTTGACTTGATTCATTCTTCATCATGTTTAACAATGTTCTGAAAACTATTCCATGGCAACTTGATCATTCATTAACTTTGAATCTCATATAAGGTCTTTTAAAGTCTTATACTTAGAAAAAACATGTATATTTCTATGTCCATATTTAACTAAGGATTCTTTAGAATTTATGTGAAGTAACAGGGACAGATTAGGTTTGAAACAATTTAATCACATAAACCTAAAGTTATGCAAGATAATAGTGTTCTCTTAGATTATTATGAACCTTTAATTTATTCTGATTAGGATATAAATTAAGCATGCACCTTCCAACTATCGTGTCCATTAGCACCATCTAACTAGGATTAAGCAACTATTTCTAATGTATCAAAACATATTTTAATGCATGAATAACATGAATGATTTTAATTTGAAGCATGAACAATTGAGACACTAAACAACATAAACATGAATCGAATGAATTTAATCAAATCATTGCAATTATTCTAGCTAAAACAAATTTAAGTCTTCATAATTAATGGAAAAACATTTAAACAATTTGCAATTATGTTTGAACAACTAATAACAATTGAAAAAAAAAAACAAAGAATAAACTCTTTGATGAGTTCAGCGATTCACTAAAGACTGATCGTGGTGGCTTCCTCCAATTCTCGCGGTTACATCTTCGCAAATTATTTCTCAAGGTGGTCAGCCAAGAGAGTTTTCTCAAGGAAATGCTAACTAAAATAAAGGGAAAATGGAGAACTTTAAAAGAGGAGAGAAAGAGGAGAGTTGAGGGATGTGAGGGATGAATGAGATTTTTTTTGGATGACATGAAAGGTGAATGAAAATGCCTATTTATTCTTGAGGGAGAGCTTGGGAGTTTTATAAAAATAGCATGCATATCCCTTGATAATCTCCTTTTGCATAGTCGAAAATGAATTTTGGGATTAGGGATTGATGGTTACTTGATTTTGTGACCGATTCTTCCTTGATTCGTGGTATGGGGTTGGGCGATAATTATGGTATTAGTTGGAGGTTGGTTTGTGATCTTTTTACACATGTAGGGATCTTCAATTCAATTATTCCAATGCTAATTTGGGCTGCTTTTCATGCCTTAGTCGAATTGGGCTCTTTTCCCCCCTATTGGACGGTTTTGGCAACCTAACTAGTTAACAGACTAGCCTTTCTTAGCAAACAACTTTTGACTGGGTTTAATCAACTTCTTTTGGGTCAAATTTGTTTTCTTGTCATCCACATGAAGTGGATATTAGCTCATGTCCATGTGTATGTTTTTATTGGCTCCCACATTTATTAATTCAGTGGTCCAACTAAAGCAAATTGAGCAAACAAAAGTTAACATGTAGCATAATAAAGTGAAATCATGTAAAATTAACACCTAAGTATGTAAAAGTACAAATTTTACTAAAATTATGGCCCATTTCTTAATATGAACTAAAATGACACAATTAGTTATCCACATGCTCAGAATTTGTATAAATTCCAAGTGAAAATGTGCTAAATAAACCTATATAATTTAGACTTATCACACCCCTAAAATTAATTCATTACTCATCCTAAGTAATGTTTCATGAAAAGGAAAAAATTTAGGGCAATCTTGCACAATATTTACATAGAATCAACTTTTCACATAATCATTTACCAACAAATTTATACTCACAAACTCTTCTTTTCAATAAATCACTCACTTGCAAATATATTATTCCAAAATTTTATGTTAAGTACAAGAAAATGCCATCATGAGTCATAATTTGCATGCATTGCAATGCCATATATAGAATTCACCATTCAATAAATATTCCTTATCTAATAAGACAAAACAATCCTGAGGTTTAATAAATGGTCTTCATATGTTGAACTTAGCAATTTCTCTTCACTAATGTATTTGGCATAATTATTTAAATCAATAGGTCTTTTTTAAGGTGGGAATGGGGCTAGACTCAAGGTAGGGATAAAGAGAAATGATTTTTAGGCTTAATCATCTTAACACTAACATTGTCTTGAATCTTTTTGGGTAAAGTATTCTTACTAAAGTGTTTTAACACCCCCAAACTTAATTTGAAACTCATGCTCAACAATACTTTTCAACACTTGATAAGATCTTTCTTTTTCTTTCTTTTTTTCTTTTTAAAGCATGTACATCTTTCTAAATTTTCCCTCCAATTTTAACTCACCAAGACAAGTATAGTTAAGATGGGTGCAAGATAGGGTGAAAATAAAAAAGATGACAATATGGCTTATGATGTAGGTAAATAACAATAAAGTAGACCATATAGCTCAAACTAAGGTTCCAAGGGTTAAATTCATATGGTAGGCTTGAAAGTCTCAAATGAACAAAAGAAAATGTTCCTAAATCATGTTTAGATTCTTATGCCTCCTAGGATTTTTCCTTAAGAAAGTTACTAAGACAATTCTAAAGATTATATAAGATTATATAAGACTAATGAAAAATATAAGCATATGAGATAACTTATTAATAAGAAAAGTTCATTTTCATGGCAAAGACTATATAAGACTAAGGAAAAATATAAGCATATTATAACTGAGCTAACATATAAAAAGAACTTAAATAAAATAAAAAATTATACATGCATATGAGCTAACTTATTAACAAAACATTGTTTTTGAGCATCACTTTATTTCAGCATACTTATTTGTGAAAATTGAAATGCTTTAAGAATCATACAAGATTATCCCTTGCCCCCTTAAAAAGAAGCAATGTACTCATTGCAAAATAACAAAGTAGTGAATGAAAACTGTACACCGGGTAGGATTCAAGAGAAAGAGAGGTGAGTAATGGAGTTTGCTTAATTACCAAGTCTTTCTAGAAAAATACTATCCTCAGACATGTACATTCATATTGCCACACTACTATGCTTTTTACTAGAGAACAAAGATTAATGGAATGGCATTGGCTTAGTTTATTCATAAATTGCAAACTATTAAACTTTATTGTGCATAAAATAAAATATTCCTAAAATAAATAAATGTGTTAAAAGTAATACTAAAGAAAAAAGAAATCTCCCTTTCGTTCATCTTTATCATCCCCTCTTATCTTGTTCCTTTACCTTCTCGTTCTCGCTTGTATTCACGACCTCTTCTTGTCATGACTCAAAGATATGATCTGGGAACTCAAGAATGAAACTATTAGAGGTATTCTTAAAAGTATTCCTTATGGAGCCATCTGTAATTTTTGCATATTTCCAATAAGCCTGTTGTTGGTGATGCATAAATTTTCACATATCCATCATAGATGAAAATTCTGAATTACTCATAGTGTTTGAAGAAATGGTCATTAGAATGGTCAACTCAGGATCAACACTTGGCTCAACTAGTTCAGTAATATTTGGTTCCACTCTCAGTTCAGGGCTATTTGGTTCAACTTTAGATTATGCTTCTTCGATTTCATTTAACGAGTCAACTTCTAGTTCAGATTCAATTGATGACTCATAAGACTCTGGTTCATTCAGCTCAATTTGGTTCAACTGTTCAACATTCTTCACTTACCTTTCAAGATCATTTCTTGTTATGCAACCTTGAACCTAACATCCCTTCAGGTTTGTTTTTTATTTAACTTGGGCTCTCAAGCAAAGTGAAGTAATCAATGTGAAAAATAAGCACTTCCTGCCTTTTTCCTCATACAATTTTGGATTTCCTTGAGAATAATTTTCCCAACATTGATAAACTTCTCTACTATAATTAATACAAGAATAACATTCGTTCCATCGAGATGGTGGAAATATGTGAGATAGGCATGAAACTATATCGAACAACATGAAACTATATCGAACAACATGAAACTATATCGAACAAAGTAGAACCATACCTTAGCCACTGGTTTTAAGTACTCACTTTGACAAGAATGACTGTCGTATTTCTTATTATCCATTGGGATCTTGAATTTGCAACAAAATTAAGTACTTGTTGAAGAAAATCCCAGCTGATATTTTTCATCATGTAAAGTATTCATCTTCTTCAACATCAGGTAGGTTAAACAAATCATTAATGGATTTAGAAGTAAGGGATACCTTCTTTTTACGAACAAAAAACTTCAGAAGCATCTGGCGTGGTTAAATTGGCATAGAACTCTCGTACTAATTCCTCTTCAGGCAATGATCGTGCGTCAAAAAATTGATTCCATTTTAAGGCATCAATTGTTTTCCGAATTGAAAAAGGCATAATTATATTTCATTTCTCTCCAATTTGAAACCTTTTTCCGGTATCATGGGCTGATTTTTGAAGATGGAATCAAATTTTTCCCTTACTTCCTCATCTTGAATCACAATTGGATTTTTGGCAGAAGTCTTTGAAGATCTAGTTCTCTTTTGAGACTTGACAAGTTGACAAGGATTTAGGAGGTAGCAAAGGTGCAGAGGTAAGAAGGTGCTTAGGGCCGAAAAAGAGTTGGGTATTTTCCTCCTTTTTACTATTCTGGGCCTTGAGCCCAAACTACAAAATTTTATTATCTGTACCAAAATAAAACTAAACAAAGAAACATATTAGTACTTAGGCCAATCTTAACCCTCTTATTAAACATAAAAATTAAAAATTAAAATTAAAATTGAAAATAAAAATAAATTTTTAGGCTAATTAGAAAATTTTCTCTAAAGATTACATTAAATTAAGTTCCCAAGAAAGGTTGGAGGGGTCACGATTTGGTCTCACTTAAGTTCCAATCTCTTTAGACAGAATTTACTTAATGTACTAATTCAAGAAAATTTTCTAATTATGCTATTTATTCAAATGAGAAAAAACTGAAAATAAAAAAAATGATAGAGAAAGTGAAGAGAACTCCCTCAATGTCATTGGGTATCGTCACTGACTGAGGCGATGTCAAACGACCATTTATCATGCTAATCATACCCATCTAGAAAGAAAAAAATTAATCTTGCCCTGCAATTATGTTTATCGTTTGATCAAGGAATAGCAATGAAAAATGGTCTTTCCGCGTTGCGTTGCTCAACTTTCTTCCATTCACACAAATTTATGAACACTTGATTGTCCTTAACGGAATCAGCTTATGATCTGTGATACCTTTTTTCTTTGGTACAAGTCTCACCCACAGAATGTCATAGGTGGGATAAATGATTGTTTCTTTTACCCACTGAGATTCGAATTTCCCAGGATCAAATACTTGAGATTGGATTAAACTTTTTTGTCCCACAATAGATACCCTTTCAATATCTTCTAATGGATCACTAAATTTTAATTTTGTAGGAGCAAGCGAGTTTACCTTAGAGACAACATAACAATCTTTAACCTCATCAGGAGATATTATGGCCTTGAGTACATTAAATGTCACTTGCTCAACTTAAACTGGCATGGTGAGTTCACTTTTTTTGTATATTGATTATCGTCCTACTTGTTGCCAAGAAAGGCCTTTCTAGGATGATTGGTACTTCTTTATCTGCTTCAAAATCTAAGATAATAAAGTTAGCAGGAAATATGAATTTATCAACATGTACCAATACATATTCGATTTTTCCTTCTGGATGCGCTAAGGATCTGTCTGCTAATTAAAATGTAACAGTAGTCAGTCTAGCCTCACCAATACCTAGTCATCTGAACACAGACATAGGAATCAAGTTGATACTCGATCCTAAATCACACAAAGTCTTGCCATTATAGGATTCTCAAATATTACAGGGTATGATAAAACTTCCTGGATCCTTCAACTTAGGAGGCAACCTATTCTAAAAAATAAGCTACATTTTGTAGTTAGGGCTACAATTTCAAATTCCCCAAACCTACTCTTCTTAGACAACAATTCCTTCATAACTTTCGCATAGTTCGACATTTGCTCCAAAGCTTCCACAAACGAAATGTTGATACGTATCTATTTCAATACATCCAAAATTATCCTATATTGAGTACCCTATTGTTGCTTATGTTGCTGGAGTCTTTGAGGATATGGAGGTTGTCAAACTTTGGTTTAGACTGGACAGCTTTTTTGAGGTAACATCTCTGCATCCGACATAGATGTTAGATTACCTGAGTTGACAAGTTTAGATTTTACCTCCTCCAAATTTGTAGAATCTGATGTAAGAATTTCAACTGTGTAACCTGATTGTGATGGTTCATGATAAGTTTTAATAAATTTATATTTGACTGTTCTTGAAGGCTAACTATTATCACGACGAAGGCAAGTGTACCTATCGAACAGTAGTATAGTTTTAGCAAGACCGAGATGTCGAACCCAAAGGAACTAAAAGTACTAGTATTAACTCTTTTCTTATTATCTAGCCTAAAAATAAAGGGGTTTGTTTTATCTAAACTAATTAACTAACTAAGAATTCATAGAAAGAAAATTGGGGAAAATAATTTTGGGAAATTCGATTGATTAAGACAATACCCAAGAGAAAATCCACCTTGACTTCACTTGTTATTTGACTCTGAATTAGACGATTTATTCATTCGACTTGTTCCGTAGAAATCCTTAAATTATATTATTATCTCTCTCGAGACTAACAATATCTAACCCTAGGTTGATTAATTGAAATCTCTTTCTAATTAACACCCCTAGTGTTGCATTAACTCAATCTATGTATTCCCTTATTAAGTTTCACCCTAATCTGGCAAAATCTTGTCACCCTATCTCTAAGCGTGCAATCAACTCTGCTTAATTATGACATATTTACTCTTAGACAGGGACTTTTGCTCCTTTGAATAAGCGCATCAACTTGAATCAATATCCTGAAATATTGAAGCAAGAATTAAGAACACATAATTAAGAATAAGTCAAATATTTATCATACAATTCAGAAAATAATAACAAGATTCATCTTAGGTTTCATTCCCCTTAGGTATTTAGGGGGTTTAGTTTAAAATTATAAAAGACAAAATCTCAGAAAAAAATTGAATACCAAAACATAAAGAAAACCCAAAACTCCTGAAGGGAAATTGAAGGGAGATCTTCAATCTTGAAGGAGAATCCGGCTTCTGAGATGGATCGATCGACTTTCTTTGAGTAAATTCTTGCTTCTCACTCTGTGTGTCCTTCTCAGTGCCTCCTTTTGTGTTTAAATAGACTTTTTAATGCCTCAAAGCCCTCAAGAGTGGTCTTTTTTCGAATAGAACTCAACTTGGGCTCGACAGGGACACGCCTGTGTGACACGCCCGTGTTCGGTTACTCCAAACCGTGTTAGAGTCTGTTGAATAGACACGGTCGTATGGTCTACTCGTGTAAGTCATGCTCGATTCTGCTAAAAAGGCACAGGCGTGTGGTCTACCTGTGTGAGGAAGTCCAGGCCGTGTTGATTTCCCACGTTGGCCCATTTTCTCCGTTTTCGACCCGTTTCTCGCTCTTTTTACTCTTCTATGCTCACCTAAGTATAAAATAAGAAATTAAAGGATTAGGAGCATCGAATTCACAAAATCTAAGGAGAAATCATCCATAAATGTGCTAAGCATGGGATAAAAATATGTATAAATTACGGTTTATCAAGTACCCCCACACTTAAGCGTTTGCTTGTCCTCAAACAAAATCCTCAACTCACAATCAAATCAATTCTTCTCAACTTATAATTCTTATTAATGATATCTCAAAATAATCCATAAGTAATCATACATTGAGAATTCAACTAAAAGAACATCAAAGTTTCAAACATTCCAAGTTACGTATTTTATCACGAAAACATAGGTGTCTCCCTTCATTTAGGTAATTACCATTGATTCAAAATATCACAGAGTTTCACATCCTCACTAGAGATTCACTCAAATCACTCGAGGTGTTTTAAGGACAACAAGTTAAAGCACTCAATAGTCAATATGAAAAGTTATTACCATAGGCTTGCATAAAAATCAAATTCCACCACTATATATTGAGATGATACATCAATCAAAAGGTCTTTAAAGGGTTGTAATGTGGCTTTGGTTAGGGGGTGTGGTCACAAGATAAAAGAAAAGGTTAGAATCGAGATTGAATTGAAAAATTTCCTAACTAGGAAAACAACTAATCATCAATTGAATACATGTGAGCTTCTTCTCAGAATATGGACTTAAACACTTAAGCTCAAAAACAAATAATTACTAGTAATTTAAATATGTGTATTGTAATTTTTTTAAGAACAAGTCAATTAACATAGACTAACTATCAAAGCTAAAACTTAGCTAAGCAATTTATTCAAATCAAATCTCGACAAAAATAGGGATCAAAATAATTTAGGGGATTTCAACAAAAATGGGTATTGGCTTAATATAGAGGGTAAATCAATGAATAGGTTATTAGTCTCAAAAGGGTTTACTAAGGGTTAATTATGAAGCTAGGCTTTTATGGAGTGAGTGGGTTAAACCTAAGTGCCTTTATCATCTTGACATATCAAATCAAATGGTGTGGTCTTGACATGCATAATCAAGCAAGTTCTAAAATAACAAATCAAGATTGACGCACTCAAAGCAACAATAAAAGTGAGCATGAAAGAAATAATAAATGCTCTTAAAGGCTCAAGATCTCACAAGAATTATGGCTTTTTGATGTTTAAACCTTGTGAATTTTAAGTCGAGATAATACCTAAACTTGGGGAAACAACCCTAAAAAATTGATAATTCTCAAAAGTCAACTTATCATGCTTGATTCTCTAATTCCTTAAAGTTTAAACAATCAATGCATGAATGCCTATGTTTTAATTCAAGACATATCAATAAAAATCATAAATTAATCAAAATTCATTTTAATAATGATATGAGAAGATCACATGAGAATAAGATAAAATTCAGGGATTTTTCTGATAAAGATATAAACAACCCCCCCCCCCCCACACTTAAAATGTACATTGTCCTCAATGTACAATGATAGATATACTGAAAAGTATAAAATCATAAGATAGGGAGAGAGGTGAAACTTCCTGAATGATGAATGGAATCCTTGAATTGGAGTTATGGAGAATAATCAGCCAAGGCAATGATGAGATTGGAGGAGGATACTCCAGTGGTGGTAGAGGTTTGGTTCCACAACCACAGTGTCCAGCGAGGAGGTTATCATGGTGGTCGGGTAGGACATGACAGTTGTGGAGAACCTTTTCCAATGGAGTTACAAGTTCCTAAGTGATGGTGAGCTTTAGAGCTCTTTATAACTGTGATAAAATCAAGAACACTTTAGGAAATATAAAGAAGCATAATTTTTTGTAATGAAATAGCCAAAACTATAAATTGTTCAATAAAAATTATAAAGCCTAAAAATGAAATAGTATTAAAGGAAAATAAATTAAAAAAGTATTTTAAGAAGATAAATAAAGATAAAAGTGAAAATTAAAATAAAAATAATAAATAAAAAGTCTTTAAACATCGTCATCGTCGGATGGTTCGCGAGGTGGTGGTGGCGATGGGATGTGAAGGTACTGACAAATCTGATATAGAGTAGCATCAATGTGATCAAAGTGCTGAAAACACTACTGCTCAAATCGAGTAAGGCGCTCAGAGATGTCAGAGTATGAAGCTGCCTCATGAACTGAACAATGGATGGATGGTGGCTGAGACGGTGGGTCCTTATGACGTAGAGAGACATCATTAGTAATATTCTCTGGGTCCTCCTCCTTAGGGGACTGGACCAGGCGGTATTAGGGAGGGTAGGTTTCACATCGTTTTGTGATCATCCTCATATGTAGCATACTCAAGATACCTTGTGGAGACATCTGGCTGATGAGAGTGAGGGAGGATGATTGTGCCACTATGTTGAAGAGGTCGAAGTAGCGCCCCAAGCGAGTCACATAGGGGCCAATAGAGATGACTCCCTTTCTATGTCACTCCGTCTGATGGCGAATGGTGAGGGCGATGAAATAGGCAAGGTAGAAGACATGCCCATGCGCCATACTCCATAAAAAGTAGGCGTCATGAATGTTGACGACACCGGTGCTCTCTCGTCTCCCTGTCAGAGTGTGGGCCAAGATGGCGTGTAAGTACCTTAGGGATGGGGCGAAGGCTGATGCCTTAGAGCGGCTGGGGTCATAGGTGGCCGAGTCAGGGACTAAAGCACTCCAACACTTCGAAGGAGAATAGTGGATATGGCGATGAAGGGTGTCGAGTTCGTTGTCATCCATGAACTCCTCCGTGTACAGCCCTAGTGCAATTTCGAACTCTGGTATGCTCAACTGGCACACTAAGCCACCGAGACGAAACTCGACTATTCCAAGATCATCGAACTATGTCATGACGACTTGAAGGTAGAAGGTCGAGTAGAGTTCGAGTGTGAGCTCAAGGTAAGTTGGCTCGACGATTTCGAAGAAGAGCCCTCATGGTTCAATAGTTAGAAGAGCCTGGATCGCGTCAGCTAGTTGGATCTGCTCTAGAGCAGTCCAATCAATACAGCGACCTGCACCTAGGGGTCAGGCTTGTAATATCTGGAATAGTTCCTCTTGGGGTCCTAAGGGAAACTGTAAGAAGAGGTGGCGCACTTCGGCAGATGCGCTTGCAGATGTGGCTCCGGGTCCCTTCTATTTTTTTGAAGCACGGACGGCAGTCTTCTTGCCACGTGAAGTTGACATGGTATACCTACAGTGAAAATTCGAATTTAAAACAATACTCCCCAAGAATAGCATGGAGAAGTATGCAAGTATGTTAAAATTAAAGAAGAATACTTCATGGGCATCACAGGCAAAAGATGAGATGCATCGAAAAGTAACTAAATTCTTATGGAAGTCATTATAAACAATAGGAATATGGGAATAGTGCTAAATGGAATACCTAGTGAATGATTGCATGTGGGTTTGATAATATGAAATATGGTGTGGGTAAGCATGAAATCCATGGAAACAAGAAAAATGGATGAATGTAGCACAATGTATTGACTAAAATGGAAAATTTCTAACAAAGAGCATAAGTATTACTATCATTATAACCATGAATATTACTCAAAATAGTCAAATAGAACAAAAAAAATCATAAAATAAGTAAAAGATTTGAAGAGAATAAAGAGAAAAGAGTAAACAAACGCAAGAAGGAGGGGCTTAGGTCATCGAGGATGGTGCTGTGATCGGCGCACGAGCGTGGCAGGGAGGGCATGTGAAAGGGTTCCGGCAACTAGGGTTTGATGTTTGGGGAAGGGGATGATGAATAGTAGGGGTTTATATAGATTTTGGGGCATACGGCCGTGGGGCACGCCCGTGTGCCCTAATTTTGGCCCATGTATATCATGATTTTCAAATTTGGGCACGTATGAAATTCGGCCCACACCCATGTTCTTTGGGCGTGTTGATGCACATCACTTCTCCCACTCTCGTGTATGTATGTCCACGCCCGTGTTATTTTGTCAGTCTTGACCACAGGTAGTGAGCACGGGTGTGTCGCACGCCTGTGTTGTTTTTCCATATTCAACCATGGCCTCTAGACACGGGCGTGTCGCACGCCCGTGTTGTTTTGACAGATTCATCCACGGCCATGTCGCACAGCCGTGGCAACTTATCAACTCCTGCGTTGGGGAAAAATTCTACCCTATTTTCACACGGTCATTTCGAATGGCCGTGTTGCCTTCCGTTGGTATGGGCACGGCCTAAGGCACCCTTGTCTGCCTGGCTGTATGGTTCTGGAAAACCTGTGTTCAGTGACTCAGTTAGTAAGTTATATGTTAAAAACTAAAATTTAAAGAAGTTAACACCGTTAGTGCTCAGGTTGCCTCCTGAGAAGCGCTTATTTATAGTCTAAGCTCGTCTTACCTTTCTGTTGCATGGTCATGGTGGTTCGAGGAGTTTACACTCCTCATCCAACTTCTGCTTATTTGTTAAAAGCTCCTTTAAGAATTTGACTGCATTTGGCATCTACAAAAGGGCTTCAATAAACGGTAAGTAAATATGTACTTTCTTTAATAATTTAAAAAATTTACTGAATTGTTTGTCTGTGCAGTCTTTCCTTGTCGCATTAGGGTATGGCACTCGAGGTTTGTACTTTGTACTTACCGATTTTCGCTCACTATGGTCTACCTCATCCTTACCTTTGGTTATAATAATTCCTTGTCTTGGTTCTGGTTCAGGTTCAACTAACCCTTCCTCATCTTGGACAATAATTGTATTAAACTGCTCCTTTAGGTTAGTTTCCGTATTACTCAGCAAGCTACCTTGTGGTCATTCGGAAATTAATTTCGTGAACTGTCCTATCTAAGTTTCAAGTCCTTGGATTGACGCTTGTTGATTTTTAAGTGAAGTTTCGGTATTCTGAAAGCGAGTTTCCAACTCCGAGATAAACTTTGTTAGCATCTCCTCAAGGTTCAGCTTCTTTTCCTGTTGGTAAGGTGGTTGTTGAAAACCCGGAGGATGTTGCGGCCTTTGATTTCCTTGACCACCCCATGAAAAGTTGGGGTGGTTCCTCCAACCTGCATTGTTAGTGTTACTATATGGGTTATTTTGAGATCTAGAATTATTGTTACCCATATATTGAACTTGTTCCTCCTCGTTGTTGGGGTTGAAGGATTGATATTTCGTGTGTGCTCCTCCTCTATTTGAATCGCACCTCATAACTGGATGTTCCTGAGTAGAACCACACAAACTGTCAATCTTTTTATTCAAAAGTTCTACCTGGTTAGATAGCATGGTAACCGTATCGAGGTTGAAAACACCGGCTACTTTCGTCGGTTTTGTCCTCATAACTTGCCACTGATAGTTATTCACTTACATTTCTTCAATAAATTCGTAAGCTGCTTCAGGTGTTTTGTTATTCAAAGTTCCACCGGCAACTGCGTTGATGAATTGCCTTGTTGAAGGGTTCACACCGTTGTAAAACGTTTGAACCTATAGCCAAAATGGTAGACCATGGTGAGGGCATCTTCTCAAAAGATCCTTGTATCTCTCCCATGCATCATAAAGGGTTTCTAGATCCATCTGTACAAAAGAAGAGATGTCATTCCTCAACTTAACCGTTTTAGCTGGCGGAAAATATTTAAGTAAAAAAATTTCAGTCATTTGTTCCCAAGTAGTGATTGACCCTCGTGGCAATGAGCTCAACCACTGTTTACCCTAGTTCCTCAATGAAAAGGTAAATAACTGAAGGTGTATGGCGTCATCAGAAACGCCATTATTTTAAAAGTATTGCAAAACTCCAAAAAATTTGCCAAGTGATTGTTTGGATCCTCATCCTGCAAACCATCAAACTGAACAAACTGTTGTATCATTTGAATTGTGTTGGGTTTCAGTTCAAAATTATTTGCAGCAATAGCAGACCTAACTATTCTTGACTCAGTTCCTGTTAAATTAGGTTTAGCATAATCATACATAGTGCGTGGAGCAGAATTCTGATTTACTGGATCAGCAGCAATCGCAGGAGGTAGCGAATTTTCCTAATTTTTAGCCATCTCCTCGGTTGTGGTGTGAATGTCGTCTTCTTGCTCTTCCTCTGTGTATCTTAGGCTTCGCCTTATTTCTCTTCAGTTTTTACGAGCTGTGCGATCGATCTCACTATCAAAAAGTAATGGTTCTGACGGGTTTCTTCTAGTCATAAACTATAAAAACCTGCCAGAAATAAAAAGAAAAATTAGTAAAGAAAAATTAAAATAAAAAGTAAATTACAATAAAAGTAAAATAGCTAAAGTAATAAAAATCGAGTGTTCCTAATATCTTAGTTCCCCGGCAACGGTACCAAAAACTTGATCGTGATGGTTCGTGATAAGTTTTAATAAATTTATATTTGACCGTTCTTGAAGGCTAACTATTATCACGACGAAGGCAAGTGCACCTATCGAACAGTAGTATAGTTTTAGCAAGACCGGGATGTCGAACCCAAAGGAACTAAAAGTACTAGTATTAACTCTTTTCTTATTATCTAGCCTAAAAATAAAGGGGTTTGTTTTATCTAAACTAATTAACTAACTAAGAATTCACAGAAAGAAAATTGGGGAAAATAATTTTGGGAAATTCGATTGATTAAGACAATACCCAAGAGAAAATCCACCTTGACTTCACTTGTTATTTGACTCTGAATTAGACGATTTATTCATTCGACTTGTTCCGTAGAAATTCCTAAATTATATTATTATCTCTCTCGAGACTAACAACATCTAACCCTAGGTTGATTAATTGAAATCTCTTTCTAATTAACACCCCTAGTGTTGTATTAACTCGATCTATGGATTCCCTTATTAGGTTTCACCCTAATCTGGCAAAATCTTGTCACCCTATCTCTAGGCGTGCAATCAACTCCGCTTAATTATGACAATCTTACTCTTAGACTGGGACTTTTGCTCCTCTGAATAAGCGCATCAACTAGAATCAATATTCTGAAATATTGAAGCAAGAATTAAGAACACATAATTAAGAACAAGTCAAATATTTATCATACAATTCAGAAAATAATAACAAGATTCATCTTAGGTTTCATTCCCCTTGGGTATTTAGGGGTTTTAGTTCATAATTATAAAAGACAACATCTCAGAAGAAAATTGAATACAAAACATAAAGAAAACCTAAAACTCCTGAAGGGAAATTGAAGGGAGATCTTCAGTCTTGAAGGAGAATCCAGCTTCTGAGATGGATCAATCGGCTTTCTTCGAATAAACTCCTGCTTCCCACTCTGTGTGTCCTTCTCAGTGCCTCCTCTGGTGTTTAAATAGACTTTTTAATGCCTCAAAGCTCTCAAGAGTGGTCTTTTCTGAATAAAACTCAACTTGGGCTCGACAGGGACACACCCGTGTGACACGCCCGTGTTCAATTGCTCCAAACCGTGTTAAAGCCTGTTGAATAGACACGGCCGTGTGGTCTACTCGTGTCAGTCGTGCTTGATTCTGCTAAAAGGGCACGGGCATGTGGTCTACCCATGTGAGGAAGTCCAGGCTGTGTTGATTTCCCATGTTGGCCCATTTTCTCTGTTTTTGGCCCGTTTCTCGCTCTTTTTACTCTCCTATGCTCACCTAAGTATAAAACATGAAATTAAAGGATTAGGAGCATTGAGTTCACCGAATCTAAGGAGAAATCATCCATAAATGTGCTAAGAATGGGATAAAAATATGTATAAATTAAGGTTTATAATAACCTCCCAAACCCAGCCTAGACATTATGACCGAATCGTGAAAGTCACATTAGTCACCTAATCGTCGAACCTACTATATCAATAGTTGAAACCTCAAAAACACTCTCTTTTTATAAAATCATAGTTGCCTTCATTAATTTTGAAAACCATTCATTTAACTAATCCAACTATTATTAAGTCAAGATAGTGAATTAGGCCTGGTTTTCGAAAAACTCAATACACATCATTGTCTTTGAAAAATATTTTGTTTATCTTAGTTATAGTAGAAAATATACCATACTATCCCAATTATTAACTTAGCCAAATTACATGCATAGTTCAATTTCTATATATATAAATCTGAAAATCCATCCTAAGAATGAAAATCATGAAATAGAAAACAGTCCAAAACCACAGTTTTAAATAATTTTACAGTCCAAAAATCGAATAACAATAGAATATAAAACTAAATAAATAAAATCACAACGGTGTTTCAAGTCTGAAGTCCGTCCTACATCCACATGCCAATTCGATCCTAAGTTCATTCATTACCTGAGAAGTTGAAGTAATGGGGTGAGCTTAACAAGCTCTGTGTGAGTCTAAACAATCAAGCACATCACATACATTCAAGCATTTTCTCATAAAACCAAATAACACATTCAATATCCATAATAGCATTCTTATGTAACATGATCATGACATAATGTACATATGAATTCCTACCCAAACCATCCGCTGCACACCACAAGTTCCCAAGAATCCCTCTGTTGAACTCCAATGTATGCGAACAAAGCTCAATGTGGTAGAAACCACCATATAACATAAATGCAGAAAATCTGTCGTATAACATATAATGTGATAAAATCACCAATATCAAATAATGCGATTAAACCGCCAATCCCCTCGGTACTCTAGGTGTAGCGCATTGACTACGTATAAATGTGAACTTAATATTCCACCAGAACTCCACGGAACTCCTCCGTCATCCACAAAATCCCACCCCATGCACATGCAATATGTCATACTATCTCATACATAACCATTAATCAATATTTTTCACATTTAGTTGGCATTCTCAATACATGCCCTCAATTATCACATACTTTCAGAATATGGAATCAATAATCCAACTTTCAAACTACCATAAAGACGATATTATTCCCAAAACACAATTTCATGTACTTTAATTTTTTTTTGTGTGCATGGATAGCGGTCTTTCAAACATATCATAGCAATTCACTTATACGAATAAATCATGCATAAGCCTTATTTTCATTCATAAACATGTCATAACTACCACCAATCAAACATTAAATTAATCAAACATTCATGAAAATGTCAATCATTCAATCATTCAATCAATCTAGCAACAATGCTACCATGCCAAATAATTAGGGCTCGTAACGTACCTGATTCGGCCACTTACAAATTTAATTTCTTAGCTATTAAGTCAAGACCAATCAGCAAGCTAAACCATCAATTTAATCATAATATTTATTATTATCAAACAAGTTATTGAGTTTAGGTCCCACACCTTATTTACGCTCTTTTGCAGCACATTAGCGAATCTTGTGGTTTCTTTAATAAACTTTCAAACGGACCTAAATTAATTAAATTAAAAGAAATCAATATATAACTCAATAATTACACCTCTTATAAATCCCCTAAACACCCACTTATGGGTTCAATCTAATCGTCACAATTACAACTATTTTTTGAATCGAAACTAGTTAGATTTCTTACACTATTTTTATGCAAATCATACGCGCGAACAACTTTTGGCTTTATTGTTGATTTAGAGCATTTGGGTCAGCACCTAAAACATTTAAATACTATAAAATCAGTAGCTACCATAACATTTTCCCAAAATCTGTGTCGAAACAACTAATTAGTTTACGATTACGCACACTTACGCTTCTCGAATTATCATATCCAATTTGTTGATTGGTCAAGAACGATTTTTCCTAATTAAACTTTTTTTCAAGGCTTATTAAGAGGGGCTCAAGAACCCACAATAATTATGGAAAAAGATGGGAAAGAATTAAAGAAAGACAACCCTCTTTCTTACCCATAGGTGCATACACCACCACCTTCAATGGCCAATTTTGAGGCTGATCTAAAACCAATTTAGGAATTGATTAAAGATCTGGAAAAATATCCATTAAATTTTTAAAAATCCCTAAAATTATATATCTAAAAATTTAGGTTTTTATTTAACAAGATTTAACAAGAAAATGAGAAAGAAAGAGATCTTACACAAGCTAGATGCTATAAGCGGCAGTGGAACTTCTTGGCAACGTTAGGAATTGATCTTGGAGACTCAAGATTTCATATTTGGGGTTGATTTAATTAAATAAAATGAAATCAATATGATGGAGGAGATGATACAAAATCTTGTGGCAAAAAGAAAAGAAAAAAAGATGATAAAACTAGGTGTTTTGGGCGACGACAACAATAGAGGAAGAAAGAAAATTTTAAGACCAAGGAAGAGATGAGAGGGGAGGGACGGCTAGGATGAGATAAAAAGGAATAAAGTCTTATTATTTTGTATAAAATTAACATTGATACCTAGGTTACAAGGGTATGGACGGCACATACATTAAAAACAATGGATTTTTGCAAAATTTAATTATTTTGCAATGGAAGAGATTTGAACTTGGGACCTCAAATTAACTTTCATGCTTTCACATTTAACAACTAACTACTTAGCTAACTTATTATTTTTTATGTAATTCAACATTCTCATTAAGCTAAATTTTGGGATGTTACAAAATGTCGATTGATTTTCTTACTCGAAAGTTTCATCTTCAACCTCAACTTCTTTAGGTTCCAAAGTCCTTCCATTTTGTAAAGAAACTACCTTGAAATGTTCTTTACCCACAATCCTTAGATTTTCCATGTCACTTGGAAGGGCTCCTTGTGGTCTATTGCAAAGCTCCTTAGCTAATTGAATTGCTTAGTTTTCCAAATTTTTCAATATTGCTACTTAACTCTAGATTAAGGCATAATTGTTAGCTATGTACGTCTTCAAAAAATTCTTCAAATTGTTGGACAGTTCAGCTTGAGGTGGTTTCTAAACTTGTTGATTGAACCCAAGAGGTTGATTTGATCTATGTTGCATATAGTTGTTGTTCAATCCAGCTCCTTGGTTACTCCAAGAAAAGTTTGGATGGCTTCGCCATAAAAGGTTATAGAAGTTGGACTGTCATTCTTGTCCACTTCTATTCTGGTTTTAATTCCCTACATAATAAACATACTTGGGATTTGATGGAAAATTCTCAAAAAAATATCCGTCCCCATAGTATACGCAGAAAATAACGTCAAATTAACTCGGTGGTTGAGTTACAACATTGTTTACCGTTAGTGGAAAAAATTTTAAGCATTGAAGAACTAGTAGATACCTGAGCTACAAGTGAAGTGAGAACATCTACTTCATGCACTCTTACTACTCATCTTTCTAAAGTTGCTCGATTTGTCAACTACTGGTAATTGTTACAGGCTATTCTCTCGATGATTTCGTAAGCCTCATTATAATAGTTAGAAAGGAGAGCACCATTTGCAGAAGCATCTAGCACCATCCTATTGTGTACGTTGAGACCATTATAAAATGTCTCCAATTGAATGCAATGCGGAATCCTGTGGTTAGGGCACTTACATAGTAGCTCTTTGAATATTTCCCATGCCTCGTATAAGGATTCGTCATCCATTTGCTAAAAATTAGTGATCTCATTCCGTAACTTAGCATTTTTGCTAGGTGGGAAATATTTTACCTGAAAGCGTTCACCTAATTCTAGCCAAGTAGAAATTGAGCTTGGTGGCAAATAATTAAGTCATGCTCGTGCTCTATCTTGCAATGAGTATAGAAACAACTTAAATCACAATGCGTCTTCGGTTACACCGGCTATCTTGAAGGAATCACTTTCTTCCATGAACAGTAGAAGGTGAAGATGTGGATTTTCTATGGGCAATCCACTAAACTGACCCACTATTTGAAGCATCTGGAACATTACAGGCTTCAATTCAAACTATGGTGTCTCGATATCCAGTCTCCTAATTACTGGATTTAACTCATTAAAGAATGCCACAGCGTACTGCCTTATAGCTCTATCTCTATAATCAACAATAAGGATTGAATTACGAGCATTAGCAACTCCATTTCCTTAAACTTCATTTTGATTTTCAAGGTCTATTTCTACTGCTTGTATCTAGGTTAGTCTTTCTCGTCTTCTTTATATAAATGCTCACTCGATTTCAGGGTCTATAGGGAGCAAATCAATAATTCGATCTATGCTCATAAACCCCTGAAAAAAGAATTAAAAATATTAATTAAATAAAAATAAAAAACCAAAATCCAAGAAATAATTTCACAATCAATTATTAAATTAACAGTCCCCGGCAACAGCGCCAAAAACTTGGTTCGACAGAATGTGCAAGTGTACATAGTCGTTATCAAGTAATAAGTAAGTTAAAGAGTTATCGTCTCCACAGGGACTGTATCTGTTAATCAATAATTGTAAAATTAAGAATTTACAAGTTGGTTAAGAAAACACAATATTTTAAGGTGATGAATGTTAAAATTAAATAAATTAACTAAATGCAAACTAACCTAAATGCAAACGAGATGAAATAAAATGAAATGAAGTGATTTTAGCAATAATTTCACAAGTTTTAATAACAATAACATGAATAAGCTAGAACAATCACAACACTTGACTCGGTTCATTCTTCATCATGTTTAACAATGTTCTAGAAAATATTCCATGGAAACTCGATCATTAATTAACTTGGAATCTCATATAAGTTCTTTCGAAGTCTTATACTTAGAAAAAATATGTATTTTTATGTCCATATTTAACTAAGAATTTCTTAAATTTTATGTGAAGTAACAGGGACAGATTAGGTTTGAAACAATTTAATCACATAAACCTAAAGTTATGCAAGGTAATAGTGTTTTCTTAGATTATTATGAACCTTTAATTTATTCTAAATAGGATATAAACTAAGTATGCAACTTCCAATTATCGGTCTTTTAGCACCATCTGATTAAGATTAAGCAACTAATTCTAATGCCTCAAAACATATTTTAATGCATGAATAGCATGAATGATTTTAATTGGAAGCAAGAACAATTGAGGCACAAAACAACATAAACATGAATCGAATGAATTTAATCAAATCATTGCAATTATTCTAGCTAAAACAAATTTAATTCATAATCATTAATGAAAAAACATTCAATCATGTTTGAACAACTAAGAATAATTGAAAAGAATAAAGAAGAAGAAACTTTTTGATGAGTTCAGCAATTCCAATAAGACTGATCGTGGTGGCTTCCTCCAATTCTCGTGATTGCTCCTTTATAAATTGCTTTTTAAGGTGGTCAACCAAGAGAGTTTTTCTCAAGGAAATGCTAGCTAAAAGAAAGGGAAAATGGAGAACTTTAAAAAGGAGAGAAAGAAGAGAGTTGAAGGATGAGAGGGATGAATGAATTTTTTTTTGGATAACATGAAAGATGAATGGAAGTACCTATTTATACTTGAGGAGAGCTTGGGAGTTTGCTAAAAATAGCATGCATATCCCTTTATAATCTCTCTTTGCATGGTCAGCCATGGATTGTGGGATAAGAGGTTGATGGTGACTTGATTTTGTGACCGATTCTTCCTTAATTCATGGTTTAGGGTTGGACGGCAATCAAGGTATTAGTTGGGGGTTGATTTGTGATTTTTTTTTTACACATGTAGGGATATTCAATTTAATTATTCCAAAGATAATTCCGGCTGCTATAACACCCTGAATAATTTAAGTTTGTTTTGTGAAGTCTGACATAAATATGTATCTGCTTCAGTGGCTAAGTGTTCTGGGTTTGTATTTGAGGTCTTGGGTTCAAGTCTTACTTTTGGCAAATTTTGTTTTTTTTAATCCTAGCCTTATCCCTATTGGGTAGGCATTTGTAATATTCTTTGTAAACCTATATCAGCATGAGCCTGCTAGTTCGAGTGGTAAGGAGTTAGTGTGTTGGATGTCCTGTGTTTGAATCTCTGTGTGAGCATAGGTGATAATTTTTACTTCGGGTGTCTGATAACGGTTTGGAGGAACCGAAATTCTAAGGTGGTTGAGAGTTAGTGGGGAGTGGGATAAGAATTAGGATAGGTTATCAGATTTTCTTAATTTTAATTTTAGTTTTTCTCTTTTCCCAAAATTTTTCCTTTTCTGACTTTTTTTTCTGTTTTCCCACTTTCAAATTTCATTTTATTTTTCTGATTTCTATCGAAATTTCTCTTTCAAATCGCGATACTTTAACATTTTGATTCCTTCGGTTGCTGCGCAAGTAAGGGGTTCGTTGTGTTTTGTAGTAGTTTTGATTTATACATTAGTCTCTGTTAGTGTATGAGATTAATTCGGTATACCATTTTGCTATATGTTCTTTAGGAAAACTAAGACCCTTCAATTGCATAGTTAAGTTTAGAGGTCGTCGTTGTCAAGGGTAAGTTTTCCAAACGTTTTAGTGCAATTTTTCTTTTGAAGGCATGCGTTTGGTTATGTTAATTTGAATAAGGATTCGTTTGGAATTGTGAAATCACTTTGGTTGTGGGTGTTTTGTGATAATTTTAGGTTCTATTCACTCTAGGGTTGCGTTTGCTTCAAAAACGAACCAGGTGTATACTCCTAACATGAAAAATTGAGCTTCAGCGAAAGCTAAAAATGGAGTCTGTCGACGTTACACGGGCATTTAGCCGGCTGTGTGGTTGGCTGTATGGTTGGCCATGTGTGAGACACAATCGTGTAACTGACGAAAGCGTGGTCGTGCGCAAGACACGGCCATGTGACGGAGTTAGTGTTGCCGTATGGGCCACACGGGTTAGGCCAGTTTGGGCGTGTGGGTTTTAGGCCAAGGCATGTGGTCCCAAAATTCTGAAATTTTCCCAGGGTTGTACTGGTCATTTCGATCAATTGTGGGTCTACCATAGGGTCAGTAAAGGCTAACCAAACCCTATTCTATGTGATATGATATTCTGATAGACTGATCTAAGTAGGATACTATATGTATGTCTGACTGTACTTTTTAAGTATGTATCTATCTGTATACGAGCATGTTAAGCATGTTTACTCTGATATTTCTGCATCTGTATTCTGTATCTGAGTCTGGGGTGGGAGTTGTATACGTGGAGGAAGTGATCTGTATGGTGAATCTTCGTCTATATTCTGGCAGCTTGTTTGTATATTATCTGTTATCTATCGTATCAACACTATATGGTGTGTAGGGATGGGTGGGTGTTTTTAACCCCACATGTTGTGATGGGATGGACGGGATGTGTAGAGGATGGGGGTGTAATGACCCAAATTTTATGATTATCGGGAAAGTGAATTTTCGGGTCTCCGTTTCTGAAAAATGGATTCGTAAATATTTATTAAAATATATATATTTACGAAGTTAAGTGAGTGATTAATTTAAAGTTAATGAAGTGAATTAACTTAAATTAAGGATAATTAGATAAAATGATTAAATTGAATGAAGAGTGAAAGTTTAATTATAAAATAAATAAAAGTGAATGGACTAAAGAAGCAAATAAGCCAAAAAGGGGTGACAAATGTATGGTTAAAATAAGTTAAATGTGTACAAATATAAATGGTACACATGTATTATACATGTGTATTTACTTATTATATAAGTAAAATAATAATAATTAAAGTTTATTATATTAATAATATTTTATATTAAATAAATAAATAAATAAAAGTTATGACAAGTGTAAGGTGATAAATAAATAATACATGTGTATTAATAAATATACACATGTATAAATAATAAATATTATAATAGTTTAATAATAAAAACAAAGAAATAAATGAAATAAAAGAAATGAAAAAGAGAAACAAAGCAAAACGAAACAGAGAAGAGCAAGGGAGAAAGAAAGGAAAGAAAGAAAGAAAGAAAGAAAGGGAGAAAAGGGAAAATCAAGGTTTTGAAGCTTTAAATTTTAATAGGTAAGTCAATTTAGCCATTTTTACTTAATTTTGATGTTTTAGAAGCTTTGGAACAAGATTTTGATGAAATTAAGTTGATATTTTGAAAGTTATTAGATTTCTAGATAATGTTCATGTTGAGTAAAATGATAAATTAAGAGTTAAATTGATAGAAATTCAAGTTAGAAATGAAATAAGGATTGAATTGTAAAGTGATTCATAAGTTTTATGCTTTAAGGACTAAATTGAAAGAATTTCGAAATTATGGTTTTATGATGAAAAATAGATGATTATGTCTAAGTTTTGTTAAAAAATTGAGTAGAAATAAAGTATGAATTAAGATAGAAAAGTAAGTGAATTTAGTTAGGATTAAATTGAAATTAAAAGTAGAAAATCAACATTTTGTACTAAGATTATTTTGGACAGCAGCAGTAGTCTAAGTTTGAAAAATCACCAAAAATTGTAGAAATTGAATTAGAGAATGAATAAAATATAGAATTAAATCTTATTGAGTTTAGTTTCTTATAGAAGAAATTATGTAAGAATGGAATTGTAAATCATGAGATATAATCAATTTTGTGAGACAAGGTCAGAATGATTTCGGGTTCCCCTGTTCTGAATTTGGAAAATCACCAAAAATTGGATAAAAATAATTAGAGGCTTAAAGTTATATTTTTGGAATCCCTAATGAGTCTATTTTCAGGAGAAATCAACGGGAATATTATCCGAGTTCTGTACTGTGAGATAATTAATTTTTAGTGAAGAAGGGTCGAAACTGTCAGACAGCAGAATAGGGGTAAATTTAAATAATAAACTGTACTTAATGGCTAAACGAAAAATTCTGAAAATTTTATGGTAAGAAGATTTGTGAGTCTAGTTTCAGGAGAAATTAGCGGATCTTAATTTAGAATTCTGTAACTCAAGATATAAATTAGTAATGTATTAATGATTATGAATTGTATTACTTTCGTAGTCAATGTGGTACCGGAAATCTCGGCTAAGAAAGGACAAGACAAAGTCAACGGGAGTTAGCTCAGAAACTACGGTTTGTATTTCTATAATCCGAACCTAGTTATTACTTGTTATATTTTATTCAATGCTTTTAGTGAATGTTGAGGTGAGAATTATAGTGTTTGATAATGGAAGAGGGTTGATTTGGTATGTTATGATTTTATTAAATTAATATTGAATTATATATTGATTGAATTTATTTTGATTGAATTATATAATAAATATGATTTATGTAAAAATTTGAATATTGAATGAATGTTATATTGAAAAAAATATATTGATTGGAAATATGAGGAAATTGATATGAATATATGAGATTTGTGATATTTAAATATTTGATATTGAAAAGTAAATTGAATTGTGTTGAATTATGAATTAACATGAATGATTGAAATATATTTGTTGAATTGAATGAAAATGTATGAAATTATGAAAATGTGTGAATATACGTGATTATTAGAATGGTTTATTGAAGAAAGAATTATTGAAATTGGAAAAGTAAAATAATACCCTATTAACTTGTCGGGATAGATTGGATACAAATGGCATGCCATTGGATTTGTGATGTGATGAGGAGATTTGTAGTTCGGCCAAGAAGATGTTTCTGTTATTATATACTTCAGTTTGTTCGAATAGGCATTTAATGCCTTATTGGTGTGTTTGGGAGGATATATTATACTGGTGTGTTATGGAGGATTTATTATATTCCGGGTGTGTTTGGGTTGGATATTCTGGTGTATTTGGTTGGATCCGTGTATCCGTCTGAGTCCGAGTCATGTTAATAGGGGTTATTAAATATAACAGTGATCAGATTGTTACTAAATGAAGAATTGAAATGTGGATCAAACACACGAATCGTATTATATGATGAAAGCTATCTCGGGATAGCAAGTCGATTTGATATGAATGGTAATGATCATTATTGAAATGGATATGTACAAAGACATTGATTTAAAGGTGAATAGCTGAATATAATTTATTGAAATTAAACAGTGAATTAAAGTATGATTGAGACAAATGAATCATGTAGCTCTGGATTGGATAAAAGTGAATATTATAATTGTTTAATGACTTGTGAATAAATTGTGGAAAGCTATTTAGGTTAGTAAATGAAAAGAATGGAATAAATAATAATGGATTTATTTAAGAATTGAACAATTATGTTATTGTGTTTATTATATGATTTGTATAGAATTTATATGGTAAGTAGTTGAAATTTATCAATGAAATAAATAATTAAATAATTGTAATTGTTACTATGATTGTAAGTATTTGTTATATTATTAAATGTTCGGATTATAGAAATACCACTGAGTATACCTATACTCAACGTACGGTTTGTTTCTGTGCGCAGGTTGAGTAAAGATAGAACGTTGAATCAACATCCCAGGCCGATCCCGAATTCAATAAGGTAAAGTCTATTAATCATTGGTAATGGCATGTACCTAGGGTGTCTTATGTGTGTGTCATTTTGAAATTTTAAATGTAAGGATGTAATAAATAGATTTAGGTTTGGTTATGATATATAATAGAATTAAATATTGGATAATATGTAAATGTTTAAATTTGGCAAATTATGAGTGTATCTGGTTGTGTTGGTATTTACGTGTATATTAATTGTAAATGTCCGATTGGTCCGGTAATGCTCCGTATCCCTGTTTCGGGGATGATTTAGGGTTAGGGAGTGTTACAGGGGGTAGGATTCTGTATATCTATTCTATACATCTAATTCTGATATCTATTTCTATGATAGACTTAGGTCCGAATCTGTATATGACTACATATGAAACTCTGTGTGTGTTGCATGCCTATTTCTGCTGGATTAGACACTGAGTTTACGAAAACTCACATATGTTTTTATTTAGTAATAATGATTTTATTTTAAAATCTAGTTTTCTTGAGAGTTTGCAATTTTTAAGACTCTCTGGACTGTATGGTTCAACCTTTGGATTTGGATTTTGTTTTTTTTTTCTTTTCTACAACATTGACAAAAACACTTTACGTAAACAAATGGTTTTTGGAAACACGAGCTTGGTTTTGTTTTAAATAATTTTCAAACTTCCGCTATGAAATAAATGGTTAACTTTAAAGAACAACTTATAACAGTTTCAGAAATGAATATGTTTTATAATACCTAGAAGTTTTATTAAATAACTAAACATGGTTTTATTGAAGTATCGTCAGTTTCAAAACCCTTCTTCGTAACACTCCCGGACTCGACCATAGCGCTAGGTCGTGCTTGGGGTGTTATAGCTGCTCTTCATGCCTTAGCCGAATTGGGCTCTTCACCCTCCTATTAGAGGGTTTTGGAAACCCAACTAGTTAGCAGATTAGCCCTTCTTAGCAAACAACTTTCAACTAGGTTTAATCAACTTTTTCTCGATCAAATTTGTTTTCTTGTCGTCCACATGAAGTGGATATTAGTTCATATCCATGTGTATGTTTTCATTGGCTCCCACATTTGTTAATTCAGTGGTCCAACTACAGCAAATTGAGCAAACAAAAATTAACATGTAGCATAATAAAGTGAAATTATGAAAAATTAACACCAAATTATGTAAAATTACAAATTTTGCTAAAATTATGCCCAATGTCTTAATATAAACTAAAATGACACAATTAGCTTTCTACACAATTGGAATTTGCATAAATTTTAAGTGAAAAGGTGTTAAATAAACCTATATAATTTAGACTACCAATAGGTTGGAAGTTTCAAAACATTCATTCTCAACAACTCAGCTTGGGAATCATTTTGCTACCTCTTTTGAATGTATATATGTGTTTAAGTTGGAACTGCATGTACCTAGGTTATTTTGGGTCATGTTGTTTAAATGGTCATTTTGGTATATTTGATATTTGGCCTATAAAGTTTTATAAGATGAAATTTAATATTTAATTAGTAGATAATTATGTTGGTTTATATAATTTTGATAATGAGAAATAAATAGTTAAATGATGATGCGTTTGTTGTTATGATTTGATGATGTTTGATTATGTTTAGATGTATTAGATTGATGGTATTACTTTGATGTAAAGTTTAGGTTTACTTAAAATGTTATTTGGTTTAGTTTGATCCCTTAAAAATGTGCATTTAGGGTCATTTTACCATTATGTCTTGAGACAGTATGATCATGTCTCAAAATCATAAGAATAAAATTTACCTTATATTTCGACCTACTTAGTGTCTCGAGACTTGGTAAGCTAATCTCGATACAATCCTATTTAAGTCTCAAGACAAGTGGCTTTCATTTTGAAACAAATAAACTTCGAAGCTAAATTAGTTTTGTCTTGCTCTAGGTCTCGAGAAACGAACCCTTTGTCTCAAGACATTCAAATATCAAAGCTAAAATAAGAAAACAATAGAGGTAGTTTTGAAACACAAGGGATCTTGCCGCGAGATACCATATCTAGTGCCCCAAGACATGTTGATATCGAAACAAAAATGCCTAAATAAAATGAGGCCTATTTTGATATAAGAAGTCCGTTGCCTCGAGACATGTAACACCCCTTACTCATGTTCTAAGCCGGAACACCCCTTACCTATGTTCTAAGCCGGAACAAGGTACGGAATATTACAGATCACGAAAACATAAAATCACACATTTACCTGATCTTACAAAATTAATTCCTCTAGCTTAAACAAAATAGATAACATTAACAGATCTACATAAGTACAAGTAAATTATCAAATTTTGAAAAGTAATATTTTAAAACAAATTAATTATGACATATAACAAAATGATTCAGCCCTCTTTACATGCCATAATTCCAAAATAGTGTTTACAAAGTACCAAAAAATATTGATAGTGTGGATGGGTCTCCGATGATCTCCAAATCTCGAGCTGGCTTAGTAATTCTATAAGACGAGAAAAAGAAAAGAAGGTAAGCATATAGCTTAGTAAGTAAGTACGAAATTGATATTCAATTTATTAAGTACGAAATTGATATTCAATTTATCAAAGTAAAACAATCATACTAGTATATAATCACATATTCAGGACAGGATCTTTTCTGGAGTCCCGGTTTAAAAAAATCATATCTCGAGCTACAAAACTCAAAATCCAATTCTGTAAATTTTCCCTAAAACTAGACTCATATGTATACTTACTAATTTTTTTTCTAGAATTTTTGGTAAGGACAATTAGTACAGTTTATTAGTTAAATTCTCTCATATTTCAGGGTATGAGTACTCTGACCCCTGTGCACTACGAACCAAATTTCATCCTGTACAGAATTCCAACAACCGTGAAGTTTGTTTCCCCTAAAAATAGACTCAATAAGGAATCCATGCATGTAAGGTATGACTCTTAATAATTTTTGTAAAATTTATGGTGAATTTCTAAAATCAGAACAAGGGATCTCAAATTCATTCAGACCCTGTTTCACAAGAATTCAAATATCACACAATATAGAATTCTTTTGCTTCCCCTGTTTCTTTTATGTGAAAATAGACTCATTAAGATTTATTTTCATATATCATTTGTATTTTTATTCAACTTCCACGATTTTTTGGTAAATTTTTAAAATCATGTAACTGCTGCTGTCCAACACTGTTTTATTTTTAACATTCATTCTTGCATAATTTCACCTAGTCCTTTTTGTTATACCAGAATTCACTCAATTATCGAGCACATAGCTCCTAACTTTTCATAAACATAAATTTTCACATATCCACCTTATAATAACTTTCACATATTACCACTTTATCGATTTTCCCCGTTGAACTCAACAGAAAAATAACAAATATACCATTGTTTACACATATTTCCCCCTTTCCACACTTATAGCCGAAGCTATCTGATACGCATAGTAGCCTGCACTTAGTACTACACATGCGACCAACAATTCGGTACACGTAGTAGCCTGCACTTAGTCCTACACACGTGACCTCACCATCTGATACACGTAGTAGCCTGCACTTAGTACTACACACGTGATCGAGGTTATTGAGTATGCATAGTAGCCTGTACTTAGTACTACACATGCGACTTAACAGTATGGTACACGTAGTATCCTGCACTTAGTACTACACACGTGTATTCACAATGGGTCATTCGTATTGTTCTTATTCTGAAGGTTCAACCGGAAATTCTTTCCTTTTTCACTATTAACACTTATTCATAATCTAATTAAATTTGCAAATTTCCATCATTTAATCATTCTATGGACAGTCACCAATTCATATGATAACAACATAAAATAACATAAAAAAATCGATAAATTATTCATATACGAACTTACCTCGGTGCAAACTTTAGAAATATTATAATTTAGTCCGAAAGCTTTTCTTTTCCCCGATCACGATCGATTCCACGTCTTTCTTGATCTATAACAACACATTTAGCTCATTTAACACTCATACTATTTATTTCAATCCAAAAATCACATTATGAAAAAATTACGTTTTTGCTTCCTAACTTTTACAAAATTATGATTTTGTCCCTAGGCTCAGAAATTTAATTTCAGTCCTTATTCTTATGTTTTATGACATGCTAAACATTTTTCTCTTCTATGGAAACATCAAATTCTCACTCTAACATGTACTTATGAACATTAGATATTTTTACCAATTAAGCCATTTTACTCGTTTTCACTCAAAACCGAGTAGCACAAGTTGTCTAACATAATTTAAAACCTCATATTATATCATAAAACACCAAAATACATAGATTTCACCTATGGGTATTTTTTCCAAATATGAACCCTAGGTTAAATTATTGCTAACATAAGCTAAATCGAGCTTCCGGGATTTCAAAAACATAAAAATCATTAAAAACGGGGCTTGAAATCACTTACTATGAAGCTTGAAAGTTGAATAAACCCTAGCTATGGAGGAGAGAAAAATTCGGCAGCAACTAATTGAGAAGATGACCATTTTTGTGTTATTTTTCCCATTTTATTTCATTTAATATACAAATGACCAAAATGTCCTTACTACTAAACTTTCCAAAAATTCCATCCATGTCCAATTTTTGTCTATAAACTTAGAAATTGGTCAAATTGCTATTTAAGACCTCCTAATTAATATTCCAAAGCAATTTCATACTAAAAACTTCTAGAACACAAGTTTTGCAATTTATTCGATTTAGTCTCTAATCTCAACTTAAGCGCTTAATGCATAGAATTTCATCACGAAATTTTCACTCAATCATGAAATCATATCATAAACCTCAAAATAATTATAAAACAATTATTTTTATCTCGGATTTGTGGTCACGAAACTACTATTCCAATTAGGCTCTAATTCGGGTTGTTACAAGACACAACACAGAAATTTGATAGTTGAGTTGAATTCGAGTCCTAACTCTAAATTTGACCTTCCATAACTCTGTAAAATGATGAATTTGAAACTTATACATTATGATTGTTTATTTTTGAATATGTTTGATGAATAAATTGGTTTGAATGATAATTATGATTTAAATTTTATGATTATTTAAGGAGTTAGTCTGAGTTACTTCAGCAATGTAATGTAACATCACGCATTTGGATCCAGTGACTGGGCTAGGTGTTACACCTAATGTGTGTAACAGTTGTATGAAAGGCAAACAACATTTTGAAAAGCATCAAAATATGGCTCATATTCAAACCAAAGCACCACTTGAACTTTTGCATATTGATTTGTTTGGTCGTATGCAAAAAAAAAAAGCCTAGAAAGGAATAGATATGTTATTGTATGTGTTGATGACTAATCCGGGTATACAAGGGTAAGTTTTTTAGAGATAAATCAAATGTATTTAATGAATGTAAAAGATTGTGTAGAGGGTTGATGAATGAAAAGGGAAGAGCTATTGGCATGGTAAGGAGGATTCGAAGTGATCATGGATACGAGTTCAAAAATGATGAGTTTGTTTAGTTTTATGATTAAAAGGGGATCCAGCATGAACTTTCTACACCAAAGATACCTCAATAAAATGGAGTGGTGGAACTGAAGAACATGACAGTGTAGGAAATGGCCAGAGTAATGCTCAATAGTAATGGCATTGCTCATTGTTTTAGGGGTGAGGCAGTTAACATGCTACTCCTATGATCAAAAGAGTGCTTATCACACCAAAGGCACTTGTGACTCTATATGAGTTGTGGAAGGGAAAAAATCTTACAGTGAAGTATTTTCATGTCTTTGGGAGTACATGTTTCATTCTGGAAGATAAAAAATACCACGGTAAAATCAATTTTAAGTTTGATAAGGGGATATTCCTTGGTTATCCTAACAATAGTAAAACCTTTATAGTGTTCAATAAATGCATCCAAAAGGTTATAGAGTCTTGCAATGCAATAGTTGATGATGTTGGAATACAAGAGATCAACAGTGATGATGAGGATTATAAACCTTCTGAAATGTGTCTGAGGTTGTGCCCACTCCGCTTAGCACTAGGAAACTTGAAGAAAAGTAAAAAAATAGAGAGCTAAGAAGTTTAAGTTGTTGATCAAACTTATGACCAGCCTATTGATACTAAACCACTTCAACCTTTTTCAAGGGTCAAGAAGAATCATTCAATAACAAATATTATTGGTGATGTCCATGATAAAATAAAAAAAGAGGCAGACCAAGATAAAATTATAGAGGCATGGTTCGATTAGCCTACTACACTTCTCAAATCAAGCCAAAATGAGTTGAAGAGGCCCTAAATGATGTTGATTGTATTCAGGTTTTGCAAGAAGAGTTGCAATAGTTCAAGAGGAATGAAACATGGGAGCTGGTACCTAGGCCATCTAGTTACAACATTGTAACAACCCAATTTTCAGTGGTTCTGGAAACGGCAGTTTCAAAGCCCCATTATTTGATGATTGACTCCGTAAATATTATTAATTATATTTACAAGTTAATTATAATTTTATATTGAATTTTGGTCTAGTGAAATTTGTCAACTAGATAGTTAAAGTACAAGTGTACTGACTCTAAAGTCAGTGGTGTCAAAAAATGAGATATCAGGACCTTGATTTTGTAAAAAAGGCTTGTAAATTTTTTTATTAAATGTTTATGGAGTTATTGTATCGATGAATTGAATTTTAGATTAGTAATTTTGTCGATTTAGTGATTAATTCATGTATAATGACTAAATTGTAAAAAAAATGTAAAATTTAATCTCTATTGATTTTTACTAGTTAGAATGATTAATTAATAAATTTTTAGGGTTTAAATGAGAATTAAACATTTTTGAAGGTTAATGGGCGATGGAATGATGATGTTTTAAAATGACGTTATTTTTAATTAAATTTTATATTATTTCTTATGTTAAAATTTGTAATACCTAAAAAGACAACCATCATCTTCATTTTCCTATCATCTTCAACCGGTTCCCCATGGTTAAAGCTAAAGAAAATTAGGCCAAAATTAATCTCTTGCATGTAAGTCCAAATTAAGCTTGTTTTTCGTAAATTTTATGTTTTTTAGATCGTTGTAACTTAATCTAACTATTGAGGGTACTAAATAGTAAAATAGTTAAAGTTTTAAAATATTTTCATCCATGATTTTTTTTATTTTTATTTTTGTTAGATGGATCGGTTGTAAGCTTAGAATTGATTAAGGACTAATGTGTAAAGTGACTTTTGTTAGTTTTGAGCTTTGGGACTAAAATGAAAATATTTTGGAATTGACATGAAATTTCTATAATTATTGAAGTGACTTTTGTTAGTTTTGAGCTTTGGGACTAAAATGAAAATATTTTGGAATTGACATGAAATTTCTATAATTATTGAATTTAGAGGGTTTTATAAGGATGAACTTGAAATCATATTGAAAAATGAAGATTAAAATTTAAAGATATAGCTATTTTGATTTTAAGGACTAAATTGAATAAAATGAAAAACTTTAGGCAAATTGTGTAAAATTAAAATAAGTTGTTATATTCATATACTAAGATGATAAAAGGCTATTGGAATTGATAAATTATAATGAATTATTATAGATTTGGATTTGAATCAATCGATAGATAATCGTGAAAAAATAGAGAATTTGCATATTAGTCCCTGACACTTTGTAGTTGTCGTTTTCAAGGTAAGTTCATATGAAACTTACTGTAATTTCTTATTATGTTTGAATTGTGTGATTGTATTTATTAATTATATATATAAATGTAATTTCAATGACTTATGGCATCAAAAGGACTACATCAGAAAATGTTAGATTTGTGATAAATACGGATAGATATGCAGTATTGAATGAATGTAAAATTTATTATACGAGTGTATGATATATACATGGTGATGTTATATTGTTAAAAGGTATACATATATTGTTTTGACATCAAGTGGACAAAAATTGATGATATGTGATTATACTTTGAATTGTGGTTGGAATTGTATAAAATGTGAGCAATGGAATGAATTGTAGTAAATGATACTGATGTGTAAATCATGCCCGAATGAACAATAGGATAGAATACAATGGGCATCCCAATAGGGTTAGTAGCACACTTGTACGGGTTTGCACTTTGGTGCTTCTGTTTGCACTTTGATGCCTCTATTCACACTTCAGTGCCTCTGTTCAGCACTATGGTGCTTTCTGGTGTGTTTTGGTGGTTACCCGCGTATCTGAATTTGTTATTTTAGTTTATTGGGCTACATGGTTTTGGTTAAAAGGAATTGAATGATTGATATTGTATATTGTGATTGGAAATCGTTAAATGAAATTGGAATGATGTAAATGTTGTTTATTATGCTCAATAGTTCAATGGAATGGTATTGATTTGGATTGAATTGTATAAATTGGGTATGTTATTTGACGATTGAATAATTTATCTGAAGCATCTAAATATTTGATGATATTGATTAAATGATATCGAATTGAGTAAATGGTATTGTATAAATTGAATTGCTTGAAACTTGCATCTAATGATCTCACCTTATTATTGTTAAATGTGGAAATGGGAAAGTCGTATAGTAGTTAATTCGTTATATTACTTATAATTGAGGTGAGTTTATTATTTTAGTTCCTATAAAGTTACTAAGCATTCATAATTCTTACTTTGTTTCGTTTTCTGTTTCTGTAGTTTGCATTTTGCTGAACATGCCTGTCGGATCACTCTAGAGCTCACAATATCCAGCTTTAGCTTCAATAGACTTTCAAATTCGTTCCAGACCTAGTTATGTGGCATGTGTTTAGGTTTTGATGTGAAAATTTTGAATGGTGATGAAATGGTCCACATAATATGCCTATTTTGGATATGTATATGATATGTTGTAACACCCGATTATTTTTAATTGACCCGAAATTAACGAAAGTTAGGACTAAATTGCAAGGATTAGTGAATTGTTGGCCTTTATTGGGAATTTCAAAATTTTAATGGCTGAATTATGATTAGTTGAATCTCAATTCTAGTTAGTTAGATAGGAACTGGCTAGTTTTATAGTGGGAGAAAAAATTATTAAGGACGAATGGTTGTGATGATCGGTGAAGATAGTGCCACAAAAGTGTATATATATAGGTGTGTGTGTGTGTGGAGACAAAATTTCCTAATTGCTTTGAAGAAGAAGAGGATGTAACTGAAGGAAGCTCTACATGTCGTAGTAGTCTTGTGTTTTGAAGCCTAATAGTAGAGAAATTAAGGAGCTAGTAAGCTTCTTTACCTCTCTTTACTCATGGATTGAAAAACAGAGTAGAGTAAGAACCCTTAAAAGCTTTTGTACAATGATGGATTCTGAGTTTTAAAGGTTGAACACCTTTAGTTTAACTAATAAATGGTTATCATCCTTAACTGGTAGGACAAAAGAGGCTCTGGCGTTTGGATAAGCTAAGTTGACAAGGATAAGAAAGTGAGGTGAATTTTTATACCTTCCTTTGGATGATAGATGATGTTATATGACTTGCATGTATCACGTTGATGATGTACTAAGGTTTCCTAAGATATGGTGTGTATATGGTTGAAGAAAAAATAGGTTATGCATGTGCACAATACCGTGTGAGCTCTTACCAGTTGTCTGCTGATTGTTTTATGGTAGATAGTTGGTGATAGATAATTTGGCGTGATATTTGTTTAATGATAAATTGTATGATATGCTTGAGTAATGTATACGTAGTATAGGGAAAAGTGTTAACGGGATAGATGAAGTTAGGATTTGGGAATGAGAATTTCTATTAAATACCGCCATAAGGTGTTCCTGAGTGCAAATTGTAATTTGTAAAGCTCCGGGCTTTGTGGAGGGGACACTGTGGTGTTCGAGCATCAAAGTTAAGAATGGCAAAATAGAGGAATAGGAGGAGGAATAGGGAAAATGGAATTCCTGTTAAATACCGCCATACGAAGTTGCTGAAAGAAAACTATGATGTGCAAAGCTCTAGGCCTTACAGAGGGGACGTTTCTATGTTTGAGCTTCAAGGTTGAATAAGAAATGAAATGATATCAATTAGTCCTTCGGGGCGACATTGTGACAACGATTATTAGGTTCCATAGAGCAACATCGTGATAGTGGTTAGCAGGCTCTATAGGGTGACACCGCGATGGCGATAAGGTCCTACGAGGCAACACCTCAAAAGAGGTCTAATGTACCATAGCTCAACTATGGCAACCAACAAAGTTGTCAAGACAATAAACACAGGGTAGTCCACTAGGATAGTAAACATGAGGTAGTCCGTTGAGATAGCTAACACGGGGTAGTCTACCAAGACAGAAAACTCGAGAAAGTTCACCAGGGTGTAAAACATGGGAATCACAATTGGAAAGTCTAGAGTTCAAGAGGGATGCCAAGAATTACAATAGAGTTTGCAGTGTGACTAGTGTGATAAGTCACAAAATGAATGAGCTTGGCGTGTCTGAGGAACACAAACCACAGGGATAATAAGAGAAATTACCAAAGACGACGATGAATGGGGCCAAGAAAACTCCTCAACCTCAGTTAGGATGAAAAGAGGAAGAGACTCCTTAGATAAAGAGGTATACATAATGTAAATCAAAACTAGTCCACTAGGGAAGCTGTGGATCCAACTTAGTTTAAGCAAACACAGATTAAGCTATAATAGGATGCAGTCATAAATTAGTAAGTCAATAAAAAATTCAACCAAAAGATTGAATAAATAGATAACAGACTTTGTGGGAGTAAATGTTTGCTCAAGGTTGAATGGCTAGTAAAATCCGTTAAAGAATAGTGGAATGCGAAGGTCCGTTGGGACCATGAAATATGGGAGAAATATTTTTGATCTATCAAAGGTAGGAATTGCATGTCTAATGAAGCCCTTTTAAGGAATGGATCAACAAAGTGAGTAATATGATATTTTGTTGTAAGCATTAGTACTCCAAGGTAGTGAGGACATTGTATTCTGGTAAAAGCTGTAGTTAGGACAATTACTTGGGTAGTTGCCAAGTGTCGCTAGCCAAAAGTAATAAATGTGAGTATCAGGGAGATGGAACAATAATAAATAGAAAGGGGTGAGACCCAAGAGTGAACATGGTCGAGATTAGACCAGGATCTAGTCTACAAATTAACGACTTAGAACACAAAGGGCATGGGCCTTCACAACTAAGTTCACAAATGCTCCTATGTATTTAATTTCCATATGCAGATCTCATTACGTTCCTTGGAACTTATAAAAAATTTTCTCGATTGCATGTTAGACAAAGACTCAGAATAATTAGGAGGGACTAAGTCAGACTTTGCCAAAGTGAAATGGCGCACAGTAGCTGTTCATGTATATAGTGTTGGATCTAGTGCCTTAAGTGTAGTATTTTTGTCAATATATACTTGTAATTTTTTTGAACAGATTGGTTAATAAAACAAATTCATTTATTACAATTAATATACTTTGTATTATTGTCCTCAAATGGTTTTTGCATGCAAAGCAAAATGAAATCAAATGTTGCTTATTGGTTGTCTAAATGCGAGAAGTGTGGTAATGAGAAGGTGCATGTCTAGGATTGGATCTAGCAAGAAAAGGATTGGTTTTTAAGTGGCCAAATACGACTCACCTCTCTTTCTTGGGAACCTTCCTAATGCACAGTTCACATTTACTTCTTCAATTTTTCCCTTAAAAGAAAAACTATGGAGAATCAAAATTGTTTGACCGACTCTTATGAATAATTGAATGTGAATATTATAAAATTGTCATAGCATGTCATGCATACATGAGGTAAGCATGCCATATAGTTTAAGAAAGAATGTCACATGTACTTGTCATGCATATATTGATCATACATGATTGAAACCGTAAATTATAAAAACCTTGCATGTTTTTTAATATATTGAGTGGGAGAAGGTCCCTAAACAAGACCTACGACCTCCATTAATAGTATCTTGTAATGGCATGGCAAGTTAACTACTCTACGGTAAGATTGCTATGTGGATTTCATTGAGGAGATTTCTTGAAAGTAAGAAAAATTCTATTGTGATCAAATGATAATTGGAATGACCCTTGTGGTAGGCATTATCATGCGATAGCCCAAGAAATTCTATCTTCAAAATAGGGTAACTAATCAAAATCATGCTACTCAGTGATATTGTCCCATGATGACTTATTTGTGGTGCATGATGCGATAGGTGTTGAGTTGATGGTTATACACTCAAGACCTTCTAGTTAAATAACTCCCTATGGAGCTTTACTTAAGTTAGAATGATGTTTAAACATTACGCGATTATTAGTACATGTGAATGTGTAAGGAATTAGGTTCCTGTACTAATTGGATGGAAATCCATGTTCTTACTAGTTTATCATGATCACCCCATTATGGCTTGATTCAATTAGAGTGGGAATTATCGTTGCATTGGCTTACAAATGTTTTCAAGGTTTAATGTAAGATGCATGCATCATCTTAATCCATATCGTAATGTTGCAAAATGTTTTCAAACATTTTCTTAATACAAAGATATTAATATATAATTTCTTTTATTTTCAATTCGAAAATGGAACCAACTCACTAATTGAACATACTCACTGAAAACAAACTAAATGAAAACAATTATAAGGAATGGAAAAGGAACCTAATAATTGTTCTGAGTTGCGAGAAATTTAAAATAGTTCTTGATACTAAGTGCCCTCCAGCCACTCAAGTTAAGGCAATAAAATGCTAGAAAGAGTGATAAGATAGCTTGTTGTTATATGCTGGCAAGCGTGACCAGCACTCTGTATAAGCAACTGGAGAGCTGTAAGACTACTAAAGAGATTCTAGATAAGCTAGAAGACATGTTCGAAGGCCAAGCTGCCTTGTCTTGATAGTCTTCTATAACTGCCTTAATGAATGCCTAGCAAAAACCCAACACTCCAGTCAAATACCATATGATCACTCTTATGGGCTACTTTGCTCAAGTCGCGGACAATGAGGCCAATTTGGACCAAAACACCTAAATAGAGGTCGTGTTCAAAAGTTTGTCCAAGGATTTTGCTGGTTTTCACGCCGCATATAACCTTAGCAACAAAAACTTGACACTTACCCAACTCATGAAGGATTTCCAATCCTATGAACTGATGTTGACTGACGGTCAGCCGGTCTGAAAAGCAGAAGCGAATATAGTCGTTGCTTCTTCATCAAAAGGGAAAGGAAAGCATTCTAATAAAGGTAGGGCTAAGGTCTCTAGGACACTACAAGTGGAAAGGAAGAGAACCAAAAAGCTTACAGACTTATCTAGGTCTAACTGTTTCTTTTGCAGTAAGAAAGGGCACTTCAAGGCAAACTGTAAAAAGTGGAAGGAATACTTGGCCACCAAAGTCAAATCTATGGAATTTTTAATCATAGAAGCTTATTTAGTGGAAGACTCAATTGACCACTAGGTCATTGATTCGGGAGCCAATAATCATGTTTGTGTTTCTTTGTAGGGGTTCGAGGAGACGAATGATCTTAGAGATAAAAACTTATTGTTGCGGACCGGGAACAAGACAAGTCTGACAGTTGAAGCAGTAGGAGATGTACATCTTTATTTTTATAACTTTAGGAAAATTATTTTAAGAGACATTTTCTATGTACCAAGTTTCAAAAGAAACTTAATTTCTGTTACATGTTTAGATAAAGATGGCTTAATTGTGACTTTTAATAATGGAATTGCAATATTTAGAAATCACAATCCTATCTGTAATGGATGAATGTCAAATAATCTCTATTTTATCAAACCAAAAATGCACACATTGCTTGAGATTGAAATATTGAATAAAAAACTTAAAAAAATTTCACTCTAATGAGATATACCTTTGGCATTTGAGACTTAGTCATATTAACAGAGAAAGAATCACTAAACTTGTGAAAGACGTCATTTTAAGTTCGTTTAAAGAAGTTGATCTTCCACAATGTGAATCTTGCTTGGAATGTAAGATGACTAAGCAATATTTTAAAGCAAAAGAAATGAAGGTCGGAAAACCCCTAGAACTTGTGCACACTGACATATGTGGCCCCATGAATGTTAGTACAAGAGGTAGTTATGAGTATTATGTAACTTTTTTTATGACTATTCTAGATATGTGTATGTATACCTGATGCACCACAAGAGTGAAACATTTGATAAATTCAAAGAGTTTCGTACGGAAGTGGAGAAACAACTAGGTTTAACCATAAAGGCACTTCGATCTGATTGAGGTGGGGAATATTTATCTGATGAGTTCTTAGGGTATCTCTTAAAGAATGAGATTCTATCCCAGTTAACTGTGTCAGGCACTCCACAACAGAATGGCATGGCAGAAAGAAGAAATCTAATGTTGTTAGACATGGTATGTTCAATTTTAAGTTATTCGAGGTTGCCTGTTCTTTTTTTGGGATACATTATACAAATAACTTGTTATATTTTGAATAATGTGCTAGCTAAGGTAGCATCGAAAACCTCATACGAATTGTGGCATGGTAGGAATCCAAATCTTAATCATTTTAGGATTTGGGGATGCCCAACCCACGTATTGGATAAAGATGCAAAGAAGTTGGACTCACTGACAAAATTTTACATGTTTATAAGATATCCAAAAGAAACAAAGGGTGATTTATTTTATAACCCAAAAAAGAAAATCGTTATAGTCTCAACTCATGCTACTTTCCTTAAAGAAAGTTACATGAATGAATTCAAACCTCGAAGTAAAGAGGTACTCAAGGAGCTTTCAGGAAATATACAAAACCCTACGGAAATGATTCTAAAACCAACTCTTAATAGTAGACCTGCAAATGATCAGCACCATAGGGAGCCTCGTCGCAATAGGAGGGTCTCTCGTATGCCTGAGTTCTTCCAATATGGCAGAAATGTTTTTAACACTTGCTCTGTCGAACAGGAAGATGATAACCCATTCACATGTGATGAAGCAACGCAGAATGTTAATTCCAAGCTCTAGGAAATAGCTAAGAAAGCTAATATGGACTCTATGTATCCCAACTCAGTGTGAGAACTTGTAGACTTACTGAAAGGAATAAAACCCTTAAGGTGTAAGTGGATCTACAAGAGGAAAAAAAATATGGATGGAAAAGTGGAAACTTATAAGGCCAGACTTATAGCAAAAGGTTATTCTCAGAAAGAATACACCGATTACGAAGAAACCTTCTATCTGGTTGTCATGCTCAAGCCAATTTGCATATTATTATCCATTACGACGACTCTTGATTACGAGATCTGGCAAATGGATGTCAAAACAGCGTTTGTGAATGACTATCTTGAAGAGAGCATTTACATGATGCAACCCACTGGATATATAGCTAAAGAAAATTGCTTAAATCCATATATGGACTTAAGCAAGCATCTCGCTCATGGAATGAAAGATTCGATCAAACGATGAAGACTTTTAAATTTGAACAAAACGTAGCTAAACCTTGTGCTTATAAACGTTTAGGGATGGAAATGTGGTCTTTCTCGTTCTATATATCGATGATATTCTACTTTCTGGGAATGATGTAGGGACATTGTCATCGATTAAACTATGGTTAACCCAACAATTTAGCATGGACTTGGGAGAAGCTAATTTTGTTCTAGGAATTTGAATCCTAATAGATTGAAAGAACGAAGTGATAACATTGTCTCAAGCTTCATACATAGACAAGATATTGGATCGTTATGCAATGATCGGTTCAGAGAAGGAAAATCAACCCTTCATATCGGGATTCCATCTCTCTTTAGATGATTTTCCTAAAATAGCAGAAGAAAGAGAGAACATAGGAAAGGTTCCTTATGCTTCAATAGTAGGAAGTCTCTTGTATGCTATGCTATGCACACGTCCAGATAACTGTTTTGTAGTGGGGTTGGTAAGTTGATATCAGGCGAATCCAGGACCAAGGCACTGGCAAGCAGTTAAGCATATACTCAAATATTTACGGAGAATGAAGGATTATATGCTTATGTATTTTGGAACAGTAGCATCGACTACATTGATTTTTTGCTTCTCTTTCTCGTCATTTTCAATGACCCTCTTAATTTTTTATTGAAGTTTATAACATTTAGTTTTGATGTGACTCTTCTTTTTACAATAACCACATTCCTTGTCATAGTTTCTTGACTTAGATATCACCCTTTACACCCTTGATTTTCTTTGACCTAAATCCTTAGATTGTTACCTTCCTCTAGCAACCAAACCAAGGCTTGCTCATCTAACTTGTTCTTTGTGCCTAACTCATTTTCGAGTTTATCCTACTTAAAAGATTTCCTTTCACGTCCTCAAACGAGAGTTTCTCTTTATCGTAAATCAGGGTTTCCTTGAAAATTTTGTATGAAAAGGGTAAAGAACAAAGCAATAACATAGTTTGATCTTCATCATCTATGTTGGCCTTGACATTTTTTAGGTCATTAAGGAGAGTGACATATTTATTGATGTGAGCCCTAATAGACTCACATTCTACCATATAGAACGTATATAATCGTTGTTTCAATACCAAGCGATTTGCGAAGGACTTTTTCATATAAAGGGCTTCAAATTTCCTCCATAAGGCCGCTATTGTCTTCTCCATAAGTACATCTTGCAATACATTATTAGTGAGGTACAACTGAATTGTTGACAGTGTCTTTTTATCAAGTTCCTCCCACTTTGTTTGATTCGCATCTATGGGCTTTTGCCTTATAACGACCTTTTTCTAACCATTCTGAGCCAGAATTGTTGTCATCCGAACTTGCTACAAACTGAAATTTGTAATCCCATCAAACTTATTGATATCGTACCTCATAGTTATCTCTGAACTGGTTGAATACGAAAATTGAATCGAGCTCTGATACCAATTTGTTGGGTCAAACCCGAATTATGCAATAAACACAAACAAAAACCAATAAAAATAGATAAAAATATTTATGTGGAAAAATTCCTCCGAAAAGGATAAAAAACCATGGGTAAAGAAAACTTCACTAAAACGGAAAAAATAAAAAATGGGAGTTCAAGATGGAGAAACAAATAAACCATGAACCCGAAATATAAAGATTTCTTGAAATTCTCACAAACTCTCTTAACTTTGTTGTTGTTATTGTAAACTATCTATGGTTGCTAAGAAGCCTATTTATAGGCTGAAATTCATGTACAAAAATGACTAAAACATCTCTAAAATAATCAGAGTTATACTAGGAAAATATAACAGAGTTTAACTAGGAGAAGAAAACCCAATTAAGTGAGGATCACATCATGATGTCTCTTCAGGACGCCTTTCATCGAGTCGTCGAGCGTGGTGAATCTTCTCATTGTGACGTCTGTGTCATGTCGTCAGGACATCGACTCTTTCTCATTTCGACATTAACCATATTTTATCTGAAATGCAAGGCATACTCTAGACAACTACAATTGTTTCCTATTTACCGTTATTTATAATTTCTAAACTTATTGTTCCATTCCTTTTAAATTATCTTTTAACTATTAAGTATTCAGAAAAACAAATACAATATATGTTATACAATGATCTAAAAATTAGTGTTGCTACTTACGTAGTCACAATGCCAGATGTCGAATGATAATTAAAAACTACACATTTCTCGATAATATAATTTTTATATGTTTGCAACTTTAAATTCAATTAAAACACTATCTTAAATTTCATGCACCATATTGCATAGTAACATAATACTTGATTTATCCCTAATTTATATTAATTTATATAATACATAATATAATATTAAAGTAGAGCAGCTGCAAGGGTAATTTTTAATTCACCATAACTTAACACCACACTAATTTAATTCTGAAATTATTAAAATATTTTTATTTTAAAGGTAATTAATATTATAAGAATATTTTTATTTTTTTATACTTTTATATAATCTTCAAACTATTAAATATGGAAACAAATTATTAAAGCACAAATGAACTAAAACTAGGACAATAATCAAAATGTTACCATATAAACATTCTATGAATTGATTAATTGAACTAAAACTTACATATGACAACAAATTATAGTGAGATTCGAAAATCTAAACATTTAAATACATATGGTAGTTATCGAACCAAGGCACTTAAGACTAAGAGTCTCTGCCTTCACCAATTAGGACAAGGCCTCATTGTTAATTAAAACCTTTGTTTTTTTTTTTTTTAATATTATGTAATAATAGTTAAAGTTCAGTTTTGATTTTTTTATTATTCTCAAGTTTGAGACTTAACCTTTATGCTTTAATTTTTTACATAATTTGATATTTCAATTTTTATAGTGTCATTAGTTTGTTTAATACTTTATTCTGATTAAAATATTAATACCAAGTTTTAAAAATTATTAACACCATTAAAATTCTCTGTTAAATTCAAATCGATTATAAAGTCATTTTTTCTTTACATGATTACTAGTTGATTTTTTTATTTTAAAATGTCACACCAACATTTTTAGTGAAGAAATTTTAAAATATCAACAATTGAACCTGAATTTTTAAATTAAACTAAATTCTTAAAAATAAAAGTACGAAAATTAATTAAAATATATAAAAAAAATATAAAGACTACATATTTTGACACCTAAATTTTTACTATACAATTTAGCCCAAAAGATAATTATAAATACAAATATAATCCTACCAACTAAAACGTAGAGTCCATCTAATACAATGAACAACGGATGAAAAATTCACACAAAACATTGACTTAAAATGAAAAACAAACCTAATCATTACAATTAGGGACTCAAATCTAATCAGGGCCCAACCTTTTGTGAACAATTACGGACTCGAATCTAACCCGGGCCCAACCTTTTGTGAAGAATATGAATCTCATTGGGTAGTTAGATACAATTATACTGTATCTTATCTCAAATTCTACAACGTGGCTAATTAATAGGTAATGAGCACATGCTTTTTGCCTCTAAGTAGTGGTCCACTGTCACTTCCTTCCAAAATTCTTTTGGCCCTCATTTTTGTCTTAAAACTTCTTATTTCAGACCAAAAAAAAAATCTAACTCCACTTTCTGTCCATATTTTCTTATAACAAAAAGTTATCTACTTTTCAAGTTTTCTTTTTTCTAAAATTTTTTATTTTGTTTCTCTTTTCGGCCCTCTCACCACGAAAAAAGTGAAGCAAAGATGATCCATCTTTGTCAGTTTCAAAGCCCTCAGCCATGGTTGTTGTCTCCAACAATTTCCAAGTTCACTCAAACATCCTCTTCTACTAGGTACTTTTGTATCTTTTTCTTTGCTCTGAACACGAGTTATTGAAGTTGGGTTTCATTGAATTTCTGGTAATAATGCATTACTGCTCGTCTTATGAACTTAAAACACTCCATTTTTTAAACCCTAAACTTACTTCAATTAGTTCATTCAGTTGCCCTTAAGTAGGAAGCGGGCTGAAGGTTAGTTCAATTGGTTTTGTATCCAGTTATCCTCCCCAAACTTAGTTTAATTGATTCAGACAAACCCTATTTTTTCTTTAATTCTTCAATGTTAATGGATTAATTCTCTATATAATTATGTATGCTGTTAAAGGTTTGGTTTTTGTTGGGGGTGGTGGTGGTGTGCCTTAATGAGTTTTTGGTCTGCCAAGTTTTCTAACTCTCCGAAACATTGACATTATATATAACATGTTCTATGATGCTCAAACTCTTCAATTTTATGAATATATTTGACTGTTGTACGCTTTTAAACCTTAAAGACTGCTCTAAGGGCACCCATTATCGAAACCCGAATAATAACATTACAGTTTTCTAAAGTACATATATCACAGTAGCATGCATTATAGTTAAACCGAAGTACTCATGTCCTCCACATGGCCAGACACAAATATGGATATGACTCTCAAAGGACTCTTCAAATACATGGAAAACTTAGAAAATTAAATATACTTTTGTTGGACACATCCATACTCGGGACTACACCCCAACCCAAGTAACATAGCAAGTATTTTTACTGTTGCACTTTCTAAAAGCTACAAAATGGTTGACCAGTTCTTGTAGCATGGCTGTGCCGGTTCTGCAAGTAGTGGATTCGAGGTTAAAACCGTTCCGTCATAGACAAAATTGGTTTTTCTTCCCTTGTCTTTTTGCCTGATCAATTGGATATTATTTAGCGTATCCAACATAGCATGTGGTCTGAAGTTTTGCCCTTTCTTTTTCAGTTTATGTAGTTGCCTTTTCTAATTCTTTTTTTTTTTTTTTGTAGAACACATGGGATTAGAGGCTCGAAGAATATGATATTTTTCCGGAAATCAGTACTATGCAGCTTTTGGTTGAACAACTCTTCATCTAACAATGTGCATAAATTTGTAAACGGTGGAGGTGAGTCCAAGCCATCTGCATTAAGAGTTTGTCAAACTGATGGTTGTGCTTGGTCTTTATCTTTTGATGTTAACTGTGGAACTTTTATTGTTCTAATCACCCTTTGTTGAAGATCTATCACATAGGTGAACATTTAAATTTGGGATTTCGGATTTTTATGTCAAAGGAGTATGGATAACATTTGTGGTCGGTTCGTAATTGTGCAAGCTAATCCTAGCTTGTTAGTGTTCGATAAGCTTATGTTTTACAGGCTCATAATTACACTTCCAGTTGTGTTTTCTAGTTTACATTTATGCCTATTTGCCTCATGTTTTGTTCCTTCAGAAAGTTAAAAGATCATTTTTCTCTTTCCATAAGAATCATGATAGCTTTTCTCTTACAGGAAAATGGGAAGTTACTTGTAGAAAAGAAACATATAATTCAGAGTGCAGTTCAAATAACTCGAATGTCAAATTCTTTAGGATGGACTTACTGGATGGTTATCAAGTAAGGATTAAATCTCGGATTCTAAAAGTGTTAATATGAATATGCTTTCTTGATGTTGTAAATAGATGTGTTCTATCAATTTGTTGCAATGACTTAGAGTTATTATATATTTTTCTTTTTCCATTCTTTGAATATCTTCTGTATTAATAAATAGTTTTCATGATGAACGTTGCATGCATCTACCAGTTGATTGTTTGTTTTCTGTCTTTCTTTATTTTCCGGAGTGGAGCCAAGTGGAGCAATTTCTGGTACATGCTACCATAACATGACTCCGGTCTGGTTTCGAAAGTGTCTTCCTCTTTCCATCCATAATGATAATCCTCTTAAGTAAATAAAGGTGAAATAAAAGAGGAAAAACCCAATCAAGGAATGTAGTTTGGTTTAAGGCAACTTGTTCTGGACTTGATCAGATATGAGCTTAACCATGCACAATGACCCCTGTTGTTCAATAAACTAGTGACGGACTATCCACCCTACATGCGAAACTGATGGAATCATGCAACATGAGCATGTCTTGGAAGGTCATATTTCCATACCTATTTTCAAATATGTGTTCGACATGGATGTCGAACAAAAGTCCTTCAAGCAAAATGAAGAGTTAGAGCAACATAGTTGGAAGGACAAAAACAAATCAGAGTAACTTGTTCAACTATGGATTATGGATGTAAATGAGAGAAAACCGAAAGCAAGGAGATCGTTCTTGCCACATACGATCTTTCTTCCCAAGAAAACGACTAAAGAAGTCTTCCAACATTTATTGCTATTCGGACTTCTTACTATAATGCAATCTTGCTATTTACGGAATCATGTGGTGATGCTCGAAATTACCTTGTTCGTTTGGCTGCTGTCATTGTAGTGGAAGCTTGCACTAGTAAACATTCATTTATGGAATTATTTACAGAAAATGAATATTGAAGTCTCTGTTGACATTATTTATTACAATATTCCGTACTTCTTACAATAATGCAATTTTGCTATTTACTGAATTATTTGGTAATGTTCAAAATTACCTTGTGCATTTGGCTGCTGTCATTGAGTGGAAGCTTGCACTAGTAACTGTTCATTTACAGAAATATTTCTACATTACCATTATTTGACTCATAGAACTTGCTGCTTTCTCATTCGTTTTCAATTCTTGGATGGTATAGCCATGACTTTACAACTTTTAATGGCCAAATTTTCTTGATTGTCATCACTGCAGCTGCAGGGTCATCAAGCTAAACCGATCAGGACTTTGTCGGCATTTTTCTTACTGAGACTAATCCAAATAGATTTTGCCAACAAATTAATAAAGATGGTCCAAGACTTATTTCCACATCTATTTCGGAATTTGGCTGTTAGAAGCTTACCTCTTGCATGCATATCTAATTCCTTGAATAAACCGACGCCTCTTAACTTGAACATGTCCTTACCTTCGGTTCAAGATATTAGGTGGAATTTTTCTCGGATACTGTATTTATTCAACATTCAACTGGACAAAAATATTGCAACGTAAGTAAAATTTATCGTCCTAGATCTTTTTTGGGTTTCATTTGCATTCATGGTGCTTTTTGTTGTTTCCAATGATCAATTTCTATGGCCAGTGGCCAGACATAGTAATAAGGCACTATTATTGGCCAAAAGTCTGATGGTGATCGGTGCAAAACTGCCTATTATACAGTTAAGAATGATCAGTTTATGCAACATTACTTGGACATTGGTCATGTGTAGGTGACCCTCGTTAGCTATCTCACTCAAATTTGGGTGTAACTGTTGGACGTGGGTATGTTCAATTTTTTCAACACCGGAGACATGGTGTTAGGATACTGTCAATTTAAGCTGTAGTATGATGTTTGATTATTAATTATGACTGAGTAGTAATAAACAAAGTATGCTTCAAAGCCAATATTGACTGAATAGTAATAAATTATGCCAAGCAACCAATCTTGATTCCGTGCTGCTCGAACTTGGGTGTAAGTGTCAGATACCTTAAAATTTTCTATTCATTTCCTGTGTATTCGGAGAGCTATAGAAAGGTTACATTTTCATCCTCATCTGGATATGTATCTGACATGGGTGTCGGACTTGGGTAAGAGTCGAAACAACATAGCTTTTGTTCCGATCTCGATCCACATGGACTTATAGTTCAGAATTTATGTTATAAGATTGAGTAATTCACTTGTTTCCAACTTTTTGTAGGTTTCTTTTGGCTCTCCTTGTAGCATGCTTTTCATTCGTTGTTGTAGGTGGAATCCTCTTCTTCAGGTTTAGGTAATGTACAATTAATCTTGATTTTTTAAATATTATTTTATATATAATTGTAGCATGTTATGGCAAATGCAATGTTAGGGTTTTTGAAGTTTTATTATGTTTAATTTTGCTGCAATAACTTCTATACTTCGGACTATGTTCGCTTTTAGTCTCTCATTCAGTTTTATAATCTGATCACTACTAAAGAGAAACAAAAGAATAAAAGGAAATTATACGTGTTATATTGTAATATTGTTCGTCTTGACATGGTACTTGAAACTCCTATAGAGGAATTTTTTTTTTTTTTTGTTGTGTGTGTGTGTGTGTGAAAATCATGCTAAAGGCAAGGTCAGTCAGGTTTTTTATTACAATTTTTGGGGTTGAGGTGAGGTGTATTGAGATAAAATCTGCTCACCCTGTCTCGGAATATTTACTAAAATGCTCATTTAATTTTTTTATGCATATTATTTTATATATTTTACTTATAGCATCTAAGTCTTGTAATTGGATTGTTAAATTAGTATAACACAAAGTTTTATCAAATTTTTGGGGTGGAGTGGCATAATACAGATTTTTTCTTTCTGGAGTCGGGGTTTCAGGGATAAAGTGTTAAATAAAATAAGTTTTGGGACAATTTAGGTATATATACATAAAAACTGGGTCGTGAGAGGCGATCCAAAGACAACCCGTCTGTCTCCATCCCTGCTTGAAACCAAGAATTTCTTCTGCCATTGTGACATCTTCTATTCATTTTGACTTCAATATATCTTGAATTTATCAAAGTTATAAGAATAAGTGAAAGGTTGTATAATTGTAAGTATTTTTTGTGGTGAATGTTGTAATTAAGTTGTTTCTCATTGATTCGGCATCAGACTGTTCATCATTTTCCAACATTGTTGTATGTTCTAGCTGCCAATTTGCAACTCCATCGTGGAAAATAGCTACAATGCTACTTTTGTTTGCTAATCTGGTAGCTATGGCTTGAAAACCACAGGGGTAAATCACAATCTCTCGAGGATTGCTGCTGGGAGGCGTGGTCATGCCTTATTTCATCTTCATCCCATTTAAGAGTATGTGATCCATTATGAATCTAATCATTTGGTTGCTTTAAGATATGATCAAATATGTTTTGCCTGCGTGATTACAAAATTGAATTCGAAAAACATATTCATGTATTGACCTACAGCTAAGAACACGAACCGAACGTATTATTGGCTTCGTTCTTGCTATATGGGGGATATTATTTTACTCTCGGTTGTTAAGCACAATGACAGAACAATTCCGAGTAAGCACTTTGTCTATAGCAATTTTTACCTTCACGTCTTTTTTTTTTGTTTTTTTGAGTGCTTGTATTATTTACTTAAGCTCATGGCATTTTCATTTCGGGCAACAGAACAACATGCAAAAACTCCGGGAAGGTGCACAAGTGCAAGTTTTGGAGAATGATCATATCATCATTTGTGGTGTAAACAGCCGTCTGGCTTTCATACTACAGCAGCTAAATAATTATCACAAATTTGCCGTGCGTTTAGGTACTGCTACAGCCAGGTAAACTGTTATGCTGCTGCCTATGATACTCAGACTCAGGTCTGAGTGTCTGATACAAATATATGTCTGGCATGGGTAGTTTTATATTTTTTATAAAATATTCCATATATTTGGAGAGTCCTTGGAAGGTCATATCTTGATACTTATGTCCAAGGATTTGTTAAACACGAGTACTTTAAAAAACGAAGAGTTGGAGCGACATAGACTGCCACTTTTTTGTGTGTTTGTGTAATTATCGGTTTCTACTTGCATAATGCTCTCAAAGGAGGCAAAGAATTCTTCTTTTGGCGGATCTTCCGAGGAAGCAAATAGACAAGCTGGCGGACAACATTGCCAAGGATCTTATTCATATTGATATCCTTTCAAAGAGGTATAGGAATGATGTCCACTTTCCCCCTAATTTACAAACCCCAACTAGTTTCCCTTTTATAGTCATTCCCAGTCCCAGATAAAAATTTAGCTGTCATGTCTTTTAACTTCAAGCGAATTACTCACTTCTTTGCTAAATCTGTTAACTTTTGATCCCTTCTGGTTTTCACGAGATAAATAAAATTTCTAATTGTCATTAAGCTTCCATATTTTAAATATTAGTTCTACTTGTGCAGTTGTAGCCTTAGTTTGACGAAATCATTTGAAAGAGCAGCAGCTAATAAGGCACGCGCCATTATCATTCTTGCGACAAAAGGAGATCAGTAATACCTCTATCAACTTAAATGAAATATATTCTTTTGATGGCCGTCTCTTGTTAGTGTTACATTATGTCATTTCCTATTACTCCAAGATTATTTTAACTCTTGAATGCTGCATGATGCAAAGTTTAGCCTTTTTTACCCGATAATTTGTTTAGCCAAAATTTACTTAATAGTATTAGTTGTCAGATTACTAGTAGTTTCTAAAATCAAACCTACACTGCAGTGATTGACCCTTAAACTCGGACTTGAGGGTTTGGAACTACGTTACACGGACTTGGACTTGTCAGATATGTTCAATTTTTTCTAAATTTGAATGTATTTGAAGACTCTTTTGTTGTTTTTTTTTTTTTTTGGGGAATATTCCAATACCTATGTTTGGATATGCAACAGATACAGGTACTTAAAAAAAAAAAAAAAATAGACTCGGAGGAACATAGGCTTTAAAAGCTATGGAAAAGTTGCACACTGCATTGAGGAATGAAGTTAAGATAATAGCTGTAGCAGAAGCTATTAAGCTCTGCTATGCTAGTTTCTAGCAGATTCTTTTGCATGTTTGTTTCTAATTAGTGCATAATGTAGACGACCTTCTTCAGGGGAAATTTAGTGACTACGGTTCCTTAACTGGTTAGGTATGGAGTTGATACAGATGCATTTCTCTCTGTACTAGCACTTCAACCTATTCCCAAGATGGAATCCATTCCAACGATTGTCGAGGTCTGCACATTTGCATCACCATAGGATCAAAATATTATTCTACTAAGATAAATCAAGTTTAATTTGGCAATTTTTTCCCCTGATGCAGGTTTCGAATTCCAATACGTGTGAGCTCTTGAAGTCAATCTCCGGACTGAAAGTAGAGCCGGTGGAAAATGTTTCTTCTAAACTATTTGTTCAATGTTCTCGGCAAAAGGGGCTCATAAAGATCTTCAGGCACTTGCTTAATTACCAAAGTATGATATGAGTTCTTGTTGAGAACTTCTATTTTCCTGATGTCCGAAAGACAATTAAAGTTTAAATATTAAAATTCCCTGTTTATTGCTGCTTTTAAATAATTTGGGATGGTTGTAAATCTAGATACCTTTTAAAACTAGGTAGTTCTTATTCTTGGTCAATAAAACCGTATGACTGTGTTGGATAGATAATGTGACCAAGATGGGGTATGTGCAATATTTAAGTCTTTCCATGTCTGTGGAGGGTCATATCTATGTGCCCATGTTTAAAAATGTATTAGACAATGTGTCAAATACGGATACTTAAAAAACAATAGAGTCGGAAGAACATAGGCTTGACCTACAAAATGTCACCATTTCTAATAGTTTCTTCCCTTAGGGTCTTTTCTATCGGTAAATAAAACTCTATGGGTCCATTTCTTGTTCTTGTCGTAGATTACTACTCGAAAAATAATTATATCATGATATTGCAGAAAATGTATTCAGTCTTCACCATTTTCCGGGTCTAACCGGGTTGACATATAGACAAATACGACAAGGGTTTCAAGAGGTAATGCTTTATGCTAAAACTCGGTATTTGTTGGTATGAAGAACTTCCATGCTATTGTCTTATGTTGGTTTCTTTTCAGGCAGTTGTTTGTGGTCTTTATCGGAATGGTAGGATATACTTCCACCCTGGAGATGATGAAGTTCTTCAAGAAATGGACAAAGTATGTAGACTATATGACTTTTCAAACTTCCATCTCGATATGTAACTTTTTTAAGCTAGTTCCATAATTCGGCATCATAAAATGTTATTGTACAAAAAATGTCAAGTTCTTGGGGACACTATTTAGAAGAGGAAATAACCATTTTAATTCGAGAATATCTTGCTTGCTACACGGATATTGACTTTTCTAACAAACCTATTGATAGTTTGAGTCTTGTAAACTTGAGTAAATCATTTAAAGTTTTCCATACTTATGAATGTATGCAACTATAGATAGTCTTACGAACTACTTGTGTCCTATGTTGCTCTGGCTTTTCCTTTTTCTTTTTACTTGTGTCTGACACCTAGTCTGAGGCTTATCTAGACATGGGTATGAAGATATGATCTTTCAATAACCCTCCAAATACACGCCCATCATGGAAAAATTTGAACTTACCTTTATCCGACACATATCCGGGTCCAAGTAATGTAGCTTGTGTCCATTTCTTAACTTGGAGTAGTAATACAAGTACTTACAAAGTTTTTGTTTGGAAAAAATTGCTTTACCGAAATTTCAGGTCCATGCATCCTTCCTAATGCATTTCTCTTTTATTCATGCAGGTATTGTTAATTGCCCCTATTAACAGGACAGCAAAACAACAACTTGTAACCAACATGCAAAAAGCTTCAGAAGTTTCGAGAAATAATGTAGAGACCCCAACTCATGCTTTAGAATTGAGAAAAGAACGAATGTTAAATATTATGAAACGTACCAAGAAACGAGGATCAAAGGTATGTTTCCCGAAGAGATAAGTTCCATAACTGATAGCATCTATTAAATGCTCCAAAAGACCAGTTATATGTTCTTTTGGTTTCGACGTAGGCATCAGACCAAAGTCTAGGGCCCAAAGAATGCATACTTTTGCTTGGGTGGCGACCAGATGTTGTTCAAATGATTGAAGAGTACGATAATTATCTCGGACTGGGAAGCATTGTGGTATGCTTTTATCTGCTTTTTCAGATTTTAACCGTCACGATTCCATAGTATCTTGTCTTGGAATTGGATGCCTTTTCTTCTTCCTGACATGTTATTTCTTTGACCTTAACACTTGATGAAAAACAACTCCGATACATTTGCATCAGTTAAGTTTTAGATAATTCGTGTCGATACGCAATTTACAGGAAATATTATCAGACGTACCGTTAGAAGAAAGGAAGAAAGCAAGCTCCATGTCTGGTCAAAGAAAACTAAAAAATGTCGAGGTTATCCATAGGGTACGATCTTGTTCAGTCAATCATGTTGAACTTCTCAAGGTTTCTGCCTAATTTATTGTTTCATTGTTGTGCACTGCAGATCGGGAACCCAATGAACTATGATAACTTAGAGGAAACCATAATGGATATACAAAATTCTCGCAAGAAAGGGAGTCATATTCCTTTTTCTATTCTTGTGATTTCCGATAGAGAATGGCTTCTCGGAGGTAATAATCTATGTTACTCAGGTTCTTCATTTTTCTTAAAGTATGGGATATGATCTTAAAAAAAAAAAATTGAACATATTTGTGTCAGACATGTACTCATATCCGACACTCCCGCTAATGTCTGAGTAACAGAAGTAATGGTAACTGATAGAGAATGTTTGTATTGGTAACTAAATCTTCCGGCTAAGTATTTTTCTTTTCAGATCCATCGAGGGCAGACAAGCAATCTGCGTACTCACTTCTTCTTGCAGAAAACATTTGCAACAAACTTGGAGTGACGGTGCGTTTCGTTCGATATAATGATAATGTCATTGTCGTGAACTTTTGATTTCCGAGTTAAACTCAAGTATTAAGAGGATTGATTGTTCGCCAGGTGCAAAATCTAGTTGCGGAGATTGGTGACTCAAAATTGGGCAAACAAGTAACACATTTAAGCGATTTAAAAATTTCTTATAATATGATCATTGATTTTTTAAGGTTTTGCACATATGGTTGATATCCCTCCGAACCCGCAGATTACAAGAATCAAACCAATCTTGACGTATATCGCAGCAGAGGAAGTGATGAGTCTCGTAACAGCTCAAGGTCTCAAAGTTATATTTCTATAGCAGTATTTTATATTGGATGTGCTGTCTTAAGAAATGACTCTGTTTTGTGCATTGCAGTGGCCGAAAACAGCGAACTGAATGAGGTTTGGAAGGACATTTTGAATGCTGAAGGTGATGAAATATACATAAAGGTATCGAGTTCGGAACATGTTTGATATGGGGATATTCAATTTTTTTTCTAAGTCCTATTTGGAAGATCTTTGGAAGGTTATATTCTTACATTCATGTCTGAATATATATCGGGTATTGGTACTTCAAGAAAAACTAAAAGTTGGAGTAACTCTCTTATTTTGTCGGTAAGGCACTGGAATCCTGTTACCCATTTAGGCTAGTTACTCGGACTTTTTATTGTTTTTAAGTATTTGTGTTTGAGATTTATAATTGAGACATATTTGGACATGGATATGGTATTATGATCCTCCAAATATATGAAAACTTCAAAAAAAACAGAGTATACTTGTTTTGGGATCAGGGTAACGCATCTTATTTGTCAGTATAGTGATGGAATCACCTTTTTCGTGTGGTAATCCAGCATTTCTTGATGTCTCAGGTTACTTAACTATGTTTCTTGACAGGATATTGGCCTCTACATGAAAGAAGGGGAGAACCCGTCCTTCATGGAGCTATCGGAAAGGGCATGTTTGCGGCAAGAAGTTGCCATCGGATATATAAAGAACAACAAGAAGGTACAGTACACATCTACTCGGCTATGTTTATCTAGACTTGAGATCAGTGTCTGATACTACGTTCTAAACAAGACACCTGAGCTCACAAGCTACCTAGGCATGATTTGAAAGAAAGACAAAGTTAAACTCAGATCAATCATTGTCGATTCTAACTCGAGGTTGAGCAGTTGAGTGAGCTGAATTCAAGTATCTAATGCTTGACTGCAGTAGCTTGTGAGCTTAATTGAGTTTTTTCCATTCTTATTTGAAAAAAACTCAGGTAGAACTCGATCTCAAGTGTAAAAAATCGAGTTTGATGTCGAGCATAGATACGAATACTTTTAAGAAAAATAAAAAAATCTGGCTAACACAGCTGCAAACCCAGATTTTTTTTTTAGTAGCTAAAACATGATTTTGTTACAAATGCAGGTCATAAATCCAAATCCTAAAACAGAACCTTTGTCCTTTGAAATGACGGATTCGTTAATAGTGATATCGGAGCTTGAAGGAGAGCAACCTATTGTTGTTTAAACTTTACCCATTTTGTTGTTTAAAATTTCATTAGTTCATTTATTTCCAATCAATTTTATGGTGTCGGCTACATAACTCTTTGCATGGCTGAGTTGAATAGGAGATGGACAGAAATTAGCCAAAAGGTAAGTATTTTGAAAATTCATGCTCTACCCATTCGAGAATTGGACACTCTTTTCTGAACTGAATCGGCATATCCATTCAGAATAAGGGTTGGATTGGTTGACCTAAAAATCGGTTGAACCAATTGATTTGGTAGTCTTTAATTTTCAAATATTTTTTAATATTTTATCATATTGAACTGGTTGGATTGGTCAAACCGGTTGAATTAGGAACTTGTAGTTTGATTAATTCGACCACTGGTTCAATTGTGAAAACCTTGGAAGAGCTGATATTTATCAGTTCAACTGTTAAAAATAGAATTAAATGATAAAGAAAAGGTTGGTTTATGTTAATTTTATTATGATAATCAAGTTCTTAGATTTGAATTTTTAATTATTTTGGGTGTTTAGAATTCTAATTCTGTAGATATGTTAGTAGGGTAGTGTAATTATATTGTAATATAAATTATAATTTTAAAATTTTAAAAGGATATTAATTATTATAAAAGTTATTACTAATACTTGGGAGAAAAAAATATGTAAATATATATTACATAGTCCAAACAAGTACTTAAAAATACAATTAATAAAAAAATTAATATTGTAAGTAATTTTATCTAATTACTCTAATATTTTGACTTATTTTTTTCTAGTATTAAATATATATATATATATATATATTATCAACCATTAGAGTTAGGTGAGATGGTAAAAGTTTTTTTTACTTTAACTAATGGCTAGGGGTTTGATCTTTGTTTAGGTATGGTGGAATTTTAAAGTTCATGATTAGTATTTATTCTTTTAATATAAAAAATTTATTATTTTAAACGTGATTAATAAAAATAACATTTATTATATTTCTAAAAATAAAATACTATTATTATGGTGTAAAATTAACTTTTTTAAATTAAATTATGTATGGAATGTTTTGAAAATTTTAGGGTAATTAAATTTGAATATAATTATTTATAATTATCTGTATAATTACTTTAGTTCTCAATTGAGATACTTAAATTGTAAGTAATTCAATAAAACTCACTAATTGCAGTGATTATCTCAATATTAGAAAAGAAAATTGTAATGTTTAGCTTCATTTGGAGGAAGTAGTGAGCAGAGTGAACTAAGTACTCCCAATGGCTTCGTCTCACATGTCTATGTCTAGGAAAAATGATTTTTTTTTCATGGTGGATTTTAGTCTATTGATAATGGTGCAAAGAAGATGATGAAGACGGATTTTTTTTAAATTAATTTATATGTTTTGATTTTTTTTAATTTTTATTTGTATATTTTGGATTTTTAAATAATTTTTATCTTGATTTATTTTTAATTTTTTTAATTTTTTGAAATTATAAATTTTTTATTTTCAGATTATGATGCGGTGCAATATTGCAATTACATGGGAAGACATCTTAACATTGTTATAAATTGTGAAGTTTAAAGGTCAAATTTTGTTTTATCTTTTTTTGGAGTTTGTTTTTATAATTTTGAAATTATAATATTTTTATTTTTTAAATTTTTGAATTTAGTGATGTGACATTAATAATGAAATGTGAAGGGTCAATTTGCTCTAAATAGAATATTAGGGATAAATTAATTAAATGTGTAAGATGAAAAACTAAATTTATTATTATGCCTTACATATAAAACACGAAAATATACTTTTAATAGCACAATTTAATAAATATATTATTTTGCTGGCCATTTTACTTAAAAAGGCTTTTTTTTTAATTTAATTATAGAAATGGGCCGTTTATTGAGTTATTTACCGGATTAGGTCATTTTCACGAAAACGCGTCCACGTTAGCACGCCTTAGTGTGCACGTCAGCAAAATGCTCCCCCAGTGAAGCGTTTTGACCGTTAGCTTCCAACGGTCCCAAAAAAAAAACTATAAAAAGGCCCCTTTAAATCATTTTTTCACACAAATCTCTCACAATTTCTATAATTCTCTCAAATTTCCCTTCATTTATTTTTCACACAATTCTCTCATAATTCTCAACATTCACACAATTCTCTCATAATTCTCAACATTCTTTCAATATTCCCTTCAAAAATCTATCAAATTTCATTGAAATTTTCTCAAAATTCTATCAAAATTCTATCAAATTTCTTTGTTTAAAATTTTTTTGAATTTAATTTTTTTTAAATTAAAAAAATCTGATCGTGTTAGAATGGTCGGAGAATTAATTTGTCTCGATAATAAGCACATCTCTGTTGATCAAATGACAATAGTAAGTGATAATTTTAAAATTTCAATACTATTCGATATTTTTTTAATTTATGCAAATTTAATTAAATTTGTAATACTATTTGATATTTTATTCATTTATGCAATTATAATTAAAATTTCAATACTGCTTGATTTTTTTTTTCATTTATGATGTTTGCATTAATTAATTTATGCAATTTTAATTAATTTTTGTTTTATAAATTTTTATAATAGTTTGTAAATCAGGTGTTGCAATACTACATCCGTAATATGTTTGGTCCTCCATCGCCGTTGATTGAGAATTACTTGCGGAAAGCGGGATTTTGGCACGTGGCCACGATAGGCCGAGGGTGCAAGTTGGTCCTGAAACTAATCAGTGCATTGATAGAGGTGGAGACCCGAGATACACACTTTTTATCTTCCATGCGGAGAGTGTACTATCACTCTGGAAGACCTGCATGTGCAATTGGGATTGCCGGTGGATGGGTACGCAGTCACTAGGTCCGCATCATCTACTAATTGGGGAGCCGTATGTTACGAGCTTTTGGGTGCTATACCGGATAATATTAACGAAGGTCGGATCGAGATGGGCTGGTTACGAGACACATTCCCGGAGCTGGATAATGATTCAACTGAACTCTAAAGAATACGATATGTTCGAGCATACATTCTTGAGATGATTGGAGGTTATCTGATGTCGGACTTGTCACGAAACCTCGTACATCTGAGATGGCTGCTGAAACTCGTAGATTTTAAAGCAGCCGGTGAATTGAGTTGGGGGTTTGCCGTGTTGGCAACATTGTACAAGGAAATGTGTGGGGCGACGCGACCGAACAAAGCCAAAATAGGAGGTTGCCTATCACTACTGCAATCATGGGCACGATTTCGCTTTTCATTTTTACGTCATCGAGTGGACTGCCCATATACATTTCCACTCATAATGAGGTAAATTTTATATTAGATTTTACAATTATTACGTAGATTTAGAATATAATTGTATGCTAAAAATTGATTTAATTAGATGAAATCATTCGGCGAGTTATGTCGGAATACCTACCTCTCTCGAACATATACGGCTTCTATTAGACCAACGATCGGAAGCAGAAGTAAGTATTAAATAAAATATATATACATAATAAAATAGTCATTTCGTATTTAGTATTTAGTATTTAGTATTATCTATTATGTATATAAGTAATATTTTTATCATGTTCATATAGTTTCAATGGGCACCATACGAGGATCCGGCAATTCGGGCAGTAATTCCGGATGAATTCCTTCAAAATCCAAACGTTTGGCATGTGAAGGTCCCATTAGTGAACTATGCTACCGTGGAGATGCACCAGTCAGATAGAGTATTGCGACATTTTGGATTCTGACAACTGATTCCCGTAGCACCCGATGTGTTTGATGATGAGCACAAAGTCGACTTACGACAACTGCATACGGATTGGCCGAGATTCTTGTCACACTATATCAAAATGTGGAAAAATCGGTATAATTATATACCTACTCGGGAACTAATCATCGTTCTAAAGTTAGCGTGCATACCGGAATACATGTCATGGTTTAGGATCCATGACAAACCATATTTATTGTCGGAAGAGGAGCGGCGACGACAAATTCGTGCCCAAAGAAAACGACGGGGCCTTTTAAATCCAAGAAAAAGGGACGATGACGCAGGCCCATCAACAGCACCCACACAATCACCAGGCCCAACAGTTCAACCGACGACACCTACATTACAACCTTTTCAGATTATGCCAGGTGCGTATCCTAGCCCTTATATGTATCCTAACCCTTATATGTTTATTTTTCCTAGTCCTATGGCAGGTTAGAATCCATGGGCCGGTTTATCTCCGTTTTCGATTACTCCGAGTCAACTGTCGATCTATAGGTCGTCGTCACATGAGGGATCACACGAGGCGCCATCAGGGAGCTCTTCTTTCTACCAATCCCCATCACCCTACGAGATTCAAACACCTCTGCCATGGGTGATGCAAACACCGCTGCAGTCATTATTCTATCAAGGTAGGTCACCCTCCCAACACCCACAGCCAGATCCATTGTCGAAGGAACCACAACCCTCGCTAGAAGCTGATCCAAGGAGGAATCCAGCACGGATCCGTCGACGACCCCCATATGGCACTGATTCCGACCGCCACGGACATTAATTTTTTTAATATATTTTTAAAAACTTTTTTATATTGTTTTATTTAATAAAATAAAATTTCTTTTGAATAAGACAATTGTAATACAACATAGTTTCATTTAATAAAATATAAATAATACAACATAGTTTTTTTACGACAACTATCAACTATTTCGATTTGGACATGATCTACTTGTATGGTCTGGGTTCCTACACCATCCGTACAACTTCTTTTGATTGGTTGTTTCTCCGATATCCATATTGGTACATATTCTAGTCGAGCAAGGTCGACCATTTGGTTTACGACGCAATTCTCTATCCGGTAACAGCTTAAACGGAGCAAGTGATACAGGCGGCCACTTACGTTCATCTGGGACAGGTGGGAATACGTGTCTCCATACGTTGTACATGGTTTCTAGTTTGTACACTTCGTCGACGTAGCTCTAGGATCTAGATGGAGATTCTGGCAAGCTGCAATTACATGAGCGCGTGGATAACGAAGTGCGTCAAACCTCCCACATCGCAAGTCCTATTTCTCAAGTGTACACGATATTGCCCGCCAATAATACCTTCGTGCGGTCTGTCAAACTTCGTCACACGAAACCATAAGTTATCTCGATCGTGGCAGACTCTGTGCATGGTGTTCGTCCGCGCATTTGCCTTGTTAATTTCTTGCAATACCTTTGTGCACCATATACGGCCTCTTTGTATTTAGCCTTTATAACTCGCTGCTCGCTTCGAAAATAGTGCCGCTAAATGAAAATATGTCTTTCAAACAACCGATGTTATCGGTAAATAGAATGTTCCTTTTAGAACAAAATTTATACATTCAGCCAGATTTGAGATCATATGACCATATCGTAGGCCACCATTGTATGCTTGTGTCCACTGTTCGAAAGGTATGTTACAGAGGTAGTCTGTGCCTTCTTCGTTAACTGAACACAAAACCGCCAACATCTCATGAAAACGGTCCTTACTTATCTCATACCCTGCCAATATAAGTTGATAGCAAAAATTACATACCATTTTTCCATTTAAAATAAATTCAATATTACAAACAAAATTATATTAATAGATATTAAATACCCATGTTGGTCACTTGTCGTTTTTCACTTGTAAATCGAAATTGCTCGTAGCAGTTGGACGCAACGTACCTTAGGCAATACCGATGGTGTGTACCATGCCACAGGCTTTTCTGTCGCTCAATTGTGGCTAATATTCCGGTGTCCCATCCGATACGATGCAGATATTAGGTTGGGGATAGACATGGCTCTTTAACCTAGAAAGAAAGAACTCCTAGTCATCAGCTGACTCCCCCGGTGTTATTGCAAATGTAATTGGAAGGATTCTCCTACTACCATCCTGTGTCACAGCTAGCAATAGCCGATGGGTATATTTACCGTACATAAATGTACCGTCAATTTGTACCAATGACTTGCAATATAGAAATGCGTCTCGGCATTGCTTAAAGCTCTAGAACAGACACTTAATATACTTGACATCCACGGAGCAATTGGTCGTTGTAGTACGCAGGTTCTGTTTCAAGGTCTGTTACACAACCTGGGACATATCTCTCCAGCACCTGACACCACTGCCACACTTTATTATATAAAGCGTCTCACCCACTATGAATCTTTTCTAACGCCTTCTGCTTAGCTATCCAAGCATTGCGGTAAGAGGACGTGTACCTCAACTGGCTACGAATATTGACAATTAAGACTAGCAATGAAGTTCTGGGATCTGCTTTCACCGTCGGTAGTATTAAGGTAGCTAACATTTCTAAATCCATCTTGGGATGATTTTCCGAAACACCTATAAACGAAGCACGTTAAAAAATGCAACAGTACGTAATAACAGTACTATTAAAAAACTCTAAACAGTTAGTGATACTGTACCGGCAACACATATATGTGGACCTTTATACTTTTTTAACTCCCACAAGCCTTTCTTTTTCCTCAACGAGGCCATGATTTTTCATGAAAATGTACCATCTTCCAATGCACACTTGGCCTCAAACTTATCGGATTTGGATTTAACCACGTTGTAGTTAACCCCATTCATGATGCTATGTTGTTTTAATACACCAAAAAAACTATTTTTATTGGAAAACTCCTTACCAACTTCCAATTCACCCGAATCCAATGAGGAACTTGTACGGTCACGCCTTCTGTGTGGTAGATCTGGAAACTCTAACGTATCATCTTGAGATAAATTGACATTATGCATGTGGGCTGGAGGCGAGTACGCCCTGGATCGCGAATCTTCATCATCATCATCTGAACCCCTTCAACATCTTAAGGTATGGTTGGAATAGGCTCTGGTTCAGAAAATAATACAATTTCTGCACCATCGGTACCATCGGACTCATCATCTGACCCATTATCATGTGCAACGTAGAAGGTCCCCTCGTCGGTGGACGTCGTAGGGAGTACATCATCCCTCTTTATGGACGTTTCACAATGTCTCCAATCAGATGTGGATTGCCAACCACTAGAAGTTGATGTCATTCCCAGTATGTATTTCTAGCATCAAACATCGACCCACTGAGGTGCATGTCCCATCCACTAACAGAGTGTCATGCAGGGGTTAGGTATTCCATACTGTTACTAAACACGGGTGCTTCCGTGTTTTGCCACCCACTAACAGAGTGTCAACTAGTAGAAAATGTTGAAGCTGCAAATGCATCATTTGGCGATGAAAATTGTACATATAACTCAAGATAGGTTGATCCACTAGCGAGATGAGTCAACACCATTACCTCCAAGCTACAAGGGCCTTTGATGTCGAATGAGTCATATGTCACAAGATCAACTGAAGCACAAAATCAATACTTAATAGACAAAAATTTCATTGGTGTCGTTCTGAAGATTTTACGCCTAACTCTTTTACGAAGTTCTGTCAAATCTATGTTCTGGTTAGAAACCAGTCTCGCTATGTTCTCCGATAAAAAAACAACACTGTTCTCGGTGTTACAGACCTTACCATCATAGTAAATAACAACACTAATACGTTCACTCATCTTCAATTTCTTTTCTTCTTAGCCTCTCTATTTTATTTTTTTTTTGCTGTAAGTTATGCAACCTGAGAATAAAATTTGGCTCATTTATAGCCTCATTTTTCTACGAACTACTGTAGCAAAAGAGCATCTACGTGGGAGCTTTTTTCAAAAATTTTGCTGACAGTGCATCCTGCTTGAAGCGTTTTCGACACTATTTGTTCAAAAACATCTATTCAAAATTATTTTTCTACGAACTATTGTAGCAAAAGAGCGTCCACATGGGAACTTTTTTTAGAAATTTTGCTAATAGTGCATTTTACTTGAAACGTTTTTTACACTATTTGTTCAGAAACGTCTACTCAGAATTATTTTCTAGGAACTACTGTAGCAAAAGAGCGTCCACGTGGGAGCTTTTTTCAGAAATTTTGCTGACAGTGCATCCTGCTTGAAGCGTTTTCGACACTATTTGTTTTGAAATGTCTATTCAGAATTATTTTTTAACGAACTACTGTAGCAAAAAAGCGTTCACATGGGAGCTTTTTTTAGAAATTTTGCTGATAGTGCATCCTGCTTGAAGTGTTTTTGACACTATTTCTTCAGAAACGTCTACTCAAAATTATTTTTCTACGAACTACTGTAGCAAAAGAGTGCCCACGTGGGATCTTTCTTCAGAAATTTTGCTGACAGTGCATCCTACTTGAAGCGTTTTCGACACTATTTGTTCAGAAACGTCTACTCATAATTATTCTTGCAGAAACCTTAAACCTTAAACCCTAAGACAAAAAAAATTATGTTGCTTATATGTTTTTTCTAATACCCTAAACACAAATTTATTTAAAAAAACTAAACCCTAATTTAATCAATTAACCCTAATACCCTAAACTCTAATTTAGTATTTAGTATTTAAAATTAATAGTTAATTTAATAAATTAACCCTAAAACCCTAAACCGTAATTCAATTAATTTTTTTCTTGAAACCCTAAACTTAGCATAGCGCTAGTATATATATATGCTGCAATCATGTTATCTTTGAGAATTTTTTTTCGTGTATGTATATTGGAAATTAATAATTAAAAAATAAAAAATGAGCTTGTTACAAGGTAAAAGAAACTTAGCCGGTGGATCAAAAATAAAATGATCTAAGCCATTAATAAGGAAAAAAAACCTAAACGCTGAAATAATCGAATTACCAAGTTGTTGTTTACAGGTTAAGAGTTATTTAAGGGTTTTTTACTAAAATATTATAAGAAATAAAATATTAAAATAGTATTTTTAAACGATTATATATCAATTAACCCTAAATTAATTAATTAACCCTAATTTAATCAATCCCTAATTTAATCAATTAACTCTAATACCCTAAACTCTAATTTAGTATTTACTATTTAAAATTAATAGTTAATTTAAACCCCAATTTAATTAATTTTTTTCCTAAAACCCTTAAATTCTAAACACTAAAAAACCCTAACCTTAAAAAACACGGGCAAAATGCTTCCCTAAGGAAATGTTTTGTCCACGTCAGCAAAGCGCGCCATCAAGGAAGCGTTTTCTGCTGACATGGACAAAACGCTCCCCCAGGGACGTGTTTTGCTGACACGTACTCTGAAAACGCGCTGACGTGGATGCGTTTTTGTGGAAAACGGCCTAATCCAGTAAATAACCCAAAAAACGGCTCATTTCTGTAATTAAATTTAGAAAATGGTCTTTTTAAGTAAAATGACCTATTTTGCTCCATCTAACATATAAAGATTAATATGTATATATATATATATATATATTTATAGGAGATCAAGATACAATTTAAGATATACTATAAAAACTTCATTGATACTTTTACTTGTTATATAAGCTCTTTTTATTTGTTTTATTTTCTCTCACAGCTTAAAATACCATGTTACCTTTGGAGGCAAAATAGAGCTCGTCTTGAAAACAAAATTGAAGTAAATATCACACTTATTTGAAGGTAAAGCAGAACTTGAGTACGTTGCTTAAGCAGGGGCGAAGCTAAAACAAATTTTTAGGGGGACCGGATAAAATTTTAATTTTCTATAGTTTATATCTTTATAATTTGTAAATGATTAAATTGAATTTTTATAATTTTAGGGGGGGCTAAAGTATAATTTTATCTTTACTAATTTAAAATTTTTAAAAAAATTTAAAGGCTAAAAGAGTAAATTTACATTTTAGGGGGGGCCGTGGCCCATGCCAGCCCCTTGGCTTCGCCCCTGTGCTTAAGTGATATTATACTTGTAAGAATGTTGTTTTAAGGGTTAATTTGGTATTACTGGTTGATAAGTGTTTTTGAAAAACTCATGTTTGAAAAAAGTATTTTTAAAGAGTGTTGTGAAAAATGTGATTTGTTAATTTAAGGTATTGGGTATTGTTGTTAAAATTACGGTGAAAAATTAAAATGTTCATGATGTTGGTTTTAAATACTTTTTATAAAGCTTAAAAAATCTAAATTTATGACAAAAACATTATTATAAAAAATAATTTATATGTTATAAAAGTGTTAGAATATATTTATTTATAAAAAGTTATGGTCATGGACATAACTTATTTATGTGTCCATATTATATATTATGAAAATAATATACTTACTTAAAAAAATTTATAGTTTTTTTTTAGCTTAATGATAAATTTGGTCATTAACATCTGCATGTTTTGTCAAAATTTCCCTGATTGTATTTTTTAGCCTTTTTTTGCCAAACTTTTTCTTTTCAATCTATTTTTTCTAACAGACTTAATGAATAAATTCAAGGTTTCAATATTTCTTTTCTTTCAATAGGTTTCAATCTTTCATACGTTTGTTTACTGAAAAGCTTTTCTACTGAGTTAATTTTTTTTTAGATAATTACGTTTATTTTCTTTAAATTAAGAATTATTTTTTAATTTAATATATTATTTATTTATTTTATTTTTCCACATGTAATTATCTTATTGATTTATCTAAGTAATAAATTACATCTCGTTAAAAATATTCCACATATAAAATTCCACGTCATCCCCGTTAAATTTTTTAACAGTACTTTCATTTAAATCTGTTAGAAAAAATAGATTAAAAAAAGAACAAAAGTTGATGGCCAAAAAAGACTCAAAAATATAACTAGGATCATTTTAACAAAACATGCAAACGCTAATGGCCAAATTTGTCATTAAGCTTTTTTTTTTAAAAAAAGTTATGGAAAAAATTGTATTATTTGTAAGAAGTGTTATGAAAGTTTTGGATAATTTATAAAATATTTTTTATAAAAATTATATGTTATATATTATTTTTTACTTAATTTACATATTATAAAAAGGGATTTAACCTAATATAAGCTTTTCTCCAAATTAAGCTTTTATAATTAAAGCTATAGATTATTTGGACTATGAACTCAAATTTTATAAGGTCAATGCTAATTATGCAGATAAAAAATTTTTCTTGCACCGTATTTGAAACACCCCAAATTCGGCCTAGAAGTTATAACCGAATCTGGAGAAATTACATGAACTCGCTTGGAAAACTGATTCAGTAATTATTTAGCAAATACAACTTTCACAAATAGTCATTAAAAAGCTATTTGTTTGCTTTCAGAAAAGACTTAAGAAATTACTTAATTTGCAGTAGAAGACCTTTTATGGAGTTTTAGTTTTGAAAATCGAAGTTTGTTTTGTCAACTTAAGTGATTTTGTAGTCTCGTGTTAGAAACTATCAATTACTGACGAGTTAATCAAAAACCCAAAACAAATTCAGAAACATATTACAAACCCAAAATATCAAAACAAATAATTATGAAATTCACCATATTTATATTAAATGTAAAAACAATCCGAGCTCCCACACGTCATCCAGTCCTAAGTCAGAGGTTTACCTAAACAGACAAAGATAAAACAAAGGGGGTGAGCTCTGAAGCTTAGTGTACAACTAAACTCAAACAGAGATCAAACAAAACACAATATACGAATCAGAGTAACGCAAAGAATTTCATAACGATCATCTAACCAGAGCATAACAAATCAAAGTATCACAGAGATTTTCATAACGATCGTATAACAAAACAGAAGATGTATGATTATGCCAATTCAGAAAACCAGGATGCAGGTTATCAGAAAACATCCTACCCAACTCCGTTACACATCAAAATAGAGTTTCCCAAAACTCATCCAACCAAATCACACCAACAGATAATTGTGGACAATGCCACTAGAATTGCAGAATAGCTGCTAGACAGAATTGTGGATAAACCACCAGATAATTCAGATCATTAAACTACTAGAAACTTCCTCCATTCACATCATCCCGAATCCCATGCAATGTATCATGGCATGCATATTCAGAATCAAAATGATAAGCATGTAAGACATGTTGTCATACAATAACAGAAACAGAAGGCATGGGATTCCACACTTTGTAGAACAGATTGATCAAATCTTAATTAATCATATCAGATTTGCAATGGAGTCACATGCATGGTTACTTATCAGAATCAGTATCAGACACAACAACATATTCAAATATCACATGTTCTCATCCAGCTCAGTAACACATAAATTAATCATCAAAGTTAACAAAGCACAGATCATACCTGAATAAGTTACATACCTTAAACACGTCCCCCCAAAAAAACATAGTATACACTAACAAATCATACTTACTTAACTTATATCATATCAGACATACGTACAGATAACAGATTATTCATCAACAGATCATCAAAAATTAAGTTTTTTAGCTTGTTTCAGATCGTACGGACCCTACGGAAGGCCTACGTTCGATTCGAACGATGTCTACGGCCTTAGGAAAAAATTCTGATTTTTGGCCCACACGCCCGTGTGGATTCACACTCAAGTCAGAAAGTTACATGGTCTAGACACACTCCCGTGTCATTTGCCCGTGTGACTCACAATCAAAATAGTCTCTCACATGGCCTAGACACACGCTCGTGTGACCCAAGTCAGAGAGTTAGATGACCAACCATACGGCTTGGCACACGGTCGTGTGGTGTCGACAGTCACAAATTTTGGCTTTCGCCATTTGCAAAATTCTCAGTTTTTGTTACACACCTGGTTCGATTTTGACATGGAAGAAACAAAGATGAATTTCGGACCCTAAAAACAACAATAATCAAACCTCAATCAAACAATTTTAGTAACCATTTCACTAACTAACAGATTTACTACCAAAGTTTCGTCGAAATTTTTCGACACAAAGACCAAATCAGACTTAAACGCTTATCCTCACTCGTATCCAACAATACAAGTACTTAAATCGGTAGAGAATCTTGATATGCAATCCGTTCACCTAATAAAGAGAACCAACTAAACCCTCAAAAAGGAAATTGGTCAAAATGAGCAAAACAGTTTTAGTTTTAACAAATAACGAACGAGAGCGAACATTAGTAGAAATTCAACAACAAACTTACGTTGTTAACCTTTCTGTCGAAACAACGAAATATGCAATCTCTTCAACAAAACCAGTTGCGAAGTTATCAAAAAGGAAAAAGAAAAAGAATCAAAAGAAGAAGAAGAAGAACAGACCTTTTTTGAAAAGGAGTTAATTATTTTAAAATAAAATAACTAAAATAAAATAGAACAATTTCACAAGGCATCCTAAAAAAATATTTTTCTTATCGCTTTCGTAGAGACTCAAACACAAGAAAAAAAGGTATATAAAAACTTAATCATTAAACCAGTAAACTCATTCTTAACATCAATTGGTCAAAAATATTATTTATGTTATATGATTAGGGATAGAGGTTAAGACAAAATTAACAAAAATTTCAAAGAAGAGATTTGAACACAATACCTTAGGCATACATTTAAAGCACTTAACCACTAAACCAAATCAAATTGTTTTGCAAAATTTTCAAAAACCTAACTCAAAATCAAGACATAACCACTCTTGGTTTCGTTAACCCAATTTCTTCTAACCCAATTTTTGGGATGTTACAGTATTGTAGGGTATGATACCATTTGTGAGAATGGTGCTAGACACGAACACTATAAACAACTCGCAAACATGAACATTATAAACAACTCGCAAACTCTTTAATTTTAGATATTCAATACATTAAAATGTAGTTGAGAAGACATTTATGTTGTTCTAAAAAGATATTTCTCATATTAATAACATCACCTTAGTATAGCATAAAAATTAAGTTTGAATTGTACTAGCATGTTGCATATTTCATAACTTCAATCATAGAAGGAATTGAGGCAATCCATACTTCAAAGATTAATGGAAAAAGGAGATTTTGATAATTTTAATGATGCTGGTTCAAATGATAATTGTAATACCCCATTTTTGCCCGGGTCCATACCACAAAATGATAAATAAATAAATAAATTCCAAGCCCAGTTCAGAATATATCATTTGGCCCGATCAGAATGGCCCATTACTTGAAAAGATTGAAGGTCCATCTACAAACTTGACGTATATGGAAACATAATCTTCAAGGATACGCAATCTTAGAAATGATATGTAAATCTTAGATATGATATGCAATCTTAGCAGATATGGTATGCAATCTTAGAAGATATGATTTTGATATCTTAGAGATTTAATTTGTAGATACCCTTTAATCTTAGTCGTTGATGTAATTGAACTGTACCGTTGGATTTGGGGAGGCTCAACTATAAATAGAGGCCTCCCCCCCTTCATTGAAAGGAGAACACACTTGAGTTTTGGGGAAGCAACAAAAATTCTTGAGAGCTTTCACTCAAATTTCTCTCCCTCTTACGTTCCTATTTTCTGCGGTTTGTTCTTATTTTATTCTTAGTTTATCTTCGTTTTTTCAACCTTTTTTATTTTGATTTAATCCATGTTTCCCTAATTTTTTTATATTTTTTAAATAATCTTAGTATCATATCAAACTATTTTTTTTTTGAATATTTTTTTAAATATTACTCTTAGTAAATTGTTTTTTTTAAATTTTACTCAAATCATTGTTCTAAAAAATATATTTCATTTAATTGTTATTTTTATCCAAAAATTGTTTTTTTAATTAAAGGCAATATTTGGCATTTAGGATTTTCGAGAAAAGTAGTGCCCTAACTTATTGGGTTGCGATTTTTCTCGTCAAATTCGAATATCCAAGTACCCTTCTAAATGTTTTGAGTTTTAAAATATAAACAACTATTCTTGAGATTTCAAAACATTGTGTCCTAACTTACTGGATATGGCGTTTTGTTGTTTCAAGATAGAAATTTTCCAAAGGCAAGCTTAGCTTCGAAGATTTTGAAATATTGCGTCCTAACTTACTAGATGTGATGTTTTTGATTTATTTGAGATAAGTGAGTCTTAGTTTTCAAGTTCGCGGCATTCAAATAGTTTTCTTTCAAAAGAGGATTGCATTTTAAAATCTTCAAATTTCCGACATGAAAGACATCAAATAATTAATTAAGTACCAATTTTTGGGCGTTACGAGGGTGTTAATCCTTCCTCGTGCGTAACCGACTCTCAAACCCGTTTTCTCAAATGTTCGTAGACCAAAATGTTTTACAAGGTGATCCAATCACACCTAAAAAGATTGGTGGCGACTCCCATTTTCGTTTTTTAAGTCGTCCCCGTTTTTTTTCCAAAACACATAAAAAATGGTTTCGACAATAATGAACTCAGTCAATGACTAACATGTGATGATAATGAGCATGTGTTAAATATTAAAGAGGGAATAACCTAACAAATATGCACTAGAACAATTAGATAAAATTGCATACGATGTATAATTTTCTTGCTATTTTTATTAGTAATCATATTATCAACTACTTTTTTAGACTAACATAATATATATGATGATTTAATTTTAATATTCGTTACTTGCTTAGAAATTATTTTTATCATACTAATAATTTTTTTATAGTAACAAATATTTTTAAAAATATAAATTATGCAACTGTGTAATTATAACTTGTTCTACCGAACATAACATAGGGAATTACAATGTAATTACATTTTGTCAACTACACATATCTAAAAAATTACAATTCTTTTTAATTACAAGATAGTGTAATTACCACCTTAATAATTACACTTTTATTCAATCACTATGTGTTATCTAAACAGACCCTTAATATTTATTAAAAAATAAAAAAAATTATTTTTTTAATTACAAAAATTATGTAGCACATATTTTCCCACTAGTTATTAACTTACCAAAACTTTTAACAATTCACATTAATAATTGTGTTGTTATATTTTTTTAAATTATATTAAAAATAGTATGTAAACACACCATATAAATATGATTGCATGGTATTCAAAAGCATACAATTTACTTTGACCCTAAAACAATCATAAAATAGAGAACGACCCATCATAAAAAAGAATTACAAATTCTGTTATTCTGAATCTACTAAATAGAAAGTTGATTATGATATTTATAATCATGTAAAGAGAAAGAAAAGGATTGCAATAACGAGGTTACTTTTTATAAAGTATAAGTATACTACTAAAAATAGCCCCTAACGTTTGGCTGTTTGATCACTTTGGCTTTTTATCTTTCTTTTTTTTGGAACATTTTAACTCATAACATTTTTTTTATCAAATTGATCTATTTTTAACAGACATGCTAATGTGGTTGTTAGTTGATTAACAATCAACATTAACCGCTGATGTGGTAGTCCAAATGTAATTAAATGTTAATGTGGCACGATTTTATCTTATATGCCACGTTATAAAATGATTTTAAAATTATTTAAAAAAAACAATTAAAAAAACCCTTAAACACACACAAACACGGATAAAACAATCTAAGAGCCCCTAAATAAAGAACCCTAAATCTCAAATCCTCTCCCTTTCCACTGAAATTCTACAAAAATCGAAGCTTGAAATCTAGTGGGTCAATAAAAGAATAAAAAAAATATTGTCTGAAAATTGTGGTTGGAAGCCATCAATGGAGAAGTTGCCTTATTTGAAGTTGGTTTCTTCATCACGAGGGGAGTTTATTTATGATGGAATGAAAATAACATGTTTCTGTAATAAGTTAGCTTCGAGAGAGACTTCATGGAGCGATTTAAACCCAGACAGAAAGTATTATGGTTGCTCAGATTTTCAGGTAAGCATATATTTAGCAAATTTTGTTTTAAGGTTCATATGAAATCGGGAAATTTTTTTAGTTTGTTTGATTTTTGTGTCGATTAGACTAAATTGGTGCTACATTTCATCCTAGCATTAGATTTTTTAGTGAATTGTAGGGTTTATATAATATAATATCGACTTTTTTGTGTGAATTGTAGGTTGATGGATGTGGATTTTTTAAGTGGTATGATGATAAGCTATGTAACAGGGCGAATGAAGTAATACGTAAATTATGTAATAGTGAAAAAATACTTGCAAAAGAGAATATGAGACTTAGGAAGCAAACTATGAAGTGTAGGAGTCTATGTGGTAGTATAAGCAGTAATGTTGAGATGTTTGAGAGTGACAGTGTGCAAAATGTGGGCAAGGAGAACTATTATAAACAAGTCAAAGATGATGTTGTGGATCACATTCAATTAAGGGCAGAAATTAAGGGGTTGAAGCAAAAATGTAAATCATTCAAGAAAGAGAAAAAGTTTTATAAGAAAATGTTTATTTGCAGTGTATTATTTATCTTATGTTTCACATTATGTAGTAATGTTATAATTTGAAAAGTATGGTGTCATGTTCTTGTGTTTTGTATATCTAGTACCTTCAAACTTTGTTGTTGACATAAATTGTCACATTCAAATTGGTGTTTGTAGCTAATTTAAGGGAAGTATAATGAAAAGAAATAATTGGAGATAGAAGAGAATGTTACATGTACAAAAATATTAGATATTTGACATTGTATGTTATGTACAAAATAGTTGTTTGTATGGGTAATTATAGGCACCATGAACAAAAGTAACTAACAAAGTAACCCTAAACCCACATAGTTGTCTATAGCAGTAATGGTATATCACATCAGTTTGTTACATATGCCATCATTGTTATACCAACTTCAAGCAAGTCCTAGAAGCCTGAAATACAAAAAAATATCTTATGCAGCTATTACATACAATGGCAAACAAAACATATCTTAAGCAACTATTTCAATAAACAAACAAAAGGTTTAGTCAGAACAACATCTCAATTCATTTCTTCATCTCTTTTGTTGCAGTGGATTCTTGTGTGTTGATAAGATCTTGATATGCCATCCTTTTTTGGCTTCTATTTCTTGTACTTATACCAGATTGAGAAAAAAATGTACAACCCCAAATTACATTAAAATATTTTGAAACTTGATAGTGAAAAAGTGTTTACGATATACTTGTGATCCAGTTATGTTAGATTGATTGCATGATCTTCTGTTGTGACCTTCACCACCACATTTCCTGCATCTCATAATCAAATCAGCCCTACTGAGTTGTCTAGGCCTCACTTTTTCCAATTCATTTTTTGCTTTCCTTCTATTCTTCTTTGGCCTACTAGGCATTGTTTTCTCAACTAGTGGAAGCACATGCTCAACATCCAAACCTAGTATAAGCCTGCACTCTTCTTTCCAACATCTTTTCAGTGCTTCAAAACAAACATAAAAACTCTTGAAATGTGGTGGAGATTCAGGTGTTACTCTTTTCACTGCCATATTTATAGTACTTCCAGGATTCTTTAATCTTAACTCATCAGTATAATCCCATAGCATAACAAATTCCTTTACAAAGTTTCTTACCAACTTATGCTTCACTATTTTCTTGGCCCTTCTACACCTTGTCATATTAACATTCACATTCATTTCTGAAGCCACCCTTCTTTGTATCTCTCTCAGCTTCATTTTTGGGTGGTCCCTAATGATAGCTTCAAAATGTTCTGCAATTACTTTTGCATTGACCATTTTGTTTCTAAAACTAACACAACAGTTGTGCTCATTATCAAAAACCTTAAATAAACCCTCCAAAATTAGAAACCCTAAATGAAAATCTCCAAATTTGAGAACCTTGAACAAAAATCCCCAAACTCCAAAACCCTAAACCAAAATCAAAATAACATATATAACATTTTCAATATGAAACCTTTTAAAAACATACCCCAAAATATCATCGAAAATCAAAATGCGATTTTGCAGCATGCTTCGGGTAATCTTCTTTCGCACAATTTTTTTTTTTACTTTCTCAAGTTAGGATTCAATTTCTGCTCTCTTTTTTTAGATTATCTAATCAAGTTTTTTTTTTTTTTTAGGATCAGCCTTCTCATTTCTAAAACAATTCAGTGCCTGTGTGTTTTATGTTATTTGTTTTTAAATTTTTTTTCAATGAATAAAAAATTTTTTGAATTATTTTTTATTTTAATTATGTGTGAAATGTGTTGGCGCCTAGTTGGAATAAAAAAAATTTTCACATCAGCGTAGTTAGACAACTAACGGCCACGTCAGCATGTCCGTTAAAAATAGATCAATTTGACAAAAAAATAAATGTTAGGGGTTAAAGTACTCCAAAGAAAAGATAAAATGGCCTAAGTGACCAAACAATCAAACATTAAGAACTATTTTTAGCATTATGCCTAAAAAAATCCAAAAGAATAATATTTGCTTATAATATATATATTTTAAAATATACCAACCTTAATTTTTAATTGGGATACTTCATAAGCATAAAATTTGTACAATAATTAACTTATACCAAATTTTCAAATAAATTATACATAATTAAAATGCATTTTTTTATATAATTCATACATTGTTTCATATAATTCATACATTATTTCATACTATTTTATTTTTTAGAGAATATATATCGATTAAAAATATTAATCTTAAAGTTGATTGAGTCTTAGCTTAATTGGTGTAGACATTATTGCCAATGCAGAAGGGTATGGGTTCGAGTGCGTTGAAGCGTATTGTTCTCCTATTTATGGGTTGGGAAGGGACTATGTCTAATTCTAGATATTGTGTCAAAAATAGCAGATATGATTAGAACCTATAATATATGTAGGTTTCAAGATGTTGTGTCAAAAATTTAACATTTTATATTCACTTTTAATTAAAATATTATTTAAAATTATTTAGGTTTCAAGATTATGTATTCTTATTTTAAGTATTGTAAAAGTTGAGCAATTTTAGAAAAATCATTGAATTCAATAATTATAATTATTTACATAATTAGTACCATAAGAAGTTTTTTGTTTGATTAATTACTTAACCAATAGTTTAAAATTTGAGTTATTTTATAAAAAAAAGATTTTACATGTTTTTTTTTATTAAATGCAATATAGTCCAACTTTATATTTAAGCAATTTAGTTTTTTTTTTATTCTTAATTTTCAGATTGAAATTTTTTTATGAAAAAAATATTTTTTCTTCAATTTAAAAAAATTTGATGATTAAAAATTTAAATTTATACATATATATATATATATATATATATATTTCAGTATAAAACTATCATTATAATATCAATTATCAAGATTATAAAACTAAATATTTATATTATTATGTTTACTTTTTATTGCAATTTTTTTTAAAAAACAATCTATTTTAATTGATGATTTTCAGTATAAAATAGTCGAATGACAGTTTGTCTAATTGGGTATCAAATTGCAAAGGCTTAATACAATATTCAGTATATATGTTTGATTTTTTTTTCTAATGTTACACATATATTTGGCAAAAGCTAAAATAACGGTGTAAACTTTGTACTATTTAATTTTTACTCTAAAATTAATTTGATGAAAATTTATAATTTATCACTAATATTAGTAATTAACTTTAATCTTATTAATTTTAAAATTTTTTTTAAAAAAATCAAAACTAAACATTATCAAATAATAAAGTAAGTAAAAGTTATTTAAAAATATATTATGTAAAAAATTTACAAAAATTATAATTTAATTTATAAAAAAATTATATAATTTTAAATTTTTACACAATATTTATATGATTTTAAATTTTTTATAGTGTACAATCTATAGTACTTTTACAAGATTAGAATATAGTATGTAAATAGTATATATTATACAATATTTTATATAGCATTAGAATACATCATTTTATATTATTTTTGAAAAGTACAAATTTTTTAAAAATGCAAAAAATTTAATATACAATAATTAATATATACAATTAACACGTGCTTTGCACGAGATAAAAAACTAATAATTTAATATAATGATACAAAAAAATATAAATTAATCTAAAATTTTAAATACATTTTAAAAAATTAATACAAATAAGAGTAGTTTGATAATTTCCACTTTAAAACGCAAAACCTAAAACACCTAAACCCTAACTTTTGCATTTGGGTGAAAAAGTACTTTTCTACCTTAAAAACATTGTCAAACGACCAATTCCTTAAGTTGATGGTTGAAGTCTTTATGCACCCAAGTGATTTGCTAATTAATATCACATCCTATAGTAACAATTTTCCTTAAGTCTTGTAGGTTGTATTCTCTTATCACCACCAAGGGAGGTACCCCATTGTAAATCATACATGGCTTCGATAGATGTGAGGGACAAAACCTCAACATGAAGATAATACATTTGTTTATTAGAGGCTCGACTGGCTATTCAACAAACGACGCTTTAAAAAATTTCTAAAAAAAATTAACTCCTCAACAAAACTTTTTTTTTCAAAAATAACGGTTAGGTGATCATGAATTAAATTTTTTACCATGGATTTTTTGTAACGCCCCAAATTTCAGTATTTCGGCTTTTGTGATTGTTGACCATGGAAATATCAGTACATTTGTTTTATGTTGTTTTGGCACAAAATATATATTGGTTTAAGTGTTTATGCACTCTGGGGTGTGTTTGGGAAGTCCCAAGTTCAAGCTTTAACTTAGGCTAAATTTTGGTTTTTATTTGAATAAAGCATGACTTTTGGTTAGTGGGCTTATAAGAATTTGTTGGTAATAACTTAATAGAATGGGCTTGTTTGTCTAGTGGTTAAGTGGTAAGGGTTTATGCTAGAGGTCTTGTGTTCGAATCCTAGATTGGGTATTATTTTTGCCGCCAAGGTTGTGATAGAATTGGAGGTGTACTAAAACACTGAAAAGGTAAGGTTTATCAGTTTTTTCTGAGAAGTTTCCCCAAAAAGAACTCTCCCTACTGAATTTCTCTTCTATTTTTCCCTCTCCACGTTCTTTCTCTTTGTTTTCTTTTTACCGAAAATCCCCTTCTTGTGCTACCAAAATTTCTTTACACTACTTCCTCTCCGTTTCTTCTCTTTTTGATAATTTTACTTTCGTCTTTGGAGACACGCTTTCGGTAAGTATGGAGATGCGTTCTGATTCGTTTTAGTAAATGTTGGGTTATTAAGAGATTGTTTTCTGTTTAGGAGATAATCAGGGTTCTATGGATCATTAATCGACGTTCTAAACAGCGAGGAATCGCCGTTTTTCGTTTAAGGTAACACTGTCATTAACTTTTGAGATTTGTCTGTTTCTTAGTAACTCGGATTAAGTGATTAAAAGGGTGAAATACTATTCAATAACAGGTTCTGGAGTGCTCGGGACTGCGTTAGCTTCGAATCAATACCAGGTGTGTACCTCGGTTGCACAGAAAACGGGTTTCGACGAAAGCCGAAACTGAAATTGTCGACGCCACACGAGCATGTGGATTGCCCGTGTGGAGACCGTGTGGCGATACACAGTCATGTGTTCGACGAGCCAGACCGTGCGTGTGCTACATGAGCACGACGAACACGGGTGTGTGATAGCTTGTAGGCCGTGTGCGAGGCACGGGCTCAGACAAATGGGTCGTGTGGGCCACACGAGTGAACCACATGGGCGTGTGGAAATCTGGGCCAGACCATGTGTTCCATACGGGCAAGGCCAATTTGGGTCGTGTGACCCACACGGGCAGGGCACACCGGCGTGTGAGCCCTTTTAATCTGAAATGTTCTATAAGGTTGCATGGGTCGCCCAAGTCGACTGTGACCTGTCATAGGGTCGATAAGCCTTTTCTAGACTCCTAATTCTGTGATGTATATGTTAGCATGTTACACCTGGCATGATTATCTGATATGTTCTGAAAATAAATGTATGATCTGTTTGTTTGCATTATAGCATGCCATATTTGTATGACGCATTGCATCGGGGTGGGTTTGATGAAGTGAAGGGAGTATCTGAAGGGCTTCATAAGCCCGTTATCTGGCAGCTAAGTTGTATACTTACGATATGTACTGCAATACAGTACCTTATGGTGTGTAGGGATGGATGGGTCAATTATATCCCTATATATGGTGTGCAGGGATGGGTGAGTCGATTTTATCCCCACATGGTGTGTTGGGTTAGTCGGAGTTGGTGTGCAGGGCTGGTGGGTTTATTCTGTTATTCTGGTCTGTTATGCATGTTATATCTGAGATGGGCTGAAGCCCTAACACTGTATCTGATATTGATTCTGTGAGGGCCCAGGCCCGAATTATGATTGTATTCTGTTATCTGTTTGTATGCATGCTATATTGTGGGGATGTACACACTGAGCTGCAAAAACTCACCACTTTATTTATTTATCTGTTCAGGTAATCCCCAGCAGTAGACGGATCGGTGTAGTGGAGGACTCGACGGTGACCACATCCGCATACATTTTGGTTATAACTTTTACTTTGGTTTATTCATTATTTGTTTGGGGGTTTGATGTGGCTTTGGATTTGGAATATTGGATTTTTAATTTGGGTTTTGAACTGTGGATGTGGATTATAAATTACAGATATCAATATTATGGTTTTCCTGAAATAAGCTAAGAATTTTCGTAAATAGAAATGGGTTCTTAAAATAATAATCAACAATTAAGTTTCGAACGCTTTCGCGATAAAGAAACGTTTTCAAAACAATACGACTTTTCCATGTTTTTCGACTTAGTGAAAGATAACAAATGATATGGTTTATGAATCACAATGGCTTAGTTAAAAACACTCTCATGTGACATCGCCAGATTCGGCCATAACGTTTAGGCCGGGTTTGGGGTGTTACATTTTTGTTTTCTAATCCCTAATTATCTATAAAAAATAACTTGAATTTAGATAATAAATATCTGAATTATATATTATATTACAAGGTTGTAGGGTTTCAGTTGACATGTCTACCTAATTTTTTGACATATAATATAATTATCCTAGTGACACGTGACAGCATAATCTACCTATTTATCCAATTTTTTAAAAAAATAGAAAATAATATTTTAAAATTATAATATGTTTTTAAATTAATAAAAGATAAAATTATAATAACTTTATCTTAATCATGATGGACATCCACTTAATAAGATATTCATAACACTCTCATTTGGATGTCCATTGGTAGATAATATACCTCGTTAAAACCTTATTAAAAAAAATCATGTGGGATAAAAACCTAACATAATATGTTTCCTTATTAAAAACCTTATCAGGAAAACCTAATAGGACAAAATCTCGATTAAAGAAAAAAAGTGCAACGCGTATTTACTCTCCCTCATGAAAACATCACATATTTTCTCATCTTTTACATATTCAATCTTGAATACTAGTTTTTCAAATGACTATTTGAATGTATTTGTTAAGTATTTATATTACCAATATAACAACCTAATTGTCAATGGTGTCGAAAATAGTGATTTGAGATCACTAAATTCGACAAGTGAGTTCAAAGATTTAATAAAATAATATATGTGAGACAAGTATGACATTAGAAGAATTTTTGAATTAGTGAAGTTGGAGAATTAGAAGAATTTATTAGATAAATTGGGTTGAAAGTGAGGTATCGAGACCTCGAATTCATAAACCGAGTCATAAATATTTTTAGAAATATTTATAGAGTGTTATTGAGTTAGTATTAAAGTTTCGTCATAGAATTTTAACGTTTTGATAGTTAATTAATAAAAAAGTACTAAATTGTAAAAGGTGCAAAACTTGCAAAAGCGATTAAATAGCTTAAGTGTCTAATGAGGAAGGATTTAAAAGGAATTAGACCCAAATCATTTGGGCTGGACGGTATGGGTATAGAAATGGACAAGAAAACAATGTGAACTAAGGACAAAATGGTAATTTGGATAAAATTAAATATAAAACAAGTGACTAAATTGAAAAATCTAGAGATCTCTTCATAATTCATCAGCCAAAATGCCATAGGAGGTCTGAAACAAGCTGTTTTTTCATATTTTTGCACCATGTGAGTTCAATTCTTGCTTTTTCTTTGAAATTTTTATGTTTTTGTGACTTTTACAATTAGGTCCAATTATTGATTTCATTAGTTTTTTATTCTATGGGTAAAATTGAAAGTTTCCATGGATAAGTTATGTATTTTTAAGAGGAATTATCATGGATTTGAATCTTTTAAATCATTATAAGATGATTTTATTAAGTGATTTTAATAGAAATTGATTTTTTCCTTCCACCTACAAAAACACTTAGATGTATTCACCAACCAATTCAAACTATTCAAATTAAGCCAAATTCATGTATTAAGTATGACATAATATCACCTATATGCATATTGGACTTAATGTGTTAACACAATTTAACCATCAATATAACAATATGCTTTGCATCACTTAACCATTTCAAATACACACCAAGCATGATAAAGCTACATACAAATATATATATATATATATATATATATTTTACTTCAACATAAAACTATTACAAGCCATTCCAATGGCTAGTTCCAACAAAATATTTCTTCTTCATGCTTAACTTAGCTTATACATGCATTATACCAAAAGTTAGCTTACTTTATATACCGAGAAGTCCAATGGATAGTGTGATGTGTCTCCGACCAAGTTTCAACCTTCACGAGTGTCCAAGTACTTGTTAGTCATGAAATTTGGCAATTTGCCTAAACACATATAATCTCAAGAAACTTGTTAGTCATGTATTACATGTAAACATCAAGAATCAAGGATGAGCTCATCATATAATAACTTTCATATACATATTCTTTTCATATCATATTTCCATATAACATGTGCATTTCCATGACAAATCATGTTAAGCTCAATTTAACCATGTTAGAACTTTGCCCGTTGAATTTATTTGAAATATCGATGGATACACATGTAGTACACTCGAAGTGTACAAAATTGTAATTCGTCAACTCATATTTAGGGGTACCCATTAGGGTATATAATCAAGAAGCACTCTCTCGAGCCATATACCAGGAAGCTCATATGATTCATGTAACAAGAAGCTTATCCGGACTGTAACATGAAATCTCATATCAACGCTATATCCCAGATATGGTCTTACATGAAATCACATACCAATGCCGATGCCATATCCTAGATATGGTCTTACACTGGCACACATATCAACGTCGATGCCATGTCCCAGGCATGGTATTATACTGGCTCTCATCTCATATGCCGATGCCATGTCCCAAACATGGTCTTACACGGGATCTCATTAATCGTGGTGTCATGATATCCGAATCCTAAGCATTTCTCAAGGTCACCCGGGACTTTTGAGATATCAAACTATCACCAAACTTTCATTAAATTGTCGCAAGCCAATTTCATTAGGGCATACATACATATATCATAGAATATCAATTATTAAACGCATAATAATGGAATTTTTGAATTACTTACACACAACTTACCTCGGTGCAAAATGTGACAATTTGTTATTTAATCCACAATCTTGCCTTTTCCTCGGTCAAAGTCTATTCCTCGTCCCTCTTGATCTAGAATAGCACATTTAACTCGTTTAAACACGCACTATTCAATTCAGTCTAAAAATCACACTATGACAAAATTATAATTTTGCCCCTAAAGTTTTACAAAATTACAAAATTACCATTAGGCTCGTAAAATGAAAAGTACCCCATTTTTCTCATTATTCAAGCCTAGCCGAATCATTTTCTCACTTATACCTACCCACATTTTTTATTTATTCACACATTTACACATAGTTTTTACAACTTTTACAATTAGGTCTTTTTTATCAATTCCACCAAAAACCACCTAGTAAAAGTTGTTTATCACACATCCAACTTCCATATTCTTCCATTAGACATCAAAGCACAAGCATGTCATTCATGGGTATATTTTTGAACATGAAACCTAGCTCAAATTTAGGGTAGAAATAGCTAAATCGAGCTACAAGGCTTTCAAAAATATAAAGAACATTAAAAACGGGGTTAGGATGCACTTAATTTTGAGCTTGAAGATGAAAGAAACCCTAGCTATGGCTTCTTGTGATATTCGGTTAAGGAGGATGAAGATGGACATAATTTTTTACTATTTTTTCCCTTTTAATTCATTTAATAACCAATGGACCAAAATGCCCTTCCATTGAAACCTTGATATTTTATCCCTCCTATGTCTATTTTTGTCCATAATGAAATATAATGGTATAATTACTAAATAAGGACTTCAAATTTCAAATCCCATCACATTTAAGCCCCATTAACAAACTAGAACACATGTTTTTCACTTATTGCAATTTAGTCCTAATAACTCAATTGGACACCTTATCGGTAAAATTTCTCGTTGATATTTTCACACAGTTTTTAAATCACACAGTAGACCTTAAAACTTTATCGATAGGAATATTTCTACCTCAAATTTGTGGTTTTAAAGCCACTTTTCTGTTTAGGCCCTAATTTGGGATGTTACATGGTAGCCCCAGGTTGATAGAGAGGTTCAAATCCAAAAGAATGAAAGCTCCTAGATAAATCGCATTGTGAACCATCTGACAAAAAAATTTGTTTTGTCGTGCTGGGCACCAAAACCTGATGTTCCGTCCTATCCTGATGATGAATTGATAGGGGGATTTTCACTCAGGTGAGCCATTGTTTTCGAAAATGAAGAAACTTAATCAAACTCGAAAAAATCTGATGATCGGAAGTCTATCCACACTCACCGCACCAATTGTTGAGTAATATTTTTTCGTGTCTTATTGATATAAATGTTGGGGTATTTATACATGTGATTACAAGTACTATTACAACTCATAGTAGGGCCCCACTACCTTGTATTGATTCTATTACCTTCAATGATGACATTCTATGTCTCTAGTACTCTTTCTCTGTGAACTACAAGCCTACTAGACACGTGTTTACAGAGCACGCAATTCTTTCAGTTCTCGGGACTGATATCCCAATCGATCTCCGTACCTGTTGGACACGTGTCTAGGTGGCCTACGAGGCACGTGGTCTTTTCTACGCACTCCTTGGGTGCATGTGAGCTGAGGCTGTGTGTAACACCCCTAACCCATATCCGTCACCAGATCAGGGTTAAGGAGCATTACCGGAGTTATAGAATAAATACAATTAATTCATGTCAATTACTATTCATATCAGAAACCAATCATATTTAATCATATTGTCCCTTAAATGGACCCTCGAGGCCCAATTTATAAATTTGAAACAAGTCGAGGCTAAATCGGGAACTTAGAGAATTTTTCACAAAATTTTAAAATTTTTCTTAGGTGTAGGGGACATACGCTCGTGTCCCAGATCGTGTGTGCATTCAATGTGAGGTACACGGCCGTGTCCTAGCTTGTGTCCATACTCGCGTAACTCTCTAAATTGAGTCACATGGCCAACCACATGCCCGTCTGTTAGGCCGCGTGAACAAATTTAATTTTTAATAATTAAGTGCAGGGGTCACACGACTAAGTCACACGCCAATGTGTTAGGCCGTATGACACACACGGCTGAGACACAGCCCGTGTCTCTGCCATTGTGAGTAATTCGATGCATTCTGTTTCTCAAATTTTAATATGCAGGAGACACACGGCCAAAGAACACGCCCGTACGCATGGTTGTGTATCACATACGGCTGAGGCACATTCCCGTGTTTCTGTTTGTATAGACAAAATAAGGCCATTTCCAAGCCTTATTTCTCACCCAAATTTCCTTCCACCTACAAAAACACTTAGATGTATTCACCAACCAATTCAAACCATTCAAATCAAGCCAAATTCATGTATTAAGTATGACATAATATCACCTATATGCATATTGGACTTAATGTGTTAACACAATTTAACCATCAATATAACAATATGCTTTGCATCACTTAACCATTTCAAACACACACCAAGCATGATAAAGCTACATACAAATATATATATATTTTACTTCAACATAAAACTATTACAAGCCATTCCAATGGCTAGTTCCAACAAAATATTTCTTCTTCATGCTTAACTTAGCTTATACATGCCATTATACCAAAAGTTAGCTTACTTTATATACCGAGAAGTCCAAGGGATAGTGTGATGTGTCTCCGACCAAGTTTCAACCTTCACGAGTGTCCAAGTACTTGTTAGTCATGAAATTTGGCAATTTGCCTAAACACATATAATCTCAAGAAACGTGTTAGTCATGTATTACATGTAAACATCAAGAATCAAGGATGAGCTCATCATATAATAACTTTCATATACATATTCTTTTCATATCATATTTCCATATAACATGTGCATTTCCATGACAAATTATGTTAAGCTCAATTTAACCATGTTAGAACTTTGCCCGTTGAATTTATTTGAAATATCGATGGATACACATGTAGTACACTCGAAGTGTACAAAACTGTAATTCGTCAACTCATATTTAGGGGTACCCATTAGGGTATATAATCAGGAAGCACTCTCTCGAGCCATATAACAGGAAGCTCATATGAGTCATGTAACAAGAAGCTTATCCGGACTGTAATAGGAAACTCATAAGAGTTTAAAACATGAAGCTCATTGAGCTTAACAGGTAAGTCCTAAGAATTATTATCAAGGAGCTTCGGATGGCCATATATCAGGAAGTTTAAGCGATCTATATCAGGAAGCTCACAAAGAGCCTATATCAGGACACTCATAAAGAGCTGCGGTATGTCCACAATACATGCAGGTTCAATACCGATCATATAACAGGACGCTTACAAAGAGCTGTGGTATATTTGCAACACATGCAGGATCAATACCGATCGAGATGCTCGTATGAACCATGTAACGAGAAGCTCGAGAGGGCTTCTAACAGGATGCTCTTTCGAGCTATGGTGTGTCCGCAACATATGCAAGATCACAACCAATACAGGAAATCCTGTATCCATCAAATTTCATTTATTCAAACGAGACTTATTACTTATCGGGTATTATCGGACATATAATCAATCTCATACTTGAGACATTTATACAATTCATATATATAACATTCAATTCAAACATATTAATATACATAATTTAGTTACACGAACTTACCTAATCACTTGCTCGTATATGATTTTCTACTAATCCAACATTTTTTCTTTTCCTTACTCTAACTCTTTATTTGATCTTTCTAGATCTATATAAACGAATTTAACATCAATTTAACACATTTCACACTCAATTTAATCTAATTTACATCTTAGGTAAAAGTATCATTTTGTCCTTATACTTTTGATTAATTCTAATTTTGTCCCTAGGCTTGAAAAATAAAATTCATGCAATTTAATCCTTATTCCAATCCTAGCCAAATTTTTTATATAACATTTACAACCCATGTAATAGATAAAATTTAGAAATTTTCCATGAATTTTTCATCTTTACAGTTTAGTCCCTAAATAACAATTTCATCAAAATTCACTTTACAAAAGTTGTTTATCTATCAACAACCTTTCATTTTATACTATAAATTTCAAAATTTCAGCATACTCATCCATGAAAAACTTTTAATACTTTGATAAATTTACAAATTAATCCCCAAAATAGGTAGATTAGGTTACTACGATCTCGAAAATATAAAAATTACCAAAAATGGGACAAGAATTCATACCTAATTGAACCAAAACAACTTGCTTGAGCTTACTTTCTCTTAGCTAGGGTTTCCATTTATTTTTAATTTGGGGATGAAGATGAAATAGATGATATTAGTTTATTATCATCTTTAATTATTTCCATTTCCAATTTAGTCATTTTCTTTTTCTAATTTTCCATGGATGATTCATCATAAATATCTACTAACTCCATTTAATGGTCTAATTACCATATAAGGACCTCAAGTTTTGAATTCATAGCTATTTACTACTTGTAGCTACTAGAACTCAACTTTTGCATCTTATGCAATTTGGTCCTTTCTATAATTAAATATGAAATCGGTAAAATTTTCTTATCGAAAATTTCATATGTCTTTCCTATCATAATGCAGACCATGCAATAATATTAAAATACATTTTCTTTTTAACTCGAATTTGTGGTCCCGAAACCACTATTCTAATTTCACTAAAAATAGGCCGTTACAACTCTCCCCCCTAAAGAATTTTCGTCCTAAAAAATCTTACCAATAAAGAGATTCAGATATTGATTTCTCATGGATTCCTCAGGTTCCCAAGTAGCTTCCTCTATCTCATGTCATTGCCAAAGAACTTTTACTGTGCTAGTATTTCGATCGGTTCTTCAGTATAAGTCATGTTAGGCTGAATCTCAACTTTTTTCGGGGATATAACATGTGAAGGATCTGATCGATACCGTCGCAACATAGACACATGAAAAAATTATGAATTTTGTCAAGTTCTGGTGGTAATGGTAATCGATATGCAACAGGTCCGATTCTTTTAGTGATCTCATAGGGTCCAATGAACCGTGGACTCAATTTTCCTTTACGACCAAACCGAAGAACTTTCTTCCAATGTGAGACTTTCAAAAATACCTTGTCACCAACTTGAAATTCTATCTCTTTTCGTTTAAGATCAACATAAGATTTTTGACGATTAGAGGCTGCTTTCAAACTAGCTCTGTCTAATACAATAGAGTTCTACTCTGTCTAATACAATAGAGTTCTACATTTACAACCATACAGAGCCTCATACGGTGCTATTTTAATGTTTGACTGATAGCTATTATTGTATGCAAATTCAATTAAAGGCAGATACTTTTCCCAATTACCTCCAAATTCTAGTACACAGCACCGAAGCATATCTTCTAAAATCTGTATCACACTTTTGGATTGTCCATCAATCTGAGGATGGAATGCGGTACTGAAATGTAAATGTGTACCTAGAGCTTCTTGCAACTTATTCTAGAATCGGGATATAAACCAAGGATCCCTATCTGAAATAATGGAAACCGACACTCTATGCAGTCTGACAATATCAGAAACATATAATTCAGTTAATCTTTCTAAGGAGAAATCCATACGTACCAGAATAAAGTGTGCAGACTTCGTTAAACGATCAACAATTACCCAAATGACATCTTTCTTTTTCGAGGATAGGGGTAATCCCGATACAAAGTCCATGGTAACTCTTTCTCATTTCCATTCCGGTATCATTACTGGCTGTAACAATCCCGAAAGCACCTGAGGTTTAGCTTTAACTTGCTGACAAATCAAACATTTAGACACAAATTCAGAAATATCACGTTTCACTCCTGGCCACCAATACATCTTTTTCAAATCATTGTACATTTTGTTACTCCTTGGATCAACAGACATAGTACCATTATGAGCTTCGTTCAAAATCTTCTGTATAAGTTCTAAATTCATCGGTACACATATTTTTGCCTCTAAATAACAGACAATCATCAGACCCAATCTGAAATTCTGAATCAGAAATTGACTCACATTGTACCCGTTTAGCTTGTAACTCATCATTATTTTTCTGAGCTTTAAAAATCTGCTGCAGAAACGTCAGTTTGACTTTTAAATCAACTAGGATTAAACCATCTTTAGATAATGACGATCGGGTATTCGTTGCTCACAAAGTAAACAAAGATTTTCTACTTAGAGCATTTGTAACCACATTGGCTTTTCCCGGATGATAATCAATAATCAGATCATAATCTTTTAATAACTCAAGCCATCTATGTTGTCTCAGATTCAAGTCTTTTTGCGACATCAGATACTTCAAACTTTTATGATCGATGAATATGTGACATTTTTCACCAAATAGATAGTGTCGCCAAATTTTCAATGCAAACACAATGGTTGTTAATTCTAGATCATGTATCGAGTAATTCTTTTTATGTGGTTTTAGTTGTCTAGAAGTATAGGCTATTACTTTACCTTTTTACATCAAGACACAACATAAACCATTTAATGACACGTCACTATAACTTACAAATTCTTTACCTGATTCAGGTTGAACTAACACAAGTGTTTCAATCAACAAGGCTTTTAATCTATCAAAACTTTGCTGGCATTTATCAGACCACTCAAATTTCACATCATTCTGTAACAAACGTGTCATGGGAAAAGCTATCATCGAGAACCCTTTTACAAACCTCCGATAATATCCAGCTAATCCCAGAAAACTTCTAACTTCAGACATATGTTTTGGTGGTTTCCAGTTAACAATTGCTGAAATTTTATTCGAGTCTACTCTGATGCCTTCAACAGATACTATATGCCCATGAAAATCAACTTCCCGAAGCTAAAATTCACATTTACTAAATTTGGCATACAATTATTTATCACGCAGTGTTTGCAGAACAATTCTTAAATGATCAGCATGTTCATTTTCATCTCGAGAGTATATCAGAATATCATCAATAAATACCACCACAAATCTATCCAAATACGGTAATCTATGAAAACTGCAGGTGCATTAGTCAAACCAAACGACATCACAAGAAACTCATAGTGCCCGTACCTAGTTCTGAAGGCTGTCTTTATCACATCTGAATCTTTCACCCGTAGCTGATAGTAACCGGAACAAAGATCAATCTTTGAAAACACAGTAGCACCTTTCAACTGATCGAACAAGTCATCAATACGAGACAATGGATACTTATTCTTAATAGTGACTTTTTTGAGCTACCGATAATCAATGCATAATCTCAATGACCCATCTTTCTTTTTAACAAACAGAACTGGCGCACCCTAAGGTGAAGAACTAGGTCGAGCAAAACCTCTGTCAGTTAATTCTTGGAACTGTGCTTTTAACTCCTTTAATTCAGTAGGAGCCATTCTGTAAGGTGCTATAGATATAGGTATTGTTCTAGGAACAAGATCTATGGAAAATTCTACCCCTCTGGTCGGTGGTAATCCGGGTAATTCATCTTGAAACACGTTAGGAAATTCACAAACAACCGGTACTGACTTAATCTTCGGTTCAGATACTTTAGTATCCAACACATATGCAAGATAAACATCATACCCTTTCCTGATATATTTTTGTACTGACACAACTGATATCACATTAGACATCCCATCCAATTTATCAGATTCAATACAGAGCAATTCACCATTCTGACATTTTAATATAATATATATATATTTTATAATTTATCACTGCACATGCTGAGTTAGCCAGTCCATACCCAGAATCACATCAAATTCATCAAATGACAGTAATATCAAATCAGCCAGAAACAGAAATCTTGTATCATTAGCGGACATATCTTGCAGATTTTATCCACCATCACATACTGGCCCAAGGGGTTTGATACTTTGACTACGAATTCAGTGGATTCAACAGATAAATTTTTAATAAATGCTAAATCCGTGCAAATGTATGAATATGTTGAACTAGGATCAATTAAAGTAGTAATATCATTATTAAGAAGAGAAAATGTACCAGTAATAACATTAGGTGCAGAGGCATTGTCGCGTGCACGAATAGTACATGTTCTTGCTGGTGCTCGTGCTTCAGATTTAGCAGTTGAATCTTTTGTTGTACCTCGACTACCACTGACACTGCCGGGGTTACGAGGTGGTCTACCTCTCGAGGCAAGGTTGCTCAGCCTTAAAGTCTGAACAGTATCTTTTTCAATCCTTTCCGGGCAATCTTTGAGATAATGGTCAAGAGAACCACATCTAAAACAGGCTCCTCTTCTCATGCGGCACTCACCAAAATGAAATTTATTATAATGCTTGCATTTAGGTTTGGGATTTTCGACACTTCCAAAACTTGCTACTTATGGGGTTGGAGATCTCGGATTAGAGCGTTGAGCACTTCAGTCTCTTCCAAAGTACCCCACAGATGTGGTAGAACGATCATGATATTTCTTTTATTTCTTTGAAACTGACGGTTGTGACTTTCCCATAAATCTTTTACTTGAAGTTCAGGCTTCCATCTTTGCATGTCTCTTTTCTTTACTTAATTATTCAGATTTATGTGCTTGATCGACCAGTACCACAAATTCTTTTAATTTTAAGATCCCAACTAATAACTTGATGTCTTCATTTAATCCCTCTTCAAACCTTTTACACATGGAAACTTCAGTCAGGGTACACTCTCTAGCATATTTGCTCAATCTAACAAATTCTCGTTCATATTCAGATACTATCATATTCCCATGTTTAAGCTCTGAAAATTCTTTCCTTTTCTAATATAGAAATCTCTAACTGATATATTTCTTTTTTAATTCAGTTTGGAAAAATTCTCAAGTAACCTATTCTTTTGGCACAATAGGAATTAAAGTATTCCACCACTAATAAGCTGAATCTTTTAACAAAGATACAACACACTTCAGACATTCAACTGGTGTACATGACAATTCATCTAAAAACCAGATAGTGTTTTCTAGCCAGAATTCAGCCCTTTTAGGATCATCTTCAGCTGTTGCTATAAATTCTTTTGCCCCATATTTACAGATTTTATCTACAAGAGGCTTACCAATTCTAATAAGTTTTTTACCTTGTGGCATATCAGGAACTGGTTGAGAGACAGGAGGGGGTGGAGGTTGTTGCACAGCCAGGTTTGTTCTTAAATATTCAGTGAACCATTAATTCATCATTTGAAAGAAGGATTCTTTAACCTCCTTACCTCAGCCCTCAGGTATGGGCCTTTTACTACTGGAAGCAGCTCTTTGAACTGAAGCTTGAGCATTACTCTCAGCTTCCTCGGATTCAGCTCGATTAGACGACATTACTATATGAAAAACATGTTTAAAATGGTTAGGAGATATCACACTATCACAAATTATATAATGGCATGTATAGCTAAACTAGTACTTGCTATGTTGTTCGAGAATCGGCTAAATCGTAGCTTTGATACCAATAAATGTAACACCCCTAACCCATATCCATTGCCGGAAGAGGGTTAAGGAGAATTGCCGGAGTTACAGAACAAATACAATTAATTTATGTCAATTACTATTCATATCAGAAACCAATCATATTTAATTATATTATCCCTTAAATGGACCCTCGTGGCCCAATTTATACATTTGAAACAAGTCGAGACTAAATCGAGAACTCAGAGAATTTTTTGCGAAATTTTAAAATTTTTCTTAGGTGAAGGGGACACACGCCTCACATGGCCAAGTGACATGCCCGTGTCCTAGACCGTGTGTGCATTCGATGTGAGGCACACGGCTGTGTCCTTGCCGTTGTCCACACCCGTGTAATTCTTTAACTTGGGTCATACAGCTAACCACATGCCCGTGTGTTAGGCCGTGTGAACAAATTTAATTTTCAATAATTAAGTGCAGGGGTCACACAACCAAATCACATGCTTATGTGCTAGGCTGTGTGACACACACGGCTGAGACACACACCCGTGTCTCTGCCCATGTGAGCAATTCGATGCATTCTGTTTCTCAAATTTTAAGATGTAGAGGACACACGGGTAAACTACACGCTCGTGCGCATGGTCATGTATCACACATGGCTGAGACACATGCCCGTGTAGACAAAATAAGGTCATTTCCAAGCCTTATTTCTCACCTAAATTGCCTTCCACCTACAAAAACACTTAGATGTATTCACCAACCAATTCAAACCATTCAAATCAAGCAAAATTCATATATTAAGTACGACATAATATCACCTATATGCATATTTGACTTCATGTGTTAACTCAATTTAACCATCAATATAATGATATGTTTTGCATCACTTAACCATTTCAAACACATACCAAGCATGATAAAGCTACACACAAATATATATATATATATATTACTTCAACATATAATTATTACAAGCCATTCCAATGACTAGTTCCAACCAAAATATTTCTTCTTTATGCTTAACTTAGCTTATACATACCATTATACCAAAAGTTAGCTTACTTTATATACCGATAAGTCTAAGGGATAGTGTGATGTGTCTCCGACCAAGTTCCTACCTTCACGAGCTTTTGAGTACTATAAAACAGATTAAGTAAAACAGAATAAGCATATTATGCTTAGTAAGTTCGTATAACAGAAAATTAACTTACCAATCATTTACAATTAAGATAAGTATACAAAATTCATCCAAAGAAATTTGGCAATTTGCCTAAACACATATAATCTCAAGAAACTTGTTAGTCATGTATTACATGTAAACATCAAGAATCAATGATGAGCTCATCATATAATAACTTTCATATACATATGCTTTTCATATCATATTTCCATATAACATGTGCATTTCCATGACAAATCATGTTAAGCTCAATTTATCCATGTTAGAACTTTGCCCGTTGAATTTATTTGAAATATCGATGGATACAAATGTAGTACACTTGAAGTGTACAAAACTGTAATTCGTCAACTCATATTCAGGGGTACCCATTAAGGCACATAATCAAGAAGCACTCTCTCGAGCCATATAGCAGGAAACTCATGTAAGCCATGTAACAGGAAGCTTATTTAGGCTATAACAGCAAACTCATAAGAGTTTAAAACAGGAAGCTCATTGAGCTTAACAGGTAACTCTGAAGAGTTATTATTAGGGAGCTCCGGATGGCCATATATCAGGAAGTTCAAGCGAGTCATATCAGGAAGCTCACAAAGAGCCTATGTCAGGACACTCATAAAGAGCTGCGGTATGTCCACAATACATGCAAGATCAATATCGATCATATAACAGGACGCTTACAAAGAGCTGTGGTATATTTGCAACACATACATGATCAATACCGATCGATATGCTTGTATGAACCATGTAACGAAAAAGCTCGAGAGGGCTTCTAACAGGATGCTCTTTTGAGTTATGATGTGTCCGCAACATATACAAGATCACAACCAATACGGGAAATCCTGTATCCATCAAATTTCATTTATTCAAATGGGATTTATTACTTATCGGGTATTATCGGACATATAACCAATCTCATACTTGAGACATTTATACAATTCATATATATAACATTCAATTCAAACATATTAATATACATAATTTAGTTACACGAACTTACCTCGTCACTTGCTCATATATGATTTTCTACTAATCCGACACTTTTTTTTTCCTCAATTTAACTCCTTATTTGATCTTTCTGGATTTATATAAACGAATTTAATATCAATTTAACACATTTCACGCTCAAATTAATCTAATTTACATCTTAGGCAAAAGTACCATTTTGCCCCTATACTTTTGATTAATTCCAATTCGTCTCTAGGCTCAGAAAATGAAATTCATGCAATTTAATCCTTATTCCAAGCCTAGCCAAATTTTTCATATGACATTTACAGCCCATGTAATTCATAAAATTTAGAAATTTTCCATGAATTTTACTTCTTTGCAATTTAGTCTCTAAATCACAATTTCATCAAAATTTACTTTATAAAAGTTGTTTATCTATCAAAAACCTTTTATTTTCTATCATAAATTTCAAAATTTCAGCATACTCATCCATGTAAAACTTTTAATACTTTGATAAGTTTGCAAATTAATCCCCAAAATAGGTAGATTAATTGAACCAAAACAACTTGCTTGAGCTCACTTTCTCTTAGCTAGGGTTTCCATATATTTTTAATTTGGGGATGAAGATAAAATAGATGATATTAGTTTATTATCATCTTTAATTATTTCCATTTTCAATTTAGTCATTTTCTTTTTCTAATTTTCCATGGATGATTCATCATAAATATCTACTAACTCCATTTAATGGTCTAATTACCATATAAGGACCTCAATTTTTGAATTACATAGCTATTTACTACCTATAGCTACTAGAACTCAACTTTTACATTTTATGCAATTTGGTCCTTTCTATAATTAAACATGAAATTGGAAAAATTTTCTTATCAAAATTTTCATATGTCTTTCCTATTATAATGCAGACCATGCAATAATATTAAAATAAATTTCTTTCTGACCTGGATTTGTGGTCTCGAAACCACTGTTCCGATTTCAACGAAAGCGAGTTGTTACACCGTGGCCTTCCCTAGATTCCTACGAGGTTGATCTGTGACCCGTGCTCTCGAACTCCTTTTGTGAGTCGTGTCCGCGAGCTCTCCTTGCGAGCTATATTTGTGAACGCGCCTCACTATCCTCTTGTGATTCTCCGTACACTTAGTCTTCGAGTGGAATCTATTCGGGTCGTAGGTCGAAAATCCAGATCCTTTCTATGGCTCAGGTCGATGGCTACTGATGTATAACAAAACATTATAACAGTATTATTAATTAAAGACAAATACGTTTATTTAAAATTATATTTTATTATAAAGAATTACTATATGATTAATAATTATGTTAATTTTGATGAGTCGTTAATAATATGATGAGAGTATGATATGGTATGTTAATATTATTATGTTAGATGAAATTTTAAGTTAAATTATACAACTAATCTCTATAATTTTTTTCTCTTTTCTCTTCTTTTTATTTAATTGTCTTCTTCTTCTTCTCTCTTTTTTATTTTTCTACTTTATTTTCATTATTACGCAAAATCAAAGGGCAATGAGATAATATTCCAAGAATAAGTACTAATACCATTCCACACTATTTCTATAACGAAATCCAGTATACTCTGAAATAAAAGAAAAATAAATAAATTCACTCTACAATTTGAACTAAATCTTAGTAATATGCTACGCCATATTATTGTTACACCAGTTTACCCTATAGTTAAAAACAAACAACAGGAAACCTCAAGGTCGTCAGTCGTCATCTCTTTAGCGAAAGTAACCAAAAAAAAAAAAAAAAAGAATGGCACATGGTGGCTACGGTAAGCGGCGCGTGGCGGAGGGCAAGCGCGTAGGGCGGCGATCAAAAGGACCTGGCCTAGACAAGAAACTAAAGCCTAAAGCCGTTTCTCTTAAGAACCAGATACGCTCCATTGAACGCATGCTACGAAAGGTATTCTTTATTCTTCATTCTTCATCTCAATTTTTTTTAATAAAAATTTTAATTTTCATTTAAGGGTTTTTAAGCTGTGCGATGAGTTTCTCTGCTTTGCGTCTATTTAAGGATCTTCCTCCTGAAGTTAGAGAAGCTCAAGAGACGAAATTAGAAGGGCTTAAGAAACAGCAAGAAATACATACTCGACTTGCTGTGGAACGAAAGCTATTCTTGCGTGATCGAAAGATTAAGTTTTTTGGTACAATCAAATAGTTACCATTATCTGTTCTTAGTTGTTGTCATGATTAGTTCATATTTGGAATGGATATCCATTCACAATTTACTTGAATTGTTATTGAAGAAAGAAGAAAGATTGAAAGGCGAATAAGGCGGTTGGAGAAGCAGCAACGGACTTGGCCAGGTCAGGCACAAGACATGGAGATTGCTGAACAGCTGTCTAAATTAAAAGAGGATCTTGAATATGTTAGGGTAAAGCTTGTAGCGTATTTAGTTCTCTATGAATTTGCATTCTTGTTGATGAAAATTAGATGAGAGGAGTGTACTATGTTTCTTGAACTCTTTGTTTTTGCTTGAGTATCAGTGTCCAGCATCTATGTTTGATACAAATTCAAACATTGGTATCGGATTATGATTCTCTCGTGTTGGGGTAAATAGGGTGTTTGTTATTTAACTGACTATTGCAACTTGAATTCAGCATATGTGCTAAATTATGAGAGGCTAAAATTTAGTATTTTATTTTGAAATACAGTTTTTCCCCAAGACTGAGAAATATGTATCCTTATTTACGGGAGGTGATGGTTCGGACCTAATTGATAAGAGAAATAGATTGCGGAAGCAGATAAAAGCCAACTTAGTTGCTGCTGCTGCAAGCGGAAAAGATTTGGAAGGTATAGTCTTTCTTCACCATAGCAATATAATATTATATGAAGTGATTTATTTTACTTGGTTGCATGGTATGATGTAATTAGCTTTTTTAGAATAAAGGCATTCTCGTTCTCGATTGAGCTGGAACTTACATATGGCGAAGAAAACTCTTCTAATTGAATTTTGCATAGTAACAGGACTTTGTTGAATCTTTTTGAGCGTGTTTGTAGCTCAAAACTATGTATTAAGTCATGGATGTATCATGTGTTTTTGTATCGGGTGTTGTTTTACCTGCTTATGTTGTTCTTATTGACTTCTATTGTCATACTCAAAAGAATGATGTCTTCCATTTGGACTTCCCTTAACAGAGACAGGGAGTGAGGATGATGGGCTGTTGGATTTGAGTGATGATGATTTCTTTTTGACTGGAAGCTCGAGTGAGGAAGCTGATGCAGATGATGAATGGACAGAAAGTACAAGGTACGTTTTGCATCTACGAGTTGAACTGCTCCATTGAACTTTGCTTCTTATCTTGATGGGAAGGGAAGCACGGACTTGGACACGCCCTTGACAAAGTGTTTATGCTTCATAGATGGAAAGTATTAGTTGATGGTATTTTTGCTCCTTCGTATTATTAGTACTGATCAGTCAACTGCCATTAGAACTTCGTTTTACATGAACATTGACTCATGGTCACTGTGGACCTTTACTCTGGTTAGTAGAAGCAATAGGTTCTGTTTGTATTTAACTTCGGTCTTTCACTGCAAGTTTTTTGTAGCTATGTTACTTAGACTCGGGTGTGTCTGATATGGTTATGTATGCTACAGAGGTATCTTGTGTATTTTCCAAGTGTTTTTTTTTGTGTATTTGGAGGGTCCTTGGAGGGTTAAATGGACTCGTATCCGAAAGTGTGTTAGACATGAGTACTTCAAAAAATTTTGCAAATTAAAGAGTTGGAGTAACTTAGTTTTGTAGTTGGTTAGAGTTGGGAATCTTTATTCTACCTCTTTTGTTGCAAGGAAAAGTGCAGTTAAACATATTTTGCTATTTCTGTGCAGGGAGCGTGCTTCTGGCATAGCGGCGTCCGGCATGTCTAGCGATGAAAGGAATCAGGTTCAGAATCGAATAGAATTGTTGTGGTTAAGAAAATAATTTATTTTTAACTGTTTTAACATATTTGCATTCCATTTTTCTCTTGCATGCTGCAACTTATAACAGAAACAGGTATCTGCGAGAGCTTTAATGCCGCCTCCAAGGCCATCAAGTAATTCTTTTTCAAACTTTGTACGTGCAAAATCAAGGTTTGGATCTTCATCTAGCCGAAATTCATCAATACGAAGAACTGAAATGTCCACATCTAGCCACACTTCAAAAAGCAGTAGTTCTTCCTTTAAGGCAGGGGAATCCTCAAATTCAAAGACTGGAAACAATAGTAACTTAAGTTCCAATTCTGATGCTCGCAAACCACGCAGAAAGAGGAGACCAAAAAAGAGAAAACAACAGGTTTGTTTATTGAAACTACAATTTAATTGTTTGTGACTTGCGTTGGTTTTTCTTTTTCCTTGCCATGATTCTTCAACTACCGATATCCAAAAGCCACAGTTTCATAGTAATGCAGATGGTCTTAATGGTTAAAGCTGGTTCAGTTGCACTTTTCCTTATCATTGTTACTTTTATTATTCCCTGTCTGGTTGAACTATGCTGAGGTGTATTTGGGATAATATCTTCTAAGGACCTTTCGAATACATGAAAATCTTGGAAAAAATTGAACATACCTGTGCCAGACATATATAGCAACGTAAAATATTCTTGCCCTAGACCGACGAATATAGCTGACAGAGAATTTGCTGATGTAGTCTGTATATATGTTTTCCATTGAGCTCTTCTGAGCTGAAATAATTTTTAACCCTATCTGAGCCCTTGAGATAAAATGAACAAATTTCAAATCTTTCCCTCAATTAGTTATATTAATTGTTGAAAAAATTGGAGAGAAACCATATCTTTACTGGTGAAACCATCTGTATTACTTTGAGTTGGGGTTTGAGTGTTGGATATGAGTATGTGTCTAAAAGGGTATTTTTGTATTTTGAAATTTTTCTGATGTATTGGATGGAGGGCCTTTGGAGGTTATATCCCTTGTGTGTCTTGGAAGAAAAATAGAGTGGGAGCAACATAGTCTTTTTAACATGTTTTTCTTTTAGTGATAGAGATTTGAATCAATAATCTCATTGTACCATAAACCAAATATATATTTTTACTATTAAAAATTAGCTTATTTATATATTTAATGTCTTTGAATTTGAATCAGCGTATCAGTGGAAATTGGAACATCGTATTGGCTATATTCTATGATAGATTTCTTGATTTTTCCTTTTGGAAATTATGGTTGGTTATTGCAGGCATGAAGTGAACTCCGCTTGTGGTATAATATAGGGTCTATGGTTAACGTATCGGTGATAGAGACAGATTTATAAGGGGGGGCCAGCTGCTGCCTCCAATTGAAATTTAAGAACTGTTTTTTGTACTATTTTGTAATTTCCCCCCAGTTCTAAGAATAGTTTTCCTGTGGTAATTAATTCATTATCTGATTTTAAATTTTTTTATAGATTTATATGTATACATTGGAAATGGCCAAAAGAGCCTTGATTTAATTTGAGCTTTTGCACTCGAATAATATATGAAGAAAATTAAAATAAAATGCCATATATATATATTAATGAGTCAAATTTTATACAACATGCGCCTTAAAAGTAAAGTAAAAATAAAATAAAATAAAAAGTATATGAAATTATATAATAATTTAACATGTTTATGCTATGTGAAATACTCAAAATCGATATGAAAACACACGAAGAATAAGATGGTATTAAAATTTAGCATAATTGATATTTAATTATGGTAATTTTGTAAAAAGAGAATGAATGATATATATATATATATATATATTGGTGAAAATGGTATAGAAAAGGAGCTAAAACAGCAAAAATCATTTATATTTTTTTGGATATAAAATAAAGTTCCTTCCTAGATTATTAAATAATAATTTAAGACAAATATTTTTATTGAACAAGGTGTTGATACTATCAGTGCATAATATAATTATTAATTTTGTTGATGATGAAGTTTACCTGAGTTAGTTTTAAAATTCGAAAATCATTCTCATTTAATTAGTAAAACGGTTTGATTATTTATATTTAAATTCGAGTTGAATTTGTTTAATATTAATTAAACTTCTAAATTAACTCATTCTCTCGCTCTATGCCTTGTGTTCAATTCAACATGATGACTAAACCCCAATAATTTACCCTTACTTTATAAATCACATGAACCTCTAAGTCATGCCTGATTGTCTTGGAGCCATGAAATGAATCCCTCTCTGTCACGCCTCCTCAACAAAGCTCTATCTCTCAAATCCTTAAAATTTGTTCACGCCCGTCTCTTGGTCCATGGCTCTTTTGCCTTATCCCACCTTGTTCTAAACAAGCTCCTCAGGCTTTATGCCCGATTTGGTTCTATCCAATATGCTCACAAGTTGTTCGATCAAATTCCTCAACCAAATGCGTTTCTTTGGACTGCTTTGATTCATGGGTATGTTGAGAATCGGAACTACCTGGAAGCTTTGTCTTTGTTTTCAAAGATGCGGGAAGACTCTGTTTTGCCTTTGAAGTTTACCTTGGCATCGGTTCTCAAGAGTTTAGCCAGGTTGGTGAGGGTTAAAGATGGGGAAGCGGTTTATGGGTTGGGGTTAAAATGTGGGTTCTGTTTCGATTTGATAATGCAAAATGCGGTGATTGATTTGTTCATGAGATGTGGGGAAGTTGATTTGGCAACAAGGGTATTCGATGAAATGGAGGAAAAAGATTTGGTTTCTTGGAATTCGATGATTTCGGGGTATGGAAATAATGGTAGAGTGAATCTTGCCCGGAAGTTATTCGACGAAATGCTTGAAAGAAATGTGATTTCTTGGACGAGCATGATTCAAGGATATTTCAAAGCTGGGGAGAAAGAAGAGGCTAAATTGCTTTTTGATAGAATGACTACCAAAGATTTAGCTTCATGGAATGTCATGGTTTCTGGATATATGGATGTTGGTGATGTTCATTCTGCCCAGTCTGTTTTTGAAGCAATGCCGGTTCGAGATGCCGGGACTTGGAATTTGATGATTTCCGGGTTTTGTAAAGCAGGGAAGATGGAAGTTGCGAAAGAATTTTTCGACAAAATGCCCTGTAAAAACTTTGCATCATGGACCATAATGATAGACGGATATGTCAAGGCAGGAGATGTTAGTAATGGTAGATGTTTGTTTGATCAAATGCCTGAGAAGAATCTGATCTCGTGGTCCACCATGATAGGAGGATATGCTCGGAACGCGCAACCTTGCAATGCTTTGGAATTGTATAAACAATACAAAAACCAAGGTATCGAGCCAGATGAAACATTTGTGCTCGGAATCATTTCAGCTTGCTCGCAGTTAGGAATTCTAGATGCAGCTGAATCGATTATTAATGACCTCTCTGGACCACCACTTTTTTCGAGTTTACGAATTGTCACTAGTTTAATCGACATGTATGCAAAATGCGGAAATATTGCCAAGGCTTCACAAGTTTTTAAGATGGCTTATCATAAAGATTTGCTTTGTTGTAGTGTGATGATCACCGCCTTTGCAAATCATGGCATGGCTCAAGACGCCATTTCTTTGTTAGAGGAGATGCAAAGGACAAACATAAAACCAGATGGAGTCGCATTTCTCGGAGTTTTGACAGCTTGTAACCATGGTGGACTTGTTATTGAGGGCAGGAAGTACTTCAAACAAATGCAGGAAGAACACGGAATTCAGCCCTCCGAAAAACACTATGCATGTATGATTGATCTACTTGGTCGAGCCGGGTGCCTTGAAGAGGCATATAACCTTATAAGAAACATGCCGATTTCACCTAGCGCAGTCGTTTGGGGAGCTTTGCTTGCTGCTTGCCGGGTCCATTGCAACGTCAAGTTAGCTGAAATTGCAGCAGATGAATTGTTTAAGATTGAGCCGGATAATTCGGGCAACTATGTTCTCTTATCCAACATTTATGCTGATTCCAAAAGGTGGGATGGCGTTTCTAGGATTAGAGAAATTATTAGGAAGAAAGAAGTCAGGAAAAATAGAGCTTCTAGTTGGATTGAATTGGGATCTGTTGTTCATGAATTTGTCACTGCAGATGCTTTGCATTTTGATTCTGAAAGAATATACTTCACCTTATATTTGATCAGTGAGGAAATGAAACTTTTGGGATCTGTAAGAGATTTAGAGAAAGAAGGATTAATAGTGTAAACGAGATATTTTTGCTCATAACATATTGGAGATCAACATGAAAAGAATTTGAATTTAGTTAAATCGTTGTCGCTTAAGCTCAAGTTGAACTTGGTTGAAACTAGGACTATTCGTAGCAATAATTTATCTCATTGTTACAGGTGCAGGTGTTTTATAAAACGATAAATGATTGGTTATGAAATGGGCATCACACCCATGATTAAGGATTGAACTCTTAATTTGAATTTGAGTATCCAAATCAAGATAGTCGGTATTGTACTGATGAACATATCATTTTTCCATTGTTATTGGTCTGTTTTGGATTTATCTCTATTTTTATAAAACATTTGATATATGTATATAAAAAGTATTATGAATATCAAAATAATAAAATTAAATAAGTGTCGAAAATAAAATACTCATAAAAATAAAAAATAAAAATGTTGGTAACAAGGGTTCAAATTTCATCATAAAATCTTAAGATACAAAAAATAAAATAAAATATTCATCAGCTATATAAAATATTCTTTTATAAGCTTCATAAATACAATCCATCTTTAAACAAGCAAAAAAAATTATTCCATAAATTAAACAATAAGATTATATCATTCTATTCATATAGCAATTTATAATTCAACAAATTCAAAATAAATAATAAAAATACATAAATAAATTTGAATTTAAAATATATTTATATTTTTTTGGTACATATAAATAATTAAAATTTAAGTTAAAAATCATTTAAAATTTTTTTAATACTAACCGATACATTATATTTTTATAAGTACGAACAGTATGTTCTAATACAATCGATACTAACCGAAATTTACACTGAAATAATATTTAAAATTTATTATTTCGATTTACAAAAGAAAAACGTTCCTACTAATATCAGCAATATCAAAACGATATCCATCGTCCAAATGCTTTATTCATGTAGCTCACATGTCTATTGAGTTTTTCTTCTGAATATACATGTTTTAATTAATATTGAAATTCTCAATTCAAATTTACACTTACAGCTTGACATAAATAATGAGTTTGGAGTTGAGCATGAATATTGATTTTTTTTTAATAAATAAGCTTAAACAAATAAACTCGAATAATTTAATTTTTATTTTAAATTAAATTTAAGCTTTAACAAGTAAAATTTAATCCAACTTGATCAAATTTCGAGCTTTAAAATTTAAATAAGCTTATAGCTTTGAGGTATAGGAGAGGTAAATACATGCATTAAATGGGTATTTTGGAAAGATAAAATAATAGAATATTTTTAAAAATATAAAACAATAATTCTGAAGAGTGGAGGAGGGAGAACGAAGTAAGCATTAATTATTTTTACATAACCAAAAACTTGTTTAGCCACACATCCTATTTGTGATTTCTTCATTTTCTTTTACAAAGTTGCACTTGAAGCAACACACTATTGTATCTAATTTTGAATTTATGACTACTTAATAGCAAAAACACAGCAACATTAAAATGCTTTTACTTAAATTTGAACATATGTTTATATATTTTTTTCAATTTGATCTATGTTTTTTAAGTTAAATTTAACTTTTCATAATTTTTTACTTAAATGTTATGCACCTCATTCATTCACAATTATCAATACCAATAACTCTTACTCTGAACTCCATAATTTTCACATTCTCTATCATCGTGCTATCAAACCAGGATTTAGTTGTAAAGCTACCAATATGGCCTTCCACATATTGGGTATTCAAAATCTCATCCTCATCTATACATTCCCCGTCATGCTTGCCCTCAAGCACAACCTCAAACTTGTTCTAGGCAATGACATTAAGACATCAATTCTTCTCCTTTTTAACCTCAAACTGTAATTTTAACCCAACCTAAACATGGTGATCGTTAACGTTGAAAAAAGAGAAGCTAAATCTATGCAAGTCTTCTTCATAATTTTTTTTCTTTAAACTTTTTTATTTATAAAATTATTATTTTGATAAATAGATTTCATGTTAACAAATAAGAAAAATAAATATTCATCTATTTATAGATATTTTATAATTTTGTATGTATTCTTTTATGAAATCTAATGTATTTTATCGAAAAATGAAGCTTTAAATATTCTTCACATTTTTAAAATTTTAAAATTTTAATTTTTAAGAATCAAGACTAAGTTGATGATTAAATTTGTTGAATTTTTTAGATTTAAGACTAAATTAATAAAATCTGTAAATATTAAAAGACTAAATTTATTCTTATACCAATAAAACAATATCACCATTAGTGATTTGGCATAAGCGTCAACGTTAATGACTAAAATAAAAAATTTTAAACATGAGTGACTAAAACAAAAACACCTTAAAAGTTGGATGACTATTTTTATGGTTTACCCTACAATATATCAATTTTTTAATATGATATAAATACTTTAATTACAATAAATTTTATTTACATATGACTTAAAAAACTCAACAATAAATAAAAATACTTAATTAAAAAACTAAAGCAGTAAATTTATTTCTCGTTTTAAGAATAGAAGGTAGGAATTGAAAACATTTGTACATTCGTATTGCAGTTGAATTATTGTTATATCAAAGTGAAAACATTGCATCATATTTGAGAAACATTTTGGTGTAATACTGCCCAATCATGCTTAGAAGTTAAAAGCGAATGAAGGTGGAGTAACATGCCCTTGGGCTAAGGCATTTCATTATATGATTATGGTACATAACAAATAATTCATTTCAATAGCGTCTCGTGGGTTCTTTAAAATCTAGAATTTCCTCACCAGAAAAAAACCTCACCGTCGGGCCATTCTCCTCCCTGCTCCCACTAACAATGCCTTTCCAATTATACCCGAATGGAGTCCAAAAGCCAGCGCTACGGTTCCACCTATGGCTATCCACTTCCAATCAAACCCATTATCATGCTCGCTCCTCATAACCATAGTTCGATCCTTTTCATCTTCCACGGTAGCAGGACGAAGAGAACCTGTGCTCTCATCAGGAGAAATTTTTGTAGTAATTCTTGCCATCTGTGCACATCTTGACAAGGAACTGTCGGTTTTCCTCGCATTCTGGTATGCCCTCATGCCTGAGTGCAATTTCTTTACAGTTCCCCACATCCCATGACGAACGCCCAATTTTGCTACATCTTTCGGGATCCCCATGTCTTCATAATGTACAAGAGCTACTTCACAAGCAGTCATCTGTCCATCTCCTTTCCTGGACTCCACTGCATCACGAATTGAATAATAAAAATGAGACTGTTGATAACAGTGTCCAAAGTTTTGCTGCAATAATCGAGAGGTTGACTGAAAGGACTTACCTGCCCTGATAACCCAACTCGAAAAGTAAAGCTCCACACGTCTTGGCTTGTCACGCTTTTGCAAATCAGGATATGGCACTCCCTGAAACAATTTATAGCTTGTTTCAGCACCCTCATGCAGAAACCCACACTGGATTACATATAATAATCTATTTCTTTCCTCTACACGAACCATAATACACACACATGATATTAAAACAGGCTCAACAGACACAGGTCATTCAAGCATCTTCAGAAGCTATGCTACTCAGACTCGGGTATGAGTATCTTAAAGTATGTGTTTGCCATAAGTATGTTCATATTTTTCCAAAAATTTTCATGTATTTAGAAGGTCATGGGAGGAATATACCTATATCTATTTGACATGGGTGTAAAACACAGATACTTGAAGAAAAAAACAATTGAAACAACACAAGTTGAGAGTACACCAGGCGAACCATTAGATGCAGAGTCAATTCTATGCAAAATTTAGTTACTTGATGATCAAGATCAAATGCAGCGCCTAATAAATACTAGTTGAAGTCATTTATTTAAGTATACTTAATTGTCATATAGAATTATTAGCCATGCTTACCACCGCCACAGACAATCACCTTAACACACCACTCTTCACTGTCCCTCCTCCACACCCTACCCCACCCCTAATGCTCCTTCATAAATTAATATCACCAGACCCCTTCATAGGAACTCCAAAGGAATATAGATTTACTGAAAATTAACAGATCAAACTAAACAATAGAATGTTCAGCCCTATGTTGCTCAGAGTCAGTCTGAGTGGAGGATGTGTTACACTGTCCAACATGGGTATGGTCAGATTTTTGAATTTTTTCTGTATTTGAAGGAACTTTGGGGGTCATATCCCCATCCCCATGTGTTGGACACCGGTACTGCAACAAAAATGAAGAGTTAGAGAAACATAGTTATAGCATGTACCTTTGTCACACAATGGTAAGCATTTCCAGCCTCCCATATTCTTCGAGCAATTATGTACTCACGATCACTGCAGAAAAAGGGGAACTGCCAGAAAGATGAAACAAGCTGAGATATGTGAGTCCATACAAAGTCTTAAATGCTTTAAAGCTTATTACTCCAAAAAAAATCAGTAAAAAATATTATACAAACCATTCATTTCACCTACCTTTTTTATCCAGTGAACAATCATTGTCCCTGTACGAGGGCACTCCTCCAAAATTTTAACATATGAAAGCATAGTGTCCCACTTTGGTCGAAACTCATCATCCCAGAAGAAATCTCTGACCAACTCTGGTGTTGCATCCTCAAAGACAGTTCTACTACGATAAATTGCAGGGGCATTCTGTAAACAAAATCACGGTAAGTAATACATGTGGCCTATATGACCATCAGGTATCATGCAATGCATGCTCAAACATGGAATTCCATCTAAGAAAAACAAAACAAAAAGAAATGGTAAAGTATCATGTGAAGCCATTCGACATTTTCCATCCTCCGACCTAATAACCTCTGAAAATTCGATAAATAAAAATGCTTAGGTTCACCAATAAATCAAATGCCACATGAATAAAGAAATGTGATGCCGACAAGATCTACAAGCAATGCAGAAAGCCGGAAACCATTCAAGATCACAGGAAAGAAAACTACAGTGACATCCCAAATTCCCTCCAGTTCTCAATGAGAGAGAATGAAAAAGCATTACTAAATTTCTTCCCGAAACTATAACATTTTATGTGGCAAGTTTTTCCTTTAGACAAATCTACAAGTTCCATGGCAACTCAGTAAGATATCAAAGCAACTGTCAAAATATGATGTTCATAAGATATCAAAAACCAGGCAGAATGCTCAAAGCCATTCAAGATCACAGGAAAGTAAACTGTGGGATTTCCCAATTTCACCCAAGCTCTCATTCTATCTTATAGGAGAGAGAAGAGAACCAAAAAATCAGAAAATTTATTCCTAAAACTATAATGTTTATGTGGCAATCCTACAAGTTTCATGGCAACTCTCTATGATATTAGAAGTGCATAATAATCAGAAACCTACCTCAGGCTCATGACGCCATGCTTGGTATGACATATTTGGGGTAGTCCTTTCCATCATATTTTGCCATTCCATCTCCCCTTCCTTGCCTTCGAGTAAATGTAAGAGGTGAGCCAAATCATTCTCAGTGACAATATCCTGTTGCCTTTCTTCAGCTTTAGTGGTGGGGCTGTAAAGAAATAGGTATCAATCATGAACAAGCTCATGCAAGAAACAGCATTAACCATACCAATAGTAACACACCAAGACTGATTACAGCAGGACATAATAAGCTTCCAACAGTGACATTGAAATTACTGCAAAAATAAAAATTATATTTCAATAAATTCTTGAACAAGTAAAAAGAGCCAAAGCATTACAACCAAAACATGCAGGCACTAGCAATAGCACCTAAGAGGGAAATTTTCTTTAGTTATATAGCCAAAGCATGTAAGGATATTTTCTTTTCAGCAAACAAGCTCTACAACTGACATCTCATAACTTTAAAGCTTGATTAGATAAATCTTTTGGCATTAAAAGTTTATCTAGATCAAAATATTTTCTTTTGGCATTAAACACATATAACTAAGATATCTACATTCAACACTGTTGTAGCAAAGTCATGAAACATGTTTCCAACATCCAAATTCTTTTGACCTTAACTATGACTATTAAATAAATTTGTTATATAATTTTCAGGTTTTCCACATCAATACCAAGATTAGTTTCATCTTGTATATGTCGAACCATATATAAGCATTTTTCCCAACTATTTCCTTACAAGCTCAGTTTGCTCACTTCCCTATATCCTAAGGATGATGTTTAAATAACCCTGGAGCTTGATCAGATGGTACACACAGCTCCCCTAGAAGGTGGATTTTCCACAAGGCAGGGATTCTAGACCCCATTCCCCCTCATACCAGGTGCGAGACATTAACCTGTCAGAGAACCTTAAAAAAAAGGTGATTCTAAAATATTTAACATAAGATGGATCACCAATTTCTAACCCTCTTAAGTCTTAGCAGTCCTTAATTATGATGAATTTCATGTAACCGTCTTTGAGCCATGCTAAATATTACACTCCATACTTAATATTGATGCATATTAGACAGAATTCTCATAAAATTTGTCCCAAAAATTACCATTAGGTTTTGACATTACTAACTTAAATTACACATCCCCAGTCCTACTATTAGAGTATGCTTTAAGAGAAAAATAAATTCCTTTAACTAGTATATAACATTAGCTGAAGGAAAGTATCACCGGATGAACAGCCAGTCAATTTCTTCAACAATCCTGATTCCTAACCATAAGATCTATACAAATTCTTCACTTACGTAACTCGCTATCGATGCTAATTACTAAAACTTCCATATTAATGACCAAAATGCGTTGACATGACTTTATATTAAAGCTTCCGGTTTAACCTATAAACAATTTTCTCATAACCCCATTTTCATAATTAGGTCAATTTTTTAAAGTTCAATTAGAAAGCCTAATTCATATTTTACCTTAATAGCAATCATATAAAATAAAATAAACGAACCAAGTAGCACTATTTTTCTTAAGAAAAAAAATATTGCAAAAAAGTTAAAAAGTTTTAATTACACAAATACAAAACCTAAAAAGTAAGTATATATTTATATATATATATAACACTAACCTAACTGTACCAGCCGCTCCTTCAGGCGAAATCCTCACAGTAGGCGACGGAGATTGTAAAGGAACGGCCGAATTGGAAGTTTCAGCAGTCGATTTCCTGGCTCTCCCTTTAATAAAGTTGGAGAAAACCGTACGGCAAACAGAGAAAGCGGAAAGAGCAGTAAAGGCGAGCCAGAGTCGGCGAGCTCCGAACCCAGGAGGAGCAGTCCAGACGAACCGGAACTTAGATCGGAGACCTAGGAAAACCAAGCTGGTCCACCTAGGACGCCAAGCCCAACCGATGAAAAGCCCGATCATCACGGCTAACCATATGGGCACTGCACATAACAAAATGTCGACGAATGTTTCGGTTATCGTAGGTTTCTTTAAGAATTCCATTAGATCGAAGAAAGATTCATCCATAGTATCGCCAGAAAATTCAAACAAATTTAGGACTTTTTAAATTTGAATCGGCGAGGTAGTGGAGGTTGATCACCCAGCCTTAACCGAAGATCCAGCGGACAACATTTTGTGGTTTCTTGGGGAAGAAAGAAGAAATACAAACAAGTTTTTTATTTTTCAAATTCAAGTCCAATATAAAAATCTAACCAATTTAATCCAACTCGAATATTCGATTTTTGTTACTTTTTACTACAATCGTGAAATCTGAGTTACAGCTAAGTACGGACAGCGATAAATAGCGACGGATTAGGATTTTGTGGATAACAATACATTTCTATTTTATCTATTAGCGTAAAATAATATATTTTTATTTAAATTTATTGAGTATAATTAAAATATAACCTATAATTGATGTAAAATAATATCTATTTCTAATATTAATTAATGATTTGATTAGAAATCTATTTAGATAATAATTCTATTTTACATAATCTTTTTTCTAAATAAAATTAACACAAATAAATTTTGTTTAAGTGAATTTTTTAACTAATAATATCACAATCTTTTTTTCTCTATATTTTATGTTTAGAAATCTATTCTAATAATTTTAATTTAAAGTTAGCACAATTTTTTAATTAATAATTATAACTTAAATTCTAATTATTTTTAAATATGTAATTATCACAACTTTTATTAAATTGTAATAGTTTTTAAATGTATAATTATCATAACTTCTATTTCATTTCAACTTTTTTAACTAATAATTTTAAATTAAATATTATCATTACATTTAGTAATTAGATGGGAAATAAATATTATTCTCATCAATTCAATTTTTTTTTCTAAACTCGTGCTTTTATATATAGTAGGTTCTATTGACACATGCATTGCATGTAGTTTTACACATTTAATATTCAATCAATTTTTTAAATAATATATTTTAATTTCAATAATTAACGTAAAATAATATTTATTATTTAAATAATTGAATATAATTAAAACATATTAATTTATCAATTCAAATATTATAATAAAAAATTTTCAAATCATAATTAAAGAATTTTTAATATATTCAACATATAATATAATTTTACTTTATGTAATCAATGCAAAGTAACATTATTCAAAACAATTAACATAATTAACTCTAATATTAATTAATAATACTTAAAATTTTATTCAAATAATAACTCTATTTTACAACAATAAAATTTGAACCTACCCCTTAATCTTGTATGCCAATTCCTTCAAATGGGGCGTAGATAGAAAACTTTTAAATTTGAATCAAGGCTAATTCAAAGAATTATATCTATAGTGCTATATATAGAAAGGTTTTTAGGGCTTTTCAATAGAATGTATTTTTGTCTTAATTTATATGAAAGGGTGGTTAAAATTTTTATCAAATGTCCACTTAACACAAGTTTAAATATTGTCCCTCTTATCCCTCATCTTCAATATTACATAAAAAAAAATGAATGTATCCATTTATTATTTCCTAAAATTATATAACAATAGTCAAACATAAATTGGTGCCTAAACTTTGATGATGCCATTAAAATGTTAATATTAATTTTAAAAATGTCATTGCTAAATTCAGGTCCATGTAGGCTAAATTTCAAATATACAAAAGGATTACATTTTTACTCTATAAATTAGTTAAAAGATAAAAAAACTAACCCAATGCAAACCATACTAGTATTACAGAAAATATTTTTTTATTTAAATTTAAGGCATATTGATAAATTTAGCCTTCAATATTTATATATTTTGTCAATTTGACTCTAATTATTTTTTGAATTAAATTTGACTATTAACTTTTTTTTTTAGAAAAAAAAGTCAAATCGCATTTGTTTGAAAAATATATTGACTAAAACATTGTTTGATACGACTTGATTTGTCTTATGTTAACAAATAATTTTAAAATTATAAAAATAAGAAAAATTCAAAATATATATATATATATATATATTTTTTGAAAGTTCATAAAAATGGTTACCATAAACTACAAATGGATTGTTATGCAAACTATTATGTTTAAAATTTTAATATTTTCGTCAGGATTTCAATTAAAAAACAACAATTCAACACTTTTTGAAAAGGTGATGATCAAATTGGATTATTTTTAAAAGGTTGGGAGCTAAATTTAGCTAAAAAAATAAAGACCAAATTGACAAGAAATATAAATGTTAAGGACTAAACTTATCATTATCTATCTTCCACTGCGCCAAGAAAAAGAAGAAAGCCAAATTGTAGGAGTTCCATTATCTTTGAGATTGGATTCTCAAACATGATACAAAGTTTTCATAAATGCCAAAGTTGTTATTATTGAAAATATTGACAAAGAGTGGCATTAACCAACCTATTAAAAACTACAATATACAACAACACATCAACGCAAAGACAACTTGGCCAAGGTTAGCGCTAATACCTTCACCCCATTTTCTATATCCTGAGGTGACGCATATTCTTCTGGCTTATGACTATATCCTGCAAATACCAATACAATTTAATCTGATTTAAGTTTGTTCTCATGTTCATTAGCTCGAATGCAGTTCAACAATCTATGCACACCATGTTACTATACTTAAATGCTATGTACTTAATCTGAAATCTGATGCAGTATATGTTGTTGATAAATGAAATGCTTTTGCTGCTTTAGTTCTACTTAGCATTTTGTGCGACTATGTTGCTCTAACTTTTCATTTATTGAAATACAAGATCGGAACATAGATAAGTGGATATGACAAAGACGTGTTAATTGGACTGAATTATGAGTATCGAATATGGATTTGTGTTTGACACATGTATATATTCATTTAAAGTTTTCTAATGTATTTGGAGGATCCTTGAAAGTTTTTATCACCAATATGAGTTAAACATAGATATGTGATACTCTAATCACAATAATTTAGTTGATTTAAAAGTATTGGTAGAAAAAATTACATTGATTCTTAGGTGTAAGAGAACGCAGATCTTACCTTTGTAACATGGAATAAATATCATGCCCATTGGAGATATCCTGGATGAATTTGAAATCTGAATATCAGCATCTAATTATAGTATTTAATCATGATGACAATGCTGATGATTGTGAAATTGAGACTACACTGGCATGTTTAATTGTGTATTTACAGTAAAATTGTGCATATTATGACTAATCCCCTCGACAATTCCTTTCCCTTACAGTGAAAGTTAATATTTGGGAAAAGGATCCGAAATCTGAATGGGGAGCTTTTCTTCTCTATCCAGACATTCATGCATGTTCCTAGTTTATCAGGATGGGTTGGATGGAGAGAATTAGGGGTGTAAATGAGATATCTATGCTTGCAAGCTACTTGAGCTCGACCAGAAAAAAAAAAAAAAAAAAACCTTGAATTTGGCTCGATCATTATTGAGTCAAGCTTAAGCTATTAACCAAGCCAAATTCTAGTATCCTAATGTTTACTTGAATAGCTGGCAACCCTAATCACACAATTTTCCTTTAATTAGTATCAAAGAATATCAATTCAAGCTTAAGCACAAATAATCGAGCTTGAAGCCAAGCATGGAAACTGAGATCATTCGTTTACCAGGTAAACAGGCCTAATAGAGCTGAACCTAACTGAGCTTCAAGAATGAAACTTGATTGAGCTCTAACCGAGCTTCAAGCTTTGAATATTTAGTCAAGTTTGAGCTCGACTTGGCTCGGCTCGATTATACCCATAATGAGAACCCCAGCACTTTTCCAAGAGAACATCCCCCAGAGCCATCTAAAGATAGAATAGTCTAGCAAAATTCAGTAAGCCTGGCTTTGAAACAATTCAACATTTCAGGATTGAGTGTCCACGCTCCATTTATTCTCCTAAAATTTACAATCTAAAAGACATCGAAACTGCATAGTTTATACGCTCATATAATTCTTCAAAATATTTGGTACCGGAACTTCAGGTTTATGCTAAACATATAGTTTTGGAGCTTGCAAAAGATTTAGTTTCTAAATACCATTCCCTTACCTTGCCATAAACAGCGAGTCATGGTAAGCTCTGCTGATCATATACTTATACGTTAGGTTCAGCTCATCCGAGGCGTCTACTACTGCTTTGATTACTGATCCGTTAGAATGAGCTGGTGGGTCCTGATTTATGATCTTGAATTCTGATAAGGTGACCTTGCGCTTTTTGGCAATTGATTTTGCAGCTTTATGGATTTTATTAATAACAGCATTCCTAAAGCTTTCCTCGATATCTCGCACATCTACCAAAAAAAAAGTAATAAGAAACGAAAACATATCTGATTATCAGATAGTAATCCAGATATACAGCCCAGATTATCCAAGAGTGAGGTCAGGCAAATTTAAGAATGGTTCTATCTTCTGTTACTAGGATTTGTGTGAGAGTGTTAGATACGAGTATGTGTCTGACACAAGTATATTCAAAATTTTAGAAGCTTTTCCATGTATTTGGAGGGTCATATATCACATCTAGATCCAAATGTGCATCAAAGACTGATATCAGACATAGGTACTTCAAGAAAAATAAAGTTGGAGCAAAATAGGTTCTATCTTTGTTGAAGTAGGCTTTTTTTGACTTGGATTAAGCATGTGAGACAACTAAAGATTCTCATAGAAAACTTATTTTCTCTTGGAAAAATACTTGCTAACATGATACCATGTTGCTCCAATTCTTCATTTTTCCTGAAATAACCATCTTCAACACCAATGTCCAACGCATATACAAATATGAGAACTGGGATATGACCCTCCAAAGACCTTCCAAATATAAGAAAAAGATCTGAACATACCCGTGTTAGGCACAACCAAGTCCGATTAACATAGCATGATACTTACCAATTTCAAGGTGAGCTTTACTAGGGATGCTATTGATTGCTCCCGGGTAAAGCTCCAAAATCCCTAGAAAACAAAAATAATAAATTTATATTAGTTGGAAAAAAATCTATTCAGATGAAATTAAGGGAGCTTTGTTTAGTATAGAAGAACTCTTTTAATGAAAACATGAAAATATTTCCTTCAGATTTACCTACTGTAGCAACAGTATCAAGTGATCCGGATTCCGTTACATGTTTCTCGATAGCTAACATTAACTCGGCAGCTGCCAGTCCAGCATCGTTTCTGCACTCAATAGTATACACACAGGTTATGGATCTTTTTACTTAATAAGCATTCTAGAAAAAAGTATAATGAGGATGATCTAACAGAACCTGAATCTAATTTAACCAAACTACTCCGACCTTTGGATATAAATATATATATCTATATATATATATGAAATATGCTTTTTACAATCAGCATCAATGAAACACGAAAGTTGCAGAAGTTGGCATTAGTGTTATAAGAATGTCACTCTTATGTTGGACTAGGTAGTTCAACTTTTTTTCCCAAGTTTTTTCATGCATTTGGAAGTTTATTGAAGGGTCATATTCCCGTACTCACTCCATATACGTGTAGGCACTAGTATTTCAAAGAAAAAAAATAGTCACTATCGGTAATATTAACCTGTCTGGCATCAAGACGCCACCTGCATGACCACCATTGCCTTCAAAATCTACTTTTATGCTTGCAGGGGCAGCGATGTTAGTAACTACGCCAATAGATATACCTGAAATAAAGAATCATACGGATAAGCCGATCCGAACACATTGTAAGAAAGAGAAAACTGAAACATTCAAAAGCAAGATACCTTCTTCTTCGAGAATCGGCGCTTGTTCTATATGCAACTCAACAAAAGCCGAGTAACTGTCATTCTTCAGAAACACACTGGATAAATCATCTTCATCTCTAGCATAACCAGCAGATCTTGCGGCTTCTAAGAACGATATGTTTTGACCATCAACTGTCGTCTTTAAAGCTTCAGCAAGTGCTTCACCGCCAGCCAATAAGCGGCTGCATGTTGACGAAACATATCAGAGACTTCAAACCTAAGTCAAGAAGTTACCCCTAGCTATGATACATGTGATGAAGTTCTACTTTACTCAAACTCGAATGCGAGTGTCGGATACAAGTATGCTCAAAATTTTTAAGTTTTTTTCATGTATTTGGAGAGTCCTGTATCCTCAAATTTTTTAAGTTTTTTTCATGTATTTGGAGAGTCCTTGGAGGCTCATTCCTATACTCATAATGTCTGACATGGGTACTTCCAGAAAAATAAAAATTCAGAGAAACATAGTTTGAAGTGTAATAAACAAGTTAAATCTGCAAAAAAGAAAAGTCTGCTACCCAGTCATGCTAACCTTCCCAAACAGCCGATCCCAAAGCGCGTTGGCTCTTCTGAAGTGAATAAAATTATCTCCAATGACCTTTTAGGTTTGAACCCGGACCTGCAATAATCCATTTATCATGGACAAAAGTTTTAGCCACAATGCATTAACCTAGGCAAACAAAGATCTTAATCGAAAAGATATACAGTTATCAGAATGAAGATTATTTTGTTTTGCTAGAAAATGAATCAAATACTTTAAAAAGCAACATTAGATTAGGGTTTAAGGATTTTATAGGTTTAAAACATTGTGACAAATCACAAACCGCTTTAGCGCATTAATGGCTTCTATTGCACCTAAAACACCGACGACACCGTCATACTTCCCGGAGTACGGAATAGCATCAATGTGAGAACCTGTTGCCACTGCAGTAAGCTCTGGCTCATAGCCATCCCTGCATTGTAAAAAGCATTCCAAGAACCAAAACAAAAGCAATGAACACATCATCCAAGAAATGAAGGTCTCAATATTAATGTAAGCTTGAAGACCAAATGCAAATCAGAAATAGTGAGAACAAGATGAAGAGCGGATATTAGAACAGTGACATTGCAGTGGCGTGAAGAAACCAAGACTAAACTAAAATCAATTGTGAAGCTCTCAGATACACATGAAAACAACCAGTTATTTTTAAAATTCATATCCACTCCATCAATAATTAACATGAGGTTGGTGCAAAATCACCAACGAACTGTAACCGGATTTATCAAGATAAAGCACATTTGACATTCTAACCATAATAGTTAATCAGCAGAGAGAATAAAAACAAACAAATAAATGCCAGATATAACAACATATGTAACTTAAAAGCTATGTTACTCAGACTTGGGTGTAAGTATCAGTTTTTTCATGTACTTGGTGTGAGTATCAGTTACTCAAACTCATACATATGTTCCTAAATGCATAGGACATAAGAGTAGGATACAAATACTTCAAGAAAAATGAAGTCCAACATAGCTTCTTACAATAATACTGATGCAATCCCGTTTTGGAAATAATCAAACATCAACCACTCATTCGAGGTGGCATTAAAATTCTCAGTTGAAATCAATAATAACAAGAAGAATCTTAGTAAGACGGGACAATCAACAATCAAAAAAGAAGAACCTACCACCGACCGAAAATGTTCCCGACAACATCCTCTGTAACGGAAAGCCCAGCAAGTTCCATTAAATTTTTGATGTACCTGTAGTTAAATGTTGCAAAGAAAACATTATTGAACCTGAACGGATGCACAGTTCTAAAATGCGGTCATTATGTAATGTAAATGCGGTAGAACACCGGAACTTATAATCTTTGCATCGCATTGTGTATCGTCCATGACAATACCAAATTCACTGAAACACTACAAAATTTACATCCACAACAACTATGGTGAATGAGACCGCAACCGCGTCTAGGATGAAACTCACTACCGCGTAGAAATATAGTTGTACATAGAACTCAACTCAACTCAATTCAACTACACTAAACTAAACAACTAGGTTTCCATTTTTCATTTCCTGAAATTTACAATTGATCCGAAAATCATTTAGAAGCAGTATCAACAAAATAAATAAATAAAAGTTGAGTCCTTTAATTAGACGAAAAACTAAATCCGCAATATTAGACCCGACACGATTAAGCAATAAAACATGAAAAAAAATTAACCCGAATACAGCTCTAATGTTTCAAAATCTACAAAATACAAATTAATTTACCGAAAATTATATAAAAGTATTTAACCATGTTTGCGAAACGGCGAAATATACAAACAAGAATACACGAATTACCTGCGAGCCAATACATCATTCTCAGTGTAGAGAATCCTAGTTACTGATGGGGCAGGTGTATCCGAGAAAGTTGATAGCTCATCAATCTAAAGCACAAAAAATTTCCCATTTTACAACATTAAACCCCCAAACACAAAAACCCATATTTCAAAAGATTTGAAGGGGGGGGGGGAATTAAAACAACCTGTTTTTGCAGAGCTTGAATATCAACTGAAAGTGAGCTTGAATTTGATGGTGTAAAAGTGTGTGATGATTCATCAACTGGGTACCCAGAGAAATCATGCATGGTTTTAAATGTTGGATCATCATTGTGTTGAGTTGAGATTAAAGGAAAGGAATAAAGGAAGAAGAGGAAGAAGAGCGGGAGAGAGTGAGAGACAGAGAATTTCCAAGACATTTTTTTTCTGGTTTTCGTTGGAATATCTTTAATGATTAGTAATATCATAAGCTTATGGTATATTTGGGGAGTTTTTTATTGGAAAGAGAGCAGCTCAGTGGGAGAAGTGCAAGATGCAAATCCTACGCTAGTGTTTTTTGTTGTTTTGTGCTCAGCAGACTAATTTTATACGTAAAACACAAACTGACAATTACAGACTAAAATAAAAATATTAGTTAATACATATTGTCCTCAACAAGTACATTTGTATCAAATTAGTACTTTTTTTTTTAGCTTAATTGACATTTGAATTTACATTATATCACTGGGAGTGAAGTCAGAAATTTTTGTTGGAGATAGAAATAAATTATTTTTATGGTAATAAAAATATAATTTTATTATTTTAATAATTTATATATTTATAATTTTTTAAAAATTAAATTAATTTTTTATTATTTTTAACAGACAAAGTATAATTTTATCATTATTAATTTAAAATTTTATAAATTATAAAAATACCCAAAATGAAAAATGAAATTTTTTTCATTTTAGTAGGTCTAGCTCCTGGCTTCGTCACTGTCTACCACACTTTGATACTTTTGTAATAATGTCTATAAAATTTGATGACATGAAACTAACAACTAATAAAAAGTTGACATATGATAACTTCATATGACAAGTTCTAATAAAAGATATTAATTTTTAAAAATATATAAATTTATAAAAATTATCTTACATGAATGATGAATCTGGATGAATGATTATCTAAATTCAGAGTGATGAATCTAGACAAAAAATTGACCCAATTCATTCTGCACTTGCAATTTAGAAATTTTGTATATTTCCTTTTTTGCTTAATGGTTTAAAAGGCTTTCGAACTTTTTCGAAAAAAAAATCAATTAAGTCATTGAGACTTTTTTGCACCAAATTGAACCCCTTAACTTACAAAATTAGTCAAAGAGGCCCTTTAACAAACATTGACCATTACAGTACTAATTTGGTGCTCCATGTCAATTACAGTTGTTGACGAAAAAAATAGAAGTAAATAATTTAAATTTTTTTAAAATAAAAAAATTAAAAGGAATATTTAAATTTTCACTAGAATAAACCTGAACAAATGACAGTCCAAGATCATTTGTTTCAAAGTTTTTTTCTAAAAGAAATTAAAAATAATATTTTTAAAAATTTATAAGTTTGTAAAAAAATTTATTAAAAATTATAAAAATATTAAATAAATTTTAATTTTTTTAAAAAAATAATAAGAATCATTTAAAAGTTAAGTTCAAAATTAATTCGGACAACCATATGCCCAAATTCATTCAAAATGAATTTTCTAAATTACATAAAGTTTAAACATATTAAAAATTAATTTTCTTTAAAAATTTGATATGTGTATCAATGTTTTAATTTGGTTGGTAGCTTTTAGGATGTATATGAAATAAATAAATATTTTATAAAATAAATAAAAATAAAAATTCTAATTCTATTAATCGTATGTGTAAAGCTTTTTTTTAATGCATGGATATATATAATTAAAATAGTGTATCAATTATTTTATTATATGTGTAGCCTAAAAGGTGTATCAATTATTTTTAGTCTAAATTTTTTAAATAATTGGATATATTCATATATTAAAAAAAACTTTATACATAAAATTAATTAAATTAAAATTATTTTTATTTATTTTATAAAATGTTTTTTATTTTGTATATATCCTAAGAGTTACCAATAGAATTAAAACATTCATACACATATCAAAATTTTAAAGAAAATTAAATTTTTAATTTTTTTAAACTTTATATAATTTAGAAAAATCTTTTGTATAAATCTGGACATATGGTTATCCAGATTTTTAACTTTTTAATGATTTTTATTATTTTATTAAAATTTATTTAATATATTATAAATTTAATCATGTTTTACAAATTTATAAAAAAATTTTAAAATAGCTTGTTTAAATTTTATTTTATTTTTTAAAAATAAGCTTTGAAACGAATGAACCTCGACAACCATGTGTCCAGGTTTATTCTAGTAAAAGATTAAATATTCATTTTATTTTTTAAATTTTTTTTAAAAATTAATTTTTTTTATTTTTGCTGACATGGAGCATCACATCAGTAATTGTCACTGACATGGTCAAAGGGCCTATTTGGCCAGTTTTGTTAGTTTAAAGGCTCAATTAGGTGCAAAAATGTCGTAGGGGCTTAATTGATTTTTTCAAAAAAGTTCGAGGGCCTTTTAAACCATTAAGCCTTTATTTTTTTTATTTATAAAACATAAGCTTTTTATATTATTATTTTAAAAGTGTTTTAAAATAAAGAGAGATGGAGAGAATAAAGAAAAAAGAAAATATGAAAGCAACAAATAATGTACTTTATTGATCAAAGGGATGATTACAATGCTTCATCAGAGTCTTTATTTATAAGCATAAGAAATTAAGAAGTATAAAAGAAGTAAAGATCTAATTCTAATAACTATTAGTATTTAAAGTACATTAAAACTTTATATTGATCATGATGGAAATCCACTTAATAAGATATTCATAACGCTCCCCCTTAGATGTCCATTGGTAGATAATATGCATCGTTAAAACCTTATTAGGAAAAATCTTGTGCGATAAAAACCTAATGAAGGAAAAAGAGTACACAATTTATAATACGCATAATATGCCGCCTCATTAAAAACCTTACTAGGAAAACCCAATGGAACAAAACCTCGATTAAGGGAAAAAGAGTGCAACGCGTATTTACTCCCCTTCATGAAAACATCACATATTTTCTCATATTCTATGTATTCAATCTTGAATACTAATTTTTCAAATGACTATTTGAATATATTTGCTAAGCATTTATATTACCATTCTTTTAAAAGTCATGAGTGAGGGAAATTTGGGGAAATATATTTTGATCTCTTCAAGAGATTCAACAATAATTATAACAAACTTTAAACATGATTCTTTTATAAAAACACAAATAGGTAATTTGGATCATTTTATAATCCTCATTCAACTACTATTCACTAAGTCAAATTTACCACATATATTCAAATTATTTCAATTCATATAAACGAACAATTTCTCGAGAATTTCAATATGCTTCTAACATCCTAAATCCTTTAAGGATTTTAATATAAGCTTTACCATATAGTGATTCATACAAGGTTGTAACAATAACTATTAGACGCAAGTTAAATATTTTATGAATTTTCAATTTAATTATATATCTAAAGGTTATTACATCCACCATAAAGAATATTATATCTTTTCATAATCAATGCCAGGACTTAGCGAAAAACTTTATATTTTTATTCCGCTTTTGCAAAACTACTTCAATTGCACCCTCACTGGCTTTATACATTTAGATATTTGGACTACTGGTTTAAAAACTCCACAAATTTAATTGTACTTGAGTTGCGTCTTTCTATTTTGATCAATTTATTCCATATATATATTTCTCAATAGATTAATTCAAGATCTTCCTATTATTTTATTATTTCAATAATAATATTACATGCAAAATCATTGTCGACCACTTTTATTATTCGATTCCACATTTTCTCGAATTGACATAACTTATTGAGATATCTTATTTTCATTATTTTAAAATTCAGTTTCAGGTACTTGAATCTCTTCTGAAGTTTTACTTATTAGTTATGTCTTGGGTCTTTTTTGGAGCACTAGCATCCACTATATGACCATCTAAAAGAATTTTCATCTTTAGAACCGATCAATCTATTATTTACTCAACTAATTGTCTTACTGGGACTTTAATTCAAATTAAAATATTAGACGGTATATAACACTTGGTTATTCTCATTAAGTTTATAAATACATATAACAGTTAACTTGTAATGAGTTATCCTTATTGAACTTCTAGTTCAAATTATTCTCCCTCTAACTCATTACAAGTTATTATTTCTCTCGCCCCATTGTCGGGAAAACTATCGAATCAAAATTATAATTACAAATCATGTCATAACTGAATCTTGAATACATTCAAAACATTAATAATATAAAGAAACTTGTAATTAATATATATTCCCAACTTTCTTTGAGGATTCACGCATTTTTGTGCGTCATTGTAACACCCCTAACTCGTATCCGTCACCGGAACAGAGTTACGGAGCATTACCGAAACTTTTAAAACATTTACAGATAATTTATATCAATCACCATTCATCCTGCAAAATTATTTGTAACGTCCCTTAAATGGACCCTCGAGGCCTAATATGAACATTAAAATCAAGTCGGGATTTAATCGAAAACTCTAAGAATTTTTCGCGACATTATAAAAATTTTCTAAGTTACAGGGCTCACACGCCCGTGTGGTCCAAGGGACACACCCGTGTGACCTAGGACACGCCCGTGCTGCAGGCCATGTTCAAACCCGTGTAACTCTCTGACTTGTGTACACGGTCGGCCACATGCCCGTGTGCTAAGCCGTATGGTTAATTAAATTCTTCAAAAATAGGTGCAAGTTTTACATGGCCAAGACACATGCCCGTGTTCTAAGCCATGTAGCACACATGGCTGAGACACACGCCCGTGTCTCTGCTCGTGTGTTCAATTCTGAGCATTCTGTTTCTCGAATTAAAAGTGCAGGGGACATACGGCCTAAGCACACGTCTATGTACCAGGCCATGTGTCACACACTGTCTAGACACACGCCCGTGTGTCTACTCGTGCTAAAAAAATGAAGCCATTTCTAGCTTCATTGCTCACCCAAAATTCACACCAATGACCTGCACTCAAACTCACATACAAATACCAACCATTTCAAGCATTCAAATTAAGCAAACTCTATCATTCAACATGGCATATCATTACATGCATACTTGTTTATAACCTTTCCTTAGCATATTCCATATGTTAGGCATAATTTGAACAACCATTTAACATGTATGTAGCTACCATAGTATGACATTACAAGTATATAAAAAACAATCATTACTAGACATTCCAATGGCTAGATTACAAACCACATATTTAAGCCATCTAAGGCCAAGTTAACCTATACATGCCATTATACCAAAATGATTTTACTATATATACCCAAAATAAGCTAGTGGATAGTGTGATGATGCTCCAATGATCTCCAACCTTTGTGAGCTTCCGAGAACTATAAAATAGGGAAAATAAAATCTAGTAAACATTACATGCTTAGTAAGTTTGTATAGTGGAAACTAAACTTACCAATCTCGTTTATTAAATCTAAGCACGCAATATCATGTTTTCCATCAACTTGGCAAAACTGCCTAAACACATGCATTCAATCAAACATGTTAGTCACAAAATTTTCATATACATGAAGTAAACATAGATGAGCTCATCATGCAATATTCTTTCAAGACATTATCATTTCATCTCATAATTCTCTCATCATGCCAAGAGGTTTGTCCATCGAATCATTGAAATTCTGATGGATACTCAAGTAGTACACTCAGGGTGTATAATTCAGTAACCCGTCAATTCTTATTCAAGAGTATCCATTAGGGCATTTAATCAACTCGATCCACATATCGTATTGCAGGATTATCAGTCCAGGCTAAATCCTTAATGTAATGTATGCTCAGAAGAGCTCCATTAGAATTACCAGTCCAGGCTAAATCCTAATTGTAACATATGCTCGAGAGGAATCATATCAGGATTACCTGTTCGAGCTAAATCTTTTCTATAATAAATCAATAGGATTACTCATCCGAGCTAAATCCCGTTAGAAATAAATGCAATCATGCTCGATTAAGTTACACGAACTTACCTCGACACTTGTTCGCGTAAATAATCTACTGATCCTAAACCTTTCATTTTCCTCGATCTAACCTCAAATTTGTGTTGTTCAGATCTATATAAATAACTTTAATTATGAATTTCACACATGTCATATTCATTTGGACTCAATTTATATCCTAGGCAAAATTACCATTTGCCCCCAACTTTTTTATAAATTCCAATTTCATTCCTAGGCTCGGAAAATGAAATTTATGCAATTTACTCCCTACTCCAAGCCTAACCGAAATTTCAACATAAAATTTACAGCACATATTTTCTATAAATTTAAAAAATTTTCATCAATTTTCACAACTTTACATTTTAGTCCCTAAATCATGTTTTCATCAAAAATCACTTTGTAAAAGTTGTTTATCTATTAACAACCTTTCATTTTCTACCATCAATTTTAAATTTTCAGCATATTCATTCTTGACCTAATTTCCATACCTTGATAACTTTTCAAATTGATCCTCCAAATAGATAGATTAATCTATCCCGGTTTCAAAAATATCAAAATTACTAAAAACGGGACAAGAAAACTTACCCAATTAAGCCATTAAAGTTTCTTCTCTCTCTCTTGGGGTTTCCATAGAATTTTGGGAAAGATAATGAGAAAAATAAGATGATATCTTTTATCATCTTTTTGATTAATTAAATATTTTTTAATTTCCAATTTAGTCCTTACCCTTTTTCTAAATTTACATGGATGAGTCATTGAAATATCTACATACTTTTCTTTAATCGTCTAATTACCATATAAGAACCTCCAGTTTTGAATTTCATAGCTATTTAATCCTTCTAGCCACTAGAATTCAACTTTTGCATTTTATGCGACTTAGTCAATCCCGTAATTAAACACATAATCGGTAAAATTTTCTTATCAGAATTTTCACTTGACTTTTTTAACATAATACGGACCATGTAATAAAATTAAAATAAATTTTATTTTCAGATCAGATTTATGGTCCCGAAACCACTTTGTCTGGTTTCACTAAAATTGGGCTGTTACAGTCGTGGTGGAATAATTGAAACATATATGCACATACAAAAATTCAAAGATGAGAAATATTTAGCTCTTGATCAAAAGTCAATTGTAATTGGGAGTATTTATAACCTATTGGCTTGATGTATACAACACATAAATCAACATAATCTCATGTTGAAATTGAAAGTTTAGTTCTCACAAGTAATGGTTTAGACATTAATCAGAGGTGTTTAATCAATAATTTCTCTAAACCATTATGCACAAACTTTTACAAAATTTTTTCAAACTCAATCAATAAAAGATTGAGATATAAACTCATAAGTATTAGCAAGATGAATTGTTTTAATTGCATGATCTAAAATTAATTACTTAAACAAGCAATCTTGCAAACGACATGTTGCAAATTGATAACACATATGTGATTATTTTGTAGATGCATCTACCAAAATCATATAATATCAAAACTATCCACATTAGCCCATGTTCGTTTCAGAAATGCAAGACATTGAATCTTAACTTTAGCTAGTGAGTTTCTAATAATCAATTTTCATTGAGAACAAGCAACATATGAGAATTCTTTTAAATGAAAGAATCTTATGGTTCTTTAATGAATGTCCATATGAATTCTTAATTAATTGTCGCATCATATATGATCCAGGATGGTCTAACTGGTCATGCCAAGTAGTAAATGCATTTGTATTAGTAAACTTCTGGTTTACTTTAACATGTGTTTCAATTGTACAAAATTGTAACAAATTAATAATTTTACTATCATTCCTTTTACTTTGTATCCACATATAAGTGCTATTGTGACATTTACTACTGGAAATTTTTAAATCAATGTGAATATTATAATGTCACTAAGTCAACAAAATAAATATAATTTCCAAATAATTATATGCAATATTTACTTCGGGGAATATGCCAAAATCTTCAAATATCTAAAAAAAAAGTTGCAACTTCATGTGCATCCAACCATAACGAGCTTTAGATAGAATTATCATATTTTATTGCTCTTAAATAGATCCTTCACAGTAAAATATTTTACTTCCAACCCCTTAATGGGGATGATGACAAAAGAAGATCATAAAGATTATAAAATAAATATAAATTAATAACCCAATCATCTCTTTTTCATCCTTTTAAAATAGATATTTATATCAATAGTGATTCATATGAAATATAATATTTTCCTCATTCACAATCTGAATATAAGATCCATTATAAATATCATTTAAAACTAATGGATTAACCATCACAAGATATTAATATATTAGCTCTTCTAGAGCTTTCGACTAATTTTGTACTATCAAATATTAGAATAATATTTGTTTGTTTTAGTACCAAATAAGATAAATACTTTCTATTTATAATGAGAGAATTTATTACTGCATTCTTATATCAATCCTCAAAGAATATTAATAGAAACACAATATTTAGGCATATGCCACATATGTGGCCAATAATCTTTCACATCACATTGATAACATAAGTCATCTTTACCCTTTGAAGAGTTATTTTGAGAACTCTCATTGTTCTCTTATTTATTACTATGTTCCCACTTTTAGTGGTCCATGATTATATCTTTTATTTTCTTTATGTTTGCATTCACTTCAGGGAATGCAAGAAATCTCGTAGGATAGACTTCTAAACGCCTCCATTGATTCTTTATTTCATAATCACCATCGCAAAACATGCGTGGATTTCAAATCAAAATCTATCTATTTATGCTGTCATGATTAGTCTCCAATCACATCCTCAATTACAACAACAATCATGATCTCTATATTTTCATTTTTCATAATTGTTATGTATTGCTACATTCATTTCAGGGAATGAAGCAAAACTAGTAGGAAGAATTTCATAGTTTTTCATTAGTAACTTATTATTTTGCTTAGCCACTAGAAGGTATGAGATCGTTCAAAAATACTGTTAAAGTTATTTCCACAATATTGCTATTGCAGGAGCACATTAGATATTTCAATCATATTGTGTAATGTATTCCTTCGGGGAATATATATAATACAAATACATGAGTATCTCATGTTATTTATATATATGGTTTTAATGTAAAACATAAGAAGGTTTTATTCAACATATATCTTCTTGATCTGAGAAATAATATTATATTTTATAAAACTTTGCATCATAAGGAGCTAAAATATAAGCTCTTAAAGAGCTTTTTATAGTTTGATGCAATATTAGCTCTTTAGGAGCATATAATCATTTTATTGTATAACCTTAATGAATGCTTAATTTATTTTAAATAAAATTTTATTTATTTATATAAAAATAAAATGAATAGGTATAAATAAAACATATATTAAACGTAGCAAATAATAAATTCATGTCACTAACAAATCATTGTGGTTAGATAATATATATTTTATATATCATACCACAACAAAATACAAAATATTATAATATCAAATTAAAATAACTTTACAGCTATAAAAGTTTAAACATAAATATTTTCTAACCTCCACCTCTTATGACATAATTTCATCTCAAATTTTACAATGTTATGAAATTATCACAGATAGGGTGAATATCCTAAAGTTCATAACAAGTAAGTATTTTTACTCAAATTCTGCAACAATCATATATCTTAATCAAAATCAAAATTAAACCAATCAATTCTATTAAAAATGAAAAAATATTTATCTCCACATAAAAATCTCAATAACTAAATGCATGAAGGGTTTTATAAATTCATAGAGATACGGATAGTGAATTATATAAATTAAACTTTTTAATAGAAATCAAATCAAATTTCAAAAAAAGTTGATTAGATTGACTTACGTTACCATGGATGAGAAGTAGTGATTATAAACATCTTTTGTAATGAAGAGAAAGAGATCATCCCCAAACAAATATAAAAAAATAAACTTTGAGAGTGAATCTTATTTCTCGATTTCATATAGATAACGATATCAAATCTTTCACCATTCTTAAGAACAAAAAGTAAAATAAGTTAATCAAAACAATGATAACATATAATGAAAGAAGATGAAAAATAATAATCAAATATGAAAAATTAAATAAAAAAACTTCTTATAAAAACTTTGCATCTTACCGTCAAAGATATTAGAAATCATGGAGGATAAATTTGATCGTCGATAAAAGGAACTATCATTTTGAGCAAGATCGTGCTGATAATGTGTTATAAAATAAAGATAGATGGAGAGAATAAAGAATAAAGAAAATATGAAAACAATAGATAATGCACTTTATTGATAAAAGAGATAAGTACAATGCTTCATCAGAATCTCTATTTATAGGCATAAGAAGTATAAAAGAAGTAGAGATCTACTTCTAATAGTATTTAAATTACATTAAAACTTTATCTTAATAATGATGGACACCCACTTAATAATATATTCATAACAAAAGGATTATTATTTGATATACTGACGGTGGAGTTTTTTTTAACTCCACAAGCGAATAAGAATCTGTCATGTGTTATTAATTGATATTTTAGAAAATAAAAACTAAATAAAAAGCTCAGCCACTAATGTATCAAATAATAATCCTTATTTTAGATTATAAAATATATAAATCCAATTTTTAAATAATATATAAATTTATAAAATTTATTTCACATCTAAAATAAATCTAGATAAATGGTTCTCCTTATTTAAACAAACCTGTATATCCATTTGTCCATATTTATTCTTGACTTACTTTTTAGTCATTTTATATATTTTTAAATTCTTTAATAAAATATCAACTTTTTATACTATTATTTTAAAATTAAAAATATAAATTATATAAATTATTTTAAAAATATATAAATTTATAAAAATATATAAAAATGATTTCACATCCAAAATGAACTTGGTTGTCTAAATTCTAATAAATTTGGACATTCATGTATCCAGATCCATTCTAGAGATGCCTTTTTAGTAATTTCATATTTTTTAATTTCTTTTCTAAGATATCATATTTTTATATTATTATTTTGAAATTAAAAATATACAAAATCTATTTGTAAATATATAAGTTTAATATATATAAATTATTTCACATCCAAAATGAATATGGACAACGAATGTCTAGATTCTTATGAATCTGAACATCACTTTGTCTGAATTCATTCCAAATGTAATTTTAGTAATTTTATATAAAATTAAAATCTAGACAAATGAAAATAATTATAAAATGAATCTGGACAAAAGGTTTCAATGTAAAATAATTGCTATAATCTTTTTTATAAATTCATGTCTTTTTTTAAAAAAATAATTTTTTATTGGAGTTTGCCACGTGTCATGATATGAGGTTGCTACATGTCTTCTTTTTATTGCTTGCCAATGTCGCATCATCAACCTGTAATAACGTTATTGCAGAAGTATCAAAGTGAGTGATAAAATCCTAGTTCAAGTATTTAATTAGGTCCAAAAATAAATTAGAATACCAATTAGGTAATTCGACAAATTTAGGAGGCAAAATATATATTAACCACAAAAACATAACATAAAATATAAGGTTAACATATTATTTGATATCTAAATTTGATTTTAATATCAATTTAATAGTTAATATTTTTTTCACTATATTTAAATTCTCTTCCAGAAGTGAGTAACTAAATCAAATAATGTCAACTTATTTTATGTGGCTTGTTGAATATTTGACGCATGACCTTAACTTTTATAAAAACATTTTTATGTGGCTGGATTAATATTTTCGTCACTTTGATTTTGATTTAATATTTAATATTTTATAATTTTTAATTTTTATAATTTTAATTTTAATTTTAATATATATTATTTTAATTTATAAAAAATCGTATTGTTATTTTTATTTTTTAATAATTTTATACTTTTTTATATTTTGACAATGATGTTATTGTTGTCATATGTCAAAAATTCATTGAGTCACCCGGAAAAGTTAATACCATTTGGTCTAGGTACCAACTTATGTAATGGAAACCAAATATAGGTACTTAATTAAAAAAAAAGGTATCAAATTGCACATTGAAACCAAAATCAGGTGTCAATAGTATATTAATCATAAAATATAATATCTATGCTATTATTAAGTCCTATACTGAGACAATGTTATGAGTTAAATAAGCACCCGCTTAGGCATCCTTTTGGATGGACAGTGAGATTAAAAAAAATTTGTGGTGGTGACATCAATTACTGTAACCGTAAGATTAAGTATTGTAGCGATAAGATTAAAACAAGTGATGAGATAAATATTTAGATTCAATTGCACCGTGACATTGAGGTGAATTATAATGAAAGAGGAAATTAATGTTAAGAATGTTAGAATAATATTTGTATTTGATGAAACCTATAACATAATAAAAAATTCAATAAATAATTAAAGATATTAAAATTACTAAAATATAGATATATTATTTTAAATATTTTGATTAATTAATATATAATTATATTAAATAAATGAAAAATATTAAATATTTAAATCAAAATGATTAAAAAGATAAATTAAAAATAATTACAAAATTTAAAAAGGTTAATAAAACATAAGTTGAAATTTTATAATAAGTGAATAAAGTGAAATTTAAGGCATGAATGAAATGAAACTTCAAAATTTTTTTTGAAGAAATCGACTGAATTTTATAAAGAAAATAAAGCCTAAGCCGAAGCAACTAATTATCCACAAAGTCGGCTTAAAATCCAATAAAACAAACCTGAAATTCTTAAAGGAAACCAGGCCTCAAACAGAATGGCCCAAAAACTGAATAAATCAAACAGATAAAAAAGGAAACCTAATCAAAAAAATTTCAGTCGACAGTAACAGCTGGCCTCCATAAGGTCTTTTTATTTCCTATCATCGACTCAGCTTTAATGGTAGCAGATCTCCACAAATCTTTTAGTCTTCTACTACAGATTTAAAACCTTTCCTTCTCTTTCAATCTGGATGTCTTGGATGCTTCCTCTCCATTGCGCAATGGACAGAGCTAGGAATATCTCCAACCAGGTAATTACCTTCCCCCTTCTTTAATGCCTTTACTGCAACAAAATGAGCAAATGTATTTTCTGATCTAGGAATAAAATGAAAGTTGAGATCTTGAAAATGGATTTTTGTATTTTGAATGTCTCTGATGATTACTCCGATCATCGATATGTCATATTCTGATCTTTGGCATTTTGTAATAACCGTTCTTGAATCTCCTATTATTTGCAAAACATTAAACCCTATAGATTCCTAATATTAAAGCTTGTAACCCTGCATGTGCTTCTATCGCAAATGGAGTTGCAATATTGGAATGGATGACAGATTTAGAGGCCAATATTTCCCCACTTCATTTCGAACAACTAGCCCAGAGGCAGATCTTGAGAATTGTTGATCAAAAGCCACATCAAAGTAAATCGCCACATTCGTTCTCCTTTCATCATACTTAGGATCCATGTTTGCATCTAAGATAAGTGTTTTCTCCTCAACTCCTCTTAATTCTAAAGTGTAACTTAAGATTTGTGATGAGATATCCCTGCTTGTTGAGTGTTTGTTTTCATATATTAACTTATTACGGCTTGCCCAAATTATCCAAAGCCCACAACAAAAAAGGTGACTCTGTTCGTTTGTCCCTTGACTGAAAACCCAGGTTAACTAGTTCCATACGCTGTCAATGTTGCTATGCAGTATCCAAGAAAGCTTTAAAAATCTCCATACTTCTATCTTTGTAGGGCATCGATGGGAGACGTAATTACAATCCTCCTCCTCCTGATGACACCGGGAACAACGAGCATCAGAAACCACTCTTCTTTGCTTCAGATTAACAAAAGTTGGGATGTAATTCCAATATATCCTCTATATTATAATTTTAACTTTCGGGGGGAATCTGTAAATTCCATAACTTTTTGAAGAAAGCTTTAGTTTCAGTTTGTATAATAATAGGATTTAGAGTAGCCTCCTGTAATAGTTTATAGGCATTTCGAACAGAAAAATTACCATAAGGTTCTCCTTTCCAGACTTGGAAATCTTCATGCGTTGAACTCGCCAAAGGAATCTGCATAATCTTTCTAGCGAAATCTGCTCTGAAGGTATTGACAATTAAATCCGCTTTTCACGTTCTATTAACTTCATCAATCAGATCCGATACTAATACAATATTATCATTTCTGTGTTGATACTACAATCTGTCTTCTTCATTGCCCGAAATCCAAAGGTCCGTCCAAACAGAAATTCGATCCCCTTACCTACCCTCTAACATAGTCTTCCGCCCAGAACTCCTTTTGCCAACCAGATGCTCTTCCAGGTAAGTGAAGGTAAGTTTCCTAATTGGGCAGTTAAAAAACTCACATTCGGATATTATTTAGCTTTCAAAACACGAGCTAACAAAGAATCGGGATAATTAATAAGACGTCAACCTTATTTAGCTAATAATGCAATATTGAATTTATCGAGTTTTCAAAAATCGAGACCACCTGCATCTTTTGAAACGCAAATATCCTTCCAAGCACATCAATAAATTCTCTTTTTCCCCTGATTTTTCTGCCACAAAAATTTAGCTATTATACCCTCCAACTCATTGCATAAAGACTTAGAAAGCAAAAAGCAAGCCATAGAATAGGTTGGAATGGATTGTAAAACGACTTTGATAAAAACCTCTTTTCCTCCTTGAGAAAGATACTTAATGCTCTAATTATCAATTCTTTGCTTTAATCTATCCTTCAAATTCTAGAAAGATGCTTTCTTCCTTCTTCCCACCAGATTAGGTAATCCTAAATATCTTTCTGGATTATTTGAGCTGCGAACTCCAAGCACCCTGGTTGTTACCCTTTTTTCCTCTTCCCTCGTATTAGAGCTGAAAAAAATCGTGGATTTTGTGTAATTAACACATTGACCAGAACAGAGTTCATATTCATATAATATCCTCTTTAACGAATTCGCTCCTCTCTCAATGGCCTCTCCAAATAGAATACAATTATCCATAAATAGCAAATGTGAGATCTGTGGTCCGCTTCTACTAGCCCTTACTCCTCGAATTAAATTTCCTTCTGTGGTTAACCTTATAAGACTAGATAACCCTTCTCCACAGAATAAGAACTAGCCCAAAAGGTCACCCTGTCTAAGACCTCTAGAAGGGATGAAATTTTCTCTGATAACACCATTAAAAACCACTGAATATGACACTGTGGTTACACATTTCATTAGCACATCAACCCATTCTGGATCAAAACCCAGTTTCTTTATAATTTTTTCAACAAAACTCCATTCAACCCTATCATACGCTTTACTCATAACTAATTTCACCGCCATAAACCCTTTCTTCCCCACTCTTTTATTCTTCAAAGTATGAAGAATTTCATATGCATATAGAACATTATCGCAAATCAATCTCCCCGGTACAAATGCACTTTGAGCTAAATCAATACATTTATTCATCACATGACAGAGACAATTAGCAATGACTTTAGCCAATAGTTTATAAATCACATTACATAAACTGATTGGCCTAAAATGGGTGATATTCAAAGGATTAGGGATTTTTGGAATTAACACGATATTTGTTTTGTTTATTAAGCTAATGTCCATACCTCTATTCAGTTGATTAAGATAAAATGAGGTAACTTCTTCCCCAATAATTGGCTAGCATTTTTGGTAAAACAACACCGGGAATCCATCCTCACCTGGTGCTTTTGTTGGACCCAATTTTGCTAGTGCCTCGCGAATCTCCTCTTTTGTGTACCTCACCTTCAACCTTAAGTTATCCTCGTCCAAGATGCAATGATTAATTCCTGCCAAAATATGATCGTAATTACCCCTCCTTCCAGCAGAAAACAACTGTTGAAAATACGACTTGGCTATTCCTTCCATTTTCACAATTTCTTCTGTGTCCCTACCATCATCAAATTGCATTCTACTAATAAAATTCCTCTGTCATTTCTGAGTAGCCTGTTTATGAAAAAAAGATGTATTCTTATCTCCATACTTCAGCCAGTTAACTCGTGCCCTCTATTCCCAATAGCGCTCATCTTTTTCAATCTCAAAATTGAGTTGAATTTTCGTGTCAATGAGCTCTGTCAAAGTTTATTCATTTCTTTCATTCTCCACCAGTTTTTCCAGTTTTGAAATTAACACCTCTTTCTTCCCTTTCCTGCTATATTGAATCTTCTCAGCCCATTTCTTCAGACCTCTCTTGAGGCTTTCAAATTTACTCAATAGATCTCCTGTGGTACTTTCCTAAATATTTCTAACCTCTATAGTAAAGGTTTCCTCCAACACCTACCATGCTTCAAATTTAAAACTTCTATTAATTCTCTCCTTATCCTCCCATTTGGTGTTAATAAACAATGGGCAGTGGTCTAAAAAATAATGAGACAAGTGTCGAATATGAAACTTCAGGAACAAAGATAACAAATCATCAGTAGCCACTCCCCTATCCAGACGTTCTTGAATATTTGTTTCTGGCAGATTTCCCCTCTCCCAAGTAAACCATCTTCCGAAAAAACCCATGTACTTTAATTCGCAATCCTCTAAGACCTTACGGAACGCTTCCATTCTGCAACATTACGTAATTGCCATAATAGATTCAACGTTTCTTCTTTATCATGTGAATAGGGAGACCCATAGAAGCCAGTAAACCTCTATTTATTACTTTCGTCTGTATCCTCAATTTTCACATCAATATGACTTTTTGAATAACTTTGAAGCCTGATATTAATATCCTCACGCCAAGCTAAACATAATCCACCTCGAGATCCTGTCGAATCAACATCAATGCCATTGAAAAAACCACATCTTATTCGAACTTCTTCTATCCTTCTCTTATTGATTTTTGTCTTCATAAAGAAGACCAAATAGGGATTATATAACCTCAGCCAATGCCGAAGTCTTTGAAAAATCCGTAACAACCACTATTTAGAATCCCATCTCTACCAAAACTCTTTCAAGCAATTGAGTAAAAATTAATGCCCACGCTTGTGCAGAGATTCGAACATAGGACCCCCAACACACTAACTCCCTTACCACTTGAACCAGTGACTCATTCTAATATGGATTAGTAGACAAATTATTATAAGCCCACTGACAAAAGATAAGGCTTAGATCCCAAAAATAACAAAACTTGGCAAAGGTTAGGCTTGAACCCAAGATCTCTCAAACACTCCCAGAACATTTAACCTCTGAAGCAGATACATATTTATGTTAAATATTTACAGAAACATAAATACATTTTTCAGGGCGTTACAACTCTACCCCCTAAAAGAAATTTTGACCTCAAAATTTACCTGATCAGAACAAATGAGGATACTGCCGGCTTCTCCTCAGAACATTAATGTCACGATCCAGAATATGAACTAGCTACTCCTCAAAGGTCAAATCCGACATAACCTTGATCTCCTTAACAGAAAAAATATGAGAAGGATCAGAACGATACCGCCTCAACATTATGACATGGAGTGGATATGGTCCGACTTCAGAGGTAGCTCCAACTGATAAGCGACCAGTCCCACACGCTTCAAAATCCGATATGGCCCAATAAATCTAGGGCTCAACTTGCCCTTACGACCGAATCTCAAAACCTTCTTCCACGGTGAAACCTTAAAAAAGACAAAGTCCCCCACAGAGTACTCAATATCATGCCTCTTCAGATCTGCATATGATTTTTGTCTATCAAAAGCCGCATGCAGATGATCTTGAATCAGTCGAACTTTATCCTCAGTCTCAGAAACTAACTCAGAACCGAAAATTCGACGTTCGTCCAACACAGTCCAACACAGCGAAGTACGAAACTTACGACCATACAGAGCCTCGTAAGGTGCCATCTGAATGCTAGACTGAAAATTGTTATTGTAGGCAAATTCAACTAGCGACAGATAACCCTCCTAACTACCTCGAAAATTAATCACGCAGCTCCGAAGCATATCCTCTAGTATCTGAATCACCTTCTCAGATTGACCATCGGTCTGAGGATGGAATATAGTACTGAAGTCCAATCTTGAACCTAGAGCCTCATGCAACTTCTTCCAAAATCGAGAAGTGAAGCGAGGATCTCTATAAAAAATGATCGAAATAAGAACCCCATGTAGTCTTATAATCTCTAAAATGTAGAGCTTCACTAGCTTCTGCAAAGAATAGTCCATCCGAACAGGAATGTAGTGAGTAAATTTGATCAATCGATCCACAATGACCTAAGCAGAATCCTTCTTAGTGGGTGTCAAAGGCAACCCACTAACGAAGTCCATCATCACACGCTCACATTTCCATAGGGGAATCTTAACTGGCTATAACAAACACGAAGGCAACTGATGTTCAGCCTTAACTTGCTGACACGTCAAACATCGAACAACAAAATCAGTAACCTTACGCTTCAAACCCAACTACCAGTACAGTTCACAGAGATCCCGATACATCTTATTACCATCGGGATGCATAGCATAAGGGCTACTATGTGCCTCCCTCAGAATTGACTGTCTCAAATTAGAATCATTTGGCACACAAATGTGACTTCGAAAACACAGAACCCCATCACTATTTAACCCAAAATTAGAAGTAATACCACTCTCAATCTAACGGAACCGCACACCTAGAGTCTCATCCACTAATTGCCTATCTCGAATCTGATCATTCCAAGTCGACTTAACTTGCAACTCGACCAAAGACTCCCATCATCAAATAGACTAAGGCGAGCGAACATCACCCTTAAATCAGACATGACTCTATAACTTAGAGCATTGGACAATACATTGGCCTTACTAGGATGATACTCTATAGTGTAGTCATAATTTTTGAGCAGTTCAATCCAACGGCACTGCTTAAGGTTCATCTCCTTCTGAGTTAGGAGATACTTGAGGCTCTTGTGATCAGTGTAGATGGTATACCTCTCACCATACAAATAGTGCCTCCAGATTTTCAACACAAAGACTACCGCAGCCAACTCGAGACCATGCATCGGATAGTTCCCCTCATGAGTCTTAAGCTGCCGAGAAGCATAGGCCACAACCTTACCATCCTGCATCAAAACACACCCTAAATTGACGTGCGATGCATCACTATATACCATAAAATTCTTACCGAATTCGACTGTATTAGAACAGGAGCCTGAGTTAGAACAGACTTGAGCTTCTCGAAGCTCAATTGTTGTGCATTAGTCCAAAAAAATGAAACACCCTTACACAGAAACTTAGTTAAGGGAGCTGCAATTAGACAGAACCCCTCGACAAACCACCGATAATATCCCGTCAGACCCAAAAAATTACAGGTTTTAAACACGTTCTTAGGCTATTTCCAATCTAGCACAGCCTCAATCTTTTGAGGATCAACCCGAATCCCCTTAGCAGAAACTACGTGTCCCAGAAAAGTCACTTCATGCAACCATAACTCACACTTGCTTAACTTAACATAAAGCTTCTTTTCACGTAGAATCTGAAGCAAAACTCTAAGATGTTCATAATGCTCATCCTTGGTCTTAGAGTATACCAGAATATCGTCAATAAAAACCACGACAAACTGATCTAGATAAGGCTGAAACATTTTGTTTATCAGATCCATGAATACGACCGGAGCATTTGTCAAACCAAAAGGCATAACTAGAAACTCGTAATGTCCATATCGAGTCTTAAATGTGGTCTTATAAATATCAGCCTCTTTAAACCTCAACTGATGATACCCAGATCAAAGATCAATCTTGGAGAACACTAAAGCCCCTCGAAACTGATCAAAGAAGTTGTCAATACTTGGAAATGGATACTTATTCTTCACAGTCAACTTACTTAAATGCCGATAACCAATACACATCCTCATGGTCCCATCCTTCTTTTTAACAAAAAAACCAGTGCTCCCCACGGAGACATACTCGGACGGATGAAACCACGGTCCAGAAGTTCTTGCAGTTGAGCCTTAAGTTCTGTAAGCTCCTTCTGTGCCATACGGTAGGGAGTGATGGACACTGGAGATATACCTAGAAGAAGCTCAATCCCAAACTCAACCTCCCAACTAGGAGGTAAACCCGATAAATCCTTAGGAATAACATCCGGAAAATCCCTTACAGTTCTGATATTCCCAACAGAAGAGTCCCCTAGAACCAGAAACACTGATGTAGGCCAAATACGCCTCACACCCTTTCTGAACCAATTTCTCAGCCGCAAGAGCAGAGATCACATTATACAAGTAATCTCGACACTCACCAATCACAACTACCTCATTATCGTCTTTAGTATTCAAAACAACCCTCTTAGTCGTGCAGTCCAAACTAACCCGGTACTTGACTAAGCAATCCATGCCCAAAATTAATTTGAACTCCCCAAACGGAAGCTCCATCAGATCTACCAGAAAAATAATGCCTTGCACCTCTAACGGTACATCCTTAAAAATTTTACTAACCCGAACAGACTGCCCCAACGGACTCAGTACTGTGATCTCACTAGAAGTACTTTCAACAGTAACCCCTAAATTTTCAGATACAGTGTTAGCTACATAGGAGTGAGTAGAACCTACGCCTATCAAAGCAATATATGGTATATTAGAAATTAAGAACGTACCAATGAGTACATTTAGAGTATCTCTGTCCTCTCGGCGTCGAGCAGCATAGACAAGGGTAGGCTACCTTACCTCTATCTGATTAGAAACTCTGTCCGGTACTCTCTGTCCACGGCCCAAGAGACCCACACCTCAGACAAGCCCCAATCCACCTCCAACACTCACCCAGATGATGCCTACCACAATCACCGCATGGCTGCAACCCAACTGGAGCAACAGAAGCCCCCGCTCTACCTGGCCCATCAGTTCTAGCCTTTTTCTTAGGCCTCGGAACAGAACTAAGGGCTCCGAATCCCTTTTATTCTTGCCTTTCTCACGGTCTCTACTTTGGCGCTCCACGCGCTTAACATCCTCAATGATCTTTGCCTTCTCAACTAGAACCGTGAATTTACGCTTTTTCTATGGAGTAATCAGTACCCTCAGATTATCCTTCAGCCCATCCTCAAACCTAACGCACCTTTCATACTCAGACGCCACCATGCCTAGAGCGTAGCGGCTCAACCTCAGAAATTTAGCCTCATACTCAGCCATATATCTGTCCTCTTGCGTGAGATTTATGAACTCACATCTACGAGCATCCTCATAGCTCGCTCCCACATACTTACTCTGAAATGTGGTCTTAAAGAAATCGCAAGTCAAACGATCTGGCTAAGTACCCTTCTCAATCGTTAACCATCGCTGGTATGCTTCGTCGCAAAGAAAAGAGACTGCACCCTTAAATTTCTGCTCGGGAGTACAGTCTAAGTCATTCATAATCCTCTCTGTGGCCTTCAACCAGTACTCAGCCACACTAGGAGCGACTCCAGTGACACTCCTAAATAGCTCAGCTTCATTAGACTGGAGTCGTTCAGTTATCGACCCTCGGCACTAAATCTAAAATAGGGTCCAGCGACCTCTCTCCAAAACCCTCAGCATAGCTTGAGACAGTGCTTCATCCCCAATTGAACAGCTTTGAGACCCAGTCTTAGCAGCAGGTGAAACTGGTGTCTCACTCATATCCAGATGTGCCATACTACCCAATGAGGAAGACTCAGCTCGAGCGCCCTACGACCCCTTCCACGGCCATAAGTACCACGTCCGCGAGTTCCACAAGTGCTCATAGCGTAAATTGAGTTATCTACATTATAAATTTTTATGCATCAGTTCAAATATTTATTAACATATATTTTATGCATAAATTATTAGAAGTTTAGAGATGTTTTTAGAAGTTTCAATCTCTAACTATTTTAGTACAGCCTCGGAAGATACTATCTATAGTATTTTCGAAATAAACTATTTCAGTTTCAGAAATACTTATAGGATCGGCGCCGGAGACTCGGTGAACCACATACTTTCTCAAATCCCTCAAATTATTTGTAAACTAGTTCTTTTGAAACAAAATTTTGGAACCCAAAATCCACAGTCGAGTTTTGCAACTTGGCTCTGATACTACTAAACGTAACACCCCAAACCCAGCCTAGACATTATGGCCGAATCCAGAAGCGTCACAAGGTAGGGGTTTTGAAAACATTAATTAATTAGCTCATTTGCCAAAAACTTATTTAAGCGGAAGCCTTTAAACTGTTATAATTGTAAACGCAATCGTGTTTTTAGGAAAACCTTAGTTTGCAAAAAAACTGTGGTTTTAATAAAGTAATTTTACCAAAGCAAACCAATAGATGAACAAACCAAAAACATATAGTTAAAAACCAAACAGTCCAGAGAGTCCCCAAAAATTACAACTTTCAAATAATTCCAAAAGTTTAATAAAAACCATAAGTGTTAAGGTTATCTTTTTTTTTTCCGATGTAGTGATCACCGTCGTGTCTCAATCGCACCGATCTGCCTATGTCTGTGAATTACCTGATAGAACAAACAAACGGATATGAGTTTACGTAAACTCAGTATGTAACCCAATAGAAATAGACAAGTAATATATAAAATATTTCAGATAATCAGATACAGAATCGGGCTCATGCCCATCTCAGATACAATTACAGATATAGGTGTACAGATCAAATATCATATATGCAAAATCCCTCCCCCATTCTTTATACACCAGCTCCAACCATCCCATCAAACCACATGTGGGGTTAAAAACACCTATCCATCCCTGCACACCACGACATGTATCAAATATAGTGCAGCCAAGCTGCTAGATAATAGAAGATGATCGCCATACAGAACACTTCCTCCATCAATACAAAACCCACCCTACAAACATATACAGAATAAATACATAATATATTCTAGATATACTCAACATGCTATGTACAAATATCAGAATTAACATATATGCATGGCATAATCATACTCAGAACAGATTATCAGTCTATCAGCTTTACAATTTTTGGGGTTTGGCTAGCCCTTACTGACCCTACGGTAGGCCCACAATCAATTGGGACAACTCGTGTGACCCTCTTAGAAATTTCAGAAGTTTGAGCTCACATGCCTGTGTGGGCCCACACGTCCGTGTGGCAGACACACCCAGACTGGTTTCACCCATATGGCCCACACAGCCTGACCCAAGAATCCACACGCCCGTATATCATGCCAGTGTGACCCACATGTTCAGAGTGGCCTAGCCTATGTGGCCCACATGTGTGGCCCACACGGCTACACTCGAGCCATCAGACGGTCGTGTCTTGCGCACGACGATGCCTTTATCGACCACATAATCGTGTCTCACACACGGCCTACCACACGGTTTGTAACGTCCGAACCCAAGACCATCGACAGAGTCGAGCACGAGGTGTTAACGGACTTAATTCATTAATTAAACAGCTCAAACTATTTATTTTAGAACTTCCAGACAAGCTGGTTAACTGCGTCACAGTCGCTTAAAAATTCATATCTCAAGTTACGAAACTCAAAATCCAATAAATTTTCCCTGAAACTAGACTCATATATCTATCAAAAAAATTTTTTCTAGAATTTTTTGTCGGGCCAACTAGTACAGTTTATTAGTTAAAATCTCCCCTGTTTCAGGGTTTGACTACTCTGACCCCTGTGTATTACGAATAAAAAATCTCCCTGTAAAGAGTTTCAATTATTATGCCGTTTGTTTCTAATAAAACTAGACTCAATAAGGAATCTGTACATATAAATCATGACTTCTAATTATCTTTGTAAAATTTTTTGTGAATTTCCAAAGTCAGAACAGGGGATCTAGAAATCGCTCTGGCCCTGTTTTACAAAAATTTAAATATCTCATAAAATGTAACTCATATACCTGTTTTGTTCCATCCATATGAAAATAGACTCATGAAGCTTTAATTCTATATCTCATTCACTATCTAAATCCATTACTACTATTTTTAGTGATTTTCCAAATTCACGTCATTATTGTTGTCCGATACTGTTTTAAAGCTAATTTCACCTTTTTCATGATTTCCATGGAATAACTAGCAGTTAGGCATACATAACACCAAACATGTCCTTGATTAGCCATTCCAACAGCTAATCATTATCAAGCATTTACATACCATTCATCAACCATATCATAAGATCATACACACAAAATGGCTACGATGCTATACATGCCATACTCAAAATGAAATGTCTAGCTATACCAAAATAATCCTTGTAATAGTGTGCCCGGACCTCTGACGTACTTTACGATCCCCGAGTTAGCTTGACAAAACTATAAAAAGAATGAAAATAAAGGGGGTAAGCATTAAGCTTAGTAATTTTGCATGCAAATAAATAACAACATTCATAAGAATTATCTTACTACTTGGCGTGATACTACTTAATGCAACTTCATTAATTGTCATGGACATATTTTAAACTTCTTCACTTACTCACTTACTTAAATACTTACTTAATAAAATTTATTAATACATTTTACTTACCTTTTTCCTTATCAAGCATACATGAACATTATGTACTTACCTTTGCTCTTCTAGCATGAACTTGTCTTACCTTTTTAGTATAACTCATCTTACCTTACCTTACCTTGATATTCTCTTTAAATTTTCCTGTTGAACCACTTGGAATACTAAGGATACACGGGTACCTTACCATTGCCATGACTTGTCATGGTCTTACGTGTTATCCTTTTGAAACTTACCATTGCCATGTCTTGACATGGTCTTACATGGTAGCCTTGCCTTATGAACTCACCAATGCCATGCCTTGGCATGGTCTTACATGGGACCTTTGCCTTATAGTAACTTATCAATGCCATGTCTTGACATGGTCTTACATGATTTCCTTGCCTTAGAAACCTTACCAATTGCCATGCCTTGGCATGGTCTTACACGGTATCCTTAAACCCTAATGTCATGACATTTGTATCCTACACATTCCTAAGGTTCAACCGGGACTTTCTAAAATTACTTCTCCGTCAATTCACGCTTGAGTATTCTTTAAATAATTTCATAAAATAAATATACACATGCTGAAAATTAACAACATTAACATAAAATAATAGAATATTGTATTTATTTACCGCAAACTTACCTCGAAACAAAATACGATCAACTATATCGATTTAGTCCACTATCTTTTTCTTTCCCCGGTCTAACTCCGAATTTTGTTCTTCTTGATCTATAATAAAAAAAATTTAGCTTATTTAATACTCACATTTATTAAAACAGTCCTTGACCCAAACTTTGGCAAAATTACATTTTTGCCCCTAAACTTTTACATATTTACACTTTTCCCCAAGGCTCGGAAATTAAACTTCATCCTATTTTCTTATGTTTTATGACATGATTATCATTTTTCCCTTCTATGACAACATCAAATTCTCACTCTAACATGTACTTATGACTATTAGGTATTTTTACCAATTAAGCCCTTTTACTCGTTTTCACTTAAAACCGAGTAGCACAAGTTGTCTAACATAATTTAAAACCTAATATTCTATCATAAAACACCAAAATACACAAATTTAACCTATGGGTATTTTTCCAAATATGAACCCTAGGTTGAATTATTGCTAGCATAAGCTAAATCGAGCTACTGGGATTTCAAAAACGTAAAGAACATTAAAAACGGGGCTTGGAATCACTTACTATGGAGCTTGGAAGCTTGAAACAAACCCTAGCTATGGAGAACCCTTTAATTTTAATCCTAATGAAGAAGATGGACATATTTTGCCATCTTTTTCCTTTTTTTAATCTTTTAATTACCAAATGACCAAAATACCCTTAATACCTTTCTTTGAAAATTTTCATGTACAAGCCTATTTTTGTCCAAAATTTTAGAAATTGGTCAAATTTATATTTAAGACCTCCTCATTAATATTCTAAAGTAATTTCATACTAAAAACTTCTAGAATGCAAGTTTTGCAAATTATTCGATTTAGTCCCTAAATATCAAATTGGACCCTCTATCGATAAAATTTCTAAACGAAATTTTCACACAATCATGCCATAGACCTTAAAATGATAACAAAATAAATTTTTCTACCTCGAATTTGTGGTTTTGCAACCACTGTTCCGTTTAGGCCCTATTTCAGGATGTTACACGGTTGACCACACCTCCATGTGGCATGACAGTACAATTTTTTGGCTTTTGCCAAAACCTGGTACACACTTGATTCATTTAAAACGCTACAGCAATCCCGAGCCCTCTGAAAACCTAGGAGCAAAAATCTATTGATCACTTAGCAACCAATTTACGAGTTACTACAAAAATCTTGAAACAACGCAAATGACTTACTGTCGACAAACACGAATAACATCATGGTTAGGTTGTCAGATCAAATTTCCTCCACCACCACTTTCTCCTACATAGAAATTTTGCAAGAATTAGACCCCTAACTTCTCGAAAGTACACCACAAAAGAAGAAAATTATACCTTGTAGTTACCAAAAATTAAAACGGGGATAACCCTCTTACCTAAATCCCACAGTGAACACCAAAAGAACGAGTATAACACAATGAACAAAGAAGAAATTACACAGATCATCAAAGAGAAAAGAAAGAGAAAGAACTAACGTCAGGAATTTTTTTGAGAATTTTAGAGGAGAGATAAAAATTCAAAAAAGAAAAATGAACAGATATTATCAGAATCCCCCAAATTCCTCCCCACTATCCCACTAACAACCACTACTTAGAATCTGATCTCTACCGAAACTCTCTCAAGCAACTGAGTAAAAATTAAATCCCACGCTCATACAGGGATTCGCACATAAGACCTCCAACATACTAACTCCCTTACCACTCGAACCAGCAGGCTCATTCTGATATGGATTAGTAGAAAAATTATTATAAGCCCATTGACCAAAGATAAGGCTTGGATCCCAAAAATAACAAAACTTGGCAAAGGTTAGGCTTAAACCCAAGACCTCTCAAACACTCCCAGAACACTTAACTACTAAAGTAGATACTGATTTATGTTAAATATTTATAGAAACATAAATACATTTTCCAGGGCATTACAGAATGTGCGGTAGGTTTCGCTTTTTAAGTTTCGTAAAACTTGGTTTTCTATGGCATCTTTCTGATCTATTAAAAGTTAGGGGGCATTTGGTATGTGAATTCACGGTTTGCAGGATGTTTTGAGGTGGTTTCAGGACCATATGAGAGACCACACAGACGTGTGTTAGTCCACATGGCCATGTGGAATTGAGGATTAAGGTTTTTAGATAAAATTTCATGCCACACGGTCGTGTGGTTGATTTATGGAAATTAGTCAATTTTTACATGGCCGTGTCCCCTGGGCACGCGGGCATGTGTGTTTTGGAATTAGGGATTTAGTGATTTGGTGCCACATGGCCTAGCCACACGGCCATATGGCTAATTTGAGGATTTAAGGATCCCACACGGGCATGTTTTTAGACACACGACCGTGTCTGGGGGTGCACAGACGTGTGAGACTCTCACACAGATGTGTCTGCCTATACACTATTTTAGCAAAAACGGATAGATAGTTACACGACCTGATCACATGGCCATGTCCCTAGGTCACACGGGCGTGTGCCTCCTTTTACCTGGGCGTGTGCCCCTCCACATGGACATGTTGACCCCCACACAGCCTAAGCATTTCCACACGACTGGAGCACATAGTCGTGTGGCCCGACCTCGCCAAATTTTGTTCTTTTTCAAATTAAAGCTTGATTGTAATTCTGTGTAATGCCTTGATAAATTTGTTTTTGTTTCTATAAATCTCTGACACAAATATTTGTCTGCTTTAGTGGTTAAGTGTTCTGGGTGTGTGTGAGAGGTCTCAAGTTCAAGCCATACCTTTGGAAAATTTTAGTTATTTTTAGGTCCAAGCCTTACCCTTGTTGAGTGGGCTTATATTAAATTGCTTATAAATTCATATAAGAATGAGCTTGCTGGTTCGAGTGGTAAGGGGGTTGGTGTGTTGGGGGTCTTGTGTTCGAATCTCTGCGCAAGCGTGAATGATATATTTTTACATGATTGTCTGATGGTGTTTCAGTGGAGTTAAAAGTCTGAGAAGGTTATGATTTAATGGGTTAGTAGGAGAAAATTAAGGAACATGTTATCATATCTTTTATTCTTTTTCCTTTTTATTAATTTTTTTTTCAAAATTTTGGTTTCTTTCCCCAAAATTCTGACGTGATTTCTGCTTCTTACTATATTCTTTCCTTCTATTTCTTTCTATTCAATCTGTGCCCTCATCTGTTTATCTAAAATTCGTATTGCCATTCACGGTGTTCATTAATTGGCTTAGAGAAGGTGGTGAGGTAGCGGTTGTCATTTCAATGGTTTAATTTGATCGTATGGCCATTTTCTACGGTGGTGCTGGTGGTCTCAGGAGTGTTTTTGCATCGAAAATGTACCAGGTGTGTACCTGAAACATAGAAAAATAAGCTTCAGAAAAAGCCGAAAAACCCCTCTATCGACGCCACATGGGCGTATAGTCATCCGTGTAGTTGGCCGTGTGTGAGACACGACAGTATGGTCGATGAAGGCATGGTCATGCCCAAGACACGGTCGTGTGGTGGCCGGAGTGTAGCTGTGTAGGCCACACGAGCTAGGCCAAATGAGGCGTGTGGGCCTACACAATCATTTCATACGGGCGCGTGAATTTTGGGCCAGGCCGTGTGGGCTACACTGGCAAAGGCCAATCTAGGCATATGGGCCACACGGGCAAAGGCCAATCTAGGCGTGTGGGCCATACAGGCAAATCACACGGGCGTGTGGGCCCATAATTTTAAAATTTTCTTTAGGGTTGCTCGGGTTGCTCGATCGACTGTGGGTTTACTATAGGGTCAGTAAGGGCTAGTTAAACCCTGATTTGCATGCTATGATATTCTAATAGACTAATCTGAATAGGGTACTAAATGTATGCCTGACTATATTGATGTATGTATATCTATTATTTGTAAAAAACATGTTGAACATGTTTGATTTGTTATTTCTGTATCTGTATTTGGGGTGGGATATGTATATACGGATGAAGTATTTTGTTCGGTGTTAATTGCCTTTATTTTGCCAGCTTGGCTGCATATTATTTGATATGTGTCTTATTAGCACAATATGGTGTGTAGAGATGGGTGGCTGTTTTTAACCCCACATGATGTGATGGGATGGTCGGAGTTGGTGTGTAGAGGATGGGGGTAGAATTTTGCATATCTGAATCTGAAACTGAATTTGTATCTGTATCTGACTAAGCATATGATTCTGTATGTTTGCATGCTTAATTCTGTTGGGTTACAGACTGAGCTTACATAAACTCACACCTGTTTGTCTGTTTTGTAAGGTAATCTACAGACTTAGGCGGATCGATGCAGCAAAGACTCAGCAGTGACCACTTGAATTAAATTGATAAAAATTAATTATTTATGGGTTATTCATGAATTTGGTTATATTTTAAGAGTTTGTAAATTCTGGGACTTTCTAGACTTTTTGAGTTTTATAACTGTTAGTTTTGGTTTATATGTTGTTAAACTGCATGCTTAAATGAAATGTTTTCCTCTAGAAATGACAATTTATTTGCAAACAAAGGTTTTTTCTAAAACACGATTGCGTTTTCAAATTATAACTATTTTAAGGCTTCCGCTGTAATAAGTTTTGGAAAATGGACTAATTTAACGGTGTTTTCAATTAAAAATGTGAATGTTTTGACGAGACAATTCCATTTTCTAAAACCTTTACATTGTGACATTTTCGAATTTGGCCAAAAGATTTATGCCAAGTTTGGGGTGTTACATTTAGTGGTATCAGGGCCAGGTTGCAAAACTCGGGCTATGAATTTTGGGTTTCAAAATTATACCTCAGAAAGAATTCATTTTCAAATATTTTTTTTGGATAAAATGAGAAAGTATGTGGTACACCGAGTCGCCGGCGCCGATCCTGTAAGTATTTCTGAATTTTTGATAGAAAACTCTGAAAATATTGTAGTTAACACTTTCTAAAACTATACAGAGTAGTTACAGACTGAAGCCTTTGAAAACAATTTTAAACTTTTGACAACTTATGCATAAAACATCTACTAATAAATACTGAAATTGATGCATAAAATTTTAATGTAGACAAAATTTGAAATTTATGATGAGCGCTCATAGAACTCACGGCCGTGGCATTCGTGGTCGTGGTAGAGGCTGTAGGGAGGCTCGAGTTGAGTCTTTCTCTTTGGGTAGTATGCCGCATTTTGATACGAGTGAGACACCAGTTTTGCCTGCTACTGAGACTGGGTCTCAAAGTCACTTGGTTGGGGATGACGCACTGTTTCAAGCTATGCTAAGGGTTTTGGAGAGGGTCGCTGGACCCCATTTCAAAGCTGAGGGCTGAGGTCGGTAACTAAACGACTTCAGTTTAATAGTGCTGAGTTGTTTAGGGGTGTCATTAGAGTCACCCCTAGTGTGGCCGAGTATTGGTTGGAGGCCACCGAGAGGATCATAAATGATCTAGAATATACTCCCAAGCAAAATTTTAAGGGTGAAGTCTCCCTTCTTCGCGATGAGGCTTACTAGTGGTGGTTGACGTTTGAGGAGGGTACTCAGCCGGATTGTTTGAGTTGGGATTTCTTTAAGACCATCTTTTCGAGTAAGTATGTGGAGGCTAGCTATGTGGATGCTCATAGGCGTGAGTTCATGAATCTCATGCAGGGCGATAGATCGGTGGTCGAGTATGAGGCGAAGTTTCTGAGGTTGAGTCGTTACGCTTGAGGAATGGTGGCGTCTGAGTATGAGAGGTGTGTCCACTTTGAGGACGGTCCGAGGGATAATTTGAGGGCTCTGATTACTCTACATAGGAAGTGAGAGTTTGCGGTTTTGGTTGAGAAGGCAAAGATCACTGAAGATGTTAAGCGCGTGGAGCGCCAGAATAGGGATTGAGAGAGAGGTAAGAACAAGAGGGATTTAGAGCCCTCTGGTTCTATTCAGAGGCCTAAGAAAAAGGCCAGACCTGATGGGCCAGTTAGAGTGGGAGCCCCTGTTGCTCCTGCCGAGATTCATCCATGTGAAGATTGTGGTAGGCGCCATCCAGGCGAGTGTTGGAGGAGGATTAGGGCTTGTCTGAGGTGTGGGTCATTAGAGTATTGTATTAGAGAGTTTCCATAGAGGGTTGATCAGATGCAAGCTTCAGGACCAGGTTCTGCGTAGCTTCAGAGGGCAATTCAGCAACCACCTAGGGGCCGTGGACAGGCTAGGGGCTGTGAACAGGCTAGGGGTAGTAACAGTATGAGTCGTGGGCAGAGAGCACCGGGCAGAGGTGCTGATCAGATTGAGATGAGATAGCCTACACTAGTTTATGCTGCACGACGTCGAGAGGATAGATATGCTCCTAATGTCATCACCGGTACATTTCTTATATTTGATGTGCCTTATACAGCTTTGATAGACATAGTTTCTACACACTCCTATGTAGCTAGTACTATATCTGAAACCCTGGGGATTTTCATTGAGAGCACCACTAGTGAGGTTATTGTACTGAGTCCATTGGGGAAGTCTATTCGAGTTAGTAAACTATATAGGGACATTCCATTAGAGGTGCAAGGGGCAGTATTTCTGGTAGATCTAATGGAGCTTCTATTTGGGGAATTTGACTTGATCTTGGGAATGAATTGGTTGGTTAAGCATTGGGTTAGTTTGGATTTTGCAACTAAGAGGGTCGTTCTGAGGACCAAGGATGATATAGAGGTGGTTGTGATTGGTGAGCGTCGAAATTATTTATCTAATGTGATCTCCGCGCTTATGGCCGATAAGTTGGTTAAAAAAAGGGTGTGAGGCTTATCTAGCTTACGTCAGTGATTCTGTTTCTAAGGACTCTTTGGTTGGGGATATCAGAACAGTGAGGGGTTTTACGGATGTCTTTCCTGAGGAGTTACCGGGTTTGCCTCTGAATTGAGAGGTTGAGTTTGTAATTGAGCTCCTTCAGGGTACAACTACGGTGTCTATCGCTTCATACCATATGGCACTGAATGAGCTTACAGAGCTTAAAGCTCAACTGCAAGAGCTACTAGATCGTGGTTTCATCCGTCTTAGTGTGTCTCTATGGGGAGCACCAGTTCTATTTGTTAAGAAGAAGGATGAGACTATGAAGATGTGCATTGGCTATCGACAGTTGAACAAGTTGACTGTAAAGAATAAGTATCCACTTTCGAGGATCGATGACTTGTTTGATCAATTTCGAGAGGCTTCAGTGTTTTCGAAGATTGATCTTCGTTCTGGTTGTCATCAATTGAGGGTTAAGGAGGTGGATGTTCATAAGACAACATTTAGGACTCGTTATGGACATTATGAGTTCCTAGTAATGCCTTTTGGTTTGACTAATACTCCGATGGCATTCATGGATTTAATGAATCGAGTTTTCAGCCATATCTGGATCAATTCATCGTGGTCTTGATTGGCAATATTTTAGTATACTCTAAGACCGAGGATGAACAAGATGAGCACCTTAGAGTAGTGGTCCAGATTCTTCGAGAATAATAGCTCTACGCTAAGTTGAGCAAGTGTGAATTCTGGTTGAGTGAAGTAACTTTTCTAGGGCACGTAGTTTCTGCTGAGGGGATCCATGTTGATCTAAGGAAGATAGAGGCTGTGCTATATTGGAAACAACCTAAGAACATATCTGAGATCTGTAGCTTTCTGGGTTTGGCAGGATATTATCGACAGTTTTTCGAGGGGTTTTCTCTAATTGTAGCTCCCTTGACTAAGCTTCAACGGAAGGGTGTTTCGTTTGTTTAGACTGATGCACAATAATCGAGCTTCAAAAAGCTCAAGTCTATTCTGACTTAGGCTTCTATTCTGATACAGCCTGAATTCGGTAAGGAGTTTATGGTCTACAGTGATGCGTCGCACGTCAGTCTAGGATGTGTGTTGATGCAAAAAGGAAAAGTTATGGCTTATGTGTCTCGTCAGCTTAAGACATACTAAGGAAATTATCTGATGCATGATCTCGAGTTGGCCACTGTGATTTTTACGTTGAAAATCTAGAGGCACTATCTCTATAGTGAGAGGTGTATCATCTACACCGATCACAAGAGTCTCAAGTACCTCCTTACTCAGAAGGAGTTGAATCTTAAGTAGCATCAAAAGATTGAATTGCTTAAGAATTATGACTGCACGATAGAGTACCATCCTGGTAAGGCCAATGTGGTGGCCAGATACTCTAAGTCAAAGGGAGATGTATGATATGAGAATGATGTTCACTCAACTTAGTCTGTTCGATGATGGGAGTCTATTGGCTGAGTTACAAGTTAAGATGACTTGGACTGATCAAATTCGAGTTAAGCAGTTGGGGGATGAGTCTCTAGGTTTATGGTTTCGTCAGATTGAGAGTGGTAGTACTTCAGATTTTGGCTAAATGATGATGGTGTTCTATGTTTTTGAGGTCGAATCTGTGTGCCAAATGATACTGATTTGAGGCAGTCAATTCTGAGGGAGGCGCATAGTAGCCCTTATGTTATGCATCCTGGTGGTAATAAGATGTATCGCGATCTTTGTGAGTTGTACTGGTGGTCAGGTTTGAAGCGTGAGGTTACGAATTTTATGGCTTGATGTCTGATGTGCCAGCAAGTTAAGGTTGAGCACCAATTACCATTGGGTTTGTTGCAGCCAGTTAAGATTCCCTTATGGAAATAGGAACGAGTGACGATGGACTTCGTTAATGGGTTGCCCTTGACACCCACCAAGAAGGATTCTGTTTGGGTCATCGTGGATCAATTGACCAAGTTTGCTCACTTTATTCCTGTTCGGACGGACTATTCTCTGTAGAAGTTAGTGAAGCTCTATATCTCTGAGATTGTGAGACTGCATAGGGTTCCTATTTCAATTATTTCTGATAGAGATCCTCGTTTCACTTCTCGATTCTTGAAGAAGTTGCATGAGGCTCTGGGTTCGAGGTTGGACTTTAATACTGTGTTCCATCCTTAGACCAATGGTTAATTTGAGATGGTGATTCAGATAGTGGAGGACATGCTTCAGAGTTGTGTGATTGATTTCCGAGGTAGTTGAAAGGATTATTTGCCGCTAGTTGAGTTCGCCTATAATAATAGTTTTCAGTCTAGCATCCAGATGACACCTTATGAGGCTTTATATGGTCGTAAGTGTCATACACCGTTATGTTGGACTGAGTTAGGTGAACATCAGGTTTTGGGTCCTGAGTTGGGTGAACGTCAGGTTTTGGGTCCTGAGTTGGTTTCTGAAACCGAAGACAAGGTTAAACTGATTCGGGATCGTCTGAAGGTAGCTTTTGATAGACAAAAATCTTATGCAGAGCTGAAGCTACCCCTAGAGTTAGACCGTATCCACGATGTCTTCCATGTTTCGATGTTGAGGTGATATCAGTTGGATCCATCTCATATTGTCTCTGTTGAGGAGATCGAGGTTAGACCGGACTTAGCTTTTGAGGAGGAATCGGTTTAGATTTTGGATCAAGATGTTAAGGTTTTGAGGAAAAAGTCCATTCCTTTAGTGAAGATTCTGTAGTGGAATCATGGTACCGAGGAGGCCATATGGGAACTTGAGGACTCAATGCGTCAACAATATCCTCATCTGTTTTGATCAGGTAAATTTCGAGGTCAAAATTTCTTTTAGGAGGTAAAGTTGTAAAGCCCTAATAAATTTGTTTTTGTTTCTATAAATATCTGACACAAATATCTATCTGCTTTAGTGGTTAAATGATTTGGGTGTGTGTGAGAGGTCTCAAGTTTAAGCCCTACCTTTGGCAAATTTTGGTTAGTTTTATGTCCAAGCTTTACCCTTATTGAGTGGGTTTATATTAAATCGCTTGTAAATTCATATCAGAATGAGCCTGCTAGTTCAAGTGGTAAGGGGGTTGGTGTGTTAGAAGTCTTGTGTTCGAATCTCTGTTCGAGCGTGGATGATATATTTTTACTTGATTGTCTGATGGTATTTCAGTGGAGTTAAAAGTCTAAAGAGGTTTTGATTTAGTGGGTTAGTAGGGGAAAATTAAGGGATATGTTATCATATCTTTTATTCTTTTTCCTTTTTATTAATTTTCTTTTTCAAAATTTTAGTTTCTTTCCCTAAAATTCTGACGTGATTTCTGCTTCTTACTATATTCTTTCCTTCTGTGTTCTTCATCTTCAATCTGTGCCCTCATCTGTTCATCCAAAATTCGTATTGCAATTCACGGTGTTTGTTAATTGGCTTGGAGAAGGCAGTGAGGCAGGGGTTGTCATTTCAACAGTTTAGTTTGATCGTGTGAGCGTTTTCTACGGTGGTGCTGGTGGTCTCGGGAGTGTTTTCGCATCGAAAATGTACCAGGTGTGTACCCAAAAAGTAGAAAAATCAAGCTTTGGCGAAAAACAAAAAACCCCTCTGTCAACACCACACGGGCGTGTGGTCACTCGTATGGTTGGCCGTGTGTGAGACACAGCGTGTGGTCGACGAAGGCATGGTCGTGCATAAGACACGGTTGTGTGGTGGTCAGAGTGTGGCCGTGTGGGCCACATGGGTATGTTACACGGGCGTGTGGATTTTGGACCAGGCTGTGTGGGCCATACGGGCAAAGGCCAATCTGGGCATGTGGGCCACACGAGCGTGTAGGTCCACTCGGGCAAATCACACGGGTATGTGGGCCCATAATTTTTAAATTTTCCCTAGAGTTACACGGGTCACTCCGATCGACTGTAGGCTTACTGTAGGGTCGGTAAGGGTTAGTTAAACCCTGATTTGCATGCTATGATATTCTAATAGACTGATCTGAGTAGGGTACTAAATGTATGCCTGACTATACTATTGTATGTATATTCGTTATTTGTAAAAAGCATGTTGAGCATGTTTGATTTGTTATATCTGTATTTGAATTTCTGTATCTGTATTTAGGGTGGGATATGTATATGTTGAGGAAGTATTTTGTTCTACGTTAATCACCTTTATTTTGGCAGCTTGGCTGCATATTATCTGATATGTGTCTCATTGGCACAATGTGGTGTATAGGGATGGGTGGGTGTTTTTAACCCCACATGGTGTGATGGGATGGTCAGAGTTGGTGTGTATAGGATGGGAGGTAGGATTTTACATATCTGAATCTAAAACTGAATTTGTATCTGTATCTGACTAAGTATATGATTCTGTATGTTTACATGCTTAATTCTGTTGGGTTACACATTGAGTTTACGTAAACTCACACCTGTTTGTCTGTTTTGTCAAGAAATCCACAGACTTAGACGGATCGGTGTAGCAGAGACTCAGCGGTGACCACTTGAACGTAAATTGATAAAACTTAATTATTTATGGGTTATTTATGAATTTGTTTATATTTTGAGAGTTTGTAAATTCTGGGACTTTCTAGACTTTTTAGGTTTTATAATTGCTGGTTTTGGTTTATATGTTGTTAAATTGCATGCTTAAACGAAATGTTTTCTTCTAAAAATGACAATTTATTTACAAACAAAGGTTTTTTTTCTAAAACACGACTGCGTTTTCAAATTATAACTGTTTTAAGGCTTCCGCTGTAATAAGTTTTGGCAAATGGACTAATTTAACAGTGTTTTCAATTAAAAATGTGACTGTTCTGACGAGACAATTCCGTTTTCCAAAACCCCTACCTTGTGACATTTTCGGATTTGGCCAAAACATTTAGCCCAGGTTTAGGGTGTTACATTCTGTGTGTTCCGACTTCTAGATAAGTCTTAGCAAGAGTGATTGGGAATTTGATTCGGCCTAGACTGGTTTGTTTTTTTTATAGATATACCTTTATTTAAGCAGATTTTTTGATTGTTACTTGAGGTTACTATGCAATTGAATCTGAATTAGGGTAAATGAATGTACGCATTTCTAGTTCTGAGTGATTGGTGTGTGAGTGGTTGTGTCTGGTGTGCTTTCTGTGACTGCACGAGAATTCTATAATTGATTGACTAGAGTGAGTTTCTGTGTCTGAATGATTGTCTGGAAATTTTTTATATTGATTATTTACGCCTATCTGCATACATACATTTGCATATAACTTTTGGGGTTTGGTTGTGAAGAGAAGGAAAACTGTTCTGATCTAGCAGTTTAAACTACAACATGTCTGTACAACGGTTTACCACATTGCACTGTATTGCATATATACTAGCCTTGCTGCATATTATTATATGAGTGGCTTAGTCCACGTACATGGTGTGTAGGGTTGGATGGGCCTTTCGAGGTCCTAGTGGTGTGTTTTGTTGGATGAGCTTAAATAGCTCTTTTGGGGTGTGATCGGGGGACAGTGAGGTGTTTTAGCTAGATGGGTGGTTTTTTTATCACTTGACTGCATTCATACGCATCTGTTTGAGTGTTTAGGGTGCAAGATTATTTGACTGTATTCTGTCTGACTGAATAACATTTGTGTCTGAGTGTTTGTGTGTGACATGGTGTATTTGAATAGTTACGTTCTATTGGGACGTTGGTTCCAAGTTTACTTTCTGATCCTGTGTATTTCTGTAAGCATGTTTTGCTAATGAATTGAGTTCCGTAATTCTGTTATTAGTCATGTGTCGAACTCACACTGAGCTCGTGTAGCTCACCCCTTTTAGTGTTTTCCCCTTTTAGGTACATTTACCTGTTCTAGTGTTGGACTCTGTATATGGAGGTCTCGAAAGCGTCACGTTTTTAAAACTGGTTAATAAAGTGTTTTCTGTAAATTTGAGTTTTATGTAAACGATTTTGGACTATAAGTTCTATTCTAAATATTGTTTGTTTTTTGGGTTGTTAAACTAAAATTTCCCACGATCACTTCAGTGATCAATGTAACTTTAAAATTTAGTCTAAATTTAGTCTAACTTATAGGCTGGGTTTTGGGGTGTTACATTACCTATTTCCACTACCAAATTACACTAAAGGACTAAATTTTAAATTCAAACATAATGGAAAGACCAAATCCATTATTTTTCCTTTCTGGTGATGAAAGAATAGTAGTAAGGGGTTAATCTATGGAGATTAAATCTGTACAATACTGGTGCCGCCGATTAACCAGGTGGCACCCATAATTTTTTTTTTAAAAAGTTGATGTGATCAATGGTTGGGGAGAGGGATGCCATCGGTTGGTTAGGCAACACCGATTTTTTATTGTAACTTCTTCCTAAATTCATAAATATTAATGATTTTATCCCATAGTATTTATTTAACATTTTATATTATTTGGGTAAAAACCCCGTACATTTAGGTCTATTTTCTCCATATTGTACTCTTGTTTGTTTACTCATTTAATGAAAAGTTGAAGTCTCATTTGATTGTGATTTTTATCCTCTTTGGAGGAGTTTTTCACGTAAAATTTGTGTTCAATCTTCTCTACCTTTTCTATTTTGTTGTTTATACGGGTCAATCCCCAAAATATTCAAAATAGATGGAAAAATTAACGTCTATTAATTTTGCTGATGTGGCATCCATGTGACAATCCACGCCTCGAGCGTAGCGGCTCACCTTAAAAACTTGGCTTCATACTCGGCCACAGATCTATCACCTTGCGTGAGATTCATGAACTCATGTCTACGAGCATCCACATAACTCGCCTTCATATACTTACTTTGAAAGGTGGTATTAAAGAATTCCCAATTTAGTCAATCAGGCTGAGTACCCTCCTCAACTGTCACACACCACTGATAAGCCTCATCGCGAAGCAAAGAGATTGCACCCTTCAATTTCTGCTCGTGAGTGCAGTCCAGATCATTCATGATCGTCTCAGTAGCCTCCAACCAATACTCAGCTACATTAGGGGTGACTCTAGCGACACCCCTAAACAACTCAACACAATTGGAACGAAGTCGTTCAGTTACTGACCCTCGGCCTCAGCTCTAGAATGGGGTCTAGCGACCCTCTCCAAGATCCTCAGCATGGCTTGGGACAGTGCGTCATCCCTAGTCGAGCAACTTTGAGACCCAGTCTAAGTAGCAGGCGAAACTGGTGTCTCACTCGTATCCAAATTTGACATACTACCAAGAAAGGAATACTCAGCTCGAGCCCCCTACGGCCTCTATCGCAGCCTCGAATACCACGTTCGTGAGTTCCACGAGTGCTCATCGTATAATTTGTGTTTCATCTACATTATAAAATTTTATGCATCAGTTCCAGTATTTATTAACAGATGTTTTATGTATAAATTATCAGAAGTTCAGCACCGTTTTCAGAGGTTTCAGTCTCTAGCTAACTCAGTACAATTTCAGAACATATTAACTACAGTGTTTCAGAGCAGTCCTAACTAAATTTTAGAAATACTTACAAGATCGGCACCAGAGACTCGGTGTACCATATACTTTCTAAAATTTTAAATTATTTAAGAACCAATTCTTTTTGAAACACAATTTTGAAGCCCAAAATTCACAGTCGTGTTTTGTAACATGGCTCTGATACCACTAAATATAGCACCCCAAACCCGGCCTAAACGTTATGACCGAATCCGGTGATGTCACAAGGATTGAGTTTTGAAAACAGTGTTGTTTCGATAGATCATCCAAGTTTTATAACTATTACTGAAAATGTTATTTAATTAATTCATTTACCAAAACAATGTTTACAGTGGAGGTTTTTAAAACTGTTATATTTTGAAAGTTCAGTTCACACTTTTAGAAACACCTTTAAAATCGTAAAACCGTAATTTTAGTCAAACGTCGCCGTAAAAGTTAAAACATAACCAAAACCAAATAAAAATTTAAACAGTCCAAAGAGTCCAACAATTACAAAACTCCTAGAAATAATCTGAAATTAAATAAAACCATTGTTTAAAGTCAATTCACAAACTTGTGGTCCCGTGAGACTTCGTTGCACCGATTCGCCTAAGTCTGTGGATTACTTGACAAAATAGACGGACAGGTGTGAGTTTACGTAAACTCAGTGTGTAACCTAATAGAATTAAGCATGCAAACGTATAGATTTATAAATACAGTCAGAAGCAGATACAGTTCTAGGTTCAGAATCAGATCCAGAAGCAGACATGTATAAATCCTACCCCCATCCTCTACACACCATCTCCGACCATCCCATCACACTATGTGGGGTTAAAAACACCCACCTATCCCTACACACTAACTTGTGCCATTAAGACACATATCAGAATATATGCAGCATGCTACCATAGTATAGGCGATTAACGCCGATCAGAATACCTCCTCCTCAAATACAAATCCAACCCAAAATCAGATATAGAAAATCAGATATAGAATTATCAAATTAAACATGCTCGACGTGATTTTAAATAAATAACAGATATACATATGGCAGTACAGTCAGGCATACATTTAGTATCCTACTCAAATCAGTCTATCAAAATATCATACCATTCACAATAGAGTTTAAATAGCCCTTATCGACCCTATAATAGGCCCACAGTTGATCGAAGTAACCCATGCAACCCTAGGAAAAATTTTAGAATTATGGGCCCACATGCCTGTGTGGCCCACACGTCCAGATTGGCCTTTACCCCTGTGGCCCACACGGCCTGGCCCAAAAGTCTACACGTCCATGTGACTTGCCTGTGTGGGCCCACACACTCAACTTGGCCACACTCGTGTAGCCCATATGGCCACACTCGAGCCACCACACAGCTGTGTGCTGCGTACAGCCATGCCTTCATCAACTACACGGTCGTGTCTCGTATACAGCCATCTACAAGGGCGACCACAAGCCCGTGAGGCATCAAAAGATTCGTTTTTTAGCTTTTTTTCGAAACCATATTCTCTGTATTTTGGGTATACACCTGGTATGATTTGCATGCGGAAACACTCTCGAACCACACAACACCTAAGATTGACCAACATAAACACCAATTTAGATGCTTAAAACTGAACTAAAGCCGAACACATAACAAGCCATTAATCTATTGAGTAACCATCGAAAAATGGTAATTCCAACAAAACTAAGTTCTCGACAAGTGATTCCGAGTCCCTGAATCTTCCCTAAAATGACATACGACACCCATCAATATTGAATTAATGAGCGAAACAAAACCACCTTACCCAAACTTACCGAACTAAATCGCGAATAGAATTGACTAGAAAGGTGCCACAATTACCACAACATCAATCAGTCAACATCCCACCGATCAATTAAGAATACAACTAGAAGAATAGAGAAGAAAACAAAGGAAAGAAAAAAAACGCAGAGTGTAACGCCCCAAATTTTATGTTTCAACTTTGGCGATTTATTAACACAACCATGTATCTGCTTCAGTGGTTAAGTGTTCTGGGTGTGTGTGAGAGGTCCCAAGTTCAAGTTCTAGCTTGGCTATTTTGGTACTTTTCTAAATTAAGCTTGATACTTGAGCAATGGGCTCATATTTAAGTATTTGTAATTTCATATTAGAATGGGCTGCTGGTCTGGTGGTTAAGTGTAGTGTGGGTTGGCTGGATGTCCTGTGCTCGAAACTCCGCCAAACTATAATGTTAATCTTTTTGTTCGGTTGTGGGTTAGACTTTCAGTTGTAGTTGGTTTCTGAGTAGTGGGTGGTTGAGGATGAGTGTTTAGTGGGGATTAGGCAAAGTAATTTTTGGGCTATTTATGCCCTGAATCCCTCCGCCTTTCTGGATTGTTCTGATTTAATCCTTTTTCACTTTTTATTTTTTAAATTAGACCATTAAATTTGTTGCGCGTTTCAAATTAATCCCTGACTCATTGACACGCCGATGGTGGACGCATGTCCAGATTTCGGGCTATTTGTCGAATCGGCCCCTGATAATTTAAGCGCGCTTCATTTCAATCCATAATAGTCTTTTCTATTATTTACGACTTGCCTCAAGTTTCAGCATTAAGCTTTAATTTAGTCCTTTTTGTTATTTTTAACTATTTCATTATTAAATTAGTTAGTTTAATATTTCTGTTATTATTATCACATTACTATATTGTTAATTTTGCATTTGTCATCATTATTATTATATTTCATTTATATTTATTTGCCTTAAATGATTCATATATATACATTTATTTTATCATTCATTTTTATATATATATCCTCATAAATAATTTTAAAGCCCTAGGTTTTTTTGCATTTATATTTATTATTATCATCACTCATCTTATTGTTTATGCTTGTTAATATTATGGTTTGCTAATATCAATGCTATGTGTGTTATATGTTATTATGCATGTTATGTCATTGCTATCGCAAATGTATATTGCACTATCATTTAGCCATGTATGACCCTTCTTGCGTTCTAAACGACTTCGTTTTGAACATAATCAAATAAAATATGCATGTATCATTTCAAACGTTTCATTAATGTTTTACCCAAATTCAAAATAAGGGGAAAATAAAAAAATCGGTCATATCTTGCGTTTTGGAAAAAACAAGAAAATCGTGTCCTAACTTACGGGGTTTCGATTCTCTTGTTAAACCAAGCTAGTCGAATATTTCTTTTAATTTCAAAATACTTGATTTTAAATAAAAATAAAGGCAATACTCTGTATTTGGAAATTCGAGATATCGTGCCCTAACGTACTGGGTTTCGATTTTTCTCGTTTAACCCAAATGATCAAATATCCTTTTAAAATTAAAATGCATGAATTTTGAAAATCAAAGACAAGTTTATTCTCGAGGGTTTAAAATGTCGTGTCCTAATGTACTGGATATGACATTTTATTACTTCAGGATAAGAAAATCTTTAGCATCCGCTTCGATTTATCTAACCATTTTTGTTTAATTAATATTAATAAAAGGAGGATCGTATTTTAGATTCTTTACGGATTTTTAATTTTTGACATTAAGACATTAATTAATCAATTGGGTACCAATTTTGGGCGTTACAAGGGTGCTAATCCTTCCTCGTATGTAACCGACTCCTGAACCCATTTTCTTGAATTTTGTATATCAAAATTGTCGTTTCGATAAATCAAAATATTTTATTAAAACGATCAATCATAAGGTGACCCGATCACACCTTATAAAAAGGATTGGTGGCGACTCCCATTTTTTTTATTTTCAAAATCAGGTTAACCCTTTTTCAAAAAAAAAATGGTTTCGACATTCCAAATTATTTTTTCAAGAAAATTCTCTAAATGAACAATTCTCATGAACACCTAATTTAATTCCATATTGAATAAATCGAATCAATTAAATTACTTCCAAAGTCGTAGAATTTTCTTCTGATTCAAATGCAGTCTGATCGAGCATTTGTTGAGCTAGCGGAGGGAGCAATCAGACATATACAATTAGGCTCTAATGATTGCAATTACGTCTAGAAGCATCGTTTCGATAATTCGCAATTCATTAATCATGGAGTCAATCTACAAGAAGTACCACGATTGAAAACTCCTTATTGTATACTATTTACGAAAGCAATTCATCCAACTACTTTGTCCAATGACCTCGTCATGTGTGTGTTACCCTTATATGATATCCTTGATTCCTTTGAGTTAAATATATTCACTCAATGCAATCCTAATTTATCTCATTTTCACCATTATGTCTTCTTAATAATTAACATGATTAATATCAACAAATGACTGTGATAAATTGCTCATTCGAGAATAAGTAACCCATGGTCATGTTCCATATTTATCAATCCATACAATGCCAATGAGAGGATATCATTAACTTTTTAATTAAGCTATGAATTCTACTGTTTCTAGTAAAGCCATGCCATACACAAGTCATGTACTCAATATACAAGCTATGGGCTTGATCATCTTTAGAGCATAAGCCACTATTTATATCAAAGCATATGAGTTACATACGCATGGTCAGTGACTAACTCAGGATTTAGGTAAATCACACCATGAATGTCACAAGTGAATTACTTCACAAACAGATTCAAAATTAATTCATCTTGGGTCTAGTCCAATGTATCATTCTACCAATGAATAAATATATGTCTCTACTCGTGGAGTCAACTGCTCCGATAGCCAAGACTAGTCATCTCCCCAATTGGAATTGTAGACGACATAATAATCATTCTCAGTATTTGAATCAAATGCTCACCTTGATTATTTTACAAGATTACAGACTCATTTAGATTATCTACTGAAGTAAGTTGTCTTTTTCGCAATGTAAACATTCTTTACAATGCCATTGATCTTTAGTTTGAACTTTAGATAATCAATGAGCTAATATTTGCTTGTCACAATTTCACTATGCATGCAAAATATAAAAGACATAAATACAAAAGACATAATAGTGAAATGTGAACTTAACTTTATTTATTCATTGTTCAAATAAATAGAAAATAGTTACATGTTTACTACAATATAGGCACATTTCCCAAAAATTTCCTACTGGCCCTAGTGAAGAAAATGTGTCATGTTTCGTATTCCTATATCCCCGACGTGTTTGTTAAAACTTCTAGTTACAAGATTCTTAGTAAACAGATCCGCAAGGTTACTTTCAGAAGCTATTTTTATCACATCTACAATTTCTTCGACTACTGCCTCTCGTATGAAGTGATACTTCCGATCAATGTGTTTTGTCCTTTTGTGACTTCTCACTTCCTTGGTATTTGCTATTGCAGCACTATTATCAGAATACAATGTTATAGCTTTTTTCATACTAGGAATAATTTCATATTCGATTAAGAACTTTCAAAGCCATTTTGCTTCTTTCGTTGCCTCAGAAGTAGCCACATACTCGGTCTCTATAGTAAAGTCAGCAGTGCAAGTTTGTTTTACACTTCTCCATACTATGGATCATGGCCTAGAATGAATACATTTCCCAATATCAATTTCTTTGAATCTTTATAAGTTTGGAAGTTTGAGTCTGTGTAACCAACAGGAGTAAGGTCCGCCCCAAAATGCACAAGCATATAATTCCTAGTTCTTTTAAGATACCTTAATATATGCTTTATAGCTTGCTAATGCTTGAGACCTGGATTCACCTGATATCGATTAACCATTCCTATTACGAAACCAATATCTGGACATGTGCAAAGCATCGTATACATAAGGCTTCCAACTACCGAAACATATGGAACCTTACTCATATGCTCTCGTTCTTCCACTATCTTAGGACAATCATCTAAAGGAAGAAGAAAACCTGATGCAGTCGCCTAAACACCTGACTTTGCATCGGTTATTGTAAAATGTTCTAGTACTTTATCGATGTATGAAGCTTGAGATAGTGCTATTGTTTTATTCTTTTGATTCTTAAAGATTCGAATTCCAATAATATAACTAGCTTTACCTAAGTCCTTTTTGCTAAACTGTTGAGCTAACCATAGTTTAACCGATGATAATTCTCCTACATCATTTCTGATAAGAAGAATATCATTGACATGCAAAATGAGGAAGACCATCTTTTTGTCCTTTATATGCTTATAAACATAAAGTTCATCAGCATTTTGCTCAAATCCAAAAGTCTTGATTGTTTGATCAAATCTTTTATTCCATGAGCGGGACGCCTGCTTAAGTCTATAAATGGATCTTAGTAGTTTGCAAACTTTTCGCTCCTTTTCGTTGACAATATAGCCAGTGGGTTGAGCTATGTAAATGGTCTCATTAAGATAGCTATTCAAGAAAGTTGTCTTGAAATCTATTTGCTAGATCTCATAATCAAAAGTAGCGACAATGGATAAGAGTATGTTGATAGACTTGAACATGACTACCAAAGAAAAGGTCTCATCGTAATCGATGGATTCTTTCTGTGTGTAGCCTTTCCTTACAAGTCTAGTTTTGTGTGTTTCCACTTTCCCTTTTGCATTTCTCTTCTTCTTGTAAATCCACTTACACCCTATAGGTTTAATCCCAATCGGTAAGCCTACAAATTTCTACACCGTATTGGATTTCATAGAATCCATCTTGACATCCATGGCCTGTTTCTAGAGCTTGGAATCAACGTCCTACATAGCCTCCTCGTAAGTGAGTGGAACATCATCCTTATTATTGGCTTCTATATTATAAATGCTACCGTCATAAATAAAGAAGTCCAATTTCTTCGAAACTTTCCCACTACAATAGATTCCCCTATGCTGTTGATTGTTTGCAGGTCTTTCTACAATTTTCTCGAGAATTAAACACGGTTATTATTCTACCACTCTCGAAAGTATCTTGAGTACTATTTTACTTCGAGGCTTAAAGTTATCCATGTAGTTTTCCTCAAAAAAAGTAGCGTGAGTAGAAACTTTAATCATATTATCTTTCAAATTGTAGAATAATCCTCCTTTTGTTCTTTTTGGATATCCTAAAAACATGTAAAATTCTGTCCGTGCATCCAACTTCTTTGCATCCTTATCCATAATGTTTGCTAGACAACCCCATATTCTAAAGTGATTTAAAGTAGGTTTCTGTCAATGCCACAGTTCATAAGGTGTATGAAGACTTGGTTGACTCATCATTCAAAATATAGTAAGCTGTTTGTATTGCATATCCCTAGAAAAAAGCAAGGAGTTGTGAATAGCTTAACATTGAACGAACCATGTCAAGAAAGATTCTATTCCTTCTCTCAGTTATGCCATTCTGCTGTGGAGTGCCTAACATAGTCAATTAGGATAAAATTTCATTCTCTATGAGGTATCCTAAGAACTCATCAGACAAATATTCCCCACCTCAGTTAGATCGAAGATTATTTATGGATAAACCTAATTGCTTTTCCACTTCCACACAAAACTCTCAAAATTTATCAAAGGTTTCGCTTTTGCGGTGCATTAGATACATATATCCATATCGAGAATAGTCATCGATAAAAGTCACGTAATAATCGTAATTTCCTTAGACACTGATGCTTATTGAACCACATAAATCACTGTGCAAAAGTTCTAAAGGTTGGTTAGCCCTGTACCTTTCACATTAAAAGACCTCTTAGTTATTTTACCTTTTATGCAAGATTCACATTGTGGAAGACTAACTTCCTTAAGCATACTTAAGGGATCATCTTTCACGAGTCTAGTGATTCTTTCTCGGTTAATATGACCAAATCTTAAGTGCCATAGGTATCCCTCATTAGAGTGAGAAGTTTCAAGCTTTTTATTCACTATTTCTGTTTGAAACATTGAATAGTTATTTGGTTTGATAAAGTAGAGACTGTTTTCCATCCATCCATTACAGATTAAAAGAACGATTTCTGTTAATAGCAATCCCTTTATTGAATGTCACGGTATAACTGTCATAAAATAAACATACTACAAAAATTAAATTCCTCTTAAAATGAGGTACATAAAACACGTTCTTTAAAATAATCTTTCTAAAATTATCGAAGTGTAAAATAACTTCTCCCACTGCTTCGATTGAAACATAGCTCCCATCTTCGGTCTGCAATGAGAGGCTCCTGTCATGCAGATTTCTCATTTCGCTGAACCCCTATAAAGAAACACATACATGGTTAGTGGCTCCAGAATCAATAACCTAGTTGTCAACTGATTCTTCCACTAAACAAGCTTCAACCACAAAGAGTTTCATACCTTTGCCCTTTTTGGCTAGGTAATCCAAATACTTCTTATTGTTTGATCTGAAATGCTCTTTCCTGTTGTAGAAGAAACATTTGATCTTTTTAGGATTTTTTGACTTCTTAGCCTTTTTCCTATCTACACGAGGTGGAACTGAAGACTTAGTCAGTTTCTTCCTTCCCTTAGATTTTTTTCCCTTTAGAGGACGAGGGGATCATAGCTAAGTTTGCCTCAAGTTTCTCCTGAATTTGTTTATGAGCTGAGTCAAGGTAAGTGTCTTGTTCCCCAATTTGTAAGTGGTCCTAAAACCAGCAAACTCATTGGTTAAGAATTTGAACACTATTTCAATCTACGTGTCCATGTCTAGTTCAACCCCATTGTCCTCTGCTTCCACAAAGAATTCCATAAGGTTAAGTATAAGTTTTTTAATCGGAGTGTCAGTTTTTTATTGAGAATTCATAAAATTTGTAATAGCAGATTGTAGAGCCAATGCGACTTGGCTTCCGAGTAAATCCTCTAAATTTGTCATGATCTCTTTGGCAGTATGAAAATTCTCGTGTTGCTTTTGCAACACACTACTCATGCTTGCTAACATTTAACATCGAACAATTGAGTCAGAATCTCTCCAGTGATTTCTAGCTTTGGACTGAGCTTCAAGCGGGCATTTGACGTTAAGAACGAATTTTTTTGTTTCTCACAATTGAGAACTATCAGCAAGTTCTATTTCCATTCTCAAAAGTTATCCCCATTTAATTTATTCTCAATAAGAATGCTAATAAGAGGAATAGGAGATATATTTGAACTGAAAAAAATAAAGATTCACTAATTACTATCTTTGTATTAATCAAATATTTTTCATTTCATCAACATATCAAGAATGCAATATGATGCATGCGTCTTGTATTAAAACCTTGAAAAAAAATTTGTTGCTATGATCATTCTCACACCCATCAACCATGTTGCCTTGGGGGTCCCAGAGGTCCCGTGATTAACTAGCAAGAATATGAATTACATCCAATTAGTTCGTGAATATTAATTCTCAAGATTCCACATGAACTAACACCTGCGTAATGTTTGACCATCATATCTAGCTTAAATATCATTTCTGGGGAAACTATTTAATAATAGATGATCTTGAGTGTGTAACCATTGACTCAACACCCATCATGAACATTCTTTCATTTGTGAGTCATCTTGGGATAATCTCTCTGAAAGTCATGTATGGCTAGTTATCCTTAAAATAAAATCTCATCTAATGAACCCACATGACAAAGTTTACCTTGGGGTACGGCCAGGGTCGGACCCGGCTCAAAACTTTATCATGCTATCACTTAGGGACCATCAATAGAGGCCATAGGTCTTGTTCAAGGACCTTCTCCCATTCAATATTTTAAAACATGAAAGGTTTTTTTTTATCCTAAATTTCAAGAATGATTATATAACCTAATCTAAATGACATGCTTCCAATATATGCATGGCATGCTATGACAATTTTATAATATCCATTCATAAAAATCAATCAATCTTAAAACAAATAATTTTGATTCTCCACAATTTTTTTAAGGGAAAAATCAAAGAAGTGAATGAGAATCATGCACCAGGTAAGGTCCTAGGAAAGGGAGGGTAGTCAAATTTGATCACTTAAAATCCAAGCCTTTCCTAGCCAGAGCGAATCCTAGAAATACTGTAACATCCCGAAATAGGGCTTAAACAGAATAGTGGTTGCGAAACCATGAATTCGAGGTCAAAAAAACTTATTCCGATTAAGTTTTAAGGTTTATTCATTGATTGAATAATTGTGTGAAAATTTTGTGAAAATTTTTTATGTATAAGTGCCTAATTTGATAATTAGGACTAAATTGTAAAATTAGCAAAATGTGTGTTCTAGGTAATAAAAAGGATTTAATTGAAATGGGTTCTTAAAGTGGAGGTCTTTATTTAGTAATTAGACCATTACATTTAAGTTTGGACAAAAATGGGAAAGAATAGGACAAATTTGAAAGAAAAGCCTTTAAGGGAATTTTGGTCATTTAGTAATTAAAAGAATTAAAAAGGGAAAATAAAGCCAAAATTGGTCCATCTTCTTCATAGAGTCGAATATAGCATGGGGGAAGCCATGGTTAGGGTTTCCAAGCTTTCCAACCTCAATATTAAGTTCGTTCTAGCCTCGTTTTTACTGTTCTTTACGTTTTTGGAGTCCCGGTAACTTGATGAGAATAAGTTAAGTTGACTAGCATATTTTGATGAGAATAAGTTAAGTTGATGATATGATGAGATTGAGAATGTAAGTATGTAAGTTGAGTAGCATTTTATTATTATGCAATTATTGTTATTAGTATTGTTATTATTAAGTTATGCGACCAACCTGGAGAATTTGAGCAAGTATGTTTCAGCTATGACTTGACAAGGCATTGATATCTCAAAGTCCATGTTTGTACCATGGTTATTAAGGAAGAATTGACATAAAAGTCCATGTTCATAACATGGCATTTAAGGAAGAATTGACGGTTAAGGATACCATGTAAGACCATGTCAAGACATGGCATTGGTAAGGCAAGGATCCCTTTTAAGACCATGTCAAGACATGGCATCGGCATTAATTAAGGACTCCATGTAAGACCACATCAAGATGTGGCATTGGCACTAAGATAAGAATACCATGTAAAGCCATGTTTGGAACATGGCATTTGGTAAGACAAGGATACCATGTAAGACCATGTTTGGAACATGGCATTTGGTAAGACAAGGATACCATGTAAGACTATGTTTAAAACAAGGTATTTGGTAAGATAAGAATATCATGTAAGACCATGCCAAGGCATGGCATTGATAAGTTCTATAAGGTAAGGAAATCATGTAAGACCATGTCAAGGCATGGCATTGATAAGTTCTAGAAGGCAAGGAAATCATGTAAGACCATGCCAAGGCATGGCATTGATAAGTTCTACAAGGCAAGGAAATCATGTAAGACCTTGTCAAGACATGGCATTGATGAGTTACTATAAGGCAAAGGTCTCATGTAAGACCATGCCAAGGCATGACATTGGTGAGTTCATAAGGCAAGGATACCACGTAAGACCATGTTAAGACATGACAATGGTAAGTTCAAAAAGGAAAAGATTCCCGAGTAATCCAAAGAGTAAGTCAAAGAAATGACAAGGTATGAACATGAAGAAAGAGTACAGGTATGCATTTAAGGCTTATCTACTATTGAGATTGTAAGTAATTGAGATTATCAAGTATTAAGTAAGTGATGAGTTTTCAGTTATGCTTGTGACACTTTATGACATGATTGGAAATATGCCTATATTATGAAATAGCACTCATGTGTTACGTGAGATGTTGTAGGTATGTAAGCAAGCTATTAAGTAAGGTGCCTTTTGTATTCTGAGCCTTTGGTACAGTTACCGATGAGTAAGATGGGAAAGTAAGAACTAAACATTATTTAAGCAAATTATGAACTCATAGTAGTAAGCTAAATTGATTGCTAATGCTTATTATTTTACATGTGAACTTACTAAGCTTTATAAGCTTACTTTTTTCACTTTCCCATGTTTCAGAGTACTTAAAAGCAAGCTCGGGTTGGAGGTCGTCGGAGATCACTTCACACTATCGACTATCAAGTTACCAAATGGGTATCTTCGTTTACAAACGTTCTAGTTTATGGCATGTATAGGGAGTTAGCCATTTTGTGTGTATGTCCTTATGATATGGCTAAAAAATGGTATGTAAATATTTTATAATAATTATCTATTGAAATGACTAATGAAGAACATATTTCGGTGTTATGTATGCCTAAATGGTAGTTAATACAAAGAAATCATGAAAAAGTGAAATTAGCGTTAAAACAATATTGAACAACAGCAGTGACGTGATCTTGAAAAATCACCAAGAATAGTAGAAATAGAATTAGGTGATGAATAAGATATAGAATTAAAGCTTATTGAGTCTATTTTCATATGAAAGAATAGAGTAAGCAAAAGAAGTGTATTTTAAGAGATATTTAAATTTTAGTGAGACAGGGTTAGAATAATTTCTGAATCCCCTGTTCTAAATTTATAAATTTACTAAAAATTGTACAAAAAGATTAGGAGTTATAGTTTATATTTATAGATTCCTTATGAATCTACTGTCAAGAGAAACAAACGGCATGGTTATTTGAATTCTGTACAGGGAGAAAATTGATTCGTAGTGAGGAGATGTCAGAGTAGTCAAACAGTGCAACAGGGGAAAATTTAACTAATAAACTGTACTAATTGGCTAAATCAAAAATTCTGGAAAAAAATTAGTAAGAAGATATATGTGTCTAGTTTCAGGGAAAATTCACGAATTTAAAATTTGAGTTTTGTGACTCGAGTTATGATTTATTTAGTGACTATGACGCAGGTGGACAGTTTTATAATGAATAATGAAATAAATTGTTTTGATTTGTCTAAGTATGCGAAAAATTTTTAATGTTCCCGATTTGGTCCCGAACCATTTCAATTGCATGTTTTAGGGTCTCGAGGGCCCTTTTTAGGGACATATTGAATGAATGTAAATAAATTAATTTTAAAAGCAAATTTTATGCCCCAAATTAGTAAGTTAAGTCAGGTAATGCCTCGTGCTCGACTACGGCGACAATATCAGGTAAAGGGTGTTACATTTATTGGTATCAAAGTAAGGGTTTACTCGGTTCTCAAAATATTTAGTATGAGTAAGAGTCTAGCTATACATGCCATATTGAACTATGATAGTGTGACGACTCCCGACCCAGATATAAAATATTTTGTCAGACAGATGCGCACTCCAACTGAGCTAAGTTTGATAGTACAGACAATATGTTTATGATGAGTTGAGGCTCATAAAATGTAAGAATAATGGTTCATGATGTTTATGTGATAATGAATAAATTGTGAATAAGAATTGTTCGGGAAATATGAAAGATGATATAAGATGAAAGGAAAGTTTATATATAGATAAGTGTTCATGTTAAATTGGCATTTGTATTATGCTATATGTATAACTAGAGAAGTTAAGTGAATGCTATGAGTAATTTTACTCGAGATTTATGAATGCATGTATAAGTGTACTAATTTGCATAAGATGATCATGAAGTCTTTGTATTATGAACGTGCATGTTAAGTTGCTTGAAGTAAATTGTATAAATGTGATAATATTTTAATATGATGAGTGTTAAGTTATATGCATGAATATGTAAGAGGTAAGTTAGAGGTGTTACAACCTCACCCCCTTATTAGCAAGGTAATTCAGAATGAGATTTCATAAAATTCAGATTGGATAGGCTAAAGGGAAAACTAAAGAGTTCAGTGATAGATTTATTGATGATGTAATCAAAGTCGAGAATGATTTAGCAAATGAACACAGTTGTAGAAAGGATGCCAGGTTAATAATAAAATTATCTCGATAACTAAAATATCACAGTAAAAGAAAGGTCAGGCTCAGCTAATGCACTCATTCAAGTATGATGTGTAAGGTATATGATTGCTAGATTTTCTTCCGAATAAATTCCAACTGTGAATGGGATAACGTGAATTTAGTAATGACAAAATTAGACAAAGGAATAATAATTGAGCCGTATTAATAGTTGAATGTAGAGTTTATAGTTGAGAAATTATAGAAAAATCTTTTTCGAATATTATATGTGTACATTTACTTCCAGAGATATATATAAATATATGCAAGATCATAGATGCAATTCCTGCGGTATGAGAATGTTAGTTAAATTTCCAGACAGATGGAAGCATTATAGTTTGTTTGAGCTGTGATTGATATTGCTCTATCTATTCCAGTTTTCTACTTCAGTGTGCAAATAGAAGGTTGACAGTAAGATCTGCATGATGTTAGTGATCTATATTGTTAACTATTGCTTAATGAAAGTAAAGGAAAATTTTATGGCTTCTGTCATAGTTGTTCCCAGTGCTTGTGAGTATTATCCTTTCCTTTTGGAAAATTTTTGAGATGCTATTGAAACCTTAACTGTTCTACATGAGATGTGGTTACCAGGAATTCTGTGTAGCTCTATGTTCTGAGATTTTATTATCTCGATTTTATTAATAAATTACTGTTCAAAGTATCAGCCATGAGACATTAACAGAAAATGCTCTATTGATGAAAATGGTTTCTTCTTATTATGAGTATGTTTATGATGATTACGAGTTCGGGCCTGATAATGAAAGTACAAAGGTATAGTTATCAGAGGTATAAAGATTCTGCTTTTCCACTGGTTGTTATTGAAATTAGTGTTTAAATCTCTCAGATGATCAGGATGTTTTATTTTCACCGGGGACATTATTTACTGCAGTAATTGAGAAGTCAGTCTTATTATGGCATTATGATTTTTGAGTAGTATGAGTATTGTGGCCTCAGTGTAGTTCAGTTTAGACATGTGTATTGATTTTCATTTTTCGCATAATCTTGATATATATATTAGTGAGTTAAAGACCGAATGCTATGTTCTTTCAAGTTATGCAATAATAATGATTTGTGATTAGATCTTTGAAGAAATCACGACAGAATATATGTTTGAGATATCATGACAGCATAGAGAAGAACAGTTTTTGAAAAGTTTTCGTCTTTTAGTTGAGACTGATTCAGTTGAGCAGTTGATTGAGTTAAATGTATGTTTGAATTATTCATGGCTTCAGAGGTAAATGCTGATTTTTCATGTATAAATAGATAAATGACCCGAGTAAATAGTACATATTCCAGAGGTTATGGTACAGGTTATGGTACAGAGTTGTATATGCATATTAGAATGGTTGCATCAGAGGTATATTTTTGCAAATCCAAGTTGTCTGATTGTTAAAGTTCTCATTGTATGAAGTTTAGTTTGGCTTGAATTCATGCTAATAAAGTATACACAGTTGAAGATATTGACAATTGAAGTATCCATTATGATTCAGCTTGGTTTGAATAAAGAGTTTATGGTTTCTAGAAATGTGTTAATGAGAAATCAAGAGATTTTGCAACAGTTATGATGCCTAGCATAGTGATAATTATTTGATTATTAGAGAAGTACAGAGATGGATGATAACTTGAACTAGTTATATTAGTAAGAGTGTGAAATGTTATGTACCAGACTTTGAATCCAATACCTAAACTTTTAGAGAGTTAAAGTTGATTTTCAAGTATCTTAGAAGCTATTATAGTTACTATTGATGTTTGTGTGAAAATGTGAGGGTATTTCGAAGAATTGTGCAACAGAATCAACATTATCACCGAAAGGTTAAATGAGCTATGGTTGATTGCTCGAAAAAGTTTGTGTATTCTTCTCAGTACGAATGACTTTTTCTATTGAAGGATTATCTGAGTTATTCATTTTGAGGTTGTCAATTCATTCAGAGTGTAAATTTTAGTTATTATGGTTGGAAATCTAGGGTTGCACCGTGACTTCAGAAGAAAGTTACAATAAGTTTTGACCATGAGATTGCTAAATGTTATTGCATGTCACCTTTGTACTAATAGTTGAATTGAGGAAGAGAAATTCGCAGAATTAAATTGAGCAGAAAGGATTAGAGGAAAGTGAAAATTAATTACAGAAATCAGAGACAAATTATCAAAAGAGAAACAATTATTTTTTTTGAAAGTACCTTATTGGCAGAGAATTTCCATTATGGTAAGAAAAGAAGAGTTAGTTGCGTTTCATTAGAGAGTATGAGGTTAATGATAAAATAAGGTCAATTACTTATCAGTAGGTATTCCAGTTCAGAGCCTTAGTTTAAGAAGTAAAATGTTGGGTATGCCAAGGTTGAATGAGAATTTGAAAGTGTTGCTGGAAATTAATTTCGAATCCATTTGTAAGTAAGATTTTCGGGGAAGAAAATCCCTAAAGGGGGGAGAAATGTAACATCCCGAAATAGGGCCTAAACGGAATAGTGGTTGCGAAACCATGAATTCGAGGTAAAAAAAATATTCCGATTAAGTTTTAAGGTTTATTCATTGATTGAATAATTGTGTGAAATTTTTTTGAAGAAATTTTATGTATAAGTGCCTAATTTGATAATTAGGACTAAATTGTAAAATTAGCAAAATGTGTGTTCTAGATAATAAAAGGGGATTTAATTGAAATGGGTTCTTAAAGTGGAGGTCCTTATATGGTAATTAGACCATTATATTTAATTTTGGACAAAAATGGGCAAGAATAGGACAAATTTGAAAGAAAAGCCTTTAAGGGCATTTTGGTCATTTAATAATTAAAAGAATTAAAAAGGGAAAATAAAGCCAAAATTGGTCCATCTTCTTCATGGAGGCCGAATATAGCATGGGGGAAGCCATGGTTAGGGTTTTCAAGCTTTCCAACCTCAATAGTAAGCTCGTTCTAGCCTCGTTTTTACTGTTCTTTACGTTTTTGGAGTCCCTGTAACTTGATTTAGCTTATTCTAGCAATAATTCATGCTAGGGTTCATATTTGAAAAAATATCCATAGGTTAAATGTGTTTATTTTGATGTTTTATGGTAGAATATAAAGCTTTAAATTATGTTAAACAACTTTTGCTAAGCGATTTTAAGTGAAAACGAGTAAAACGACAAAATCGGTAAAAATACCTTATGTTCATAAGTACATGATAGAGTGGGAATTTGATGTTGCCATAGAAGGGAAAAATGTTCAGCATGTCATAAAACATAAGAAAAATGGATAAATTTTAATTTCGGATCCTAGGGGTAAAATTGTAATTCTGGAAATGTTTAGGGACAAAATTGTAATTTTGCCAAAGTTTGAGTTAGGGAATGTTTTGAATAGTAAATTAATTAAGTAAGTGAAATATGATGTTTTAGATCCCGGAAAGAGATTTGGACCTAGAACGGGAGAAAAACTAAAAATCGGGAAAGTTGGTAAAATGGTCGTTTTGGTATCGAGGTAAGTTCATATGTTTAATAAGCATTTAATTATGCATATTTGAATGATAAATTGATATTTTGGCCATAAATACTTTAGTATTAAGTTTCAGATATAATGATTAATGTTCGATAATAATTCGATATTGGAAAGAGAACTTGTATAGTTTATATGTAAGACCATATTTTGCATTATGGCTTTGTATGATTACAAGAAAGTATTGACTAGCATAGTTTGATGAGAATAAGTTAAGTTGATGATATGATGAGATTGAGAATGTAAGTATGTAAGTTGAGTAGCATTTTATTATTATGCAATTATTGTTATTAGTATTGTTATTATTAAGTTATGCGACTAACCTTGAGAATTTGAGCAAGTATGTTTCAGCTATGACTTGACAAGGCATTGATATCTCAAAGTCTATGTTTGTACCATGGAAATTAAGAAGGAATTGACGGAAAAGTCCATTTTCATAACATGGCATTTAAGGAGGAATTGACGGTTAAGGATACCATGTAAGACCATGTCAAGACATCGCATTGGTAAGGCAAGGATCCCGTGTAAGACCATGTCAAGACATGGCATCAACATTGATTAAGGACTCCATGTAAGACCACATAAAGATGTGGCATTAGCACTAAGATAAGGATACCATGTAAGGCCATGTTTGGAACATGGCATTTGGTAAGACAAGGATACCATGTAAGACCATGTTTGGAACATGGCATTTGGTAAGACAAAGATACCATGTAAGACCATGTTTGGAACATGGCATTTGGTAAGATAAGGATATCATGTAATACTATGCTAAGTCATGGCATTGATAAGTTCTATAAGGTAAGGAAATCATGTAAGACCATGCCAAGGCATGGCATTGATAAGTTCTAGAAGGCAAGGAAATCATGTAAGATCATGCCAAGGCATGGCATTGATAAGTTCTATAAGGCAAGGAAATCATGTAAGACCATGTCAAGATATGGCATTGTTGAGTTACTATAAGGCAAAGGTCCCATGTAAGACCATGCCAATGAATGGCATTGGTGAGTTCATAAGGTAAGGATAGCACGTAAGACCATGTCAAGACATGGCAATGGTAAGTTCAAAAAGGAAAAGATTCCCGAGTAATCCAAAGAGTAAGTCAAAGAAACGAAAAGGTGTGAACATGAAAAAAGAGTATAGGTATGCATTTAAGGCTTATTTAATATTGAGATTGTAAGTAATTGAGATTATCAAGTATTAAGTAAGTGATGAGTTTTCAGTTATGCTTGTGACACTTTATGACATGATTGGCAATATGACTATATTATGAAAAAGTACTCATGTGTTAAGTGAGATGTTGCAGGTATGTAAGCAAGCTATTAAGTCAGGTGCCTTTTGTATTCTGAGCCTTTGGTAAGGTTACTGATGAGTAAGATGGGAAAGTAAGAACTAAACATTATTTAAGCAAATTATGACAGCATAGTAGTAAGGTAAATTGATTGCTAATGCTTATTATTTTACATGTGAACTTACTAAGCTTTATAAGCTTACTTCTTTCACTTTCCCATGTTTTAGAGTACTTAAAAGAAAGCTTGGGTTGGAGGTCTTCGGAGATCACTTCGCACTATCGACTATCAAGTTACCAAATGGGTATCTTCGTTTACAAACTTTCTAGTTTATGGCATGTATAAGGACTTAGCCATTTTGTGTGTATGTCCTTATGATCTAGCTAAAGAATGGTATGTAAATATTTGATAATGATTAGCTATTGAAATGACTAATGAAGAACATGTTTCGGTGTTATGTATGCCTACATGGTAGTTAATACAGAGAAATCATGAAAAAGTGAAATTAGCATTAAAATAGTATTGAACAGCAGCAATGATGTGATCTTGAAAAATCACCAAGAATAGTAGAAATGGAATTAGGTGATGAATGAGATATATAATTAAAGATTATTGAGTCTATTTTCATATGAAAGAAACAAAGTAAGCAAAAGAAGTGTATATTAAGAGATATTTTAATTTTAGTGAGACAGGGTCAGAGCATTTTTTGAATCCCCTATTCTGAATTTATAAATTAACTAAAAATTGTACAAAAATAATTAGGAGTTATAGTTTATATTTATAGATTCCTTAGTTAATCTACTTTCAAGAGAAACAAACTGAATGGTTATTTGAATTCTTTATAGGGAGAAAATTGATTCGTAGTTAGGAGAAGTCAGAATAGTCAAACAGTGCAATAAGGGAAACTTTAACTAATAAACTGTACTAATTGGCTAAACCAAAAATTTTGGAAAAAAATTAGTAAGAAGATATATGAGTCTAGTTTCAGAGAAAATTCACAAATTTAAATTTTGAGTTTTGTGACTTGAGTTATGATTTTTTTAGTGACTATGATGCAGGTGGACAGTTTTATAAGAAATAATGAAATAAATTGTTTTGATTTGTCTAAGTATACGGAAAATTTTTAATGTTCCCGGTTTGGTCCTGAACCGTTTCAATTGCATGTTTAAGGGTCTCGAGGGCCCTTTTTAGGGACATATTGAATGAATGTAAGTAAATTAATTTTAAAAGCAAATTTTATGTCCCGAATTAGTAAGTTAAGTCAGGTAATGCCTCGTGCTCGATTTCGATGACGGTCTCAGTAAGTTAAGTCAGGTAATGCCTCGTGCTCGATTTCGATGACGGTCTCGGGTAAGGGGCGTTACAAATACATTTTCTCATTACCACGCTTCTCACAGTTATTGAATAATCTAACGAAGTGAATAGAACAATACAACAGATATATTTTCTCATTACCACACTTCTTATTTTTAATCGATCAACTGTAATTCATCTCTTATATATATCTCCCAATTATAACATTACATAATATTATAAACAATTATAAAACAAATATATAATGAGATAGGTAATTAAAATAAAATTGTCAGCCAAGGTTTCCATGGTTCTATTTCTAGAAAATAAATGGAAAATTAAAATTACATAAATTTTCACCACATGGCATTCCTTGGGTCTTCAACTGCCATCGTATCTTTTACTTTTCATGGATTTCTTTTGGAAAAATTACATTTAAGTCCTATGTTCGTTTTCAGCTCACAAGAATTCTATGAATTCTAAAAAAAAAAATAGCCTTACATAGAGATAATAGTCTACAATCTATTTCCTAAGAACCACAACGTCAGTAAAAAACAATTATATAAAAAATATATAATATCACATCAATTCCCATATATAACTCAAAACATGCATAAGATCTAAAGAATGTCACTTTCTATGTAATCAAATCGTTCAAGAAGAATATAAATTTATTTTGATTATCTGTTTATACTTATAGATAGAACACAACCTGGCTTTGATAACAATTGTTGGAAAAACGAGTTTGGAAAACGTAGCAAAAAATAAATTTAGGGAAAAACTAGAGTTTTAAATTTTTTTTTCAAAACAAGATATTGATTATGATATCTAAATTAACAAACACTTAATCAAAATTGTACCTTTCTCGATTCGTCTAAGATGAACACTTGAATCGAGTAATCTTCTTCGTTATCCTCAAGCTCACGTCTGCTGAGTGTGGGCTCACTTCGAATTAGAAAATTTTTCACAAAAATTACCAGTGGGGTAATTTTACAATTTCTCTAAAATTTTGGGTAAAGTTGTAAATTAGAAAAATCTCTATAGAAATTTTCTAGAATAATCTCTTTAGAGAATTTTCTCTCTACAACTTTCTCTTGAATTCAAGTGTGTGTAAATAATGATCCAAAACTTTCTTTATATAGGGAGAGTTTAGAGAGTTCAATTATGATTAAACTTAATCACTTTAATATTAAATTAATATAATATTTATAAAGATAAATATTAGATTAAATTTAATATTAAATCTTATTAAAATAATAGAATGTTTACCTACAAGATAAATATTAAATTAAATTTAATATTAAGATACTCACTTTAATATTAAATTAATAAAATACTATTAAGATAAGTATTAAATTTAATTTAATATTAAACTATTAAAGTAATAATATTTTTGGAATAATTAATCTAAAATCAAATTCTCTAGTAGAGTCCCAATAGGAATATAACTCTTCCACTGCTCAACTATCAACGACCAACCGTTGTCGGCCATCAGGACACCGTCGTCGCAACCACTGACACCGCCGTGTCAGGTGATGCAGGTGCGACAACCTTACGACACCCTGAACTGGTTTGGCTGCTACTTATTCGGTCAGGGTCAAAGATGACCCGATAGGGTTCGGTCTAGCCACCGGTTAGACCGTCGGCCTGGTTTCACATATCGGGCCCGGTCTTGGTCTTGATTTTAGGCTTCTAAGCATAATTTACGATCTCAAGTCCAATTTTCAAGTTCAATTACCCATTGGACCAATTGTCTGATTTGAAAATTAACTTCCAAAAATATCATATTAATTTTAATCGATTTTATTAATTTAATATTACATGATCAAAATTAATTTTTCCAAAAATCACTTAAATTTTCCAAATTAATTTTTTAATAAAATTCTTTAATCAAATTTTCTAGTTGAACAATTTTCACAACCACTTAATTTAATTCTACGTCGAATAAATCGACTTAATTAAATTATTCCCAAAGTTGTAAAATTTTCTTCTAATTCAAATGTAGTCTAATCGAGCTTTTGTTTTTAGCTAGCGGAGGGGCCAATCGGACATATACAACTGGGCTCTAGTGATTGGAATTTTGTCCAGAAGTATAGTTCTGATAATTTACAATTACTTAATCATGAAATAAGTCCACAAGAAGTACCATGATTGAAAACTCCTTATTGTATACTTTTTACAAAAGCAATTCATCCAAATGCTTTGTCCAATGACCTCGTCATGTGTGTGTTACCCTCATATGATATCCTTAATTCCTTTGAGTTAAATTTGGTCACTCAATACAATCCTATTTTATCTCATTTTCACCATTGTGTCTTCTTAATGATTAATATGGTCACCGTCAACAAAAAACTGTGATAAATTGCTTGTTCGAGAACAAGCAACCCGTGGCTACATTCCATATTTATCAATCTACACAATGCTAATAAGAGGATATCATTAACTCTTTAATTGAGCTATGAATTCCACTGTTGCTAGTAAAGCCATGCCATACACAAGTCATGTACCCAACATACCGGCTATGGGTTTGATCATTTTTAAGGCATAAGCCTCCACTTATATCAAAGCACATGAGTTGCATACGCATGGTCAATGACTAACTCAGGATTGAAGTAAATCACACCATGAACGTCACAAGTGAATTAATTTAAAAACAGATTCATAATTAATTCATCTTGGGTCTAGTCTAATGTATCATTCTACCAATGAATAAATATATTTTTCTACTCGTGGAGTCAACTACTGTGGTAGCCAAGACTAGCCATCTCCCTAATTGTAATTATAGACGACATAATAATCCTTTTTAGTATTTGAATCAAATGCTCACTTTGATTCTTTTACGAGATTAGAGACTCATTTAGATTATATACTGAAGTAAGTTGTCCTTTTCACAATGTAAATATTCTTTACAATGCCACTTATCTACAGTTTGAACTTTGGACAATCAATAAGCTAATATTTGCTTGTCACAATTTTACTATGCATGCAAAATATAAAAGATATAAATACAAAAGATGTAATGCCCTAAATTTTGGGCCTAGAAGTATTAGATTTTGAGCATGGGAACAGTTAGGAGGCTACACATAAATGTTTAGTTGTGCAAGAAAGTGACACAACTGTGTATCTGCTTCAGTGGTTAAGTGTTCTGGGAAGTGTCTGAGAAGTCTTGGGTTCAAGCCTTGGCTTGTGCAAATTTTTTGTTTTTTTAATATGATTAAACCTCTGTTTCTAGTTAGTAGGCTTTTAAATAAATATTGAAAAAACATGACAGAACAGGCCTGTTGGTCTGGTGGTTAAGGGGAGTGGCAAAGTGCTGGTGGTCTAAAGTTCGAGTCCTGGTATGTGCAAGGGAGTGTTGTGGTTTGGCCGAAACACTGAAGTGTTTGAGTGGAATTTGAACTAGGTGGTTGAGGGGGGAGTGGGCAGTTTTGAGGAATTTGGGGAGAAAAATAAGGAAGGAGAGTTTGAAGGTAACCAAAATAGAGGGTGTCAAATTCGGGTACTCAACTCATTCTCTCAATTTTCTTTTCTACTTTTGGTCTTTCTTTGCTAATTTCTGCATCCTTTGTCCGTCCTTGTGCTATCGTTTCTCTCTTCTCACTCTCCTGAAATCAGTGCTTTGGCATGGTTTCTTTCTTTCTTTTCCAATTTTGCTGCCGCACGCACCTTCTTTGTTCTCTTAGCCAAATTTCAGCTTCATGCTCTCCCTTTCTGTTGCTTTTCTTTATCCCTACTATTCTCTTCTACCTTTTCTCTGGTGTTACTGATTTGGCCCTTCAATCTTTCTCATCTTTGTGCATCTTTTTCGATCGTTCAAGATAAGGAATGTGTTCCTCCTCCGCTGGTTATGCGTTAGTAAGTGAGGTGTAGGTTATAATGATTTAGGGTAGGCGTTGCTTGGTGATAAAACGATTCTTTTTATTTCTTGTGATCCTGTTAGTGATTACGCTTTGTTTTCAGCAACAAATTGTGTGAAGTGTGACCTTTCCCATACCTCTTCGTAAGCAAAACGAGTTAAGGCATTAGGGTAAGTTTCAATCGCTCATAAATTGAGTAAGTTGTTGGGTTGGTTTTATTTCAATCATTAAAGTGATTAATGGGGTGCGTTTTGATCAATCTTTAGGTTCAGGATTTTTCTGAAGTGCTTACGAGCCGTAGACGATACAAGTGTGTGATAACACTTCCCCTAATCATATCGGAAAAAAGCCGAAAGGTGTGTATAAATATGACTCCGACTATAGGAACGAAAAAAGCTGGAATAAGTGAACGTCGACACCACACGGGCGTGCTCGCGGCCGTGTAGGTAGGCCAGGTGATTAAACATGGGTGTATGGTCGACAGGGCCGGCTATAAGCGATTTCATGGGCGAAGGCCAAATTGGGCCATATTGGGCCGTGTGGGCCCCATGGGCATGTGGAAATTATTGGACCAGGCTGTGTAATCCACATGGTCAAAGATATTTTGGGCCATGTGGGCCCACATGGGCTCGTAATATAGCCCATGGGCCCATTTTCACTGTTTGACTGCTAAAGGTTGCACGGGTCACTCGATACAACTGTGGACCTACTGTTGGGTCGGTAAGCTTACCTAGATCCCTAATTGACTGAATGACTGTTATACCCTTGTGTGATGTATACACACATATATTTTCATGTATGACTATATTTTAGCTTGCTATTTTTTAATTGTATTGAGTACATGTATAATATTATGAGATGTCATGACATGTTGCATGATGCATTGTATGAGGATAGGTTTTAATATGATTGGAGGAAGTGTACTGTACTGGCAACTTTGTTGCAACTACTATTTAGTGTCACAACCGATATTACTTGGAGTGTAGGGATGAGTGGGTTGATTATATCCCCACATGGAGTGTAGGGTTGGACGGAGATGGAGTGTAGAGGCTGGCTGGTAGGATTTCTTGATTGCATATCTGTATTGTTACTGTCACTGAGATAGGTTTAGGTCCAAACTGATACTGATATTGTAATGAGTTAAGGCCCTAAATGAAACTGAATCATTACTGAAATGGGCTTAGGTCGGACTGTATTTGCACTGTATGGTTGTTTGATATGGGATTACACACTGAGTTTTCGTAAACTCACCCTTCTATTTATCTGTGCAGGTAATCCCCAGTCTTAGGTGGATCGGTGCTGCGAGGGACTCGAAGGTGGCCACACAACTGCTCATACTTTCACATTTGATTTTTAAAGTATAAGTAATTTTATTTTGGTTATTTTTACTGTAATAAGGCCTTTATGGATTTTTACTTTGATTTGGGTTTTTATTTGTTTTGATTTAGAACTGCTAGCAGTAGGGAAAGGCAGGGGTTTTCAAAAAGATAAATGATTCTCAAAAACACCACGAATATGCAACATGTTTAAAGAGCTTTCGCAAGAAATAACATTTTAAAATACAAATATTCTAATGACGTTTTAATATGATTAAGTTTTTGACAAACAACTTGCATTTGAAAATAAACAAATGTCTTTAAGATCACACAAAGAGGTTAAATAGAGAATGGGTTTTCATCGACATCACACTTTACGAAAAACACTTTAATGTGACATCACCAGAGTCAGCCATAACATCCAGGCCGGGTTTGGGGTGTTACAAAAGACATAATAGTGAAATGTGAAATTAACTTTATTTATTCATCGTTCAAATAAATAGAAAATAGTTACATGTTTACTACAATATGAACACATTTCCCAACATCCCACACACCACAAGTACTGTATATGTAACACCCCAAACCTGGCCTAAAAGTTTAAGCTGAATCTAGACAAGTTACACCAATGTAGTAAAAACTTACTTCTTTTCAGAGTTTTAACTCTAAAAACCAGAAATTAATTTTAGTCGATTTAAATGATTTTGTAGTTTTGTTTTAGACTTGGAAAATAATGACGAGATTAAAAAAAGAAAAATAAGACAAGTCCAAAACAGATTACAAATCCAAAGGATTAAATTGTAGTTATCCCAATGCATAACAATTTAAGCTCCCACATGTCTTTCGATCCTAAATCAAATGTCTTCCCGACATATAAAAGTAAGACAAAAGGGTGAGTCACCAAGCACCGCGTATAACCAAACTCAAATACAAATAAATAGTGCATAATATATAAATCGTAGTAGCGCAAGCATTTGATAACAGTTGTATAACCAGTACGAAACATATTTAAAGTATCACAAAGATTACAACAGAGGTAGTACAAAAGGACAAAGCAAAACAAAATAGAGCAGAACAACACAATTCAAACAGAACATAATTGAATAGAGTAGAATAGAATAGAATGGAACAGAATAGAGCAAAGCAATGCTGAACCGAATAGAACGAGATAGAGCAAAACAGGGCACGTATGTTTATACAGATGTGAAAATTTTCAAACAAATCAGAATGTAGATTTGTCAAAAAACATCCTACCCAACTCCGCCACACATCAGAATAGAGTTCCCTAGAACTCGTCCAGCTAGATCACACCAACAGATAACTGTAGATAGTGCCACTAGTATTTTGCAGTTAAAACTGCTAGATCGAATACATGTGGTCAAGCTACTATAGTACAGTCGAATTGCCAGAACAAAAGTATGGATAAACCACTAGATAATGCAGATCATTAAACTGCCAGAAACTTCCTCCTTTACATCAACCCAAGTCCCATGTAATGTGTCATGGCATGCTTATGCAGAATCAGAGTAATGAGCATGTAAGTCATGCTATCTCTCAATAACAGAATTAGTAAATATGGAAGTCCATGTTTTGTAAACAAACTTGTCAAACCTCAACAGACCATATTAGATTTTCCATGAAGTCACATGCACAGTCATAAATCAGAATCAGTAACAAGCAGTCTAAGATGTTTAGATATTGTATATTCCTCATCAACAGAGTAGCACAGAGGTGTACCAACAAACTTAACAGAATACAGATCATACATGGATAATTCGCACTCATAGACAATAGCGCATTATGTTCTGACCGATCCTACCCACTTAGGTTCAAACATAATAAATATACATACTGATCACAAGTTGTTCATCATCAGTCTAACACGTTCAGATATTGCATATATTATCCATATATCAGACTTAGAGCATCAAATAGTCCTCTTACGATCAAATTTAGATCATAAATACATTGTGAAGGTTAATGATCGTGTTGGGAAACACTTACAGCCTCAAAAATAAGATTTAGATCCTATTCATATGCCACACAGCCTAGACAAACACCCATGTCCTTACCTGTGTGGCTCGCACAGCTTGAGCACATGCCCATGTCCTTGTCCGTATGGCTCACACGGCCTGGGCACACACCCATATCCCTGGTCGTGTGGTTCTAAAGTGTAAATAATAAGTTACACGACCTGTTCACATACCTATGTCCTTGGCCGTGTGGTTCTAAAGCGTAAATAGTGAGTTACACGGTCTGGACACATGCCTATGTCCTTACTCGTGTGGCTCACACTGCTTGGGTACACACCTATGTCCCTAGCTATATGGCGTCGATAGTCCCATTTCTCAACGAATGAAAATATAGAAAAAGAGGGGTTTCGGCACCTACCTGATACGGACTCGATGCTGGAGCAAAAAAGATGAATTGTCGTCCTTAAACAATAAGCAATTTCCCAACAAAATGATTAATTCATAGTTAAATCGCTAAAAACTAACATTCCAAATTCGTAGTTATGTTGAAGAACTTTAAATCAAACTTACCGGCTAGCGAATTAACTAAAAGGAGAAGTCAGACCCCGTATAGAATCAGTGTAATGTAAAGTAACAAAAGAAAAGGTCATTTTAAAAGGAAGAAACCCAAACGAAGAACTAAGTATCGAGGACGACTAACAGAAGAAACATAGCAGAAAAATAAAGAACAAAAAGGAAGAAGGAAAAACCCACTGGAGGTTTCTGGAAGGTTTTAAGTAACCAACTGAAACTGACTGCCATACTACAAAATTCAAAATAAAATATTTCCTATTGCTTTTGCCAGGATTCGAACACAAGACCAAGGAGTATACAAAAGCTAACTATTGAACCAGTAGGCTCATTCTTGACATCAATTGACATAATTTAACTTATTAGCCAAACGTTCAAAGGTAAAGGTTTAAGTCAAATGAAAAAATTTCCAGAAACAGGATTTGAACCCAAAACCTCACACACATATCCTGAACACTTAACCACTGAACCAGATCAATTTACTTGTAAAAAATTTCCAAAGTCTAAACTCAAATCGAGGGATGACCTCTTTTGGTTTCAAAACGCGATTTCTTATAGACTGATTTTTGAGATGTTATAGTATACGACATGTCAGATCCAATTACCACACAAAATAACCTTTGGAAAGTGAGCAAGATCAATGCATTGGTATGGGTATATAGCTTCTACCATTTTCAACATCATTCTAAACCATATTTCGTTCATTGTTTGCATTCATAGGTATACTTTTCTTGACAGGGTATGAGCTCCTCCAACATCGTTTCCATGAAATGTTGGACAACTTACACGCCATTAGTAGTGCCTGTAGGGACTAACTTGCCAACATACCCTTCAAACAGTGGATATAATCATATGATGGGGGTCTACGGTACGGGTACGTAACGATGAAACTACAGGAATGTGTCAATTCCTTACTAAAGGGGATGTGTCATTTGTCGATAAGCTCGATTGTCAAGGAAACATACTTTTGCATGATAGCCTTATTTCCAAAGTAGGCTACGACATATGCTGGACAGATAGTGAGCGATCATGTTTGGTGTGAGGATGTCATGAAATAAATTAGATGAAATGTAGAGAGAGAAAACTATGTATAGAACACTATGTATGCAGTGCTCACATCGAAACTTGAGATTTTGGGTTACGGAGTACGCTAGGCCCAACCAAGACATGTTAGGGGTATCATACCGTGTTGAGGCCAAAAGGGAGTTGCAATTGTAGGAGATCTTTGGCATTTCAATTCTCATGTGCACATGTAATTGCCACATGTGTGAATGTACGAATTGAGTACACGCTTTATATTAACAATGTGTACAAACTGGGATACATGTACAATGTATGGAGATTTGAATTCCCTCCCGTTCCAAAAAAGAGTATGTAGCCGTTAGTGTCCAGCCCCCTTTCGAGTTGGCCTCGAACATGAACTTTTATCGTATCCCAAAAGGTCGTCTGGCTTCTACCTGGATATACACCAATATGGATGTTTGGGAGAGCGACAATCAACAGAGGTTATACAGGTACTGTAGCAACCCAGACAAATAACTGTACGATGTTGAAAAACCTGGATACATCAACACTGATGTGGGTATTGATAATGGCATTGATGACGACATTGGCATCGAGGTGTAATATACTGGTGATGGAAGTGCCCTAAAATACGTACCTGTAGGAGGTGTAGATACAGGGTACTACTGTGGTGCATAGTGTGGTGTTTGTGAATAAAACATGGGGTTGGTGAAAGGAATATGAATATATGGAGGGAACTAATCAGGATATGGTGTAGACATCGGTGGCATTTGTTGGGTTAGAGCCGAGGACGAACTTGTCTTGGCAGGTTGTTTGGACCTACGATACTAGGGCTGTTGTTATGGCCTCTTCAGATGAAGTTGCCTATTCCTCACCTCCACCGAAAATAGATATTGCTTGCCAACAAATCTAAATCAAGGCATGTACTCCACACAGGTCACGATGTCTGTTGAGAAAAAGGGTTTGTGAATGGGTAAGAATTCTATCCTACGATCTCAAATGTCGATGTACTCATTGTGGTAATCTCTCCAATTTTCGTCAGTCTTCCCTCGCATATCAAGCTTGTGTAGTAATTTCATGTTTTCCAGTGGCAGTGGAATTTTTTGCCTCCACCTGAACTACCACATCACTTGATCTGATTCGTGCATCTCCACTGTTGCATAAACAATCAATGACACCTTCGCATCCTACATACTCCAAATGACAAAAAATTCGAGTGGAATGTATTCTATGATATATGGATCGGTGTATGGCATCTATTTAAATTGTAGTGCACAATTAGAGATTTTGTTATGTACTGAATTTTAAATTTCAAATCATTCTGTAATTATTATTGGTTTGAAAAAAAATTAATAACTAACCTCGACTTCCAAGCATTGATCTAACAACAACCAAATATCTTCGAGCTGCTTTGGTAGTCCTACATAACTCGGCCCATGGTTACCATTCAAGCAATATGTTAATTCAAACAAATAGTAAATAAACAAAATTTACCATATTAACTATATATTATTATCAAATGAGTTTTACCTTGTCACCAATAGAAACATATATAAGTCATTCACTAAGGGACATAGAAATGGTAGCTGCCACCACGCCCATGACTGCAGCAGGAGTAGGCAACCACTGATTGACATCTTATCCAGTTTTATCGCCCGACACAAATCCTGATACAACGTGGCCAATATAGTTGATCCCCAACTCAATTGTTCGCATTTTTTGAAGTTGACTAAGTGTAGTATCCACCTTATGTGTACCAAAATTTGAGATTTATCTGGCATTAAAAGGCCCCCGATTATCCTCAGGATGAATGCTTGAGCGTATTGTTCTTTGATGATGTCGGTCGCGTTTAGAGAGAGTTTTTTGAAATTATTTTCCAACCACTTCATATCTATCTGGCCACCTTGAAACTTATTTAACACCTTCCCCAAAAATGCCTCACAAAGGTCATCTTTACCGAGAACAACTGTTGAGCCTGTAACGACTAGCTTATCCACCAGTAAACCGAGTTGTAAAGCTACATCCTCCAGTGTGGTTGTTCACTCACTGCACGAAAGATGGATTGTGTAAGTCTCAAGTCTCCATCTTTCCACCAACACATTGATAATTGTAGGATCTAATTTGCAGCCCCTCAAGCATACGAGACACATGTAAGAATCTCACGTCTTGCAAATAACTATGAATTACGGTGTCTGGACTCTTTGACAAATTATGTATGAAGCCGTCCAAAACACGATCATCCACCTATTTATATTGATAAAAAATAATTAAAATTTAATTAAAAATTACAAAATTTAAAATTTCTCCTAACCATTATTGCTTGAGTGGTGGAAATATGGTTGTCGTCGAAACGAATTAGAGAGCTTATCATTCGTTAAAATTTAATCGAAATGAATATGCAAAATAATTAAATAAAACTATAATATTTTTAAACTAATGTATAGGAAAATTTTAAACAAAAATTGAGAGAATTGAGAGTTTTGAGAGAATAAAGAGAGTTGCATTTGAGTGAAAAGAATGAAAAATAGCTTGATATTTATAGGAAAAACAAATAACTATTGGCCTTTTAAAAATTTTTGCCGTTGCAAACATTTAAAAAGTTGTTGGGAAAATGACCATTGGAGGAACTGGGTGCGCTTTCACACACACTCTCTATAATAGCCCGTTTTCGGTAAAATTAGAACAGTGGTTTCGGGACCACAAATCTGAAGTTAAAAAATTTATTTTAATATTATTTTGAGGTCTATAGCTTGATAATATTATATTATCAAATTTTCATTAAGAAATTTTACCGTTTGCATGTTCAATTTGTGAAAAAGGACTAAATCGCGTAAAGTGCAAAAGTTGGGTTCTATTTGCTAAAAGTGTTAAATAGCTATAGAACATTAAATTGGAAGTCCTTATATGGTAATTAGATCATTAATTGAGTTATTGGATGTACATGGCTTGCTATTTTTGAAAATTTTAAAGTTAGGTAAGGGTATTTTGGTAAAAAGGCAAATAAAGATAAAAATAATAAAACACAACAAAACCACCATCTTTATTAGTCTTCTCCAGCCGAAAATGGACAGCATTGAAGGGTCATGGAAGCTTGAAATTTTTCTTAAGGAAATCTCTTGCATGTAAGTGAAAAACTACCTCGTTTTTATTGATTTTTATGTTTTCAGGATCGTTGTAGCTTAAGCTAGCTAACTAGGGGATTAAATTGCAAAAATATTGAATATTTTGAGATTTTCCATTGATTAAAATGTTAAGGTTTTGAAGTTTAATGGAATAAAATGAATCCTTGTTGTTAGTTAAACAACTTTTGTTAAGTGAATTTTAATGAAATGGTCAATTAGGGGCTAAATTGAGAAATGTGAAAATTGGGTGTTAAATGTGAGAAATGGTGAAATTTATGGGCTAGTATAAGTATACACTAAATTCAGCTAGGCTTATATGTTGATGAAATTGCATGGATTTCACTTTACAAGCCTAAAGACATATTTGTAAAAAGGTCAAAAGTATATGGGCAAAATGGTAATTTTCCCATAATATGAAATTTGATGGAATTAAGTAGAATAATGATTAAATAAGTTGAATTTGATTATATAGATCAATAAAAACTACATACAGAATTAGATCGAGGCAAAGACAAGTTATCGATTAAATGATTGTTTTTCGTCACACGAGTTCGAGGTAGGTTCGTATGTTATAAGTTACATTACAAATGTATTTTATATGCTTTGATATAGCATAAACTGTGAATACAAGATTAGGGTATGTTCGATATTGATTCAACGATGATTCGACATTCAAAATCTCAGTTGAATCTTAGGAATAGTTTAAGATACTAGTGACATGTCATTAGGTGATACATTGATTTGGCTTCGGGCCATGATATTAGCACTTCGGGTGCTAATTATACTGATTTGGCTTCGGGCCATGATATCAGTACTTCGGATATAAGCTACCTTGATTTAGCTTCAGGCCATGGTATAGGTGCTTATCGTGCGAGACTCTTGAGTATCCGATTTCTATTCTGAATGGTTCAACGGGTAAATGAAAGATGTGATTGAGTATAAGAATGATATGAGATGGTACAGGTATTTACATGGAAATGGTTCAACAGGTACAGTTCAAATATAAGACTATATGAGTTTGATACGAACTAGTACAGGTATGTACGCGAAGTGCGTGGAAATGGTATATACATATATATAATTATGATATGTAAATACATGGTAAACTTGGTTGATGATTATGTGTTAGGCTTTTTGGCCAAATTGAGTTGTGTTATGCTCCATTTTGCTCAATTAAATTGTGGTTCAACGAATATAAGAAAAAGGTAAAGATTGACAGATTCTTCGATTTGAATTGCTATAGAAAGCGTGGAAAGAGTATGGGTCATTAGATGATCCAAATATGCTTAAACACATGTTTGAAAATGTGAATGCACTAAGTAGTGGGTACACTTATGCTATGATGTTTTGAGATGATTTGCTAGTTTATGTGATAACTAAAATTGAAAGGGTAATGTTGTTTAAGCTAAGGCCAAGACATATTGAATTGGCTAAAGTGGATTATGCTTGTAAAGTGAAGTTATAAGCTTTATTTCTTTGAATTATGAACTTAATAAGCATTTTATGCTTACTTTGTGTTAATTTCTTTGTGTTTATAGATATCGAAAGCTCGTTCGGGCTGGAAGGTGACAAATACATCATCACACTATCTATCGGCTATTATGGTACTCATGGTTTTATAATTTTGGTTATAATGGCATGTATAGGTCATTTTGGCTAATAATAGCCTACAGTTTTATTAATGATGGATTTTAGCCATTTGATTTGGCTTGTAAATGATGTGTAATTTGGGTTGTGAATAGCCATGTGATTTGGCTTATCTTAGTATATACATATGTGTGTAAAAGCCCTTTTGTGATGTGGTTTATATTTGTTGTTGAACGTCTTATTGTAAATTGGTAATGATGGTACCAAATGGTTGAATTTGGAGTTTGCATGCTTGTGGTTGTAAGTATATTTGATGATATGGTCATATGTGTAACGCCTCAAAGTTTATATTTCTAATTCTGTTAGTATATGACACAAATGTGTATCTGCTTCAGTGGTTTAGTGTTCTGGGAGTGTCTGAGACGTCCCAAGTTCAAGCCCTAGCTTGGGAAAAAAATTGGTTTTTATTTGAATAAGGTCTTGTCTTTGGTTGTTAGGCTTAAAAGTTTTTGTTTGTTAAAATATGCAAGAATTGGCCTGCTAGTCTGGTGGATAAGTGAAGTGCTGGTGTCAGAGAGGTCTTGGGTTCGAGTTTGAGTAGAGGCAGTATTTTTGCTGCTAATACCGTGGGAGTGTTTGAGTTGGCTTAGGATTCTGAGTATTTTCTACAGTTGAGGTTTAGTGAGAGCAAAACAAGGGATTTGGGAGTTACCCAAATACTCTGCTTTTTCCTCTCTGCCAAATTTCTCTACAAGTTTCCCCTTTTCTTCTTTTGCTTTCTGCTGAAATTTTCCCTTATCTTCCCTTTGCCGAATTTTTACACTCTTTCTACTAAAATCGTATCGTTCTTCTTCTTCAGCATTTTTTTGCGTAATATCGCGGCACGTATTGAGAATTAAGGCTCTCTTTGTATCATTTTGTAGTGAATCGATTCGAAGTCCTGCGGTCCTAGAGTGCTTGGGGGTGCAGTTCAGCTTCAATTAAAACTAGGTGTGTACTCCGAATGTATCAAAAATGAGATTCGATGAAAGCTAAAAAGCATTCTGTTGACACCACACGAGCGTGTGGTCGCCCGTGTGGTAGGTTGTGTGGCAGTACACGAGTGTGTGGTCAATGAACCAGGCCGTGCGCGTGCGACACGAGCGTGACGAACACTGTCGTGTGATGGCTGGCAAGGCCATGTGTGAGACATGGGCTCGACCAATTGGGCCACATAGGCGTGTGGGCCACACGGGCGTGTGGGCCCACACGGGCAGGCCACATAGGCATGTGAGCCCATTTTTTTGAAATATTCTGAAAGGTTGTACGGGTTGCCCAAGTCGACTGTGATCTATCGTGAGGGTCGGTAAGACTTAATTTGACCCTTCATTCTGTGATCTGATATTGCAATGTATGTACTACCATATTACACTTAGCATGTATATATGTTCTGTTCTGAATATGAATATATGTCTGTTGATTTGCATGATAGCATGCCATTCTTGTATGATGCATTGCATTGGGGTGGGTTTGATGAAGTGAATGAAGTATCTGAAAGGCTTATTAGCCTGTTATCTAGCAGCTAAGCTGTATATTTCTGTCATGTGTCGCATTACGGTACTTTATGGTGTGTATGGTTGGATGGGTTAATTTTATCCTCATATTTGGTGTGTAGGGATGGGTAGGTCGATTTTATCCCCACATGGTGTGTTGGGTTGGACGGAGTTGGTGTGCAGGGGTGGTGGGCATGTTTCTGCTATTCTAATCTGTATGCATGATATATCTGATTCTGTTCTTAGTGGGCCAAGGCCCACACCGATTCTGTTAAAGGCTCAGGCTCGAATTATGACTGTATTCTGTGATCTGTCTGTATGCATGCTGAACTATGGGGATGTACACACTGAGTTTTCGAAAACTCACCCTTTCTGTTTTATCTATTCAGGTAATCCCCAGCAGTAGGTGGATAGGCGCAGTGGAGGACTCGACGGTGACCACAATCACAAACTCGTTGGTTATGGACTTATTGCTTTTGTTTTATTCATTATTTTGGGAGTATTTTGATGTAATTTTGGACTTGGACTTTTGGTTTTAATTTGGGTTTTAAACTGCGAATATGGATTACAAGCTACGACGCCAAAGTATGGTTTTCCTAATATAAGCGAAGAGTTTTCGAAATAAGTAAATAAATGATAAATTGGGTTTCAAAAGCTTCCGCAATAAAGGAATGTTTTCAAAAAATTTGACTGTTACACGATTTTTTTAGTACGAAAAAGATAACAATTTGAAATGGTTTCTAAAAATAATCTCATGTGACATCGCCAGATTCGACCATAGCATCCAGGCAGGTTTGGGGTGTTACAATATGTGTTTTGAGTTGGTTTAAGTGTATGCAAGATTAGATAAGAAATGTGGTTTGAAACATAGCCTATTTTTGTTCACACGGGTAGAGACACAAACGTGTGTCTCAGCCGTGTGTGAAACATGGCCAGGGTACACGGCCGTGTGTCCCTTGATACTATTCAAAAATCAAGTTATTAGCTTCACACGGCCTAGCACACGGACGTGTGGTTTGGCCGTGTGGCATAAGTCAGTATACCCTCCAGTTTTGGCACGGCCTAGACACAAGTGCGTGTGGCCATTTCGAGAGGTACACGGCCTGACACATAGGCGTGTGGTCTGGCCGGGTGAGCCAAGTCAGAGAGTTACATGGGGTCAGACACGGGGTAGAACACGGCCATGTGATCCCATTTCGAATGCCCACACAGCCTAAGACACGAGCGTGTCTCTTGGCCGTGTGAGAGACACGGCCAGGGCACACGGACGTGTGACTCCTACAGTTTGAAAAATTTTCTAAGTTTCCAAGATTTTTCTTGAGTTATCGGTTTAGTCCCGAAACACTTCTAATGCGTGTTTTGGGCCTCGAGGGCTCATGTTTGGGACCATATGATTGTATTTGAAAGATTTTTGTTTGGATTGAAAATTGAACATGAAATGTATGATGGTACAAGTTATAAGTCCGATAATACGTCGTAATTCTATTCCGACGATGGATACAAGTTAGGGATGTTACACTCTTTAGAAACGACTTATTTCTCTAAAAAAAAAAATAGCCTAATTGACAAATTAAAAAAAACAACATATATGGCTAAATTAGCCGGAAAAAAAATTACATAATAAATTTATAAAAAAATTGATATAAAATTTTAATATGATTTTGATTGCGATGATAAAATGGAAAGAAGAATAGTTTTGAAATTTTAGATTTAAATCTCATATTCAGTATACACTTTTTTCTAAAAAAATGTATATAAAAATAACCTTAATATTATATCTGTTATTTTATAAATATAATGAATAATTTAAATTAGAATCTCCCTTAAAAAAATAATTTATAGACACTAATAAAATAGTGTAAAATAATCAAATTTTAAAGACGTAAAAGTAATACTATAACATTCATCTATATATGATATTTTTTCATTTAATTTAATTACATAAAAATAATTAAAATTTTATAAAAAAATATTTTGGAACAATAGCCGAAAACAAACCCATAAGAAAAAAAAATTGAAAACCTGAAATAAATAATTAAAAATGAAAAGAAGAGATGAAAAAATGGAAAATAAATAAAAAATGAAACCAACAATTAAAAAAACTAAAAAAAAGGTTAGTAGGAAATTGAAAACTTATAGCCACCACTAATTTTATTATCAAACTATGTTATTTGATTAAAAGTTAAAAAAATGAAAAAAATTCTACTATCTAAAAAATGTTTTTTAAAAATTTAGTTGTATAAAAATAAAAAATATTAATTTAGAGAAAAAGAATTAAAAATGATTAAAAAATTGTAAAAGAACAAAATATGTTTGTTTATTATTTAAAAATAAATTATTTTAATTAAAGTTAAATTAAGTTGGAGAAGATAGTAGATATAGATGAGTATATAATAATATTTTGTTATTTTTAAAAATGGATGATGTGACAATATTTTAATAGTTGTTAAAAACTATTGTTTTTTTAGGATGATCCATATAAGTTATTCCCTTAAAAAAATATTAAACTTTTAAAGATGATTATTTAAATTCATATTCAAAATAAATAACATTATCTATTGAATATTCATATTCAAAAAGTAAAATTATTTTAAAAAAAATTGGTTGCACAAAAATAAAAATAACTTTTGGAGAAAAAGAAATAAAAATAATTAGAAAATTGTAAAAGAAGAAAAGATGTTTATTTATTACTTAAAAAGTTAATTATTTTAATTAAATTTAAATTAAGTTAGAGATGATAGTAGATATAGATGAATGTATAATATATTTTGTTATTTTTAAAAAAGAATGATGTGGTAATACCTAAAAAATATTTTTTTTTTACTATGGTTCTTATATAAATTATTCTCTTAAAAAAATATTAGAGTTTTAATGATGATTCATATTCAAAATGAATAACATTATCTATTGAGTATTCAATTTTGTTAAACTCTTTTAATTAAAAAAAATCCTTTGAAATAATTTTATAACAAGTAATATAGTCAAACATACAAATCCACCGTTGACAAAAGTAAAGAGATTTGGATATCGAAATCTTTTTGCCTTTTGTTTACTTGTAAAATAATTCTCATAATCTAATAATAATACTAAAAATTAATACCCACCTTATGGTAAAGAAAACGCACTTTAAAAAAAAAAATGATTTTGTGCTTTAAAAAGTAATATTAGTATTTTTAAAATATAAATCATCAATCAATTTTTTTATGTCAGTATTATTATTATTTTAAACAAAGTCTGAGAAATATTGTTTGATAGTTACAACCACGTTCTAAAATAAGGCACGCATAGAGTAAAACTTTAGCAGTTATGCTCACCCCCATGCATCAGACCTTTGGAGATTATGGTTGATTGAATTAGAGAGAATTTATTGGTTGGATTGATTTAATTACGATCGTGTGGAGTGTACCTTACATTTTGGAAGAAACAAAGCTGATGTCGAGATACGGAAGAGTCGATGTCCCAACGACACGACACACGACGTCCTGATAATGCGATGCATGGCGTCCTGACGAGCCAAATGTGACGCCATAATGTGGCGACGTATTCTCTACAAAACCAAGTTTCTTCCCCTAGTTAAACTCTATTTTCATTTCCCAGTCTAGCTTTGATTATTCTAGGGATGTTTTATCATATTTTCATACAAAATTCAACATATAAATAGGTCTTTTAGCAACCCTAGATAGTTTAGAAAAACAACAACAAAATTAGGAGAGTTTGTGGGAATTCTAGGGGAAACTTTGTATTTCGAGTTCACGCATTGTTTGTTTTTCCATCTTATACTCCTCTTTCGATTTTTTGTCAGTTTTACTGAAGTTTTCTTTGCCTGTGATTTTTTATCCTCTTCCTAAGGATTTTTCCACGTAAATATTTGTGTCCAATTTTCTCAGTTTTCATTTCGTGTTCGTTGTATAATTCGGGTTTGACCCAACAAATTGATATCAGAGCTTGGTTCGATTTTCGCATTCAACCCGTTCAGAGATGGCAATGAGGTACGATATCAAAAAGTTCGATGGGATCACAAATTTCAGTTTGTGGCAAGTTCAAATGACGGTAATTCTAGTTCTAAAAGGTCTGAAATAGGCTCGCGGATGTGAATTAGACAGAATAGGAGGAGCTTGATGAGAAGGCACTGTCAACAATTCAATTGTTCATCATTAACAATGTATTGCAAGAGGTACTTACAAAGAAGACGACAACAACCTTGTGGAGGAAATTGGAAGCCCTTTATATAACAAAATACCTCGCAAACCGTTTGGTATTCAAACAACGATTATATACGTCCAATATGGCAGAAGGTGAGTCTATTAGGGCTCACATAAATGAATTTGCAACTCTCCGAAATGACCTAAAGAATGTCGAGACCAACATAGACAATAAAGATTAGGCTATGTTATTACTATGTTGTTTGCCCCCTTCATACAAAACTTTCAAGAAAACCTTGATTTGCGGTAGAGAGAGACTCTCTTTTGAGGACGTGAAGGGAAACCTTTTGAGTAAGGGTAAACTCAATAATGAGTTAGGCTCAAACAACAAGTCAGATGGGCAAGCCTAGGTTTAGGTTGTAGAGGAAGACAAAAATTTATGGATTTGGGTCAAAGAAGATTGAGGGCAAGATCAAAATCTAGAAACCGCGACAAGCAATGTGGCTATTGCAAAAAGATATGGCACATAAAGATAGAATGTTACAAACTTCATAAATAAAAATAAAAGGGCCACAGAAAATGACGAGAGAGGAAAGCAAAAAGCTAATGTAGCTGATGCTAATGTAGCCGAGGACAGAGGTGATAATTTGCTATTGGTATCAATGACCGAAAGGCCTAAGTTCACATCTGAGTGGATCTTGGATTTAGGGTGTTCCTATCATGTGTGTCTCAACAGGGATTGTTTCTCCACATACAGTTTGATTGAAGGTGGATTTGTGCTTATGAGAAATAACTCACCCTGCAAAATAATTGGCATTGGAACCATTCAGATTAGGATGCATGACAGGATAATTAGAATGTTGTCAGATGTCAGACAAGTACCTGATTTAAAGAGGAATCTCGTCTTTTTGGGTATTCTAGACTCAAATGGTTACAAGATCGTCATTGAATCAAATGACTTAAAAGTATCTCATAGAGCCCTTGTTTTGATGAGAGGGTAGAAAGTCGGCAGTCTTTACATTCTGCAATGAGATATAAACTTGAAATTATATAGGATTTTTTTTATATATTTTAACCACCTTTTGACATAATAAATATGTTAATCTTGAGTAATTGTTATTAAAATAAGTGAATTGTACTTAATTATTAATATTGGACATGAATTTATAAATTGTGTGAAATTACGCTTAATTATATTGTAACAACCCATTTTTCAGTGGAATCAGAATAGTGGTTTCGGGACCACAAATCCGATTCAAAAATAAAATTTATTTTTATTTTATTACATGGTCTGTAATATGTTAGAAATGTCATGTGAAAATTCTAATAAGAAAATTTTATTGATTATGTGCTTAATTACGAGAAGGACTAAATCGCATAAAATGAAAAAGTTGAATTCTAGTAGCTACAAGGATTAAATAGCAATGAAATTCAAAACTAGAGGTCCTTATAAGGTAATTAGACCATTAAAAAAAGTATATATATATATATATTTTGGTGACTCATCCATGGAAATTTAGAAAAAGGGCAATGACTAAATTGAAATTTGAAATAATTTCATTACTTAAAAGATGAAAAAGAAAATATCATCTTATTTACTCATCTTATTCCCCAAAATACATGGAAACCCTAGGAGAGAGAAGAAACTTTCATAGCTTAATTGGGTAAGTTTCTTTGACCCGTTTTTAGTAATTTTGATATTTTTGAAACAGGGATAGCTTAATCTATCTGTTTGGGGGATCAATTTGAAGAGTTATCAAAGCATGGAAATTAGGTCATGGATGTATATGCTGAAAATTTGGAATTTATAGTAGAAAATGAAAGGTTGTTGATAGATAAACAACTTTTACAAAGTGATTTTTGATGAAAGCATGATTTAAGGACCAAAATGTAAAGTTGTGAAAATTGATGAAAAATTCTAAAATTTATAGAAAATATGTGCTGTAAATTTTATATTGAAATTTCGGTTAGGCTTGGAATAGGGACTAAATTGCATGAATTTTATTTTCCGAGCCTAGGGATGAAATTGGAATTTATGGAAAAGTTAGGACAAAATGGTAATTTTGCCTAGGATGTAAATTGAGTCCAAATGAGTATGAAATGTGTGAAATTGATGATTAAAGTTATTTATATAGATCCGGACAACACAAATTTGAGGTTAGATCGAGGAAAAGGAAATGTTTCGAATTAGTAGATTATTTATGTGAACAAGTGTCGAGGTAAGTTTGTGTAACTTAATCGAGAATGTAAATATGTTAACTTGAATGTTATAATTATATGCAATATGAATTATATTTACGTGAATGTTATAAATGTGTGAAATGACTACATGTTCGGAAATGTTGGAAAAAGGGTAAAGTTTCGTTTGAATATTGAATTTCGATAGATAAATGTGATTGCCTTATAAAATGAGGTCCTGAATTTGTTGCTGACGGGATTTAGCTTATACGAGTAATCCTATTGATCTCATTATAGAAAGGATTTAGCCTAGACAGGTAATCTTGATAGAATCCCTCTCGAGCATATGTTACAATTAGGGTTTAGCCTGGACTGGTAATCCTAATTGAGCTCTTCTGAGCATATGTTACATAATGGATTTAGCCTGGACTGGTAGTCCTGTAATACGATATGTGGCTCAAGACTATGTTCTTTGATTTAGTGCCCTAATGGGTACTCTTGAATAAGAATTGGCGGGTTATTGAATTGTACACCTTGAGTGTACTACTTGAGTATCCATTAGAATTTCAATGATTCAACAAACAAAACTCTTAGTAAGATGAGGGAATTATGAGATGAAATGATAATGTCTTGAAAGAATATTGCATGATGAGCTTATCTATGCTTACTTGATGTAGATGAAAATTTTGTGACTAACATGTTTAATTGAATGCATGTGTTTAGGCAATTTTGCCAAGTGATGGAAAACATGATATTGTATGCTTAGATTTAATGAACGAGATTGGTAAGCTTAGTTTCGTTTATACGAACTTACTAAGCATGTAGTGCTTACTCTATTTTATTTTCCCATATTTTATAGTGCTTGAAAGCTCGCGAAGGTTGGAGGTTAATGGAGCATTATCATACTATCCACTATCTTATTTTGGGTATATATAATAAAATAATTTTGGTAATGGCATGTATAGGCTAACTTGGGCATAGATGGCTTAAATATGTGGTTTGTAATCTAGCCATTGGAATGACTAGTAATGGTTGTTTTTGATATACTTGTAATGTCATACTATGGTAGCTACATACATGTTAAATGGTTGTTCAAATTATGCCTAACATATGGAATATACCAAGGTAATATTATAAACATGTATGCATGTAATGATATGCCATGTTGAATGATAGAGCTTGCTTAATTTGAATGCTTAAAATGGTTGGTATTTAGATGTGAGTTTAAGTGTAGGTCATTCTTGTGATTTTGGGTGAGAAATGAAGCTAGAAATGGCTTTATTTTATCCACACGGGCAGACACACGGCCTAGTACATAGGCGTGTGGTTAGACCTTGTGTCCCCTGCACCTTAAATTTGAGAAACAAAATGCTCAGAATTGAATGCACGGGCTGAGACACAGGCGTGTGTCTCATTCGTGTCTGCTACATGGCCTAAAACACAGACGTGTATCTTGGCCATGTGAAACCTACACCTATTTTTGAAGAATTTAATTAACCACACGGCCTAGCACACGGGCGTGCGGCCGGCTGTGTGCAAAAGTCAGAGAGTTACATGGGCACACGAGCGTGTCCTAGGGTCACACGGGCGTGTCCCTTGGACCACACAGGTGTGTGAGCCCTGCACCATTGAAATTTTTAAAAATTTACAAAAAAAATTTTAGAGCTTCCGATTAAGTCCCGATTCGATTCTAAAGGTCATACTGGGCATCGAGGGTCCATTTAAGGGACGTTATGAATAATCTCAAAAAATGAACATTGATTGACAAGATTTATCTGTAAATGTTCTGTAAACTCCGGTAATGCTTCGTAACTTTCTTCCAGCGATGGATACGGGTTTAGGGGCGTTACATTTAGTGGTATTAGAGCTACGATTTAGTCGATTCTCGAATTTAACGTAGCAAACACGAGTTTAGCTATACACGCCATTATATAATTTGTGATAGTGTGATGTCTCCTGATCATTTTAAATGTGTTTTTCATATAATAATGTCATCCAACCAAGCTAGAGCTGAATCTGAGGAAGCTGGGAGCAATGCTTCAGCTTCAGTTCAAAGAGTTGCATCTCTATCTGGTAGCGAAAGCCCTGTATCTGAGGGCCGAAGTGAGGAGGCAAAACATGCCTTCTTTCAATTAATGAATGAATGGTTCACCGAGTACTTAAGAACAAATCTTACGGTACAACGACCTCCCCCGTCTGCTCCTCAACCAGTTCTTGAGGTACCATAGGGTTCTGAACCCACTAGAACAGGTAAGCTTCCGGTAGATAAAATCCGTAAGCATTGGGCGGAAAAATTTAGAGCTACCACAGATGATGATCCAGAAAGGGCTAAATTTTGGTTGGAAAATACCATCTGGGTTTTTGATGAATTATCTTGTACACCTGCTGAATGTATGAAATGTGCAGTATCTCTACTGAAAGATACAGCTAATCATTGGTGGAATACCATAACTTAAGTCGTACCGAGAGAGAACGTTACATGGGAATTCTTCCAGGCTGAATTCATAAAGAAATATGTTAGTCAAAGATTTATGGATCAGAAAAAGAAAGAATTTTTAAAACTTAAGCAGGGATACATGGCTATATTTGAGTATGAATGAGAATTTGTTTGATTGAGCAAATATGCTAGAGAATGGGTTCTAACTGAGGCTGATATGTGTAAATGCTTTAAAGAGGGTTTAAATGAAGATATCAAGTTATTGATCGAAACTCTCAAAATAAGGGAATTTGCGGTATTAGTCGTTCGAGCACACAAAGCTGAGGAATTGAGTAAAGAAAAGAAACAAGTTGAAAGACAAGCTAGGGTTTCTGGAAAAAGGATTATGAGTAAGCACAATCATCTGATTCTAAGAAAATAAAAAAGTATTATGATCGTGTTACTACCTCAAAGGGGTATTCTGGAAAAGAATGAGGCTTTTAACGCTGTAACTCGAGGTTTTCATCGCTATTTGTAACCAGTGTGGGTAGTGTCGGTAATCCCAAATCAAAGTGTAAACATTGCAACAAATTTCATTTTGGGGAATGTCATTTGAGAAGTGGAGCTTGTTACCGATGTGGTTCATTTGACCATTTTCTCAGAGATTGTCCAGGAAGAGTTGAAAAAGAAATAGAACCAACTCCAAAGCCGAGTAATCCTATTTTGAGGGGCAAACCACCCCGTCACCTCGGTAATGTTTATGGTAGTCAAGGTACTGCCAGGGATACAATAGTTTAATCTGAGGCATGAACACCTGCAATAACATACACTATTCATGTTAGAAAAGATGCTTATGCACCAGACATCATTACTAGTACATTTTCTATAGATCTTGTTCCAGGTACAACATCAATATCATTAGCACTTTACAGAATGGCTCCTACTGAATTGAAATAGCTGAAAGTATAGTTGCAAGAATTGATTGATAGAGGTTTTGCTCGACCAAGTTTTTCACCTTGGGGTGCGCCAGTCCTATTTGTAAAGAAGAAAGATGGATCGTTGAGGCTGTGCATTGATTTTAGGCAGCTCAACAAAGTTATAATAAAGAACAAGTATCCATTGCCTCATATTGATGACTTGTTTGAATAGTTAAAATGTGCCATTGTATTTTCAAAGATTGATCTCCATTCTAGTTACTATCAACTACAGGTAAAAGATTCGGATGTGCCAAAGACAACTTTTAGAACCAGGTATGGACACTATGAGTTTCTTGTGATGCCATTTGGTTTGACAAATGCACCTGCAGTGTTTATGGATCTGATAATAGAATTTTCAGCCCATATTTAGACAGTTTGTAGTGGTATTTATAGATGATATTTTAGTTTACTCCCGAGATGAAAATGAACATGCAGAGGATTTGAGAATAGTGTTGGAAACTTTGCGGGAGAAACAATTGTATGCCAAATTTAGTAAATGTGAATTTTGACTACGGGAAGTTAGCTTTCTTGGGCATATAGCATCTTCTGAAGGTGTCAAGGTAGACCCGAATAAAATTTCAGCCATTGTTAACTGGAAGCCACCGAAGAATGTGTCTCAAGTCTGAATTTTTCTGGGACTAGCTGGTTATTATCGAAGGTTTGTAAAAAGTTTTTCAATGATAGCTTCTCTGATGACCCGTCTATTGCAAAAAGATGTGAAATTTGAGTGGACTGATAAATGCTAGCAGAGTTTTGACAGATTAAAAGCTTTATTGACAGAAGCTCTAGTGTTAGTTTAGCCAGAATCAAGTAAGAAATTTATAGTTTACAATGATGCGTCATTGAATGGTTTAGGCTGTGTTTTGATGCAAGAAGGTAAAATAGTAGCCTATGTTTAAAGACACCTAAAACCACATGAAAGAAACTACCCGACACCTAATCTTGAATTGGCAGCTATAGTGTTTGCATTGATAATTTGGCGGCATTACCTGTTTGGTGAAAAATGTCACATATTCACGGATCATAAAAGTCTGAAGTACTTGATGACACAGAAAGATTTGAATTTGAGACAACGCAGGTGGCTTGAATTATTGAAAGATTATGATCTTGTTATTAACTACCATCCTGGAAAAGCCAATGTGGTTGTAGATGCTCTAAGTAGAAAGTCCTTGCATACTTTGCAAGCAATGAATACCCGATTGTCATTATCTGATGATGGTTCAATTATAGTTGAGTTAAAAGCTAGACCCACGTTTTTGCAGCAGATCTCTGAAGCTCAAAAAAATGATAGTAAGTTGCAAGCAAAACGGATACAAAGTGAATCGACTCCTAACTCAGAATTTTAGATCAGGACCGATGATTGTCTGTTATTCAGAGGCTGAGTATGTGTGCTGAAAAGTTGAGAACTAGTGCAGAAGATTTTGAATGAAGCTCATGATGGTAACATGTCTATCCATTCTAGTAGTAATAAAATGTATAATGATTTGAAAAAGATGTACTGGTGGCCAGGAATGAAACTGGATATTTTTGAGTTTGTATCTAAATGTTTGATATGTCAGCAAGTAAAAGCTAAACTTCAGTTGCCTTTTGGACTATTATAGCCAATTACGATACCAGAATGGAAATGGGAAAGAATTACCATGGACTTTGTATCGGGATTACCCCTGTCTCCAAAGAAGAAAGATGTCATTTGGGTGATTATTGATCGGTTGATAAAGTCTGCACACTTTATTCTGGTATGTATGGATTATTCTTTGGATAGATTGGTTGAATTATATGTCTTTGAGATTATCAGATTGCATGGAGTGCCTATCTCCATTATTTCAGATAGAGACCCTCGGTTTACCTCTTGATTCTGGAGCAAATTGCAAGAAGCTCTAGGTACTCAGTTACATTCACTGCATTTCATCCCCTAGACAGATGGTCAATCTGAACGTGTTATACAAGTTTTGGAAGATATGCTTCGGTGTTGTATACTTGAATTTGGAGGTAATTGGGAAAAGTATTTACCTTAATTGAATTTGCTTACAATAACAATTATCAGTCCAGCATCAAAATGGCACCGTATGAAGCTTTGTGTGGTTGCAAATGTAGAGCTCCATTGTATTGGACAGAACTCAGTGAGAAAAAGTTACACGGAGTTGACTTAGTCCGTGAAACCAAGGAAAAAGTAAAAGTAATTCGGGATAGTTTGAAAGTAGCCTCTGATCGTCAAAAGTCTTATGCTTATCTGAAACGAAAAGAAATAGAATTTCAAGTCGGTGACATGGTATTCTTGAAAGTATCGCCTTGGAAGAAAGTTCTCCAGTTTGGTCGTAAAGGAAAACTGAGTCCACGGTTCATTGGACCATATGAGATTACAAAAAGAATCAGATCAGTTGCATATCAGTTAGCTTTACCACTAGAACTTGATCGAATTCATAATGTTTTTCATGTGTCTATGCTACAGCGGTATCAATCCGATCCTTCACAAGTATCTCTCCGACAGAGGTAGAGATTCAGCCTGATATGACATATAGTAAAGAACCGATCAAATCTTAGCTCGGGAAGCAAAAGAGTTAAGAAATAAAAAGTTAGCATTAGTAAAAGTTATTTGGTACCGACATAGTATAGAAGAGGCTACCTAGGAACCGGAGGATTCTATGAGGAAGCAATATCCGAACCTTTTTACTGGTGAGATTTTCGAGGACGAAAATCCTTAAAAGGGGAGAGTTGTAACAGCTCATTTTTTCAGTGAAATCGAAACAGTGGCTTCGGGACCACAAATCTAATCCGAAAATAAAATTTATTTTTATTTTATTACATGGTCTGTAATATGTTAGAAACGTCATGTGAAAATACTGATAAGAAAATTTTATTGATTATGTGCTTAATTACGAGAAGGACTAAATTGCATAAAATGCAAAAGTTGAATTCTAGTAGCTACAAGGATTAAATAGCTATGGAATTCAAAACTAGAGGTCCTTATATGGTAACTAGACCATTAAAGAAAAGTATGTAGATATTTTGGTGACTCATCCATGGAAATTTAGAAAAAAGGGCAATGATTAAATTGGAATTTGAAATAATTTAATTAATTAAAAGATGAAAAAGAAAATATCATCTTATTTACCCATCTTCTTCCCCAAAAATACAAGGAAACCCTAGGAGAGAGAGAAGAAACTTTCATGGCTTAATTGGGTAAGTTTCTTTGTCCTGTTTTTAGTAATTTTGATATTTTTAAAACTGGAATAGCTTAATTTATCTATTTGAGGGATCAATTTGAAGAGTTATCAAAGCATGGAAATTAGGTCATGAATGTATATGCTGAAAATTTGAAATTTATGGTAGAAAATGAAAGGTTGTTGATAGATAAACAATTTTTACAAAGTGATTTTTGATGAAAACATGATTTAGGGACTAAAATGTAAAGTTGTGAAAATTGATGAAAATTTCTAAAATTTATAGAAAATATGTGCTTTAAATTTTATATTAAAATTTTGGTTAGGCTTGGAATAAGGAGTAAATTGCATGAATTTCATTTTCTGAGCCTAGGGACGAAATTAGAATTTATGGGAAAGTTGAGGGAAAAATAGTAGTTTTTCTAGGATGTAAATTGAGTCCAAATGAGTATGAAATGTGTGAAATTGATGATTAAAGTTATTTATATAGATCTGAAAAACACAAATTTAAGGTTAGATCGAGAAAAAGGAAAGGTTTCGGATTAGTAGATTATTTACGCGAATAAGTGTCGAGGTAAGTTTGTGTAACTTAATCGAGCTTGTAAATATGTTAACTTGAATGTTATGATTGTATGCAATATGAATTATATTTATATGAATGTTATAAATGTGTAAAATGACCACATGTTCGGAAATGTTGGAAAAAGGGTAAGGTATCGTTTAAATATTGAATTTCGATAGATAAATATGATTGCCTTATAAAATGAGGTCCTGCATTTGTTGCTGACAGGATTTAGCATGGACGAGTAATCCTATTGATCTCATTATAGAAAGGATTTAGCTTGGACGGGTAATACTGATATAATTCCTCTCGAGCATATGTTACAATTAGGGTTTAGCCTGGACTGGTAATCCTAATTAAGGTCTTCTAAGCATACGTTACATAATGGATTTAGCCTAGACTGGTAATCTTGTAATATGATATATGGCTCAAGACTATGTTCTTTGATTTAGTGCCCTAATGGGTACTCTTGAATAAGAATTGTCGGGTTATTGAATTGTCCACCTTGAGTGTACTACTTAAGTATCCATCGGAATTTCAATGATTCAACGGGCAAAACTCTTGGCAAGATGATGGAATTATGAGATGAAATGATAATGTCTTGAAAGAATATTGCATGATGAGCTTATCTATGTTTACTTGATGTATCTAAAAATTTTGTGACTAACATGTTTTATTGAATTCATGTGTTTAGACAATTTTGCCAAGTGATGAAAAACATGATATTGTATGCTTAAATTTAATAAACGGGATTGGTAAGCGTAGTTTCCATTATACAAACTTACTAAGCATGTAATGCTTACTCTATTTTATTTTCCCCTATTTTATAGTGCTCAGAAGCTCACGAAGGTTGGACGTCATTAGAGCATTATCATACTATCCACTAGCTTATTTTGGGTATATATAGTAGGATCATTTTGGTAAAATGGCATGTATAGGCTAACTTGGCCATAGATGGCTTAAATATGTGGTTTGTAATCTAGCCATTGGAATGGCTAGTAATGGTTGTTTTTGATATACTTATAATGTCATACTATGGTAGCTACATACATGTTAAAGGATTGTTCAAATTATGCCTAACGTATGGAATATACCAAGGTAAGATTATAAACATGTATGCATGTAATGATATGCCATGTTGAATGATAGAGCTTGCTTAATTTGAATGCTTGGAATGGTTGGTATTTGGATGTGAGTTTAAGTGCAGGTCATTGGTGTGATTTTGGGTGAGAAATGAAGCTACAAATGGCTTTATTTTGTCCACACGGGCGTGTATCTAGACCGTGTGTGACACACGGCCTAGAACATAGGCGTGTGGTTAGACCGTGTGTCCCTACACCTTAAATTTGAGAAATAGAATGCTCAGAATTGAGTACACTAGCTGAGACACGGGCGTGTGTCTCAGCCATGTGTGCTACATGGCCTAGAACACGAGTGTGTGCCTTGGCTGTATGAAACCTGCACCTATTTTCGAAGAATTTAATTAACCATACGGCCTTGCACACGGGCGTATGGTCGGCCATGTGCACAAGTCAGAGAGTTACGCGGGTTCGAACACGGCCTACTGCACGGGCATGTCCTAGGGTCACACAGACGTGTCTCTTGAACCACACGGGAGTGTGAGCCCTGCACCTTTGAAATTTTTGAAACTTTACGAAAACTTTTTAGAGTTTTCGGTTAAGTCCCGATTCGATTCTAAAGCACATATTGGGCCTCGAGGGTCCATTCAAGGGACGTTATGAATAATTTCAAAAAATGAACAATGATTGACAAGATTTATCTATAAATGTTTTTTAAAATCCGGTAATGCTCTGTAACACTATCCCCGTGACGAATACGGGTTAATGGGTGTTACGTATATGATTTTTTTGCATAATTTATATTATTTTCATGTTAAATATTAGTATGTGAATTTTAACTATGCAAGACCATGGAAGATGTGATTAACATAAATAATGCATGGACATGCACACATCCATTTCATTTGGATGGTAAGACCTTGCAAAACTAGGGTCATAAAGGTGTTAGTTTGACCTAGTAAAAGATGTGCTAAAATATGGAAATGTTTGATTAATTATTGGATTGAGAAACCGTCCAATAAGGAGGAATTAAAGCCCAATTTCGGCACAAGCAAATGGCTGTCCAAAAATAAGCTTTGGGATATTTTGTTGAAGGTTCTTGTAGTTGGAAAGATGTCAGAAATCAACACACAAGTTTACTCTTTGAAACATCCACCTTATGGCTATTAATAACACTGTTTTGAATTCAAAAACAAGCAACCAAGTCATCCCCTTTTCCACAATTTGTGGCTGACCATGTATGAGACAAAATAGAGGGATATTGAATTTCATTTTTAGCAAACTCTACCATTTTCTTCACCGATAAATACCACATACCTCTCCACTTCTCAAATTATCCCTAATCCCTTCATTCATAACACATCTCTCAACACTCATCTCTCATTCATTCTCTCTTCCATCTCCTTATTCTTTTCCCTTGTATAACCATCTATTTCCCTTCCATTCTTTAGCCAACAAAGGCTTTGTCAAGATCTTTCTTTGGTCGGCCACCTTAGGAAACCCTTAGCAAAAGGAGCATCGAGCAGAACGGAGGAACTCATAAGTAAGAAAAGATCCAAAAGGCTGCTAAACTAAATTAGAGTCTACTATTTCCTCTTGTTATTTAATTTACTTATGTTTGCTATGTGTTTATTGTTTTTGCATCAACGATGATATTTTAAATCTTATTTTCTACGATGATTATGTTAGTTCAATAAGGTTTATTCAATTCATGTTTAACATGTTTGTGCCTCAGTCGATCATGTTTTCAATTAAAATTAAGATGTATTTCATTCATACGTGATTGGATGCATTCATATTAATTAAGCGATCCTAACCAGATGACAGCTAGTAGACGCAAAATTGAAAAGTGCAAATGCTCAATTTAGATCATTAAATCCGACTAAATTAAAGGTTCATAATATCTTTTGTTAGCTCTATTATCTTGCATAGTTTTATGTTTATGTGATTAAACTATTGCAAATGTAAATGTCCCTTTGACCTCGCATAAATACTAAGAAACCCTTAGTTTAATATGATCAGTAAAATGCATATTTCACTAAGTAAAAGATTCCAAGAGGACTTAATTTGGTTTCCAAACTCATGAAAGATCGAGTTGCCATGAAATATTTTTTGAACATTGTTAAGCATTATGAAAATAAATTGAGTTGATTAATATATAATTATCCTAGTCTATTTTATGTTGATGTTTTTGTTGTTAAACCCATTTATTCATACATTTAGATAATTTGCATTTAGATTAAAATTGCACAAGGATCAATCTTTGCATCTAGTTAATTTCACTTAGTTTAAACATCACTATTCAAATTATTGTGATTTTATACCAAATTGTGAATTTATAATTTTAAAAATAATTGATTAACATACACAATCCCTGTGGAGACGATAACTTATTTTACTTACTTATTACTTGAACGACTGTGTACACTTGCACAAGCCACGTTACAGGAGCAACGATGTTAAGTTTGGAAACAATTATAGAAGCAAAGGAAAAATCGTCACCATGTCAAGATGAGGACTCTCTTGACATCACGACAACATGACAAACTTTGCTCTTTCCAGATTCTGAATCAACCCACCTATGGCACATGCGACTCAATCATATGAGTGAAAAAGGTATGATTATTTTGAGCAAAATAGGTCTTTTCACAGGCACCAGAGTTTTAAAGTTAGATTTCTGCGAGCACTGCATTTATGGGAAGCAGACTCGAGTCAGCTTCGATTCGATAGTACACAAGACTAAAGTGACCCTCAACTACATTCATTCTAATTTATGGGGTCTGGCTCTAGTCGTCTCCAAAGGAGGTAATAGATATCTTCTAACTTTTATAGATGATCACTTTAGAAAAGTTTGGATATATTTCCTAAAGATCAACAATGAAGTCTTCAAGATGTTTAAGCATTGGAAGACCTTTCTAGAGAAACAGACTGGAAAGTATGTAAAGCATTTCAGAACAAACAATAGGCTTGAATTCTATTCAGCTGAGTTCAATGCTTTCTAAAAATGAGAAGGAACCAAGAGACACCGCACAGTTGTAGGTATCGCACAACATAATGGAGTTGTTGAATGAATGAACATAACTTTACTCGAGAAAGCCTGAAGCATTCTTTCCAATGCATGCTTAGAAAAGGAGTTTTGGGTTGAAGCAATTAACCTGGAAAGCTATTGAGTGAATTGATCTCCACATCGAGCCTTGGATGGAAAGGTTCTCAAAGAGATTTGGTCAGGTAATCCTCCTAATTACTCAAATCGTAGAGTATTCGGTTGTCCTGCTTATACTCGAGTTAGTTAGGGAAAGATTAAACCAAGGGAGGTGAAATTTATTTTTCTAGGTTTTGTAGCTGGGATAAAAGGTTACAAGTTATAGTGCCCAGAAATGACTAAAATCATTGTTAGTAGAGATGTTACATTTGATGAAAATCAATAATTATGTCAAAAAAGGGGTCACTGGGTCAAAACACCGAAAAGCTGAGTGTTTTGAGCAAGGTGGAACTGAAAACAAAAATAGACAATGACATTGCAATGTCATGAAGCACGATGTCATAACATCACGATGAACAAGGGTGACGTCCTGACAAAGAGAACCACCACGTCACAATATCACATAGAAATTTTGAGTCCGATGTCTCTTCGATGTAGTAAAAGGTTTCTAAAGCCACTCCATTGAAAGTCCCTTCAAGATTATAAGTTAGCTTTGTCACTGTTGGCCACTGTGGTCACCATTGCTTCCATGTTCTTACTTTGAAATTTTTGAAATTCCCTTTCATACTTGGTCCCAATCTCCATCATGCTAGTTATTTCTCTTATCTATCCTCAATCCATTTTCTCCCTCTTTTAATCCTCAACCTACTTTCTCCCTCTTTTAATGGTGTTGTTCAAGCTTGAAAATCTGCAACCAAAAAATTTTCATCAGTGGTTGCCGTTGTCATCACCTTCTTGAGCTCCTTTGTTTATGTTCTTTATCATTTTTTTATTTATTTTTTTTCATTCTTTTTTTTATTTGATCATTTAATTTGGTTGTCTAGCTGATTTACCCATATTGATGTTGATTTTCTCTCTAAAAAACTGTTAGTGCAAGGGTTTTTTTTTTGCTAGGGAAAGAAAAGGTCTATTTTAGGAGGCATTGAATTAACCATTTTGAAGGAGGGGGCTTATTCTGGTTTCTCTTGTAATAGCATATTCCATGGAATATCATTCAATGACCAAATAAAAGAATATTACTCCTTCACTTAATAAGCCTAGAATGAATTTGTTATTACAATGAACCAAACACATTGTTAATGTATGAGGCGTTATAATTTTTAATACACGGTTTAGTCAAAAATGCTAAAGCGGAGATTGTTAGTACATTGTAACTTGTGGTACAAGTTGTACTCACATGACAATCCACAAGTTGTCTGTGCATTAATTTTATTGGTTGATATTATTTTTGACTTTATTTATCATTATGCTTGTGATTATCTTATAAGCAAAAATATCAAAGAGTTCTACCTATGCATGAAACATGAAATGAAGATAGACTTTATAGATAATGTATTAAAAAATACTTGAAGAAATTTTATTTAAAAAGCTTAAGATAAAATAAATATGGTAAACTTATTATCTTACTTTACATGGAAGAAACTTATGGGTTTGATCCAAGAAGATTTCACACTCTATGTATAAAGGATCTAATTCATTGAAAATGATGAATTAGAGCGCAAACGTGCACACACACGAGAAGTTTTAATTTCGTGGAGAATTTCATGGTATTTTAATGAATACATATATTCATAATGAGGAGTTGTTATTAAGTGGATTTGTTGTATTATGCCTTTTAGTGTTTATTGTTTACTAACAGGTGATAAGTTGAAAATTAAGAGCTTTTAATAGGAAAGATTCATTAAGGAGAATTTATACTAAATTTACTAAGATAAAGCTAAAATTATTTGGGGGTCAATATAGATTAGACTTAAATCATTACTTATATTATAACTTTAGTAGTGAAAATCCTTTTTGGGCAAAGCCCATCTAATATATATATGCTAAAGCAAGATTCTTGTCACGCCCTGAAATAAAGGGGGTTAATAGAAATGGATAAACATGAAATGAATTAGGCTTAACGACTAAGAGTTAAAGAGACCTCCCTAGAGACTCAAGTTTGAGCTCCCTTCCTCCTATTTTATTTTTAGCAACCTAGGGTAAAACCACACCCAAAATATATACAGTCAAGAATTAAGCATAAACAAGAAATAGGTGATAGGCCCAATGGTTAAGTGTTTGTCCTTTATCCTAGAGATTCCAGGTTCAAGCCACTCCTTCCCCATTCATTTTTCCTTTTAAATTAAAAAATAATGGGTAATTTGCTATGCTGCCCTTAGGGTTTTCAAACCTTAGGTATTTAAACCATTTTTTTCCTAATTAGACTTTGCACATTGTTTTTCTTTTATATTTCTAATAGAATTTTGTTTCCCCCTCTCTATTTCGTCTCTTATTTTCTTTTTCTTTAAACCATATTTTCATCCTATTTTTGTTGATTATTTTGTTTTCTTGAATCAAATCATTCCCCTTGTTCAATCATTTTTCTATCAGATTTGTAATTGCCATCAATAACATCCCAATCTTTGCCAAGAATGGTAAGTACAACTCGTTTCGATTATTAGATCATGTATTTCTGTAATATTACTATTTGATGCTAACCTTTCATTTGATTAATCAATCTTTTACTGTTTTTGTCAAAGCCTTGATAATTTTTTCAAATCTTGATATCAAATGTTAATTCGTACAATATTTTTGTTGATGGACCAAAATAAGGTGAATCAGACCAAAATCAAGCGTGAGGATCGTTGATCGGACCCGTGATGAAAGGTGTGTGATCTTTACCAAGTGAATCAGTGGAAAATAGTGTGAAGTTTAGGGCCACATGGTCTTCCAGACGGGTGTGTGGACCAAACAGTTGGCCTACATGGCTATGTGCCCCTGTAATCCTATGCTAGATCGTGAACCACACGGCTACAACCTTTCCACACGGCTTGCTACATGTCCGTGTCCCTCTTGTAGGGTATTTAAGCATTTTCACACGGCTTGGCCATACAACCGTGTGACCCTTGTTTTATAATTTTGCTCAAAATTTTATGAATTGTTCAGTTTAGTCCCTATATAGTCCCCGAATTGTTTTCAAAGTTTTTATTCACTCAATTGAGCCCCTAATATTATATATATGCTAGAATATGTGAGTTGATGACTAAATTTCTACTGTTATAATGTATGATATGTGAATGTTACATGTCTAGTGTCACTGTATTTATGATAAATTGATATTGTTAACACTGTGACTGTTAAACTAAAAGCATGTGAAGCACGTCTACTGCGACTATTAAACTGAATACATGTTAAGCATGTCTATTGTTACTATTAAATTGAATACATGCTAAACATGTCTACTATTTCTATATTGTACTATTTCTACCATGACATATTGCATTGCATAGGGTGCGACGATTGAAAGGAGGAAGTACTGACAGTTTAATAATCTATAAACACTGGTGGTTCATCCACAACTTACTGGGGGTTTATCTACAAAACACTGGTGATTTATCCACAACCTACTAGAAGTTATTTGCAAGCTTTTTATTTAAGAACACTGGTGGTTCATCCACAAATTTTTACTAGAATTTTATCTACAAATTAATGGTGGTTCATCCACGAAGTGGAGTGTTATCAGATGTATGAGTTTTGAGAAACTCTTACTCTGGTGTGTAGCAAAGTATAGGTAGAATATTTCCTGATATTCTTGCATTGTATTGACATTCATAAGCATGCTTAAATGAACTGTAGAATTATGCTTTGTTATACGAATGTGATAGTTCTAAAAACTGTTATTATGAATGTTTTATCCACTTTTTTGCATTGATTTCCTGGTGATTGGGCACACACTGAGCTCATAAGGCTTACCCCCCTTAATTTCCATCTTTACAAATAATCAACTAGATTAGGATGCAGACTCGGCATTCGGAAGGTCTCGAATTGGATTAATATTTTTATTAAAAGTATTTTAGACTTAGTATTATAATTTATGTTATATGGAACTGTAATTGTAACCTCCCCAACTAGGCCTAGACGTTAGACCCGAATTCGAGAGATAATATCAGCCACCGAAATGACTTGAAAGATTTATCGGAGTTTTAAAAACATTTTATTATAAACATTTGTTTATTTTAGAAGGAAGTTTAGTCTCTTTTCAGAAAAACTTAGAAGTTAAAAAAATTATTAAGTTTAACATCTTCATTATAACAGTGTTTACCATTGAAAACTTAGTTGAAAATCCGAATTAATTTCAAAACACATTTACAATTTAGCAGCGAAAAAGTGATATTAACATAATTTTAATAAAAACTATGTTTCACGTATAATTAAATAAAAATTTTGTAACACCCCAAACTCGGCCCAGACGTTATGGCCGAATATGGTGTGTCACATTGAAGTGTTTTAGCGAAAACCGTGTTTTCATTGAAAACCCTTCTTAAAATAAAAGAAACCTTAATTAACTTAAAAAAACCACAACTTTCAGTTGCAAAACCTTGTTGAAACATTTGATTTAAGAAAACTTACCATTTAAAAATTTAATTGCGAAAACGTAGAAAACAAACTATAATTTAGAAAACCCATGTTCAACTTCTTTTAATTACATTGAAAATAATAATAATTCAAGTAATAATAACACAATGAAAACCTTATTACAATCTAGTCTAGATCATACTTAAAAACAAGTAAAAACTTAAATGCTTTAAAACAAACCCAAGTTCAAATCATCTTGCTAGCTGGCCACTCAGAGTCCCTCCAAACATCGAACCTTCTACTGAGCATCACCTAAAAATAAAATAAAAGAGGGGGTGAGTTTTCGCAAACTTAGTGTGTACAACCCTCGACAAAAACAAGCATTCACAAAAACATCATTCATCAATCATGCAATGCAATCCCATCCAAATTATCCATCTGCTACACACCGACTCCGTCCCCCGTCACACCATGTGGGGATATAAATATCGACCCACCCAACCCACACACCATGGTAGCCTGGTTGCAGAACTACCTCCATTTACATATTGGGCTTTAAAAGCCGTCGGTGGATCCACGATTGTCAAGCAACCATGCGATCCTCATATACTTCCTCCGTTCCATAATTCCCAACCCATATGCAACCTAAGCAGAATATCATATGTATGCATGCCGTATCCACAAAACTTACATTTAACACCTAGGGGTATTTTGGTTATTTTCGCCCTTAGGGGCATTTCAGTAATTTTCCCTTAATTATGATTTTCACTTACCTTGGCCCGTTAACAAGTCCTGTGAGTTAAGATGAACGAATACTATGCACCAGGTGGGATTCCAAAGAAAAGGAGGTGAGTCATTAAGACCGCTTAAGTACCAAGCTTTCCCTAGATCCAATCCTAAACATGCATATACCCGTTGTCACACCTTAACCCTATGACTTGTCCACGGTCACAAATAATTAATTAAGTCTTATGTGGATATCATATACTAGGCCCAAAACCCCTTACAGAGCCCAATCAAATTCATATGGCCCATTAGGCCCAAATCACCTATATATGGCCCATTAGGCCCAAATCACATTTATATGGCCCGTTAGGCCAAGTCATATACATATTCATGCTCACATACAATTTCCTATCACATAGCATCAATATTCAGTTTTTGCCTATTATGGGGCCAACAACCTATCGGGCCCATTTAGCCCATTCTGGCCCATGTGTCCAAATCACAACCCACATCCACGGAATCGCCCGTGGGCCTCAGGAAACCTATCGACCTCCTCTTTACGAGTGTTCGTGCACTCGCAAGACTACCATAGCCAAACTTTCGGCTTTTCGGCATTTTGGCTCTTGCTGATTCATAGTGTGTGTGCAGTGTATGTACACACCTGGTAAGCAAGCATGATGCGATCTCCTTAGCCAAACCTACAATCGATATCACCCTTCAATTAATCGCATGCTTAATATTTATTTACATAAAAACTGAAACCTCACCTTAACCTTACCTTGAGCCCAATCCTTAATCATTTTTTCCTTGATCACGTATTTCCTAGATCTGCACAAATCTTAACTATTAAAACCCGAATAATAGGTGACTCGTATCCAACACAAGTCTCCTTACCATAACTATGACCATTCGGCCACCTTAGCCAATGGGAGAAGATTACTTACCAAAACCGCAACACCTTAAGGAGTAATTTGGCAGAGAGCTAAAAACCAAGATCCGATACTAATTCCCTACCAAAGTTGATTAGAAAGAGTGAGGGACAATAATCGATACTAAACAAAGAAAAACCGATTGGAAGAGCAACACTTACACTAGATTCGGTCAAAAAAATTCGGCCCTTAGAAGATTTAGTTTTTCGGCTTTTCAAACTAAGTATGGTGAATAAGGTTTATTTGGTACAGATTAAAGAAGAAGAGTAGTAGAAGAAATCAGCAAAGAAGATTGTGTAGAGGAGAATAGAAATCGGCAGAAAGAAAAGAAAGTAAAATAGAGGGTTTTCGACTTTTGGATCTTTAAGAGAAAAGGGTTTCTGGCACAAAGTGAAGGGAAATTCGTCATTAACTTCTCAACCCTCCCATTCGGCACCTATTTATAGCCCTATAGCTGAATTCTTCAAGCCCAAGTTCCCAATTCAGCTCCACTTACTCCTCACTTCTCATCTCCTCATTTTTCTCTCTGATAACCCCTTGATCCTTTCCTTAATTTTCTCTTTTGAACACTCCCCTTGGAGTCCATCTTCACGCCACGTCCATCCTTCTAGAAGGCAAAAATTAAATTCTAAAAAATACCAAGCTAGGATTCGAACCTTGGACCCCCTTGCTAGCTACTAACGCCACCTCACTACACCTTATGTGGCGTCACTTAACCACTCCACCACAGGCTTTTTTTGTGTCCAATTGTTTCTTCATTTATTCAAAAGCCCACCTACTGGTCAGCCTTGATTCTTTTAGTAATTAAATTATAATTTCTTTTACCCCTTAATTTGAACTCAACCTTAGCTAAGACCTACCAAAATTATCGCTTGGATAAGAATATTAAACACAATTTTCATCAAAATCGAAAATAAAGAAAATTTGGGATTTCAGGGTTTTTGGATTTCGGGATTTTTAGATTTCGAGATTTTTGGGTTTCGAGATTTTTGGGGCGTTACAACTCTACCCCCTAAAAGAAATTTCGTCCTTGAAATTTACCTGATCCAAATAGTTGAGGATATTGACATCGCATCGCTTAAGTTACACCACTACGCTTCTGCTGCGCACTCTATTCTAATTTCAAAATAGATAGATCGCACACTATGGATAAAGTACGTACCAGTATTTGCTTCTGAAGCATCTTCGTCTTCTTGGCGACGAGCAGCATTAACTAAAGCTGGTTGCCTCGCCTCAGCATGGACTGTATTTCTGCCTAGTACTCCACGTCCACGTCCATTGCTGTCACCACCCCTGGCCTGCTTACAGCCCCTTGGCTGCAGCTGACCACCCTTTGGTAGCTGAGCACCAGCTTGGCCCACTACTAGCTCTAGACCTAGCATTCGGGGCAATCATTGATCCTATGCTTCATAAACCCACAAGCTAAACAAGCTCCCATCCTCTTCCAACACTCGCCCCTATGGCTTCTCCCACAATCAGCACAAGGTGGCACCCCTGGATTAACAGCTAGGGGCCTTACTCTAACCGGCCCATCAACTCTGGCCTTAGCCCTAGGCCTCTGATCGACACCAGGAGTCTCAGCCTCCCTCTTATTCTTACCCCTTTCTTTTTCCCGATTTAGGCACTCAGTGCGCTTTACCTCTTCTGCTATCTTTGCCTTCTCCACCAATTCTGAGAAAGCTCGCCACGTTTGTGGAGCTATCAATACCCTAAGGCTATCTCTTAGTCCGTCCTCAAACCTAACACAACGCTCATAGTCTGTTGCCACCATAACTCTTGCGTACCTACTAAGGCGTAGAAACTCCGCTACTGATTTGTTTCCTTGGGTCAAGTTCAGGAACTCCTTCCTTCTAGCATCCATATAGCTGGCACTTATATACTTCCCTTGGAATGCAGCTTTGAAAAACTCCCAAGTGACCCGCTTCAGTTGGGTGCCCTCTTTCACTATCAGCCACCACTAGTAGGCTTCTTCCCTAAGCAGTGACACGGCTTCTTTTAACTTTTCCTCCGGTGAGTAATCCAGGTCCTCCATTATCCTTTTAGTGGCCTCCAACCAATATTTCGTCGTATTAGGAGTCACGCTAGCCACGCCCTTAAAGATCTCAGCCCCGTTCGATCGAAGTCGTTCTGGAATGGACCCCCGATTTTCGTTGCCATTATTGGGCCCAGCGACCCTTTCCAAAATCCTCAGCATTGCCTGCGACAATGCATCTTCTCCCGCGGCCTGATCATACTGACTATTCCCAGCCACAGGTGAGGCCGGAGCCTCTTTTACTCTAACATCCGGCATATGGCCCGATGCCAACGATTCAGCCCTAACACTTCTGCGGCCTCGGCCACGGCCTCTTGCACCTCTCCTAGCACTCATCATCAGTTCACCTATTATTTGAGTTAGAAATTTTATGAAGTTTTAGTTAGTTTAATAACTACACCGATGTTTTATGAAAATATTTAAAGAGAAGATCATTTCTGAAAATCCTCTATAGTTTCCAAATCCTATGGGGTTTAGTTCCATTCTAACCATCATCTAAAGTAGCTCTCTAACTATCTACTGCATAACAATTTAAACAAACTTAAATAAAAGTACTTACTTGGTTCGATATCGGAGACTCGGTGTGTTGCTCAGCAAGATTTCTCTTTTTCCAAAGCATCGAGATCCAAAAAAAATATATTTTTTAAAATCCAAATAATAAGTAGAAAAGAAACTAAATAATAATAGAGTTTTGCAACCTGAGCTCTGATACCACTAAATGTAACACCCCAAACTCGGCCCAGATGTTATGGCCGAATCTAGTGTGTCCCATTGAAGTGTTTTAGCAAAAACCGTGTTTTCATTGAAAACCCTTCTTAAAATAAAAGAAACCATAATTAACTTAAAAAAAATACACCTTTCAGTTGCAAAACCGTGTTGAAACATTTGATTTAAGAAAACTTATCATCTAAAAATTTAATTGCAGAAACGTAGAAAACATACTATAATTTAGAAAACCCATGTTCAATTTCTTGTAATTACATTGAAAATAATAATAATTCAAGTAATAATAACACAATAAAAACCTTATTACAATCTAGTCTGGAACATACTTAAAAACAAGTAAAAACTTAAATGCTTTAAAACAAACCCAAGTCCAAATCATCTTGCTAGCTGGCCACCCAGAGTCCCTCCAAACATCGAACCTTCTACTGAGCATCACCTGAAAATAAAATAAAAGAGGGGGTGAGTTTTCGCAAACTTAGTGTGTACAACCCTCAACAAATACAAACATTCACAAAAACATCATTCATTAATCATGCAATGCAATCCCATCTAAATTATCCATCCGCTACACACCAGCTCCGTCCCCCGTCACACCATGTGGGGATATAAATATCGACCCACCCAACCCTCACACCATGGTAGCCCGGTTGCGGAACTACCTTCATTTACATATTAGGCTTTAAAAGCCGTCGGTGGATCCACGATTGTCAAGCAGCCATGCGATCCTCATATACTTCCTCCGTTCCATAAATCCCAACCCATATACAACCTAAGTAGAATATCATATGTATGCATGTTGCATCCACAAAACTTACATTTAGCACCTAGGGGTATTTTGGTCAATTTCGCCCTTAGGGGCATTTCGATAATTTTCCCTTAATTACGATTTTCACTTACCTTGGCCCGTTAACAAGTCCCGTGAGTTAAGATGAATGAATACTATGCACCAGTTAGGATTCCAGAGAAGAGGAGGTGAGTCATTAAGACCGCTTAAGTACCAAGCTCTCCCTAGATCAAATCCTAGACATGCATATACCCGTTGCCACACCTTAACCCTATGACTTGTCCACGGTCACAAATAATTAATTAAGTCTTATTTGGATATCATAAACTAGGCCCAAAACCCCTTACACAGCCCAATCAAATTCATATGGCCCATTAGGCCCAAATCACCTATATATGGCCCATTAGGCCCAAATCACATTTATATGGCCTGTTAGGCCCAGTCATATACATATTCATGCTCACGTACAAATTCCTATCATATAGCATCAATATTCAATTTTTGCCTATTATGGGGCCAACAGCCCATCGGGCCCATTTAGCCCATTCTGGCCCATGTGGCCAAATCACAACCCATGTCCACGGAATTGCCCGTGGGCCTCAGGCAACCTATCGGCCTTTTCCTTACGAGTGTTCGTGCACTCGTAAGACTACCATAGCCAAACTTTCAGCTTTTCGGCATTTCAGCTTTTCGGCATTTCAGCATTTCGGCTTTTGCCGATTCATAGTGTGTGTGAAGTGTATGTACACACCTGGTAAGCAAGCGTGATGCGATCTCCTTAGCCCAAACCTACAATCGATATCACCCTTCAATTAATCGCATGCTTAATACTTATTTACTCAAAAACTGAAACCTCACCTTTACCTTACCTTGAGCCCAATCCTTAATCGCTTTTTCCTTGATCACGTATTTCCTAGATCTGTATAAATCTTAACTATTAAAACCCGAATAATAGGTGACTCATATCCAACACAAGTCTCCATACCATAACTATGACCATTCGGCCACCTTAGCTAATGGGAGAAGATTACTTACCAAAATCACAACACCTTAAGGAGCAATTCAGCAGAGAGCTAAAAACCAAGATCCAATACTAATTCCGTACCAAATTTGATTAGAAAGAGTGAGGGACAATAATCGATACTAAACAGAGAAAAATCGATTGGAAGAGCAACACTTACACTAGATTCGGTCAAAAAGTATTCGGCCCTTAGAAGATTTAGTTTTTTGGCTTTTCAAACTAAGTATAGTGAATAAGGTTTATTTGGTACAGATTAAAGAAGAAGAGTAGTAGAAGAAATCGGCAAAGAAGATTGTGTAGAGGAGAATAGAAATCACAGAAAGAAAAGAAAGTAAAATAGAGGGTTTTCGGCTTTTTTGGATCTTGAAGCGAAAAGGGTTTCTGGCACAAAGTGAAGGGAAATTCGTCATTAACTTCTCAATCCTCCCATTCAGCACCTATTTATAGCCCTATAGCCGAATTCTTCAAGCCCAAGTTCCCAATTCAGCTTCACTTACTCCTCACTTCTCATCTCCTCGTTTTTCTCCCTGATAACCCCTTGATCCTTTCCTTAATTTTCTCTTTTGAACACTCCCCTTGGAGTCCATCTTTACGCCACTTCCATCCTTCTAGAAGGAAAAAATTAAATTCTACAAAATACCAAGCTAGGATTCGAGCCTTGGATCCCCTTACTAGCTACTAACGCCACCTCACTACACCTTATGTGGCATCACTTAGACACTCCACCACAGGCTCTTTTTATGTCCAATTGTTTCTTCATTTATTCAAAAGCCCACCTACTTGTCAGCCCTGATTCTTTTAATAATTAAATTATAATTTCTTCTACCCCTCAATTCGAACTCAACCTTAGCTAAGACCTACTAAAATTATCGCTTGGATAAGAATATTAAACACAATTTTCATCAAAATAAAAAATAAAGAAAATTCAGGATTTCGGGGTTTTGGATTTCGGGATTTTTGGATTTCGAGACTTTTGGGTTTCAGGATTTTAGGGCGTTACAAATTCATATTCTAATAACCTAAATTATTTAAATGTCATGCATGCCTAAGTACAAAACGTAAACTAAGTCCTATGCCACAATAATAATATAGTTTCAAATAACCAGAATTATAAAATAATCAGTCTAAAATACATTTATAAAAAAATTAATATTTCGAGCCGAGCCCTCCAAATGTCGAGTCTGCGTCCCAACCTTGTGGGTTATTTGTAAAAGATGAAAAATAGAGGGAGTGAGCTATGAAAGCTTAGTGTGATTTCAATAACAAACCAAAACAATACAGTAAAAAAAACACATTAACAATTCTGAGAATAAACGCAACCACAAGCACTTTAGATTAACGATTTTTCACGTAAAACACTTAACTATAAATTTCTCAGAATTCAGAATAATCACAAAATAATTGGTGTAACGATTAATCATACCATTTTTTTCTCAGAATACCATTTTTTCAGATTAACTCAGCACACGAATAATTGGTGTAACGATTAATCATACAGGAACACTAGTCATCAAACAATTCTCTATAGTACATATTACATGGCATAAATCACATTTAGCAAATTCATTATATCTTATTAACGTAATAGTTTTCACCATGTATAAGCAAAAACACATATACCATATCATATCAGAAATTTCAAAATTTTAAACACATGTTTTACAGATGCAAACAGATTCAGTTTGATAGATAAGATCCTACCCCACCGCTGCAAACCATAAGAGTTCCCAGAATTTATCCATCCCTACTCACTGATTTGTAGATAAACCACCAAAAGATGCAGGTTAATACGCTGCCAGACAGTTGTGAATACACAACATAATTACATATAAAAGATGCTAGATAATGGGTGGGCGAACCACCAAAGGTTGTTGTTTAATACGCAATCAAATGGTTATGAATACATAACATTTTTATAGATAGAAGTTGCCAGATAATATGTGGATGAACCACCAGATTTGTAGATTTATAATCTATTAGAACTTCCTCCTTACAAAATTTCCCAACCCATGCAACAAAATGTGACATGCTTAAAACAAATCATAACAGAGCTAATATTATGATTAAAAATAATCACATATTGCAATAATAAATATGCTTTCAAATAATTAATTCAGTAGCAAACTCATATAATCTTCAAAGGTTCAACTTAGTTGTGTCATAAGGCATGTTATACGAAAATCACAAGTATAGATACAATAAACATAATTAGTCACAATTTATGCAGTTGGGTATATATTTAATATTATGCAGTTAATTAAAGCATGGATTCAAGCATTAATAATAGTATCAGGGACTTAATTGCATAAATTAAACACTAAAAATAGTTTGGGAACCATTCAGGGACTGATCTGCACAAAACATAAAATTTTGGGCAAAATTGTAAAATTTAAAGAATAGGGACAAATGACCGTGTGGGTCACATGACCATGTGGGAGGGTCTAGGCCGTGTGGTTCACATGGTCGTGTAATAGCCTGATTTTGGTTAAATTAGAATAGTGGTTTCGAAACCAAAAATCTGATGTCAAAAAATTATTTTAATATTATTTTCGGTATTTATAGCATGTTATTTGATATGTGTGAAAATTTCTTGAGCTAATTTTATCAATTGGTTGGTTAATTTGTGAAAAATGACTAAATCGCAAAAAATGCAAAAGTGTTGTTCTATTAGTTAAAGGTGTCAAATAGCTTTGGCTTTTAAATATGATGGCCTTAAATGGTAACTAAACCATTTGAAACCTTAGTGGACATATATGGACACATTTTAGGTGTTTTAAATGATGTATATTAAAGGTTTAAATAGTAAAATAGTTAATTAATGATAAATTAAATGAAACAAAAACATACATATCATCATTTTTAGTCCATCTTCACTGAAATTTAAAGTGAAAGAAGCCATGGGAGAGCATTTAGGGTTCGGCCAATTTCTAGCTTAATTGGTAACTGTTTTGAGCTAAATTTTTTATATTTTTTACGTTTTTGATATTGTTGCTTCGAATTCTAGCTAGCTCGTACTTAGATTTCAAAATTGTTAAAGATTTAACATGTTGTTATTGTTGAACACTTGAGTAATTTGATGGTTGATGATGGATTTTGAATAGTTGTTGATAGTTAAACTAGTTTTGTAAAGTGATTTTTGACAAAAATGTCAAAAAGGGGATTAAATTGTGAAATATGCAAATTGTGTGGTTAAAAAGTGAAATAAATGAAATTTTTGGGCTGCTAGGGACCTATAAATAATTCGGCCAAGCTTGGGTTTATTGAAATTATGTGAATTTTGTGTTTTGTGAAATAAGGATTAAATTGCTAAAAGTGTGAAAGTTTAGGTGCTAATGTGCAAATAGGCCTGGATGTATGTTTTAGACTAAATTGAATGAATGGTTGATTAAATAAGTTAATTTTGAATTCATATAGATCAAGAAAGAAAAAAAATTGGATTTAGATCAGGGGAAAAGCAAGGTTATCGAGTAGTCGACCCGATCTATCAATTCCGAATACGAGGTAAGTTTGTATGTGATGATTACATTATAAATATATGTTAAAATGCTTTAATATTGCATAATTCGTTAAAACGAGATTATAGATAATGTATGAATTGTAAAAATGACTCTACGAATGCATTCAAAGATAGAAATGAAAAGTGTGAAAGCCCAGTTGAACCGTAAGAATAGTTTTGGATACTATTGACATGTCAGTAAGTGATACGTTGAGTTGGATTCGGGCCATGATATTAGCTCTTCGGGTGTGTACTTTACCGATTTGGCTTCGAACCATGCATATCGGATGATTTGGCTTCGGGCCATGATAATAGTTCTTCGGATAAGTTACATTGATTTGGCTATGGGCCATGGTATAGGTACTTATCGTACGAGACTCCTGACTATCTGATTTCTATTCTGAATGATTCAATGGGTGAATGAATGATGTGGTTGAGGAAGAGGTTAGAACGAGGTGATACAGGTATGTACAAACCTATTCGAGTATTAAATAGTGAAAGTTCGATGAGATGGTATTTGATCATGTCTTGAGACATGAGAAAGGTTTGTAGTTAAGGTGCATATGGTTTTGTCATGTGTAATTGGTTGATTTTCATTGATTTGATGAATTAAGTTATTCACATACGAGCTTACTAAGCTATGAAGCTTACTTCGTGTTATTTTTCTATGTTTTATAGTGAATCAAGGCTAGCTCAGATCCGGGAGTCGTCGGGAACATTATTGCACTATCAAACATCTAAGTTGGTACTTTTGAGTTATAAATTTATGGTATATGGCGTGTATAGGCTAGATCTAGTAGTTTGGTTGTGATCATAGCCATGAGATTTGGCTTGTAAATGATGTTAATATTGATGTGTGTTTGACTATTAGAAATGGCTTGTAAATATATATGTTTTGGTTTGTATGTAAATAGCCATGAGTGATGGCTTATTTTGGTATGCTTTGGTATGAATGTGGTTATGGTTTATAGTTTCTCAAATGGTTATGTGAATTATGGTAAATGAACCATATTGTTTGATATTGTTTTGGCATGTATTTGGCTAAGTAAATGGTAGTGATTAGAGATTTGGAATAGGTGAAATTATAATGGTATGAATTGTTCATTTGGTTGGTGATTTTGGCTACCTAATTGTATTATGAAATGGTACCATTTTGCCTTGTGTAGATACATTGAAGTTGGGGTGGCAAATTGGTCTTGCAAATGGCCTATTTTTGTCCACATGGGCAGAGAGATGGGCGTGTGTCTCAGTCGTGTGTGACACACGATCATGTTACACGGCCGTGTGTCCCCTGGTGATGAAATTGAATTGAAGTCAGTATGCTCCACACGGGCGTGTGACTGGCTATGTCGTACAAGTCAGTATACCCCCTATTTGGCACACGGCCTAGCACACGGGTGTGTGACTTGGCCATTGATAATACTCTAGAACATCATATTTTTATGTGCTAATTGCATGTTTATTTTGAGTATGATCCTACTAATTTAGGTTATTTTATGATCTTTTATCTTTTAGGGACTTAATTGAAGGCGATAGTAAATTTAAGGGCAAAAAGTATGAATTTAGAGATAAAGTGGGCCAACATGCGAAGTAGGAGAAAATGTGGTGCCGAAAATGTGGTGCCGAAAATGCAAATATGAACGACATAAGGGTAAAAATGCAAAAGTGATTTTATAACACAAGACTCTATTTTAATTTCAATTATATTAGGATAATTATTAATGATTTTTATTTAGATTTAATTTTAGGATTTATTTTCATTTATCTTTATTTATCTTTATTTATTTGTATTTATCTTTTAGAATTTAATTAGGAATAGACTTGGTTTTCTAGTACTATAAATAATGGATGGAGTGGCACAGATTGATCATCTCTTTTTTTCTGTAAACACTCCCTCTTCCAAAAACTTTTTCTTTTGTTCTCTCTATATTTTCTTCAATAAAAATCTCATTCTTATTATATTTATTTCTTTCCCGAAAATCATGAGCCACTAAACCAATCTAGCCGAAGGTTGTCGAAATTCCCTAAAAAGGTTTATGAGGCTTAAAATCCGTGCTTAGCCTTCTCAACAGGGTATTCATTGCTTCTCTGTATTACGGGGCTGACGCTTCCGTCCATGTCCCTTAATAGGTGATCTTTTCAACTTGTGCAAGGAACGGCTGCTTTGTACGTTTTGGGAAGGTTACACAGTCGGTTCGTTGGCTTTCTGCGTCAGAGGTTGGCGAATCCAAGAGACAAAACAGCGTGGTATTCGTCGTTGGGAAGTGATGATCTAGCTGAAGATAGTCCCACAAAAGCAATTATTGGCTACAGTCAGGTTCTGCCTAATTTTAGTCTAAATCCTTGGAGCTGGTGGTTGTAGGTGTCCCCTTCCACTATAACTGGCTTATCCTACTCGAGAAGGGTTACTTAAAAGCCAAGGATTGAACCCAAGGCAGATCAAGACAACCGGAGGCTAGAATCTCCCCACATAAGAAACTCTCTCTCTTCCCAACTCTGTTTATTTTTATATTCTCCGTGTTGCATAAGTCAGTATACCCTCCAGTTTTCACACAGCCTGGCACATGGGCAAGTCTTTGGCCGTGTGATACAAGTCAGTATGTATGCCCTGTTACCACACAACCTGAGACACGATCGTGTCTGGAGCCGTGTAAGGCACACGACTTGTTAACAAGGCATGTGACCATTGTATGGTTGAAATTTTTTTAAGTTTCCAAAAAAATTTGTATGTCATTGGTTTAGTCCTGAACCACTTCTAAAGCATGTTTAAGGCCTCGTAGGCCTTTATAGGGAACAATGTGATTGTGTTGAATGATTTATGAGAATGAATGCTTTATATTTGATAAAAGTATGCTATACGTTGTGAATTAATCGCTAATACCTCGTAACCCTACTCAGGCGATGGATACGGGTTAGGGGTGTTACAGGTCATGTGGCCAAGCCTTGTGGAAGGGTCCTAGAGGGGTGGTCTGGGCTGGGTTCAATTTTGCTTCGATTTTCTGGTAAAAGAATACACACTTAACTTTCAGGGTCTCATATAACGATCCTTAACCCATATATGATCTAGGATACCTAAATGGGTCTTTTGATAGACAAAAATGCAAAAATTACTATTGATTTCCAAGATTTACTGAATTTTTGCAAGATTTTTGAGAAAAATAAAAAAAGATTCGAAATTAATTTGAAGTATTGTCAAGAACGATCTATTCCAGAATCGAAGGGTTCTATAGAATTAGAAACAAGATTTCTTACTGATCTTGGCTCGTTAGAACGGAAATTGATTATGTTTTGCTAAATTAATACGAAGAACAAATTGAACGGGTGGAGTTGGGGTTCGAGACTTCGACAATAAATTTTTAGCAAAAGAATATGAAAATTTTTGAATAGGAAGAGTGGGAAATAAAAGATAAAAGATGTATTTAAAGAATAGAGAAAAGAAACTCTAAATAGGGTTCAAAAAGATAATCAAAATTCTATTATGAGTAGGAATGGACTAAATGGCTAGGTTAAGCAAACTTTAGAGGGTTGATTTGGTAATTAAACCATTGTACTGAAATTAGTAAAAATGGAAAGGAATTAGCGTGGTTTGAACTTTGGTGCAAGGGGAATATATGCTAAGGCCTTAACATTGAACCAACAAGCTCATTCTTGGTCATTTTCTACCACATTTAATATTTATACTAGTTTGACTTTGTTCTTTAACTGCTGAAAAATAAAAGAGGAAAAATGCAAAGAGTGGGGCTTGAATCTTAGTTCTCTAGGGGTTTTACAAGCTCTTAACCACTAATATTAGGGCTTAATTCATGATGATTATATAAATTCTAAACCTCTATTTTTTTGGTGTTACAGTAATGTTTTATTTGAACTGTGGCATGAGACTTAAGCTTTGGGTTTATTTGGCAGGCATGACATTTAATTTAATTTAATATTAGGATTGTTGAAACATGGAACCTAATTTAATTTTGCAAGAAATCTGGTTTTCATTAAAACTATGTTAAATATCACTTTTCCGCTGCATTACTGAGTGAATAGTCTTTGAAATACACATATAAAATTGAAATTCAACCTTTGAAAAAGTAAGCATTGAAATCACCTGGTGTAACACCCCAAACCCGGCCCAGACGTTATGACCGAATCCGGCGTGTCACATTGTAGCATTACTAGAAAAGTCACGTTTTATCTAAAGTCTTTCTTAGTGGTTAAAGAATATCCTCGTTATAGATTAAAGTGAATAGAAGCTGTGCTCCAGGTAGGATGCCAGAAAAGAGGAGGTGAGTCAATTAGACTGCTTAAGTACCTAGCTCTCCACGAATCCAATCCTAGACATGCACACAACCATTGCCACACTTTAACTGAGTGATTGTTCAAGGAAAGCCAATTCATTTAAAACCATTTGAAAAGGTTATTAATTTTGAAAATGTTTTCGTTGCGGAAGCTTTGCTTTGCTAACGCGATATTTTGAAATCAAGTAACCTTTTTAAAATGCGTCGTACAGCTATTCAATTTCAAACAATCAAAACAATATCACATCCAAGCTAACAAAACATACTAAGAACAATTAAATATAAATAAAGCGGCCTTGTTACAACATAAAAACCCAAAACTATTAAAGTATGTAAGTGCTGATCAAAACACATGAAGAAAAACAAATTTGCAGAACATGTGGCCACTTCGAATCCCTCACGGCTCCAAGTCCACTATGGTTGGGGATTTCCTGCATGGATGAAATTAAGGGGGGTGAGTTTGGAAAACTCAGTGTGTAAAGTAAACCCAACTAGAGCCTAAATTGGTTCAAGCTTTACTGGGCCTAAGCCCTATCAGAAATAGAATTAACTGGGCCTCAGCCCTATTCAGAAATCAGTGTGGCCCTTAAGCCCATTACAGTAACAGAACATATATTATGCATGTATGCAGAAACCCAACCCATATCCATCCGTATACACCCCCGTACCAACCTTACACCATGTGGGGAGAGAACTCGACTCACCCATCCGCTACACACCACAGAATTTGCAGCATGGCTGCCAAAACAGATATTATGATAGAGTCACCAGATACAAATATTGTGGCAGAGCCACCAGAACAGATATTTGTGGCATAGCCACCAGATACAGATATTTGTGGCATAGCCACCAGAACGGGATCTTCCTCTATAACAAAACCCAAATCTCATGCAACAGATATGCACGTCATGGCATATAGCATACAAAAACAGAATATCATGCGTTTCAAACAGAATTAACCCAAGGGGTATAATGGTCATTTTTCACCTAGGGGTATAATGGTGATTTTCATACTTTAGGGGTATTTTAGTAAATTTACTATTTTAGGGTTTTCATGCATATTACAGCCATTAACGTATTAACAGAAACACTTACTGAGCGTTTTTACCAAATTGGGCCTGTTGGCCCATTAACCCGATTTCAGCCCATTAAGCCCAAATATACCGAAGTGCATGAAATTACGCACTCTGCAATCTTACTGCTTGAGATTACCAGGATTAACAAACAAACTATCTCACGAGTGCTTGCACGCTTGTAAGTTCACAAAATGCCGGCTCTTCGGCGTTTCGACTTTTCAGCTTTTGCCGATCTAGACTATAAGTGGGTGTCGTTTACACACCTGTTTTATGACGAAACACGGACGAGTTCCCCACACGATTTGCCTACAATCAGTTACTAACACGTTAAACTATGAATTCATAACAGCTTATATACAAATCCCCTTACCAATAATCGGCCATTAACACCTTAGGCACTAAAGTTCTTACCTTTGCCGGAATATGGACTAGATCTAAATCTAGTCGTTCCAATTATCCAGGCCCTCGATCAGTAGCCCTTAATCCACACTAGAGCAAAACAAATCAAATAAAACCACTAAACCTTTTTAGTTTAGTCGATAGGCACCCTTTGCATATAGGGGTTTTCGGCTTTTCTTTAAATCACCAAATAATGGATAGAGAAGGGATTCCGAGCACTTACCAAAGATTTAATTGCCAAAAAAGTTCCCAAGTACCTTTCTATTCCCGATTTGTTGTAGATCTAACCCAAAATACGAATAGAGAATAGATCTAGGTGATTTGGCTTTTGAAGGAACGAGATGGAGAATAGAAGTTTGAGAAGTAGAGGGGAGATGCCGGCAGAAGGATAAGAGAGTTGTGAGGTTCGGATTTTTGGCACGAAGAAAAGTCTCTATATTCAGCAATAATGAGAAGAGAATTAAAGAGAAAGGACTTATTAGTAGGAGTAGAAGATTAAGCTTGGTAAAGAAAAGATGAACAAAAAGAATGAAGGTCGATCTCAAAAATAATAATAGATGTGAATGGCCCCAACCTAAATCGACTAACACTTAAAAATACCCAAAACTAAACAAAGAAGAAAAACAACCCATACAAGCCAAAATTTTAAGAGCTTTTTCGGTATTTAATTGCCTATAGCCGAACTGGTACTACCATGAGTCCTATTTCGGCATAAAATCCTTCCTAAATTCCAATTCAATGAATCGCTCCTTGATTCTTGGCCAAATTCAATGTTTGAATTTCATTCAAACTCCTAACCGATCAGTAGCCTTATCCACCGCTTCATCATGTTGCTAAGAAGAGTCCTGATTAGACCCCAACTCCTTCCCCACGCGTGCAGGAAAAACCCAACCTTCCGTGCGCGAGGCGAGGCTCGAACCCTAGACCTACGTCCGCCCTTGCGCCTTCGCCCGGCTTCTCTCTTTACTAATATAAGGTCACAATTAATTATAAGCCTTACCTGCTGAAGCTTCAGTCTACTTAAAAATAAAGGAGAATTTCGCCTTCCACGCCACTCGAACCTGCGACCTCCAGAACACTCAACTACACTGCTTGCCGCTGTGACACAACCTCTCTTTTGTTATAATATGACTGCATTAACTTATAAGCCTTTTTCGCTTCAGTCACGGGCTACTTAAAAAAAATAAAACAAGTTTCGCTGTCCCCTACATTCGAACTCGCGACCACTGGGTCTCCTTAGCACGCTGCTGCCACTGTGCCAAGGGCACTCTTTGTGTCAAACTTCATTCGTAACTTCCTTTAAGGCCTATCTTTATGCCACCTGATTACTAAAAAAAACCAAACATTGCGCGCATCGTGCCTCGAACCCAGGCACCTCCCACGCCCTCCTAGCGTGCTTAGCCACTGGGCCAGGTGCTTGTTTGTGCCTGATTCCAGCCCAAACCACTTATAAGGCCTACTACCCAGATCCCCTTAAGAATAATAATAAAAAAATGCTCAAATTTTTGCCAGAGCCCTAGGTCGAGCCCAGGACTTTTCCCACACTATAAACCCTTCGTAATTTATTTAATTACTAACTAAACATACTAAATAATAATTATAAAATTAAATCATCCCATTTATTCGGGCCGTCCCCTACCCGAACCCAGACTTAAGGCCCAATACTTCCAGGCCCAAAAATCGTGGCGTTACACCTGGTTTTGAAAGAATTTGTACCTTTCAGAAACACACTAAGTTTTCTATTAAAGTAAGCAAATGTTTTAAAAAGATTACTTTATAAACTCTGACAATTTTACTAGGCCATTTAGGTGGCCAATGTAATATTCCAAATTCAAACCCAACGTCTAAGTTGGCTTAGGGAGGTTACATTTGTTGGTATCAAAGTTAGTTTTACAAAATTCGAACTGTGGATTTTTGAATGAGTCTGCATACATGTGATAAAAATGGGTATTTTGGGAAAAACCATGCCACAAACTTTTGAAAAATGATTTTCTTCAAAGAAATTAAATCCAAGACTCCGATGCTGATCCTAATTTAGTTATTGTTACTTCTAAAACTTTAGATAAATTGTAAAATATACACTGTAAATAGTCAAGAGAAATAACTAATGCTTGAATTTTTTGTTTGAAAACTTTAAATATACATTAGATTTTAAATTTTTTAGAATACATTATGAACACCCAAGGCAGACGTAGTAGCGGTAAGCCGCATAGGGCTGCACCTATTGAGCCATCCACTATTCAAGGTAAAACCCCAATTTTTGAGGAGAAATACATAAAGAATTCAACTACCAATAGTGGCAGAGGTTATAAGAATAAAGATGATACAGTATCACAAGCAATGCTAAGAGTTCTACAGAGGGTTGTTGGAGCCCAAACTAGATCGAGGAACGATGGATCTGTTACGGAGAGGCTCCAATCTAATGGGGCTGAAATATTTAGGGGTGTTGCTGGAATGACCCCTACTATAGATGAGTACTGGATAGAGTCGACGAAAATATTTATGGATGATCTGGATTGTACTCCATAACAAAAATTAAAGGGTATTATGTCCTTATTATGGGATGAGGCTTACCACTAATGGTAATCTATTTTGAGGGGCACACAGGCTGAATGTTTGACCTGAGGGTATTTTCAGGAGGCCTTCTAGAAGAAGTATGTGGGCACAAGGTATGTGGAGGTTAGTAGACTCGAGTTCATCTAGTTAAAGTAAGGGGACAAGACTGTGGCTGAATACAAAGCTGAATTTCTAAGGCTTAGTCACTATGCTCAGGGTATAGTTTCCACTAATGAGAAAAATGTGTGAGGTACAAGAACAGACTGCATTTTGAGGTACAAGAACAGACTGCATTTTGACCTTAAAATATAGGTGGAACTTGAAAAATTAGAGAAAAGTAAGGTCCAAGTTAAGAGAGATTCTGGTTCCACTGGTTCAAATTCTCGTCCCCCGAAATGAGTGAGAGAGGGCAAACCGTAGTAAGGGGTTGCTATAGCTAACTCTGGGGGTAGGATTCCTAATTGTTTGTACTGTAATAAGCGTCATTGGGGTAAGTGTTGGAAAATTTTGGGTGCTTGTCTAAGGTGTGGGTTGGCTGAGTATAAGATTAAAAGTTATTAGACTCAAGTTCCGGCCCAGAATCAAACCCAAAATCAAAGATCGGGTCAATTATCTCTGAAGGGCTGAGGTCAAAATAGGGCTGTTAATAATCTCAAAGATCGGGTTGAATAAATTGATTGTTAACAATAAGTATGCTCTTCCTAGGATCGATGACTTATTTGATCAACTCTGAGATACAACAGTGTTCTCTAAAATAGATCTAAGGCCTAGGTACTATCAACTAAAGGTAAATGAGACGAATGTCCCTAAAACCGCATTTAGGACTCAGTATGGTCATTACGAGTTCCTCGTGATGCCTTCTAGATTAACCAATGGTCTTTTTGCCCTCATGGATTTAATAAACCGAATGTTCCAACCCTTCCTTCATCAATTCATCATTGTGTTCACCGATGACATCTTAATCTACTCAAAAACCAAAACTGAACACGATGAACATCTTAGGGTAGTTTTACAAACTCTCCATGAAAAGAAACTTTATGCAAAACTAATTAGATATGAGTTTTAGCTTAAGAAAGTCATGTTTCTGGATTATGTGGTATCCGTTGAGGGTATCCGAGTAGATCTGAAAAAGATAAAGGTTATCTTAGACCGGAAGCAACCCAAAAATGTTTTTAAAATCTGAAGTTTTCTTGGTTTAGGTGGATATTATCGAAGATTTGTAAAAGGGTTCTCTCTGATTTCTGCTCCTCTAACTAAATTGTTAAGGAAGATGCTCCATTTAAATGGATGAAAAATCAAGACGCTAGATTTGAAAAGCTAAAATCGGTATTGACTCAAGCTCCAGTGTTGATTTAGCTTGAGTCGAGAAAGGAGTATGGGGTATATAATGATGCATCTTACACTGACCTTGAATGTATTTTGATAGAAGATGGAAAATTAGTTGCCTATATGTCAAGGCAATTGAAACAGCATGAGAGCAACTATCTGACTCATGATTTGGAGTTAACTTCCGTGGTGTTTACATAAAAAAATTGGAGGCACTACTTGTATGGTGAAAAGTGCTATATCTATACTAAATATAAGAGTCTCAAGTATCTTCTCACCCACAAAGATTTGAACTTTAGGCAACGGAGGTGGATAAAGTTATTAAAAGACTATGACTGTGTGATTGAATACCACCTCAAAAAATCTAATGTAGTGGTGGATGCCCTAAGTAGGAAACAAGTGATTGATCTAAAAGCAAGTTTTGCTAGGTTGAGTCTAGTAGATGATGGAATCATATTGACTGAATTGTAAGTGAAACCCACCTTGGTTAGTGTGATTAAGGATAAACAACCATTAGATGTGTTCTCATTGCCATGGATTAAGAAGGTGGAGGATGGCAAAATTGAGGATTTTGAGTTTAATTCCAATGGTATTCTGTGCCGAATGACAAGGATTTAAGATAATACACTCTTTAGGAAACACATAGTAGCTCATATGTTAAGCATCTCCGTAACACTCCTAACCCATATCTGTTATCAGATACGGGTTAGGGGTGTTACATTTGTTGGTATCAGAGTTACGATTTAGTCGATTCTAGGGCTAACGTAGTGTATGTGAGTCTAGCTATACATTCAATATTTAACCTATGATGGTGTGATAACTCCTGATAGTTTTAAATCATGTTTTCATATAGTAATGGATTCCAATCGGGTAGACTCCGACGATGTAGAAAGTAATGCGTCAGTCTTCGTTCACGGAGTAGTGCCATATGGTTCGAGACCCGTATCTGATGGTCGGGGAGGAGAGGCCAAGGAAGCCTTTTTCCAAATGATGAATAAGTGGTTTTCTGAGTTTGTCTGAAAGAATCCAGCTGCTCAACACCCTCCACCCCCAACTATTCCCCAACCGATTCCCGTAGTTTCTCAAGTCCTGGAACCCGTACGTTCAAGCAAACCACCTGTGGATAAAATTTGAAAGTACGGGGCTGAAGAGTTTAGAGCTACAATTGATGTTGATCCTGAGAGAGTTGAGTTTTGACTTCAGAATACGATCTGAGTTTTTTATGAATTGTCTTGTACACTATCTGAGTGTGTTAAATGTGCTGTGTCTCTTCTGAGAGATAAAACTTATCAGTGGTGGAATAACATGATATCTGTTGTACCAAGATAATAGGTCATGTGGGAATTCTTTCAGACCAAGTTCAGGAAAAAGTACATAAGTTTGCAATTTCTTGATTAGAAACATAAAGAATTTCTAGAGTTAAAACAGGGTCGTATGACCGTAACTGAGTATGAAAGAGAATTCGTTAGACTGAGTAAGTATGCTCAAGAATTCATATCTACTGAAGAAATTATGTACACGGGTTCGAAGATGGGTTGAATAAGGATATCAAGCTTTTAGTCAGAATTCTAGAACTGAAAGAATTTGTTGTTTTGGTCGATAGAGCTTGCAAAGCTGATGAGCTTAGCAAAGAAAAAAGAAAAGCCAATTCTGAGGCTAGAGATTCAAGAAAGAGGTCAATGGGTAAATCATATCATTCATCGTCAAAGAAATCAAGAGATTCTTATAGTTGTTCGACTGCTTGAGTGGGGTATTCCAACAGAGATCATGGAAAGCAACACACGGGTCCAAAGGCTCAAGTCACTTCAGTATCGAACATTGGTAGCGTCAAAGTTAACAAACCTGAGTGTCAACAATGTGGAAGATGGCATTTTGGAAATTGTTGGATGAAAAATAGAGTTTGTTTTAGTTGTGACTCGCAACAGCATTTTATTCATGATTGTCCTGAGTTATCCGAGAAAGATAAATTTTTTACTGTAAGGCCAAGTAATATAGTTGCTAGGGGGATACCACCTCGAAATACTGGAAATATTAATAGTAGCAAATGTGAAACAAAAGATTCTGCTGTGAGATCTGAGGCCCGAGCGCTAGCCAGAGCTTACGCTATTCGTGCTGGTGAAGATGCATCGGCACCTGATGTTATCACTGGTACTTTTTCTCTTTATGACACTGATGTAACTGCTTTGATTGATCCTGGATTGACCCATTCATATGTTTGTAAAAATTTAGTGTCTAGTAAGAGTTTACCTATTGAGTCCACTGAATTTGTGATTAAAGTATTGAACCCCTTAGACCTGTATGTTCTAGTTGATAAAATTTTGTAGGAATTGTCCCTTGATGACTCGAGGTTACTATTTTCCAGCTGATTTGATGCTTTTACCGTTTGATGAATTTGATGTGATCTTGGGTATGAATTGGTTGACTCTGCATGATGCTGTTGTAAACTGTAGATGAAAACTATTGAATTGAAATGTCAGAATAGTGAAATTCTTCGTATTGTATCTGATGATTCGAGTGGGTTGTCTATTATGACATCGACTATGCTAGCTCAGAAATATGTGAGGAAAGGTTGCGATGCTTATCTTGCATATGTATTGGATACAAAAGTGTCTGAATTGAAGATTGAATCAGTACCAGTGGTTTGTGAATATCTAGATGTTTTTCCAGAGGAGTTACCTAGGTTACCACCGAACAGAGAGGTTGAATTTACTATTGAGTTAGTACCGGGAACATTGCCAATATTGATAGCTCCATACAGAATGGCTTCTACAGAGTTAAAAGAGTTGAAATCTCAATTGTAAGAGTTAACAGATAGAGGATTTGCACGACCTAGTTTTTCGCCTTGGTGTGCACCAGTTCTGTTTGTCAAGAAAAAAGATGGATCGATGAGATTATGTATCGATTATCGATAGCTCAAAAAAGTTACGATCAAGAACAAGTATCCATTGCCACGAATTGATGATTTGTTTGATCAACTAAAAGGTGCCACAGTATTTTCTAAGATTGATTTGCGTTCTGGTTATTATCAGTTGCGGGTTAAAGATTCTGATGTTCCGAAAATTGCATTTAGAACCAGGTATGGACATTATGAATTTATTATTAGGCCATTTGGGTTAACTAACTCTCCTGTCGTATTTATGGACTTGATGAATAGAAATTTTAGAATGTATTTAGATAGATTCATTGTTGTATTCATTAATGATATCCTGATCTACTCTCGAGATGAATCTGAACATGCTGAGCATTTGAAGATTTTGTTACAAACTTTACGAGATAAAAAATTATTTACTAAATTCAGAAAATGCGAGTTTTGGCTTCTAGAAGTGGGATTTTTGGGACACATTATTTTGGCGAAAGGTATCAGAGTTGATCTGAGCAAAATTTCAACGATTGTTGACTGGAAACCACCAAGAAACATTTCTAAGGTCAGAAGTTTCTTGGGGTTGGCAGGCTGTTATCAGAGATTTGTTAAAGATTTCTCAATGATAGCTACACCAATGACACGATTATTGCAGAAAGATGTAAAGTTTGAGTGGTCTAAGAAATGTCAACAAAGTTTTAATCAGTTGAAAAGCACCAGTTTTGGTTCAGCCTGAGCCGGGTAAAGAGTTTGTGATTTTCAGTGATGCGTCCTTGAACGGTTTAGGATGTGTTTTAATGCAAGAAGGCAAAGTTATAGTGTATGCTTCCAGACAATTAAAGACGCACAAGAAGAATTATCTGACACATGACTTAGAGTTGGCTACGATCGTGTTTGCATTGAAGATTTGGTGACACCATTTATTCAGTGAAAAATGCCATATTTTTACTGGTCACGAAAGTTTGAAGTATTTGATGTCTCAGAAAGATTTGAATTTGCAACTACGAAGATGGCTTGAATTGTTAGAAGATTATGAGTTAGTAATCAATTATCACCTGGGGAAACCGAATGTAGTTGCGGATGCTTTGAGTAGAAATTCTTTGTTCGTTTTGAGAGCGATGAATACATGGTTGACTTTCTCTAATGATAGCTCGATTTTAGCCGAGTTAAAAACTGAACTGGTGTTTCTTCAGCAAATCTATGAAGCTCAGAAATATGACAATGAATTGAAATCTAAATGAGTGCAGTGTGAGTTAACTTTTGATTCAGAGTTTCAGATTGGAACAGATGATTGTTTATTGTTCCGAGGTAAAGTTTGTGTATTGAAAAATCCAGAGGTTGTATAGAAAATTTTACACGAAGCACACAGTGGTTGCTTATCTGTTCATCCAGGAAGTACTAAGATCTACAGTGATCTGAAACAGATGAAGTAGTGGTCTTGTATGAAATGTGACATTTCTGAATTTGTGTAGAGATGCTTGATTTGTTAACAGGTTAAATTCGAACATCAAGTACCTTCAGGACTATTACAGCCAGTAATGATACTTGAGTGGAAGCGGGATAGAGTTACGATGGATTTCGTATCAGGATTACCCCTATCTTTGAAAAAGAAAGATGCTATCTGCGTTGTTGTTGATCGTTTGATGAAATCTACACATTTCATTTCAGTATGTACAGATTTTTCACTTGATAGATTAGTTGAATTCTACATTTCAAAGATTGTCAGATTGCATGGAGTGTCGGTCTCCATTGTTTCGGATAGAGATCCGCGGTTTACATCACGATTTTGGAAGATATTGCAAGAGGCTTTGGGTACATCATTACATTTTAGCACAGCATTTCATCCTCAAACCGATGGTCAGTTTGAGAGAGTAATTCAAATTCTCAAAGATATGCTTCGTTGCTATGTTTTAGAGTTTGAAGGCAACTGGGAAAAATATTTACCTTTGGTTGAATTTACGTTTAATAATAGTTTTCAGTCGAGCATAAAGATGGCACCGTATGAAGCTTTATATGGTCGTAAATTCCAAACTCTGTTGTACTAGACTGAGCTTAGTGAGAAAAGATTCATGGCGTTGATTTGATCAGAGAGACCGAAGAGAAAGAGAAAGTAATTCGTGATAGTTTGAAAGCAGCTTCAGATCGACAGAAATTGTATGCGGATTTGAAACGTAAGGATATTGAATTTCAAATTGGCGATAGAGTGTTTCTAAAAGTATATCGGTGGAAGAAGATTCTTCGATTTGGTTGTAAAGGAAAATTGAGTCTGCAATTTATTGGGACTATAAGATTATAAAGATAATAGGGCCAGTGGCATATCAACTTAAATTACCGTCAGAGTTGGAAAAGATTCATAATGTGTTTCATGTATCCATGTTACGACAGTACAAATCAGATCCCTCACATATAATTTTTCCAGCAGAAGTTGAAATTCAGCCCGACATGTCGTATAGCGAAGAACCGATCAGAATTTTTGCCTGAGAAATTAAAGAGTTAAGAAACAAAAGCCTAGTTTTTGTGAAGGTACTTTGGCAACGTCATGGTATTGAAGAAGCTACGTAGGTACTCGAGGAAGTTATGAGGAAATAGTACCCTAACCTATTTTCTGGTAAGATTTTCGGGGACAAAAATTTCTAAAGAGGGAGAGTCGTAACAGTTTGTTTTCAGTTAAATTGGAACAGTGGTTTCGGGACCACAAATCCAAAGTCGAAATATTTATTTTATTAATATTTTAGTTTCTACAGCATGTTAATAGAGTTATATGAAAATTTCGTTAAGAAATTTTATCGTTTGCGTTTAATTCGATAAAAAGGACTACATTGAAAAATGTGCAAACCATGAGTTCAATTAGCTAAAGGGATTTAATAGCTATAAAATTAAATTTTTGGAAGGTTTATATTGTAAATAAACCATTAATATCATGTGTGGACTATTATGGATATTTTATAAGTGATTTTAAAGGTTATTAATTAAGGTTAATTTAGTAATTTAATAATTACATAATAGTAAAAATGGTTAAAACAAAACCATCATCTTGTTTCTTCTAATCTACCACCAAAAATTTGACTTAGAAACTCCATGAAAGGAGCTTAAAGGTTCGGCCAACAATACCTTGTGCATGTAAATGTGTTTTCGTCCTGTTTTTAATGATTTCTATGTTTTTGAAGTCGTTGTAGCTTAATTTAGCTAGCCCCGGGACTAATTTACAAAACTATTGAGTTGTTTGAATTTTTCCATTGATGAATGTATATGTGTTTTGATGTTTGATGATAGAAAATGAATGGGTGTTGTTAGATAAACAAGTTTTGTAAAGTAATTTTGGTTGAAAATGTCAAATAAGGATTTATTTGTAAAATGTGAAAATTTTATGGTGAAATGTGTGAAATAATGAAATGTGTGGGCTGCTATGAACATAGATGAAATTCGGCTAGCATGGATGTGGATTAAATTGAATGAATTTGCATTTTTATTAGCTAAGGACTAAATTGTAAAGAAATTAAATGTTTAGGGGCAAATAGTAATTTTTCCATAACATAAATTTTTGGATTGAATAGAATAGAATGAGACTTAAAATAGTTAAATTTGATTATATAGATCAAGAAAAGCCACATTCGGAATTAGATCGGAGGGAAAACAAAGTAATGGATTGATCGGTTGATTTTCTCCGTATTAATTCGAGGTAAGTTCATATGTTAATAAGCATTAAAGAATTGTGTGTTAAATGCTTTAATATTGCATTCTTGATGAATAAAACTTCACGGAAATAATCTACAAAGATTTGGCTATGTATGAGATCCCGGTTGAACCTTAGGAATAGCTAAGATATGAATGACATGTTATTAGGGGTTACCGTGTTATGGGTACTGGTCCTATACGTTATACCGATGGCTGAGTTTTCTGGCATGTGTTACGGTTACTCGTCAACTTGTGTGAGCAGTACCGTGTAGCTACGTCTTGACCATTAGCTTGTGTGAGCAGACCCAGTGATGGCTCAAGAGTAAGCATCCATATGAGATATGAGATAGAGATGGTTTCGACCATGTTTTGGCACTTATTGTGTGAGATACCCTAGTACCTGATATTATTCCAAATGGTTCAATAGGCACAGTGATGTTACGAGAATGTACGAGTTCAATATGAACCAGTACAGGTATGTATGTATGTAAATCATGTAGAAATTAAATCTATGAACTTGTGATTCATAATTAACTTTGTTGGTGATTACATGTTAGGTTAATGAGACTAAATTAAGTTGCATTATAATTTAAATTACTTGCTTAATTGTAGTTGATTGGTAAGTTATATTTGCAGTTATACGAACTTTCTAAGCCTAATTTCTTTCTTTCTTTTTACTTTTCCGTGTTTCATAGTGATTCAGAAGCTCGCTCGTTTTGGAAGTTGTCAGAGATTGCATCACATTATCGAACTCTTATTTTGGTACCTTTGGACTTTATGTATTTTGGTTATATGGCATGTATAGGTCATTTGGCTAATGAAAGCCTATATGGTTTGTTATGTTTTAGCCATTGATATGGCTTGACAATGGTATATATTTTGATATGTAAATAAGTATAAATGGCCCTTTGATATATGGTTTATAATTGCTATGTGATTGCCTCATTGTGAATTGGTATTTAAGGTAGCAAATGGTTGAAATGGAGAATGTATTCGCATGCTAAGTTTTAGGTAAGATAGTGCATATATGTAATTGACCATTTAGGTAGTTTTTGGAGGAAATTTAGGCATGTTTTAAAATGATCATTTGATATGCCAAAGAACTTAGGATTGTTGGTAATAAAATTGATATAAACTTAGTTGTGATTGGTTTGAATGCCTATTGATGATATGGTCATATGCTATTTGATATGTGTAGGTTGGTACCACTTTGGGTGAGAAACAAGGCTTGGTAAATGGCCTATTTTTGTCCACTCGGGCGTGTCTCAGCCATGTGTGACACACAACCTTGTGTCCCCTGATACTTAATTAGAAACCAAGTCAGTAGCTTCACACGGCCTAGGACATGGGCGTGTGAGTTGACCTTGTGGCACAAGTCAATATATCATCAAGTTATCACACGGCCTAGCACACGGCCTGGCACACGGGTGTGTGAGGCCACTTCGAAGGGTACACGGCCTGCCACATGGGCATGTGGTCTGGCCGTGTGACCGAAGTCAGTGAGTTACACGGGGTCAGACACGGGCTGGAACACAGCCATGTGATCCCATTTCGAATGTCCACACGGCCTGTGACACGAGCGTGTGTCCCCTGCACTTTGAAAATTTTCCATGTTTTTTTTAAAAATTTCATAAGTACTTGATTTAGTCCCAAACCACTTCTAATGCTTGTTTTTAGCCCCAAATGCTCATGTTAGGGACTGTATGACTGAATTTGAATGACTTTTGTTTGGATATGAGAAATGAATATGAAATGTATGATTGTTTAAGAGATAAGTCTAGTAATACTTCGTAACCCTATTCTGACAACGGATATGGGTTAGGGGTGTTACAGTCTCGAAAGAAATAAGATGTATCGGGGTTTAAGGGAACTATACTGGTGGCTTGGACTGAAATGAGAAGTGACAAATTACGATAACTCAGTGGAAGTGGGAGCGAGTAACACTAGTTCCCTTTTGGCTTGTTACAATTGATTACGATAACTCAGTGGAAGTGGGAGTGAGTAAAAATGGACTTCATTAGTGGGTTGCCCTTAACACCCATTAAGAAAGATTCAATTTGGGTGATAGTAGACCAATTAACTAAGTTAGCTTATTTTTTACCTGTTCGTACATAATATTAATTACAAAAGTTGGCTAAGTTATATATTTTAGAGATTGTGTGACTACATGGGGTACTGGTATCAATTATTTCAGATCAAGATCCCCATTTTACATCTTGGTTCTGGAAGAAGCTACTTGAGGTGCTAGGTATTTGTTTGGATTTTAGTGCTGCCTTCTATCAATAGACTGATAGACAATTCAAATGGGTTATTCAGATATTGGAAGATATGTTAAGAGGTTGCATTATCGATTTTTGTGTTAGCTAGGAGGAACACTTACCTCTAGCTAAATTTGCTTACAATAACAGCTTCCAGTCAAATATATAGTTGTCACCTTTTAAAGCTTTGTATGGTTGTAAGTAGCAAATACCACAGTGTTGGACTGAACTTGGTGAAAAGAAATTTTTGCGTCCCGAAGTAGTACAGGAGTTTGAGGGGAAAATTAGATTAATCCAAGATAGAATGAAAGTGGCTTCGAATAGGTAGAAATCGTATGCAGACCTAAAGAGAAAGGACATTGAATACAGTGTCAGAGATCAAGTCTTTCTAAAAGTGTCTCCATGGTGGAAAGTGTTGAGGTTTAGACGAAAGAGCAAGTTAAGTCCTAGGTTCGTTGGACCTTACAAAATTCTTAAGAGAGTCGGTCCAGTGCCACACCAATTAAAATTATCTCCTGAACTAGACCGTATTCATGATGTATTCCTGGAACATCAAAAATATGCAAGTGTACACAGTTGTGACAAGTAATAAAGTTATAAGTATAGAGTATCATCTCCACAAGGACTGTAAAAGCAATTCTTTGTGAAAAATTTAGACTTAAGCAAATTGGTGAGAATATTTAAATTCAAAAGGAGTGAGCAATTATATAAACTAAAATTAACTAAATAATAAATTAAACTAAAGTTGTAAACACAAGGTAAAAGCAGGATTTTGAATAGTTTAATCAATATGAAATAAATGTGTTAGATTAATCTTGTTCTTTGACTTATAATTAGATTAATCTTGTTCTTTGACTTATAATTATTAAAACAATGTTCATGATGTTACGGATAATTCCATGTCAACTTGGTTCTTCATTAACTAATGCAGTCATACTTATTAAATTATTAAACCTTTCTAGTATTTTTCTATGTTAAATTGATTAAATAATTTTCATAAGCAGACATAAGATATAGTGAAGTAACAATATATTTCTGCACTGAAACCTTTTTAGCATATTTCTTTTAGTTATGCAATGCAATAATATCGGTTAATACTATAAATCATTTAATCTAATTTATCCTAAAAAGATTAAACGTGCACCATTTATATAGTGTGCCAATTAATTATAATTTCAATTTGATTAAATAATTAATTCGATTGTCATCTCATAATTACAATGCAAGAATAACATAAATGTGCTTTTATCTAAATGAACAATTAACCAAGGCCTATAACATCAAAACATAATTTCAATAATTTAAGCGAACAGAATGTGATCAATCTAACATAAACACAATTTAAGTCATTTTAATTAAACCGGAAGCATCAAAATAATTAGCAAAAATGTTCATAATCTCAAAACAAATTAAAAAGAAAAAAAGAGAAAGGACCTAGAAGACAAATTCGATGTTTCTCCATAGTCAAACACGTGTGCGTCCCCTTTCTTCCTTCTGTTTTGTTCTGCAGACTAGAGGCCTCCAAGATGTTGAATGTTGCTGCTTCAAGGACTTGCAAAGCTCTTTTTCAAGAAGGAAGAAATCTAAAATGGAAAAGGAAAAAATAAAAGAGAAAATGGGAGAAGAGAGAATGATAGAAATGGATGAGAGGTGAGTGAATTGCTTGCTTTTGAAAGGCAAAGAGGGTGACTATTTATAATAGCATGGGATGGCTAAAAATAGCATGGGAGAGCCATGATTTTCTCTTCCCATGGTCGACCCTTGATTGTAGGATGAGGGGTTTGAATGGATTTGCTAAAGATAGTTAGGTGCTTGAAAATGGAAGGCTTGAAAAGTGAAAGGGTTGGAATGACTTTATAAAGGAGATTAGGAGCTATTTTATTATTATTAATTAGATTTAGATGTTGATTTGGGCATTTGTTTGGACAATTTTTGGTTGCTTGTGGGCTACTAATTCTTTCCCCTTTAATTAGACACTTTGAGACTCCTCTTTTACATCAGACTGTAAATTCCATTAACCCAATTCTCAATTGGATCAAACAAATTTTTTGGGGTCCAAGAATGCTAATTTGGGCATTCAAGCTACTTCTTCCCCATTCATTTTTCCTTTTAAATTTTTCAATAATGGGTAATTTGTTATGCCGCCCTTAGGGTTTTTAAGCCCTAGGTATTTAAGCCACATTTTTCCTAATTAGACTTTGCACCTTGTTTTTTCTTTTCAATTTCTAATAGAATTTTGCTTCCCCCTCTCTATTTCTTCTTTTTTTCATTACACTATATTTTCATCCTATTATTGTTTATTATTTTGCTTTCCCGAATAATATCATTCCCCCCTTTCAATCATTTTTCTATTAGTTTTGTACTTGCCATCAATAACATCCCAATCTTTGCCAAGAAATGGTAAGTACACCTCGTTTTGATAATTAGATCTCGTATTTATGTAATATTACTATCAGATGCTAATATTTTATTTGATTAATTAATCTTTTAAAATTCTTGCCAAAGCCTTGATAATCTTGTCAAATCTTGATATTAAATGTTAATTCTCGCAAATTTGTTATTGAAGGATGGGAATAAGGTGAATCGAACCAAAATCAAGCGTGCGGAATGTCGATCGGACCTGTAGTGAAAGGTGTGCATTCTTTACCAAGTGAATTGATGGAAAATTATGTGAAGTTTAAGGCCACATCAACTCCCATACAGGCGTGTCGACCACACAACCATGTGCTCCTATAAATCTTAAACTAGTTAGTGAACCAACGGCCACAATCCTTCCACACGATCTGCCACACAATCGTGTCCCTCTTGTAAGGTATTTTTAGTGTTTTTCACACGACCTCAGTTTGTTACATGGGCTAGCTACACGACCGTGTAACCCTTCCACACGGTTTTAACCCTTTCACACAGCCTGGCCACATGACCGTGTAACCCCTATTTTACAATTTTGCCTAAAATTGTATGAATTGTTTAGTTTAGTCCCTGTATAGTCCCCGAATTATTTTTAGAGGTTTTATTCACTCAATTGAGTCCTTGTTATTATGAATATGCTAGAATCTACGAGTTGATGACTGAATTATTATTGCTATAATGTATGATATGCGAATGTTGCATGTCTACTGTCACTGTATTTCTAATAAACTAATATTGTTAACACTGTGACTGTTGAATTTAAAGCATATGTAGCATGTCTATTGCAACTGTTGAACTAAATATATGTTAAGCATATCTATTGTTACTGTTAAACTAAATACATGTTAAGCATATCTACTGTTTTTGTACTATACTGTTTCTAGCATGCCATATTACATAGCGTGGGGTGAGACAATTGAAAGTAGGAAGTACTGGCAGTTTATAATATGCAAACACAGATGATTCATCCACAACTTATTGGCAGTTTATCTACAAAACATTGGTGGTTCATCCATAGCCTACTAGCAGTTATATGCAAACTTTTTATTTAAAATTACGAGTGGTTCATCCATAAATTTTTTCTCGTAGTTTATCTACAAATTACTGGTTGTTCATCCACAAAATGGAGTGTTATTAGGTGGTTGAGTTCTGGGAAACTTACTATGGAGTGTAGCAGAGTATAGGTAGGATCTTTCCTAATATTTTTCCATTGTATTGAAATTCATAAGCATGCTCAAATGAACTATAGAATTCTACTTTGCTATAGGAATGTGATTGTTCTAAAAACTGTTACTATGAATGCTTTATCTACTGTTTTGCACTGGTTTCCTTGTGATTGGGCACACACTAAGCTCGTAAAGCAGACCCCCTTAATTTTCATATTTACAAATAACCCACCAGGTTAGGATGTGGACTCAACATCCAGAAGGTCTCAGTTCAAAGTAATATTTTCGTTAAAAGTATTTAGACTTTGAATTATAATTTCTCTTATTTGGAACTGTAATATTTTATTTAAATTCTGGCATGAGAATTCAGTTTTGGGTTTATTTGGCATACATGACATTTAATTTGATTTTAGGATTGTTCAAGCATGGAACCTGATTTAATTTTTCAAGAAATTTGGTTGTCATTAAAACTATGTTAAATATCACTTTTTTGTTGCATTACTAAGTGAATAGTTTTTGAAATACACATATAAAATTGAAATTCAACCTTTGCAAAAGTAAACATTGAAATCAACTGGATTTTGAAAGAATTTGTAACACCACTATACCCAACCTGATTACCAGATCAAGTATAGAAGTGCTACATTGGTTTTCAAAACTCTAATAATAATTTCTAAATAAAAATAACATTATAATTTATACATATTAATTCCTAAAGTTTACCTAGTTTAACCCTTGTTCACTGATAAGTCGTAATTTATACATATTTTTATCCCATGCTTAGCACATTTTTGAATGAAATATCATTAGATTTGTGGAATTTGATGCTCCTAATCCTTTAATTTCATGTCTTATACTTAGGAGAGCATATGAGAGTAAAAAGAGCGAGAAACGGGCCAAAAACGGAGAAAATGGGTCAACGTAGGAGATCAACACAGCCTAGACTTCCTAACACGGGTAGACCAGATGCCCGTCTCTAATTAACAGACTCTAACTTGGCCTGGACTTCCCCACACGGGTAGACCACACGCTCGTGTCTATTTAATAGACTTTAACATGGTCTAAGCCGCCTCACACGAGCCTGGCACACGGCCGTGTCCTTATCGGGACCAAGTCTAGTTCTAATCGGAAAAGCGCACTTTGGAGGGTTCGAAGGCATTCTAAAGCCTATATAAACACCTTAGAGGAGGATTAAAGAAGACACGCGGAGTAGGAGACAAGGAATTACTTGAAGAAAGTCGATTGATCTATCTCAGAAGCTGGATTCTCCTTCAAGACTGAAGATCTCCCTTAAATTTCCTTCACGGGTTTTTGGGTTTCTTTATGTTTTGTTATTATTATTCTTCTGAGATGTTTTCTTTTACAAATATGAACTAAATCCCCTAAATACCTAAGGGGAATGAAACCTAAGTTGGATCTTGTTACTATTTTCTGAATTATATGATAAATACTTGATTTGTTCTTAATTATATGTTCTTAATTCTTGCTTTAATATTTCAGGATACTGATTCAAGTATTGATGTGCTTATTCAGAGGAGCAAAAGTCCCTGTCTAAGAGTAGATCTAGCATAATTAAGCAGAGTTGATTACACCCCTTGACATAGGGCGGCATAAATCTGCCAGATTAGGGTCAAACCTAATAAGGGAATCCATAGATCGAGTTAATGCAACACTAGGGGTTTTAATTAGAAATATATTTCAATTAATCAACCTAGGGTTAGACGTTTTTAGTCTCGAGAGAGATAATAATATAAACTAGGGATTTCTAAGGATCGAGTCAAGTGAATAAATTGTCTAATTCAGAGTCAAATAACAAGTGAAGTCTAGGTGGATTTTTCCTTGGGTATTGTCCAAATCAATCAGTTTTTCCCAAAAGTATTTTCCCCAATTTACTTCCTGTGCAATCTTAGTTTAGTTGATTAGTTTAGATAAATCAAATCCCCTTATTTTTAGGCTAGATAATAAAAAAAAGGTTAATACTAGTACTTTTAGTTCATGTCGGTTCGACATTCCGGTCTTGCTATAAGCTATACTACTGTTCGATAGGTGCGCTTGCCTTTATTGTGATAATCGTTAGTTTTCAAGTATGATCAATTATAAATTTAAAACTTATCATGCACATCAAGTTTTTGGCACCGTTGCCGGGGAACTAAGATATTAGGAACGCTTAATTTTTATTACTTTAGCCATTTTTACTTTTATTGCAATTTACTTTTTCTTTTTAGTCTAATTTTTATTTATCAATTTTTCTTTCTTTCTGGTAGGTTTTTATATTTTATGACTAGAAGAAACCTGTTAAGACCATTACTTTTTGATAGTGAGATAGAAAGCACAGCTCACAGAAACCGAAAAGAAATAAGGCGAAGCCTAAGATACATAGAGGAAGAGCGAGAGGACGATATTCACACCACAACCGAGGAGATGGCTAAAAATCAGGAAAATTTGCTGTCTCATGCGATTGCTGCTGATCCAGTAAATTAGAATCCTCCTCCACGTACTATGTATGATTATGCTAAACCTACATTAACTGGAGCTGAATCGAGTATAGTTAGACCTGCTATTGCTGCAAATAATTTTGAACTGAAACCTAACATGATTCAAATGATACAACAGTTTGTTAAGTTTGATGGTTTGCAGGACGAGGACCCAAACACTCATTTGGCAAATTTTTTGGAACTCTACGACACTTTCAAGATCAATGGTGTTTCTGACGATGCCATTCGCCTTCAGTGATTTCCCTTTTCATTGAGGAATAAGGCTAAACAGTGGTTGAACTCGTTACCACGAGGGTCAATCACCACTTGGGAACAAATGACCGAGAAATTTTTGCTTAAGTATTTCCCACCGGCTAAAATGGCTAAACTAAGGAATGATATATCTTCTTTTGTGCAGATGGATTTAGAAATACTTTATGATGCATGGGAGAGGTACAAGGATCTATTGAGAAGGTGCCCTCACCATGGGTTACCTCTATGACTGTAGGTTCAAACTTTTTACAACGGTGTGAACCCCTCAACGAGGAAAATTATCGACGCAGCCGCCGGTGGAACTCTGAACAACAAAACACCTAAAGAAGCTTATGAATTTATTGAAGAGATGTCACTGAATAATTATCAGTGGCAAGTTATGAGAACGAAGCCGACGAAAGCTGCTGGTGTTTTCAACCTCAACGCGGTTACTATGCTATCTAACCAGGTAGAACTTTTAAATAAAAATATTGACGGTTTATATGGTTCTACTCAGGTACATCCAGTGATAAGGTGTGATTCAAGTGGAGGGGGAGTACAAACAGAATATCAATCCTTCAACCCTAGCACCGGGGAGGAACAAGTTCAATATATGGGTAATAATAATTCTAGACCCCAAAACAACCCATACAGTAACACTTATAATGCAGGTTGGAGGAACCATCCCAACTTCTCGTGGGGTGGTCAAGGAAATCAAAGGCTACAACATCCCCCAGGTTTTCAACAACCACCTTACCAGTAGGAAAAGAAGCCAAACCTTGAGGAGATGCTAATGAAATTCATCTCGGTGTCTGAAACACGTTTCCAGAACACTGAGACAGCTCTTAAAAATCAACAAGCGTCAATTCAAGGGATCGAGAATCAAATAGGCCAGTTGGCAAAGATGATTTCTGAACGACCACAAGGTAGCTTGCCGAGTAATACTGAAACTAATCCAAAGGAACAACTTAATGTGATCACTGTTCGAGATAAAGAAGGGTTAGTTGAACCTAAACCAGAACTGAGGCAAGGTATTGTGGTAAGTAAAGGTAAGGATGAGGTAGACCACAGTGAGCAAAAGTCGGTAAGTAGAGAACATAAATATCGTGTGCCATACCCCAGTACGACAAGGAAAGACCACACGGACGAACAGTTTGGTAAATTTCTTAAATTATTAAAGAAATTACATATTAACTTACCGTTTATCAAAGCTCTTTTGCAGATGCCAAATGTAGTTAAATTTTTAAGGGAGCTTTTAGCTAATAAGCAGAAGTTGGATGAGGCGTTGCATGTGGAGCTAACGTAGTTTGCTCAGCCATTCTACAGAATAAACTACCCAACAAGTTGAAAGATCCGGGGAGTTTTACGATTCCTTGTTTAATTGGTAGTTTAAATGTTAACAATGCTCTGGCTGACTTAGGGGCAAGTATTAATGTCATGCCCTATAAAATTTTTAAACAACTAGGTCTTGGGAAACCCAAACAAACTAGGATGAGTATTCAATTAGCAGATAAAACAATTAGATTTCCTAGGGATATTATTGAAGATGTGCTTGTTAAAATCGATAAATTTATATTTCCAGTTGACTTTGTTGTTCTAGACATGGATGAGGACAGTGAAGTACCTTTAATTTTAGGAAGACCCTTTTTAGCAACTACTCGAACTATCATTGATGTTGGCCCAGGTGAACTAATACTTTGTGCAGGGGATGACACGATTACTCTCCAAGCTCGTGACTCTGTTAAAATATCTAGTAATCGAGATAATTCGGTTAATTTGAATAACGTTGCAACTCAAACTTCTTTGCAGAAATTGCCTAAAAAGAATGTGATGGAGTCTCATTTTAATCCATGCCACACAAATAAAGCGACTCACGAAGAATGAAGGCTTTAGATCGATGAACTAGATGAATGGCGAATACATGTTAAGTAGAAACCAAAAGCACACGAGAAATTAAATTACACCACGATGAGCATAGGGATGAAACAAAGCAAATCAAAGTTGGGGATAAAGTATTGGTAGATGAAAAGGACCCCCGAATTTCTACTTTAGAGCACAATACGGGTAGAACGACTCTCTTCACGATAATGAACATCCTCCCACATGGTACAGTCAAGGTAACACATACTATATTTGAAACTTTTAATATAAATAATACTCGACTCAGACCTTATTTTGATAGAATTGATAGCAGAGGTGAGAAGTTTCAACTCCTCAATCCACCATAATCATGCAAATGAGAGGTAAAGTCGAGCTTAGACTCTAAATAAGCGCTTCTCAGGAGGCAACCCAAGCACTAATGGTGTTGATTTCTTTAAATTTTAGTTTCTAACATCTAAATCATTAACTAAGTCCTTGAACACAGGTTTTCCAAATCCACACGGCCAGGCACACGGACGTGCCTTAGGCCGTGCTCCTACCACGGGCGGCAACATGGCCGTGCAATATAGCCGTGTGAAAATAGAGCAAATTTTTTTCTAAAACACAAGCTTCGATATGTTGCCATGGCCGTGGACAATCCTGCCAAATCAACATGGGCGTGAAACACGCATGTGTCTACAAGCCGTAGTAGACACTGACAAATTAACACGGGCGTACGACACGCCCGTTCCCACCACCCGTGGTCAAAACTGACAAAATAACCCGGGCGTGCGTATATACACACGGGCGTGGGAGAAGCGAACGAAGCAGGACAGGGCTGTGCAACACGACCGTGTGCACCAACACGCCCAAAGAACACGGGCGTGGGCCGAATACCAGACGCGCCCAAATTTGAAAACCACGTAATACACGGGCTGAAATAAGGGAACACCCACGGCCGTGTGCCTCAATATCTATATAAACCCCCACTATTCATCATTCCCTTCCTCAATACCCTAACCCTAGACGCCGCTCTCTCCGCCGCCGTTGCCACCTAGGCTCCAACCATCACCCCAAAATCCACCCTTTCTCCTCTTTTTTTCCTTCATACACATCAAAATCTTTTCTCTTTTCCTCCCTTCCCTACACATTCCTTTCTTCCCCTCTTTTTCTCCACTCATCCCAAGCCCTAACCGTCACACTAGCACTACCGCGTAGTCACCCCTCCGGCTACCGAATCTTTAGTATCGATTTTCTCTTCTCTTTTACTTTCTTTTGATGCTTACTATAATGATGATATTGATTTTCTCATATTATTTACATTTTGTTTTTTTTTAATATCATCCTCATTCTTAGGAAATATTTCATGCATTTTGCATCCTTTTCTTATCATTATTAGCTACTTTCATACATTCCGTGTTGAATTTAGTCATGCTATTACTATGTCATTTGCCATAAAATTTCTATTGACACTTGATTGATATTATGAAGTTCGATTGCTTTTGGTTGAGTCTTGTTAGTGTCATTAGTTTTTGGTGGAATAAGTTAGTTTAATTCATGGTTAATTCCTTTTTGGATTTGTTAGCATATGTTATCTTTTTCGATTCTAAGACATAATAATCGTTCTTCTTACAGATATACCATGTCAAACCCACATGGTAAGAAAATCGCCGTCCCTGCCTCGAAAAAGTAAAAAGGAGCAGCATCTTCCTCGGGCCCTACCACAAAGATACGACACCCATTCCTCCAATTTCCCTTAGGACCCCAAGAGGAACTTTTTCAGATACTCCGTGCAAGACCCATCAGCGCGAGCCGATGTATTGATTGGACCGCTCTAGAGCAGATCCAACTTGCTGACGCAGTCTGGGCTCTCCTGACTACTGATCCATGGAGACTCTTCTTTGAGATCGTCGAGCCGACATATCTCGAGCTCACATTAGAACTCTGTTTGACCTTCTACCTTTAAACCGTTATGACAGAGTTCGATGATCTCGTAACGGTCCAGTTCCGTCTCGGCGGGTTAGTTCGCTAGTTGAGCGTGCCTGAGTTTGGTGCCGCATTCGGACTATATACAGAGGAGTTCATGGACGACGATGACTTCGACAGTTGCAATCGCCACATCCACTATTCTCCTTCAAATTACTGGAAGGACCTAGTCCTTGCTTTGGCCACCTATGACCCTAGCTGCTCCAAGGCGTCAGCTCTCGCCCCATCACTGAGATACTTCCATGCCATCCTGGCCCATACCCTGACAGGTCGGCGAGAGAGTACAGCGGTCGTCAACACTAACGATGCCTATTTTTTATGAAGCATGGCGAATGGGCACGTATTCTACCTCGCTTATTTCATCGCCCTCACCATTCGTCATCAGACAGAGCGGCACAGGAAGGGAGTCCTTTCCATCAGCCCTTATGTAACTCTCTTGGCGCGGTACTTCGACCTCCTTTACACGGCGGCACAATCATCCTCCCTCACCCTTATTGGTAAGATGTCTCCACAGGGCATCTCGAGTATGCTCCATATGAAGATGATCGAGTGACGACGTAGATTTGATCCTCCTCAATATCGCCTCGTCCAGTCAGCCGAGCAAGAGAACCCAGAGGACATTACTGATGATGTCCCTCCACCTCACGAGGATCCACCATCTCAACCACCACCTATTCATCGTCCAGTTCATGCGGCTACTTCACTCTCTGACATTTCTGAGCGTCTCACTCGATTCGAGCAACAATATTTTCAGCGCTTTGATCACATTGATGCAACCCTACATCGGATGTTAGCACTTTCACATCTCATCGCCACCCCCACCTCGCGAACCATCTGGCGATGAGGATTTTTGAAGACTTTTATTTTTTTTATCTTTATTTATCTTTTTAAATTACTTTTTATTTTATTTCTCTTTGATACTATTTTTACTTCATCTTCAGGTTTTACAATTTATATTAAGCAATTTATGTTTTCGGTCATTTCTTTACAAGTAATCATGCTACTTTATATTTCCTAAAGAGTTATTGATTCTGTCACAGTTAAGAAGAGCCCCAAAGCTCACTATTACTTAGGAAATTGCAACTCCACTGGGAAAGGTTCTCCACGACTACCATGCCCTGCTTGACTATGACCATAGCTACCACCAGTTATAATAATTTTTTGGTGCAACACTTGTGGACTAACAACCTCTACCACCACCGGAGTATCCTCCTCCAATCTCATCATTACCTTAGCTGATTACTTTCCATAACTCCAATTCAAGGATTCCATTTAACATTCAGAAAGTTTCACTTCTCTCCCTATCTTATGATCTTATATCTATATTTTGCAGTAAATCTATCTTTGTACATTGAGGACAATATACATCTTAAGTGTGAGGGGGTTATTTATATCATTATCAGAAAAATCCCTGAATTTTATCTTATTATCACGTGACTCATTCATATCACTATTAGAATGAATTTTGATTAATTTATGATTTTTATTGATATGTCTTGAATTAAAACATAGGCATTTATGCATTGATTATTTAAACTTTAAGTAATTAGAGAATCAAGCATGATAAGTTGATTTTTGAGGATTAAAGAAAAAAAATTAGGTTATTTCCCCAAGTTTAGGTAGTATCTTGAAGTTGAAATTCACAGAGTTAACATCAAAAAGCCAAAATTTTTTGTGAGATCTTGAGCCTTTAAAGCATATATTATTTCTTTCATGATCACTTTTATTGTTTCTATGAGTGCATCAATATTGATTTGTTATTCTAGAACTTACTTCGATTATGCATGTCAAGACCACACCATTGATTTGATATGTTGAGATGATAAAGGCACTTAGGTTTAACTCACTCACTCCATAAAAATCTACCTTCATGATTAACCCTTAATGAACCCCCTTGAGCCTAACAAGCCATTCACTGATTCACCCTCAATATTAACCATAACCTATTATTGTTGAAATCCCCTCAAGTAATTTGATCCCTATTTTTGTCGAGATTTAATTTGAATAAATTGCTTAACTATGTTTTATTTCTGATAGTTAGCAAAGTTCTATGTTACTTGATTTGTTCTTAAAAAAATGAAGTTGCTGTAATTCAGGTTTGTCATCTAGCATATTACGAAATTATGTAATGCTTGGATTAAAACGATGTATCCATAAAGAAAAGCTCAATTAGGAATATAATTTGTCAGTTTTAGTATTTCTCTAGTTAGGTAATTTTTCAATTCAATCTCGATTCTAACCTTCTCTTTCAGCTTTTAACCACACCCCCTAACCAAAGCCACGTTACAACCCTCTAAAGACCTTTTGATTGATGTATCACCTCAATATATAGTGGTGGAGATTTGATTTTCACGCAAGCCTATGGTAATAACTTTTCATATTGACTGTTGAGTGTTAAATTTGTTGTCCTTAAACACCTCGAGTGATTCGAGTGAATCTTTAGTGAGGATGTTAAACTCTGTGACATTTTGAATCAAAGGCGATTACTTAGATGAGGGGAGACACCTATGTTTTTATGATAAAATGCTCAACTTGGAATGTTTGAAACTTTGATGTTCTTCTTATTGAATTCTCAATGTATGATTACTTATGGATTATTTTGAGATATTATTGGTAGGAATTATAAGTTGAGAAAAATGAATTCTTAATTGTGAATTAAGGATTTTTCATTAGGACAAGCAAACGCTTAAGTGTGGGGGTATTTGATAAGTCGTAATTTATACATATTTTTATCCCATGCTTAGCACATTTTTGAATGAAATATCATTAGATTTGTGAAATTTGATGCTCCTAATCCTTTAATTTCGTGTCTTATACTTAGGAGAGCATAGGAGAGTAAAAAGAGTGAGAAACGGGCCAAAAACGGAGAAAATGGGTCAACGTAGGAGATCAACATGGCTTGGACTTCCTCACACGGGTAGACCACACGCCCGTGTCTAATTAACAGATTCTAACACGGCCTGGACTTCCCCACACGGGTATACCACATGCTCGTGTCTATTTAACAGACTTTAACACGGTCTAAGCCGCCTCACACGAGCGTGGCACACCACCATGTCCTTATCGGGCCTAAGTCCAGTTCTAATCGGAAAAGGGCACTTTGGAGGGTTCGGAGGCATTCTAAAGCCTATATAAACACCCTAAAGGAGGATTAAAGAAGACACGCGGAGTAGGAGGCAAGGAATTACTCGAAGAAAGCCGATTGATCTATCTCAGAAGCTAGATTCTTCTTCAAGACTGAAGATCTCCATTAAATTTCCTTCAGGGGTTTTGGGTTTCTTTATGCTTTGTTATTATTATTCTTCTGAGATGTTTTCTTTTACAAATATGAACTAAATCCCTAAATACCTAAGGGGAATGAAACCTAAAATGGATCTTGTTACTATTTTCTGAATTATATGATAAATACTTAATTTGTTCTTAATTATGTGTTCTTAATTCTTGCCTTAATATTTCAGGATATTGATTTCAAGTATTGATGTGCTTATTCAAAAAAGCAAAAGTCCCTGTCTAAGAGTAGATCTAGCATAATTAAGCAGAGTTGATTGCACCCCTAGACATAGGGCGACATAAATCTACCAGATTAGGATCAAACCTAATAAGGGAATCCATAGATCGAGTTAATGCAACACTAGGGGTTTTAATTAGAAAGAGATTTCAATTAATCAACCTAGGGTTAGACGTTTTTAGTCTTGAGAGAGATAATAGTATAAACAAGGGATCTCTAAGGATCGAGTCAAGTGAATAAATCGTCTAATTCAGAGTCAAATAACATGTAACGCCCCAAAAATCCCGAAACCCAAAAATCCCAAAATCTCAAACTTTCTTTATTTTCGATTTTGATGAAAATTGTGTTTAATATTCTTATCCAAGTCATAATTTTAGTAGGTCTTAGCTAAGGTTGAGTTCGAATTAAGGGGTAGAAGAAATTATAATTTAATTATTAAAAGAATCAGGGTTGGCTAGTAGTTGGGCTTTTGAATAAATGAAGAAACAATTGGACACAAAAAGAGCTTGTGGTGGAGTGGCTAAGTGACGCCACATAAGGTGTAGTGAGGTGGCGTTAGTAGCTAGCAAGGGGGTCCAAGGTTCGAATCCTAGCTTAGTATTTTTAGAATTTAATTTTGGCCTTTTAGAATGATGGAAGTGGTGTAAATATGGACTCCAAGGGGAGTGTTCAAAAGAGAAAATTAAGGAAAGGATCAAGGGGTTATCAGGGAGAAAAACGAGGAGATGAGAAGTGAGGAGTAAGTGGAGCTAAATTGGGAACTTGGGCTTGAAAAATTTGGCTATAGGGCTATAAAGAGGTGCCGAATGGGAGGGTTGAGAAGTTAATGACGAATTTCCCTTCACTTTGTGCCAGAAACCCTTTTTTCTTCAAGATCCAAAAAGCCGAAAACCCTCTATTTTACTTTCTTTTCTTTCTACCGATTTCTATTCTCCTCTACACAATCTTCTTTGTCGATTTTTTCTACTACTCTTCTTCTTTAATCTATACCAAATAAACCTTATTCACCATATTTAGTTTGAAAATCCAAAAAATTGAATCTTCTAAGGGCCGAATACTTTTTGACCGAATATAGTGTAAGTGTTGCTCTTCCAATCGGTTTTCTTTGTTTCGTATCGACTATTGTCCATCACTCTTTCTAATCAACTTTGGTAGAGAATTAGTATTGGATCTTGGTTTTTAGCTCTCTGCCGAATTGCTCCTTAAGGTGTTGCAGTTTTGGTAAGTAATCTTCTCCCATTGGCTAAGGTGGCCGAATGGTCATAGTTATGGTAAGGAGACTTGTGTTGGATACAAGTCACCTATTATTTGGGTTTTAATAGTTAAAATTTGTGCAGATCTAGGAAATACGTGATCAAGGAAAAAGCAATTGGGCTCAAGGTAAGGTTAAGGTGAGGTTTCGATTTTTGAGTAAATAAGTATTAAGCATGCGATTAATTGAAGGGTGATATCGATTGTAGGTTTGGGCTAAGGAGATCGCATCACGCTTGCTTACCAGGTGTGTACATACACTGCACACACATAATGAATCGGTAAAACCCGAAATGCTGAAAAGCTGAAAGTTTGGCTACGGTAGTCTTGCGAGTGCACAAACACTCGTAAGAGGGAAACCGATAGGTTACCTAAGGCCCACGGGCGATTTCGTGGACTTGGGTTGTGATTTGGCCATATGGGTCGGAATGGGCTAAATTGGCTGTTGGGCCATAATAGGCAAAAACTGAGTATTGATGCTATGTGATAGAAAGTTCGTATGTGAGCATGAATATGAATGTGACTGGGGGCCTAACGGGCCATATAAATGTGATTTGAGCCTAATGGGCCATATGAATATGATTGGGCTTAATGGGCCAGATCCAGGTATTTGAATTTGATCGGGCTCTGTAAGGGGTTTTGGGCCTAGTATATGATATCCAAATAAAACTTAATTAATATATTGTGACCATGGACAAGTCAAAGGGTTAAGGTGTGGCAACGGATATATGCATGTCTAGGATTGGATCTAGGGAGAGCTTGGTACTTAAGCGGTCTTAATGACCCACCTCCTCTTCTCTGGAATCCTACCTGGTGCATAGTATTCATTCATCTTAGCTCACAGGACTTGTTAACGGGCCAAGATAAGTGGAAACCGTAATTAAAGGAAAATTACCGAAATGCCCCTAAAGGCGAAAATGACCAAAATACCCCTACGTGTTAAATGCAAGTTTTGTGGATGCGACATGCATACATATGATATTCTGCCTAGGTTGCATATGGGTTGGGAATTATGGAACGGAGGAAGTATATGAGGATCGCATGGTTGCTTGACAATCGTGGATCCACCGACGACTTTTAAAGCCCAATAGGTAAATGAAGGTAGTTCCGCAATCAGGCTACCATGGTGTGTGGGTTGGGTGGGTCAATATTTATATCCCCACATGGTGTGAGGGGGGACGGAGCCGGTGTGTAGCGGATGGATAATTTGGATGGGATTGTATTGCATGATTGATGAATGATGTTTTTTTTGAATGCTTGTTTTTGTCGAGGGTTGTACACACTGAGTTTGTGAAAACTCACCCCATCTTTTATTTTATTTTCAGGTGATGCTCAGTAGAATGTTCGATGTTTGGAAGGACTCTCGGTGTCCAGCTAGCATGATGATTTGGACTTGGGTTTTTAATTTCAAGCATTTAAGTTTTTACTTCTTTTTAAGTATGTTCCAGACCAGATTGTAATAAGGTTTTCATTGTGTTATTATTACTTGAATTATTATTATTTTCAATGTAATTACAAGAATTTGAACATGGGTTTTCTAAATTATAGTATGTTTTCTACGTTTTCGCAATTAAATTTTTAAATGATAAGTTTTCTTAAATCAAATGTTTTAACAAGGTTTTCACAACTGAAAGGTGTGTTTTTTTTTAAGTTAATTAAGGTTTCTTTTATTTTAAGAAGAGTTTTCAATGAAAACACGGTTTTCACTAAAATACTTCAATGTGACACACCAGATTTGGCCATAACGTCTGGGCCGGGTTTGGGGTGTTACATAACAAGTGAAGTCTAGGTGGATTTTTCCTTGGGTATTGTCCAAATCAATCAGTTTTTCCCAAAAGTATTTTCTGCAATTTACTTCCTGTGCAATCTTAGTTTAGTTGATTAGTTTAGATAAATTAAACCACCTTATTTTGTAGGCTAGATAATAAAAAGAAGGTTAATACTAGTACTTTTAGTTCCTGTGGGTTCGACATTCCGGTCTTGCTATAGGCTATACTACTGTTCGATAGGTGCGTTTGCCTTTTCCGTGATAATAGTTAGTTTTCAAGTACGATCAATTATAAATTTAAAACTTATCACGCATATCATTCACATCTCAAATTTTAAGCCAATTTTAATTCAAATATAAATCATAATTAAGCATTCTAAAATCTAAATTTCTTATATCACTTAATTAACATTTAAACTATTTCATATGAATTAAGCAAACATCGAGTATCACATTTAAGTCCCATCGTATTCAACCTTAATACGCACACCTACGTACATGCCATTTACTGAAACAACAAAAATTAATACTTTACCCCTTTCTCGGATCCACTGATGTGATGAGATGAGGTACCTTCAATCTTCAAAGATCCATTTTTCCTCTACTTTTAACCTACGCGTATAAACACGCATTAAGCTATTGCTAGATTAGTAAGTACAACTATTATTTAGATCATAATCTATATAATAAATTATAACTTATTTATCATTACTACACAGAATCATTTAAATGACCTGTTTGTATTCATCATACATAATTTACCAATTGATACACTTATTCTTACAATTAGATCCACTTTTATTATTATTTACTCATTAAACTCCAACTAAACATATTGATTTAATTATCATCTATATAATACTAGAATCACATGTTTTATTTTAAATTTTCATTTATTCCATTTAGCTAAAATTTCTGATAATTTACTTTACTTATTTCAACCATACATTTTCTTATTTCTCTCAATTTCAAATCTTTTCAATACATAAAATCTATATAATTTAATAATCACTAAAATAGTCTTGTACCTTTTTCAGAGGCCCAGTAGACTTAATAGAACACACAGGATATACGGAACAGAACAAAACACCAACGAAATGGATAAACAGAAAACACTGACATGCTAATAATCAGAGAGCACTTACGTGCTATTATTTAGAGAGCACCAACGTGCTAATAATCAGAGAGCCCGCTAAGGTTCCTTAATGGCATGCCACTAATATCCCAATAGTTCTTATCTCGTCTACTTGGGCAAATTATATTATGCACATATATCACTTTTACACTTTTCGCATAATGCTTCTACATACTTTACAATTTAACCCTTGCACCGATAATCTGTATACTTATATATCTTCACTATCTTTAATACATGTAATATATTTCTAAATTCATTATTCATCCATAATTCACTAATAATCCTTATCATGTATTTCACATATCACTTTTATATATTTTGTAATTTAGTCCTTAGCACAAAATTTCATGTAGCAATACATTTTACTTTTAATAACACATATAACATAATTCAATACTTATTAATATTCCAAAATTCACTACAATATAAATGTTTCTCATTCTAAGTGTTATGCATTCACTTTTCTATTTCTAATATAAAATTTCCAAAATTATGATTTAACACTTAATTTTCCACAACTTAGGAAATAATTGTAGTTTGGATTACAAAATTCATATATTCTTTTATTTTTCACGATATGCTTTATTATCAATATTTCCCAGTAAACTTTTATAACTTTCATATTTAATCATTTTTCATTTTTTTATCATAAAAATTCTTTCTTCACTATTAAACAATTTTTCTTTCACATCTCACTTAATTTACATAATTAATTCCACTATCTCATTTTCCACATCAAATTTCTATGTATTTTACTTGTATCATTTCCACCACATGTATTTCTCAAGTCTTTCAATTTAGTCCTTGTTTCCATAAAATTTCACATTTTCCCATAGTTCATCACTAATCTTTATTAATTCTTTTTTTCTCATGTTATTTTACATTTAACACACTAATCCTTGTCTTTCATATTTTTTATATGCTCTTTAAATCTTTTCTCACATCTCTTTCAATTTCTTTATCACATATTACTTAATAAATACAATCAATTAATTATTTATTATATTTAATAATTATCAAGCCTTATTCTTCACTTATTCAACTTATAAATTTGTAATTAAATATCATATTAAAATTATATTCATTCTAACAATTAACTTCATAATCAAAACAAGTAAGAATCTAGTTGTACTTACAACTTTAAGCTTGAAGTCAACTTTCTTCTCCTCCTTCATCCTTTGTCCACGACCTTGCTTTATTTCTCTATTTTTTTTTATCAACTTCCTTCACTTTTTATTCAATTTTTCATATCAAAATACACAATATTTTCGCATTGAAAATCATGTTTACATATCATAATTCGTGTTTTCTAATCAAAACTAACATGTATTTCAAGAGAAGTTAATAGTTCTTACCTCAAACACATATATTCAAATCTAATATTTGTTTTCTCTCTCCTCCAAAACTCCCATGAATGCTCTTGTCATGAAATTACTGTAACTACTATTCCCCTCCATTGATCTCACTCACAAATCATGAAGAAATTTAGGAAAAACTAGCTTAATTGATTTGTATTTGGTACGAGGGACTAAATTGAAAGAAAAATAAAAGTTGAAATGGTGGAAATGGTGGCTGATGTGAATGGTTAATGGCTTTTATAGCCCTTTTTTTTAATCCTTTTCTTTCTCCATTTTTTTTCTAGTTTCTTCCATTAAAATATCTCTTTTTATTTTATTTACCATTTTATCCTCACAATTCATATTTTTTTACCATTTATCCTTAATCATTACTTTCCATAATTATATTTTCAATTCATTTACCATTTTACCCTTTCATTTTTTCATAATAACACCCATGTGTCCTATTTCCTTTGGTATATTTTCACATCTAGTCCCTCTTTCTTTTTCATTAATTTAATTTAATCCTCCAACACCCAATTTTCTCACATTGTCCCAATACTTTTCATTAATTTAATCAGTTCCCAAAACTTATACCTTTCCAAATATATTATGCACCTATCTTTTATGTCTCATAACTCTTTAAATTTCCAAATTGACTTTTCTCAATATTTCAACAAATTTATTGTATATTTATCACTGTTCAAGACTCTTAAAATTTTTTGCGGATGTTACAGAATTTGTACCTTTCGGAAACACACTAAGTTTTCTCCTAAAGTAAGCAAATATTTTAAAAAGACTGTTTTATAAACTTTGACAATTTTACTAGGTCATTTCGGTGGCCAACATAATCTTCTGGATTCGATCTCAACGTCTAGGCCTGGTTAAGGAGGTTACAGTTCTCCCTAAATAAAGAAATATTTTTTATGTAACATACATAAAATAAAACCATTTGTCTATATAATTTGTTGATACATGACTATAAAATAATTATAAATAAAAATTAATTTCAAGATTGTAACCTTCCCAACCCAGCCTAGACGTTATACTAGAATTCGGAAGATTACATCAGCCATTGAGATGGCCTAGTACGGTTATTGGAGTTTTGAAAAAAGCCATCTTAAAACATTTGTTTGCTTTAGTAGAAAACTTAGTTAATTTCCAAATTATTAATAACTTGAAATCTTAATTATACTTTAACAGCAAAAAGTGATAATTATTTTTTTAATAAAAACTGAGGTTCACGCATAGTTAATTAATAACGTAATTTGAAAGGTTTAATACTTAAATTAAATGTCCCACTAACCAGTGCAAATTAAAGCTGCTAATACGATATGCATAAACCACTAAACAGTTCAAACAAGCTGTTAACACTTCCTCCGTACATATAGTCCCACCTCATGCAATGCAAAATGGCAAGCTCAAATAGATTACTATAGTAGCATTTAATTATGTTTTTAATAGAATAATATGGTAGCAATCAATATGCTTATAATAGTTCAATACAGTAGCAAATAATATGCTTATAGCAGATCAACTCAGTGGCAAAAAGTCCTTATTAAGTGTTCGATTTAACGATGGCATAAGGCATGTTGCATGTACAATCACAAATACAGATATGATGGACATGTGTATTATTCATAATTCATGCAAATATTTATTTAACGTTAACTTAGTCAATTGGATCATGTATTCTAGTATTATTCATATTATCAAGGACTCAATTGCATAAAATAAAACACCAAAAAAAGTTTAGGAACATACAGGGACTAAAATGAACAAATCATAAAATTCTAGGAAAAACTATAGAGTTTGTAAAGCAGGGGCAAAACTATAAATATGAAAAATAGGGGCAAAACTATAAAAACTAAAAAATAAGGGAAAAATAATAAAATCTACAAAATAGGGACAATTGTAAAATCTGAAAAATAGGATGAAAATGCAAAATATGAAAAAATAATAGCAAAACTATAAAATCAAAAAAAAATAGGGGAAAAATTCTAATTTGAAAAATAGGAGGCAAACTGTAAAATCTAAAAGAAAGAGAAAAAAATTGTAAAATCTGAAAAATATAGGCAAAATTATAAAATTTGAAAATAGGGGCAAAACTATAAAATTTAAAAAAATATGGGCAAAATTATAAAATTTAAAAAAATAGGGGCAAAATTATAAAATCTAAAAAACAGGGGACACATGGCCATGTGACCGGACGGTGTGGGAACCTTGGACCATGTGGAAGGGGTACACGGTCGTGTGGCTAGGCTGTGCGATAGACAATGGCCATGTGGAATTTTCAAAATCAACCTAAAAGGGAGACACGACCATGTGCCAAGCTGTATGGAGGGTCCTAGGCCGTGTGAGAATAAAAAAAACCTAGGGTTTCAAGGGAACATGGTCGTGTGACCGTGTGGCTAGCTGTAAGGTCCTATGTCTTATCTCGATGCACAGTTTGCCCTGATTCACTTGTAAAAGAACACATACCTTTCATCGAGATTCTGAGTGATGTCCTTCACGTTCAAATATGGGCCAATGAACCTGTAACAAGTCATTCAAACAAAATTTGTACACGGGTAAGGGTTTATTTTCTAAGATTTATCAAGATTCAACAATATTAACGAAAGATTCGTCAAAAGCCATGAAAGATTGACTAATTGATTCGAAATATCAATATTGAATAGAAATTCTACCAAAATTGGGGTTCTAAACTTTAGATCAAGATGCACTTACCAAACTTGATAGAATTACAGAGGCTATCAACAATGAATTCAACAATTGGAAGAGAATTAATTTATAGAGGATTGATTTGATATCGAGAGCAAAAATAATTTTAGTAATGGAATGACCAATTTGATGAAAAAAAAGGGAAGAAAAGAAAAGAAGAATTTAAAGGGAAAAATAGGGAGAATCAAGTTGAAATAGAAAAGAAATCAAAATCCTAGAGTAAAGGAAAATGGACTAAATATCTAGGATTTCAAACTTTTAAGGGTTGTAGGGTAAAATGCCTAATTTTTTTTTAATTTAAAATAAATTGGACTTTGGAAATGGGTGATTCAAACCTAGGTAAGGAAGGGGGAAACAAACGTCCTTAACCATTTAGGCTACTGCCTATTCTTGTTCAATTTTTAATCTATTTAATATTTATTCTATTGTGGTTTTCATTCTTGGCTGCTGAAAATAAAAAGTAAAGAAATGGGAAAGGTGTGGTTTGAACCTAGGACCTCTAAGGAATATATAAACTACTTAACCATCAAGCCTAAGGCTTATTTTGGGGTGTGACAGTGAAACTCAAAATAAACATGATTATCCTTGGAAACTGAGCAACAAACAATAGGTTCTTTCACATTTTAGGAACACACAGAACATTCTTAAGTTGTAACACTCTAGAACCAGAATGAATGAAAGAAGAACCTATATGAGCAACATGTACACTGGCACTGTTGCCCACAACAAACCTACCAGTACCTGTATAATCAACAACAATTGGTATATCAGACAAATCATTAGTAACATGATTTGTAGCCATGGAATCTAAATACCACAGTTGATTCAAGTTGCAAGGCGAGGTTAAGGTAAAATGAAACCTTGAGAAAGGGGGTGACTGAGCTTTAACATGCATAGAAGGCTTGCACTGGTTACGATAAAAAACACAAAACTGATGGTGAGACTTGTATGATTGCTGCTGTTGATCATTGAACTGATGGAAATTGATAGGCATATGTTGACCTTGATCTACATCTAAAACACCTGAAAAAGATTCATCAAATAGATAATAGAATTTTTGAACTACATGTCCAATCTTTCCACACAACTGACACTGAGGTCAATTTTGAGAAAACTGGCCCCCACGACCTCAACCACGATAAGATCCTCTGTTGGAAAAAATCCAGTTTGAAAACAGTTTTCTTACATAGCGGAAAATTAAAATTTTTAAAATCGACCCGGTTTGTAATATTTGTAGCAATAAACTTTAATTGAATCCATACCTTTTTTTAGCTTAGTGGACGTTTGTTGTTCTCGGCTTTCAACAAAAAAATATTCTCAATTATTCTCATACCACGAACTACTTCGAGTGTGGGCTCGAACTAATTGAATCCAAACATAGAACTAGAAAAAGTTCTCTCCTTTTGGGTGAAAATAAAAATTCTCTCTTCTTAATAGAAACTGGTAGAATTGTTATTCTAAAAAGATATATGTAATAGTCGAGAATAAATTCTCTCTTTTTTTTAGCAAAATAACAATATCTCAAAGTTGTATTCATAGCTCCACCAGTGCCATCTATTTTTAGGAAGAGAAGATATAGTCTTTGCTGAGTTGTAATGGTTTATTTCAAATAGAAAAACAACATCCTACTTAGAATAGGACTAGGGTGGACGACACACCCTAGTATTCCTACTACGGTTGTTACCCTTTTCATGTCTATGCGAGGTTTTTGGGCCTCTCTCTCATCGGGTCCAATTAGGAGTACTTCCTAAGCCTTTTTTACCTAGTGCTTTGTAATATGATCCTACTCGATTTAGTGTTTCTATTTCCAAAAATAAAATTTAATAATTACATATAAAATAATTTTCTCATCCCTGTTTTACCCTTAGCAAAATTTTGAAGATTTTACCCCTAGTAAAATTTTGACAATTTTGTCTATTGTAAAATTTCGAGAAAACATGTTCAATATTTCATAACCCAAATTGTTCACTATGACCAAATGTTTTATTTTCATTTTCGAGCTTCAAAACAGTCTAAAAGCATAAACTCATTCTTCTGATCATTTTTCAAGTAATCCATATAGGATTGCAAATGGATCATTTCTATTTTCATTTACATTTCCATTTCCATTTTTGGAAAACTACATTCATTTCCAAATGATTCCATTTCTCCATTTTGGAAAAAACCATAATCATTCCTGAATGTTTCTCATTTCTCTTTTCCTTATCATTCTGTTCATTTCTATTCAAACACACAATTCATTTCTTGTTTCAATGAGCTAGCGGAGGGACCGATTGGACATATGTGGTTATGGCTCAAATGATTTATAATGAAGTTCCAAATTCCTATCAATTAATTTTAAACTCATTTAGTCACGAAGTCATTCCACTATAGTATCGTGACTAAGCTCTCCCCAACAACATAACATTATGAAAAAAACTACTCATTGCTCGTCCAATGACATTGTCAAAAGTGTGTTACCCTCATAGGATATCCTTGATCTCTTTGGGATAATATTCATTCTCCCAATATGATCATATTTTATCTCATGTTAACCATTACATCTTCCTTCATGAAAAGTCAATCACTATCAAATAGTGATAAAGTCATCAATCACAAAGACAGACGACTTGTGGCCACGTTTAGTTTTCATCAACCATGTAATGTGCAATACCCCTACCCGTATTCATTGCCAGAATAGGGTACGAAGTATTACCGGAGTTTACAAATTAAATTTTTTTTAACTCAATAGAACCCCTTTATAGATATCTACCCTTCCCTGAAATTTTAAACCAAAAACAATCCACATCAACCAATCCAATTCAACATATTTTCAAGATAACTTCATGCATATTTATAAAATAACGTCATCACATACCCAAAACCAGGTTTGTTAACCATACCAATGGCTAACTCTACATTCATTTCACAAAATCATTTACTTTATTAGCTTATACATGCCCTTGATTTCCAAAATAAAGTTTCTTTATGTACCAAAATCCTGAGGTTGATAGTGTGATGTGTCTCCGACCAAATCCGACCTCCGAGCTCTTACCACTACAAAACAGGGGAAAATGAAACAGGGTAAGCACTTTGTGCTTAGTAAGCTCATGTAACAAGAATTATATTTACCTAATATTTTCAATACAATACAATAAACATTTATATATCCATTCAATGCATTATTACCCTAATATGCACAAACTCAACATTCAAGTTAGTACAATAATTTGCATGTACCAATAATATATACCATGATTGATGAGCTCATCAATACCATGATTTCCGTTCCTTGTTATTTTTCCATATTTATCCTGTTGAATTTCTTGGAATTTCAATGGATTTTCAGAGGTACACTTTTAGTGTACAATTTCGGGTCCGTCAATTTATATTCATGTGCGCACATTTCCATTTCAGAGAGCACACTCCCGCGAACCTCATCCTTACAGCGGGATTACCAGTCCAGGCTAAATCCCCTGTAATATAAACTCATAGAGTATTGTCGGGATTACCAGTCTAGGCTAAATCCTCGCAACGACAATTACTCTAATGAGCTTGATCTGAATTACCAGTCCCAAAATTCAGACCCTAATTCGGATTACCCGTCCAAGCTAAATCCATTTTCCACATATTCTTCTGGAGGGCTATATCGTAATAGGATCACCCGTCCGGCTTGATCCTTTTTACCGTCAATTCCTTTTTCAGAGATCCATCGAATTTTCCTTTCATTCAATCGGATTTCTTCCTTTTTTATCAAATATATCAATGTTTCATAAAATTTCATATAATGAACATTCAAATCATATTCATATCAAAAACATGCATTTCAAGAATTTAAGAATATAATTCAAGTTACATGAACTTACCTTGATACTTGTTTGTGCACAAAAATCTACTAATCCTGAACTTTTTCCTTTCCTCGATCTAGCTTCGTATTTGAATCTTCTGGATCTAAATAAATAAATTTAATTATCAATTTAATACATTTCATGTTCATATGCAACATTCTTTATAATTCAACTATTATTTATAGTTCATTCAAAGCTGTCTACTTAAGTCATAGTCACTAAATTATTTTTATCTTAAGCTACAGAACTTCAAATTAGGATCCGATAATTTTTCCTGAAACCAGACTCATATATCTTCTTACCATAAAATTTTCATAATTTTTGGTTTATCCAATCAATACAATTTATTCTTTAAAGTCACCCCTGTTCTGCTGTCTACCAGTTCTGACCCTTCTTCACTAAAAATTAATTATCTCTTCATACAGGATTCAAATGATGTTCTCGTTTATTTATATTAAAAATATACTCATTAAGGATTCTATACATATAAATTTAAGCTCATAATTATTTTTCTTTAATTTTTTATGATTTTTAAAAGTCAGAACAGGGGAACCCGAATTCATTCTGACCTTGTCTCACAAAATTCATTATATCTCAAAATTTACAAATCCATTACTTACACTGTTTCTTCTATGAGAAACTAGACTCAACAAGATTTAATTCCATATTTTGTTCATCTTCTAATTCAATTCATACAATTTATGGTGATTTTTAAAAGTTACTCTACTGCTGCTGTCCAAATTGTTTTAGTGCAAGTTGTTTATTACCATTTTTCCCCTAAGCTTTTAATAAATGAGAATTTCGTCCCTACTCAATTAGCCTCTCAATTGAGCTTATTTTTCTTAATTAACACTTTATTATATCACCTTAAACTATTTTACAACCTTTAGGAATCAGAGTTTCGAAAGTAGACTTTAATTCCAAACATTTTCACAATTAGGTCCTAAAAATCAATTTCCATTGAAATTACCTAATAAAATCATCTCATAAACAAATTAAGACTTTAATTTCATTCTATTTCATCATAAACTTACAGCAATCAATCATGGTGACTTTCAATTTCATCCATGAAATCAAAAACTAATGAATTTAATAGTAGGACCTAGTTGTAAAAGTCTTAGAAACACAAAAATTACAAGAAAAAGGCAAGGATTAACTCACTTGGTGAAAAAATTATGAAATACCAGCTTAGAGAACCCTCCTATGCGTTTTTAGCTGCTGGAATTGAAGAGAAATGAAGAGAAATCTAGATATTTCCTATTTAGTCTAGCTTTATTTAGTTAATTTTGCAATATTCCAATTTTGCCCTTAATTTATCAAATTCCCTGCTGATTTCATGCCCTTGCCGTCCAGCCCAAATAAATTTTGGGTCTAATTGCCTTTTAAATCCTTTCTCATTAGAATCTTAAGCTATTTAATCATTCTAGCAACTTTTACATCTATTACAATTTAGTCCTTTTCATTTAATTGACTACCTAAACATTAAAATTTCCTAACGAAATTTTAATACCACATTGCTAACATTTCATAAATATTTATAAAATTATTTTTGACTCGGTTTTACGAGATAAAGGTCCCGATACCTTGTTTTTACCCAATTTCTTCAATAATTTCTTTTTTTAACTAACCACTAAATCGGTAAAATTTTTCTATCAATATTTTCATACGATTTTCCTATCATATCAATTTTCAAGCAAAAATATTGAAATAAATTTCTCTTTAAATCGGATTTGTGGTTACGAAACCACTGTTCCGATAACCTTGAATTTAAGCCATTACAACTCTCCCCCCTTTTAGGATTTTCGTCCTCGAAAATTTTACCAGTAAAGAGGTTTGGGTATTGTTTCCTCATTGCCTCCTCCGGTTCCCATGTCGCTTCCTCAATCCCATGCTTTTGCCACAATACTTTCACCAAATTTATCTTTTTATTTCTAAGCTCTTTTGTCTCCGTGCAATATTTTGACCTCTTCTTCATCGTAAGTCATATCCGGTTGAATCTCCACTTCTATCGGAGAAATAACATGTGAAGGATCTGATCGATATCGTCGTAACATAGATACATGAAAAACATTATGGATTCTATCAAGTTCTTGTGGTAATGCCAATCGATAAGCGACCGGTCCAATTCTTTTTATGATTTCATATGGCCCGATAAATCTTGGACTCAATTTACCCTTTCGACCGAATCGGAGGACTTTCTTCCAAGGAGACACTTTCAGGAATACCTTGTCACCGACTTGAAATTCAATCTCTTTTCGTTTAAGGTCGGCATATGATTTTTGACGATCAGAAGCTGCTTTTAGACTATCTCGAATAACCTTTACTTTTTCTTCTATTTTCTGGATCAAATCAACCCCATGTATCTTCCTTTCACTGAGCTCTGTCCAATATAACGGTGTTCTACATTTTCTACCATACAAAGCTTCATACGGAGCCATTTTAATACTCGACTAATAACTATTATTGTAAGCAAATTCAATCAAAGGTAGGTACTTCTCCCAATTACCTTCAAACTCTAGTACACAACATCGGAGCATATCTTCCAATACTTGAATTACACGCTCAGATTGACCATCTGTCTGAGGATGAAATGCAGTGCTGAAGTACAACTGAGTACCCAAGGCTTCTTGCAATTTGTCCCAGAAACGAGACGTAAATCGGGGACCTCTATCTGATATAATGGAGACAGGCACTCCATGTAGCCTGACAATCTCAGATATGCACAGTTTAGCTAGTTTATCTAAAGAATAATCCATACGTACCGGAATAAAGTGAGCTGACTTTGTCAATCGATCAACAATCACCCAAATAGCATCTTTTTTCCTCGGAGACAAAGGTAATCCCGATACAAAATCCATAGTGATTCTTTCCCATTTCCATTCCGGTATAGTAATTGGTCAAGTAACCCTAAGAAGTACGATGTTCAACTTTAACTTGTCGACATATTAAACACCTTGATACAAACTCAGAGATATCACGTTTCATTCCCGACCATCAGTACATCTTTTTCAGATCATTATACATTTTATTACTCCCCGGATGTACAGACATAGTATCGGTGTGAGCCTCGCGTAAAATCTTCTGTATGAGCTCTGAATTCTGAGGTACACATACTCTACCTCTGAATAATAAACAACCATCAGAACCAATCTGAAATTCAGAATCATTACCTGACTCATACTGTGCCCGTTTAACTTGTAACTTATCATCAATCTTCTGAGCTTCACATATTTGCTGTAAAAATGTCGATTTAGCTCTTAATTCTGCTAGGATTGAACCATCATCAGTCAATGATAACCGGGTATTCATAGCTCGCAAAGCTAACAGAGATTTTTAGCTCAAAGCATCAGCTACAACATTAGCTTTACCCGGATGGTAATCAATAACCAAATCATAGTCCTTTATCGCCTCAAGCCACCACGCTGTCTCAAATTCAAATCTTTCTGTGTCATCAAATATTTCAAGCTTTTATGATCAGTATAAATATGACATTTCTCACCATACAAGTAATGCCGCCATATCTTCAGCGCAAATACAATAGCAGCTAATTCAAGATCATGTACTGGGTAATTTCTTTCATGTGGTTTAAGTTGTCTTGAAGCATAGGCTATTACTTTACCTTCTTGCATTAAGACACAACCTAAACCATTTAATGAGGCATCACTATAAATAACAAATTCCTTCCCGGTTCAGGCTGCACTAATACAGCTGCTTTCGTTAGTAGATCTTTCAATCGGTTGAAACTCTGCTGACATTCATCAGTCCACTCGAACTTTACATCTTTCTGCAATAATCAAGTCATCGGATAAGCTATCATAGAGAATCCATGTACAAATCTCCGATAATAACCAGCTAAACCCAAGAAACTTCTAACTTCGGATACATTTTTCGGTGGACTCCAATTGAAAATAGCTGAGATTTTACTTAGATCTGCCCTGATACCTTCAGCAGATACAATATGTCCTAGAAAACCCACTTCTCGAAGCCAAAATTCACATTTACTGAATTTAGCATATAACTACTTCTCTCGTAGAATTTGCAACACAATTCTCAAATGTTCTGCATGTTCTTCTTCATCCCGAGAATAAACCAAAATATCATCAATGAGTACTACCACAAATCTGTCTAAATACTGTTTGAATATTCGGTTCATCAAATCCATGAATACTGCAGGTGCATTAGTTAGCCCAAACGGCATGACCGAGAAACTCATAATGCCCGCACAGTTACGAAAGGCTGTTTTTGCACATCCGACTCCTTTACCATGAGTGATAATAACCCGATCGAAGATCAATTTTTGAAAACACAGAGCACCTTTCAAATTGATCAAATAAATCATCAATCCGGTAACGGGTACTTATTCTTTATGGTTACTTTATTAAGTCACTGCTGTAGTCGATACACACAATCTCAAAGACCCGTCTTTCTTTTTCACAAACAGAACCGAGCACCCCAAGGTGAATGACTCGGTCGAATAAAACCCCTATCAACAAGCTCTTGCAACTCGTGTATTTAACTCTTTTAGTTCAGTAGGAGCCATCCGGTGACGAGCTATAGAAATCGGAGTAGTTCCTAATCAAATCTATAGAAAATTCCACTTCTCTTTCTCGTGGCAATCCCGGTAATTCCTCTCGAAACACATCAAAAATTCACATACTCTTTGAATCGCTGTATTTTTGACTCGAGATACCTTGGTGTCAAGTACATAAGCCAAGTAAGCATCATACCCTTTTTGACATACCTGCAATGCGCCCATTATCGAAATCATATCAAATAACCCCTCTGTCTCGATCAGATTTAACCCGAGCAACTCACCATTCGACATTTTAGCATAATATATTTTTGTCTACAATTTACTACCACATCATGCTTTGGGTTAACCAATCCATGCCCAATATCACGTCAAATTCATCAAATGGCGGTAACATCAAATCACCGGAAACAATAACCTCTTACCATCGGTGGACAATTTTACAAATTTTATCCACCAAAACAGATTGACCTGGGGTTCGAGACTTTAACCACAAATTCGATGAGGTTCAACGAGATAAATTTTTAACAATTGCAAGTTTAACACATATATATGAATGTGTAGAACCGTGGATCAATCAATGCAGAATATCGATTATCAAGTAAAGAAAATGTACGATAATAACATCAGTCTTTGAGGCATCTTCTCTAGCACGGATGGCATATGTCCTAGCAGGTGCTCGTGCTTCAGACCTGCCTGCAATATCTTTCGTAGTTCCTCGGCTACCACTGACATTACCAGATGGTCGAGGTGGTCTGCCCCTCGAAACTAGATTACTTAGCTTTGATATTTGTTCAGCTTCTTTTTCACCCCTTTCTGGACAATCTCTGAGGAAATGGTCAAAAGAACCACATCGGTAACAAGCCCCGCTTTTAAATCGGCATTCACCAAAATGAGCTTTATTACAATACTAGCATCTCTGTTTAGGGGTACTAACACTGCCAACACTAGTCACTGATGGAGTGGAAGGTCTTAGATTAGTGCGTTGAAAACCTCGCTCTCTGCCCGAATACCCAGTGGCTGAGGTAGAACGATCCTGGTATTTCTTCAATTTCTTTGGAGCAGAAAACTGAGATTTTCCTATTGGTCTTTTACTAAAAATTCAAGCTTCCCTCTCAGCCTGTTTCTTCTCTTTGCTCAATTCTTCTGCTTTATAAGCTTTCTCTGTTAATGTAGCAAACTCTCGAATTTCAAGAATTCCGATCAGTAGCTTAATGTCTTCATTCAACCCTTCTTCGAATCGTTTGCACATTTCGGCTTCTGACTGTACCCATTCCCGAGCATATTTACTCAATCGAACAAATTCTCTTTCATACTCAAATACTGATCTATTGCCCTGTTTAAGCTCAAGAAATTCTTTTCTTTTCTGGTCAAGGAACCTCTGGCTGATATATTTCTTTCTGAACTCAGTCTAAAAGAACTCCCATGTAATTTCTTCTTTCGGAACAACTGAAGCTTTAGTATTCCACCAATGGTAAGCTGTGTCTTTTAGTAGTGAGACGGCATATTTCAGACATTCTTCTGGTGTACAAGATAATTCCTCCAAAACCCGAGTAGTGTTTTCTAACCAGAATTCAGCCCGTTCGGAATCATCATCAACTGTTGCTCAAAATTCTTTGGCCCTATATTTTTGAATTTTATCTACTGGAGCTTTTCTTTTTCTGACAGATTCAGTACCTGTACCCTGTGGGATCTCGGGAACCGGTGGAGGAGCAGGAGTGGGAGCTTGAACTTGCTGCACTACAGGGTTAGTTCTTAAGTATTGATTAAACCATTCATTCATCATTTGAAAGAAGGTTGTTTTTGCCTCCTCCCCTCGACCCTCTATCTCGGGCCTTCTACTGCTAGTTTCTTCTCTTTGTATTGAAGCCGGAGCATGACTCCCAGCTTCCTTGGATTGAGCTCGGTCGGATGACATTACTATATGAAAAACACATTTAAATGGTCAGGAGATATCACACTATCAATAATAATTTAAATGGCATGTATAGCTAATCCCATATTTACTACATCGATCCTAGAACCGGCTAAACCGTAGCTCTGATACCAATAAATGTAATACCCCTACCTGTATTCATTGCCGGAATAGGGTACGAAGTATTACCGGAGTTTACAAATTAATTTTTTTTAACTCAATATAACCCCTTTATAGATATCTACCCTTCCCTGAAATTTTAAACCAAAAACAATCCACATCAACCAATCCAATTCAACATATTTTCAAGATAACTTCATGCATATTTATAAAATAACGTCATCACATACCCAAAACCAGGTTTGTTAACCATACCAATGGCTAACTCTACATTCATTTCACAAAATCATTTACTTTATTAGCTTATACATGCCATTGATTTCCAAAATAAAGTTTCTTTATGTACCGAAATCCTGAGGTTGATAGTGTGATGTGTCTCCGACCAAATCCGACCTCCGAGCTCTTACCACTACAAAACAGGGGAAAATGAAACAGGGTAAGCACTTTGTGCTTAGTAAGCTCATGTAACAAGAATTATACTTACCTAATATTTTCAATACAATACAATAAACATTTATATATCCATTCAATGCATTATTACCCTAATATGCACAAACTCAACATTCAAGTTAGTACAATAATTTGCATGTACCAATAATATATACCATGATTGATGAGCTCATCAATACCATGATTTCCGTTTCCTTGTTATTTTTCCATATTTATCCCGTTGAATTTCTCGGAATTTCGATGGATTTTCAGAGGTACACTTTTAATGTACAATTTCGGGTCCGTCAATTTATATTCATGTGCGCACATTTCCATTTTAGAGAGCACACTCCCGCGAACCTCATCCTTACAGCGGGATTACTAGTCCAGGCTAAATCCCCTGTAATATAAACTCATAGAGTATTGTCGGGATTACCAGTCCAGGCTAAATCCCTGCAACGACAATTACTCTAATGAGCTTGGATCTGAATTACAGTCCAGCTAAATTCGGACCTAATTCGGATTACCCGTCCAAGGCTAAATCCATTTTCCACATATTCTTCGGGAGGCTATATCGGATAGGATCACCCGTCCGGGCTTGATCCTTTTTACCGTCAATTCCTTTTTCAGAGATCCATCGAATTTTCCTTTCATTCAACTGGGATTTCTTCTTTTTTTTTATCAAATATATCAATGTTTCATAAAATTTCATATAATGAACATTCAAATCATATTCATATCAAAAACATGCATTTCAAGCATTTAAGAATATAATTCAAGTTACGTGAACTTACCTTGATACTTGTTTGTGCACAAAAATCTACTAATCCTGAACTTTTTCCTTTCCTCGATCTAGCTTCGTATTTGAATCTTCTGGATCTAAATAAATAAATTTAATTATCAATTTAATACATTTCATGTTCATATGCAACATTCTTTATAATTCAACTATTATTATAGTTCATTCAAAGCTGTCTACTTAAGTCATAGTCACTATATTATTTTTATCTTAAGCTACAGAACTCCAAATTAGGATCTGATAATTTTCCCTAAAACTAGACTCATATATCTTCTTACCATAAAATTTTCAGAATTTTTGGTTTAGCCAATCAGTACAGTTTATTCTTTAAAATCACCACTGTTCTGTTGTCTACCAGTTCTGACCCTTCTTCACTAAAAATTAATTATCTCTTCATACAGAATTCAAATGATGTTCTTGTTTATTTCTATTAAAAATATACTCATTAAGGATTCTATACATATAAATTTAAGCTCATAATTATTTTTATTTAATTTTTTATGATTTTTAAAAGTCAGAACAGGGGAACCCGAATTCATTCTGACCTTGTCTCACAAAATTCATTATATCTCAAAATTTACAAATCCATTACTTACACTGTTTCTTCTATAAGAAACTAGACTCAATAAGATTTAATTCCATATTTTTTTCATCTTCTAATTCGATTCATACAATTTATGGTGATTTTTAAAAGTTAGTCTACTGCTGCTGTCCAAATTATTTTAGTGCAAGCTGTTTATTACCATTTTTTCCCTAAGCTTTTAATAAATGAGAATTTCGTCCCTACTTAATTAGCCTCTCAATTGAGCTTATTTTTCTCAATTAACACTTTATTATATCACCTTAAACTATTTTACAACCTTTAGGAATCAGAGTTTCAAAAGTAGACTTTAATTCCAAACATTTTCACAATTAGGTCCTAAAAATCAATTTCCATTGAAATTACCTAATAAAATCATCTCATAAACAAATTAAAACTTTAATTTCATTCTATTTCATCATAAACTTATAGCACTAAATCATGGTGACTTTCAATTTCATCCATGAAATCAAAAACTAATGAATTTAATAGTAGGACCTAGTTGTAAAAGTCTTAGAAACACAAAAATTACAAGAAAAAGGCAAGGATTAACTCACTTGGTGAAAAAATTATGAAATAACAGCTTAGAGAACCCTCCTATGGCATTTTTAGCTGCTGGAATTGAAGAGAAATGAAGAGAAATCTAGATATTTCCTATTTAGTCCTAGCTTTATTTAGTTAATTTTGCAATATTCCAATTTTGCCCTTAATTTATCAAATTCCCTGCTGATTTCATGCCCTTGCCGTCCAGCCCAAATAAATTTTGGGTCTAGTTGCCTTTTAAATCCTTTCTCATTAGACTCTTAAGCTATTTAATCATTCTAGCAACTTTTACATCTATTACAATTTAGTCCTTTTCATTTAATTGACTACCTAAACATTAAAATTTCCTAACGAAATTTTAATACCACATTACTAACATTTCATAAATATTTATAAAATTATTTTTGATTCGGTTTTACGAGATAAAGGTCCCGATACCTTGTTTTTACCCAATTTCTTCAATAATTTCTTTTTTAACTAACCACTAAATCGGTAAAATTTTTCTATCAATATTTTCATACGGTTTTCCTATCATATCAATTTTCAAGCAAAAATATTGAAATAAATTTATCTTTAAATCAGATTTGTGGTTACGAAACCACTGTTCCGATAACCTTGAATTTAAGCCATTACATAATGCCAATGAAAGGATATCATTTATCCATGTTTTAGGCTATGAATTCCACTGTTTTAAATGACACTACATACTACAGAAGTCGTACACCCAATGCAGCAGCTTTCGGTTCCTTATCTATTTGAACTCAGGCTTTTACTTACATCAAAATGTACTAGTCACGCATACATATTCCACCATCCACTCAGGATTTAGGTATGCCACACTATGAACATCACAAGTGAGTAAATCCATAAATGAATTTAGGATCTATTCTACTTAGGTCCTTTCCTTTGTACTATCAGTCCAATCAGTCATATCTATGTCTCTATCTTCTAGGAGTCATTCGCTTCAATGCCTAAGACAAGACATCTCCCCAATTAGACTTGATAGATGATATATTAGTTTTTCAATCAGTTTTCTTATTTCTGATTAGACTAAGGATATGTTTAGGTTCATTTACTAATACAAGTTGTCTTTTCGTACTACGATTCGACCATGTAATACCGCTTAGTATCAATTTAAATAATAGACAGCCAATGACCAACATTTGATTTTATTTTGCTTTGTGTGTAAAAATAATTTGGGGACAATAATAAAAAGTATATTAATGTAATTTATGAATAATTTTATTAACCGATCTATTCGAAAATATTACAAGTTTACTTAGATGAAAATACTACACTTAGTGCAGCAGATTCAACAGTCTCCCACTTGCCCTAGTGAAGTAGATGAGTCATGTTTTGCATTCTTATACCCTTTATATGTTTCACAAAGAGCTCTCTAGCTATAAGAGTCTTGGCTAAACAAATCCCCAGGGTTTGTCCTCAGATGTGATTTTTTACTACATCCACTATTCTATCAAACACTCTCATTTCCTTTAATATGTTTTGTCCTTATGTGGTTTCTTTTAGGTTTAGCTATATCCACACTATTATAATGTCATAGCTTTTTCATACCTTATATTTTGGCCCTCCAAAGTGAAGTTAGCAGTGTAACCTTGCTTGGCACTTATTCACACTATGGACTACTATTTAGGACAAAAGTACAGCCTAATGTCGATTTCCTCGAATCTCGACATGTTTGGACATCAGAATTAGTATACCCAATAGGAGTAAAGTATCCTCTGGGATACACAAGCATATAATCCCTTGTTCTCCGTAAATACTTGAGTATATGCTTAACTGTTTACTAGTGCTTTGGTCTTGGATTCGTCTAATATCAACTTACCAACCACACTACAAAATAGATATCTAAGCATGTGCATAGCATAGCATACATGATACTTCCTACTGCCGAAGCATAAGGAACCTTTCTCATGTTCCCTCTTTCTTTCACTGTCTTAGGACAGTCCTCTAAAGAGAAATGAAATCCCAATACATAGGGTTGATCTCCCTTCTTCAAATCGGTCATTGCATAATGCTCCAATCTCTTGTCTCTTGTCTATGTATGAAGCCTGGGACAGTGTTATCACTTTTTTTTCTTTCGATCCCTCAGGATTCAAATACCTAGAACAAAATTAGCTTCTCCCAATCCTTCATCCTAAACTGTTAGGTTAACCACATTTTAACCGATGACAATTTCCCTACATCATTTCCAATTAGTAGAATATCATCGACATATAGAACAAGAAAGACCTCATTTACATCCCCTAAACGTTTATAAACATAAGGTTCATCTACATTTTACTCAAATCCAAAAGTCTTAATCACTTGATCGAATCTTTGATTCCATGATGGGGCACTTGCTTAAGTCCGTATATGAATCTAAGTAGTTTGCAAAATTTATACTTGTTTCCTTTAGCTATATATATGATGGGTTACATCATGTAGATACTCTATTCAAGATAGTCATTCAAAAACATTACGTAGAGTCCAATCTTAGCTTTCATAGTTGTTTCCCAGATCTTGGAATCAGCACTCTACATCGCTTTGTCATATGTGAGTGGGTCATCATCTTCCTGTTCAGCAGACTCAGTGTTAAAAATACTTCTACTAGATTGGAAGAACTCAAGCCTACAAGAAACCCTCCCATTGTGACAAGGCTCCCTATGTTGCTAATCGTTTGCAAGTCTACTATTAGGAGTTGGTTCCAGAACTATTTCTGTAGGGTTTTGTATATTTCCCGAAAGCTCCTTAAGTACTTCATTACTTTGAGGTTTGAATTCATTCATGTAACTTTCTGCAAGAAAAGTAGCATGAGTTGACGCTATAACAGTTTGCTCTTTCGGGTTATAAAATAAACCACCCTTTGTTCCCTTTGGATATTCTACAAACATGCACAATTCTGTTGACGAGTCCAACTTCCTCGTATATTTATCCAATACGTGGATCGGGCATCCCTAAATCCTAAAATGATTAAGATTCAGTTTCCTACCATGCGATAATTCATATAGGGTTTTTGATGCTGACTTAGTTTGCACATCGTTTAGAATATAGCAAGCCATTTGTACAGCATATTCCCAAAAAGTGATTGGCAGCTTCGAATAATTTAACATCGAATGTACCATGTCTAACAACATTCGATTTCTTCCCTCTGCCATGCCATTCTATTATGGAGTGTCTGGCGCGGTTAACTGGGATAGAGTCTCATTCTCTATGAGGTATCCTAAGAACTTATCAGATAAATATTCCCCACTTCGATAAAACCGAAGTGCCTTTATAGGTAAACCTAGTTGTTTCTCCACTTTCACACCAAAGTTTCACTCTTGTGGTGCATCAGGTATACACACTCATATCTGTAATAGTCATAAATAAAGGTTGCATAATACTCTTAACTACATCTTGCATTAACACTCATGGGGTCACATACGTCAGTGTGCACAAGTTCTAAGGGTTTTCCAGCTCTCGTTCCTTTTGCATTAAAAGATCGCTTAGTCATCTTATCTTTCAAGCAAGATTCACATTATGGAAGATCAACTTCTTTAAGCAAACTTAAGATTCTGTCTTTTACAAGTATAATGATTCTTTCTCGGTTAATATGAACAAGCCTAAAATGCCAAAGGTACACCTCATTAGAGTGAGAAGTTTTAAGTCTTTTATTTGATATTTCAGTCTCAAGCAGTGTGTACATCTTTGGTTTGATAAAATAGAGATTATTTAACATCCATCCATTATAGATAAGATTGCAATTTCTAAATATTGTAATTCCATTATTAAAAGTCACGCCAAGTCATCTTTATATAAACATGCAATGGAAATTAAGCTTCTTTTGAAACTTGGTAAATAGAAAATGTCTTTTAAAATAATCTTCCTAAAATTATCAAAATAAAGATGTACATCACCTACTGCTTCAACTACCACACTTGTCTCATTCTCGGTCTGTAACGATAAGCTACTATCTCTAAAATATTTCATCTCCTCAAACCTCTGCAGAGAAACATAAACATGATTAGTGGCTCTCAAATCACTGACCAGTGGTTTATTGAGTCTTCCACTGAACAAGCTTTTATTATTAAGAGTTCTATGCCTTTGCCTTTGGTTGCTAGATATTCTTTCCACTATTTACATTTTTACTTGAAGTGTCCTTTCTTACTCTAGAAGAAGCATTTAGACTTAGATAAGTCTTTTGGCTTTCTATTTCTCTTCCTTTCCATTTATGGTGGCCTTGTGACCTTAGCCTTGCATTTCTTAGTGTTCTTTCCCTTCCCTTTTGAAAAAGAAGTGATGACTATATCTTCTTCTACTTTACAAACCAGCTAACCATTGTTTAACATCAACTCATAGGATTGTAACTCCTTCATGAGTTGTGTAAGCATTAGGTTTTTATTGCTAAGGTTATATGCGGCCTGAAAACCAACAAAATCCTTGGACAAGCTTTTGAACACCATCTCTGTTTAGGTGTTTTGGTCCAAATTGGCCTCATTGTCCACGACCTCGGCAAAGTAGCCCATAAGAGTGACAATATGGTCTTTGTCTAAAGTGTCGGGCTTTTGTTGGGAATTTATTAGCTAGTTATAGTAGATTGTCGAGCCAAGGCAATTTGGCCTTTGAACATGTCTTCTAACTTATCTAGAATCGCTTTAGCAGTCTTATATCTCTCCAGTTACTTATATAGAGTGTTGGTCAGGCTTGTCAACATATAGCAACAAGCTATCTCATCAAACTCTTCCCAGTGTTTTCTAGCCTCAACTTGAGAGGACAGAGGGCACTTAGTATCAAGAACTATTTTAAGTTTATCACAGATCAAGACAATTATCAGGTTCCTTTTCTATTCTTTTTATTTTTTTCCATTCAGTTTGTTTTCAATTAGTATGTTCAACAAGGGAGTTGGTGCCATTTTCGAATTGAAACTAAAAACATTCATATATTAAAATCTTTATATTAAGCTAATGTTTGAAAAAAAATTTGCAACATTACAATATGCATTAATATGATACATGCGTCTTACTTTAAACCTTGAAAACATTTGTAAGTCGTTGTAATGATAATTCCCACACCTATTGAATCAAGCCACCTTGGGGTTATCATAATCAACTAGTAAGAACATAGATTTCCATCTAATTAGTACATGAACCTAATTCCCTAAGCATTCACACATACTAATAATCGTGTAATGTTTGACCATCATTCTAACTTAAGTAGAGCTCCATGGGGAGTTTCTTAACCAGAAGATCTTGAGTGTATAACCATCAACTCAACACCTATCGCATCATGCACCAAGTAGCATGCTTTGACTAGTTGTCCTCTTTTGAAGATAGAATTTCTTGACTTATCACATAATAATGTCTACCATAAAGACCAATCCATTTATCATTTGATCACAATAGAATTCTTCTTACTTCCAAGAAATCTTCTCAATCAAATCTACATAGCAATTCTATCGTGGGGTAGTGCACTTGCCATGCCATCACAAGAGACCATTGATGGAGGTCGTAGGTCTTGTTTAAAGACCTTCGCCCACTCAATATTTTAAAAAACATGCAAGGTTTTTATAATTTTCGATTTCAATCATCTATGATCAATATATGCATGACAAGCACATGTGGCATTATTTCCTAAACTATGTGGCATGCTTATCTCATATATGCATGACATGCTATGGCAGTTTTATAATATTCACATTCAATTATTCACAAGATTCAATCAAAAAATTTTGATTCTCTACAATTTTTCTTTTAAGGGAAAAATCGAAGAAGTGATATGAACCGTGCACCAAATAGGTTCCTAGGAAAGGGAGGTGATTCGTATTTAACCACTTAAAAACCAAGTCTTTCCTTGCTAGATCCAATCCTAGACATGCACCTTCTCATTACCACACTTTTCACAATAATCGGATAACCTAAATAAGTGAATCAGCAATACAAAACATGTATATTCTCATTACCACACTTCTTATCTTTAATAGATCAATTGTGGATCATCTCATACATATATATCACAATTATATCATAAATACTTATTAAACAGATATATAAAGAGATGGGTAATAAAATAAAATTGTCAGCCAAGGTTTCCATGGTTCTATTTCTAGAAAATAAATGAAAAAAAATTACATAATTTTTCGCCATAAGGCATTCATTGTGTTTTCAATCGCCATCGCTCCATCTTCTCCTCATCACAGACTCTTTTTTGGAAAAATTACATTTATGTCCTATGTTTATTTTTGGCTCACAAGAATTTTATAAATAAAAAATAATCCTCCATGGAGATGATAGTCCACGATCTATTTCCTAAGAACCACAACATTGGTAAAAAATAATAAATATGTAACAAATATATATAATATTGCATTCATTCACATACATTCCCCTAAACATGCAAATAATTACAAGAATGTCACATCTTATCAAAGATTAATCAAACAAGATGAAGAGAGAGATTCGGTCTCGAATTACACCATAAACATATCACAACCTGGCGCTCTTGATACCAATTGTTGGAAAAATCTGATTTGAAAACGGCTTTCTAGCATAGCGAGAAATTAAAATTTTGAAAATCGACTCGATTTGTGATATTTATAGCAATAAACCTTAATCAAATTCGTACCTTTTTTTTGGCTTAGTAGACGTTCGTTGTTCTTGGCTTTCAACCAAATGATCTTCTCCACTATTTTCATACCAAGAACTACTTCGAGTATGGGCATTGAACCGAAACATAAAACTAGAAAAAGTTCTCCTTTTGGGGCGAAAACGAAAATTCTCTCTTTTTAATAGAAATCGGTAGAATTCTTATTTTGGAAAAGTATATGTAATATTTGAGAATAAATTATATCTATTTTTCGGCATAATAACAATATCTCAAAGTTATGTTCATAGCTCTATCGGTGCCATCTATTTATAGGGAGAGAAGGTAGAGTCATTGTTGAGTTGTAGGGGTTTATTTCAAATAGAAAAACAACATCCTACTTATAATAGGATTAGGGTGGATGGCACACCCTATTATTCCTACAAAGGTTGTCACCCCCTTCATGTCCATGAAGGATTTTTGGGCCTCTCTCACATTGGGTCCAATTATGAGTATTTCCTAGGCTTTTTTAACCCAGTATTCTATAATGTGATCCAACCTGATTCAGTTTTTATATTTCTCAAAATAAAATTTAATAATTATATATAAAATAATTTTCTCATTCCTATTCTAACCCCAGTAAAATTTTTGACGATTTTACCCGTGGTAAAATTTTAACAATTTTGCCCCTGGTAAAATTTCGAGAAAATATAATCAATATTTCACAACTCAACATGTTCATTATGACCAATTTATTTATTTTTATTTTTGACCTTTAAAATAGTTTAAAAACATAAACTCATTTTTCTGATCATTTTTAAAGTAATCCATATAGGATTGCAAATGGATCATTTTCATTTTTGGAAGCCTATATTCATTTTCAAATGATTCCATTTCTCCATTTCGAAGAAAATCATAATCATTCCTGAATGTTTCTCATTTCTCTTTTACTATTCATTCTGTTCATTTCTTTTCAAACACGCAATTCATTTCAGGTTTCAACGAGCTAGTGGAGGGTCCAATTAGACATATATAGTTTAAGATTGGTTATTATTTTGAATAATGTTACTTTTCATTAATTACATAAAATAAAATTATAATCTTTGTTAAATATGTTAAAAATATTTTAATTATTATTTGAAAATTTTATATTATAATATTTGAATTTAAAAATTAATATATTTTAATTATATTCGATAATACAAATAACAAATATTCTTTGATGCTAATAGTTATAATTAAAAATATAATATTTAAAAATCTAATTAAATATTAAATGCTTAAAATTATATGCCAACCTCACATTAAAAACTAGTAATTTAAACTGTAAAGTTCAAATATGTGCTATATCAAATTTATTTTTGGTCTAATTCCGTCAATGATTCCTAAAGTTTTTTTATATCCATTTTTTCATCTATTTTTGTTATTAGTACAATATGATTTTAATTAATATTAAATAATAGGCTTTTTAATATTATTTTTATCAGTAGAATATAATTTTAATTAATTCTAAATTGTAGGTTTTTTTTTTAAATTTTGATAGCTACCATTAATTTTAAATCAACCTATTTTTCATTATTTTTTATTCAATTTTTAGTACAATATAAACTATTCGTCAAATATATGTTTATAAAAAAAATTTTGAAAGTTTTTTATTCATAAATATTTATATCATTGGATATTATATATTGAATTTAAATCCTTACTATATTATGGTTCAAGTTTTTTCTTTGGTTATTAAAAAAAATTTATTTATTATAAAAATATAAGGAAATAGTTTATATAAATTTATTTCAAAAAATGATAAAAATAATTTTTATTACAAATTTTGGAAATACACATTTTTAAATAAAATATATCACAAACAGATTTTAATTTAAACCAGTAAATAATTTATTACCAAATTATTTTTAAAAAACATTTTATAAAAATGTTAACCAAATATTTTTATTATAATTATTTTTTTAATTAATTTTTATTTCAAAAAAATTTGAAAACATTTTTAAATTATTAAAAATCATTTTTTTAAAATATAATTAAATTTTGAGGAAAAAAACGTTTATTTGTTTTTGGGCAAATAGTGTTTAATAATAAACATCAAATTAATTAAATATTTAATTATTAAGAATTAGAATTTTAAAAAATATTTTTTAAAAATATATAAAAAAAACTTTATTAAACTAAATAAAAAATTACTGAAATGTAAGAAATCTATAAAAATTTTCTAATATAATGTAAAAAAATTATTAAATATCTTTTTATAATTTAGAAAAAAAAATCTTTCAATTTTTTTATACAAAATTATCAAAATACAATTCAAATTTGTATATTAAACATTTGATTGATTTAATTACTATCTCTAAAAAGTTTTAAAATGGTTATAAAATTAAGAAAGATAAAGAGAATAAAGAAAGAAAAAAATATGAAAGCAATAGAGAATGTACTTTATTGATAAAAAAGGGATAATTACACTACTTCATCAAAGTCTCTATTTATAGGCATAAGAAGTATATAAGAAGTGGATATCTAATTCTAATAATTACTAGAATTTAAAGTACATCAACACTTTATCTTTATCATGATGGACATCCACTTAATAAGATATTCATAACACTCCCCCTTGGATGTTCATTGGTAGATAATGTGCCTCGTTAAAATCTTATTAGGAAAAACCCTGTGGGATAAAAAACCTAATGAAGGAAAAGAGTACACATTCTTCTATTACAAGCTGCCTCGTTAAAAACATTTACCAAGAAAATCCAATGGGATAAAACCTTAGTTAAAGGAAAATAGTACAACTTATTTTAGACTCCCCCTGATGGCAACATTACATCTTTGAGTTGACGCATTCTAATCTTGTGTAGTAGTCTTTCAAATGTTGAAGTTGGCAATGCCTTAGTAAAAAAGATCTGTTAAATTCTCACTAGAACGAATTTGTTGAACATTTATATCACCTCTTTTCTCAAGATCATGGGTGAAGAATAATTTTGGTGAAATACATTTCATTCTGTCACCTTTGATATAACCACTCTTCAATTGAGCTATACATGCTGCATTATCTTCGTATAAGATAGTTGACATCTTTTCTTGTAAAGGAAAATTACATATCTTCTGGATATGTTGGGTCAATAACCTTAGCCAAACACACTCTCGACTTGCCTCATGCATTACAATTATTTCTGCATGATTTGAATAAGCAACAACTAATGTTTGCTTTGTTGAACGCCATAATAAGGCAGTACCCCCTGTAACGCCCTGATAACTTTATTTCTATTTCTATAATTTCTGACACAACTGTGTATCTGCTTCAGTGGTTAAGTGTTCTGGGTGTGTGTGGAAGGACTTGGGTTTAAGTCTCACTTTTGGCAAATTTTGTTATTTTTTATCTAAGAATTACCCTTGTTTAATGGGCTTATATAAAACTCTCCATTAATTCATATCAAAATGAGCCTGCTGGTTCGAGTGGTAAAAGAGTTGGTCTGCTGGGGGTCATGTTTTCGAATCCTTGCGTTAGCGAGGATGTTATTTTTGCTCGATTTTGTGTCAGTGTTTCAGTGAAGTTAAGATTCTGGAGAAGTTGGGATTATGTGGTTAGTGGGGGTTAGGTGTTATCTGAGTGGTTTTTTATTTTATTTTTTTATTTTTTTCTCTCTGTCTCTGACGTTTCTTCTTCCCCTTCCCTCTTCTATGTTTTTCCTCCTTTGATTTTTTGTGGCTTTCTTCTAATCATTGTGGGATTTTCTTGGTTAATATTCTCTACTGCGTTCTTGATCCTTTATTCAACTGGTAAGTGACCTTTCAGCCTTTAACTTTTGGTTTGGGTTTAGTACCGTTATGTTCTGGTGACTAAGTGGTGAATTTTGTGTTTAGAAGAAGGTTGTGAGGCAGGAAATCACACTTTATCGACTTGATTCGAGGTTGTGTTCATTTTTGGTAAGCGATAAGTCAGTTTTACGTATTTGGGTAAATCGTGTTAGGCTCATTTTTGGTTACTAAATGGTGTTGGGCATTCTGTTTTAGGTGCTGGTGGTCTCGAGAGTGTTTTTGCAGCGAAAACAAACCAAGTGTGTACCCGAAATGTAGAAAATCAAACTTCAACAAAAGTTGAAAAACTATTCTATCGACACCACACTAGCGTGTGATCGCCCGTGTGGTTGGCCATGTGTGAGACACGACCGTGTGGTCGACGAAGGCTTGGCCGTGAGCAAGACATGGCTGTGTGGTGGCATGAGTGTGGCCATGTGAGCCACACGGGCTAGGCCAAGTTAGGCGTGTATGTCACACGGGCATGTGGGTTTTGGGCCAAGCCGTGTGGGCCACACAGGCAAGGCCAATCTGGGTGTATGGGCCCACACGGGTATGTGGGCCCATAACTCTGAAATTTTCCCTAAGGTTGCATTCGGTCGACTATGGGCCTACCGTAGGGCCGGTAAGGGCTAACCAAACCCTAAAACTATGTGATCTGAAAACCTGATATTTTGTTCTGTGTATGATACTGTTATGCATGTCTGATTATTCTGCTAGATGGATATTTGTTATTTGTATATAAGCATGTTGAGCATGTTAAATCTGTTAAATCTGTATCTTTTTCTACTTCTATTTTTGGGGTGGGATTAGTATATATAGAGGAAGTGTTCTAGAAGGTAACCTTCGCCTATATTCTACCAGTTTGGCTGCACTTTATCTGATATGTGTCGTAATGGCACGATATGGTGTGTAGGGATAGGTGGGTGTTTTTAACCGCACATAGTGTGATGAGATGGTCGGAGATGGTATGTAGAGAATGGAGGTAGGATTTTGTATATTTGATTCTATTTTTTGCATCTGAAATGGGCTTGAGCCTGAATCTATATCTGATTATTTATGAGTGTAACACCCCAAACCCGACCTAGACTTTATGGCCAAATTTGGTAATGTCACATAGAAAGATTTTGAAAACAGGTTGATTTAATTAACTAATCGTTTATAAAACCCACATTCCTTCGTGTTTAATACAGAAAACATTATTTTAACAGTTTATTTGCCAATTACTTATTACAGCAGAAGCTTTGCATGGGTCAAGTCCTTCACACGCCCTTGTGCCAGCGTAGAGCAGAACAATTGAATTTTAAAGGTTAGCAGTTGTTAGGCAAGCAGTGGCTATAGGATCATTTATGTTTGAAAATGCAGTTGTGTTTTTTGGAAAATTATTGTTTGCATAAAACCATTGTTTCTAATAAAACGTTTTATCAAAGCAATTAAATCAGAAATAACCAGTCAAAAATCAAACAGTCCATAGAGTCCCCAAAAATTACAACTCTCAAAACAATTACCAAATCATAGATAAACCATAAATAAATGACTTTAAGTAGTTCTACAAATATATGGTCACTACTGAGTCCCTACAACACCGATCTGCCTAAGACTGTGGATTACCTGACAGAATAAACAAATAGGCGTGAGTTTACGTAAACTCAGTGTATAACCCAGCAGAATTAAACATGCAAACATACAGAATTATAATCACAGACAGAAATAAATACAGATCCAGATTCAGATATCATATTACAAAATCAGATTCAGATATACAAAATCCTACCCCCATCCTCTACACACTATCTCCGACCATCCCATCACACCATGTGGGGTTAAAAACATCTACCCATCCTTACACACCATATTGTGCCATGAAGACACATATATAAAAAAATATGCAGTCAAGCTGCCAAAATATGGGTGATTAACGTCGTACAGAATACTTCTTCCTCATATATCAATCCCACCCCAAACAGTTACAGAGCATACATATAGAATTAATAGATAGATCATGCTTAACATGTTTATAAAAACAGATAATAGATATTTATAACATAGACATGCTCAGAACTGTATTTCAGTCCAACAGATCACATAGTTTTAGGGTTCAGTTAGCCTTTACCAACCCTATGGTAGGCCCACAATTGATTAGGATGACCTGTACGACCCTACAGAATATTCTAGTATAATAGGCCCACATGCCCGTATAGGCCCACACGCCCATGTGGCCCACACGCCCAAATTGCCCTTGCCCATGTTGCCCACATGGCTACACTCGAGCCACCACATAGCCATGTACTATGCATGACAATGCCTTCGTCGACCACATGGCCATGTACTCGCACATGGCCTACCACACGAGTGACTACACTCCCGTGTGGCGTCGATAGATTTATTTTTTAGCTTTTTTTTAAACTCATTTTTCTACGTTTCGGGTATACACCTTTTTTCGATTTGATGCCCAAATTCCATCGAGACCATTGAACTTAAGAAATAGCATTCAATAACCCTAATTCAGTACACAATTACGAAACTTAATCCGAAATCAATCTACATACGCAGCCTTACAACATCAACCACTAAGTTTGAAAACTTACCACCAATGAATAGAGACCCTAAACGATCAAACCGCTAAAGGAATACCAAAAGCTTCTTGACCTTCCCCTAGCCAAGAGTAACCATAAAAATCCCCTTTTAGAAAACTAAACACAAAACAATAAAATCCTAACAAAGAAAAACTTACCCAACGAACACAGTCACACATTTGCACTAGAATGAAGCGGATGTGAATAATTGAAAGAAGATGGAGAAGCAAAAATTCAGCAGAGAGGTAGGGAAAATAAAACGTCAAAAAAAGGTTGAAAGAAAACTGGAAAAAGGAAAATAAAATAAAGTAAATAACAACTATATCCCACAAATCCCCTAATAATCTCTACTAACCCACTGCTCAGAATTCCAACTGTACTGAAACACTTATGCAGAACAGAACAAAAATATATATCCATGCTTGGGCAAGGATTCAAACACAAAACCTCCAATACACTAACTCCTTTACCACTCGAACCAGCAGGCTCATTTTGATATGGTTTTACAGATACTTAAATATAAGGCCACTGAACAAAAGTAAGGCTTGGATTAAAAAGTAACAAAATTTAGCAAAGGTGAGACTTGAACCCAAGACCTCTCAAGCACTCCAAGAACACTTACCACTGAAGCAGATACTCATTGTGTCACATTTTCACAGTAACAGACATATAATATTCAGGGCGATGCAATGAGATTTCTATATCTTTGCATGCTTATGTCTGTTGGGTTAGGCACTAAGTTTACGAAAACTCACATCTATTTGTCTGTTCTGTTCATGTAATCCACGAACTTAAGCGGATCGATGTGGCAGAGACTCAACGGTAACCACTAGACCATAAACTGTTTAAACTTAGTAATTTATGGTTTATTTAAAAATCTAGATTCATTTAAGAGTTTGTAATTTCTGAGACTCTTAGATTGTATGGTTTTTAATTATTGATTTTTGGTTTGTTTGATAGTTTGCATGCTTTGATAAAATGTTTTATGAAAACGACGGTTTTACACAAATAAAAGTTTTTCTAAAATACAAACCGAATTTCTAAAATATGTCAGTTTGACTAAACTTCTGATGTAACAAGTGTTTTGGCAAATGAACTAATTAAATGACGTCTTTAGCAATAATCATGAATGAAAATAAGTTATAAAAGTTGCAGGATTTATCTAAAAAACTCGGTTTTCAAATCTTATTTTTTGTGACATTTTCAGATATGGCCATAACGTCTAGGCCAGGTTTGAGGTGTTGCATTTAGTAGTATCAGAGCCAGGTTGCAAAACTCGGTTGTGAATTTTAGGTTCCCAAATTGTATTTCAAAAAGAATTAGTTTTACAAATAATTTGAATAATTTGAGAAAGTATGTGGTACACCGAGTCTCCGGCGCCGATCTTGTAAGTATTTCTGAAATTAGATAGTATATTTTGAAAACACTATAGATAGTACTTTTTGAAACTGTATTGAAATAGTTAGAGACTGAAACTTCTGAAAATATTTCTGAACTTCTAATAATTTATGCATAAAACATCTGCTAATAAATATTGGAACTGATGCATAAAATTTTATAATGTAGATAAAAATTTGAAATTTATAATGAGTGCTCGTGGAACTCACAAACGTGGTATTCGTGGCTGTGGTAGAGGTCGTAAGGGGGCTCAAGTTGAGTCTTCCTCTCTAGACAGTATGTCAAACTTAGATACGAGTGAGACACTGATTTCGCTTGCTACTAAGACTGGGTCTCAAAGCCGTTTGGATGAGGATGAAGCACTGTCCCAGGCCATGTTGAAGATATTGGAGAGGGTCGCTGGACCCCATTCTAGATCTGAGGGCTATAGGTCAATAACTCAACAACTCCGGTCTAATGGTCTTGAGCTGTCTAGGGGTGTCACTAGAGTCGCCCCTACTGTGGCCGAGTATTGGTTAGAGGTCACCGAGAGGATCATGAATGATATAGACTATACTCCCGAGCAAAAACTTAAGGGTACAGTCTTTTTGTTTCATGATGAGGCATATCAATGGTGGTTATCAGTTAAGGAGGGTACTCAGCCTGATTGTTTGAACTGGAACTTCTTCAAGACTACTTTTTAGGGGAAATATATGGGAGTGAGCTATGTGGATGCTCGTAGGTGTGACTTCATGAATCTCACGTAAGGTGATAGATCTGTGGTCGAGTATGAGGCAGAGTTTCTGAGGTTGAGCTGCTACGCTCGAGTTATGGTAGCGTCTGAGTATAAGAAGCACGTTCACTTTGAAAATGGCTTGAGGGATAATTTGCGGGTTCTGATTGCTCCATAGAGGGAGTGAGAGTTTACAGTTTTGGTTGATAAGGCGAAGATCATCGAAGAGGTTAAGCACGTGAAGCGCCAAAATAAGGACCGTGAGAGAAGCAACAATAAGAGGGAGTCAGAGCCCTCTAGTTCTATTCAAAGTCCTAAGAAAAAGGCTAGACCTAATGGGCATGTTAGAGTGGGGGTTTTAGTTACTTCTATTGGGATTCAACGTTGTGGAGGTTATGGTAGGCGCCATCCGGGCGAGTGTTGGAGGAGGATAGGGGCTTGTCTGAGGTGTAGGTTTCTAGAGCACCGTATTAGAGAGTGTCTACAGCAGGCTGATCAAATGCAAGCTTCGGGACTGGGTTCTACATAGCCTTAGAGGGCAGTTTAATAGCCACTGAAAAGGCATGGACCGATTAGGGGTGGTAACGATATGGGCGGAGGACAGAGAGCACCGGGGAGAGGTGCTAATTAGACTAAGGTAAAAAAGCCTACACTGGTTTACGCTGCTCAACCCCGAGAGGATAGAGATGCTTCAAATGTGATCAATGGTACGTTATTTATTTTTGATGTACCTTATACTGCTTTGATAGGCATAGGTTCTACACACTCCTATATAGTTAGTTCTATTTCTGAAAACCTGGGGATTTTCGTTGAGAGCACTTCTAGTGAGATAACTGTACTGAGTTCGTTGGGACAGTCTGTTCAGGTTAGTAAACTTTATAGAGATGTTCTGTTAAAAGTGCAACGGGCAGTATTTTTGGCAAATCTGATAGAGTCATCGTTTGGAGAGTTTGATTTGATTCTAGGTATGGATTGGTTGGTTGAGCACCGAGTCAGTTTGGATAAACTGACTGTGAAGAATAAGTATCCACTTCCGAGGATCGATGATTTGTTTGATTAGTTCTGAGGGGCTTTAGTGTTTTTAAAGACTGATATTCGTTATGGTTATCATCAGTTGAGATTTAAGAATGTGGATGTCCATAAGACTACATTTAGGACTCGTTATGGACATTACAAGTTCTTAGTTATACCTTTTAGTCTAACGAATGCTCTAGAGGCATTCATGAATCTGATGAACTGAGTCTTTCAGCCATATCTGGATAAGTTCGTCGTGGTCTTCATCAATGATATTCTAGTGTACTCTAAGACCAAATACGAACATGATGAGCATATTAGAGTCGTGTTGCAGATACTCCGTAAGAAACAGCTCTATGCTAAGTTGAGCAAGTGTGAGTTCTAGTTGCGTGGGGTGACTTTTCTAGAGCACATAGTTTCTACTGAGGGGATTCGAGTTGATCTGAAAAAGATTGAGGCTGTTCTTGATTGGAAACAGCCTAAGAATGTATCTGAGATTTGCAGTTTTCTAGGTCTTGCAGAGTATTATCGGCGTTTTGTTGAGGGGTTCTCTCTGATTGCAGCTCCTCTGACTAATCTTCTGCGTAAGGGTGTTCCTTTTGTTTGGACCAATGCATAGCAATCGAGCTTTGAGAAGCTCAAATCTATTCTGACTTAGGAACTTGTTCTGATACAGCTTGAATCCGGTAAAGAGTTTGTGGTCTACAGTGATGCGTTGCATGTCGGTTTGGGATGTGTATTAATACAAGATAGGAAGGTTGTTTCTTATGTGTCCCGTTAGCTTAAGACACATGAAGGGAAGTATCCGACGCATGATTTCGAGTTGGCTGTGGTGGTTTTTGCGTTGAAAATCTGGAGGCACTATTTGTATGGTGAGAGATGTATTATCTACATTGATAACAAGAGCCTCAAGTATCTCCTTACCCAGAAGGAGTTGAATCTTAGATAGCGACGATTGATTGAGTGGCTCAAATATTATGATTGCACGATCGAGTATCATCCTAGTAAGGCAAATATGATGGCCGATACTCTAAGCCATAGGGTGATGACTGATTTGAGAGCGATGTTCACTTGTCCTAGTCTGTTTGATGATGGGAGTCTATTAGTTGAGTTGCAAGTTAAGCCGACTTGGATTGATCAGATTCGAGATGAGCAGTTGGAGGATGAGTATCTAAGTTTATGGTTTCGTCAGATTAAGAGTGGTAGTACTTTAGATATTGGGCTGAATAAAGATGGAGTTCTGTGTTTTCGAGGTCGGATCTGTGTGCCGAATAATTCTAAGTTGAGGCAGTCTATTTTGAGGGAGGTGCATAGTAGCCCTTATGCTATACATCCCAGTGGTAATAAGATATATCAGGATCTCTATGAACTGTACTAGTGGCCGGGTTTGAAAAGTGAGGTTACAGATTTTGTTGCTCATTGTTTGGCGTGCTAGCAAGTTAAAGATGAGCACCAGTTGCCTTCGGGTTCGCTTTAACCTGTTAAAATCCCCTTATGAAAATGGGAACAAGTAACGATGAGTTTCGCCAATGGGACAAAGATTCTGTTTGGGTCATCGTGGATCGATTAACCAAGTTCACTCAATTTATTCTGATTCGAACAAACTACTTTCTGTAGAAGTTAGCAAAGCTCTATATCTCTGAGATTGTAAGACTGCATGGGGTTCTTGTTTCGATAATTTTTTATAGAGATCCTCGCTTCACTTCTCGATTATAGAAGAAATTGTACGAGGCTCTGGGTTTGAGATTGGACTTTAATACTGCGTTCCATCCTCAAATCAATGGTCAATCTGAGAGGGTGATTCAAATACTAGAAGATATACTTCAGAGTTGTGTGATAGATTTACGAGGTAGTTGGGAGGACTTTCTACCGCTAGCTGAGTTCACATACAATAACAGTTTCCAAGCTAGTATCCAGATTGGCACCTTACGAGGCTTTTTATGGTCATAATTGTCGTACTTTGCTATTCTCGATTGAGTTGGGTGAGCATCGGGTTTTGGGTCATGAGTTGGTTTTTGAGACTAAGGATAAAGTTAGACCGATTCGGAATCATCTGAAGGCGGCTTCGGATAGACAGAAGTCTTATGCAGATCTGAAGAGGAGAGATATTGAATACTCTATGGGTGACTTCATCTTTCTTAAGGTTTCTCCATAGAAGAAAGTTCTGAGGTTCGGTCATAAGGGTAAGTTAAGCCCTAGGTTTATTGAATTGTATCAGATTCTGAAGCATATGGGACTAATCGCTTATCAGTTAGAGCTACCTCCAAAGTTAGACTGTATCCATGATGTGCTCCACGTCTCGATGTTGAGGTAGTATCAGTCTGATCCATCTCACGTTGACTTTGTTGAGGAGATCAAAGTTAGACCGAATTTGACTTTTGAGGAGGAGCCGGTTCAGATTTTGGATCGAGATGTTAAGATTCTGAGGAGAAATTCCATTCCTTTAGTGAAGGTTCTATGGTGGGATCATGGCACTAAGGAAGCCACATGGGAACCTAAGGACTCGATGCGTCAGCAGTATCCCCATCTGTTCTGATTAGGTAAATTTTGAGGTCAAAATTTCTTTTAGGGGGTAGAGTTGTAAACCCCTGATAAATTTATTTTTGTTTTCTGACACAATTGTGTATCTGCTTCAGTGGTTAAGTGTTCTGGATGTGTGTGGGAGGCCTTGGGTTCAAGCCCCACTTTTGGCAAATTTTGTTATTTTTTTATCTAAGCCTTACCCTTGTTTAGTGGGCTAATATAAAACTGTCTGTTAATTCATATCAGAATGAGCCTGCTGGTTCGAGTTGTAAAGGAGTTGGCGTGCTGGCGGTCCTGTGTTTGAATCCCTGCGTTAGCGAGGATGTTATTTTTGTTCAGTTTTGTGTCAGTGTTTTGGTGAAGTTGGGATTCTGGGAAAGTTGAGATTATGTGGTTAGTGGGGGTTAGGTGCTATCTAAGTGGGTTTTTATTTTTTTCCTTTTCTTTTCTTTTTCGATTTTCTCTCTATCTTTGACATTTCTTCTTCCCCTTCCCTCTTTTATGTTTCTCCTCCTTCGATTTTTCGTGGCTTTCCTCTGATTTCTGTGGGATTTTCTTGGTTAATCTTCGCTACTATGTTCTTGATCCTTTATTCAGCTAGTAAGTGACCTTTCAGCCTTTAACTTTTGGTTTGGGTTTAATAACATTATTATGGTGACTAAGTGGTGAATTTTGTGTTTAGGAGAAGGTTGTGAGGTAGGAAATCTCACTTCATTAGCTTGCTTCGAGGTTGTGTTCGTTTTTGGTAAGCTGTAAGTTAGTTTTACGTATTTGGGTAAATCATGTTAGGCTCGTTTTTGGTTACTAAATGGTTTTGGGCATTCTATTTTAGGTGTTGGTGGTCTCGAGAATGTTTTCCTGACAAAAACAAACTAGGTGTGTACTCAAAATACAGAAAATTAAACTTCTGCAAAAGCCGAAATACTATTCTGTCGATGCCACACTGGCGTGTGGTCACTCGTGTGTTTGGCCGTGTGCGGGACACGGCCGTATGTTTGACGAAGGCTTGGCTGTGTGCAAGACACGGCCGTGTGGTGGTGTGAGCATAACCGTGTGAGCCACACGGGTAAGGCCAATCTGGGCGTATGGGCCACACGAGTATGTTGGCCCACACGGGCATGTGGGCCCATAACTCTAAACTTTTCCCTAGGGTTGTACGGGTCATTCCGATCAACTGTGGGCCTGCCATAAGGCCGGCAAGGGCTAACCAAACCCTAAAACTATATGATCTGATAGCTTGATATTTTGTTCTGTGTATAATACTGTTATGCATGTCTGATTATTCTGCTAGATGGATATTTGTTATCTGTATATAAACATGTTGAGCATGTTAAATCTGTTAATTTTGTATCTGTTTCTACATCTGTTTTTGGGGTGGAATTCATAGATATAGAGGAAGTGCTCTGGAAGGCAACCTTCGCCTATATTTTGGCAGCTTGGCTACATTTTATCTGATATGTGTTGTAATGGCACAATATGGTGTGTAGGGATGGGTGGGCGTTTTAAACCCCACATAGTGTGATAGGATGGTCGGAGATGGTGTGCAGCGGATGGGGGTAAGATTTTGTATATTTGATTCTGTTTTCTGTATCTGAAATGGGCTTGAGCCCAAATCTGTATCTGATTGTTTATAAGATTGTTGTATGTTTGCATGCCTAATTCTATTGGGTTATGTACTGAGTTTACGAAAACTCACATTTGTTTGTCTGTTCTGTTCAAGTAATTCACGGACTTAGGCGGATCCGTGCGGCGGAGACTCAGCGATGACCAGTCGACCGTAAATTGTTTAAACTTAGTTATTTATGGTTTATTTAAAATTTTGGATTCATTTGAGAGTTTGTAATTTCTGGGACTCATTGGACTGTATGGTTTTTAACTGTTGATTTTTGGTTTGCTTGATAGTTTGCATGCTTTGACAAAATGTTTTATGAAAATGACGGTTTTATACAAATAAAGGTTTTTCTAAAATACAAATCGGATTTCTAAAATGTGTCATTTTTACTAAACTTCCATTGTAATAAGTGTTTTGGCAAATGAACTAATTAAATGACGTCTTCAGCAATAATCATGAATGAAAATAAGTTATAAAAGTTGCACGATTTATCGAAGTAACTCAATTTTCAAAACCCATTCTTTGTGACATTTCTAGATACGGCCATAACATCTAAGCCAGGTCTGGGGCGTTGCACCCTCACATGTAAATAAATATCCTGTTTGAGATTGACCTTTATGTGGATCCGATAAGTATCCAGCATCAGCAGAGCCGACTAATAAGGATTTTGAATCATTTGAAAAAAATAACCCCATATCAATAGTCCCTCTGAGATATCTAAATACATGTTTAATTCCATTCTAATGTCTACGTGTTGGAAAAGAAATAAATCTTGCTAACAAGTTTAAAGTGAAAGGTATATCAGGTCTTGTGTTTTTTGCAAGATACATCAATGCCCCTATGACACTTAAATATGGTACTTCAGGACCAAGAAACTCTTTACCATCCTCACAAGGATGAAATTGATCTTTATTCATATCTAACGATCGTAAAACCATCAGAGTACTTAATGGGTGTGCTTATCCATGTAAAATTTCTTTAATGTCTTTTTCGTGTAAGTTGATTGATGAACATGAATTCCATCTTTTAAATGCTCGATCTGTAAGCCAAGACAAAACTTTGTTTTTCTAAGATCTTTCATCTCAAATTCTTTCTTTAAACAATTTATTGTATTTTGGAGCTCTTTAGGAATTCCAATAATATTTAGATCATCAACATAAACAACAATTATCATAAAATTTGATCCAAACTTTTTTATAAAGACACATGGACAAATTGGATCATTTTTGTAACCTTCTTTTAACAAGTATTCACTAAGATGATTGTACCATATACGTCCAGATTATTTTAATCCATATAAACTTTTCTTTAATCTGATCAAACAATTTTCTCGAGAAAATCTATATCCTCCTGGGATTTTAGATCCTTCAGGGATTTTCATATAAATATCAGTATCAAGTGTGCCATACAAATAGGCTGTAACAACATCCATTAGATGTATGTCAATTTTTTCATGTACTGCCAGACTAATAAGATATTTAAACGTGATTGCATCTACAATAGGAGAATATGTCTCTTCATAATCAATGCAAGGCCTTTGTGAAAATCCTTGTGCTACAAGTCATGCATTATATCTTATGAATTCATTTTTTTCATTTCGTGTTTGCACAAATACCCATTTATATCTTACCAGCTTTCCACCTTTAGGTGTTTGGACTACAGGTCTAAAAACCTCACATTTGGAAAGTGATTTCAATTTTTCTTGAATTGCATCTTTCTATTTTGGCCAATCTTTTCTATTTCTACATTCATCAATAGATTTAGGCTCAGGATCATCATTTTCTTTTTCTACTTCAATAGCAACATTATATGCAAAATTGTTGTCAACAACTATATTTTTCTGGTTCCATCTTTTCCCTGAAGTAACATAACTTATTGAGATCTCTTCATTATCATCATTTTCAGGTACATGAATCCCTTCTGGGGTTTTATGATTATAATTAGTTATATCTTTGGCCACTTCTTAGAAACTTGTCTCCATAATATAATGACCTTGAGTATTTGCTCATTTCCTTTTACGAGGATTTTTATCTTTGGAACCAATCGGTCTTCCACGCTTCAGACATGGATTACTTTCTTTTGCACTAACAGTTTGTCTTATTGGGATATCAATTCGTATTGGAGCATTCTCAGCTGGTATGTAAGATTTTGTAATTCTCTTTAGGTCAGTAAATGAATCTGACAGTTGATTGGCAATGTTTTGCAAATGTATGATCCTTTAAACTTTTTGTTCACATTAACTTATACGAGGATCTAATTGAGATAATGATAATTCATTCCATGTAATTTCTTTTACCAGTTGTATTTTCTCCCCCCTAATGTTGGGAATATTGTTTCATTAAAGTGACAATCAACAAATCATGTAGTAAATAAATCTCCAGTTAATGGTTCGACATACTTAATTATAGAAGGAGATTCATAATCAACATTTATTCCCAACCTCCTCTGAGAACCTGTCTTTGTTCACTATGGTGGAGCAATTGGAACATATACTGCAACATCCAAAAATTTTAAGATGAGAAATATTTGGCTACTGACCAAAAGCCAATTGCAATGGGGAGTATTTATTATAACTTTTTGGTCTGATGCGCATAAGTGCTACTGCATGCAAAATAACATATCCCCAAGTTGTAACAAGGAGCTTTGTTCTCATAAGTAATGGCCTAGCTATTAGTTGGAGGCGTTTGATAAACGATTCAACTAAACTGTTTTGTGTGTGAACATAAGCTACAGGATGTTCAACTTTTATCCCAATTGACATGCAATAATCATTGAAAGCTTAAGATGTAAACTCACCAGCATTATCAAGATAGATAGTTTTTATTGCATAATCTGGAAATTGTGCTCTTAATCGAATTATTTGAGCAAGTAGTCTTGCAAACACCAAGTTGCGAGTCGATAATAAACATACATGTGACCATCTACTAGATGCATCTATCAATACCATAAAATATCAAAATGGTCACATGGTGGATGAATAGGCCCACATATATCACCTTGAATACGTTCCAGAAATGTAGGAGCTTCAATCCTAGCTTTAGCTGGTGATGGTCTAATAATCAGTTTACCTTGAAAACAAGCATCACAAGAGAAATCTTTGAATTCAAAAATCTTCTGGCTCTTTAATGGGTGCCCAATTGAATTCTCAATTATTTTTCGCATCATAATAGATCCGGGATGGCCTAACCGGTCATGCCAAATAGTAAAAGTATGTAGTTCTACAAACTTTTGGTTTGTAGTAACGTGTGCCTCAATTGTACTAATATGTGTATAATATAAACCTAATGAAAAAGCAGGTAGTCTTTCCAAAACATATTTCTTTCCCCATTCAACATTTGTAATATATAGATATTCAATATTTTTTCTGATTCATAGTCTTAATATGATATCCATTAATACGAATATCTTTAAAACTCAATAAATTTCTATGAGACTTAGTGGAAAATAAAGCATCATCAATGACAAGTTGTGTATATTGCCTTTAATAAGTTTTGAAATACCCGAGATTGTATTAATATGAGCATCACTTATTGTTAAATGAGAAAAATATTTTTTCTCTTTGAGTATCATATGTGTTGTAGCACTATCAGCAAAACATATGTATCCATTGATTTTGGATCCAACAAAATTTTGTTGATCATTCATATTCTTCACAAAAATAAATAAAATATAACATTAGAATCGTTTCAAATATTTATTGAATATGTATAACTTGCAAAATAAGTAAATAAATAAACATATTTTTTTTAATCAAGAAAATGAACATATTAAAATAACATAATAACACCAACTTATTCTTTATACAAGAAAACAAAACATACTTAAAAACAATATAAAATGTTAAAATAACACCAAATTTTCTAACGATTCACAAAGAAATCTGTCACATCAAGGTAAGTTATATCATTAAAGCCATGAATTACATCACCCTCCTCTTTTACCTTCATTTAATCATTTTTGGATATAAAATTTGCCTCTTCTTCCCTTTAATAGATACTTGATAAAATTTCACTAAATATTCAAGCGTACAACAGGTACGTGCCTAATGTCCCCTCATGCCACATCAACAACATAAATTCTCAATAACCTTTGAAAGATTATTTTGACCACCTCTTTCTTGTCTTTCATTGTTATTCTTTTTCTGGTGGTTAAAAATATCACTATTATGAACACCATGATAGCAGTTACTAGTACGTCCTCGACCACATCCCACACTACGTCCACGACCACGACCACGACCACGATCGCAACCTTTATATTTTTCATTTCCATATTTATTGTGTATTGCAGAATTCACTTTAGGGAGTGGTGCAGTACTAGTGGGACGAATTTCATGGTTTTTCATCAACAACTCATTATTTTGTTCAGCTACTAGAAGGTATGAAATCAATCTAGAATATTTTTTTAAATATTTTTCACAGTATTGCTGCTACAGGAGCATATTAGTAGCATGAAAGGCTAAAAAAGTTTTCTCTAACAAATCCCTATCAATTATGTTCTCTCCACATAATTTTAGTTGAGAACTAATTGTGAAAAGTTCTAAATTGTATTCACTTACATTCTTAAAATCTTGCAATCGTAAGTGCATCCAATCATAACGAGCTTTAGTGAGGATCATCATTTTTTGATGGTCAAATCTTTCTTTCAAAATTTTCCACAACTCAAGAGGGTCTTTCACAGTGAGATATTCCATTTTTAATTCTTCATGTAGATGATGACAAATGAATCATTACTTTTACCTTATCTTGGTTAGATACTTCTTTATTTGCTGCAATAGTATTCCCTAAACCTTTAGCATCAATATAACACCCCTAACCCGAAACCGTCGGCGGAATAGGTTAAAAGGCATTATTGGACTCACAACTCAAATCAGAACCACCACACATCAATAATTATCTCATTCCTAAAAGAAGTCATTCATTCACATTCAATATTTAAATATAACTAAGTATACAATGCTTAACCATGCATTAAGGACCAAATCGATAACATACCAAAGTTTCAAGACTTAGAAAAGTTTTTCAATTCTATTGAGGTCACACGCCCGTGTGACCAGGCCTTGTGCGTCACATGGGCACCAGACATGCCCATGTGATCCAACCGTGCCAAAACAAAGTATATATACTGACTTTCACCCACAGCTAATAGACACGCCCTTTTGCTATGGCCGTGTGATACTTAGCTAGCTACTAACTTGAGCCCACGGCCATATGACACGCCCAAGTGTCTTAACCATGTGATCTTAAGAGGTTATTGCTTTGCATACACGGCCACAAGGCACGCCCGTGGTCCCTGACCGAGAGGCACAATGCAGGCTTGGTTTAAGCCAATTTTCCACCCCTTTTTGGGTTATCCTCCAAGCAATAGAAACAAGCATAAATGCTTTACCAATTCAACCAATTTTTATGCCAAAATACACATCATTCCAACCATAACTATATCAGCCATTTACCTACTCATAAACCTTACCGATATTCACCATTACTTTTGTCCAACTAAAACATATCACAATTGCACATTAATATCACATACCATAATTCATTATCAACTATAAATTTAAAACACCAACTAGCCAAATCACATGGCTAAATATATACATCACAAAACATAATCCCACAACTACTAGCCGATACATGCCATACTTCAGAATATACATTTTCAAGGTACCAAAATAAGGTTCGATAGTGAGGTGACGATCCTTGACGATCCCCAAGCTCACAGTAGCTTCGATATCTAAAAAAAACAATGCAAACACACACAAAGTAAGCTTTCAATAGCTTAGTAAGCTCGTACTGAAAATCATAAACATTATATAAAATGTGAAACATCAACACATAAGTATTTATAAATTCTCAAATCATCTATCAATTCAATGCCAACACAATTCATATGTTCATACCAATTCAATGAACTTCACATAAATAATATCATCTACCACATAAGTATTGTACATACCTGAACCTTCTCGTACTTATTAATTTTCATTCTCACCTTCTGTTCGGATATTTTAAGACTCTCTGAAGATCACCAATGCTTTAAACATCAGCACACTTAGTGCTTTAAAGATTAGCCGAGACTAAAATGATCCCGCACACTTAGTGCCATTATAATTAGCTGAAACTAAGTCGATAATGCACACTTAGTGCCTTATATAGCTGAAGCTATTCCAACTCGCACACCTAGTGCCATTTGTACCGAAGCTATATTAAACCGCACACTTAGTGCCAAACATAGTTGAATATCATCATACTCAAACCGTAATCAAATATTTATACAATTTATATATATTACAGTTACATTAAAACATAACTTTAACATCATTTATCATGTACGAACTTACCTCGTATTCGGAATTATCGATTTGAATTGTTTACTCGATTGCCTTCGACTTCCCTCGATCTAAATCCAAATTTCTCCTTTCTTGATCTATATGTATTCAAAATTAACCCTTTTTATTCACCAATTAATTCAATTCAATCCATAAACACATATTTAGGGTATTTTGCAAACTAGCCCTCACATTTTCACATTTCGATACTTTAATCCCTATTACTCATACTAGTCCACACATTTCATTTATTTCACATTTTAGTCCCTCAAAATAATTTTTTTACAATTTAGCCCAAATTGCTCAAATTCATCAAAAATCCAAAGTCAAAACATGTAAACCCAACATCAAGCTTTCATATTTCACAATTTAACAACACAAAACTCATGAATTCATCCATGGCATATTTCAAATTCATCATCAAAATCAGAAATTAAGGCATGGGCTTGATAGTAGTCGAAGCAACGATTACAAATACGTAGAAATTATCAAAAACCGAAACAAAAACATACCTTAATCAAGTCAAACCATAGCATCCTAGCAACCTTTTATCCTTTATTTTTCCTTTGATTTTCGGCAATGGTGGTGAATATAACACCAAATTTATGTTTTTGTTTTATTATTATAACATTTATACTCATTTTACCATTTTAGCCTTGTTATTTTCATTAGAATTCCACTATCTAATGTCCAACTATGTCCATACATTAATTCAATGGTCTATTTACAACATAAGGACCTCACATTTAATGAAACACATCAAATAATCACTTTAACAAACAGTAGGCATCTTTTACATTTTACGCGATTAGGTCCTTTTATCAAATTAAGTACACAAACAATTAAATTTTTAGACGAAACTTTCACACATGCTAATTCACATATCATAATCACGAAAAATAATATTTAAATATTTCTCTGACTCATATTTGTGGTCCCGAAACCACTGTTCCGACTAGGGTCAAAACCAAACTGTTACAATTCTCCCCCTTAGGGATTTTCATCCCCGAAAATCTTACATTTAAATAGATTTGGATATTGTTGTTTCATTGAATCTTCAGGCTCCCACGTAGCCTCTTCAATACCATGTCGATGCCAAATCACTTTAACTAATGGAATTTTCTTATTTCGTAACTCTTTAACTTCACGAGTTAAGATACGGATCGATTTTTCTTCGTAAGTCGTATCAGACTGAATTTCAATTTCTAATGGAGGAATTACATGCGAAGGATCAGATCTGTATCGTCGAAGCATCGATAGTGAAACACATTATGAATCTTTTCTAATTCTGGTGGCAACAATAATCTATATACTACCGACCCAATACGTTCAATAATCTCATACGGCCCAATAAATCTCGGACTCAATTTTCCTTTTCTACCAAACCGAAGCACTTTCTTCCACGGAGATATTTTCAAAAATGTTTTGCCGCCAATCTCAAATTCAATGTCTTTTCTTTTCAAATCTGCATATGATTTCTGACGATCAGAAGCTATTTTCAAACTGTCTCGAATCATTTTCACTTTCCGTTCCGTTTCTTTTATCAAATCAACCCCGTGAATCTTATTTTCGCTGAGCTCCGTCTAATACAAAGGTGTATGGCATTTACGTCCATATAAAGCTTCATATGGTGTCATTTTAATGCTCGACTGAAAACTGTTATTATACGCAAATTCAATCAAAGGTAGATATTGTTTCCACATACCTTCAAACTCAAGAATGCAACATCTCAACATATCCTCGAGTATCTGAATAATCCGCTTAGATTGGCCATCCATTTGCAGATGAAAAGCAGTACTAAAGTGCAATTTAGTACCTAATGCATCTTGCAACTTCTTCCAAAATCGTGATGTAAATCTCGGGTCTCTATCTGACACTATCGACAATGGCACACCATGCAATTTCACAATATCAGAAATGTATAACTCAGCTAATTTAGCAAACGAGTAATCAGATCGAATCGAATAAAATGAGCTAATTTCATCAATCGATCAACTACAATCCAAATTACGTCTTTCTTTCTCTGAGACAGGGGCAAATCCGAAACAAAGTCCATAGTCACTCAATCCCATTTCCATTCTGGAACCATAATTGGTTGTAGCAAACCTGATGGCACCTGATGTTCATCTTTAACTTGCTGACATATCAAATGTTTAGAAACAAAATCAGATATATCTCTTTTCAGTCCAGACCACCAATAATGTTGTTTCAAATCATTATACATTTTCGTACTACCCGGATGCACAGATAAACGACTATTGTGAGCTTCACTCAGAATCATTTGAATTAACTCTGTATTTCTCGGAATACAAATTCGATCTCTAAATATTAAACAATCATCTTTATCAACTCTGAATTCTAAATCAGACTCTACATCACACTGAGCTCGTTTAGCTAAAATCTCATTATCAATCTTCTGAGCTTCAATAATCTGCTATAAGAACAAGGGTCTTACTTTTAATTCAGCTAAAACTAAACCATCATCAGATAGAACCAAATGAGCATTCATCACATGTAAAACAAAAAACAATTTTTGACTCAGGGCATCAGCAACAACATTTGCTTTACCCGAATGATAATCTATCACAAGTTCATAGTCCTTTAGTAGTTCAAGCCATCTTATTTGTCGCAGATTCAGACCTTTCTAAGTCATCAAATACTTCAAACTTTTATGATCAAAGTACACATGACACTTTTCACCGAACAAGTAATGGCGCCAAATCTTTAGAGCAAACACAATCGCAGCTAATTCAAGATCATGCGTCGGATAGTTCTTTTCGTGCGGCTTCAACTGTCTCAAAGCATAAGCAATGACTTTTCCTTCTCGCATTAGAACACATCCCAAACCAATTAATGAAACATTACTATAAATCAAAAATTATTTACCCGATTTAGGTTGTACTAATACCGGAGCTTCAGTCAACAAAGCTTTCAACTGATCAAAGTTATTTTGACACTTTTCAGACCACTCAAACTTCACATCTTTCTGAAGCAGTTTTGTTAATGGAGTTGCGATCATCGAAAAACCTTTCACGAATCTTCTATCATAACCCGTAAGTCTCAAAAAAACTACAGACTTCAAATACATTCCTCGGAGGTTTCCAATCCAAAATAGCGAAAATTTTATTCGGATCAACTCGAATACCAGAGGCTGATACAATATGGCCTAGGAAACCAACTTCTCGCAACCAGAACTCACATTTACTGAATTTTGCATACAATTGTTTATCTCTCAAAATCTGTAATACTAACCTTAGATGCTCGGCATGTTCAGATTCATCATGTGAATAAATCAATATGTCATCAATTAATACCACAACAAATTGATCTAAATACGGTCTGAAAATTCTATTCACCAAATCCATGAAAATAGCTGGCGCATTAGTCAATCTAAAAGGCATAACTAAGAATTCATAGTGACCATACCTTGTTCTGAAAGCAGTTTTCGGAATATCTGAGCCTTTCACTCGCAACTGATAATAGCTTGATCTTAAATCTATTTTCAAAAACACAACAGCTCATTTCAATTGATCAAACAAATAATCAATTCGGGGCAGGGGATATTTATTCTTGATAGTCACTTTATTCAACTAACGATAGTCAATACACATTCTCATTGTACCTTCTTTCTTTTTCACAAATAAAATCGGAGCACCCCAAGGTGAGAAACTCGGTCTAGCAAATCCTCGATCGATCAACTCTTGCAATTGAGACTTTAATTCTTTCAGTTCAGTTGGGGCCATTCTATATGGAGTTATTGAAATTGTAGTACCAGGTACCAATTCAATGCCAAACTCTACCTCTCTAACCGGAGGTAATCCTGGAATTTCTTCAGGAAACACATCAGGGAACTCACAAACAACAAGCACAGATTCAACCTTCTTTTTTGATACTCTCGAATCAATCACATATGCAAAATAAGCTTCACAACCCTTTCTCATAATACTTAAAGCTTTCATCGAAGATATCACAGCAGATAATCCATTCAAATCACTAGATTCAATTCTAACTATTTCATTATTCTTACATCTCAAATCAATAATTTTTCGTTTGCAATTCACCACAACATCATTCAAAGCTAACCAATCCATACCTAGAATTATATCAAACTCATTAAAAGGCAATAACATCAGATCAACTAAAAAACAATTATCTCGAAACATTAACGGACAATTCTCGGAAACTTTATCAACCAGAACATATTTGCCAAGGGGGTTCAAAACTCTAATTACAAATTCAGTAGACTTTACAGGCAAAGTCTTATTGTTCACTAAGTTCATGCATATATATGAATGTGCCGATCCAGGATCTATCAAAGCAATCATAGAAGTATCAAAGAGAGTAAATGTACCCGTAATCACATCTGGCAATGAAGCTTCCTCGCGAGCTCTGATAGCATAGGCTCTGGCAGGTGCACGAGCCTCAAATTTTACAGCTGTGTCTTTCGTTCCTCTTTGACTATCGCTCACATTTCCCAATTTCTGGGGGGTCTACCTCGAGAAATATTACCACTCTGCCTTGGATTCTGAACATTATCTTTTTCAGCTAAATCTACGCAATCTTTTATAAAATGATTTCTTGAACCACAACTATAACAAGCTTGGTTAATACTTTTTCCCCAGCATTCACTAAAATGTCGTCTTCCACACTGATCACACTCAGGCTTTTCATTCTTTACATTATCCACACTGGCAACAGATGTAGCTAAAGAATTGAAATTTGATTCGATCTAACACGATCTCTGATCGAAGGTCCCATACTAATATTTGAATGACTGCTATCATCTCTAAAATTCTTGGATCCAGATTGAAATGATTTGCCCAATGATCTCTTTTGTACCTCTCTAGCTTCAAAATCAGCCTTTCTTTTCTCTTTTCCAAGATCTTCAGCTTGACATGCTCGTTCAACAAGCACTACGAATTCTTTGATTTCCAGGATCCCAACTAGCAAAAGAATATCTTCATTCAAGCCGTCTTCAAATCTCTTACACATTATTGCTTTCGTAGATACGCATTCACGAGCATATTGACTCAGCCTTACAAATTCCCGCTCATATTCCATGACAGACATTCAGCCTTGTTTAAGCTCAAGAAACTCTTTGCATTTCTAATCAATGAATCTCTGACTGATATATTTCTTCCGAAATTCAGCTTGGAAGAAATCCCATTTAACTTGTTCACTTGGAATCACGGATGTCAAAGTCTTCCACCAATGATACGCTGTATCTCTCAAAAGAGAAACAACACATTTTATGCATTCCTCAGGATTCAAAGACAACTCATCAAACACTCTTATTATGTTCTCTAACCAGAACTCGGCTTTTTCAGCATCATCCTTTGTTATAGCTCGGAACTCTTCAGCCCCGTGTTTTCTAATCTTATCAACTGGTGGTTTACTCAACTGTATCGGGTTTACTGGTGGCATAACAGGAGTTTGAAGAGAATTCACCGGGGGTAGAGGTTGTTGTACAGCCGGATTGGTTCTAATATATTGGGTGAACCAATCATTTATCATCTAATAGAAGGCTTGTTTAGCCTCACTATCACGGCTACTCGTAGCGGGTCGAAAATTAGCTTGCACCGTCCCTTGCGCGGGAGCAGGTGCATTACTTTCAATATCATCTGCTACAGCTCTTTTGGGATCTATTGCTATATAAAAGCACATTTCAATGTCAGGATTCATCACACTATTGCAGTTCATAAATATGACATTTATAGCTAGACTAATATACGCTATGGTAGTCTTAGAACCAACTAAACCATAGCTTTAATACCAACAAAATGTAACACCCCTAACCCGAAACTGTCACCGGAATAGGTTAAAAGGCATTACTGGACTCACAACTCAAATCAGAACCACCACACATCAATAATTATCTCATTACTAAAAGAAGTCATTCATTCACATTCAATATTCACATATAACTAAGTATACAATGCTTAAACATGCATTCAGGACCAAATCGATAACATACCAAAGTTTTAGGACTTAGAAAAGTTTTTCAATTCTGTTGAGGTCACACACCCGTGTGACCCGGCCGTGTGTCTCACATGGGTACTAGACACGCCCATGTGATCCAACCGTGCCAAAACAGAGTATATATACTGACTTTCACCCACGGCTAATAGACATGCCCGTGTGCTATGGCTATGTGATACTTAGCTAGCTACTAACTTGAGCCCAAGGCCATATGACACGCCCAAGTGTCTTAACCGTGTGATCTTAAGAGGTTACTGCTTTGCATACATGGCCACAAGGCACGCCCGTGGTCCCTGGCCGTGTGGCACAATGCAGGCTTGGTTTAAGCCAATTTGCCACCCCTTTTTGGGCCATCCTACAAGCAATAGAAACAAGCATAAATGCTTTACCAATTCAACCATTTTTTATGCCAAAATAAACATCATTCCAACCATAACTATATCAACCATTTACCTACTCATAAACCTTACCGATATTCACCATTACTTTTGTCCAACTAAAACATATCACAATTGCACATTAATATCACATACCATAATTCATTATCAACTATAAGTTTAAAACACCAACTAGCCAAATCACATGGCTAAATATATACATCACAAAACATAATCCCACAACTACTAGCCTATACATGCCATACTTCAGAATATACATTTTCAAGGTACCAAAATGAGGTTTGATAGTGTGGTGACGATCTTTGACGATCCTCGAGCTTACAGTAGCTTCGATATCTAAAAAAAACAATGCAAACACACACAAAGTAAGCTTTCAATAGCTAAGTAAGCTCGGACTGAAAATCATAAACATTATATAAAATGTGAAACATCAACACATAAGTATTTATAAATTCTCAAATCATCTATCAATTCAATGCCAACACAATTCATATGTTCATACCAGTTCAATAAACTTCACATAAATAATATCATCTACCACATAAGTATCGTACATACTTGAACCTTCTCGTACTTATTAATTTTCATTCTCACCTTCTATTCGAATATTTTAAGACTCTCTGAAGATCACCAATGCTTTAAACATCAGCACACTTAATGCTTTAAAGATTAGCCGAGACTAAAATGATCCCGCACACTTAGTGCCATTATAATTAACTGAAACTAAGTCGGTAACGCACACTTAGTGCCTTATATAGCCGAAGCTATTCCAACTCGCACACCTAATGCCATTTGTAGCCGAAGCTATATTAAACCGCACACTTAGTGCCAAACATAGTCGAATATCATCATACTCAAACCGTAATCAAATATTTATACAATTTATATATATTACCATCACATTAAAACATAACTTTAACATCATTTATCATGTACGAACTTACCTCATACTCAGAATTGTCGATTTGAATTGTTTACTCGATAGCCTTTGACTTCCCTCAATCTAAATCTGAATTCCTCCTTTCTTGATCTATATGTATTCAAAATTAATCCTTTTTATTCACCAATTAATTCAATTCAATCCATAAACACATATTTAGGGCATTTTGCAAACTAGCCCACACATTTTCACATTTCGAAACTTTAATCCCTATTTTACAAAATCACAAAATACACATAATACACATAATTTTCATATACACAATCTTATCCGAATTCTCCTATTACTCATACTAGTCCACACATTTCATTTATTTCACATTTTAGTCCCTCAAAATAACTTTTTTACAATTTAGCCCAAATTGCTCAAATTCATCAAAAATCCAAAGTTAGAAATTATCAAAAACCGAAACAAAAACATACCTTAATCAAGTCAAACCATAACCGAATCCTAGCAACCTTTTATCCTTTATTTTTCCTTTGATTTTCGGCAATGGTGGTGAATATAACACCAAATTTATGTTTTTGTTTTATTATTATAACATTTATACTCATTTTACCATTTTAGCCTTGTTATTTTCATTAGAATTCCACTATCTAATGTCCAACTATGTCCATACATTAATTCAATGGTCTATTTACAACATAAGGACCTCACATTTAATGAAACACATCAAATAAGCACTTTAACAAACAGTAGGCATCTTTTACATTTTACGCGATTAGGTCCTTTTATCAAATTAAGCACACAAACAATTAAATTTTTAGACGAAACTTTCACACATGCTAATTCACATATCATAATCACAAAAAATAATATTTAAACATTTTTCTAACTTGAATTTGTGGTCCCGAAACCACTATTCCGACTAGGGTCAAAACCGGACTGTTACAATCTAGATGAATTTCAGCATATAACACCCATGACAAATAATTTTTGCCTGAGATGTTGAGGGTGACAAATTCAAGTTTGGCAAGATTTGACATTATAATCACTAAAAAATATATTAGTAAAATAATAGTGATCATATTAATTGTCAAATGTAATTATAATAATGTATTTGAGAAAAAAAAAGAGAGGAAATAACATAAAATAATTTGTGATATAAAATTTAGGATTACCTTAAGTCGATAGAGTAATTAAATTCGATTCCTCCCAAGAATTTTAAGCAAATCGCTGCACAAGTTTGAACCCCTCTTTTTTCATCAATTTTGGGTAGCCAAGCAACGAATTTGAATGCTAGGTTATAAAAATAATGAAAGTAATTCAACGGGGGATTAGAAAAGGATAGAAGGCAATTGAGGTATGGGTTTCAAAATTTTTTGGTAGGTATCAAATGAAAAATAAGAAAGAGGAAATAACATAAAATAATTTGTGATATAAAATTTAGGATTATCTTAAGTCGATAGATAATTAAATTCGATTCCTCCCAAGAATTTTAAGCAAATCGCTGCACAAGTTTGAACCCCTCTTTTTTCATCAATTTTGGGTAGCCAAGCAACGAATTTGAATGCTAGGTTATAAAAATAATGAAAGTAATTCAACGGGGGATTAGAAAAGGATAGAAAGCAATTGAGGTATGGGTTTCAAAATTTTTTGGTGGGTATCAAATGAAAAATAAGAAAGAGGAAATAACATAAAATAATTTGTGATATAAAATTTAGGATTACCTTAAGTCGATAGAGAAATTAAATTCGATTCCTCTCAAGAATTTTAAGCAAATCGCTGCACAAGTTTGAACCCCTCTTTTTTCATCAATTTTGGTAGCCAAGCAACTAATTTGAATGCTAGGTTAGAAAATAATGAAAGTAATTCAACGGGGATTAAAAAAAGGATAGAAAGCAATTGAGGTATGGGTTTCAAAATTTTTTGGTAGGTATCAAATGAAAAATAAGAATGAGGTGGGTTTAAAAAAAGAAAATTGAGAATCATGCTGATAACGTGTTATAAAATAAAGAAAGATAGAGAGAATAAAGAACAAAGAAAATATGAAAGTAATAGAGAATGTACTTTATTGATAAAAAAGGATAATTACAATGTTTCATTAGAGTCTTTATTTATAAGCATAAGAAGTATAAAAGAAGTAGAGATCTAATTCTAATAATTACTAGAATTTAAAGTACATCAAAATTTTATCTTTATCATGATGGACATCCACTTAATAAAATATTCATAATAAAAATAAAATTGTAGTGTTTTTTTTTTTAAATGTAAACATTAGTTTCTTAAACTAATTTCACATATTAATTTAAATATATTTTATTTATTGAATATTATTAATTTTAATTGATTCTAATATCAATTATAAATTTGTTTAAAAGTAATTCTATTATTATGATTATTTTAAAATTTTAATAATATTATTTTCAAAATGTTAAAAAAATAATAAAATTTTACATGAATTAATTTATTTAATTTTAATTATTAAAATAATAATTTCGTAAATAAATTAATTTTGAACTATAAAACCAATTTTATGTTGTTTTTTTTTTCTCTCATTATTCCTATTTGTGAAGGTACTTTGATATAGCCCTCCCGAAGAATATGTGTAAAATGGATTTAGCCCGGACGGGTAATCCGAATCGTGTCCAATTTAGCCTGGATCTGTAATTCAGATCCAAGCTCATTAGAGTAATTGTCGTTGCGGGGGATTTTAGCTTTGACTGGTAATCCCGACAATACTCTATGAGTTTATATTACTGAGGATTTAGCTTGGACTGGTAATCCCACTGTAAGGATGAGGTTCGCGGGAGTGTGCTCTCTGATATGAAACGTGTAAGACCATGGTTGAAAGATACCATGGCAACCTGATATGAAACATGAAAGACCATGGTTGAAAGATACCATGGCAACCTGATATGAAATGTGTAAGACCATGGTTGAAAGATACCATGGCAACTTTGATATGAAATGTGTAAGACCATGGTTGAAAGATACCATGGCAACGTGATATGAAATGAACAAGACCATGGTTGAAAGATATCATGGCAACATGACAGAAAATGAGTAAGACCATAGTTGAAAGATACTATGGCATCATGTCAAAGATGAATAAGACCGTGGATGGGAGATGCTATGACATCTGTTGAACAATTGATATCCGGTAATATGTATCAGATGACGAATGGTTATATGAAATGGTTGTGTGTAATGTTTACAAGAACTGGTCATATGGAAATATATATGTACAGAATAGTTGTATGAAATAATTATGAAGATAGATAAACGAAATAATTATGAGTACGTGGAATATAAATTATGTTAGGTTTGATATAAGCTATTATCGGAATAAATATACATAAAATATATGGAAATGATGGAGTATGAAATATTAATATAATGAAATGAATCATATATGCTTATGAAGAAACGGTAAGAGCATGATATGTTTCAGGACATGTACATATATGATTATCTTTGATATGTTGATACAAGAAAATTATGTAAGTTGAGACTATTATTGAACTCAAGTACGATATGTCGAGAAAATAGTTATATCAATGTTGAATTTATATGAGATATGTGCAAGTACACTAACAATATTACTGTTTGATGCTTATACAAGTACTAATCTGTTGATTGAATGGTAATATATTTATTTACATGATGTATTGAATCGGTAAGCATTTAAATTTTTTTTAAGTAATCTGCAAATGGTAGTAATGCTCCGAAACCCTGTTCTGGCAACGGATAGAGGTTAGGGGTGTTACATCAGGATAGGATCACCCGTCCGGGCTAGATCCTTTTTACCGTCAATTCCTTTTCAGAGATCCATCGAATTTTTTCTTTTCATTCAACCGAGATTTATTTTCAATTTATTTCGAGTATTATCAATATTTCATCAAATATCATGAATTGATTATTCAAATCATATTTTCATCACATAACCACATATTTCAAGTATTTAAAATACAATTCAAGTTACACAAACTTACCTCATTGCTTGTTTGTGTTTATAATTTCATTAATCCGATATCTTTTCTTTTTCACGACCGAGTCTCATATTTGAGTCGTTCGGATCTTTATAAATAAATTTGATCATCATTTTCATTCATTTCATATACTAATGCATTTAATTAATGCTTTAGGCAAAATTTACCATTTTGCCCCTAAACTCTTAATTAATGACGATTTCATCCTTAGGGTCGGGAAAATAAAATTTCTTGCAATTTAATCCTTATTTCCAGCTATTATTCTTATATATATTGATAACAGTCCATGAATTCTATAAAATATCATAATTTTTATAATTTCAACACTTTTCAATTTATTCTTTCAACACTTTTCAATTTAATCCCTAAAACATGTTTTCCCGATCTTGAACTAAATTAATAATTTCATTCAATTTTGTAATTTAAATAATAAAATAATCCATTTCATGCAATTTGATCTTTTTTACATTTTTACAAAATTGCCCATAAAATTTTACTTTTATTCAATTTAGTCCTTGAGCCTAGAATATGCAAATTAGCCATGCTAGATGAATATTCATACATATTTTTCCTCCTCCTCCTCTCCATTCCACATCCTTAATGTAGATAATACACTTGTAAGTAACATTATCCATAATTTTTATTATTTACTTTTATGAATATTCAAGCTGTCTATCTGCATCATGGTCACTAAATTATTTATATCTGGAGCTATAGAACTCAAAATTAAGATCCGCTAATTTTCCCTGAAACTAGACTCATATATCTTCTTACCATAAAATTTTCAGAATTTTTAGTTTATCCAATAAGTACAGTTTATTCTTTAAAATTACCCCTGTTCTGCTGTCTAACAGTTCTGACCCTTCTTCACTAAAAATTAATTATCTCCTTGTACAGAATTCAAATGATGTTCCCGTTTGTTTATATTGAAAATAGACTCATTCAGGATTCTAAAAATATAAATTTAAACCCATAATTATTTTTATCCAATTTTTTATGATTTTACAAAGTCAGAACAGGGGAACCCGAAATCATTCTGACCTTGTCTCACAAAATTCATCATATCTCATGATTTACAATTCCATTGCTTACATAATTTCTTCTATAAGAAACTAGACTTAATAAGCTTTAATTTCATATTTTATTCATCCTATAATTAGATTTCTACAATTTTTGATGATTTTTCAAAGTTAGACTACTGCTGCTGTCCAAAACTGTTTTAGTACAAAATATTAATTACCATGTTATAATACCCTTATTTTTTTTTTTACACCATTTCTCATCACTTTCTCTTATTTTCTCTTCACTAACATATCATGAACATAGGACCTTATGTAAGAAAACTCTACTATAACATTATTTCCATGCTTTGTCAATAATAACAAACTTAAAAACATATTGAAATCTTGATATACTTACCTTGTTCTATTGATACTAATCTTTAACTTGATTTTCTCTCTCCTCCAGCTTCTATTTCTTGAATCCAACTTGATATTCTAACTCCCCATGGTCTCCTTAACATTTTTCTCTCTTGGTAGCTATGGAAATTCATTTGATTTTTGAGTGAAAATGGTGAATTTTTGGTAAAAAGGACCAAATTGTAAAGAAAGCAAAACTTTCTTTCTTCCTCTCTTTCTCTCACGTTAGTGCATGGGAAATATGGATGAGAATTTCTCATCTTTCTTTCTTTATATACTAATAAAATAATAATAAAATATCTTATTAAAATTTTAATAAAATAATATTTATCTAATTAAATAATTATAAAATATCAAAATATCTCTAGCATCATTATTACTTTCTAGATTTCTCTCTCTTCCAATTGACCATTTTGCCCTTCATTATCTTTTAAAATTCCATCCTTAAGTCATCATTTAATTTGGTAAAATTACAATTTAGTCCCTCATAATTTCTTCATCTATTCAATTTGGTCCTAATTCATCCATTTTCCTTAGTTTCTAGATTATTCCACTCTTAAAATATTTACACTATTGGTCCTTCAAATTTTTCATATTTACACTTTAACCCCTCAAATTTTGAGTATTTACTCTTGTGCAATAAAACTTTTCTCACTTTTACAATTTAGTCCTTTCTTGAATTAATATATCATAATATACTTCTCAATATTGACATATCTCAAAATTTCCTTCTTCTTTTTGTTACTTTATTTCCTTATTTTACTATATCAAGGATAATATCTTACTGTAAATATTTTCAGAGTATTACATACTTATATTATCAAATTATTACAACTTACCACCAGACGTATTTTTTAATATTATTAACTTAAATCTTCACTTAATTTCTCCTTAAACAAACTGTGATACATGCTGAACTTTAATTTATGTTTTCTATTTTATAGAAAGGAATAAATTATAGAGAACAAGATGTGATCTCTGTTGATCATATGTCAGGTTTGATTTAAAGTCACATGGAACCCAATCAGATTTCATAAATTTTCTATGTTATTTACATATGAAGATTAAATAATAATTAAAGTCAATGATGGCATGACCACACTTCAATATTGGGTTTAAACTCTAAACAATGCCCAACTATCTTTTATTAAATTTTCAATTGAATTTTGTAAAATATTCTCTCACCAAGTTTTCTTTTTAGTTTTTCTTAAAAACATTATCCCACACCTACAAATCATTATAACCTTATCATTTTAAGCTTAAAGTCCACAAAATCATAAAATTAAAAAAAAAATTATTGATCTCAATGATTTGGTTAGATTTTTTTTTATATTAATTTTAAGTTTTTAACAAAATGAGTTGTTTGCATTATTTGGTAAAATTTTAAATATTTTCATAAATAATTTTTCAAGTAATTAAAAATATCCAACCTTTTATATGATTTTTTTTAAAAAAATTATATAGATTTTAAAGTTATATTCACTATTCTAAATTTAAAGTAATATTTTAATTTTCCTTTCTGCAACTTTTGGGTAAAAGTTTGTGCTTATTTGATTTGAATGATGGATGAGGCTCCACATATCATGCTATCGTATTGTTTGGTCAGTTTAATCATTCAGTAATTTTTGATACTTTAATTGTTTTCTCTACTCTGAAACAAAATCTACTTCAATTACACATCATCATCATCATCATCAAATCAAACTTGGGGGTGTGACTAATGTTTTCTGTAAAAACAATTTCAATCTTTTTGGCTAGTAAATTTTGGGTTTAAGATAAAGTTTTTTTTTTTTAATAATTTAAGTTGGTCCAAGTTAATATTTTCTATTACAATTTAATTAAATCATTTGAAATTACATCAGATACAAATATGAGAGTCTGTGTCACAATTCAAGTGTATTTTATAATCCTTACCAACAACCCAAAGCAATCATTTTCAACCCAAAGGATTAATACTGATTGTTTTGTGTTGCTGGAAAGAGTTTATTTTTTGATTTCTTTGTTTTTAGTCAACTAATTTCAATTTAAGATTTTTTTTCGGTTGAAGACTTTAGTTAACTTTTTTAAATGCAATTTACCTTTTTTTTTTTAACTCAAATTAACAATGGGATATTGAGTCTACTCAAATTTTAAATGTTTAAAAAATACAAAACCTAATAATATTATTAATTTTTACTTTCATAACAAAAATAAAATACTTCATATATCTTTTAATAAAATTTAAAAAGCCTAAAAAGATTAAAATGTTATAAATGTTGTTAGGTGAATGTTCATTATAATTAGCCTTTCACCTTTCATCTTCTTGCAGTCTCTTTTTTATTTATGTATTAGAAAATGAGGGGTCTAATCTCCCTCTCTATATATAAGAGTATACTATTTGTAATGAAGATGGAAAAGAAGAGAAATGGAATGCAAATCTTCTTTTATTTTCCTCCATTATTCTTGTGTCCTTTGCATTATTATTATTATTATTATTATTATTATTATTATTATTATTATTATTATTATTATTATTACACGTTATTAGCACGAGCTTGTCCTATTGTATTCAATATTCTGTTGGAAAATAAGTAATATTGATTACAACGTTCTTGTTGAAGCAACAATCCTAAGGTATTTGATTTTCTCTGTGTGCTTGAAAGATTTTGAGATTTCAATATTCTTAATAAAAAAACAGTTAAAAATGATACTAATTTTTTTCATATTTAAGTATGAATTTATGTTTTATATATTCCATGGTATGCTTGTTTATGATATAAGACTTTGAATAAGATTGAAGTATCAACAACTTCAATATTTTTTATTAAATATGTATATCTTTCATAACATATGTCATTATTATGATAACTATGCTGCCTATTAAATTATTTCTAATAGTCACACATGATTTGTGAGTATAAAATAATTTGACTTTTTATATAGACAAAGCAAAAACCATTGTTTTTGTTCAACATCATCTACATGAAGGATTAAAAGTGGAATATCTAATTGCGAAAGATCCTCTTAACTCTTGAATTGTGTAATAATGTGAAAGAATTATTTGACCATTAGAAAATGATAGTACTCTCTAAAGCTTGTTATAATTGAAATATTTTATGTGCTCCTACAGCAGTAATATTGTGAAAAAGGCTTACAGCAGTAATATTGTGAAAAAGGCTTTAAAAAGTATTTTAAAACGATCTCATGTCTTATAGTGAAAAAGGCTTCATTCCTGAAGTATATGTAACAATACATAACAATTATGAAAAATCAAAATATAAAGATCGTAGTTGTCGTTGTAATTGGGGATGTGGTTGGATACATATTAATAATTGTTAACATGGTGGTTATAATAGTGGTACTTCTAATATCTAGAAAAAGAATAATAAGGAAAAACAAGAAAATGGTGGTAAAAATATTTGAAGATTATTAAAAATTCATGCTACCAATGTGGTATAAATATGCATCGATCACGTACCTGTCGTATGTTTAAGCATCTAGTAAAATTTTATCAAAGTATCCATTAAAAAATGAAATAATATTGAGACAAATTTCGTTATCCCAACATGATGAAATGGAGGAAAATTTTTCGGCAAAAGATGAAAATTTTCAATATTATGCTAAAGTTGACCATGCATATAAGGATGATTAATATGTTCTTAGTTTGTGTCAAAAAAATTTTGGGATCCAAGTATTGAAATTTGATTGTTTGATTTAAGAATCATTAGAATCAATGTCTACTTGATATTTGCTTAGGGATGATCTTTTTCTCTTTATTACAAATGATGCTTATAATCACTACTTCTGATCCATGGTAACCTATGTCTGTCTAATCACCTCCTTTTGAAATTTGATTTGATTTCTATTAAGATGTTCAATTTATATAATTCTTTATTCGTAACTCTATGAATTTATAAAACTCTTCACACATTTAGTTATTGAGATTTTTATGTGGGGATAAATGTTTTTTAGTTTTTTATTGGTTCATTTTTAATAGATTTGAATGGTTTAATTTTAATTTTGATTAAGATATATGATTATTGCAAACTGGGAGTAAAAGTACTTACTTGTTATGAACTTTGGGATATCCACTCTGTCTGGGTAGTTTCATGACTGAGGTGGAGGTTAGAAAATATTTATGTTTAAACCTTTATAGCTATAAAGTTACTCTAATTTGACCTTATAATATTTTGCATTTTGTTGTGTTATGGTATATATATAAAAAAATATTATCTAACCATAGTGATTTATTAGTAACATGAATTTATTATTTGTTATGTTTAATATATGTTTTATTTATACCTATTCATTTTATTTTTATATGAATAATAAAGTTTTTGAATATCAGAAATTTTTATCATTCATATTGAAAAGATACAAAAGTGTATATTATTTAAAATAAATAAGCATCCATTAAGGTTATATAATAAAATGACTACACTCATGTATTTGTATTATATATATTTCTCAAAGGAATACATTACACTTATATGAATGACATATGAGATAGTGAAAATAAGTTTATAGTGTTGGTATAACCGTTAGACCATCACGAGTTAATGATGATGCAAAACAATTTGCTGAAAATTTATATGATTTTATTGAAGAATTAGAAGTTAAATTTTAATAATTGACATCAATATTAATTCTTTGGAGAAAATATTGAATTAACACCCGTTAAAGTTAGATGTCAGTTGCATTTTTAGATTATAACCAAATAATATATGAGCTCATGTATCACATGTGTGCAACCCGAAGTTTGTGATATTATTTCTTAAAATAATTTGATTGTGCACAATCTCTATAGTATGCAAATTCTACTAATAGCACTGGTGCATTATATCTCAAGCTTGATTTTCATAGTTTTAACTGAGATAATATTAAGTTGTCTATACCCATATATGTTATACTTAATGGTTAGCAAAACTATGCCTCCATTTAATTGCTTAACCATTAACATAAGAATAGCTTTGCAATAAGCATGTAATTTTATTTACATCAAGCCAACATGTAAGAAATATTTGTCTCATGAGAATTGACTTTCATTTATAAGCCCATAGATTTCATCTAAGAATATTTGGATGTGCCATATATATTTTATGTTCCACTATAATGCACTAAGATGAATCATCAAGTATGAAGTTGAGAAAAATTAGAATTTTCATTAGATGTTAACAGTTGAAAGGAGATATATTTATAATTTTGAAAAAGTATTGTTATGTCGCAAATTTTCTTAGTATTAAAGGGAGACAATTTGGTTAAATAATTATGTCATCACTTTTTGTAATCATCACTAATATTATATGCACAAAGTTTAAAGGATAAAACTATTTGTCAGACATGTTTAGTGATGACATTTAGGGATTGCATAGACTAGTTGATACAAATACCAGCTCAAATTCTCCAAATAATTATAATATGTCCCAGAAGGATAATGTGATAAAAATAAGTCTTGAGCATGCTAGAAGCATGATAAATCAGCCGATTCCATAAAACCAAGAATTCTTTAAAGAGAGGAGAAAAAAATAAAGATGATCACATGTTAAAGGAGGCGGGTACTCATGAGAGACTCAAGGCATAACTTTTAATAAAACCCTAAAAGAGGTTCAGGTACCTAAAATTATGAATATACTGGGATATCTCAATCATTTATGTCATAACCAAATATGAGGAAGCTGACAAAAGGAAATTGTCATCGATAATGATAATATACGTAGAATACTTTAATATTATGGAAAAATAAGGATCTTGAATGAAAATATATTTGAAAGCATTGATATGGGACCAACTCATCAAAATAAAGAGACACTTCTATTATAACTTATGAAATGTATCTCGAACTTGAAGTCCAAACACCTAGAAGGTGTAAAGCCAAGGGGAGTACATGTTAGCATAATAGCGAAAAAAAATACAAGTCATAATATATAATTGACTTGTAACAAGAACGTTCACAAAACACTAGGTTTTGGTTATGAAAAATGAGTAATTTGTGGTGGATGCAAACACCAAATAAAGTTATTTATTTACGTCTAGTGAATTAGTATTCATCTGATATAAATTATTTGATAATATTGATGCCTGAAGCATAAAACTCGAGTTTCATGATAAAATCATTAAATGTGAATATGATTTTGTTCAGGAGTTTTTATTAATTGATGTATTTATACATACAGGTTATTGTCGTCATTGTTGATATCAATGAATCAAATATCATTGGAGCTCTTGAAGAATTTCCCAGAGAAATAATTATTTGATAGATAAACTTTATAATGAAAGTATATCTAAAAATGAAATTTTGTTTCAACGTGAAGATCGAGTGTTCAATAAAGACAAATTGTTACACAATGATATTATAAAGAATTGCTATTGAGTATCTAATAATGTTTATATAAATAAAATTAATCAAACTAATTTTTCATGTAACACCCCAAAATTCTTATTTTTACTTTTGTGAAAATGTGACACAAAATGTGTATTTGTTTTAGTGGTTAAGTGTTCTGGGTGTGTGTGTGAGGTTCCAAGTTCAAGTCGTACCTTTGGCAAATTTTGATATTTTTTTGATTTAAGCCTTGCGTTTGGGGAGTGGGCTTATATTAATTTTTTTGTAAAACCATATCAAAATGAGCCTGCTAGTTTGAGTGGTAAGGGAGTCTGTGTGTTGTGTTGGAGGTCCTGAGTTTGAATCCCTGCATGAGTGTGAGTGATATTTTGCTCCATAATCTGATAGAGTTTCGATTGGGTGGGAAGTCTGAGAAAGTTGAGTTAGTGGGGAGAGAATCCAGGGATATGCTATCATATCTGTTTATATTTTTTCCCTAAAAATCTCATCATCTTTTTCTTTTTGACTTTTTTTCCCTTTCTTGGTAAGTTTCGGCTTTTATTGTTTCTTCAATTTTGCTCATCACTTTTAATTTTTCACTATTGTTATTGGAATTTTGGGGATTCTTCACTCGATTAAGGTATGTGGGCTTAGAATGAATTACTTGATTAGAGGTTCCTTAAATCCGTTTCTGTTTACATTTCGAAAGCATCCATTTGGAACTTCACTGTCTGTTTTGGCAGCAACAAATCGAGAGGAAATGGGCTCTCTTCGTTAGGAATCATAATCAAATCTTTTGGGGTGTTAAAGTAATTTTTTGTGTTGATAATGGTAACGTAGTTACTAATTAATTGTGTATTAAGTCTGATTTTGAGCGTTGGTATATTGATGTTTAGGTTCTGGTAGGCTCGAGGTTGCTGCAGCATCTTAAACGAACCAGGTGTGTACTTGAAATGCAGAAAATGAGTCTCAGCAAAAGTCAAAAAATGCTACTGTCGATGCTACACCAGTGTGTGGTCACCCGTGTGGTAGGCTGTATGAGAGGACACGGCCGTGTGATCGACGAAGGCATGGTCGTGCGCAGCACACGACCATGTGGTGGCTCGAATGTAGCCGTCTAGGCCACACGGGCTAGCTAAGATGAGCCGTATGGGCCACACGAGCATGTCGCTTATTGGGCCAGGCCGTGTGGGCCCACACGGGCATGTGGGCCCATTTATCTAAGTTTTTCCCTAAGGTGGCACGGGTCGTCCCAAACAACTGTAGGCCTACTGTAGGCTCAGTAAGGGCTGACTAAACCTTAAATTGTATGATCTGATTGACCAATATGCTATCCTGAGCATGTTTGATGATTGACTGGTATGACTTTTTGTTATCTGTTATTGAAGGCATGATTACCTATAAATTATGTATGTATGTTCTGATATCTGATTTTGGGGTTGGGATGATATTTTTTTTTTTGGAGGAAGTGTCTGAAAGGCATATTATGCCTAATATTTGGCAGCATGGCTGTAGTATATCTGTTATTTCTGATATGTACCGTATCGGTATATCATGGTGTGTAGGGCTGGGTGGGTGTTTTAAACCCCACATGGTGTGTAGGGATGGTCGGAGATGGTGTGTAGAGGATGGGGGTAGGATATCTGATTACTGATTTTGATGTGCATATCTATATCTGTATTTGAGATGGGCTTAGGCCCAAATATGTATATGTATCTGAAACGGGCTTAGGCCCGAATATACATTTGTACCTGTGATGGGCTCAGGCCCAAATTTGTATATGATTGACTCTGACTCTCTGTTGTGTGCATGCTTAATTCTGTAGGGTTACACACTAAGTTTATATAAACCCACTCCTTTTTGTTTATTCTGTTTAGGTAATCCACAGAGTTAGGCAGATCGGTACAGCGGAGGACTCGACGGTGACCACTCGCCATAACTATTTTATTTTATTTTGTTTATAGTTTTTATTAAGCTTGGCGTTGAGATTTGAGAGTTGTATTTTTCTAAGACTCTCTAAACTGTTTAAAACTGTTTGGTTGGGTTTTTGGGTTTGGATTTAACTTACTTTTCACCATGACGGTTTTTAACTAAAAACATGTTTCCTAAAAATATCAAACGATTTTCCTAAACTTAACGATTTTATAAGCTTCTGCTAAATAACATGTTTTATCTTTAAAGGACCAAACGAAAGAGATCTTTGAAATTAATAAGAGCGATAAAGGCTAATGAACAGGAAAAAATTTAACTTAACGACAACGATTTTCCAACCCTTTTCATGTGACACCTCTGGATTTGGCCATAACGTCTAGGCTGGGTTTGGGGTGTTACATTTCATGTAGATCGGAGATATTGAAAAGAAATACAAATGGTCAAATAGTAATGTTATAAAATGACAGTCCTGAAGTACCATTTTATTATGTGCCCAATGCACTCATTGTATTGGTAATAGTGAATGATACAATACATCATGCTTTATAAAGTTGTAGGCAATATCTAAAGCATGCGAATGCAATTTAATTTTATTGTTATATTAATACGCATCAACAAAATTTGTTGTATATGTTGATAACTTATTATTGATAAATAATATTGAATGACTCAATATTGAGTTATAAAATGATGTTCAAATAAGGGGAGCAAAATATGTATTGTCGTAACTATTGGGTCTGGTGCCCTAAGTGTAGTATTTTTGTCTAAGTACACTTGTAATTTTTTTGAACAGACTAATTAATAAAATTATTCATGAATTAAATTAATATACTTTGTATTATTGTCCTTAAATGGTTTTTGCATGCAAATGTTGCTCATTGGTTGTTTATTGTTTAACTAATACTAAACGGTATTATGTGGTTAGATCGTAGTACAAAATAGAAGCAAATGTTGCTCAAATGGTTTTTGCATGAAGGATGCACATAGTGCAAAGCCTGTAAGCTAAATATTCTCCCCTGATAACATGGCAGTTTGCTCATAAGAGCTCTCCAATCAATAACACGCAATATGCATATAATGCAAAGCTCGTAAGCTAAATATTCTCATCGATAACATGTCAATTTGCTCATAAAAGTTTTCCAACCAATAACATGCGAGATGCACATAGTGCACAGCCCGTAGGCTAAATATTCTCCCCTGATAACACGTCAATTTGCTCATAAGAGCTTTCCAACTGATAACACATCAAATCTTCGAAGAGATTAAATTGGAAATTCGTAACAAATGCAGGATTCCAATAAACTTCAATAACTTCCTTCATCTTAATCACATCTCACTTCTTCCCTCATAGTGCACATTTACCCCATTGGCATACCAATTGTATCTTTCGTTCATTCGAACAATATACACAACTAGACCTTCTTTTTACATTTAATGCCTTTTTCACTTTACTAATACAAGTGTACTAACATTTTCATTTTGCATTCACATTCAGACATATCATAAACAAATATAACTGATAACTCTTGAAAAGAGTTATATTTCATGCCTTTAGACCTAGCTAATTGCCTGTACTTAAGTACATTTAGTTACATTTTAGGACATTTCATTAGTATTTTTCCTTAATCATTGCATTTGGAGCTTGGACTGTGTTTAAATTGTGTTTGTTACTTTTAATTGCTTGTGGAAGGGTTGTGTTTAGTGGATTTGTAGGGGTAGAATGAGGAACAAGGAACAAAGGAGTGAAGGTTTCCCAGGGCAAAACGATGGACAGTTTGCCAACTTGTATGCCATGGTAATTCGCGATTCCAGGAAGATGACCGAGTCAACAATCAAAGCGTACCAGTTTCAGCCAACTCTACTTGTATAAGATAAATTTACCTAAAAAGAGGAGGAGATAAATATCGGGTTGTTGGTTTTATTTTAGAGAAAAGGAATTTAAAAAGAGGAAAAAGATCATGAGATAATGAGTTGATAACCACTTATCAAATGGAAGGGATTTTTAAACCAAAAAGAATTTAAAAAGAGCAAAAATATAATCTTGGGTTGTTGGCTAAACCCTAGTACACTAGCTTATAAATAGGCCAAAGGAGGAAACCCTAAAACACAACAAAAAAAGAACAACAAGATGAGAATATCCTAAGGCAAGAGTAAGAGGGTTCGATTGAAAGAGAAAGTTATCCTCTTGGCTAGCATAGGGCACTGTGCTATTAAAGTGTGGACTAATGGAAATTGTTCTCTCGACGTTCTTCCGTTATTTCCTTAGTACTCTCTTGTGAACTTATTTGGCTGTAAATGATGGAGATGGTTTGGAATTTTATTTCCTAATCGATGAGTTAAATCTCATTGGGTTGGGGTTATTTTAATGATACTTAACTTTTTTAAGTTTCCATGGTATAAATTTGATTATTTTACTACCCATTCAATTGTTTAAGTGCAATCTCTAGGAATAGTTGATGGCATACTATTCTTGTTAAGCTGACTTAATGTGAGAAATGTTAGATTACTTAACTAATATTGAATGGCATGAGCAACATTCGAATGATGCTTACGTCGTAAAGAATGAATTACACAGGCTGTTGTAGTAAGACCCTGTATGAGTAGGGACAGTAACTTGAAGTTTTGCCCTTGAAAGAGGGGGGCCACTTTAAGGTTCTTCTACACAGTAAGTTAATCAAGAATTTTCCATGGCATTATTGACAGTGAAGGTTGATTCTGAATAATCCCAAACTACCGCATAAATATCGTAGACATTATATATTTATTCTTTACCGAAGTATTTTTGCCACAACATATTTAGTACTTATTTATTTATAAAATATTTTCATATCACTTTCATATTCACTATTACATTCCTACTATCACATTTTCCATAGCATTTCCAATTATTTACTAATTCCATATATTACTCATCATTGCATATTTACTTTAGTTTTGCCATAACATTTCATTCAATTGTTTTGTCATAGCATTAACCTGACTTTATTAAAATAACTTGTCCAACTTGTGCCTTAATCTGATCTTTGTGGGAATGATACTCACTCATCACTTTATTACTTGAACCGACCTGTATACTTGCACAAAATTGCACACCATTTTACACGCGATAATAACACTCTACGAACTTACCTAGTACAGCAACAGAATATGATATCGGAGACTATTCTAGGAGTTTTCCTTTCCCTTTGTTATCAACAGATTGATTTGGTTCTTGATCTATACGTTAATACATTTAGTTCATCAATGACAACGCTTCAAACTTTAACAGTTTTGAAATTAAATATGTAGGTTAGCTAAATCAAGATACAAAGATCTCAAAAATATAAAACTCGTGAAGAACAAGCTTTGGAAACACTTACATGCAAAGTTGATTAACCAAGATAGCTTAGAGCTTTTCTTTCCTCTACACAGAACAATATTTTCAGTGAAGGAAGACGAGAATAAGACCCTATTTCCATCCACTTCAACCTATAGCACCAAACAGTATAATTTTCATCATTCAATGAAAATTAACAAGTGTTTATCCCATACATTGACACAACCAAAAAAACATGCAGGAGTGATTAGACACAATATTATCAGTGTTACGACACCCACGTCAAGTGTAGTTCTCTTCAAAGTTAGGTCGTCGTTGTCTCCCTACACCAACTCAAATACACTATGAGATTCACAATGGCACCATTTTGCCAATTTGGGCCTCAAAAGGAGTAAAACCAACTAAAAACTAATGGAAAGTATAGAAAAGACTCGTAAATTGCTCAAGAACAAACTCAATAGTGTTCTAGAGAGCCTAATTTGACATATCAAATTACGACAGTTAGGGTCTATGGTTTTTTATGTGATTTCTTCAACCAGAATAAAACCTCGATACTATACTAATGAGACCCATACTCGAAGTTAGAAATTCACATTTGCGATGGATCACCTTGAACAAGAACAAATAGATAAAAAGACCTTAACCAAGTTATATATGAACACGACTCGTTTAAACTTGACAAATACCCAAACCTTGGTATAGGAAGGATTGGTGTCGCCACGCTTCGAAAAGGGATAAGAAGGGGAGTGATATGATAAGTGAACATCACAAAATTGAAGTTCTGATAAGTTTGAAAGTTCAATGAAGAACCAAGAGATAAACTTTCACAATATGATTTGTATTCAAAAGTTGATTTATTAACCTTTAAAAATGAAATGTCAAAGTTATTTATAGACTTAGGCACACCATTAGACACATTCGATTATTAATGTGTATACATATATGTGTGTCGTACAATATATAGTGAAATACATGAACTTATGGATGCAATGTATGACCAAATGGTCACACTCATCATCCTTGGACATTCATGAATCATTTGGGTGCTTGAAGAGGCAATTCGTACCCCTTTTGAAGTGCATAAATGGGCAAATGCATCCTTATTGTGTAAATACAAGTATATTCACATTTAATGTTTGTGCATTTAATGATATAGTCCATGAATCTTCAAATAGGCACAATCTCTTCTTTTAGACACGTCCATGCAAGGTAAAATAGTACCTTGAATCTATCAATGACAATTAGGCACATGTAACATTGCATTCGGTCATGGAATATGAATGGTCACTTGAGGTTTGATGAATGCATGAACTTGTAGGATCTTTGAATGTTGCTTGTGCATGAATCCAGATGAAATGCAAAAGGGCATAAGATGCTTGAATGGCCAGCTGAATGTACCTAAAAATTGTATAAATAGAAGTGCCATTAGATCATTTCAGAACAAGGCAACAATTGAACTAACATAAGTGACAAAAAAAGACAATTAACACGTATATGACACTTTAAGATAACTAAAACATATAAACGTGACTTATAGTAATATAAAACAAAATAACAACCATATTGTAAAACAAAACACACAACATAAGCATAAGTAACACGCACATACTCAAGCACACAAATAAAGACTAGCTAAACTGCTGTCAAAATGAAATGCAATGCTTATTAAAGTATTAATAAAAGATAAAGAAGTGTTCTAAATAATTCAATGTGGTCAAATGGGTAACCCAAGCCCACTTGGATGTTCATTCAACATTTGGACTATATGAACCATTCTTGGAACAACGTTCAACCCATCTTGAAGGTGACCATTGTTCTAAAGCCCACGAATCATGCCATTGAGAGCTTTTCTAAATTGTTTAGCTCGAGCCCTTATGATTGGCCCAATAGGCACTTATAATGGATCTTGTAAGGTCCTAGACATTCCTTGTGCAAATGAACCATTAACATTTGGCCCAATTTCAACTTTCAAAGACTCTTTGGAATTCAACACAGCGCTCGTGCCCATGATCACATCAATTTTGGAAAGCAAATGATGAGTCGACGATGAGAGAGGCATCGATGTGTCTTTAGATCAATCGTTGGTTCGGGGGCTGTCGGACTATGGCACTATTACCATTTTTCGGAGTAATTAGATGAGTCCGTCTTTGTAAACTCAGAACATGAGATATAAAGGGAAGAACACATAGACAATTTTTAGGCCATCGCTTGAAGCCATTGCCATTTTAGGGAAGAAAATAATTAACCTTGAGACACGTACATTTATTTAAAAATTATTTTATTTAAATTCTTGAATATATAAATAGTATTTTAAGTGATTTGATAAAATTGGACACGTGGTGCATAATTATTGATCAGATTGATAAAATGTAATAGTGTCATTAAGGTTCCTTAAAAAGTACCATTTTAGCATATAGTTGCCAATTTTAGGTTTTAATTAGGTTCAAAAAAGAATTTAAATATTATATAGGTAAAATTATATCTCCGTATATAATAACCATACGAAGTATGATGCTTGAATTGCATGCCTTTAAAAGATTTTTGTCTAGGACGAAAAGTTTTCTTCTTGAAGATATGGTTGAGAGTGGAATATAGTAGTTAAGTTTTATTATTATTATTATTATTATTTAATGTCTTGTATCACAAAAAAAAAAATCTAATATATTTTTTAATAGAATTTAAAATTATAAATCATTTTAAAATTTATTGATATTAATAAAATTCTTTATATTTGTTAAATTTCCTTTTGCTTTTCAGGGGAACTTTTTGAACATACTACCGCATTCAAATTTCAAAAAGTTGAACCAAAAGACCGGCAAAATAAAAAGCAAGAAAAATAAAAAAATTAAATTAAAAACGGATCTCGTGATGGCTACGATCGTAAATTAAACTAAACTATAAGGAAATTGTGGTAACCAATAACTGAACTCGCTCTCCACTTTCGTCCACGTCACCCCTTTCCATTTCTCGAACCAGTGAACCTGATTGGTTAAATCGACGTGTTTACCACTGTATCTTCCGCGAGTGTTTAAACATTATCATACTCGCGCGAGTACGTCTTTTCTTCCTCAGATCTTTCTCCTCTCTATAAAAATCGCCGGCTGTTGGATTTTCTTTACTCTCTTGTCTCTGCTTCCCGACAGCAATTTCTTCTCATTTTCGAGAACATTTTTTTAAACATTTTTTTAAACATTTTTTTCTATATATTCTTTGAAGATATTAATCAGAAAAATGGCGCTGGTTTCTTTCATCGGAAGGGTTCTTTTTGCGTCAGTGTTCATCCTCTCTGCTTGGCAAGAGTAAGCTTCATTTCCAGATCTGTAATTTCTTATTTGTGTTTTCTAATGTGGTTCTCGAGAAAAAAGTAAAAAGAAGCGAGATAGTTTAGATCTTGATTTAGTTTTTCTGAACTTTTAAAAGTTTATTTATACTTTAATTAATGATGACTTCTTTCTTATTTGATTTACATTTGGAAGACTGAGCAAATATATATTTCTACTATTTATACTTATTCAGTGTTTTTTTTAATGTATATTTAATTTTGAGTCAAATGATGAATATATAGACTTAGCTCTTCATTAAGTCTAATAGTTAATTTGTTCAGGTTCAATGAATTTGGCGTCGATGGTGGTCCAGCGGTGAAGGAGCTGAGGCCAAAGTTCAACGTCTTCTCAAAGACTTTGTCGTCTCACACAGGGTTGCAAGTGCCTGAATTTGATGTAAGAATTGCTATTCTTCGAGATTTTTTTTTTTTTAAATATCATGCCTAAACTATCCGTAGTGCATTCAGTTCGGATCTATTTTAGTTTGGATATTATAAATTTATTTGGTTCAATTTGATTTTTGTTCACTATTAAAAAAAAAATTATTTGAATTAAATCGAATTTTTATTAATTTGTAATTATTTTCTAAGTTTTTATAATATGAAAATAAATATTTTATATTTAAACTAATGATCATAGAAGTTTTTATTTTTTTATTTTAATTAAATTTAAAAACTGATAAACTAAATCTATCTGAATAGGTGAAATTAGGTTCAGATCGATTCGATTATCTTGATATTTGATTCGTTTTTTTTTTAAATTAAAATACTGCACGTTAACCACCGATTTTTTTTTTTTTTAAAATAAATCCTATTCGAACCGTTATTACCTCTAAAACAAATCCTATTTTTATACGGTTATATAAAGCTTTTCAAATGTCTTAAGTCTTTGGGTTATTATTTACAGATCAAGTATGTAGTTGCTGCTGCTGTAGCCTTTAAAGGTGTTGGGAGTATTCTCTTTACCTTTGGCAGCACCATCGGAGCTTATCTTCTGGTATGTTTTCATACCCTACTTTTCCGGCATTTCTTTTCTTTTGGTGCTACTGCTTATCCGGGGTTAAACTTAATATACGAGATCACTTATTTAAGTGTAGCAAAAGTATGGAGGTATTCTTAAAATTAAGTTTATAAAGTTTAAGGGCAGTTTTATTATTTTAGCCCATAAAAGAACTTTTTTTTACAACATTAATTTAAGATTTTTTATTTTGATTAAATTATTTCAGTTATTTAATTATTATTTTATTACATTTTAAAAACAAATGGCATAATCCAAAATTTGTAAAGTTTTTTTTTTTAAATAAATATTTTTAAAAAATACATATAAATTTTTTAAGATTGATTATAGAATAAAAATATACGTTGTGAGTGTACTAATCCATTATTAAAACGTGAAGTTTGACAAATATGTTTACAAAAATTAATTATATTTATATAGAGAGCTGGTAGTAGGTAGAACATTTATTATTATTCAAATTTGAATATGCACAATTGCTTTAAAATTAAAATTTGTTTAAGATCTGTACTGACATTTGATTTAAATAGCATTATTTGTTAGATATTTAAATTCATTAAATATATTTAAAACAAAGCAGATAACAAATAGGTTTGGAGACTCATTATTTGCGATAAAGTAAAATAGACTAAATATAAGAAAGTTTATACTTATATCCGCTTTGAATTCATCCAAATAGTAATTAAAAGAAAAAGAAAATATCCATAGATATTCAAATGAGTACGGTGTATTTTGAAATTCAAAGAAAATATCCATAGATATTCAAACGAGTACGGTGTATTTTGAAATTCAAATGATAACAACAATATACTTTTTGTAGGTTTTGCACCAACTCATTCTTACTCCCATTGTTTATGACTTCTACAATTACGAGACGGAGAAGAAAGAATTTGGCCTTCTTTTTACGAAGTTCTCACAGGTTGGTATTTATATTTCCTCAAGGAATGAGGGTTGATGTATAAGGCATATTATATTAATACAATTTTGTTACGTATATTTGTGCCGTATTGTGTTTTAGTTATTTTATAATTTCTCTCCTTGAATTTTGCATCGGTTTCTATTAAATGATAGTGGACAATGATTAATAAATATACATTTTTATACTTGAATTTCGCTTCATGGTTCATGTTAGTACTTATATTTTTTGTCCAATTAGGTATTTCAACTTGACTTTAAGGTTCAATTTAGTACCTAAGTATCTTTTGGTTCAATTAGAGTAGTTAAAATTATTACTTGGACTTGGCTTTTTACTCCAAGTTAGTACTTAGGTACCGGATTGAAACTTGAGGCCAAGCTTATGTATATTTACCCTAAACATTTGTCTACTTCCTTCACTTCCCATTCCTAGAGTCTAATTGTACATTTGTCATTTGATGAAAATTTCAATGAATAGTTTCTAACTGAATTTCTTTTTCTTTTTAGAACTTGGCGCTGTTAGGGGCATTGCTGTTCTTCATTGGCATGAAGAACTCAATCCCCACAAGACAACTGAAGAAAAAGGCTCCGAAAACCAAAACAGTTTGAAGACGTAACACATCCGATTAAAACCGAAGAGGGTCTGGTTTTTCTCGTTCGATCTTAATTTGTATACCTCGGTGAAAGTAGATCTGTTTCTGTATGCTTGTATCAAGGCTTTGTTGTTCTTTTGAAGTTCATAGCTATTTAATTTGAGTTCCACAAAAGGATTTCATAATTTTGGCCTTCAATCTGCTGTTTTCCTTTTTGGATTTTGCCATTCTCATGGAACTTTTAATCATGGATTCATGGTGATTCTAGATGATATATTAGGAAATATACTTATTAGGTCAGTTTGGGTTCATTTGTTAGTGAAATGGTTCAATATGTTTATGAATTGGATAGGGATATGGCATTCATTTCTTTAAATTATCTTTAATGTTCGATTCCGTTCTAAACTCTGATCAACTTTTTTAAAAAATAAAATATTGTAGGTGCTTCTATATTGATACATAGGTTGTTTTCTTCACTAGGATATATTACACTCAAAATTACTTGATTTTAAAAAGTTAAAAAATAATTTTTTTTGATTATTTGAAAGTTTTTATTAAATTATTGAATTATATGAAATTTTTTATTTAAATGATTGGATTAAATTTTTTTAAAAGAAATTTAGTTAGCAAGCTTTAAATAAGGATTCAATGATCAATATGGTGGATTATCGAGTAGAATAATATATTTTAGATTTAAGTTAATTTGATGGTCATAGAAATATGAGAAAAATTATTTGAATTTGAATTTATAGATTTGTGATATTAAAAATTATTTTATATAAAAAAAATTTGATTGAAGAAAAAAGGGAGAGGTTTTGATTAGTGCAGGCGGTGCAGTAACAATTATTTTAATAGTTTAATGACTGAAGTGAAAATTTTTGAATAGTTTAATGATCATTTTAGATAATTTTTTTGAAATTGGGTAATAAAAAAATAAACTTATTAATAATTTAGTGACATGGAATGTAATTTATTTTGGAGTTTAATATATTAATTAAATAATTAAATATTATTTTTGAGAAACATTAATTAAATATAGATATGTGAATTCATTTCTCATAATATATAGTTTTTAGGCTTACCTTGAATAAATTAAGCATTGCAAAGTTTATTCGTGGCAACGAAATGTAAGCAATAATTATGTAATAATTAAGATCTTTGGACAATGACTTGTGTGAGTTTAGTTTTATAAATGTGTTAACCATTAATATTTTACCTCAAACCTTTTAATTTTAATCTAAATTGTAACACTCTTTGCTTGATCCAATCGTCAGGTTCAAGTTATAGGATGCCACGACCGTTGTCGGAGCAATGAAAATTAATTGCAACATAATTTCTATTGATTCAACACATTATATCCATAGACATGATCATTACATCATTATCTTATAATATATTATCTTATCTAGAGTTTATACGAGCTTACGAAAGCTCTTTTCATAACTTGAGACCATTGAAGGACTAAACTACAGAGTTTCAAAATGTTTCGGGTTGGAGTCGCAACTTTAAGGGTACAATGTCGCAACTTCCAAAACAATAAGTTGGTAACACGACTTGAGGACTAAAATGTAAAGTTTACAAACTTTATCAAATTGGTATTGTGACCTCAAACAGGAGACGTCGTGACGTTGAAAGGTGGTGTTGTGACATCCATAGGATGCTGTTGCAACTCTATAAGCAGAATACAACAATTTCAATCCCTTTTGGTTTCAACCTATCATTTCACATGATATGCCAAAATTTGTGACCTATAATGACAAACATTATAATAAAATTTCATTCCAATTTCATCAAATCATCATATCATGCCAAACGATAACAAATTAAACTTATCACACTTTTGAAATCAAATGCTCAAATGGCACAAAACTCATGATCAAAGTCTTGACATATCCAAGCCATTTACCAACCTTAACATACTGAGTTACCACATTTCCAATTTCAAAGACATAAGGTCTATGTAAACCTTGACCAAATTCTTGACATATCTAAGCCATTTACCAACCTTAACATACCGAGTTACCACATTTCCAATTTCAAACACTTTTCCAATTTCAGAGACAATGAACACTTGATGATCGATAATAAATGATGGGTCTCGATGTGAATATGACCCTATTGACATGTCAACTGTATCCTAGCCTTTTACTAAGTTCACATGGGCATCAATCATTCATATTTACATATTCATAACCTGTATTGTCGCATATAAAATTTCGATTTCCATCAATTGAGTTAGAACTTGAATTACACATAGAGTGAATGATACATTTCACAATCTTTGCCATTCTTCTAGTTATAATCAATAGATATAACATCAATTACCTATTTCAATGCACACATTCGCTAGACATGTATGCCAATTTTTTTACCAACATTTCAAATTATGTTCAAACTCAGGTGCAAATGGAAATAACATAAGCAAACCTATCAAACAAGGAAGGGTAGTAAATTCCATAAAAATTTGCCTTTAATGTAACACCCTCAACCCGATCCGTTATGCTGGATTTGGATATTGGGTATTACCAAACGAATACATACAAAAACTTAATCTATTTAAACAAGTTACAATTAATTAAACCTTCTTAGTTACAAATTTCAAACTATTACATAAGTATATACAATAAGAAAATACAACTACCACACATGGTAATTAAATTACAATGATATTTAAATTGAAATCCTAATCTATTGTAGATACCCAAAAGTATGGATTTCTATGTAACAATTCAGGCTTCGAACTCACCACCAAACTCAATCTATATGAAAAATAACTCGATACGCCACTTCTTGGCCTAGTCCTAACATCGTCCCTCCTAGTGCAATCCTTCTTGGCGCAGTCCTATATCAACTCACCTGTAACATAACACACTCAGAAAAGTTCATAAGAACTTAGCGAGGAAAACATCATTTACTTGAGTGATATTTGCACATTACAACTGATAAATTATATAAATGATTCCATCGTTCTCAACCTTCAACTTGTCTCTTACGAATGCGTCCTTAGGTTCTATCCCTTTATATGCGTTAGTTACTATATCTCACTCTAAAGTTATCTCCTTTTCATTCAATGTCTTCGATACATCACTTACATCCTTCAAACTTTGAGCCAACACCTTATCATGATTCAAGAAGTTACACATACATAGATGATAGGTATTTCCTTTGAACATACCAAGTTCACATCCTCGTTTAGTATACATTTTCAATATTAACCCATTACTTTTCTATATCCCTTCAAAGTTCTTCATTGAGAGTCTTATTAAGACACACCACAAGAGCATTCCATCTGGAGTATGCCACAAAAGCTATCATTACAAGATTTGCCACAGAGGCTATCCCTTCATAATTCACCATAAATGTTATTGTAACAACCCGTATTTCAGTGGTGTCAGAAACAGTTATTTTAAGGCCACAAATTTGACGAGTGAGTTTGTAAATATTATTATTTAATATTTACGAGTCAAATATATTATTTTAATAAATTTTGATTTGATAATTTATGTTATTTGAATGAATGGTTAAGTTCAAGTGGTATGTTCCAAAAGTCAAGTGGCTTTAGAAAAAGAGGTATCGGGACCTCGTTTCTATAAATCGAACTATAAAAATTTTGTTAAAATTTTGTTAATCGAACCAGAATTAGAACCTACCTATTTTCTTATTGGTTCACAATTTTCCTAAAATTCCTGATAAAGTCCGCTAACTTACCATACATTCAATTAGGTCCCAAATTTCCCCTATAATTGGGTCTTTTAAGATATTCGGGTGTGACATAATGATCTAAGAACCTTTCTCATAAGCTTTGAGTTTGAGTAATCATTTCCTAAGGCAAAAGCTTGATTGGCCAAGTCACAGAGTTTTGCATAAAACTCTCCAATGGCCTTTGTTTCTTGCATCCCTAGAGTCTCAAGTTTAGTTGTCAGCATCTGAAGCTTGGATTTTTTCACTGTATTGGTCCCTTCATGAACTATCTCTAGTATTTCCTAGGCACTCTTAGCATTAGTACACTTAGAAATTCTCTTGAATTCTTATGCATCTACCCAACAGAAATAGCATAAAGTGATTTTGAGTTGGCATTAGTAGTCCTTTCTTCTTTAGTGGTCGAGGTTACCTCGGGGTTGGAAGTTTTTATTCCTTCACCTTCAGTGAATGGATGAGTCCATCCAATTAAAACAACTCTTCATAGTCGTTCATCAGTTGACTTAATGAAAGCTTTCATCTTAGCTTTCCGATAAACATAAATTACTCTATCAAGCATAGGGGGACATGAGATTGAAAATCCTTCCATTGTAAGCAAGTATATCAACTAGGATAATCATTATTTTTTGTTAAGTGAGAGGCCCTGATACCAATTGTAGAAACAAGAGGATACTTGCTTTGCAAACTAGAAACTGTGGCTAAAATATTGCTTGGAATTGTGGCCATAGTTTCAACCACGAAATTAAAAATGTGAAAATGTAAAAATGAACACCAAGATTGTTTACGCAGTTTGGCCTCAATCTACGTCTACGAGGTCTTGCCCAGCGCAATGATCAATTATCTTTCTCATGGTACAACCAATGATTTAAGTCCTAGCACTGGTATGACTCTCACCAATTTAGCGACCTCATTAATGTACAAAGACCAGATCACTCTCCCATTAAGTTTCCCCCTCAAAAGCTTAGTTTTGTAGTACAAAAAGCTCTCTTGATTACTTATAGAAACAATGCACACACACATATTCCTCTCTTGAACAAATTTGTGCTCTCTTAAACTTTAGGTCTCTCGGTTGTCTTTAACCTAGACAAAACTTAAGTTTACATCCTACTTAAGTTTTGCTTACATAAGAGTTATAATTTAATCATTTTTCTATAAAGTAATGCTTAAAATCAACAGGATAATAATTCCATAAGAGTCCTGATGTAATTCAAAGTTTTCAACCATAGAAAGTGATTTTACTTGTTTTGTAAGTAACCAATCTTAATCCACAAGAAACCAATATTCAAGCATTCAATTTCAACTCAATTGGTTTTCATGTTTTAGGTTTTAACTCATCCAAATATCTTTAAAATAAATAGTCTAATGCTTTTGTTCTAAAATATGTCAAATATGTCAAATCTAAAAATAGGCAAGTTCGACAATGCACCAATGCCAGAAGTTGTGGCCACTATTTCAGCTATAGAAACAACCACAAAATTTTTCTTGTCACCAAGTGTGTCAACAATCTAATTGTGGTTATTAGAACATATTGATTGCAATTGTGATTTTAATTGTAACTTCAATGACAAAATGTAAATATAAGTCGATTATGTATGCGTAAATATTTTTATACTTTTACTAACTTAAAATGCATGGTTGAGTTAGTATTACGAGTTAACCAGACACCAACTTCGTTGGTTAATGATTTAAAAACTAGGTTTTAAGAAAGTAATGAATATTATTATAATAGTATTTTCGTCTTTTAATATTTTTAGATAACATATGTAAATAAAACAACTAGAACTCACTACTTAAACTAAACCATATGTATAAGGATGAAACTCGGAATTAGCGAAATTTTATATGTAAATCATATACCACTTTACTTACGATTTAATTGATAAATAATTATTTATAAATATATTTTTGTATAAAGTTTTTTCTTTTACCTACATACAAGGGTAGATTTAGAGGCCTTACCTAGAGGTGTTTATGGGCTAGGCCGGGCCCAACCAAAATTTTAGGCTCATTTACTAGAACCAAGCTCAGTTCAACCTGAAAAATGGTTTTAAAATTTTACCCCAAGCCCGGCCCAGATAAAAATACTAAAACCCGAGCCCGACCCACTCGTATTAATTATATATTATTTTTTATATAAATTTTTAAAAAATATATAATCATAAAAATACTAAAATTATTAAAATAAATATTTTCCAATAAATTAAAAATAAATTTAAAAAATATGTATACTTAAATAACATTAAGATAGGTGTAACTTATCAAGCAAATGCTTCTAAAATAGTAACAAAATTAACAATAAAATAAGAGTTATACAATATATAAACAATAACATTAAAATAGTAATAACATAATAGTGAAATGATAGCAAAATAATGAAAAAAATAAGAAAATAACAAAAAAAAGTAAAAAATTAGCAAAAAAAGAGTAAAAAAATAGCATATTTTTGCATATTCGAGTTGGGCCAAGCTTGGGAAAAAATCTTACCTGAGGCCCGACCCGGCCCATAAATAAGTCTAGTTTTGCCTGCCCCAAAAAATAAAAAAAAATTGCACTTTTAGCCACACAAATTATATAAGGGAAAATTTTGTATTGGCCCCTCCAAAAAATGAGAAATATTCTATTTAGTCTCTTCAAAAACGATAAAATCATAAATCAATACATGATAAAATTTATATTTGACCTCTAAAAAATTTTTAATTTAATTTTTGTCCCACTAAAAATGTTTCTGGATTCACTCCTTATCCATACATGTTTTTTCAAAAAAAAAAAACAATTTGATGATTATATTTTATTTTGAAATATAAATATAAAATAATTAAGATAAAATATTAAAAATTAATTTAAAATATCAAGAATTTATATTGACCAATATACATCCATATAAATCAAAATGGAATAAAACAACTGAAATACAAAATAATTTTTTTGGCATCTTTTTTTTTTATGTTTGTTATATGATTCATGTTTTGGTTGTTCCTCTTATTAATATTATCTTCACGGTTCAAACTTGTGTTCTGTATTTTAGAATGTAATGTACATTATTGTTGCACTTAATGTGATAATTGTTATTTGGACCAGATTGGCCGGTCGGATTGAAGATTGGTCAAAGTACCGGTTCAGAGAGAAACATCAAACTAATTGATTTAAGAATCGATACGAACGTGTTAAACCGATAATTAAACCGATTTTTTTATAACTTTTTTTAATGATTAAATAAATCATAAGCCAACACCATACCTAAAACCATCACCGTAAACGCAAGTGATAACAATAAAGTTGTTATCAAACGTATTTGCCGTAACAATAAAACGTATGTGACTGATGACAATACCAAAACCGAAAGCCATGACCACAAACAAGTGATTAGTTTTAGCACGATTTTTTCAACACAAAAAAATAACTATAAAAACACCAAGTGCTCCTTACCTTTTTCATCACAAATACAAAACATAAGCCCTATTAGAGATTCTCCAAAACTCTTAAAAATGGCGGAAACAGGCTTAGAACCTACTGAAGCATCCCATTACAATCGGAAAAACGAATGAAAGCATTCGATGAAACAAAATCAGGAGTGAAAGGGCTCGTTGATTCTAGTTTATCCAAGATCCCAACCATTTTCATCAACTAACAGTACAAGCTCGAGAGAAACAATAACATCGATGACCACAAACCTCGAAGCTGCATCAATGGCTGAATCCCGATCATAGACTTGACTGGCGTCGACGATGACCCAAATTTACGCCACGAAATAGTGAAGAAAGTTGGAGAAACTTGTGAGAAATGGGGTTTCTTTCAAGTTATCAACCAGGGGATTCCGCTGACGACTTTAGATGAAATGATTGATGGAATTCGAAGGTTTCATGAACAGATAAGGAAGCTAAGAAAGAGTTTTATTCTCGAGATAACAGCAGGAAAGTGATTTATAATAGTAACTTCGATCTTTATGTGGCGGAAGCAGCCAATTGGAGGGATACTTGGAGGAGTGCTATGGCACCTTGTCAGCCTCTTCCTCAAGAACTGCCTGCTGTTTGTAGGTAAGTAATAATAAGTACAATGCTATTACCATGTTACAGAGATCTTTGCTACGTAATCATATCTGACGCTAACTCAATCTGTAAAGATATAATGATAGAGTATTCGAATAGAGTGGTGAAATTAGGAGAGACTTTGTTAGAATTGCTCTCGGAAGCTGTGGGGCTGAACCGGAGTTATTTGGAAGATATTGGGTGCGGTGAAGGACTGCTTATGGTTGGCCATTACTATCCGCCATGCCCTGAACCAGACATGACATTGGGCACCGGTAGCCACACCGATTGCGGCTTCTTTACCGTACTTTTACAAGATCAAATGGGCAGACTTCAAGTCCTTCAGCAAAATCAATGGCTTGATGTTAAGTCTATCCATGGAGTTCTTGTTGTAAATTTGGGTGATATGATGCAGACAAAATAACAGTAAATTGAAATATAAATTATTACGACAAAATAACAGTAAATTAAAATATAAAGTAGTAGGGTCGAATTAACAGGACTGATTGTCTAATTTCGCCTTTTCTTGTAACTAGAATCACTGTCATGAATAAATAAAATATTTTTTAAGCTTAGCCTTGGCCTCGTTGTACTCCAATATTGAATCGATCCTTGAAATAGATTTTCCTTTTCAAGCGATAAGTTGGTTATAGCAATCGAGGATCCCTCAAACCGCCAACTCTTCCTTTCGTAGTCGATCTCGGTATCACCTGCAAATTGACCCTTGTCAAATTTTCAACCACGTAGCACGTACCCGTAATTTAGGACTTCGATAGCCTTGTGATCTGAAAAGTCCAACTCGAATTAGCAGCCTCAACTGTGTGGGTTGTTTAAATCCGATCACTATCTCCCTTGATGGAATCCAACTAGCTTGTTCTAATTGAACACGTCAATTTGTTCGGCGGATTTTAAATGCAGGACCGTTGACTCAACTTCTCAATTGTACGCCAAACGGTTCCAACCCAACGCGCGCGATTTTTGAATTGAAATTGAATTAACTTTGAGAGACGAATTTGTACTATCCCATATACCGGAGAGATAGCAAATACCAAATTGAGAGGTTTTCTTTGAGCGGAGTCGTATCTTATGATTGTTTTGTTGAAGTAATTTCTGGGCTAAAGCTAAAAAGGGTTTAGTTAATCATGAAATAAAAATCATTCTTTTAAAAGTGGTTTTGTGAAATTATGGAAGATGGAAAGCGAAACTGCCTTAGAAGGTAATTAAATTAAAAAGATGAAAGTTAAAGAAAAGAAAAAAAAAAAGGGAATGAAACAACAATATAGAAAACTAAAGCGGGAAGGGAAGGAAAAAGTAAGGAATTTTATTAAATGCCAAAGATAAGTGTGTTCAATTGGTTGTAGCTATTATACATATTTTTAGTGCTAAAATTTAGTTAAATTTTTCTTAAATATTATCACTAAATAATTTAAAATTTAAAAATTAAATTTAAACTAGAATTTAAACTAGTTACAAATTTGTAACAATATAAAAAATCCTTCAATCTTTTTCTAGCCATTTTAAAAAAAATCTTCAACCCTTTAATCTTTATCCATTCATTTTTGAATCTTCAATCTTTCAATTAAGCCCTCATCTTTGCTTTTTGTTCCAATTTAGCCCATTTTATAAGAGTTTGAATTCAGCACACTAACTTCATTCCTAATAAGAAAAATATAAATTTAATAGCATTTTATTTGACAATTAGCCAAAAATAAATATATTAAAAATACGAATTTATCTCGCTATCATGTACCTTACCTTTAACCTTAACCTGATAGTTCAGGTATTTTTAGCAGTTTTATTTGTGTTTGACGTTGTGTCCAATATAAGGTTATAAATGAATCAAGCTTGAATGAACAAACCTCTGTTCATGTTTGTTTGTTTATTTTTAAGTTTGTTTGTGTTCAGTTTGTGTTCGTTAAGAATATCAAATTTTGTATTCATGTTCGTTTCTTTAAAATTATGTGTGTTCATGTTTGTTTGTTTAATGTTCACGAACATGTTCATTTAACTTAATTGGACATGTTCACGAACATTAAATGAACATGTTCATGAAAATATAATTGAACATATTCACAAACAATGTTAATGAATAATAAACAAACAAATAAAAAAAGAATACATACACACATATATTATTTTAATATTTTTATAAGAAAATATCATTAATAAATGAACGAGCCAATAAACGAGCTTGTTTGTGAAAATAAAAGAACCAAACACACCTTTTTTCGTATTCGTTTGTTTATTAAAGGAACATAAAAAAATTGTTCATACTCGTTTATTTAGCTTAGTAAACAAACATAAACGAACGTTATATGAATATTTCATGAACAGTTCATCGAACATTCTATTCATTTTTACCACATTAACAATTAATTAATTTTTAAAAATTAAAAATATTAAATATAATATTTTTATAACTTTTTTAAATAATTTTATTGAATTTTTAAAATTTTAAAAGATTAATTCATTGTTGGCGTGGCATTGACGTGTATATTAACTTTTCTATCCATTTTCGAGTGATTTGACAAATAACGTACGTTTATGGGTTAAAAGAGACAAAAAATTAAATAAAAAGTTAGAATGAAAATTTTTTTTGTTATAAAATCGGAAAATCAAATAAGTAATTATGCCAAAATTTTATTATGTTAATGTAAAACACATATCTATATTTGATTCATGCTCAATCTAAGTAATATAGGCTTAAGTTTGTGTTGTTAAAATTATAAAATAAATCAGAAATAAAACTTAATAAACCATGATCTATCATGTCAAATCATCAATAATAAATCAAGAATAAATCAAGAATAAAACTAGATGCGGAAGCATACTTGAATCCATGAGTTCCTTGAAGTTTTTTCGGATCTTGGGGATTTGATCTTCTAAATTAGCACACAAAAAATTCAGAGAACATTTGCTCTCTCTTTCCTAAGAATGAGACATTAGAAAAGATATCTTGTATGTAATTTGGGGGCATAACCCTAATATTTATAACATTGGCATATTAGTTCTAATTCCTAATTAGCCCATCATTAATTAGAATTTGATTAGAACTCAATTATTAGAGTATCTACACATATTTGACCCATACTTTATTTAATAATTAAAGCCCAATAAAATTTTAACCAAATTAAATCACTTTTAATTTGGGCTAACCTATCGTGATAGTAAATAATAACATTTAATTACCCTTATTATATATGTGATGTCCATATTTTCCAACAATCTCCTACTTGGGCCACACATATATATATACTAATTACTCTATAATTACATGCCATTATATAACCTTATGAGCTCAAAAATTTTACTATCATATCCAAAAGGTATTCCGAACAATCTCGTCCATTAATTATACTAACAGAGAACCAAGGCGACTTTCGTTACATATATTGTAACTAAATCCATCCCTAATCACGTATATTAACACAACCAAATAACATAGATCAAGAATAGATGTGTAGCATGAAAATTACATGCAATATGATCTAAACATGTCTATTTCCAACTGGTCCTCCTTAGTGAGATCAAACCTTACCAAAATCAAAGTGTGAATAAACCAAATAAACTTTATTTCTTTAGAAAATAAACTTAATATCCGTAAACTGAAATAATTGAAAATGTGTCTATAACATAAAAGCATTTAAAAGTACAAACTCCCACTAAGACTAAATATCCTTAAATGATATTACACCTATATAAGTAATGTGCTCATGAAAAAACCTTGAGTGTAGTCCCTTAGTAAGCGGATCCACAATTATGGAGTTTGTCTCAATATACTTTATAGACACCTAACACTCTGAACTTTTACTTTAACAACCAAGAACTTTAAGTCCATGTGCTTTGACTTTGATGTGCTCTTATTGTTATTAGAATAAATGACTACCAATTTTGTCACAATTTGCACCCTAGTGACAAAATTTTGCATCAATATTCCATCAAAATTGGAGTTTGTATACTTGATGATCTCTAACTTATCAGACCTCTGATATGTGAGCATGTAATCTTTTGTTCTTTGAAGATACCTCATAACCCTCTTGCCTGCTAACCAATGGTTTATACCAGGGTTGCTTAAATATCTACCTAACATCCCAACAATGTACGTAATGTCCGGAAGCATACATTCTTGAGTATACATTAGACTCCCACTCTTGAGACGTAGGGAATCCTATGCATTTCCTTAATCTCAAAACCATTCTTAGGGTATTGGTCGAGACTTAACTTATTATTGACAGGTAGTATGTCATTAACATATAAAACCAAATATAGAACCTTACTCCCACTAAACTTGTGGTACAATTATCAATAAAAATTCGTCTCTAAACCGAATGAGATAATCATTTGGTAAAATTTGTAATACTATTGACGAGAAGTATGCTTAAACCCTTATATGAAGTTCTTTAATTTGCAAATCATTAACTTTGCATCATTAGACACAAAGTTTTCTAGTTGTATCATATAAATGTATGATCAATATTACCATTGGGAAACCATTAACTTAATATTCATTTGATGCAGCTTAAGGTCAAAATATTCCACTAAAGCCATTATAATACATTCTCTAGTGGACCTTTTTTTAATGACATTTGTTCTTGAGGTTGTTGAGTTTGTTTTTCAAGAACAACTACCTCATCTTGAATAAGGAGTGTTCAACATTGTCTTATTGAGGTTCTGGATTCACTTCTTGATCAATGATAGGTATGAGAACCTGAACATTATCAAAAGTAATAGCAGGAACTAACTTAGAATTCAATTCCTCCTCAAAAGCAATGTCTCTAACTTTATTTCTCCCTCCAAACTCAACATCCTCAAAAAATGTTGCAGTTCTCGTCTCAAAAAATTCTTTATTGTGGGATCATAAAACTCATAGCCCCTAGATCACTCAAAATAACCAATAAAGTAGTTGTTCACTATTTTGGAGACCAATTTCTTTTCATGTGGTCTATAAGGCCTTGCCTAAGCTAGACATCTCTAAATGTGAAAGTGCTTTAGACTAGGTTTTTGGCCTATCTAAAGATCATAAGGTGTTTTTTTTTTTGCAACTGTTTTAATGGGTATTCTATTCAGAATGTAAGTTGTTATCTTTAGAGGCACTGGCCAAATGAGCACTTTTACACTTATCCTGTTTCAATCTTTCTTCCTTTTACACACAATAAGAAATGAGCTCATTTAGAGTCCATTGACAAATGTAACCAATTTTAAATTGGTTTAACTATGCAGGAAGCGATACCAAAACCATAAGAACAAGCATTTCCTCATAAAGTTCGATCTTAAGTGCCTTAAGTCTTGAGGCAACATGAAACATCTCCATTGTAACATCCAAAAATCAAGGGTTAGTAGAATCGGGTTTGTAAATCAAGAAAGAGTGGTCATGCCTTAATTTTTGAAATTTATCTATGCATTTTTAGGAAATAAATGAGATATTGGTTAAACATTAGTGAATTTATCCTTAAGGTCCTAACTTCAATTCCCTTCCCATGCAAATAATTTAATTTTTTGACAAAAACTCCTTATTTTAATGTGTTGGCCATCCAAGCCTAGTTAACCTAGGTATAAATATTAAATTTTCACTATAATCAACCTTTAATCCTCCTCCCCATTGTCCTAGTCATTCCTCTCCTCCTCTCATTCTCTTTGATTTTAATTTTTTTCCTTTCCTCCATTGTTGTTGTTGCCTACATCTAGTTTTACCATATCTTTCTCTCTCTCTTTTTTTTTTCTTTTTGCCACAAGATATGTTAAGATATTCTCCACCATATTGCTTTCATTTTTCCTCATTAAAATCAACCCCAAATCTGAAATCTTGAACTCCAAGATCGATCCCGAACATTGCCAAGAAAGTGTCATTGTCGTTTCTCTCAACTAGCTTGGGTAAGGTCTCTTCTCTCTTCAATTTCTTAATTAATCTTATCCATTAAAAACCTAATTTTCCAGATCTGGAATTTGGGGGAATTTTAAATTACTTAAAAGGTATTTTTCCATATTTTAATAAGATCTCAAACCATTTTAAAATTTAGCCCCAAATTTGGCCACTATGAGTGGTGGTGTGTTATTTCGACATAGTTGTTGGGTAAAGGTTATGAATTGATTAAATGAAGGAATTTAATCATTAATTAGCTACTGATTTTCCAGTATATTATTGAATTAGGTGCTGACCCAAACGTTCCAACTCATCCGTAAAGGCGAAAAACGATTGTACATACGGTCTGCATCTATATAGTATAAGCAATCTAACTAGTTCGGATACAAAAAAAATAGTTATAATTTCAACAATTGGTTTGAACTCATAAGTGGGTGTTTGGGAGCTGGTTTAATGATAAATTTATTGAATTTATATTGAATTTTGTTTTAGGTTTGTTTAAGGAATTATTAAGGAAAATTGGAAGGTTCCTTAGTATACTGCGATAAAGCGAAAAAAATAAGGTGTGGGTCCTATACTCATAAAATTGTTTGAAAATGTTAAATATCATGTTATATATGTAACATCCCGAAATAGGGCCTGGTCGGAACAGTAGTTTCAGGACCACAAATCCGACATCAAAATATTTATTTTATGATTATTATGAGACCTAGAATATGAGATTATGCATGTGTTAAAGTTTCATGAAGAAATTCCTTGAGTAAGGTGTCTAATTGGAAACTAGGGACTAAATTGAATAAATTGCAAAACTTGGATTCTAGAAGAAATTTGTATGAAATTGCTTTAAATTATAAATTAGAAGGTCTTAAAGAGCAATTTGCCCAATTTCCAAGTTTTTGGACAAAAATGGGCTTGCATGGATGAAATTTCAAAGAAAGGACTTAAGGGCATTTTGGTTATTTGGCATTTTAATGAAATAAAATGGGAAAAAAGGCAAAAATCAGCCATTTCTTCTCCATGGCTGTTGAAATTTGAAGAGTCTCTATAGCTAGGGTTTCCAAGCTTTTCAAGCTTAATAGTAAGTGCTCCCAAGCCCCGTTTTTAATGTTATTTATATTTTAAAAATCTCGGTAGCTTGATCTTTCCATTTCTACCCATATTTCATGCTAGGGTTCATGTTTAAAAATTTACCCATGCATTATTTTCTTGTATTTTGGTGGATTATGGAAGGGTATTAAAGTTGAAGGTGTGTTAAACATATTTTCTTAGGTGATTTTCATGAAAAACCCTAAAGGGACCTTTTTACAAAAGTTATTAAATATGTGGTAGAAATGTAAAAATAATGGAAAATATGGGCTGCCATATGAGGGAAAAGTGTTCGGATAGGCTCGGGTAAGATAGGAATTGCATGTGTTCCATTATACGAGCCTAGGGACTAAATCGTAAAAATGTCAAAAGTTAGGGGCAAAATGGTCATTTGGACCGGGGTAGAAATAAAACTTGAAAAGTGTAATGTAGTGAATTAATGATATAATTTTTTTGTTATAGACCCCGAGGAACAAATTCCAGAGGTCGATCGAGGTAAACGCAATATTTTGGAATAACCGAAACACAGCTTCGAAACGAGTACCAGGTAAGTTCGGATAACTCGAAGTAAACCTATAACATGCATAATTGTATGTTTTGTGAACGCATGAAAATGCTTGAATTGCACCTTTAATAATGAATTGATGGATAATGTCTCGGTTGAGGTTGGAAAGGGAATTCGATGGATAAACCATGATTTACATGAGACTTGAGATCCTGCATGTGTTGCAGAAAAGGATTTAGCCTGAACTGGTAATCCGAAGATCTCAAGTATAAAAAGGATCTAGCCTAGACTGGTGGTCCTTGAGTGATCGAGCCTCCCGAAGAATATGTGTGCATTATGGATTTAGCCCGGATGGGTAATCTGATTAGGGTTTAAATTTAGCCTGGACTGGTAATTCAGATTCGAGCTCATTAAGGGTGTTTGTCGTGTAAGGGATTTAGCCTAGACTGGTAATCCCGACATCACCTTATGAGTTTATATTACGGGAGATTTAGCCTGGACTGGTAATCCCGCCATAAGATGTGAGGTTCGCGGGAGTGCATACTGAAACGATCATTCGTATGAATTGACGACGATTGGATAATCGATCGAGATTTTCTAGAAACTCAACGGGACTAAAACGAAGTATATGTACGAATGACATGTTAAATGATGAGCTCATCTAATATATATTACATGATGTTTTGTTATATGACTAACTCATTGATTGAGTACACGTGATAGGGAAACCGTTTTCATATTTGTTGGTTTTATTATCTATTATGGATGTATGCTACATAATCAGTAAGTTTACTTTCCAGTTATACGGGCTTACTAAGCATGTAAATGCTTACCCCTCTCTTTTCCCTGCTTTTCAGAGCTTAAGGACTCATAAGGATTGGAAGACAAATGGAGAGTCAACACACTATCAACTAGACAAGCTTTGATATAAAGACATTTCTATTTTGTCCAATGGCATGTATAGGATTTTTTGAGTATTTTGTTATATATGTCATTTGAATTGCCTAGTGAAGACATGTAAAATTATGTTTATCTTTTTTGTATATGGCCATGGGAATTGGCTCATTTTCAAGTAGGCTATACCCTATGTGATGGCTTAGTTATAATTGGCAATGAGTTATAATAACGAGCCAATCTTAATATGTCAAGCAGACATATAAATCATTAAATGCAAGATAAGAATTAACTTAGCATGTATGAAACCAATGATATGAGGTTCACATGCAATGAGGTTAATCAAAGTTTCATATTTACAAATGGATAATTTGGCCCAAATATGCACTATAGTATTCTATAAGTGTAATTGGATAGTAGAGGGTGACTTAAGGCTTGGAAAATAACCTAACGAGGTCTACATGGGTAGACACACGGGTGTGTGTCTAGGCCGTGTGTGACACACGGGCTACTTTCATGGGTGTATGCTATGGCCGTGTGTCCCTTGCACCTGAAATTTTAAGTCAGCATAGAGCATAGGCTAAGCACACGGGCGTGTGCCTTGGTCATGTCTATTTAACAGAATGGTGAGGTTGAAGTCAGTGTAGCACACGGGCTAAGCCCACGGGCATGTGCATTGGCCGTGTTGCGTACTGGAAAAAGGACACGAGCGTGTTCTACGCCCCATGGGCGTGTTACACTTCAATTAAGGGAAAATTTCCTAAAGTGCCCCAAGTTTATCGAACAATTCCAGTTTTGTTCCGTACTACCCCTAGAAGTGTTTTTAGGCCTCGGAAGCCTGTATAAGAGACAAAGTGCACACGTTTGAAAAGTGTTACATCATGAGCGAAATTCAGTAACCCGATTGAGTAAGTTTGTAAAGGTGAATTATCGGTAACGCCTCGAACCCTATCCTGGCATCGAATACGGGTGAGGGGTGTTACAATATATGATAAATTAACTTGCTGATTGGATTGTCTTAATAGACAAATTATTGATTTTGTGAGTGGCCGAACCAGGTATGTTTTGAGCCTTAAAAGATTGACATGTTGGCAAAATTGCTAGTTTGATAGTATGAATGTTTGATTGAGTTTGTAATTGCATATTTGAGTTATGAGATATGAGAATGTTTAACTGAATGATATAATGTGTTGAGATATTAAGCTTATGTATGTTTTAAACACATGATATATTTGTTATATTGTGTATTGAAAAGGGTGCTATCTGTGCACAATGAAAATCCGTAAAGTATGTGAAATTGAACGTTATTGATTTATACCAACGCAATGGTAATTTGAAAGATTGGAACATTGTTTCCATTTACTTAAAGTATGTGATTATTGAGGACAGGCTGAGGATGTCAAATGAATGTAAAAAGTATTGAGATAAGATTATGTTGAGATTGTGTGACATATTACATATGCATTAGGTTGGGATTTTGTGGTTGACGGAGGAGTTCCGTGGAGTACCGGCGGCATATTAAGTCCGCATTATTCGTAGTCAGTGCACTGCACCTGGAGTACCGAGGGGATTGGCGATTTTATCGCATATTATATGTTATTGGTGATTGTATCGCACTATTTGATATTCGATAGATTTTCTGCATTATTGATTATTCGGTGGTTTTACCACATTGAGCTATGCTCATAATATTTTGGAGTTTGGTAGACGGGTTCTGAGGAACTCATGTGTGTAGCGGATGGTATGGGTAGGAACCTTTTTGCATTGCATCATGTGCACGACATATTCGAATGTTATTGATTTATGCTACGCATTGTATTTTGTTGTATTGAATGGTATAAAAATTAATGATTGTTACTCGAATGAATGATGACCTATGCTTATACACCGTTTGACATCAATTTGATAATGGCTATGTAATGACATGAATTTCCTATAATGGTTCTATTTTCTTTTATTAATGCTAATATGTTTCACTGTATTTGATATTTTTTCTCATTTAAATAATTATTTGACTCACACTGAGCTTTTCATAAGCTCACCTCCAATAGTGTTTAACTTTTCAGGTAAACCTCAAAATTAGGATCGGACTCGGCATTCGGAGAATCAACTTGGACCTCGGATTATTATTATTTAATTAAGTATTATTAAGTCTTTATTGGTTTTGGCTTGTAATTTTTCATTATTTCTGGTCTGTGGCTTGATAACTTTTCTTCTGGGATTTTTGTATGCATGAATTACTCAAGCATAATAACTGGATAATGCATGATATCAGACTTAAGTAAAATTTTACATTGTTCCCTAATTTTCGCTGTGTTGCAAATGAATCGTTTTTGTAAAACAAATTGATAAGGCAACTAAGTTTCCAAAATGACTTGAAAAATGATTTTTCCGCTACATTAGTTTAACATTGAGTTTTTTTTTTTTTAAAGAAGAGCGACAAGCAAACGGTTTTTTCTAAAACAACACTATCAACAATAAAATGAATCCTAAGTATACACAACCTAATGAATGAATGCTTTTAAACTAACTCAAAGTATAACTACGGTTTCACTAAAATGAGTTTATTTAAAGTCTTAAAAAGTAAAGTAAGTTTGCTTAGCCATTTCGGTGGCTAATGTAGCCTTCTCAATCTAGCGATACCAAAACCATAAGAACAAGCATTTCCTCATAAAGTTCGATCTTAAGTGCCTTAATTCTTGAGGCAACATGAAACATCTCCATAATGTACTCCCTCGTGTTTCCTTGACCCTTATACTTCATAGACATCAAAGAATTCAGAAATGATGTCATCTCAACCTAATTGTTTTTAGCAAAATGTTTCTCAATTTCGTTAAGGAAACCTTGGCCTGAGTAATCTTTTCAGATTCTGTGCCTCTAAAGGCTTCTGAAATGTTGTGCTTTATGATCATTAGACTCATGCAATTAGAACGATTCCACCTCTCAAAACCCCTTTTAACATAAGGGGTGCTTTTCGCAGTAAGAGGTGCGGGTGCAATTAGAACGATCCCACCTCTCAAAACCCCTTTTAACATAAGGGGTGCTTTTTGCAGTAAGAGGTGCGGGTTTTTCTTCCCTTAGTGCAATGTCTATGTTCATACAACCAAGCACTATAAGTAAATGCCTTTTCCATTCATTGAAATTAGTCCCATTAAATATAGGTATAGAATTTATATTAGTAGATATTGTGGCAATAGAAGATGAATTAGTTGAATATAGAACAAAAAATAAATAAAAATAAGCTTATATCAATATTCATAAGTAAACAATAAATTCAGGATAATGGCTAACCCCATCTCAAGATACCAAACACAACATTAATATCAAGTCTTTGGACAATAATATTAACAGTAAGTGGTACTCTTATTGCAATAATCAAACATTGACAATAAATTATGTCAAACAATGAATTAACCTTTGGACTAACATATTGCTCACATAAAATACGTTATAATTGTCACACATTTATCACCACATATGTCGTTGAAACTCTGCCAAATATTAACTTACCTTTGGGTCAATTAATAAACACATGAATCACAAAAACATATAATCATCTTGATATTTTAAATAAACTAATTTACACAAAAGATGTCACTTTGGCGACATTTTGTTTCAACTAATCTATTTAAAATATTATACATCCTTATTTAAACCCTGAAGCCAAAATCTGAATTTATTTGTTTCAAAATATTTCTCTTAATTTCATCTTTCAATCAAATTAAAAGCTAATAGTATATATATGTATATATATTTATCCCAAAACAACATATAGCGATGTTGGCAAATATAATAATAGCTGAATAAATAAAAATAACCTTACATAAAACTTTAAATTTAAATCAAAATAATTTGAATAAAGAAAAATCTCATATCAAGGTATCGGACACTCCATTAATATTTCATATTTGGACAAAATATTAACTTGTAAGTGGTATCTTGGTGTAGTAATCAAACATTGACAATAAGAACATGTTGAACCATAAATCTTTCTTTGGGCAAATTTATTGTTCACATGTAAAAACGAATAATTGTCACATGTTTATTACCATAGTTGCACATGTAATATTATTAACCTTCATTTGGGCTGATCAATATTAACATAACTTAAGTTACATGCACAAAACCTTTTATACTTTAAAACAAAATAATTTATACAAAAAAATCACTTTAATGGCTTATTGCTTCAATTAAGTTATTTTAATATATATATATATATAAACATACCAATATTCAAATTTAAAATTTACCCAATAGTCAAATGTCAAGACTATTATTTTTATTGCTTTATAGACTCCGAAATAACCCAAAACAAAGTTGTCTTAATAATGCAATAAAAAATTGAAAACCTTATTAATCTTTGACTGGTTTTTTTTTGTTCCAAAATCATATATATTAAAACCAAACAGAAATAATGTAGTGGTTCAAAGCCAAATAATTAACAAGCACGTGTACTCATAATTTTGGCATGGACAAAAACACTAAAGCAATTCACGCATATATATGTATTCATAATCAAATAGAAAAACTTACCTTGAATTTATCATGTAAATCCAAAGTTGTATTTATAATTAAATAGATATTCATATGAATACTAGAAAAATATTTTCAAGCCAATAAGTCTCAAAAACAAAATCATAATAGTTGGCACATCCCATAGTTCATATTGTAGACCATATCAACATAATTTAACTAAATATTTGGAACCATAAGATGCCAAAACCTAATATTATAGAACCAAACTTAAAACCAAATTATTTAAATATGTATATAGTTGACATGAATTTGCACCAAAGCACCCATAAAATTGAATATATAACCATAGTAAAATAATAATAATAATAATAATAATAATAATAATAATAATAATAATAATAATAATAATAATAATAATAATAATAATAATAACAACAACAACAACAACAACAACTTCAACTATATCCATCAAAACTTAATTTCACCAATTAAATTATAAAAGAAATCTTATTGAAAAATGGTTATAAACATATATTCACACAAACTATAATAATGCATTAATCCTCAAAATCATTGATATGCATATAATATATATACACACAATTATAATAATAGAAAAATAATACTGGCTTGCCTTACATATTTCATTTAAACTTAAATTTATATTCATGACTAAAGACATTATCATAAAACTTCTTTATATGCACAAATATTTAAAAAAAATCCATAGCCACCAAATATAAAAAGAATCACAAATTGTATAAAAACCTTCATATACGCAACTACTTATGAAAATTCATAGCCACCATATAACAATATAACAAAACCCAAATCTATTATTCCTAATACTCAAAACATAGATTTCAAAGATATTACCATAGATAATCAAAAAAAAAAAATGATTCTAATAGTTGAAACATGTTATGCAATTGAAGAATAACAGTTAGACCAACTTTCATTAAATAAAAAATGCACAGATTCTTAGTTTTGGAAATTCTAGAACAAGAAGTTCACTTAATTCCTCATTATCGATTAACAATGAAAGAAGATTGAAGCATAATTGAATCTAGAGAATCAATAAATAATAACTGAAGCTAAATGAATACTCAAAATATACATGCTTGCGATTTCTTTATAATATGTAATAATCGACTAAAGAAAAAACAACAGTCTGCATTCAGTGCACTTCAAAACCAAATCTGATTCTCATTTGTTTTATTATAAAGAATATATAACACAAGCAAAGCTTATATATATATATATATATGCATATCGCATTAAAAAAAAAACACCAAAGTAATACTGCTGAAACATTAATAATATATTCATATTTTAAATTCAATTGTCAAGCTTCAATTCCATTAAAACTTACCTTGATTCCTTCAAGATTTAAAACTTTTTTTAACAAATTTTCCCTTTAAAACCAACACCTATATAGTTTAGGTTTTCTGACCGAAAGTGAAAAGCCATGATAAATTCATATCAATCTAAAAATTCAACATTGAATGAAAATAAAATTAAAAATAACCCTAAAAAGATTGAATCATAATTAATCAAAACCTAAAAAAAAAATTATCTAGAATTTCAAAGATTCAACATTTTATATAATTGAAATATCATATCTATAAAATCTGAAAAACGAATCAATCCAAAATAATAAAAGATCAATTCATTCTCAATGATTCAACATGACGAGGCTCGGATACCACTTGTTAGAATTATAAAATAAACCAGAAATAAAACTTAGTAAACTAGGATCTGTCATGTCAAATCATCAAGAATAAAACTAGGTGCGGAAGCGTACTTGAATCCATGAGTTCCTTGAAGATTTTCTAGATCTTGAGGATTTGATCTTCTAAATTAGCACACAAGAAATTTAGAGAATATTTGCTTTTTCTTTCCTAAGGTGGGATATTAGAAAAGATATCTTGTATGTAATTTAGGAATCATAACCCTAATATTTATAACATTGTCATATTAGTTCTAATTCCTAATTAGCCCATTATTAATTAAAATTTGATTAGAGCTCAATTACTAGAGTATCTACACATATTTGACCCATACTTTATTTAATAATTAAAGCCCAATAAAACTTTAACCAAATTAAATCACTTTTAATTTGGGCTAACCTATCATGATAGTAAATAATAACATATAATTACCCTTATTATATATGTGATGTCCATATTTCCCAACATGTTTATATCAATATAAACCTTTTTTTTATGTTGTACTGTAACACCCCAAATTTCTGTAATTTCAGCTTTTGTGAAATTGTAGCATAGGAAAATATCTGAATATGTTTTTGCATGAATTTGCATAATATCTGTCTACTTTTGTGTTTAAGTGCTTTGGGGGTGTGTTAGGGAAGTCCCAAGTTCAAGTCTCAACTTGGGCAAAATTTTGATTTTTTATTTAAATAAAGCCTGGCTTTTGGTTAATGGGCTTATAAGAATTTATTGGTAAAAGCTTAACAGAATGGGTCTACTGGTCCAGTGGTTAAGTGGCAAGGGTTTATGCTAGAGGTCCTGTGTTCGAATTCTAACTTGGGAATTATTTTTGCCACTAAGGCCGTGATGGAATTGGAGGTGAACTAAAACACTGAAGTGGTAGGGTTTATCAGATTTTTCTGAGTAGTTTCCACAAAAGAACTCTCTCTGCCGAAATTCTCTACTATTTTTCCCCTCTCCACGTTCTTTTTCTATTCTTTTTGCCGAAATTTCCCTTGCATTCCTCTCATTCGTTTTGATTTCGTAGTAACGGGCTTCTGCGATTCATTGATGTTCTCTTCATTTGTAAGTTTCTGCTTGTCGTTCGTAACCATCGTTTTGATAAAGAGATTAAGGGGGAATTTTCTTTGGGTGTTTAGGTACTGATCAAGGGGCAGTTCTTCATTCCTGAATAGTGAATTAAGCGCGTAGTATTCGCTGGTTTTTGCTTGAGGTAAGAAATTTAACAATTTCGGGGTGGAATACCTCGTTTAGTTTCAATTAAAAATTGTTTAAGTGACCGAAATAGGTCTTGACATTGTCGAATATAGGTTTTGGAGTGCTCAGGATTGCGTTAGGCTTCAATCGAAACTAGGTGTGTACTCCAATTGATCTGAAATTGCGTTTCGATAAAAGCTGAAAACGCTACTGTCGACGCCACACGGGCGTGTGGAGAGACACGGCCGTGTGGTCGATGAAGTAGGCTGTACGTGCGCCACACGAGCATGACGAACATGAGCGTGTGAGGCTGGTGAGGCTGTGTGCGAGGCACGGGCTTGACCAATTGGGCCATTTGGGCCATACGGGTGAACCACATGAGCGTGTAAGATCTTAGGCCAGGCCGTGTGATCCACATGGGCAAGGCCAATCTGGGCCGTGTGAGTGATAAACCCTAATATATACATATTTTTATCCCATGCTTGGCATATTTATGGATGATTTATCATTAGTTTTATTGAATTTGATGCTTTTAATTCTTTAATTTCATGTTTTATACTAGGAGAGCATAGGAAAGTGGAAAGAGCAAGAAACGAGCCAAAAACGGACAAAATAGGCTAATTTCAGTGTTCCACACGGCCGAGGCACTTCCACACGGGTAATCCGCACTCCCGTGTAAGACACACAAGCTGGCCACACGTCTGTATGTCATGGCCGTGTCAACATTAAACCACGTCAGAATTGCACACGGCCTGAGCACCTTCACACGGGCGTGGTACACGGCCGTGTCCCTGTCGAGCCCAAGTCTAATTCTATTTGAAAAAGGATAATTTTGGGCTATTTTGGGCATTCCAAAGTCTATATAAACACCCTAGAAGAGGCTCAAAGGGGGAACGAAGAATATAAGGCAGAGAATACTTGACGACAGCCATCAGAATCAGCTCGTAAGCATGATCTACTTTAAGACTAAAGATCTCCATTCAATTTCTTTAGAAGTTCTTTGGGTTTCTTTATGTTTTGTTGTTTTTCCAATTTTGAGATGTTTTCCCCCATCGTTATGAACTAAACTCCCTAAATACCTAAGGGAGATGAAACCTAAGACAGATCTTATTACTATTTGAATTATATGATAAATACTTGTTCTTATTCTTAATTATGTGTTCTTAATTCTTGCTTTAATATTTCAGGATATTAATTCAAGCCTGATGTTCTTATTCAGTAGAGCAAAAGTCCCTGTTTACGAGTAGATCTAGAATAATTAAGCGGAGTTGAATGCAATCTTAGACATAGGACGATATAAATCTGCTGGATTAGAGTCAAATCTAATAAGGGAATCCATAGATCGAGTTAATGCGACAATAGGGGTTTTAATTAGAAAGAGATTTCAATTAATTAACCTAGAGTCAATTGTTTTTAGTCTCGAGAGAGATATTAACATAAATCAGGGATTTCTACGAATTAAGTCAAGTGAATAAATCGTCTAATTCAGAAGTAATAAGTGAAGTCTAGGTGGATTCTTCCTTGGGTATTGTCTTCTCCATCAGTTTTCCAACAGTATTTTTCAACTTTTACCTCTGTCGTATTCTTAGTTAATTAAATAGTTAATCTTAGTTTAAAAACACTCCTTTAATTCTTAGGCTAGATAATAAAAATATAGTAATTACTAGTACTTTTAGTCTTTGTGGATACTATATTTCTGGTCTCACCACAACTATACTACTGTTCGATAGGTGCGTTTGCCTTAGTCGAATTTTTAGTTAGTTTAGCGACCATCAAGTTTTTGGCGCCGTTTCCGGGGACTAAGATATTAGGAACACTTAATTTTTATTACTTTAGCCATTTTTTTTATTTTTATTGCAATTTATTTTTATTTTTAATTACTAATTTTTTTTGTTTGCTTTTGGCAGGTTCTTATAGTTTATGACTAGAAGAAACTCGACAGGAACTCTACTTTTTTACAGAGAAATTGAAAGCACAGCTCACAGAAATTGTAGAGAAGTAAGGCAGAGTCTACAGTATATAGAGGAAGAGCAAGAGGACGATACCAATACTATCGAGGAGATGGCTGAAAATCAGAATAATCCGCTACCTCCTGTGGTTGCCACAAATCCAGTAAATCAAAATCCTGCTCCTCGTACTATTGACGATAATGCTAAGCCTAATTTAGTAGGGGCTAAATTGAGTATTGTTAGACCTGCAATTGCTGCAAATAATTTTGATCTGAAACCTAACACTATACAAATGATTCAACAGTTTGTTCAGTTTGATGGTTTGCAGGATGAAGACCCAAATACTCATTTGGCCAACTTTTTAGAGTTCTGTGATACTTTCAAAATAAATGGCATTTTTGATGATGCCATTCGTCTTCGGTTATTTCCCTTTTCATTAAGGAACAAAGCTAAACAATGGTTGAACTCGTTACCATGAGGTTCCATCACTACTTGGGAACAAATGACCGAAAATTTTTTACTAAAATATTTTTTGCCGGCTAGAACGACAAAGTTGAGGAATGATATCTCTTCTTTTGTGCAGATAGATTTAGAAACTCTTTACGATGCATGAGAGAGGTACAAGGACTTATTGAGAAGGTGTCCTCACCATGGGCTACCTTTATGGCTACAGGTTTAAACTTTTTAAAACGGTTTGAACCCCTCAACTAGACAGTTAATTGATGCAACCACTGGTGGAACCCTTAATAACAAAACACCTGAGAAAGCTTATGATTTTATTGAAGAAATGTCACTGAATAACTATCAGCGGCAAGTCATGAGGACAAAGCCTAATAAAGTAGCCGGTGTTTTCAACCTCGACACGGTCACTATGCTATCTAACCAGGTAGAGCTATTGAATAAAAAATTGATGGTTTGTATGATTCTACTCAGGTAAATCCAGTGATGAGGTGTGATTCAAATAGAGGAGGGATGCACAACACAGACTATCCATCCTTCAACTCCAGCACCGAGGGAGAACAAATCCACTATATGGGTAACAATTCCAGCACCGAGGGAGAACAAATCCACTATATGGGTAACAATTCTAGACCTCAGAATAACCCTTATAATAACATTTACAATGCAGGTTGGAGGAACCATCCCAATTTTTCGTGGGGTGGTCAAGGGAATCAAAGGCCACAACACCCTACAAGTTTTCAACAACCACCTTACCAACAGGAGAAAAAGCTGAACCTTGAGGAGATGCTTACAAAATTTATCTCGGTGTCAGAGACTCATTTTTAGAATACCGAGACATCACTTAAAAATTAGCAAGCATTGATTCAAGGGCTCGAAACTCAAATAGGTCAACTGGCTAATTTGATCTCTGAACGACCGCAAGGTGGCTTGCCCGGTAATATAGAAACTAACCCAAGGGAGCAACTCCATGTCATCATTGTGCGCGACGAAGAAGGGCTAGCTGAACCTAAATTTGAACCCAGGCAAGAAGTTGATATAAGCAATGGTAAGGTCGAGGTGAGTCATGGTACACAAAAGCCAGTAAGTATAAAATATAGACCTCGTGTCCCATACCTCAATGCAACAAGAAAAGACCACACAGACGAACAATTCGGTAAATTTCTTAAACTACCAAAAAAATTACATATTAACTTACCGTTTATAGAAGCTCTTTCGCAGATGCCAAACGCAGTTAAATTTTTAAAGGAGCTTTTAGCAAACAAACGGAAGTTAGATGAGTCAATGCATGTGGAGTTAAATGCAGTTTGCTCAGCTATTTTGTAAAACAAGCTACCCAACAAATTGAAAGATCCAGGGAGTTTTACGATCTCTAGTCTAATTGGTAGTTTGAATGTTAATAATGCTGTAGCTGATTTAGAGGCAAGTATTAATGTCATGCCCTACAAGATGTTTAAGCAGCTAGGACTAGGAAAACCCAAACAAACTAGGATGAGCATACAATTAGCTGATAAATTATTAGATTTCCTAGGGGTATCGTTAAAGATGTGCTTGTTAAAATTGATAAATTCATATTCCCAGTCGATTTCGTTGTCTTAGACATGGATGAGGACAGTAACATACCTTTAATTCTAGGCAGACCCTTTTTAGCAACTGTTAGATCTATCATTGATGTTGGAATAGGTGAACTCACACTTCGTGTAGGAGATGAAACAATTATTCTCCAAGCTCGTGATTCTGATAAAATGTCTAGTGATAGAGATGATATTACAAGTCATTTTGATGTGATTAACATTACAACTCAACTCTCTGTATAGGAAATTCCTAACAAAGACGTGATGGAGCCACAGTCAAACTCATTCAATACCAACAGGATGTCTCTTAAAGAACGAAGATTACAGATTGAGGAACTAGATGAATGACTGACACAAGTTAAGGAAAAACTGAGAGTACAAAAGGAACCAAAGCGAATCCATGACGAGCCTACATATGAAACGAATCAAGTTAAGGTTGGGGACAAGGTACTGTTGGATGATGTAGACCCTCGTATTACCAATTCTAAGCCTAATGGAGGAATTCCCTTCACGATACTAAATGTCTTCTCATAAGGTACAGTTGAGGTAACACATACTGATTTCAACACTTTCAAGGTAAATAGTACTCGACTCAAACCTTATTCTGATAAAATTGATAGTAGGAAAGGGGAGTTTCGACTCTGTAAACCACTATAACCATGTAAATATGAGGTGAGTCAAACTTAGACTCTAAATAAGCGCTTCTCGGTAGGCAACCCGAGCACTAACACCACTAAATAGCTTAGTTTATCTAATTTTCATGTTTTAAGTGCAGGTTTACACCCACATGGCCTAGACACACGGACATGTGGAAACAAGGCTGAAATTTCCCAAAAAATCGACATGCACACGGCCTGCAATAAATCCACACGGCCGTGGGAAGCACACAGCCGAGACACACGGGCGTGTCCTAGGCCGTGTGAAACCTGGAGCTTAATTTTTCAAATTTTAACAAGTCAGAGAGTTACATAGGTAAGGCCCACGGCCGTGTGCGAGACATGACCGATCCACATGGGCATGTGGTAGGTTGGAGAAGCGAAAAACATAAAACACAACCGTACGACACGGTCATGTGAACCACATGGCTGGGACACACGGGTGTGTCTAAGGCCATGTGACGAATGGGCATTAAATTTTCATGATGAACACGGGCTAAACTCAAGCCACACGGTCATGGGACACGGCCGTGTAGCCCAACACGGGGCCGTTACACGACCATATCCCCTTTTAAAATCTCCAAACCTATTTTTATTTTCAATTTTGTCTTCTTCTTCAAAACCTCTGCTCCTTAGCCGCTGACCCCATCCCTGTCCCCTACTCTGACCATTGTCCGACCACCGTCAAAAGCATTCGTTTTCCCCTCCCTTCCTCCTCTCCCCTTTCCCTCATCGGCTGAATCACTCAAGCTCCTACCCCATTTCCTCTTCCACCATCATTCTCCCACACATACACAAGCACCAACCAATATCCCTCTCCTCTCGTCACACACTTCCATCAACCGCAACTACGGCCGCCGCACCCACCATCCAGGCAAGACCTGTACTAGCCGTTGCCGTTTGTAACTCCGCCCGTCCACCTTCGATCCTTGTTTCCCATTTTTAGTTTATTTTCTTTATTATTATTATTCATTATTAATTAGTGATTATTTTTATTATTTCTTTTATTGTTTCTATTGGATTCTCTGTTCTTGATTCATAAATCTTTTCACTATTAATTTTACTTAAGTGCTAATTTGCTTAGTTTTAATACAAGTCTGGATAGTATTTTAGTTATTTGGGTTCTTTGATTTATTTGTTTGTGTCTTCCTTTATTTTAGATATATATTCCTATTAGTTTTTATTATTATCCTTTGATAGCATTCTATTTACTTAGTTTAATCGATTGAGATGAATTTTGATGATTATTTTGTATTCGTCTGCCTATTGTGATGATTCATCCAAAATTGTGTGATTCCTTTCTTACAGGTTCTCTATGACGAACACACGAGGCAAGTCCAAAGTTACTGTTCCCGCTTCGAAAAAGAGGAAGGAGCCTGGTGCGACCACTTCAAGCGCCTCTGCTGAAGTGCGCCATCCTCTTCTATGCTTGTCGTCAAACCTGCAAGACGACTTATTCCAGCACCTCTGCGTATGACCATTGGCAGTGGACCGCTGTATTGATTGGGCTACTTTAGAGTAGGTCCACCTCAGCAACCTCGTTCGAGCCCATATTACCACAACTCCATGGGATTGTTTTTTTCAGATCGTCGAGCCTACTTACATGGAGTTGACCCTAGAGTTTTGCACCACATTCCATCTTCAGTACGTGATGTCCACCCACGACAAGGCTGGCACTATTACATTTCAACTTGGTGGCCTCGTACGATACATGAGTATACCGTAGTTTGGAGCTACTTTGGGCTTATACACAGAGGAGTTTATGGCCTCTAAGGACTTTCTCCACCTCCACTATCATATTCACTACTCGCCCTCCTGCTGTTGGACGGATCTTAAGGTGAGTCAGATTCCCTAAGATGTGAGTCGCTCCAAGGCGACTTCTCTCCCTCCAGTACTATGATATATCCATGCCATCTTGGCTCACACCTTGACTGGGAGGCGAAAGAGTATAAGAGTCGTGAGCACTACTGGCGCCTATTTTTTATGGAGCATGGCCACCGGTCATGTCTTCGACTTGGCTTATTCCATCGCTCTTGCTTCAGACACCAAATAGACCATCATAAGAAGGGTCCCATTTGTTTAGGTTCCTATGTCACTCTCCTAGCTCGCCATTTCGGTCTCTTCGACATACCGGAGATGTCATCCACACTTACCCTTGTTGGCCAGATATCCCCTCAAGGCATCTCGAGATGATTCACATGAGGATGATAGAGCGACGCCGTGGAGTGGATCCTTCTCAGTATCGATTATTCCAGTCTGACGCTCATAATGAGCCTGAGGACATTACTGATGATATTCCTCCCCATCACGAGGACCCACCTTCTCAGCCACCTCCGAGTCATAGACCTGTTCAGTCTGCTGCCACCTTGGCAGACCTCTCCGAGCGGTTCACACGCTTTGAGCAGTATTGCATTCAGTAGTTCAACAGCTCCACTCAGTGATTAGACAGTATGGAGGCGACCCTACAGCAAATCTGCCAGCATTTCCACATTTCGCCTCCAGCACCCCTACCTCGCGATGCATTTGATGATGAGGACCTTTGAGTCCACTTATGTTATTTTGATTTTATTTTTATTTTTATTATGTTTCTTTTAAAGACTCATTTTTTTTTTTATTTTGAACTAATTTTATCTTTATGGCTTTTATCGAGTAACCCTCTAATCTTCTTCAACAACTGTGTTTCATTTTCTTTAGTTGCTCAGAATCATGCACTAAAATTCACTTTGCCTACATCTTAGCTCTTCACTATTCTGGGATTTTTCATCCAATTTTCAGGGAAGTTTCAATTTTTTCTCTCTCTTATGATATCCTGTTTATATTGTTATTATCTATCTTTGTACATTGAGGACAATGTACATCTTAAGTGTGGGGAAGTTAATCGTATTATTATTTGAAAATCCCTAAATTATATCTTGTCATCAAATAATTTTCTCATATTACTATTAGAGTGAATTTTGATTGATTTATGATTTTTATTGATATGTTTTGGATTAAATCATAGGCAATTGTGCATTGATTGTTTAAACTTTAAAACATTAGAGAATCAACCATGATAAGTGACTTTTGAGAATTAAAATTGCTAGGTTGTTTCCCTGAATTGAGGTATTATCTTGAAATTTTAAGTTTACAGGATTGATATCAAAAACCCATAATTTTTGTGAGATTTAGAGCCTTTAGAGCATGCATTTTTTTTGCTCACTTTTATTGATAGTTATGAGTGAGTCAATACTGATTTGTTATTCTAGAACTTGCATTGATTATACATGTCGAGACCATACCTTTGATTTGATATACTGAGATGATAAAGACACTTAGGTTTTAATCCATTCACTCCAAAAAAAGCCTATCCACATAATTAACCCTTAGTGAACCCCTTTAAGCTTTAAACACCATTTCTTGATATTTTCCCATTAAATTTTGACCCACAACTTAACCCTTTTTGATTCGTTAAGAGTTTCTCCCTTTTTATTAACTATCTTTTTATCGAGATTTGATTTGATAAGTTACCTAACTATTTTTGTCAATTTCAGTTGCTGAATTATTTCTTATTATATACTTTCTATACTTGTTCTTATTCTTAAAAAAATGTATATTTATATACTCATGTAATTACATATTGTTATCCTTTTGTAATAAGCTTGGACAAGTTTAAGTTATTATTTTGAGAAAAAGCTCACTTTATTAGTTTTTGGATAGTTTTAATTTTGGCACTTGTTTGTAATTCAGTAATTAGCTTATTTTTCTAAGGTTGGTAATTTATTAAATTGATCTCGATTTTGACTCTCTTTTTCAGCCTTTATCCACACCTTTAACCTAAGCCTCATTACAACCCTGCTAAAGACCTTTTGATTTGTGTATCATCTCATTTATAGTGGTGGAGATTTGATTTTCATGCAAGCCTATGGTAATAACTTTTCATGTTTGACTAATGAGTGCTTAATTGTTAAACCTTAAGTGAGGATGTCAACTCTTGTCGATTTGGAATTAAAGGTAATTATTTAGATAAAGGGAAATACCTATGATTTTATGATTAAAATGCTCAACTTGGATTGTTTAAAACTTTGATGTTCTTTTAGTTGAATTCTCAATGTATGATTACTTGTGAATTACTTCGGAACATTATTAATGAGAATTATAAGCTAAGAAGAATTTATTTTAATTATGAGTTGTGGATTTTGCTTAAGGACAAGCAAATGCTTAAGTGTGGGGGTATTTGATAAACCCTAATATATACATATTTTTATCCCATGCTTGGCATATTTATTGATGATTTATCATTAGTTTTATTGAATTCAATGCTCTTAATTCTTTAATTTCATGTTTTATACTAAGGAGAGCATAGGAAAGTGAAAAGAGTAAGAAACGAGCCAAAAACGAACAAAATAGGCTGAATTCAGTGTTCCACATGGCCTAGGCACTTCCACACGGGTAATCCACACTCCCGTGTTAGACACACGGGCTGGCCACATGCCCGTGTGTCATGGCCGTGTCGACATTAAACCACGTCAGAATTACACACAGCCCGAGCACCTTCACACGGGCATGGCACACGGTCGTGTCCCTGTCGAGTCCAAGTCTAATTCTATTCGGAAAAGGATAATTTAGGGCTATTTTGGGCATTTCAAAATCTATATAAACATCCTAGAAGAGGCTTAAAGGGGGGACAGAGAGTATAAGGTAGAAAATACTCGATGACAGCCATCGAAATCAGCTCGGAAGTAGGATCTACTTCAAGACTAAAGATTTCCATTCAATTTCTTTAGAAGTTCTTTGGGTTTCTTTATGTTTTGTTGTTTTCCCAATTTTGAGATGTTTTCCCCCATCGTTATAAACTAAACTCCCTAAATACCTAAGGAAAATGAAACCTAAGACAGATCTTATTACTATTTAAATTATATGATAAATACTTGTTCTTATTCTTAATTATGTGTTCTTAATTATTGCTTTAATATTTCAGGATATTAATTCAAGCCTGATGTGCTTATTCAGTGGAGCAAAAGTCCCTGTTTACGAGTAGATATAGCATAATTAACCGGAGTTGAATAAAACCAAGGTGAAAACCCGAAAAGGGCGTCTTGATTAACACAAAAGATTAGGATGAAAACTCGAAAGGGCGTTCTAATGAAGCAAGCACTGGCTTAAAAAGCAAGGCGTTTTGAACGGTGGGTCAAATAGCGAGACTACAGAATTTGAAGCATTTCTAAAAGCTCGAAATCTTCTACACAAGAAGCCATGCTTGAAAAGATTCTTGATTAAGGAACGTGGAAGAGTTCATGTGTTGAATATCTAGAGCATTTGTATCCGTTGAATGCGATCCCTTTTCTGTTTATGACATTTTTACTATCATTGGTTAACTTTCTTTGTTTGCTACATTTAAAACAAATAAATGTGAGGTATTCCTTTTGTCCCTACCTAACCATTTTCATGCATCTCATTATGTGGTTTATTTATATGATAAATAGTGAAATGACATACTCTAAACAAAAGAAATGTTAAGCATTGCCCGGATAAGAATTTGATAAGTACAAGAGCCTCAACACAAGGACAAAATTCAACCAGGGGAAAAAGAGCGATATCTAAGAAACGCAGATTCTTCGTGAAGCTTGAGGACGGGTACAAGGCCTGAAGAAAAAGTCAAGAGTCAAAGCAATGAGCGCAGATCATCAAAAATCATGACGGAAAGGGACATATGACAAACAAGCCCAAGGCGCATAGCATGATCATGTAGGCATAAAGGCATTTAAGACCAACATGTGCATATCATGATAACATCATGCTTGACATATACAGGTACTCTAGCAGAGCAAGAAATTTTGAATGATAGTACATATTGGATCAAGGAAAAGACACTCGAGTTCCACCAGATGATTTGTTTTGGTATTCTGATATTTTTATTTCTGTTTTTAAAAAATCAACTCATATTGCGAGAGTTGAGTTGAACCTCAGGATACGCTGAGGTATTTTCAATTTTTGTTTCAAAAAAATCAACTTATATTGCGAGAGGTGAGTTGAGCCTCAAGTCACGCTGAGGTAATTTTAATTTCTGTTCATCAAAAAAATCAACTTATATTGTGAGAGGTGAGTTGAGCCTCGGGGCACGTTGAGCTATTTTCAATTGTTGTTTCTTCCAAAAAATCAACTCATATTGCGAGAGGTGAGTTGAGACTCGGCTCACATGCTGAGGTATTTTCAATTTCTATTTTTTCAATTTATATTTTTCAAAAATCAACTCATATTGTGAGAAGTGAGTTGAGCCTTGGGTCACATGTCGAGGTATTTTCAATATCTGCCATTCAAATTAAGTTTAAAAAAAAAAGAAACTCATATTGCGAGAAGTGAGTTGAGCCTTGGCTCACACGCTGAGGTATTTTCAATTTCTGTTTTCAATTTATATTTTTCAAAAATCAACTCATATTGCGAGAGGTGAGTTGAGCCTCGGGTTACATGTCGAGGTATTTTCAAAATTTATTTTTCAAATTCAGTTTCAAAAAACCAACTCAATTTGCGAGAGGTGAGTTGAACCTTGGCTTATGTGCTGAGCTATTTTCAATTTCTGTTTTTAATATCTGTTTAAAGAGTCAATTCATATTGCGAGAAATGAGTTGAGCTCAAGATCACAGGCCGAGTAAAGAATAAAGATTGAGCCGATGGAAGACACTGATTTGGCCTCCCCGGTTGCAAAGTGAAGCAGGTCAAAGTTGCAAGTCTTGTCTCCCTGAAGTTACAGTGGAGCTGATCGAGGAAATCAGATCTTGCCTTTCTAAAGTTGCAGAAGAGAAGACCACAAACCTCATTTGACTGAAGCAATAGAAGAGCAGATTGAAGCTGTAGATCTTATCTTTCTGAAGTTACAGTGAAACAGATTGAAGCCACAAATTTCATATCCTCGAATTCACATTGGAGTAGATTGAAGCTACGAGGCATATGTCAGGAGATTCAGTGGATTGAACCAAATCTACAAGATGCGGTGGGCTGGAAAGAGACTACCTGAGCAAGAAGAGCATCAAAGCAAGTCAAGACTCGGCGAGACTGGGCAAAATTGGCCTTTCTTTGTGCCTTTGCTCTATTCCCGTTACACGACAATGAGCAAAGTGGGGCAGCTGTTATAGGCCAATTTTGGGCCGTTTATAAATTACTCGGGCCCAAATACTCTATAACATAAACCCACTAACCCACTAAACCCATTTACATTAAACCCATTCACAACTAAAGACCCACTAGCCCACTAAACTAACAGCCCAACACCTAAACAAACCCACTTACAAACCTAACCTTAGCCTCCCCACTTGCCTTCTGCCGACTCAGCCTCTGCCAACACCATCCCCTAGCGCCACCTGCCCCATGGTCACCTCCACCGGCCATCAACCCACCTGCAAGGTCAAGTAGACACACAACAATAAGAAACATATCGTGTAAAAATAGGGTATAAAAAGCCATGAAAATAAATGTAGAGGGATTCAACAGTTCAAAAACAAAAATAAGAAAAACATTCGATTTCAGAGTAAAAAAATAGCAATTCAATCAATATTCAAATACAAGAACATCATAAAATCAAGCCGAATATATCAGAGATTGAAGAATCAGAAGGGCGAAAAACCTAAGGTAATTTTTTTATTTTAGATACTGTTTCGGGCTCGTTTTTACACATAAATATTAAAAGAACATTACAAATATATAACAAAAATTATAATAAAAAAATAAAAAATTTTAAGTTTTACCTTTTCACGGTGGCAGCGCCAGCGACGACGGTCTGGCTGGTCGGATTTGGATCGCCTATGGCCTAAAATCGCTGCTCCTCATCTCTCTTTTTTTTTTTTTTTTTTCTGGTTTTGACACAAATGATTTTTTTCTGATTTTAGAACTATTTATAGCACTAAAAAACGGTGCCGTTTTGGCATTAAAACCCAGGGCACAAAACGACGCCGTTTTGCCTTGGGTCGGACCAATCCGACCCGACCCTCCAAGATTTGTGTATTTTTGTTCGGAGGGGCAAATTGCACTTTTAACCCCTCCGCTTTTTTTTATTAATTTACAATCAAGTTTTAATTTACTTTAATTTGGCCCTGAAAGTTGTTGTGTGATTCGATTTAGTCCCTTTGCTGTTGTGCGTTTTAAAATAGTTCAGAAAATTGCATTTTTGGTCCCCTTATGTTTCTCGCGTGTTCTAATGGGTCCCTATCTTTCGTTTTTATTAAAAAAATTTATTCCGTTTTTATTTTGCTTCCAATTTAATCCTTGATATCATTTTATTATTTTGTTTCGTTATTCTGTTTTCTTTTTCTATTATTTTATTATTTAGTGCCATTGTTATATCATATATATTATTTACATTATCTTATCATTACTACTATTATACTTATTATTCTATTATTATATATAATTACTATCTATCCTCAATTTTACTATAATATTATTACTATTGTATATTATTATGTTCATTATTATTACTAAATCTATTGTTTACTAAGTATTTTGCTATTCTTAGTGTCTGTGTTATTTTTGCTTAATATTTATACAGATATATATTTTATGTTTCTTTTATATTTTATATATTATGTACATATACCTTTTTATATATAATTATTATTTCTAATATATATTATGTATATACTTCTATACTATCATGTATAATTTTTATGTATGCACCTCTTAACATTAATTCATTGTATGTAAATATCTGTATATTAATAGTTGTTTTTAATATTCTAGTATATATTATGTATTCATACTTTAAGTATTATATTATATGTGTATATATATTATGTATGAATTTTAATAGCACATTGTACTTATTATCTTCACTATTATTATTTATTATTATTATTATTATCTACATATATATAGATATGTACTTAATTATTAAAAACACTGTTTTCTTATTATGGTATTATATAGGTATGTTTTTATACCGTGTTTCTAATATTATATTACATAAACTTTTCATCCATATTATTATATTTTAATGTGTTCACATAAATACATGTATATAAATATATAGTATTATCAATATTTTAATATTATATTTTTGTCACTTTTTCTTCTTCTTCTTCTTCTTCTTCTTCTAGTTATACATTTTTTATACCATCTTACACATACTTTAATACTTTATGTATATATTCTTATATATATTATGTATATACATTTTTTATATCTTACGTATATGTTTTGAATACTATATTGTGTATAGGTTTTAATGCCGTCATGCATATTTTAATACTATTATTATGTTACATCTTTAATAATGTACGTATACGTAGTATTATGTATTATTAGTATTTTTAGCATCATTTTTCCATCACTTTATGTATACTTATATATATATATTCATTGTTTTTTATTTCGCGTTTGATACTATTATTACGTTTAATATATCGCATGCATTGTCATTGTTTTTTTAATATTATTGTCGTTTTTATGTGCTTTGATGTATTTCTAACTCTTATTTTTTTCGTTTCCCGCCCATTTTATATCATCTCACTGCTCCCGCTTTCAAAGATGTTTATTTATGTTTTTATTTTAAGCAAGGCAAATACCAATTTAACATAAAATCATCGATTTCATCGCTATGTTGGGTGAACATCAATCGATTCGTGTTAAAACAAAGATGTCCTTCTCAAAAATAAAAAAATTAAAAATTCTCGTGTTTCAACTGGATCACGATTAAATGTTACATTGAACTCACATTTTTGAAATTTGAGACAACACATGTTTAATAAGATACCAATTTTGGGCATTACGAGGGTGCTAATACCTTCCTTGTGCGTAACCGACTCCCGAACCCTAATTTTTCTCTGAATTTTGACGTAGACCTGAACTCGACCTTTTTTGTTATCTCAAAATGAATTTTCCTTTGAAAAAGAGGATTCATTAGGTGTCCGTTCACACCTAAGAAAAAAGATCGGTGGCGACTCCCTTTTTAAATAAAATCGAAAGTCGGTTTTCAAATTTTCAATAAATCGCCTCAATTAGCGACTGAAACCAAAATTTTTATGTCGCTACAGCTGGCGACTCTACTGGGGACCCCTTTTTGAGAGTCATGTCTGGAATTAAACTCACATTGTCAAAATTACAAAGTTCCTTGTTCAAATTAACATTTAGTCGTGATCCTCAAATTTTTGTTTTCAAAAGTCATGCTTTCGCATTATGTTGTAAATGTTTTTCTAACTAGTTTTTTCCTTTTGTTTTTCAGCTTTAAGTTTTATGGTTTTAGTTTTGTAGTTTTTTTCAAAAATAAAACGAAAAGTTTGTGAGTTTCTCCCCACACACCGCGCACTTGCATTGTTGTATAACATGAGCTCTCTACCTGGGCTCCGTCCATTTAAGTGGAAGTAAATGCTATACCTTCGTGAGTTAACTCGTCCCTCCGCACAGGCTAGTGAATACTTTTGGATTACATATGACTTATGCTTTCGTGGGTTAACTTGTCCCTCCGCATAGGCATAAGTAAATGTAATCCCTTGAATTGAACTGGTGAGCTTGTGATGGGCCATGACCGAGGCTCTGTATTAATCTTAGTAGATGATAATACAGACAATTCGAGTACCCACCTAGAACCAAAAACCGCATATTGTGAACCGTACGAGCCACCTAACTAGAGCCATACTGAACCTTTGTCTGTTTAATAGTCACCAAAATAAGTGCACGGGAGAAACACCTCTTGCTTTTCATTTCCTTTACATTTACACTGTTTATACAAAAGAATTGAACCAGGTAGCTTAATTTGTTAAAGTTTCCATAGTTGTTCTCAGTTTATATTTGTTGTGATTACTAACCAAGGTTGTTTGTCTTTATTTTTATTTTTCATCATGCATCATAGGCATCTTGATTAGGAAGGTGTTGATTAAAGATTAGTTGCCAAAAATGGGTTTCTGATGGAGGAGTTAATTATGCAAGTAACCGTGAAAAATGTCAAAAAGGGGACAGTCTAGTGGAGGGATGTACTGCCAATCTATCTGAGCACGTAACTGTGAATGTTCGCCAGAATAACCTTGAAGACTTGGTTCAGATTTGGAATCAGTGGGACTCGGACACTAAAGGTATCTTCACTGAAAGGTACGGAGATATAGCCCATCTGATTATTGTCAACATAGACGAGTGTTTGATTCAAGCCATGATCAGATTTTGGGACCCGGCCTACCAATGTTTTACTTTCAACCAGGAAGACATGACCCCGACTATAGAAGAGTACGCTGCTTTGCTTCGTGTCGATAACGTACAACTCTATAAGATATATGTGAAAGAACTTAAGCCGATGACCTTCAAGAAAAAAATAGTGAAATTGACATATATGACCGATACATGGGCCGAAAAACAAATAAAGAAGAAGAATGAAGTTGTCTGTATCCCGTGGTTTTCCCTGCGAGATTTGGTTTTGAACCACCCAGACATGTTAAAGAGGCTAAATCTGTTCGCTTTGGCCATTTACGGTTTGGTCATTTTCCCAAAAGTTCTCGGACATATAGAATTTGCAGTGGTGGATTTCTTTGAAAGGTTAAAACAAGGAATCAACCCTGTCCCAACTATCCTGGCCGAAACCTTCAGATCACTAAGCAGGTGTAGGAAGAAAAGGGAAGGTCGTTTTATCGGATGCGCGCAGTTACTCAATGTTTGGATTTTGAGCCACTTTTGGAAAGTAGAACGCACACCGTTCCATATGTTTTCTAAAACATTTGCCCTGTTAGAAGCTTATCTCGAGAAAGAATTTCCAAAGGAGGTCACCGAACAACATTGGGTCTCAGTTTTTTAGAACCTTCGCGCCGAGGACGTAACTTAGAGAGCACCGTGGATACGCCCGTCAGTTCTGTTATACAAGGTTGGAAATCAAGATTGGGTGCCACTACTCGGGTTATGGGGAGGATTTGGATACACTCTGTTAATGGTCTAAAGGTAATTTTCTTCACGACAATTCATACCCGTTACCGGAGGATTAGCACAGTCCGAGTTTGCTTTCGCGGGTGAAGGTTATATGAAAAGGGTTCGAGACACTGCAAAGTCTTGGAAGAAAATTCATCTGACGGAATTGGCTCTATATGCTGATACCCTCACCCAAGATTACGACATATGGAGGAAGCAACAGATGAACAGTTAGCAAATCTCGTCGACAAACTACACCATCCAGAATCTTTTCTCGGAGGAAATGCCGTCTGAGCTAGAAATGGCAAGACAAGAATTTGAATGAGAAAAGGCCAAGATGTCTCATGACCTTAGTTCTCTTCAAGAGGAAAACTACCAGCTGAAGATTGAAGTTCAAATTGAAAGATCCAGAACCGAGAAAGTGCAAAAAGTAGCTGAAGTCGTAAGAAATGACTTAAGAGATCTTCATCTGGAAAATAAGAAGTTAAGAGGCACAATAAAGAACTGTGGGCTGGGCAAGTCGTCGGCAGAATGGAAGGAAGAATTAAACAACATCAAAGGAGGAATGGAATTTTGGAAAGGAAAAGAGAAAAAAGAAGAAGAAAAGGCCGCGCGGGCTACGATGGAGCTAAGGAAGAAGAACGCCGAATATGAAGCTGTGTCTACCGAGGTAATGACTAGTCGATCTAAACATCAAGAACTAAAAGAGAGGATACGGGATTTAGAAGACATGCTGCAAGATCGCCAGCAACAGCTAGATACTCTCTTGGAGGGTTTGGAAGAAAAGAATAGTCAGTATGATAGAAACATTCGTGTTTACGAAGAGGGCCTCCAAGAAAAAGAAATACAACATAGCTATTTAATCAATGAAATTTGTGGGGTAGCCATGCATGTGGTACAACTATCAGAAGAAGCTAAAATTCTCATTTGCCAATTCCCTCCAAGTCAAAGATCAAACATATCAGAATTCTTAGCACGAGTAAAGAAATATGGCGATATAGCTAGGAAGTTTATGTAATGGCTGAATCGAAAATGGAAAAATATTTTGTAATGAACTCTTTTGATGAATGAAATGCCTAAATAAGGGCTATCTTGAAATCAACACCAATTTCTTGCATTTCTTTCATGACTGGCATTCATTTGACATTTGTGCATTCATTCATTCATTGCATATTTCATAATCGTTCGCTGAGGTTAAAACATACAATTCGCAGTTGTAATACCACAAGACTGGAACCACGTCATTTGTATAGGACACGCAGACAAGCTAGAGTAATAGAGGCTGAATTCAATGAAAGGATTGAAAGGATGGAAAGAATCCAAAGGGAATTACAAGAGCAGTTGACCTAGTCGTAGCAAGAGACAAGAGACTTAATGGTGAGATCTCGAGAAGAATTGCTCGAACAGAAGGATCAAATAGCTAAGATGATGGAAATGATGTCGGCTTTGGTAAAAGGAATGGGGCCTATGAACCTGACGTCGTGGAACTACAGTCAAGGGTTAACTTTGATCAGGATCCACCCCATCCTCCAGGATTTACTCCACCACATGCCCATGCAACACAAAGAGGGTACGTTCAATGGGAACCTACAGGCCTAGAGCAACGACCTGTGCCACTTGCTAATCTGGGGCAAAGAATGTTCGTATCAAACACGGGGGCTAGTCCTGCTGATCCACTTGTTCCAGATCTGGACGATCCAGCAGAAATAGCCAAGTTGAAAACCGATGATCACGAGGCTCAAGAGAAGTATAGGAGTTTAGAGGAAAGACTCAAAGCGATAGAAGGCACTGAAGTCTTCTCCGCACTGAGCGCTAAAGAGCTCAGTTTGGTACCCGATTTAGTCTTGCCTCCAAAGTTTAAGGTACCAGATTTTGAAAAGTACGATGGGACAAGATGCCCAAAAGCGCATCTCATCATGTTTTGCCGAAAGATGACCGTTTATGTGAATGAAGATAAGCTGCTCATACATTGCTTTCAAGATAGCTTAGTCGGATCAGCTCTTCGATGGTATAATCAGCTTAATAGAGAAAGGATCCGGTCATGGAAAGATTTAGCGTCAGCATTCTGTGAACAATACAAACACGTATCCGATATGGTGCCTGACCGAATGACTCTACAAATGATGGAAAAGAAACCAGCAGAAACCTTTAGGCAATATGCTCAAAGGTGGAGAGATATCTTGGCTCAAGTAGAACCATCACTGACCAAGAATGAGATAACAGTCCTTTTCATAAATACTCTGAGAGCACCATTCTATGACAAGCTGGTGGGAAGTGCTACGAAGGATTTTTCAGATATCGTAATATCCGGAGAACTTATTGAGAATGCCATCAAAAGTGGGAGGATGGAAGGTTCAGAAAGTTCAAAGAGGGCAGTGCCCATGAAGAAGAAAGAACCAGAAGCCCATATGGTGGGAATGGGAAACCGTTATACCCCCAATCCATATCCAAACCAACCCCGACCTCGAAATTATCCACCTCCGAATTTCTATTATCCTCCTCAAACCCCTTACTACCAAGCACCACCTCCTTCCTACCCCGTATATGCCACGAACAACCAAAGACCCGTCGCCACATTCCCACAAAACATTGTACCCACTCAAAGCCAACCCAGAAATGAACCAAGACCAGCAAGGCCCAATCCCGAGAGACCGCAATTTACTCCTATCCCTGTGTCGTGTGGGGAATTGTATCCAAAACTTTTATAGAAACAATTAATATCTCCCCATTACATGGCACCCCTTAAACCTCCATACCCGAAATGGTATGATCCAAATGCTAGTTGTGCATACCATGCCGAGAATCAGGGGCACTCTACGAAAAACTGCCTTGCCTTCAAAAGGAGAGTTCAAGGACTCATCGATGCGGGCATTCTACTATTTGATGGTACTGGCGGCACGATCGGGAACCCATTCCCAAACCACACCGAGGGGAATGTGAGCGCAGTAAGAGAGGAGGACAAACAGCAAAGTAGAAGATGGGTTTCTGAAATAAGAACACCTCTACAGAAAATCTGAGAGGTATTAGTTGAAAAGGGGTTGCTCTGTCATCTTAACAGAGTATTCGAAGGAAGAAATGCAAAAGGTCAAAGTTTTTGCGAATTCCATGATATTAAAGGGCATGACATTCAGTCCTGCGAAGAGTTCAGGAGATTACTGCAAAATATGATGGATAATCAGGAGATTGGGATTTTTTATAAAAGCGAAGAGGCCGATAGAGGAGAAATATGCGCCTTTGACAATCAATCGTCAGGTTTCCCGTATAGCACTGATCGACTGTTAATAATTTATTACGATGCGAAGGAGCCAGTAAAACCAAAGATGATCATTGAAGTACCATCTCCTTTCCCTTACAAGGACGATAAAGTGGTACCTTGAAAGTACGACGTCAATATCGTCACACCTAAAGACAAAGAATCCAAAGCCACGACTGGAAGCGTTGGGGAAGTAGGTCACTTTACTCGCAGTGGGAGATGTTATTCAAAAGAGGTCGAACCAGTGAAGAAGAATAGTGATTTGAAACAAAAAGGAAAGGCAGTGATGTATGAGGCCAAAGTCGAGTAGGAAACTCCACCCGTGCAAGAAACTAAAAAGTCTGTGGATGAGGAGGAAGCACAGGAGTTCTTGAAATTTATTAAGCACAGTGAATACAATGTGGTGGAACAATTGAATAAACAGCCAGCACGAATCTCAGTTTTATCTCTACTGTTAAACTCAGAGCCACACCGGAACACTTTGCTGAAGGTGTTAAATCAAGCTTACGTAGCAAACAATGTATCTATTGAGAAGCTTGATAGGTGGGTGAATAATCTGAACACGGACAATTTCATCTATTTTAGTGATGATGAGATACCGCAAAATGGTAGAGGCTCATTGAAAGCACTGCATGTTACGACTCGCTGCAAGGGCTACATAATATCGAACGTGCTCATCGATAATGGGTCGACACTTAACGTCATGCTTTTGGCCACGCTTTCCAGAATTTCGATGGATCTGTCCTATTTAAGGCTCTGTCATTCCATTGTAAGGGCATTCGATGGGATGAGGCGTGAAGTCATGGGAAAGATTGAGATCCTGCTGGAAGTGGGCCCTTATATATACGATGTTGAATTTCAAGTCATGGACATCACACCAACATACAATTGCCTCTTGGGAAGACCTTGGATCCATTCCGCTGGAGCAGTCCCGTCATCCCTCTATCAAAAGTTGAAATTTATCATGGATGGTTGTTTGGTCACTGTCGAGGGAGAAGAAGACATTGTAGCATCTATTTCTACCAACGCACCATACATTGAAGTGAGCAAAGACGCTATAGAATGCTCTTTCCGATCCCTTGAATTTGTCAATGCCACCTTCGTCGCTGAGGGAAACATAATTTCTGTGCCAAAACTGTCGAGAAATACCAGAATGGGTGTCAAGTTGACTGTAGGAAGGGGAGCTCGAGCAAGAAGAGGTTTAGGGAGATATCTGCAAGGAATAGTCAGGGCTCTAAAGCCAGTACACCACAAGGCCCGATACGGTTTAGGTTTCCAGCCGGATATGCGTCAAAGAAGAAAACAATAGAAGAAAGATCAGGAAAGAAGGATCGTAAGAATCTTAGGCTGCGAAATAGAATGGGAGCCCATAAGTACCCTCCTTTGTCAAAAACATTTACATCTGCAGGAATGATATACCCCGAGCAAGACAATCCACGAAGCACACTGTTAATTATTGAAAGGGGTCTTCAAAATGTCAGTATAAATGTCATTGACAAAGGAAGTGATGCAATTAAAGACGTCTCAAGGATACGCCCTTGTCCCCCGGATTTCATGTTGAACAATTAGACTGCCGAAGACCTTCTTGTAGTTTATAAGTCTTCAGAGTAATGCTCAAACATTAACCCTCTATTGTGTCCTTAGATATAATAGAATTCTTTTGTAAGAGCTTACATTCGCTCTTTATCATTCAAATGAATATCAATAAAGATGCATTTTGTCACGATCTTTCGCATTATCACTAATTTCATAATCATTTTCTCATCTCATAGCCTATCCTTACATCTGCCACATGCCATGCCATAACATTTCGTTTGTTGGTTCCAATACTTGGATGCCCCTCTATAGTTTCCTTTTCCATGAAACTTTCAGGTGCGTAGATATCAACGGCATGAACAAACCCGTTACGAGTTCTGAAATCGATTTTGAGAAGGTTGTTTGTTTAGGAGAATTCGAAGCCGAAGAAAATGCTAAAGACTATGTCTCATCTCCTGACTTGCTAAGAATGGTGGAACAAGAGGATAAACAGATTTTGCCTCATCAAGAATCTATTGAAACAATAAATTTGGGAATTGAAGAAAGGAAGCAAGAAGTGAAGATTGGGACCTCTATTTCAAGAGGCACTAGGCATAATTTGATTGCTTTGCTCCGTGAGTACAAAGATGTATTCGCATGGTCATATCAGGACATGCCAGGATTGGATGAAAATGTAGTGGTCCATAAGCTCCCATTAAAGCTAGAATGCAAACTCATTCAACAAAAGCTAAGACGGATGAGACCTGAGATGTTGTTGAAAATAAAAGAGGAAGTCAAGAATCAATTTGATGCTGGCTTCCTACAAGCCTCCAAATATCCAGAGTGGGTGGCTAACATAGTCCCGGTACCAAATAAAGACGGCAAAGTATGAATGTGTATGGATTATCGTGACCTGAATCGAGCAAGTCCTAAAGATAATTTTGTTTTGCCACACATCGATACATTGGTGGATAACACAGCCAAGAATTTGTTGTTTTCATTCATGGATGGATTCTCGGGTTATAACCAGATCAAGATGGCCCCTGAGGATATGGAGAAAACTAATTTCATAACAATGTGGGGAACATTCTACTACAAGGTAATGCCGTTCGGATTAAAGAATATTGGGGCAACATATCAGAGGGCTATGGTGATGTTATTCCATGACATGATGCATAAAGAAATAGAGGTCTACGTCGGCGATATGATTGCTAAATCCCGAGGGGAAGAAGAGCATGTAGTGAACTTGAAGAAGTTGTTCGACAGACTGAGAAAGTTCCAGGTGAAGCTCAATCCGGCCAAAATACGTTTGGGGCTACCTCGAGAAAATTGCTAGGTTTCATCGTTAGCGAAAGAGGCATTGAAGTTGATCCAGATAAAATAAAAGCCATTCAAGAGTTACCACCTCCGCGCACGCAAAAAGAAGTCAGAGGATTTTTAGGGAGGTTGAACTACATCGCTCAGTTCATTGCTCAACTTACCAACCAGTGTGATCAAATCTTTCGGCTTCTTCGAAAACATAACCCGGGGGAATGGAATGAGGAATGCCAGATGGCCTTTGATAAGATAAAACAATATTTGTCTAGTCCTCCAGTGCTAGTACCGCTCATTCCGGGAAGACCATTGATATTGTATTTAACTGTGTTCGAAAATTCAATGGGTTGCGTATTGGGGCAACATGACGAGTCAGGAAAGAAAGAAAAGGCGATCTACTACCTCAGCAAAAAGATCAGTAAATATGAGGCAAAATATTCGTCCATTGAAAAATACGGTTGCGCTCTGGTTTGGGTAGCTCGGAGACTCAGACAATACATGTTATATCATACGACATGGTTAATTTCAAAGCTGGACCCAATAAAGTACATGATGGAATCACCTGCACTCTCAGGAAGAATGGCACGATGGCAGATCCTGCTATCAGAATACGACATTGTCTATGTGAGCCAAAAGTCGATAAAAAGAAGCGCAATAGCTGACTTCTTAGTAGCCCAAACAACAGAGGAATATGAGCCCTTGAGGTTCGATTTCCCAGATGAAGACTTGATATGCATTACAGAAAAAGAGTGCGAGTCATCAAAAGAGAGGTCGTGGAAGATGAGCTTTGATGGGGCATCGAATGCATTGGGGTATGGGATTGGAGTAGTCTTAGTATCGCCAGAAGGGAACCATTATCCATTCACTGCCAGATTAAACTTCTTCTGTACCAATAACATAGCAGAATATGAGGCTTGTATCATGGGACTTCGTGCAGCAATTGAACGAAACATCGAAACTTTAGAGGTATATAGAGACTCAGCATTGGTGATATACCAAATTCGGGAAGATTGGGAAGTGAGAGATTCAAAATTAGTCAAATACAGAGATCTAGTGGCAGGACTGATTAAAGAATTCAAAGAAATAACTTTTAATTACTTCCCACGAGAAGAAAACCAATTGGCTGATGCCCTGGCCACTTTGGCTTCAATGTTCAAAGCAAACAGAGAAACATAAATAATGCCTCTTCAAATGAGCATATATGAAGTCCCTGCACATTGTTTCAGCATTGAAAAAGAGCCAGATGGACGACCATGGTTCCATGATGTCTTAGAATATATCAAGAATCAAAGGTATCCCGAATAAGCAAATGAGAACGACAAAAGAACAATCAGAAGAATGGCAGCGAGATTTGTTCTTGATGGGGACATCCTGTACAAAAGAGGAAAAGATCATGTGCTCTTGAGATGTGTAGATGCTGTTGAAGCCAGAGAAATACTTGAAGATGTCCATGAGGAAATCTGTGGGACACACGCTAATAGTTTCACTATGGCCAGGAAAGTTATGAGACTTGGTTATTACTGGCTGACGATGGAAAGTGACTGCATTAGTTATGCAAGAAAATGTCACAAATGTCAAATTTATGGCGATAAGATTCATGTAGCCCCTTCGCCCCTTCAGGTCATGACTTCTCCGTTGCCTTTTTCTATGTGGGGCATAGATGTTATAGGGCCAATTTCCCCAAAAGCTTCTAATGGACACCGGTTTATTTTTGTGGTTATTGATTACTTCACAAAATGGATAGAAGCTGCTTCGTTTGCCAATGTGACGAAGATGGCAGTTTGCAGGTTTTTGAAAAAAGAAATCATTTGTCGATATGGTTTATCATTTGTCGATATGGTTTACCTGAAAGAATCATTTTAGATAACGCCTTGAACCTGAACAATAAGATGATGAAAGAAGTATGCGAGAAATTTCAAATAAAGCATCATAACTCATCACCCTATCGCCTGAAATGAACGCAGTCATTGAAGCGACCAACAAGAATATTAAGAAGATTATTGGGAAAATGACCGAGACATATAAAGATCGCACGAAGCTACCATTTGCTTTGTATGCATATCGCATATCCAATGCGGACATCTACGGGGGCAACTCCTTTCTCTCTAGTCTATGGAATGGAAGCTGTGCTACCTATCGAAGTTGAGATCCCCTCTCTACGAGTCTTAATGGAGTCGAAACTAGAGGAAGCAGAATGGGTTCGAGCTCGATATGACCAGTTAAACCTCATCGAGAAAAAACGTCTAAAGGCAATTTGTCACGGACAGATGTACCAGAAGAGAATGATCGCGGCCCATGACAAGAAAGTACGGCCAAGAGAATTCTATAAAGAAGAACTCGTGCTGAGAAAGATTCTCCCAATACAAAAAGACCCGCGAGGAAAATGGACACCAAATTGGGAAGGATCATATGTCGTAAAGAAGGCTTTCTCGGGTGGAGCTTTGATTCTCACTGAGATGGATGGGAAGGAGTTACCGAATCCAGTGAACTCAGATGCTGTGAAGAAATATTATGCCTAAAAAAAAATCAAGGTGAAAACCCGAAAATGGTGTCTTGATTAACACAAAAGATTAGGATGAAAACCCGAAAGGGCGTTCTAATGAAGCAAGCACTGGCTTAAAAAACAAGGCATTTTGAACAGCAGGTCAAACAGCGAGACTACATCATTTGAAGCATTTCTAAAAGCTCGAAATCTTCTACACAAGAAGCCATGCTTGAAAAGATTCTTGATTAAGAAACGTGAAAGAGTTCATGCGTTGAATATCTAGAGCATTTGTATCCGTTGAATGCGGTCCCTTTTCTCTTTATGACATTTTTACTATCATTGGTTAACTTACTTTGTTTGCTACACTTAAAACAAATAAATGTGAGGTATTCCTTTTGTCCCTACCTAAACATTTTCATGCATCTCATTATATGGTTTATTTATATGATAAATAGTGAAATGACATACTATAAACAAAAGAAATGTTAAGTATTACCCGGATAAGAATTTGATAAGTACAAGAGCCTCAACGCAAGGACAAAGTTCAACCAGGGGCAAAAGAGTGATATCTGAGAAATACAGATTCTTCGTAAAGCTTGAGGACGGGTACAAGGCCTGAAGAAAAAATCAAGAGTCAAAGCAATAAACGCAGATCATCAAAAATCATGACGGAAAGGGACATTTGACAAATAAGCCCAAGGCGCATAGCATGATCATGTAGGCATAAAGGCATTTAAGACCAACATGTGCATATCATGATAACATCATGCATGACATATATAGGTACTCCAGCAGAGCAAGAAATTTTGAATGATAGTATATACTGGATCAAGGAAAAGACACTCGAGTTCCACCAGATGATTTGTTTTGGTATTTTGATATTTTTATTTCTGTTTTTAAAAAATCAACTCATATTGCGAGAGGTGAGTTGAGTCTCAGGACACGCTGAGGTATTTTCAATTTTTGTTTCAAAAAAATCAACTCATATTGCGAGAGATGAGTTGAGCCTCAAGTCACGCTGAGGTAATATTAATTTCTGTTCATCAAAAAAATTAACTCATATTGCGAGAGGTGAGTTGAGCCTCGGCTCACATGCTGAGGTATTTTCAATTTCTATTTTTTCAATTTATATTTTTCAAAAATCAACTCATATTGCGAGAAGTGAGTTGAGCCTCGGGTCACATGTCGAGATATTTTCAATATCTGCCTTTCAAATTAAGTTTCAAAAAAAAAAAGAAACTCATATTGCGAGAAGTGAGTTGAGCCTTGGCTCACACGCTGAGGTATTTTCAATTTATATTTTTCAAAAATCAACTCATATTGCGAGAGGTGAGTTGAGCCTCGGGTTACATGTCGAGGTATTTTCAAAATCTGTTTTTCAAATTCAGTTTCAAAAAACCAACTCAATTTGCGAGAGGTGAGTTGAACCTTGGCTTACGTGCTGAGCTATTTTCAATTTCTGTTTTTAATGTCTGTTTAAAGAGTCAATTCATATTGCGAGAAATGAGTTGAGCTCAAGATCACAGGCGGAGTAAAGAATAAAGATTGGAGCTGATGGAAGACACCAGATTTGGCCTCCCTGAAGTTGCAATGAAGCAGGTCAAAGTTGCAAGTCTTGTCTCCCTGAAGTTGCAGTGGAGCTGATCGAGGAAATCAGATCTTGCCTTTCTAAAGTTGCAGAAGAGAAGACCACAAACCTCATTTGACTGAAGCAATAGAAGAGCAGATTGAAGCTGTAGATCTTATCTTTCTGAAGTTACAGTGAAACAGATTGAAGCCACAAATTTCATATCCTCGAATTCACATTGGAGTAGATTGAAGCTACGAGGCATATGTCAGGAGATGCAGTGGATTGAACCAAAGCTACAAGATGCGGTGGGCTGGAAAGAGACTACCTGAGCAAGAAGAGCATCAAAGCAAGTCAAGACTCGGCGAGACTGGGCAAAATTGGCCTTTCTTTGTGCCTTTGCTCTATTCCCGTTACACGACAATGAGCAAAGTGGGGCAGCTGTTATAGGCCAATTTTGGGCCGTTTATAAATTACTCGGGCCCAAATACTCTATAACATAAACCCACTAACCCACTAAACCCATTTACATTAAACCCATTCACAACTAAAGACCCACTAGCCCACTAAACTAACAAAACCAACACCTAAACAAACCCACTTACAAACCTAACCTTAGCCTCCCCACTTGCCTTCTGCCGACTCAGCCTCTGCCAACACCATCCCCTAGCGCCACCTGCCCCATGGTCACCTCCACCGGCCATCAACCCACCTGCAAGGTCAAGTAGACACACAACAATAAGAAACATATCGTGTAAAAATAGGGTATAAAAAGCCATGAAAATAAATGTAGAGGGATTCGACAGTTCAAAAACAAAAATAAGAAAAACATTCGATTTCAGAGTAAAAAAATAGCAATTCAATCAATATTCAAATACAAGAACATCATAAAATCAAGCCGAATATATCAGAGATTGAAGAATCAGAAGGGCGAAAAACCTAAGGTAATTTTTTTATTTTAGATACTGTTTCGGGCTCGTTTTTACACATAAATATTAAAAGAACATTACAAATATATAACAAAAATTATAATAAAAAAATAAAAAATTTTAAGTTTTACCTTTTTCACCATCATGTATGCGGTGGTGGCGCCGTCTTGATGGATCGTGATCGGTGTCCGATGGATGATCCTATGGCCGAAAATCGCCTGGCTCCCTCCTCTCTTCTTTTTTTTTTTTTCTGGTTTTGACACAAATGATTTTTTTCTGATTTTAGAACTATTTATAGCACTAAAAACGGTGCCGTTTTGGCATTAAAACCCTGGGCACAAAACGACGTTGTTTTGCCCTGGGTCGGACCAATCCGATCCGACCCGCCAAGATCCGCATGTTTTTGTCCGGAGGGGCTAATTGCACTTTTAGCCCCTCCGCCTTTTTTATTAATTTATAATCAAGTCTTAATTTACTTTAATTTGGCCCTGAAAGTTGTTGTGTGGTTCGATTTAGTCCCTTTGCTGTTGTGCGTTTTAAAATAGTTCAGAAAATTGCATTTTTGGTCCCCTTATGTTTCTCGCGTGTTCTAATGGGTCCCTATCTTTCGTTTTTATTAAAAAAATTTATTCCATTTTTATTTTGCTTCCAATTTAATCCTTGATATCATTTTATTATTTTGTTTCGTTATTCTATTTTCTTTTTCTATTATTTTATTATTTAGTGCCATTGTTATATCATATATATTATTTACATTATCTTATCATTACTACTATTATACTTATTATTCTATTATTATATATAATTACTATCTATCCTCAATTTTACTATAATATTATTACTATTGTATATTATTATGTTCATTATTATTACTAAATCTATTGTTTACTAAGTATTTTGCTATTCTTAGTGTCTGTGTTATTTTTGCTTAATATTTATACATCTATATATTTTATGTTTCTTTTATATTTTATATATTATGTACATATACCTTTTATATATAATTATTATTTCTAATATATATTATGTATATACTTCTATACTATCATGTATAATTTTTATGTATGCACCTCTTAACATTAATTCATTGTATGTAAATATCTGTATATTAATAGTTGTTTTTAATATTCTAGTATATATTATGTATTCATACTTTAAGTATTATATTATATGTGTATATATATTATGTATGAATTTTAATAGCACATTGTACTTATTATCTTCACTATTATTATTTATTATTATTATTATCTACATATATATAGATATGTACTTAATTATTAAAAACACTGTTTTCTTATTATGGTATTATATAGGTATGTTTTTATACCGTGTTTCTAATATTATATTACATAAACTTTTCATCCATATTATTATATTTTAATGTGTTCACATAAATACATGTATATAAATATATAGTATTATCAATATTTTAATATTATATTTTTGTCACTTTTTCTTCTTCTTCTTCTTCTTCTAGTTATACATTTTTTATACCATCTTACACATACTTTAATACTTTATGTATATATTCTTATATATATTATGTATATACATTTTTTATATCTTACGTGTATGTTTTGAATACTATATTGTGTATAGGTTTTAATGCCGTCATGCATATTTTAATACTATTATTATGTTACATCTTTAATAATGTACGTATACGTAGTATTATGTATTATTAGTATTTTTAGCATCATTTTTCCATCACTTTATGTATACTTATATATATATTCATTGTTTTTTATTTCGCGTTTGATACTATTATTACGTTTAATATATCGCATGCATTGTCATTGTTTTTTTAATATTATTGTCGTTTTTATGTGCTTTGATGTATTTCTAACTCTTATTTTTTTCGTTTCCCGCCCATTTTATATCATCTCGCTGTTCCCCGTTTCAAAGATGTTTATTTATGTTTTTTATTTTAAGCAAGGTAGCGTACCAATTTAACATAAAATCATCGATTTCATCGCTATGTTGGGTGAACATCAGTCGATTCGTGTTAAAACAGTATGTCCTTCTCAAAAATTAAAAAAAATTAAAAATTCTCGTGTTTCAACTGGATCACGATTAAATGTTACATTGAACTCACATTTTTGAAATTTGAGACAACACATGTTTAATAAGATACCAATTTTGGGCGTTACGAGGGTGCTAATACCTTTCTTGTGCGTAACCGACTCCCGAACCCTAATTTTTCTTTGAATTTTGACGTAGACCTGAACTCGACCTTTTTTGTTATCTCAAAATGAATTTTACTTTGAAAAAGAGGATTCATTAGGTGTCCGTTCACACCTAAGAAAAAAGATCGGTGGCGACTCCCTTTTTAAATAAAATTGAAAGTCGTTTTTCAAATTTTCAATAAATCGCCTCAATTAGTGACTGAAACCAAAATTTTTATGTCGCTACAAAAGGAGCTAGCAGAACTGAAGGCTCAAATTCAAGAGCTGTTGGGTTGTGGGTTTATTCATCCCAGTGTGTCTCCATGGCGAGCACCTGTTCTGTTCATAAAGAAGAAGGACAGTACGATGAGGATGTCTATCGATTACTGTCAGTTGAATAAGTTGACGATTAAGAATAAATACCCACTCCAAAGGATATATGATTTATTCAATCAGTTCAGAGGGGCTTTTGTGTTCTCCAAGATTGATTTGCGATCAGGTTATCATTAGTTAAGGGTTAAGGAGGCCGATGTACATAAGACGACATTTAGGACTCGTTATGAAAATTACAAGTTCTTGGTTATGCCCTTTGGGTTGACTAATGCACCAGCGCCATTCATGGACTTGATGAACCGTGTGTTTCAGCCCTACTTAGACCAGTTCGTGGTGGTGTTTATCGACGACATCTTGATTTACTCTAAGTCTAAGGATGAGCACGATGAGCATCTCAAGGTTGTTCTACAGATTCTTCGTGAGAAATAGCTTTATGCGAAGTTCTCTAAGTGTGAGTTTTGGCTTCAAGAAGTAATCTTTTTGGGACATGTGGTGTCTGCTAGGGGGATTCATATTGATCCTCGTAAGATTGAGGCTGTGTTGGATTAGAAACAGCCAAAGAATGTGTTGGAAATTCGCAGTTTTCTAGGACTGGCAGGATATTATCGATATTTCGTATAAGGGTTCTCATTAATCGCAGCACCGTTGACTAAGTTACTATATAAAGGAGTTCCTTTTGTTTGGACTAATGTACAGCAGGAGAGCTTTGAGAAGCTCAAGACAGTTTTGACTCAGGCTTCAGTTCTGATATAGCCTAAGCCTGATAGGGACTTCGTGGTTTACAGTGATGCGTCACATGTGGGTTTGGGTTGCGTCTTGATACAAGACGGTAAGGAAGTTGCCTATGCGTCTCGAAAACTTAAGACTCACGAGGCTAATTATCCGATGCATGATTTGGAGTTGGCTGCAGTTGTCTTTGCATTAAAGATTTGGAGGCACTATCTATACAGTGAGAAGTGTACCATCTACAGTGATCACAAGAGCGTCAAGTATCTCCTCACTCAGAAGGAGTTAAATCTTAGGCAGCGACGATGGGTTGAGCTGCTTAAGGATTACGACTGCAGTATAGAATATCACTCTAGAAAGGCCAATGTGGTGGACGATGCATTAAGCCATAGAGCTGTGGCTGATTTGAGAGTGCTGTTCGCTCGACTGAGTCTTTATGACGATGGGAGTCTTTTGGCAGAGGTACAAGTAAAGCTGATATGGATTGAGCAGATTAGAGCTAAGTAGTTAGAGGATAAGACTCTCGAGATGCGATTTCGTCAGATTGAGATTGGGACTACTACAAATTTTGGGCTAAATAATGATGGGAAATTGTGCTTCCGAGGTAGGATTTGTGTACCTAATGATGAGGATTTGATGCTGTCGATTTAGAGGAAAGCGCATAGTAGTCTGTACGCTATGCATCCTGGTGGAAATAAGATGTATAAAGATCTTTGAGAGTTGTACTGGTGGCCAGGGTTGAAGCGTAAGGCGACCGATTTCATTGCTCACTGTCTGACTTGTCAACAGGTTAAGGTTGTGCATCAGTTGCCTTCGGGGTTGCTACAGCTGGTTAAGATACCGGTGTGGAAATGAGAGCGAGTGACGATGGATTTCATTATTGGGTTGCCTCTAACACCCACTAAGAAGGATTCTGTTTGGGTCATCGTGGATCGATTGACCAAGTCTGCACACTTCATTCCTGTTAGGACAGACTTCTCTTTACAGAAGTTGGCTAAACTTTACATCTCAGAGATAGTAAGACTGCATGGGGTTCCAGTATCGATTTCTCCAATAGGGATCCTCAGTTTACTTTTCGATTTTGGCAGAAGCTTCATGAGGCTTTGGGTTCGCGACTTGACTTCAGTACTACATTTCATCCTCAGACAAATGGTCAGTCGGGGAGGGTGATTCAGATACTGGAGGATATGTTGAGGGGCTGTGTTATGGATTTTTGAGGTAGTTGGGAGGAGTACTTGCCTTTGGCAGAGTTCGCTTACAATAATAGCTATCAGTCTAGTATTTAAATGGCACCTTATGAGGCACTTTATGGTCGTAAGTGTTGTACCCCTTTGTGCTGGACTGAGTTGGGTGAGCGACGTGTTCTAGGTCCGGAGTTGGTTTCAGATACTGAGGATAAGGTCTGTTTGATTCGAGATCAATTGAAAGTGGCTTCTGATAGACAGAAGTCCTATGCTAATTTGAAGAGGAAAGATATCGAGTATTTTGTAGGGGACTTGGTTTTCTTTAAGGTCTCACCATGGAAGAAGGTTCTGAGGTTCGGTCGCAAAGGTAAGTTGAGTCTCCAGTTTATTGGGCCGTACAGAATTCTGAAGTGAGTGGGGCTAGTCGCGTATCAGTTGGAGTTACCTCTAATGTTAGATCGTATTCACAATGTTTTTCATGTCTCGATGTTAAGACGTTACCGCTCTGATCCCATGCATATTGTGCCTGTGGAGGAAATTAAGGTTAGATCAGATTTGACGTTCGAGGATAAGCCAGTTCAAATTTTGGATCGCGACGTCAAAGTTCTGCGTAGGAAGTCTATTGCCTTAGTGAAAGTGCTGTGGCGGAATCATAGCACTGAGGAGGCTACTTGGGAGCCAGAAGATTCAATGCGACAGCAGTATCCTCACCTTTTTTGACTAGGTAAAATTCAAGGACAGATTTTCTTTAAGGGGGTAGAGTTGTAACACCCCAAATTTCTGTAACTTCGACTTTTGTGAAATTGTAGCATAGGAAAATATCTGAATATGTTTTTGCATGAATTTGCATAATATCTGTCTGCTTTTATGTTTAAGTGCTTCGGGAGTGTGTTAGAGAAGTCCCAAGTTCAAGTCTCAACTTGGGAAAAATTTTGGTTTTTTATTTAAATAAAGCCTAGCTTTTGGTTAATAGGCTTATAAGAATTTATTGGTAAAAACTTAACAGAATGGGCCTACTGGTCTAATGGTTAAGTGGCAAGGGTTTATGCTAGAGGTCTTGTGTTTTAATCCTGGCTTGGGTATTATTTTTACCACTAAGGCTATGATGGAATTGAGGTGAACTAAAACACTGAAATGGTAGGATTTATCAGATTTTTCTGAGTAGTTTCCCCAAAAGAACTCTCTTTACCGAAATTCTTTACTATTTTTCCCCTTTCCACATTCTTTTTCTTTTCTTTTTGTCGAAATTTCCCTTGCCTTCCTCCCATTCTTTTTGATTTCGTAGCAACGGGCTTCTGCGATTCATTGACATTCTCCTCATTGGTGAGTTTCTGCTTATCCCTTGTAATCATCATTTTGACTAAGAGATTAAGGAGGAATTTTCTTCGGGTGTTTAGGTACTGATCAAGGGGCTATTCTTCGTTCCTGAACAGTGAATTAAGCGCGTAGTATTTGCTGGTTTTCTCTCGAGGTAAGAAATTTAACGATTTTGGGGAAGAATACCTCGTTTAGTTTTAATCAAAAATTGTTTAAGTGACTGAAATCAGTCTTGACATTGTCGAATATAGGTTCTGGAGTGCTTGGGATTGCGTTAGGCTTCAATCGAAACCAGGTGTGTACTCCAATTAATTTGAAATCGCATTTTGACGAAAGCCGAAAACACTACTGTCGACGCCACACGGACGTGTGGACTGTCCGTGTGGCGAGACATGGCCGTGTGGTCGATCAAATAGGCAGTGCGCGCGTAACACGGGCACGACAGACACGGGCATGTGAGGCTGGTGAGGCTGTGTGCGAGGCATGGGCTTGACCAATTGGGTCGTGTGGGCCACACGGGTGAACCACACGAGTGTACGAGATCTTGGGCCAGGCCGTGTGATCCACACTGGCAAGGCCAATCTGGGTCATGTGAGCCACACGAGCGTATGGGCCCACACGAGTAGGGCACACGAGTGTGTGAGCCCGATTTGTTTGAAATGTTCTACAAGGTTACACGGGTCACCCAAGTCGACTGTGACTTAAATGTAGGGTCGGTAAGTGTTAGTTAGACCCCTATACTATGATCTGATACTAAGATGTATGTAAAAGCATAATAATTAAAGCATGTGTATCTGTTCTGATTTGATGATGATGTTATGATCTGATATCTGCACATGAGCATGCCATATTATTTATGTTACATTGCATTGGGTTGGGTTTGTTATTGAAAAGAAGGAAGACTGAAAGGCTATTAGCCTATCATCTAGCAACTATGTTGCATATATTTGATACGTACTGTATATGGTACCACTTGGTGTGTAGGGTTGGATGGGTTGATTTTATCCCCATACTTGGTATGTAGGGCTAGGTGGGTCGATTTTATCCCCACATGGTGTGTTGGGTTGGATGGAGATGGTATGCAGGGTTGGTGGGCATTACTGTTCTGACTGATATGCATATATGTCTGTATGGGCTAAGGCCCGAATGTATCTGATACTGTTTTGAGTGGGCTAAGGCCTACACTGATTATGTTAAGAGCTCAGGCTCGATTATGACTGTTTGACTGCTATCCTTTTACATGCATGCTTTACTATGGGGATGTACACACTGGGTTTACGAAAACTCACCCCTTATTTTATTTGTCTGTCAAGTAATCCCCAGTAGCAGGTGGACCGGTGCAACGGAGGGCTCGACGGTGACAACTGCTACATACACTCTGGTTTTAAAGGTTTTTAATGCTTTTATTATTTTAATTGCTATAGTTGGGAGTAATTATGTAATTTCTGGTTTCAGACTGTTTGGTTTAAGTTCAGAATTTTGAAATACTGTTTATGGATTTTAGAATTGTAACTTTATTTGTTCTTAAGCTTCCGCGAACTAAGAAATGTTTTCAAGCAAATTAATCAATATATGTTTTCTGAGTTAAGTAAAAGGTGATAACTGGAACAGTTTTTGGGTAAACACGGTTTTAAATACATTCTCATGTAACTTCGTCAGATTCGGCCATAATGTCTAGGCCGGGTTTGGGGTGTTACATGCATTATATAGATTTTGAGAAGTTGATGTCATGTTTATATTATTTATAAACCTTTTTATGTTTATATTGATTTTGAGATGTTCATATTGTGTTTATGTTATTTTTATGTCATATTATGTTTTTGTTATCTTTTTTCATGTTGTGTTCGATATTACATTCATTAAACATAATTAATAATAGATTTTTATTCATGAAAACACTTAATTTTAATATTAAAGTAAAGATATTTTTAAAATTTTAAATTAATTTGCATTTTATGCTAACGTGAATTTGATGAGAATAATTTATTAAATAAAAATAAAATAAAATATTAAAATTTCTTGAAAGTGCTTATATACATAACACACTTAATTACTCTTTAAATTTTTTTTGTTAATATTAAAGTGTATATAATTTCTATTGCATAAACAAGAAATTAATATAAGAGTATGAAATTAAAAATATATTTATTTTAGTATTAAAATCAAGGACTTTTATGAGTAAAAAAAATCATAATTAGGGTTTATTTAACAACAAACATAGTATAAGGGCTTCTTTAAACAAGGTGAAGAATTTTAAGGGTTTTTTTTAGTATATTAGCCTAAGATAAATTACTGTTGTGGCTAAATTTATTTAAATATAAAATAGTTGTTAGTTGGTTTAATCTTCCCCTAATCCTTTTACTCTTTGAAATTTTAAAATCTAATTCTTTTATTTATATTTTAAAAAATATAGTCTTTTACTTGCCCAAATTGAAAATTAAAGTTCACAATGATATTTTTAGGAATAAATTATAAATTATTTTCTTTTGACCACCACAAATTATAAATTATTTAATGAGTAGTGCGTTTAAGTTTATTTTATTAAAAAGATTTGAATAGTTTTACGAACTACTTTATTCAAATATTCAAATATATTTTATAATTGATTTTTTTCTTATTTTCATGCACTTAATATCCAATGGCAAATTTAAAAGTGTTAATTATAGAGTGTTTGCTAATACAAAACGTCCAAGAGTTTTAATAGCAAGTTTCTTTAGAACATATCTTAATTGTAAAATTGTTCAATACTTCAAACTATGAGTTGGTCATCAATCAAATCAAAATATTTCAGTTTAATTCCATCTTTCAAATGCCAAATTCTATTAAAGTTATAATTACATGAACCGAGTGTTTAGCCTATTAAAATATATAGTCACCTTTGATAAACCTTATGACTTATTGGTGAAATGTTTACCTTAGTTTAAGTTAAAATCATAATTGTACCAAAAAAATCAAATAATAATAAAAATTATGAAGCATATTTTTCTTTTTTTGATTTTCAACCTTCAAGTACTTTAAAGTTATAATTACTGATGGTGTGGTAGAGATAATTATTGGTCTTTCGATTGTTGGTGGTGTGGTAAGAGTTGAAATAAAGAAGTGGATCTTTGGTTACAATCGCTTTTTGGGGAAGTGTTCGGCCTTTGATGTTGAATTATAAGACATTTTGGATGGTTTATTATTACTGCAGGAACAATGATATGATAAGGTTATTATTCAGTCAAATAATCTTGAGGTTGTCAAAACCATCTGTGACAATCGTTCAACTGGACCGTATTCATCTTTAGTTAGGCCAATTTAACAAGTATTATCAACAGAAGACAAATGGCTTCTGAAGTATACTTTGAGAGAGAATAATTAAAAAGCAGATGCTCTTGCTAAATTGACATTAAAGAATGATGAGTGTCGAGACCATTTTTTTGTTTTTGAAAAACGATCGACATTTTATTTTGAAAATAAAAACGAAACATGGGAGTCGCCACCGATTTTTTAAGGTGTGATCAGATCACCTAGTAATTTGGTCGATTAAATAAAATATTTTGATTTATTAAATCAACAATTTTGGTCTACAAAATTAGAGAAAGCGGGTTCGGGAGTTGCCTACGTACGAGGAAGGATTAGCACCCTCGTAACGCTCAAAATTGGTACCTAATTGATTAATTAATGTCTTAACGTCGAAAGTTGAAAAACCGAGAAGAGTTTAAACTACGATCCTCTCTTTTTTATTAATATCGATTAAAAAAGTTTGCATAAACTAAAACGAGTATTGAAGGCCCTCTCGTCTCGAGGTAACAAAATGTCAAGCCCCGTAAGTTAGGACACGTCATTTGAACTCTCGAAAATAAGCTAGCCTTTTAATCATTTTTATTTTAAAAATTATACTTTGAATTTTGTTTAAAAGGACATTTTGTATTTTTAGGTTAAACGAGAAAATCGAAACCCCATAAGTTAGGGTACAATTTCTCAAATTCCCAAAATATGAAACGTTGCCTATTTTTTGAAAAAAAAACTTTTTCATGTATTTGGGTAAAAATTAGTGCGGTATTTTTTAAAATAGAAAAATGATATGCGGATAAAATATTATACCATGAATGACAATAATATCGACATACTAGTAAACAATTCGTTATTTGTGATGGCAACATATGATATAACTTAATGATAATAATAACAATCAAAGGTGAATGAAACAAACAAAATAAATAATAATAATGATAACAATAATGATAAAACAACACACTAAAAGGAAAATACTAAAAAAATCTAAATAAGACGAAGAAACAAATAAATAGGTATATAAATAAATATAAGGAGAATGGTGTGTAAAAATATTGAAAATAAAGTAATTAAAGTAGAATATAAATGAAATTAAAGTCACAATTTGAAATAAAACATATAAAAATAAATAAAAATAGTTAAAATAATAATAGTGATAGTAATAATAGCCAATACATACAAGTAAAAGGAATATAAATAAATGAATTTTAATCATAAAAGGCTGAAGAAATAAATATTAAATAAGTAAAGTACTAAATAACATATTGAATAAACAATCCCCTTTTTTAAAAAAAATAAAAGAAATTGAAGTTATAAAAGCTTAAGGATTAAATTGCAATCAGAAACAAATATAGGGTGTGAATTATAAAATACAAAAATTGATGAAACACAAATAATGGTCCAAATAAACGCGCGCGAAAAATAGAGGGATTGACTGGGCAAATATCCCAAGCCCTCAAAACGTGTCGTTTCGATGCGGACCCAAATGAAACGGAGGCAAAAGTCATGGGGCGAAATTAAAAGGGTAAAAGAAATGAAAAGGATTAGATTGAAAACGAGCGAGAAAGCGGGAGGACCGATTACATAAATAGCCCATTCTGAAGAAAACACGCAGATCCTTTACTGGGTCGGGTCAGAATGCGAGTTGAAGACCTTATACGATGCCGTTTTGAGGCCATTAAGATAGACCCTAAATGACGTCGTTCGGTGAGGCCTATAAAAGATAAATTTAAAAAAAAAAACATTTTACCACTGCATAAAGAAAAAAAAACAGAGAGGGGGAGAGGAAGAGAGGCGTTATTCTCTGCGTCTCGGTCTTAGCCAACTTGGGGGTTTCATCGGCATCCGATACGCCTCTGCCTCCACCATGGCACTCGGCCTGAGACCTCAGGTGCACAGGTAAGCCCTCTTTTGCTCTATTATCAGTTCCTTACTAAAAAAAAAGCAAGAATGAAACTAAAACAAAAAATAAAAGACGAATGGGAGAACAACTTTAAAAAGAACTTCTGTTTTTTATTCCCTTTTTTGTATTTTTTTTATCTTTGTATATGTGTGTTTGTAGCCTGTAAAAAGGAGAGCCTTTACCATTCCTTGGTTGCTCTTTTATATTCAAAAAGAAAAAGAAAAAAATATAATATATTTTGTTTCTCTCTGTTTTGCTATCATTTGTCCTCTCTCTGTGTAGGTACGGAGGAGTTTTGTTGGCACCTGGTGGCGTACGGGCGTGCGGACGAGGGTACGGAGGCGAGAGCGAGGCAATCAAGCGGCAGATGAAGTCATGTCACAAAAAGGGACCTAGGGTTTCCTAGGTTAGCTGAGTGTTTAGGTTTTGGGGCATGGGGTATTGGGTTAGGTTTTAATTTTTGGGCCTGTTTGGGACTGTGTTTAGTTTGGGTTTGGATTGGGCTAGGGTCTTTGGTTTTAATTTGTAAATGAATTTTTAAAATTTTGGACTTTTTATTTGGTTTTATTTTTTCTGGTCCAGGCCAAAATTGGTCTATTACAGCTGCCCCTCTTTGCTCGTTGTCATGTAATGAAAATGGAGCAAAGACTCCAAAAGGGCCAATTTTTCCTGGTGTCCGAATCAACTTCTTTGATGCTCCTTTTCTTCAAGTAGCCTCGATTTACTCCAATGTAATTTCAGGGAGAAGAGATTTGTAGCTTCGATCTACTCCACTGGAACTTAAAGGAGATAAGAAATGGTAATTTTAACCTGCTCTACTGCAACTTCAGAGAGATAAGGTTTGTGTAGTTGTAACTTTAATCTGTTCCACTGCAACTTCAGAGAAATAAGATTTGTTGTCCTTAGTCTGCTCCACCGCAACTTCAAGGGGATAGGACTTGTGGCTTCAATCTGTTCCACTAGAACTTTAGGGAGATAATATTTGCCATGATGACTTAATTCGACCTACTGCAACTTCAAAGGTATAGGATTTATGGTTTCACTGGTCTGTTACGCAGTTCTCTACGGAACATGACCTGTAAAATCTGTTTGATGGACCTATTTATGCCAAATGATTAGGATGTCATGATCAGTATACATCAAATGCTCCTACCTAGATGTATGTGAATGATATTTGCATGAATGCAGAACGTTATTCTCGAGAATGATTACTTTTTAATGATTAAGTTGTCATTGCTCTTCGCTCATCAGGGTTCTATCACTGATACGCTACCGTGCCTTCTTACTCAGCTGGCATCTTTGACAGAAGATTTGAAGAGATAGTCATAATTTGGACTATCTTCCCTTCAATTTTTTCAATTTTTGCATTTGGGTTAGTTCTAACTAGTGGTCCTGTTTCAGGTTCTTGTACCATTTAGAAACTTTTCAGAGTAATATGCAAAACTTCTTTTATGTGAATATTGTAAGTCCAATAATCATTGTTTCAATAGAAAATGCTTGAAAAAGGCTATTATGACGGACAAGATGGAATTTTATTAAGAGCAAAGCTCAAAGTAAATTAATCAAGATAGCAAATTTGCTAAAGTACAAAATGAGATGAAAACAGGTGCCCTAGATTTCGCAGTACGAGCTTCTCTATTCAAACTTCTCAAAGATCCTTTCGAGCTAGATATGTGTTTAGGAGATCTAAAGTATTTTTTGATGCCCCAAGATGTAACGCTCCCCCTTCTTGTTAATTCTGAGAGGACAAGACTACCACATGCCCATTTTCAAAATTTGAGCTGCTCGTTTTTGGGTTTTCAACTCAAAACCCTTTTGGTCTCAAAGCACCCTTTGCGGGTTTTTGCCTTGGCTTCTTCCTTTTTAGGTGAGATACTTCTTGACGGAATCTGAATTCACAAGATTGGGGAAGTTTTTACCATCCATCTCGGCTAGAATCAATGCTCCTCCAGAAAAGGCTTTCTTTACCACATAAGGTCCTTCCCAGTTTGGCATCCATTTCTCTTTGAAATCCTTTTGTATTGGAAGGATCTTTTTCAAAACCAGATCTCCTTCATGAAATTCTCTTGGGCAAACCTTTTTGTCATAAGCTCGCATCATCCATTTTTGGTACATTTGACCATGACAGATATCCCTTAGCCTCTTTTCTTCAATCAAATTCAACTGACCGTATCGAGACTGGATTCATTCTACTTCATCTAACTTTACCTTTGACAAAACTTGAAAAGAAGGAATCTCAACTTCGATAGGCAGAACCGTCTCCATTCCGTAGACTAAAGAGAAAGGCGTTGCCCCGATGGAGGTCCTGACAGATGTTTGATAAGCATAGAGGTCAAATGGTAGCTTCTCATGCCAATACCTATAAGTTTCAGTCATTTTCCCCAGAATCTTCTTAATATTCTTATTGGATGCTTCCACCACACCATTCATTTTTGGGCGATATGGTGACGAGTTGTGGTGTTTGATCCTGAATTGACTACAGACCTCCGTTATTGTGTTGTTGTTCAAATTCAGTGCATTGTCCAATATAATCCTTTCTGGCATTCCATATCAACATATGATCTCTTTCTTTAGGAACTTACTGACTACCGATTTCGTGACATTGGCGTATGAAGTGGCTTCTACCCATTTGGTGAAGTAATCAATGACCACGAAGATGAATCAATGCCCATTGAAAGCTTTTGGTGATATTGGCCCAATCACATCCATGCCCCACATTGAGAAAGCCAATGGGAAAGTCATAACATGAAGAGGTGAATGAGGCACATGAATTTTGTCTCCACAGATTTGGCACTTATGACATCTTTTGGCGTAGTTAATACAATCCCCTTCCATGGTGGAGCAGTAATAACCGAATCTCATAATTTTCCTGGCCATTGTAAAGCCATTAACGTGTGTCCAACAGACGCCCTCATGGACTTCTTCCAAGATTTTCTTAGCCTCTATAGCGTCCACACATCTTAATAGCACCTGATCCTTTCTTCTTTTGTATAGGATCTCCCCATCCAAGATGTAATCGATGGTCAGTCTTCTCAACGTCCTTTTATCATTCTCGGTTGCCTGGTCTGGGTACTCATGATTCCTCACGTATCGTAATATATCACGATACTAAGGGTGACCATCTTTTTCCTCTTCTTCGTCGATGTTATAGCAATGTGCCAGAGCTTCGTAAATACTCATTTGGACAGGCTTCACGTCCTATTGCTTGTTTACTTTGATCATAGAAGCTAAAGTAGCCAGAGCGTCAGCCATCTGGTTTTCATCTCGTGGGAGGTAGCAGAAAGTGATGTCATCAAACTCTTCTATTAACTCCGGAACTATTTTTCAATAATTGATCAATTTAGGGTCTCTTGTCTCCTATTTGCCTTTAAGCTGATAGATTACTAGTGCGAAATCCCCATATACCTCTAGCACTTTGATATTTTGTTCTATGGCTGCACAAATGTCCATAATGCAAGCTTCGTACTCTGCCATATTTCTTGTGCAATCAAAATCCAGTTTGCTAGTGAAGGGATAATGATCCCCATTTGAGGACACCAAGACTGCCCCGATTCTATTACCCACTGCATTTGAGGCTTCATCGAAATTTAACTTCCAAGGGTGGTTTTCTTGAGAGTCATCTTTGGTGGCTGTAATGTACTTCAAGTCTTCATTTGGGAAGTCAAAGTTTAAGGGCTCGTAATCCTCTAGAGCTCTACTGGCCAGAAAATCTGCTATTTCAGTTCCTTTTACAGCTTTCTGGTTCACATAAACTATGTCAAATTCAGAAAGTAAAATTTGCCATCGAGCCATTCTTCCATTCAAAGCTGTTGACTCTATCATATACTTCAGAGGATCTAGTTTTGAGACGAGCCAAGTGGTGTGATTCAACATATACTGTCTCAACCTTCGGGTTGTCCAGACCAAGGCACAACACAACTTCTCGATTGGTGAGTACCTTATCTCACATTCAGTGAACTTTTTACTAAGATAGTAAATAGCTCTTTCTTTCCTTCCCGACTCATCATGCTGGCCGAGTACGCATCCCATGAAATTCTCAAATACCACCAAATACAATATCAATGGCTTATCTGGGTTGGGTGGCATCAGCACCGGGGCATTGGGCAAGTACTGTTTGACCTTGTCGAAAGTCTTTTGGCATTTTTCGTCCCATACACCTGGGTTGTGTTTTTTTAGGAGACGAAAAATGGGGTCACATTTCTCGATTAATTGTGAAATGAACCGAGCAATGAAATTTAGTCTTCCTAGGAATCCTCGAACTTTTTTTTTAGTACGCGGCAGAGGCAAATCTTGTATGGCTTTGACTTTGTCTGGGTCAATGTTGATCCCTTTGTCACTGACCACAAATCCTAGCATCTTTCCGGACCTGACTCTAAAAGTACATTTTGCTGGATTGAGTTTTAGCTGAAACTTTCTCAATTTTAAGAACAACTTTCTCAGGACTTGTACATGCTTCTTATCTATTCAAGATTTTGCAATCATATCATCGAACTTCGATTTCTTTATGCATCATATCATGGAACAAGGTTACCATGGCTCTTTGATACGTTGCTCCCGCGTTTTTCAGTTCAAATGGCATCACTTTATAGCAGATAGTCCCCCACATGGTTACGAATGTGGTCTTCTCCATGTCTTCAGAATGCATCTTAATCTGATTGTATTCGGAAAAACCATCCATGAAAGAAAATAGTGAGTGACCTGCCGTGTTGTCCACTAGGGTGTCAATATGAGGCAGTGGGAAACTATCTTTCGGACTGGCTTTATTCAAGTCTCTGTAGTCTACACATATTTGTACCTTTCCATCTTTTTTAGGTACAAAGACAATGTTGGCTACCCATTCTAAATATTTAACCACTTTTAAAAATTCAGCGTCCAATTGCTTCTTGACCTCTTCTTTTATTTTTAGCAGAACATTGAGTCTCATCCTTCGGAGCTTCTGTTGCACTGGCTTACATCTTCCTTTATAGGGAGTCGATGCACCACAATATCAGTACTTAACCCGAGCATATCTTGGTAAGACCACGCAAAGACATCCTTGAATTCTTGGAGTAACTTAATAAGGTCTCGCTTAGTCTCTACGGTGATACAAGTTCCAATTTTCACCTCTATTTCCTCTCCTAAGCTCACAATTTCCACTAACTCTTTGTGAGGTAGGATTTGTTTCTCATCTTGCTCTACCATCCTCAACAAATCAGGAGATAGGTCATATCCTCGGTCATCTTCAAAATCTTAAGAATCATCCATACACATATCTTGCTCAAAAGGAGACTTTGAGTCATTAGCATCGTCACTCATATCATTGATATCCAAGGACTTGTTATAGAGATGAAGAAAGATCCAAAGAGCGAAAGAATCTAAGAATAATCATCTGTATGATATGATCATGAATGAAGAATAAAAGAATATTTGAGAGAATGTCCAAAGGATAAAGAATCTAAAAATAATTATTTGTGTAGTGTAATTATGAATGGAAAGAATAAAAAATATTTGCTCAAAAATGATAGCAAAGATGCATTTTATTAAAATAACGATTTTGAGCATAAGCCTATTTCAAAAAAATGACTCTTATTACTCCTAGAGCAATAGGTGTGTTTTGAACATTAGTCTGTGTTAGTTCTAAAAATTACAGGAATCTCTTCCGCAATCCAATTATTCAAAACACTTCCCGGCTCATAAGGGCGAATGCTAGACAAATTCTCTCCTCTAGCTCCCTCTTCATTTGTGGCGTTGATATCCAAATTTTCCAACATTCCTTCCACGGTTTCTTTCTTGGCGTCCCCCGCTTAGGGTGAATGATTCCTCCAGACACAAAAGTCTTCAGTATATGGGAAAAGATCATTGGTTCCTATTGAATCTCCTCCCCGCTGAATCGCGCTCTCATTTTCTCTTGTTTCTTTTCTAGTTCTTTCTTTCTTTGTCTCACGTCCAGCTTAAATCCTAAGCCGAAGTGGTCTTGTTTGTCCTTCATCATTGGTGTCTCAATCTTTCCTTAGAGGTGTCTCCCAAGTCCTCTTCCCGGTAGGGCCCCTTTCCCAACAGTTAGCTATAGGCCCATTCTTGTAGTCTTGGATATCCTGGGCATTGGGATCCTGTTTCCTTCTGTAATGAATGTCGCATTCACAAAATCCAAAGACCGAAAGGAACATTCGATTACTTTATTGTTTTCCTCTAGATATGGCGCGTCACTGGTCACCGCTAGAATGATGTCCTCTTCAGCATTTATTGTCACCAGTCGACCTTCCGTTACCAATTTCAACTTTTGGTGTAGTGATGAAGGCACTGCCCCTGCTGAATGTATCCAAGGCTTCCTCAATAGGCAATTATATGAAGGCTTGATATCCATTACCAAGAAATCCACCTCGTATGTGTTTGGGCCGATCAAAAGAGGTATTTCGATTCTGCCCATTACCCTCCTTTCTGTGCTATCACGCCCTCACTATATTTTGGCAGGCTTTCATGTGAAAGTTGCCTACAGGCAATCTATTCAGTGTGGATAATAGTAGGACGTTTAAGGCCGATCTGTTGTCAATCAATTCCCCCGGTAGCGTATACCCCTTAAAGCGGGTGGTGATGTGTAGAACATTAGTCGATCCCATGCCGCCGGGTGGTATTTCATCATCATTAAAGAAGATAAAATTATCGACACTTATATTGCTAACCAGACGGTCTAGCTTGTGAACGGAGATATCATTGGCGACATAAGTTTCGTTTAAGACTTTCATCAGCACGCTACGATGGACATTCGAGCTTAGGAGTAAGGCCAGCACCGAGATACGAGCTAGTTATTTATGCAGCTGCTCTACAACACTGTACTCACTGTGCTTTAGAAATTTTAGAAATTTTAGAAATTTTAGAAATTCTTTAGCCTCCTCTTCGTTGACCGGCTCGTTAACAAGAGGTTCAGGTTTGGCCATTTTTTCTTTCTTCTGCTCGACCGCTTTTCCTTTTGCAGGTTTCGATCTCACGTTTACTGAATCATAGTGCCTCCCGCTATGCGTATAGGAACCCATATCTTGGTCCTCTTTTGAAGCATCAGCCGGGTTCTCCTTTACCGGGATCGTCACATTACAGTCGTAATTCCATGAAACCCTCTTGTTGTCTTTATAGGGAAATACTGAAGGTTTTTGGATTATAACTTTTGGTGGCATTCATGTTCCTACTTCATTATTTTTGGTCTTGAAATGATGACTACTAGGTAATTGACTTTTTGGACCTACGCCGCCGATTCTCCTTCTAAAGCGCATATATTTCCCTCTTCGGGGCTTTTGACTTCGTCATAAAACTCCACACACTCTTGGATTTCATGCCCCACTTTATTATGGAACTCACAGTAGTTCCACTTTTCTTCAGATCTCTTTTTCGAATCCAGTACGATCAATCCCCTGTTAACTATCTCCTTCTAAACCCGTCTGAACGGGGTTTTGACTTCTACAACCTCATATTTGGCCTTATTGTTCCCATCTTCGTTTATCCCGTTTACCCTTTGGTCAACATGATTGAGTAGCGGGTTTCCTGCTACATTGGGCGCGGATGGGTCGTCAAACTTCACAATCCCTATTTTAATAAATCTTTCAATTAGCTTTTTGAATGTGGTGCAGTTTTCAATTGAATGTCCAGTGATTCCAGCGTTGTATTTACACTAAGCATTTGCATCATACCATTTGGGGTATGAGGGTTGCATCAGCTTTAAGTAGAAAGGAGATACCACGTGTGTATCAAATAGGTTCCGATATAGCCCTCTATACGTTATGGGTATAGGTGTGAACTGTAGCCTTTCTGTATTCGTTCTTATATTGGATTTTTGTCTTGGGGTGCTCTAATGGTTGGCGGTTACTATCTTCGATTGGCTCACAATAAATGACTTGGAATGACCTTTGCTGTACATGCTCGTGTTGTTCACCTTATTCTCTATTTTCTTTGGGGCTGATCTCTTAGTACTTTCCCCTGTATCTATTTTGCTGCTCCTTACCATGTTCTCGATCATTTCACCGGTCGTTACTATATCTGAGAAGCTTTTAGTGGTGTTCCCCAACATATGAGTGATGAATGGAGCCTTTAAGGTATTGATGAATAGCATGATGGTCTCTTTTTCTAGGAGAGGTGGCTGGACTTATATAGCAACCTCCGTCCACCTTTGGACGTATTGTCGGAAGCTCTCGTTTGATTTCTTTTCCATGTTCTGCAAGGTGATCGTATCCGAAGTCATATCCGTCACTTGACTATACTGTTTCATGAAAGCTTGAGTTAAGTCCTTCCATGAGTTGATCTTGGTATGGCTCCATTGGTTGTACCATTTGGATGCTGCCCTAACCAGACTGTCCTAGAAGCAGTGAATCAATAGCTGATCATTGTTGACGTACCCAGTCATTCGTATACAAAACATGGCACTAGTCCCATTATACTTCTCGAACTCAAGAGTTTTGAACTTAGGGGAAGCATCAGGTCCTGAACCAAGCTCAAATCTTTAGCATCAATCCCACAGTGATAGTTAACACTTTCCATTACTTTGAACTTCTTCTCTAACCACTTGCATCGGTTTTCTAATTGTTTTGAGAGCTCCATTCTCGCTCTTTCGGCTTCTACCATGTCAACCAGATTAGGGACTATGGGATTAGTTGGGTTATCTCCTGGATTAGAGCCTGAGCTTGCTTGATAGTTAATTGGTAATGAAGCATCGGCCAGAAATTATTGTGGCCTGATTGTAACGGATGGCCTTCGCGTGTACACCTCGACTTGTGTCTGAACATTTGTTGGGGTAAAACCCGAGGGGTAGAGAGGATATTTATTGTCATCCTCAGTATTAACCAGGGGATTCTTTCCTTTCTCTGGTCCACCAGTCAACAATTGTGTTAGTTGGTTCATCATGTTCCTTTGGGATTCCAGCATTTGATCCTTCATATCTTGTTGGATTTTAGCTAATTGCTCTTGCATTTGTGTTTGCAACTGCTCTTGCATTTCTCTTTGGAGCTGTTCTAACCTTTCTAACCTTTTGTCCATAATTTTTTCCTTGGCACGAGTATCGTAACGATGCTTAGTTGGTGGATTTTTGTCGGTTTCCAGATTAACTGAAATAGTTTTTAACTAATTAGTGTCTTTTTGTGAAAATTAATGCATATGATGCGATGAAATGAAAATGAATGAATGCAGGAAAAAAGCGTCGACTCTAATTAAATTCCATTTAGAACAACTTTCCTAGAAAACAAAATTCTTTACATAGAAATGGATTACATATATGGCTAAGCCCTTATGCTCAAAGTTTTAACTTTCCTAAGCAACCAAGCCAGTTCCTGACCCTGATCTGATTCTAACTCATATTTCACACTTAATACATCTGCTTGAACTGCTAAAGTCTGTAGATGATCGACCACCTCTCGAATCTGGCCACAGCTTCACCCATAATGTAGTCTCTGCTCCTAACTTGATCCTGAGAATGGTGGAGTTGCTCTTTCCATAGATCCTCATTTGCTTCAAGAAGTTCAATCCGAAGTTTGCAGTTTTGTAATGCAATCTCAAGTTCTTTGACCTTCTTTTTTAGCTCTTCAATCTTACCCAAGCTCGTCTTCAGCTCTATTACAGAGTTACGGCTACGATGTTGATGAAGCGATTTTTTTAGTTCTACTATTCTGGCTTTTAACCCGATCTTCTCATTTTGGGCTTCTGACAGACTCTTTTCTAAGGCTTCTTTTCGACCCTTAGCGTCTTGATATTTTCTCTCTCATCGATCGGCTTTGACCTTCTCTTCTTGGATCTCGTGTTGTTATTGTTAAGATATTTTTCCAAACCCGGTGGTTCTCATTGACAATCGCAGCTTCTTGTAATCCGTTTTTAGACTATCTAAATCTTCTTCAGCCTTATTCTTTTCTTTTCTTAATTTCTCCATTTCTAGTTTCTGAACATCAACATCTAGTCTTAAATACATCTTTTCCTCTTCCAGTTGCTCTATCTTCTGTCCGAGTTCTGTATTCCTTCTCTCATAGTCCTATTTTATGATTTCTAACTCGGATGGGGCCACTTGTAGATATTCTTCCATCGACCGTGCGCCCTCTTGATTTGGCTCAAAAATATTATTGTTGATTATCTTACTCCGCCACCCATTATACTCAGGCGTCGTTATTAGACCTACTGCCATTCTTTTCATCCGACGAGTCTGATTCCAAGCGTTGGACATCTCTCGTACCTTCTTCTTATAATTATCCCCCTTATACGGAAACTCACACTAAGCTAGCCCATGGGTTGCTAATATGAACTACCTCGATCTGTACTGCCTCAATACGAGTAAATGAGCATATCCTACGACTCTCCAAATCCCAAGTAGAGCGACCTAGTAAAAATCCCTATATCGGTACAAGATCTCATCGGGAACCAACCAAAGGGCTCTCCACTCGACATCTTCTTCTTGGAGATTTTAGAGGATTGCTATCCATTTTTCCTTTGATATGTCGTCCTGTCTTGATGTAGGTGCTATTTCCTTTAATGGTGAGTAATTCTCGGAGAACACCCGATATGACACTTGTCTACCTTCCAGAAATGGTTATGGAACCAAGCTAGCAGCAGTTGCGCACATCCTGTGAATCGACCCTCACCAGTTCTTTGGCATGTATTCAAAGATCTAAATGTTTCGGCTAAAATTGCAGGAACTGGCGTGACCTTCTTATCCAGTCAGTCAAACAGATCAGAAAATTACGGGAACCAGCGTGACCCTCTTATCCAGTCAGTCAAACAGATCAGAAACTGCCTCGTCTACATGCCCCAATACTTTAGGGAAAACCATTAACCCGCAAATACTTAAAGCAAAAACATCTACTCTCTTCTTCACATCTGGGTGTGCCAAAATCAGGTCTCGCAAACTTTTCCAGGGAATACATTTGCTTTCTCCTTTCTGTTTGATTCGAGCCGTAACCCACTGCTTACTCATTCCAGTGATATTCGTCAATTTCTTCACAAAGGTTGGAACATTAGCGGCTCTAGAATAGGCCTTGTCAACCTGAACCCTTGGGCATCGAAGTAGGGCAGTATATTCTTCCACTGTAGGCACCAAATTTGAGTTCCCGAAGGTGAAAAAATTGTAGGCCAGATCCCAAAATTGAGCCAAAACCCAAAACAGATGCTTATCTATCTTGATGTCAAGTAAGTAGGGTAGATCACCGTAATTATCGTAAAATAGCTGTTTGAGTTCATCGCCCTATTGGGCCCACATTTTCTTTAATTCTCGAAGATCATTCTGTGTTACATTGATACGAGTGAAGTCCCAAAACTCTGACGTATACCCCGTTGTCAAGCTATCTATCTTTTCTAATTGCGTTTTCTCCGACCATATACAGACAGCCGCATTGTCTTCCACTTTATTAAGAAATTCATTCTTCATGAAAAGCTCTCTAGTTAGTAATCGAACTTGAACCAACACCTTTTTTATGATAAAATTCTATACAATCACAAGCAAAACAACACAAGTCAGTACAATTCATATGAAATTAAATCAAGCAAGAAATAACAAGCAGAACACCTATTCGGATGACCACTAATGGTTTGGTGTGGCTCTACCTAGGGTGGGCTCCTCTGGGTCACTACATGTGGTTCGGTTCTAAAGATAGGGTACTTGTACCAGCAGATTCCTTGATTCTCACCCATTATAGGCTCATATAGATTGAGTTCGGTTCAAGGGAATACATTTCCCTATGGCTATACAGAGATGAAAATCTCATTAAGACATAGGTACGGATGTATCTCGGAAGCGATCCACTATCCTATACGGAGGTGAAAACTCACGAAGGACTAGTTTCTCACTCCTACTTAAAGGGTAAGACCGAGCGGTCATGCAATGCAATATGCAAAAATATTTAAAGACTCGAACGCCTAAAATTTTGGTCTACAAAATTTGAGAAAGTGGGTTCGGGAGTCGGTTACTTACGAGAAAGGGTTAGCACCCTCGTAATGCCTAAAATTGGTACCTAATTGATTAATTAATGTCTTAACGTCAAAATTTGAAAAACCGAGAAGAGTTTAAACTATGATCCTCTCTTTTTTATTAATATCGATTAAAAAAGCTTGAATAAATTAAAACGAGTATTGAAGGCCCTCTCGTCTCGAGGTAACAAAATGTCACGCCCCGTAAGTTAGGACACGTCATTTGAACTCTCGAAAATAAGCTAGCTTTTTAATCGTTTTTATTTTAAAAATTATACTTTGAATTTTTTTAAAAGGATATTTGGTATTTTTAGGTTCAATGAGAAAATCAAAACCTTGTAAATTAGGGTACGATTTTTCGAATTCCCAAAATACGAAACATTGCCTATTTTTTGAAAAAAAAACTTTTTTACGTGTTTGGGTAAAAATTAGTACGGTATTTTTTAAAATAGAAAAATGATATACGAATAAAACATTATACCCATGAAAGACAATAATATCGACATACTAGTAAACAATTCGTTATTCGTGATTGCAATGTATGATATAACTTAATGATAATAATAACAATCAAAGGTGAATGAAACAAACAAAATAAATAACAATAATGATAACAATAACGATAAAACAACACACTAAAAGGAAAATACTAAAAAAATCTAAATAAGACAAAGAAACAAATAAATAGGTATATAAATAAATATAAGGAGAATGGTGTGTAAAAATATTGAAAATAAAGTAATTAAAGTAGAATATAAATGAAATTAAAGTGACAATTTGAAATAAAACATATAAAAATAAATAATAATAGTTAAAATACTAATAGTGATAGTACTAATAGCCAATACATATAAGTAAAATGATTATAAATAAATGAATTTTAATCATAAAAGGTTGAAGAAATAAATATTAAATAAGTAAAGTACTAAATAACATATTAAATAAACAGTCCCTTTAAAAAAAAAAAAGAAATTGAAGTTATAAAAGTTTAAGGATTAAATTACAATTGGAAACAAATATAGGGAGTGAATTATAAAATACAAAAATTGATGAAACACAAATAAGGGTCCAAATAAACGCGTGCGAAAAAGAGAGGGATTGACTAGGAAAATATCCCAAGCCCTCAAAACGTGTCGTTTCGATGCAGACCCAAACGGAGGAAAAAGTCATAGGGAAAAATTAAAAGGGTAAACGAAAAGAAAAGGATTAGATTGAAAATGAGTGAGAAAGCGGGAGGACTGATTACATAAATAGCCCATTCTGAAGAAAACAGGCAAATCCTTTACTGGGTCGGGTCAAAATGCGGGTTGAAGACCTTATACGGCGCCGTTTTGAGGCCACTGAGATAGGCCCTAAACGACGTCGTTCGTTGAGGCCTATAAAAGATAAAATAAAAAAACAAAACATTTTACGACTGCATAAAGAAAAAAAACAGAGAGGGGGAGAGGGAGAGAGGCGCTATTCTCTGCGTCTCGGTCTTAGCCAACTTGGGGGTTTCATCGGCGTCTGACGCTCCTCTGCCTCCACCATGGCACTCGGCCTGAGACCTCAGGCGCACAGGTAAGCCCTCTTTTGCTTTATTATCAGTTCCTTACTAAAAAAAGCAAGAATGAAACTAAAACGAAAAATAAAAGCCGAATGAGAGAACAACCATAAAAAGAACTTCTGTTTTTTATTCCTTTTTTGTATTTTTTTTCTCTGTATATGTGTGTTTGTAGCCTGTAAAAAGCAGGAGCCTTTACCATTCCTTGGTTGCTCTTTTATATTCGAAAAGAAAAAGAAAAAAAATACAATATATTTTGTTTCTCTTTGCTTTGCTGTCGTTCGTCCTCTCTTTGTGAAGGTACGGAGGTGTTTTGTTGGCACTTAGTGGCGTACGGGTGTGCGGACGAGGGCACGGAGGTGAGGGCGAGGGCAGCTGGCGGCCTTACGAAGTTGTTGTGGCGCAAAGGGGACCTAGGGTTTCCTAGGTTGGCTGAGTGTTTAGGTTTTGGGCCATGGGGTATTGGGTTAGGTTTTAATTTTTGTGCCTGTTTGAGTCTGAGTTTAGTTTAGGTTTGGATTGGGCTAGGGTCTTAGGTTTTAATTTGTAAATGAACTGTTTAAATTTTAGACTTTTTATTTGGTTTTATTTTTCGGGCCCAGGCCAAAATTGGCCTATTACAATGAGGACTTATGTATATTCGGTGAGCCTCCTGTAAAGATTCAAGCAGCACTAAAAGAAGGTAACGAAAAAGGCCTTTTGAATAGGATTCATTCTATGTAACTAGTATGTTTACTTAGGTATTATATGTAAAAAAAGAAGAAGTTATAATTACTTCATTTGAGTTTTAATTAGTTGATTTAGACGCCTTGAGGAGTTTGGAATTTTAGTATACGCAACCCTTTTGATTATCTTCAGTAAACTACGTACAAATCACCCTTTGTAAAAGAAAAATGCTATGACTCATGGTGAATCAAATTACTATTATTATAAGTGTTAATAAGATTTGACGTCTCTCCAATCATCTTATGTTATTTAGTCTAAAAAATTTATTACTTTTTATTATCCATCCGTAAATTATTAGTAAATCAACTAATGTCACCTTGTAAACATCAAATGAATTTAAAGTATATTTTTAAGGGAATATAATGAAATAAAAACATACAAAAAAAATTAAAATTTTGAAAAAGAAAGAAACAAAAGTTGAAAGTTGCCTTAGGGTTAACTGAAAATAATCTCAACCAATTAAAATTCAATTCTACAAAGGTATGTCTTTTTATTCTATTTTTTTTATTGATATATGGATAAAGTTTTAAAATTTTTTATTTCTAAATTACGGATTATATAATTCCCTGAACTTACAATGTTGAAATTTTTTTAAATGATCTTGCTTGAGATTTTTTTTAATGGTTTAACCTTTAAAATCTTTTTAAAAAATAATCAATTCCCTATTTGTTTTTTTTTTTACAATTATTTGAGTAATTGAACTTTCAAAATGTATTAAAAATGCCAACTTTTCAGACAAACAATTAAGTCTTTATTTTTTTTTTGCACTCAATTGAATACTTGAACTTTTAAAATGTATTAAAAAGCCTCTCAAACTTTTTTCAAAAAAAAAAAAAAAGAAATTTTAAGTCCCCGATTTTTTTCACTCAATTAGGTACTTGAATTGTAAAATACATCAAAAAGGCTATTTGACTGTTAATTTTAACAGTTGACTGTTAAAGTTAACTGTCTCTAATTTTTTCAGTTAAAGCCATCCCGTGTCACAATTGGGTGGTCCTGCTAATACGGGCTTGATGAATTCACTAGATTTATAGGATGAACTACTAGAAGCTCTTAATGATTTCATAGCCCAAGGTTTTGGTGGTCCTATTGAGACATACTTGATGAACCTACTGAATTTATAAGATGAGCCACTAAATGTTTTTAATGAATTCACCAAAATTTTTAAATTAAGAGGTTGAGCTTGTTAAATGCTCTTAATGATTTTATAACCCTGGTCCGAGTGGTCTATACGAAGATAGACTTATTGGAATCACCCACGTAAGTGTGAATGATTAGCCACCTTCTATGAAAGACATTGTGTTGTTTTTCTAGAGCACTTACTAACATCATGAGATATCTTGGCTAAATTGTTGATCTATCGCACAATTGGACCTGAGATTAGTCATGTGTTACGAGTTTACTTTTATTTTAACAAGTTCTAGATTCGTTCACTTGTTAAGAGAATAATTACTCATTTCACTATGTATTACTGCCAATCTAATAGATACTAGTACTTAAACAGCTAATTTCGCTATTGCTCTTTTTCCCAGCTTTTCAAAAATCTTTATTTCTTTTGCATTAGTAAGGGAATGTTGGTAATGTAAAAATATGACCGTTACAATATAACCGTCGGAATCTCATCGTTACAATATAGCCATTAGAATCTGACCATTACAATATGACCGTTGGAATCTGACCGTTGCAATATGGTCGTTAATTTTTTTGACCACTTTGCCTCTTAGAGAATCGTATAAATAGGATTCATTTCTCATTTGTTAAGAAGTAAGAAAAATTAGAGCCTCTATCACTCTTCTCGTCTCCCTCATCCTTCTTTGTTATTTTACTAAAAATTACATTAGAGGAAGTTCTGTCTAGGAGTTTGGGTTTTAAGCGGGACCGTCTGTAACCCCTCCAAACTTTCCTGAGAATTGATTCTAGTGTAATTTTTTCCAACCAAATTTTTCGACCACCTTTAAAATTATTTTTGATCTCATTTCCCGTAAACTTAATAAGAGCAATTCGAATTGTGTTCTATCTTTCTCATTCAAGTGTACGAATTTGAAAGCATTGTGTTAATCTTGGGGTGGTGGTGTCTATTTCCGATTACACTAATCAGGGAGAAATCACTTCTAAGGCAGTAGTTCTCTACGACGCAATATTTATTTATTTTTCTCTTATTATTTATACTTGTCAATACTAACATCTTTGTTTTACAGTAGTAATTATTTAACAAAAGTTACTGATAAGTAATTAAAAAGCTTTCACTTGAAAATTTTTTTAGCAGTAAATATGTGTGTTACTTTTGTCAATCTATGAAGAAAATATATTAATAAAAATATCAGGTTACAAAATAAGAAAATGGTAATTATAAGAAAATTTATTTTGATTTTTATTATATAATGGGGTTGAGTAATAAGGTTGCCGATTAAGTTAAGATAGCTTAGATGATATTTCATTTGGCATCGACTATTTTCATGCGATTCATGTTTTTGTTATTGATGAATGAAGTTTGATGGCCGTTTACGTTCAGAATACACGCATAAAAAACAGGATAGTAAAACGCCAAAGAGTAGTTTCAAGAGACATCAAACAATCAAATTGACAAAAAAAAAAAAAAAAAAAAAAAAGACCTCATCCCATAAACAAAAACTCATTAGCAATTAAGAGAGACCTCTAAAACCCAACTAAGCTTTATGTTAACTCAAGAACTGCCTGCTGTTTGCAGGTAAGCACTAATAAGTACAATGCTATTAGCCTATTACCATGTTATAGAGACCCTTGATACGTAACCATATCTGAAGCTAACTCAATCTGCAGAGATGTATTGATAGAGTATTCAAATAGAGTGATGGAATTAGGACAGACTTTGTTGGAATTGCTCTCGGAAGCTTTGGGGCTGAACCGGAGTTATTTGGAAGATATTGGGTGCGGTGAAGGAGTGCTTATGGTTGGCCATTACTATCCCCCATCCCTGAACAGACTTGACATTGGCCACCGGCAGCCGCACTGATATCGGCTTCTTCACCGTACTTTTACAGATCGGATTGGCGGACCTCAAGTCCTCCGTCAAAATCAATGGCTTGATGTTAACTCTATCCACGGAGCTCTTGTTGTAAATGCGGGTGATATAATTAGGTAAAACTAACATAAAGGCTATGGTACTATAATTGGATTTTGCCATTAATTCTTATATATTAGAGTAGATTAAGAATTAGTTTTATACTTTTGTTGTAATAAAAGTTAATGAAATTTTTAATAAAGAGGACGAATTTATTGAATATATAGAGATTAACTTTTTTAATAAATATACAATGTGAAATCTCTATAATATTTTTATACTAGATGCTACAAATCTTCATTCAAATTAAACCGTTACAATTCTTATTTTTTTTTAAAAATAAAATGTGTCCAGTGTTTATGAATTTCCAAAAATAGCTCAAAATTTTTTATTATAGCCGAATTTAACATATATTTTTATTACATATTCACATAAGATAGGTTAATAAATATATATATAAACTTTTCTTTTTATGTCGTTTTGCTCATGTTATTTTTGTGATCATATTATATTTTTCTTTTCATTTATGATATTGCCTTCATTAAATCTAACTAATAATGGATATGACAATATAAGTTTGATACAATTACATAATGCGAACAGACATAAATATATAAGTTTCTCAAAATTTGTATAAGATAAAGGGTAATCTATAAAAATAGTCACTTTTGTTTATTTCAGGTTACATTTTAGTCACTCATGTTTGAAATGTTACGTTTTAATCACTTGTGTTATTATTTTATTGCGAAGTGATCACTCTACCGTTAAGTTCTGTTATCTCTCTAACGGTAATCCTACGTGGCAGTCCAACTAGATTTTAGATGCCAACTTGAATTTCTAAATGGAATGAAAATAGATTTTTAATTAAAAAAATTTAATTAATTAAAATTTTTAAACCTAAACCTTAACTAAAAAACTGTTCATCTCCTCTTTTTTAATTTTTCTTCCGTCTCTTCTTTTGTTCAATGTGTTTTTTTTTCTTTTTTATTTGACTGGAAAAACTAATATTAAGATCAAAATAGTTGAAATTAAATTGACTACTTTATAAAGATGGATTTAATGGAGGGTTCAGGTATGTCTTCTGGTTCGCTATGATCGAGCATCAGGGTGTTCCAGTAGAAGACAAATGTAAGCTAAGATTAGCGACATGGCAAATTTTGTGCGGAAGAAAATTTGGTCAAGCAGCACCTTCAAATAAATGGCCTAGAGATGGTCATCAACAATTATCATCAGTTGCTTCTCATCCCAAGTAAATCCATCATGATCGAGTAGATATTTCATATCATTGAACCGTTTCCTCAATTTCATAAAATTCATGTTCACAAACAATTTCAAAAAGTAGAAGAAAATATCAAGAATTTTAATTTAGGGTTTTCATTAAACAATAAAAATTTCAATCTTTTATTTTTCAGTATTGAATAAAAGAGATAGAGGAATGCAAAGAAGACATACCTAAACTCAGTCAATTTGATTTTAATTATTTTGATCTTAATAATAGTTTTTCCAGTCAAATGAAAAAAAAAAACCCCATTGAACAAAAGAAGAGACGGAAGAAAATTTAAAAGGAGGATATGAATAGTTTTTTTAGTTAAGGTTTAGGTTTAAAAGTTTTAATTAATTAAAATTTTTAATTAAAAATCTATTTTCATCCCATTTAAAAATTCAAGTTGGCACCTAAAATCTAGTTGGACTGCCACGTAGGATTGCCGTTAGAGAGATAACGGAACTTAACGGTAAAGTAATCACTTCGTAACAAAATAATAATATAAGTGACTAAAACGTAACATTTCAAACATAAGTGACTAAAATGTAACCTGAGACAAACAAAAATGACTATTTTTATAGATTACCCAAAGATAAATTACTATCGTGGCTAAATTTATATAAATATAAAATAGTTTTCAGTTGGTATAAATTCTCCTTTAATCTTTCTACTCTTTAAAATTTTAAAATTTAACCTTTTTATTTTTATTTTTATTTTTAAAATTAAATTTTTATTTGTTTAATTTAAAAATTAAAGTTGAATTGATAGCGCTGTTAATGTTTTTTATAAGGACAAATTATAACTTTAATGGGTAATTAATAGGCTAAGGATTTTTTTCAAAAAAAAATTATTAATTTTACGAACTACTTAAATTAAATATTAAAATACTTTATTTTGATTCGTTTGTTAGTTTAAAATACTCAAACTTGATTTAACAATAATTAAACCAACTTTCACTCGAAGAACAGTACATTAATGCATCCAATTTTTTTAACATTTAACAGTACACATATCTTTTTTTAACATTTAATTGAATATAGATTGTTTTGAGTTTAAAAAGTTAATATTTTGAATATTTTCAAATATATATTACAATTCATTTTTTTTATGCTGTTAATATCCAATGATAAATTTAAAAGTGTTTACCATAAGGCTTGTTAATATAAAAAGTCCAAGAGTTTCAATAACAAGTTTCTTTGGAACATATCTTCCACCACAAAACTTCGAGATTTTAAGAACTAATCAAATAATTGACATCTCAAAAAAACTCTTCACTTTATAAGGAAATTACTATAAATTTTTTTGTGTCAACCTACTACTTGAAAGGACTTGATTTAAAACTCTTTGATAACCCAAATTATGAGTTGCTCTTGAATCTAATCAAAATATTTTAGAGCTTAATTCCAACTTTCAAGTGTTAAAATCTACGACACTTATAGTTACATGAACTTGACACCTGTAAAAGGTAACATGGATAATGGTAAAAATTATATTATACTTTACTAAATTTTTTAATGTGATATTTATACTTTTAATTTATCTAATTTCATATTTGTATTTTTATTCCGTCCATCATTTTAGTACTTTTTCCAAATGATGTTAATTTTTGTATATTTTGACATATAAACCTATAATGAAATGACATGTGATAACATGGGCCACCTTAAGAGTTTTGAATGAGGAATTTTTTAAAAAATTTCACTTTTTTATTGTTTGATAGTTAAAAATCAATTTAAAATAAAAGAAATATATTTAATATGTCGATTTAATTATTTTCATACCTCCTCTAACATGTTATATAAACATTTGAACCATAAACCCTTTTAGGCTCTTACTCCACCTAATTTCTTCTAATTTGCTTTTGTTTAGCATTACCTTGTTTGCCTTAACCTTTAAATAAAGAAACCCAAAGATTGAAAAGTTTCATCGGAGAAATGAAAGGAAGAAGAGTTGGGTAGACAAATGGTGGTAGGGAATCAAATATTTCAAGCACTCATTCAAGCTCAAGGAGCCATTACGCTAAAGTTGAACGCTTCTACAGTGCCAATGCTCTTGTAAATGAAAATTTGTGTATTTGTATAGTGTTTGGAATGTTTTAATAAATAGTTAGAACCCCAAGAATTGAATGTGCTAGAAACATAGTTAGATATTTTCTGCCTTAAGAATCTAATGGGTAATTTTTTGTTTTGTAGGGAAGGCCGGGATGTGGATTTGCATGAGTATCCAGAAATTGAATTTGAAAATGACATTGAATATATGAAATCGAAGAACCAAATACTATTAGCTGAAAATAGGGAATTGAAGATTGAAAATAAGATGTTGAAGGAAAATGCTGAAGAGAATAATAAATTGTTGAGGGAGTTTAATAAACTGCAAAGTGAAAGAAAAAGTACAAGAAATTGGTCTGTAAGAAGAATATGGTCATTAGAAGATATCATATTGGTTTAGGGGTGTTGGTGTTATGCGTTGTAATGGCAATTTATTGTTTTGAATCTAGTGATGTTGAAGACATGAAAAACATGGTCATTTATTAACGAAATTTTTGTTCCAATTTATTTATGTACCTTGTGTTTGATTGGACATAATTGAAGTTATGTTGAAGATGCAATTACACTGAATTTTGACAATGCGTAGTAACATCGGTGAAAGTAATGCAAAGTTAATATAAATATGAGTATGCTTGACACATTCATTACAAACTAGTAGCATAATTGCAGTAAATAACATGCTCAACTGCAAAAAAAAAAAAAAAAAAAAAAAAAAAAAAAAAAAAAAAAAAACCTGATTATACAATGCACTAACTAGATGAACACAACCAAATCCAAAAAGAAACCATCATCAATGACATTCATAGTGCTAAACCTAACAATAACAGTATAATCGGACCCCTCAAAAAACAACCATTCACTGTGATGTATGTTCAAAGAAAAAGATAGACGGAGGTAATGGCTAAGTTCAAATTTGCCATCTCCTTTGATTGGGCCTGCTTGTAGGTTCCTTTATTTTTTTTTTCTGCTTCTTTGATCCAATGTTGTTTTCTTGTGTGTTTAGGACGTTATCAGCAGTTGGTTCTGCTCCATAGGTAATCCCTCAATTGTTGTATCATGATTACAATACCAATGAAGAATAAATTTTATTATAATTATAAAGTTAATATCAAAATTACCTTAGTTTCAATGGAACCATATGATGGTGCTGTTGGGGCACTGGAAACATCATCCAATTCAATATTTAGAGCAGTTGCTTTTGGTGTTGGCTTACTTTTACTTTTTGATGGTAAGAAAAGAACTCCCGCCCCTTCATTCCAGGATGCATGTGAAAGTGAATTAGGTTAGCAAATAAGACTAAGTACTAAATATGAATGTATGCATATGTAATCATATGCCATTCAAATAACCTACATTTAGAATACTTAGACCAATGTTGTGATTAAAATATACACCCATGCCTTCCATTCTGGCTCTCTCCTTTGTTCTTGGTGAACGAGAAGAGTCGAAGGCCTTCTCCTTGCCCGTTCTTATTCGAAGTTCTGGTGGTCTTGATATAGGTGTTGGTGGGGCTAGTTTAGGATCTGCAAATGGCGCTCAAAGAGTTGATACAAAGGGTTGAAATTAGAGCTACAAAGGTAGGAGCTGAGGCTGGAAATGCTGGTAGAGTAGGAGCTAATGAAGGTGCTGAAGGTTAAGATTTTGTTGGAGTAGGAGTTGTTGAGGTTGGTGCAACTGGCGGAACCATCCTTTGTAAAATGCTAGGCTACTAGTTCTCACATTCAAACTAAAAGACCGATCTGATGTTTGTTGTATTGGAACATCAAAAATATTTTCCTAAAAAAAATAATTTCTTAGATATATTAACATAATGCTTTGAACAACACGTATGTTTATATATGTGACAAGAATGGGGTAATCTCTTAAATCCTATTGATAGACCTTAAGGGTATATATATCTATACAGTAGTAGTTACGTAGGAATCAAATTACTAAAATATAATATCCCATAATAATATCCTATTATGAATCAAATTGCTAAGAGATAATATTCTATAATATCCTATTAGGAATCAATTTGTTAAAAGATAATATCTCATAATAATATTCTAACACCCCTTCAAGTTGGAGCATGCAGATCATAAATGCACAACTTGCTGAGAAGATATTCAAATTACGATTTACCAAGAGCCTTTGTAAATATGTCAGCCAACTGAATGGAGATAGGAACATAAGAAGGTGCAACCAACCCATCCTGGATTGCATCCCTAACAAAGTGAAAATCCACTTCAATATGTTTAGTACGCTCATGAAATAAGAGATTTTGTGCAATATGAATGTAGATTGACTATCACAAAATAAATGAATTGCTTTAGGATGATGAACACCTAAGCTCAATAGCAAGGCCTTTAGCCAATTTAGCTTACAAGTAACGAAATCCATAGACCTATACACAGCCTCAGCAGAAGAATGGGAAATAGTATGTTGTTTCTTAGTTTTCCAAGAAATAAGAGATTGTTTTAGAAAGACAAGCCAATCAGTAAGTAAATACTGAGTTAATGGACAAATAGCCCAATCTGTATCACACCACCCTTTCAAGGACAAGTCACTATCATATCTCAAAGGAATCCCTTGGCCAGGAGACCCTTTCAAGTACCAAACAACACGTAGAGCTATGTCCCAATGCTCCTTCCTTAGCTGATGCATAAATCAGTGTAAGACATGAACCAAGTATGCCAAATTTGGTTTGGTCATTCCCAAATAAACCAAACAACCTATTAATTGTATGTATGGCTCAAGATCAAATAAAATTGTCCTTATAGCATGCGCTAATTTATGATTTTGCTCTACCGATGATCCTGCAGGCTTTGCTCCCGAGAGACCCGCCTCCAAAATAATATCAAGTGCATATTTTTTTGTCAAAGAAATAATCTCAAAGAGCTAGGAGCTACCTCTATCCCTCAAAATATATTTCAACGCACCAAGATCCTTCATATGGAAGCAAGAACTGAGATACCCTTTAAAAGTAATCAAAGTAGCAGAATCGTTTCCAGAAATAAGCAAATCATAAACCTAAACTAGCACATTAATGCATACAGATCCTTTGGTGTATGTAAAGAGAGAATAATTAAAATATAATTGAAGAAATCCATATCCTTTCAATGCAGTAACAAGCTTTACAAACTAGCATTGAGGAGCCAGTTTCAATCCATACAAAGACTTGCGCAAATGACAAACCATTCCAGGCTTACTCGAAGCAAAACCTGAAGGAAGTTGCATGTAAACCTCTTCATCAATATCACCATGTAGGAAGGCATTATGGACATCTATCTGATGTTAATCCCAATTTTTCGAAGCTGCAATAGCTAATAAAGCACAAACAGTCACCATTTTCACCACAAGTGTGAAAGTTTCATTATAGTCAACTTCTTCTACCTTGTGATTACAAAAAACAACAAGACAAGCTTTAAGTCTCTCATTACTTCAATTGGATTTATATTTAATATTGTACACCCACTTACTATTCAGTGCTTTCTTTCCAGGATGAAGTGTTTCCATAGACCAAGTTTCATTATCCTCCAAAGCACAAATATCTTTTTGCATAGCATCACACCATCCTGCATCCTTCACAACCTCTTCAAAAGACTATGGCTTGACCCTTGTAGTAATAGCTGCAAGAAAATTTCAGTGTTTCACAGTAAATTTGTCACAATTAACATAATACACTATAGGAAATAGAGTACTTGAGGGAAGCTCTGAAGCAGATGAGGCGAGAGATAGACTTTTTTTATGACGGTATGAGTAAAAAAATCGCGAAGCTTCATAGAGGAAAATTTCTCCCTATGCCCTCATCCCAATTTAGGCGCATCATTATCCAAATCCCCCTATACCATCGTGTCATTAGAGGAAGAAGAAGATATCACAGGTGTCGGAGAACTCGCAGGTGACGAACTCATAGGTTGTAGAGTAGAAGCGGAAGAACTGTCGCGAGTTGCAACACGTCTGCCTCACCAAAATATGTATAAAAAATTGCATCTGCACTTCCATATGGTAGGGCAATATTGTCAAGCTCAATGGTTGCAGCATTCCCATCCCAATATGAAAAAATATCCTTAAAATATTTCACATTGTGGGATATAAAGAACTTCTTAGAATCCAGATCATATAAATACCAACCTTTTTTTTCAAAAGAGTACTCGACAAAAACACACAACTTTAACTAGCAAACTTATCACCCTTAGAACATTGATTATGAGCAAAATATAAGCAACCAAACACACGAAGATCATCAAACAAAGGAGGGCTACGAAACAACATTTCATAGGGTGTTTTATTAAGAAGAAGAAATGTAGGAGTTCGATTAATGAGATGAGAAGCAGCCAACACACATTCCCCTTAAAAAATATAAGCAGATTTTCTTGGAAACACAAAGCACGAGCTACATTTAAAATATGATAATGTTTCCTCTACACTCTCCAATTTTGTTGAGGAGCACCAACACAAGATGTTTGAAAAATAATGCCATTTTTAAGAAAATAATCCTGGAGACAATTAAAGTTCATCCCATTATCACTAGCACACTTTATTTGTTAAGAAAATTGACGATCAACCATAGCAATAAATGACATGAAAACTTTGAAAACCTCTTTTTTATTAACTAATAGATATACCCAAACAACATGAGATAAATCATCAACCAATTTAAAAGATAATGATATTCACAAGATGAAGTCATAAAAAACCTATAAATCACAATGAAATAACTCAAAAATATGAGTGGCTTTCTGTTCACTAATTGGAAAGCTATTTCTAGTTTGTTTAGCACAATAAAAAATTTCACATGTTTTATTCAGATGATATTTAGAGTTACTAACGTAAGGAAGTAACTTTACTAATTTCTCGGAAGGGTGAACCAATCTTATATGCCAAAATTTCAAAGAGGATGAAGCTTCAACCGAAACCACTTTGATCGTCAAAACCTGCCGGAAGTAGTAAAGTCCATCCCGTCTCTCATTTGCTCTAATCAGCTCCCTCGAATGAAGGTCCTAAATAATACATATGTTAGTATAAAATTGGACAAAATAGTTCATATCATCATTCAACTGGGAAACCAAAATTAAATTGCAGTTTAATTTAGGAACGTAAAGAATGTGTTATAAGTGAATTTTGTCTGTCAGTTTAACCATTCCTTGTTTGGTAGCCAGCACTGTTTGGCCATCAGAGACGACGTAATATGCGACAACATCTTTCACATTCGTCAAACACATAAGATCACTCGTAACATGATTTGAACACCCCATATCAATAACCCAGTTATTCTTGGACTTACCATTCGATCAAGTGGAAGTTGATTATTTATTACCAAACACCGTTAGAAGAGACTTTCATTACTCAATGGTAAAACTAGGAAATATCGCCTCTCTGGCACTTGCGCTACCCCTGCTGTGTTTTACGCTGATGTTGCGCTATGGCTAGTATCTACGGTAGTGGTGTTGGCTTGCACACTACCTTTGTTACAAGAAACTTACTGAATGAAAGATACAACACTTATCTTGCCACAACGACCATCACTTTTCATCTTTGAATTCCCATACTTCTCGAGTCACCAATCCGAACGACCATATAAGTCAAAAAAGGTAGCCACCTCATGCCCCTTGTGATGGCAATGGGTGCACATCAAGGTCAACTTACCAATATGATAAGCTCAGCCTTTGTTACGACTCTCTGTAGCGCACCGCAAAGCCTAGAATTTTAGTCTTCTCTTTGTTGACTTGTGTAATGCCGCGTACACGTTCCTCCTAAATAATTTGTTGGAATGCCTAATTCAAGGAAGGCAAAGGATCTTAGGGAAGCAGTGTGGACCTAATCTAGGCATAATAATCAGAATAGAGACCAATAAGAAATTGATGAAGCTGATCATGCTCACAATATTATTCATACACCTTCTCTAAGTTACATAAATATTGTCCACACTTGCAACAAATCAAAGGTTCATAATTATCTAATTCATCCAATAAAACCTTTAATTTACTAAAATAAACTGCAACATTCTTAGTCTTGGTTTGCTCACAATGACTAATATTTTTTTTCAATTGTTGAATACGTGGACCGTTGGCAACGAAAAAACATTCATGTAAATTATCCCACAAAATTTTCACATTATCATAATTGGAAAGCATCGATCTTACCTCTGGGTTTATAGTATAGAGAATCTAGGACACAAACATACAATAGATGGAAACCTAATCATCTTTCGAGTAAGGGGGAATAAGATAATGGTACCATCAAGAAATCCAAATTTGCGCCGAAAAGACAAAGCGACATGAATTGTAACGCCCCAAATTTTGGGCCCAGAAGTTTTGGGTTTTGAGTGTAGGGATAGTGGGGAGGCTGCACGCATAAGCTAAATTGTGCAATTTAGTGATAAGAATGTGCCTGTTGGTCTAGTGGTTAAGGTGTGTGTTAGTGTGTTGGAGGTTTGGAGTTTGAGTTACTGTGTGGGCATTTTAGAAAATGTTTTAGTTATTTCTATTTTAAGTTTAAGTTTAATAATTGTTTTATTAATTGTGATTAGGGATATTATCATTTATTTTGGTTATTATTCTATTTTATTTTATTTTATTCTCTTTGATTTTCTTTTACCTGGTACGTTAGTTTCTTTCTTTTCTTTTTGGTATTAGCTCTTGTTTTCTTCTCCCTGTTTTTGGATCGGTAGTGTTGTGGGGTCGAAGGGCTTCGATTTTTCTGCTCCTTTGTCGTGTCCTCTTCACCGTTAAATAGGTGTGGGATACGAAACTGATCTTTTACTTTCTGTTTTTAATTCCTTTCCTACTTCAATCGATTGTATATTGATTCACGACTCCCTTTCCCTATGGTTTTTTGCGTTAATCCTTCGTTTCTGAGCCTTTAGATGATATGAGTGTTGAAAAATCACCCCTTTTCGATAAGGTGAGGTTTTGGGATCATTTCGGTGGCAAAAACAGCAAAAAAGAGACTGACTCGATATGGTTTCATGGCCTTCTCGATGACCACACGGGCGTTTGCTGAGGCACACGGCCGTGTGGATTTGAGAAATTAGGGTTCCAGGCCAAATTGGGTGCCACATGGCCGTGTGGCCGATTTGGGGATTTTTTTGAAAACCACACGGAAGTGTCCCATGGGCACATGGGCTTGTGGGTTCCGTAATTAGGGATTCTGAGTTTTAGGGTCACACGACTTAGCCACTCGGCCGTGTGACTGATTGGGGATTTTAGGGTTTTCACACGAGTGTGTGTTTCAGGACACACGGTCGTGTAGATGATTTGGGGCCTAGGGATTCCACATGGGTGTGTGTTATGGGACACACGGCCGTATCTGATTTCTACACAGGCGTGTGACACCTTCAAATGGCTGTGTCTGCTCTGCTTCTGAAATTAGTGGATTTGGACAATGAGTTACACGGCCTACTCCCACGGTCGTGCCTCTGTACGGCATGGGCGTGTGCCTATGTCACACGGCTATGTGCTACTCCTTACACGAGCGTTTGGACCCTCACATGGCCTGGACTGCTCCACACGGCTGGAGCACACGGGCGTGTGGCCCTAACTCATCAAATACTACATTTACGTTAACATTAATCTAAAATGCAAACTGATTTGTTCCAACCTCTCGACTAAGACTACTTAGGCTGATTACGACTCTATTTTGACCTCGATTTATGTACTTTTTATGAGTGAATTGTGACATGTTAGGTACCGAATCTGAATGCACAACATGTTTCTGTAACTGATTGACTGATTGTAAGTGATTATTTCTGAATGTCTGTCTGAGATTGTGCTCTAAACTGGTGCATCGACATTCATACATTTGCATACATTCATCTGCATAAAACTTTTTAGGTGAGATTTTGAAGAGAAGGGAGATTTACGATTTGGCAGTTTAATTGCATTCTATAGTCCCAATTCCTAGAGGGTCGTAGATGTTTTGACTGTACTGCAGATTTTTACACTGCACTATACAGCAGATACGTCAGCATTGCTGCGTATTGTTATTATCTGATCTGGTAGTTTTACTGTAACCCATCGGTATAGCGGTTTACCGCATTGCACCGTACCGCATGTACGTTAGCTACGCTACGTACCTTTATTTGATTTGCCAGAATATACTGCACGACTGTACTGCAGTTCACTGTATTAGAGGGTACAGCTTATACGTTAGCTTTGCTGCGTAATATATGTGACTAGCAGTCTATCTACATTCTGATAGCCCTAATTCCCAGAGGGTCGAGGGCGGTCCCAATTCCCTGAGGGTCGTAGACAATGTAGATGATCATCATTGCTGGGCAAACTGGAATGACATCGTATGGATGGGATGATTAAATCCCCATAAGGGGGTATAAGGTTGGATGAGCTTTTTGAGGTCCTAATTGTAGTGCAGGGATGGGTGTGTCGATTATATCCCCACATGAGGTGTAAGGTTAGATGGAGATAGTGTATTGGTTAGATGGGTGGGTTGTTTTATAACTCATTCACACCCATATGCATCTGAGTGAATTTGTTTGATTGAATGTTACTGTTACTATGTGACTGCAATGTCTAGTTGATTGGATTGGCTGAACGCATGTGTGATAGAAGGTATATGACTATTCGCTTGAAAGGTACACGTGCTTGATAGTAGTCTGTGTGTTTGACTATTACTGTACTAAGTTAGGCTAAAGTTCCAAGTTGTGACTGAAATCGACTTTGAAAAGGCGTAGGCCCAGATAGTGACTGTTGAGAACTACCGTTATTGTGTTTGACAGAGCCATATGACTGTAAAGTTCATATGGTCTATATTTGATTTAGTCGGTTTATAACTATGTTCTATTCTTGAACTGCTTCTAGTTTTCTGGGTTTTTCTTTCCTCACTATTGAATATCTGTTTGATCTCACACTAAGCTCGAGTAGCTTACCCCCTCTTCTGTTTCCTCTTTTAGGTACAATTCTGGATTCTGGACACTGGACTCAAAACGCGGTGGTCTCGGATAGTCTTGGTGGATAAACTATGGGTTTCTTTTAAATTTTAGATTTATTCATTATTCAGTTAAAGTTCAAACAGTAAGGATTTATAGTCCTGTGGTACAATTTTGATTTGCGCTTATATTTGTATAATTTGAACTGGTATTACATTGAAATTTATTTTAAGATTTGTACAGATTTGTTAATAAACGTTTTAAATAATTTGGTTTGATAAGATAAACTATTTTGCAAATGTTTTTCTTTCTTACGATCACTTCGGTGATCAATGTAGCATTCTAAATTTGGTCTAGACTTCTAGGCCGGGTTGAAGGTGTTACATGAATATCATAAGCCCAATCACCAAAATTATCAAGCTTTAATCAAATAGGAGTAATAAAGACACCGGGTCTGTAATCTCCCAAACCCAGCCTAAACGTTATGGCTAAATTGAGAAGGCTACATTAGCCACCGAAATGGCTAAGTTAACTTACGTTACTTTTGAAGACCTTAAATAAACTCATTTTAGAGAAAACTGTAGTTTTACTTTGAGTTAGTGTAAAAACATTCATTCATCAGGTTGTGTATACTTAGGATTCATTTTATTGTTTATAATGTTATTTCAGAAAAATCGTTTGCGTGTTGCTCTTCTTTAAAAAAAACTCGATGTTAAACTAATGCAGTGAAAGAACCATTTTTCAAGTCATTTTGGAAACTTAGTTGCCTTATCGATATGTTTTTCAAAAATGATTCATTTGCAATGCAGTGGAATTTAGGGAACAATGTCAAATTTTACTTTAGCCCAATATCATGCATTTTTCAACTATTATGCTTGAGTAATCTATGCATGAAAAAATCCCTAAAAGAAAAGTTACGAAGCCACAGACTAGAAATAATTAAAAATTACAAGTCAAAACCAATAAAGACTTAATAATACTTATTAAGAATAGTCCAAGGTCCAAGGTGATTCTTCGAATGTAGAGTCTAGTCCTAATTTCGAGGTTTACCTAAAAAGTTAAACACTATTTGGAGGTGAGATTATGAAAAGCTCAATGTGAGTCGAACAATTATTTAAACAAACATAAATATTGAATACAGTGAAACAAATTAGCTTTAACAGAAGAAAACATAACCATAATAGGAATTTCATATCATTACATAACCATTATCAAATTGATGTCAATCAGTGTATGAGTATGGCACATCATTCATTCGAGTAACCATCATTAATTTCGATAACATTCAATACAACACAATACAATACGTAGCATAAATCAATAACATTCGAATATGTCGTGAGCATGATGTAATGTAAAAAGGTTCCTACCCATACCATCCACTACATACCACGAGTTCCCCAAAACTCGTCATCCAAACTCTAAAACATTATAGGCTTAAGTTCGTTGTGGTTAAAACCACAGATAGCAATATGCAAAAAAATTCTGCTAGTAAAAATGCAGACAAGCTGCCAGTAAAAATGTGATAAATTGCCATTTCCTTCAGTACTCTAGGTGTAGTGCACTGACTATGAATAATGCAGACTTAATATGCTACCGATACTCCACGAAACTCCTCTGTCAACCACAAAATCCCAACCCAATGCATATGCAATATGTCACACAAACTCATACGTAATCATATCTCAATACTTTTCACATTCATTTGACATGCTCAACATGTCCTCAATAATTACATACTTTCAGTAAATGGAAATAGTGTTCCAATATTTCAAATTAGCATTGTGTTAGTATCAATCAATATCATTCAATTTCACATACTTTACGGATTTTCATTGTGCATAAATAGTACACTTTTTAGTACACAATATAACAAATATCTCATGTGTTTAAATCATACATAAGCTTAATATCTCAACACATCATATCATTCAATCAAACATTCTCATATCTCATAACTCAATTATGCAATTATAAACTTAATCAAACATTCATATTATCAAACTAGCAATTTTGCCAACATGTCAATCTTTTAAGGCTCGAAACATACCTGGTTCGGCCACTTACAAAATCAATAATTTGGATATTAAGCCAATCCAATGAGTAATCCGATTTATCAAATATAACATGATATTTAATATTTTCAAACAATTTTATGATTTTAGGAACCACATCTTGTTTTTTGTTTCCTCCCAACATACTAGCGAATCTTCCAATTTTCCTTAATAATTCCTTAAACGAATCTAAACCAAAATTCAGTATAAATTCAATCAATTTACCATTAAACTAGCCCCAAACACCCACTTATGAGTTTAAACCAATCGGTTAAATTATAACTATTTTATGAATCCAAACTAGTTAGATTCCTACACTGTACTGATGCGAACAGTACGTATAACCGTTCTTCGTCTTTACGGATGATTTGGGGCGTTTGGGTTAGCACCTAATTCAATAATATACTGGAAATTCATTAGTTAATTAATTATTAAATTCATTCATTTAATAAATTCATAACCTTTACCCAACAACTGTGTCAAAATAACAAACTAGTTATCCTTAATTGCATTTACGCTTCATGATTTGTGGGATCTGATTGGATAATTGATCAAGAACGTCTTTCCCTAATTAACATGTGATTAAATGATGGTTAGGAGGGTTAAATAACACAATTTAATACTGGAAAAATATGGGCAAGACCCAAGAAACGAAACAGCCTCCTTTCTTGCACATAGGTTGTAACAACCCATTTTTGGTCAAATCAAAATAGTGGTTTTGGGACCACAAATCTGAGATCAAAATAATTATTTTATTATTATTTTAATGTATATAGTATGATATCATGTTGGTGTGAAAATTTCGTTAAGAAATTTTATCGTTTAATTGCTCAATTTGAGAAAAAAGACTAAATTGCGTAAAATGAAAAAGTGCTATTCTATTAGCTAAAGGTGTCAAATAGCTTTGGTTTTTAAATATGGTGGCCTTAAATGGTAATTAAACCATTTGAAATATGAGTGAACAATTTTTGACAACCATTTAATGATTTTTAAGTTATATAACAAAGGTTAAAATAGTAATTAGTAAATAAAGGTTAATTTAATTAAAACAAAACAAAATTTTAAGCCATTCATCTTCTTGATTGCCAAATGTGAAGAAGGAAGAAAACCATTTTAGGGCTTGAATTATTTGGCTACTTCAAGGCTCAATTGTAAGTTCGTTTTTGCTCAGTTTTTAATGATTTTTATGTTTTTAAGATCGTTATAGCTAGGTCTAGCTAGCCTAGGGACTATTTTGCAAAACTGTTAAAGATTTTGAATGATTCTATTGATGAATACATGTGTATTTTTAAGTTTCTTGATAGATTATGAATGATTGTTGATAGATATACAACTTTTTGTTAAGTGATTTTTAGTAAAAATGCAAAATAGGGATTAAATTGAGAAAAGTGTAAAGTTAGTGGTTAAAATGTGAAATAAATGAAAATTATGGGCTTCTGGGGGCATTATGGTAATTTGGCTAGCATGGGTCTATTGTGAATTTCATTAATTTGTGATTTTATAAAATAATGACTAAATTATAAAAAAATGTGAAATATGTAGGGCAAAAGTGTAAAAATGCCTTAAAGTATATTTTGGACTAAATTGAATGAATAATTGATTAAATAAGTTAATTTTGATTATTTATAGATTAAGAAAAGAAGAATTTAGACTTAGATCAAAGAAAAAGAAAAGTAATTAATAGTCAGTCCGTTCTGTTATTTCCATATACGAGGTAAGGTAGTATAATTGAACTTAAATGTACCTTTATTTAAATGATGGATGTAATGTGATTGTACTTATCTTATTGGTAAAATTTGGAAGATTTTGAATTAAATGCACGATTTATGTAAAGCTAGTTACCAAATAAGACCATAGTTGGGCTATGGCAATCGGATGATAAGACCATAACTGGGTTATGGCATGTGAATGTAAGACTACAGCAGGCCTTGGCAATATATGTGTAAGACCATAGTTGGACTATGGCATCGAAAAATCGATGTATTTGTTTCGTAAGCATTTATAAGCCGGAGTGGTCTGATAAGAGAATTGTTGAGAAATAGATAAGTATCGGTATAGGTACGTATGGAAGACTATTTGAATAACGAGTTAAAGGAGGTTGAGAACTTATGATTTTCTATGTGGTTAAATTTAATGTTAACTTAATGATTGATGCTTCAATGCAGTATATGGTATCTATTTGAAATGCTAATGAATGATGAGATTATTTCATATTTATATACGAACTTACTAAGCTTTATAGCTTACTTTGTTTATTTTCTTCTATGTTTTATAGTATTTCGAAGCTAGCTCGGATCCGGGGATTGTTAGGGATTTCATCGCACTATCGGACATCTATTTTGATATTTTTGAAGTTGTGTATATATGGTATATGACATGTATAGGCTTGTGTCATTTTGGCATGTTTGATGAAAGTGTATTTAGGCCATTTGAGTTGGCTTGTGGTGATGAATTTAATGATGTTTATAAATGTGTAAATGACTTTGTATTGAGTTAAGTAATTGACCTATATTAGGTGAATAAGGTTAAATTGATAATGCATGTTTGGAATGGTTTAATTAAATGATTTATATATGTGAATTATGTCTAGTAAAATAAGTTGAGTTGATAAGTATTTGAATAGGTAAATGGCATTGAATTGAGTATTGAAAAGGTTGAAATGGATATAGTATGATTGTGTATTGGTTGATGACTTTTGGTTGCATATTTGTGTCTTAAAATGGGACCATTTGAGCTTGTATAGGTATGTGCCAATTGGGTGACAAATTGGCTTAGTAAATAGCCTATTTTTCTCCACACGGGCAGAGACACAGGCATGTATCTCAGCTATGTGTGACACATGGTTATGTTACATGGCCGTGTGTACCCTAGTGTTGAATTTGAAAACAAATCATTTTTAGGGCACACGGGCTATCCACAAGGGCGTGTGTGTTGGCCGTGTGACCCAAGTCAGAGAGTTACATGGGGTCGGACACGAGCTGGGGCACGACCATGTGCTCCCATTTCGAATGTCCACACGGCCTGTGACACGGGCATGTCTGGTGGCCGTGTGAGACACACGGCCTGGCCACACGGGCGTGTGTCCCATGTTTTGAGAAAAAATTTCAAAGTTTCATGAAAATTTCATAAGTTATCAATTTTGTCCCAAACCGCTCCCAAAGCATTTTTAAGGCATCGTAGGCTTGTATAAGGGATAAATTGATTGAATTTGTATGATGATTGTATGAAATGATTGAATGTATGAGAAAAGTATGTTTATATGTATTGTAAGTCCGGTAATGCTCCGTAACCCTATTTCGACATTGAATACGGGTGAGGGGTGTTACATAGGTGCACGCAGCACCACCCATGTGGCCAAAATTAGGGCTTAATTTTAAAATGGTTTGAGATCTCATTGAAATATGGAAAAACACCTTTGAAATAATTTAAAATCCCCCAACTTCCAGATCTAGAAATTTTGGTTTTTAATTGACAAGATTAATCAAGAAATTGAAGAGAAAAGAGATCTTACCCAAGCTAGTTGAGAGAAATGGCAATGGCACTTTCTTGGCAATGTTCAGGATCGATCTTGGGGTTCAAAATTTCATATTTGGGGCTGATTTATATGAGGATAAATGGTAGCAATAGAGTAAATGAGATGGTAAAATTGGAGGTGTAGGTGACGACAACAAAGGAAGAAAATTGAAGAGAAAAGAGGAGAAGAAACGGGTGAACGGTTAGGGTAGGGAAAAATTGAATTAAAGGCTGAAAAATAAAATAAAAATTTGTATTTAGGGTTCAAGGGTATGGATGACACACACATAAAAAAAACAAGGGATTTTGCAAAATTTAATTATTTCGCAAGGGAAAGGATTCAAACTTGAGATCTCATTTAATTTCCATGTTTTCTCATATTTCTTTTAACCATTAGGATTTTTCCTCATTCTTGAAATAATTTTGCAATATTTATTTTAAAAACAAGGCATGTCACATACTAGGGTTTAAGACAAAATTTGTAAAATAATAAAAATGATACAAGAGAAGGGATTTGAACTTGGGTTCCAAGGAATGTTCACTAACACTTAACCAACAAACCAATAACTTATTTATTTCCTAAAAATGTATAGATAATCTCAAAAATTAAGGCATGATCACTCTCTCTTGATTTACAAACCCGATTCTACTTACCCCCATTTTTGGGATGTTATAGGGTCGATATTGAAGATCCAAGAAAAATGGAGAATTAGGTTCAATTTTAAGTGGTGGTTGTGGAGGAGGAGGAGGTGGAGGAGAAGTCTCGTCGCCAGCTATTTAGAATGATGAAAAGAAAATTGTATAAAAAACCTTGCTCAGATGCCATGAAAAGAATAGGGTAATCTCTTAAATCCTATTAATAGATATATATATCTATTCAGTAGTAGTTACGTATATATATATATATCTATTCAGTAGTAGTTACGTAAGAATCAAATTACTAAAAGATAATATCCCATAATAATATCCTATAATATCCTATTAGGAATAAAATTTCTAAGAGATAATATCTTATAATATCCTTTTAGGAATCAATTTGGTAAAAGATAATATCCTATAATAATATCCTAACAATATGCCATTACCATCAACTTCAGAGTGGATAGTTCCTTGTGCTAGTAACCAACTGCTATTGCATTTTTATAAACCTGCTAAAAATCATAAATTGAGTGTTGTGGCCTCCATATGTAAAATAAAACAATTAAACAACTTGCAATTATTAGAATATTACTTACATTTTTAGTTTTTCAAGTTGGACATGTTCTTGAGTTAAGTCCCAACTTGAAACATAACTAGCATCTCATCTTCTTATGATATTTATAGCAATAAGATTTTCTCAAAAAAAAACTCATACTTTGAGTAAGACGAATCCTAGACATTCTCAACTTTCAACTGAATGACCTTCTCTGCAATTCTCGAACCACGAATCACTTCGAGCGTAGGCTCGAACTATTACAAATCAACTACAGAACCAAAAATAGTTTTCTTACATTTAGTAGGAAAGTAAATATCTCTCTCTCTTATAAAAACCGGTTGAGTTGTTATTCCAAAAAAAATAGAATATATACTTAGAAATAAATTCTCACTATTTTTGGCCAGACTAATAATATCTTAAAGTTGTGTGTTTTTAACTCTACCAGTGTCATCTATTTATAGCGAGAGATAGAAGAACCCTAATTGAATTAGTATAATACAAATAATACTTATTGAATAGAAAAACTAATCCCCTAGTTGTACTATGAGAGAGGGGTAACCGACCCTAGTCAATTATACTGGGCTTGTCCCCCCTCATACATATTATGAGGGGTTTTGGGTCTTTCCTATAACGAGTCAATCATATGTACTTCTTGGACTTTTAACCCAACACTTTATAATTTAATCTAATCCGATACATATTTTTCTATTCCCAAAATCAATATTATTTATTAATTTAACTCTAACAATTTAAATAAATTAATTTTCTAATTAAATAATTTTTTCAACCCAAATTGAATTCTGTTAAAATCATGACAACTTTACCGCAAAAGAACCTATAAAAAAATATATTTGATTTCAACGTTCAAAGGATTCTCAATGACCAATTAATTTAATTCCATTTTTGAACTTCAATTATTTAATTAAATAATAATTCAAAAAAAAAATTCTCAAGTTATTTCCATACTTAGTTAGAAACCATATTCAATTCTGAATGTAACTCGTTTCTCTCACTTTATTATTTCTATCCATTTCTATTCATTTGATTTAATATGCAATTCATTATGGTTTCAACTGTTGGAAAAAACAAGTTCAAAAAATGTAGCGGAAAATATGTATTAGGGAAAACAAGAGTTTTAAAAATTTTCCAAAACAAGAACTTGGTTGTGTTATTTAAAATAATAAACACTTAATCAAAATTGTTCGTTTTGATTCATCTAGGATGAACACTTCGATCAAGTAGTCTTCTCTACTACCCTCAAGCTCATGTTTGCCGAGTGTGGGCACGCTTCGAATCATAAAATTTTCCACAAAATTATTAGTGGGGTACTTTTGTAATTTCTCTAAACTTTAGGGGTCAAGTTGTAAATATAAAAATATCTCTAAAACTTTTCTGAAATAATTTCTTCATAGAATTTTCTCTCTATAGCTTTCTTTTAAATTTACGTATGTGAAAAATACTAACACATGGTTCTCTTTATATAGGGAGAGTTTAGAGAGTTCAATTATGATTAAACATAATTACTTTAATTTTAAATTAACATAATACTTATCAAGATAAATATTAGATTAAATTTAATATCAAATCTATTAAATTAATAGAATACTTATATAAAAGATAAATATTAAATTGAATTAAATATTAAGATAATCACTTCAATATTAAATTAATAAAATACTATCAAGATAAGTATTAAATTAAATTTAATATTAAAACTATTAAAATAATATTATTTTTAGAATAGTGAATTTGAAATCAAATTATCCGGTAGAGTTCGAGTAGGAGTGTAATTCTTTCAATACTCTATCACCGCCAGCCTCTAGAATGTCGCTGTCACCAGCATCACAGTGTCTAGTGGTGTCATCACAGGTGCGACACCCTCACGGCACCCCCGAGCAAGTTCGATTGTTGTCGCTTTGATCTGGGCCAATGGCGGTCCCATCGGTTGGACTGTTGACCCAATTTCAAATACTAGTCCTTGTTCGAATAATTTTTGGGTCTTAGTCTCGGTTTTGGGTTCTCGGACTCAATTTTCGATCTTAGGTCTAATTTTCAAGTTTAATTTCTCATTGGGCCAATTTTATGACTTGAAAATTAATTTCCAAAAGTATCATATTTATTTTAATTAATTTGATTTTATTTGATCAAAATTAATTTTCCAAAGAATCAGTGAGATTTTTCAAATTAATTTTTTTAAAGAAAATTCTTTAATTAAATTCTCTAGTTGAAGAATTCTTATAACCGCCTAATTTAATTCCATATAGAATAAATCAACTCAATTAAATTATTTCCAAAGTTGTAGAATTTTCTTTTGATTCAAATGCAATCCGATTGAGCTTTTCTTGAGCTAATGGAGGGACCAATCAAATATATACAATTAGGCTCGAGTAATTGCAATTATTTCCAAAAGTATCGTTCTGATAATTCACAATTTACTTAACCATGAAGTCAGTCCACAAAAAGTACCATGATTAGGAACTCCTTATTATATACTCTTTACAAAAGCAATTCATCAAATGTTTTCTCCAATGACCTCGTCATGGGTGTTTACCCTCATATGATATCCTTGATTCATTTGAGTTAAATCTGCTCACTCAATGTAATCCTATTTTATCTTATTGTCACCATTGTGTCTTCTTAATGATTAATATGCTCGTTATCAATAAATGACTATAATAAATTGCTTGTTCGAGGCAAACAACCTGTGGCCACGTTCCATATTTATCAATCCACACAATTCTAATGAAGGATAGCATTAACTTTTTAATCAGGCTATGAATTCCATTGTTTCTAGTAAAGCCATGTCATACATAAGTCATGTACCCAACATACTAGCTATGGACTCGATCATCTTTAGAGCATAAACCTCCACTTATATCAAAGTACATGAGTTAGATATGCATGGTTAGTGACTAACTCAGGATTTAGGTAAATCACACCATGATTTAGGTAAAGATTGGTGGTGTGTTTTTGTATTGTTGTTCTGTTAATGTAGTATTGTTGGTAGGCGTTTTTATTTTGTCAACTGTTTGTTTTGTTTTTCTATTGCTGTTCTGTTTTGTCTTTGACAACAGTTTAGTTTGACTGTAGCAAAAAAAAAAAAGAATGTTACAAGTGATTTAATTCACAAATGGATTCAGAATTAATTCATATTAGGTCTAGTCATATGTATCATTCTTCCAATGAATACATTTATGTCTCTACCCATGGAGTCAACTGCTTCAATAGCCAAGACTAGTCATCTCCCCAATTGGAATTGTAGACGACACAAAAATCCTTCCAAGTATTTGAATCGGATTTTCACTTTGATTCTTTTACGGAATTACAGACTTATTTAGATTATTTATTGAAGTAAGTTTTCTTTCTCATAATGTAAACATTCTGACAGTGCCATTGATAATCAGTTTGAACTTAGATAATCAATGAGTTGATATTAGCTTGTCACAATTACGCTATGCATGCAAAACATGAAAGATATGAACACAAAAGACATAATAGTGAAATGTTAAATTTACTTTATTTACTTATATATTTATTTATTTATTCGTCGTTCAAATACATAGAAAACAATTACATGTTTACTACAATATAGACACATTTCTCAACAATCTCCTACTTTCCCTAGTAAAGTAAATGTGTCATGCTTCGGATTCCCATATCCTTGACATGTTTGTTAAAGCTCCTAGTTAGAAGAGTATCAGTAAATGGATCCGCAAGTTTATCTTCAGAAGCTACTTTCACCATATCTACAATTTCTTCGGCTACTGCCTCTTGTATCAAGCGATGCTTTCGGTCAATGTGTTTGATCCTCTTGTGCCTTCTCATCTCCTTGGTATTAGCTATTGCAGCACTATTATCACAATACAATGTTATAGCTTTTTTCGTACTAAGAATGACTTTAAGATTAGGTAACAACTTTCAAAGCTAGTGGGAAGCCTTATGTATTTGATGCTTTGCACACGTCCAGATGTATGTTTTGTAGTAGGAATGGTTAGTCGATATTAGAAGAATCTTGGTTTCAAGAATTGACAAGCTGTAAGGCATATATTAAGGTATATTAAAAAAACTAGGGATTATATGCTTGTGTATTTGGAGAGAACCTTACTCGTATTGGATACACAAGCTCAGATTTCCAAACCTATAAAGATTCGAGTAAATCGACATCAAAAAGTGTATTCATCTTAGGCAATAGAACCATAGTATGAAGAAGTGTAAAACTCTAAACCCTAAACCCTAAACCCTAAACCCTAAAACCTTTAAGATAATCAAAGATAATATGAGTAAGGTTCCACATGCTTTGGTAGTTGGATAATATGAATAAACCCTAAACCTTAAACCTTAAACCCTAAAACCTTTAAGACAATCATCTAAAGAAAGATGAAAACCCGATGCAGTCGATTGAATGCCTAGCTTTGCATCGGTCATTGCAAACAGTTCCAGTACCTTATCAATGTATAAAGCTTGTGATAGAGCTATCATTTTGTTCTTTCAATCCCTATGGATTCGAATTCCAAAAATATAACTAGCTTTATCCAAGTCCTTCATGCTAAACTATTGAGATAACCACAGTTTAACCGATGAAAATTATCCTATATAATTTCTGATAAGTAGAATATCATTGACATATAAAACGAGGAAGACCATCTTTTTGTCATTTATATGTTTATAAACAAAAGGTTCATCAGCGTTTTGCTCAAACTCAAAGGTCTTGATCATTTGATCAAATCTTTTATTCCATGAGTGAGACGTCTGCTTAAGTCAATAAATGTATCTTAGTAATTTGCAAACTTTCTTTTCCTTTTACTGTAATAGCCCGATTTAGACCCTAATTGGAATGGTGGTTTCGGGACCATGAATTTGAGTTAGAAAAATATTTTAAAACTATTTTCTGTGTTTATTATGTGTGGATTAGCATGGGTGAAATTTTCGTGATTTAATTTTGTCGTTTAGGTGCCCGATTAAATAAAAGGACTTAATCGTGTAAAATGAAAACTTGATAGCTTAATGTGTGAGGACCGAATTGTTAACGTGTTTTTAATATAAAGCCTTTATGTTGTAATTGGGCCATTATTAAATTGGGTGGACGGCTAAGGACATATTAAACATGAAAGTATAATTTTATAATAATGGTTAAAATAGTAAATTGAAAAACATGTTATAATATATCATATTATAACATAATTAAATTATTTTGTTCATTATCTTCTTCATTTTCGAAACAAAACAAAAGAAAAAGAAATAATAAGAGCTAGGGTTCGGCCATCTTTAAAGCTTAATCAAGATCAAGAACCAAAGAAATCGGATTTGGATCGGGGGAAAACGAAAGTTGTCGACTAGCTGCCATGTTCCGTTTTGTATCGTCCGAGTCGAATGTGAATAAGCATGGCTACTATGTTTTGAAATTCGTTTTAACCGAGTTACGACATCCGAAAGGCCTGTATGAACCTTAAGAATAGCTAGGATACATATGTCATGACATAAGATTTTTGTATATGTGTGCGAGTAAGACCATGGCATCGATATGTGACTCTAATATATGTGTGCGAGTAAGACCCTATCTGGGACAGTGGCATTGATATGTGGCTACATGTAAGACCACGTCTGGGACGTTCCCATTGTGCGATATGTGTGATTATCTGAGTGTCCTATCCAATTCTGAATAGTTCATCGGGCAACGATAAGTTATAAATAAATATGAAATATAAGCATAAAGACCAAGTATGAAATAATCTGTCATCTACTGAAATAAGGTAAGTGAATTATTTGATTTATGTTACAAATTGTATGTGATACTAATAATGATTATATGCGAATATGGTATGTGAATTCAATTTTGTTGATAAGTAACTTAAGTATTATTAAAGTGATTTTTAACTATGTATATATATGTGCGACTATGTATATTCGATCAAATAAGAAGTGTGTGTGCAAATGTCATATTATGATTCTTAAGCTTATTTAAATGTGAATAGGTATGCTTGATTATATAATGACATTTTGGCTTGAAAGTTGAATGACATTTGGTTGATTAATTTAGGTGAGCATTCGACCAAGATAAAAATGATGTATGGAAATGTATTATTTTATCTCATTTGTAGGTTTAAGGATAAGCATTGATAATGATAATATAATTCGGTTTAGCTTAAAACAAGTTGAATAAAACGAGCTTGAGGACTGTCAGCCAAGTTCATCACACTATCTACTATTTTGGTACCTTTATAAGTTAAACTTGAATAATGGCATGTATAGGCTGGAAAGTGAATGAAATGTTGAATTTTGGTTATGTATAATTAAGGCCATACGAAAATGGCTTAATTTTTAAGCTTGGACTTGGTTAAGTTTGGTTATGGTTTAATTTATTTTGGCTATCATGATATATGTTATAAAATGTATGATATTTGTGATAGGTGCTACATGCTTGGAAATTGGTTATGGTTTAATTTATTTTGGCTATCATGATATATGTTATAAAATGTATGATATTTGTGATAGGTGCTACATGCTTGGAAATTGGTGTGACAGTGATGTTAGTTATAATGTGTATTCGGTTGTGTAATTTGTCCAACTTAGAGATTATGTTCATTATATGTGAGTGATGTGTTTGACTAAACAAATCGGTTAGAATAATCCTTAGTTGGAAACATGAAATGTGATATAGTTAAATAATGGTTAAAGGTATATTAGCTTGAATAGTTCGGTTGATAAGTGGTATCTAAATTGTAAGTATTTTTTTTTGATTAATTGGGTTAATTGTTTTGGTATATATATTCAATGTTAAACGTGACCTTTACTATGGGGAAATTTGTGTATTATGCGCATGTGCATTAATAGCATGTTTGATCATAGTATAATGTATTTAATTTACATGGGTGATTGTTTAATAAAGTTATAACATGATTTCAGTTGGATTTATTATGGGTTGTGTGGAAGTATTTAATTGATACATGTTGGGTGAATAATAATCCATGAATGCAACTTATTATAAAGTTTATTTAAATATGTTTTGATATTTTGTATATGTATATATATATGCTGAATGAACTATAATTGTTATGCTACCTTTGGTTAAGTTGACTAATTACGTTTTATACGTGTTAGTAAAGATTCAAATAAGTTAATAGGTATCTTTGAATAAAGGTTGTTATTAGACATGAAAAATAATTGATTATTAGTTAGGTATTATACTCATATTTATATGAACTATGATTAAATATAATGTCAATGATTATATATATATAAGGTTTTTGGTTTGAATTTACATTGAAAGTATATGTTAATAAATAATGTTTGTGAGTTTTGATTATGACTTTGAGTTATTAATTTGTACAAATTTGTCTTAAATTAGTTGAGTATTAAAAAAAAGTTCTGAATTGTCTTATGACAAATAATGCCTTATAACTCTAATCCGGCGACAGATACGGGCTAGGGGTGTTACATTTTATTGGTATCAAAGCTAAGATTTAGTCAATTCTAGGACTAACATAGTGTGTGTGAGTCTAGCTATACATGCCATAATTATATACTGTGATAGTGTGATGACTTTTGACATTTGAAAATGTGTTTTCATATAGTAAATGGATCCCGACAAAGCTGTAGTTGATGATATTGTGAGTGTAGCGCCTGCTCCCGCGCAAGGGACAGCGCTGACTGATTCTCGACCGATTTCGAGTAACCAGGAAGGAGAGGCTAGACAAGCCTTTTACCAAATGATGAATGACTGGTTTACTCAATATATCTAGACTAATCCGGTTGCACAACAACCTTCACCCCCAACTAATCCATCTTCGATGCCTGCTATACCACAAGTAAGTGATCCGTTAAGATTATATAAGCCACCTGTAGATAAAATTAGAAAACACGAGGCTGAAGAGTTTAAAGCTACTAATGGTGATGATGTTGAGCGGGTTGAGTTTTGGCTTGATAATACTATCCGTGTGCTTGAGGAGCTGTCTTGTACTCCGGATGAGTGTTTGAAATGTGCCATATCTTTGCTTCGAGACACAACATATCACTGGTGGAATACGCTAGTATTAGTGGTTCTGAAAGAGCAAGTGACCTAGGAATTCTTTCAGACTGAGTTCCATAAGAAATATATCAGCCAGAGATTTATTGACCAGAAGTGCAAAGAATTTCTAGAGCTGAAACAAGGTCAGATGACCGTGACAGAGTATGAGCAGAAATTTTTGAGACTCAGTCAGTATGCCCAAGAGTGTGTTTCTACGGAAGCCATAATGTGTAAAAGATTTGAAGATGGGCTGAACGAAGACATTAAACTGTTAGTTGGCATACTTGAGATAAAAGAGTTCTTGATACTGGTTGAGCGAGCCTGCAAAGCAGAAGAGCTTGGGAAAGAGAAAAGAAAAGCTGACTTTGAAGCTAGAGATGCACGTAAAAGAACATCCGGTAAGTCATTCCAGTCGGCACCAAAGAAGTTCTGAGATGATTTCAGCCGTTCCAAAGCCACTTCGAGTTATTCTAGACGAGATCAGAGTAGACCACCTATGAGCTCGAGAGCTACCTTAGTAGCTAGTGTGGGGAATGTCAGATCAAATCAACCAGAGTGTAAACATTGCGGCAAACGACATACCGGCAGTTGTAGGTTGCATGATCGGGCTTGTTTTAAATATGGATTGATGGATCATTATATTCGTGATTGCCCAGTGTTAGCTAAAGAAAATCCAATGCAAAATACGAGGTCGGGTAATACTGCAGCTCGAGGTAGACCACCCAGAAATACGGGTAATGCGAGTGGCAGCCAGAGAGGGACTAAAGATACAACAGTCAGATCTGAGGCTCGTGTACCTGCCAGAGCCTATGCTATTCGCGCATAAGAGAAGGCTCCATCCCTAGATGTCATTACTAGTACAATCACTCTTTATGATACTAATGTAATTGCATTGATTGATCCTGGTTCTACTCATTCTTATGTGTGTGAGACTTTAGTATTCAGTAAGACTTTGCCTGTTGAGTCTACTGAGTTTGTCATTAGAGTGTCAAACCCCTTGGGCCAGTGTGTTATGGTTGATAAGGTGTGTAAGAATTGTCCCTTGATGGTTCGAGATTTGTGCTTTCCGACTAACTTGATGTTGTTTCCATTTGATGAGTTCGACATAATACTGGGTATGGACTGGTTGACTTTGTATGATGCTATTGTAAACTACAAGAGAAAGACCATTGTTTTACGGTGCTAGAATGATGAGATTATTTGGATTGAATCTAATGATCTAAATGGGTTACCAGCAGTAATTTCTTCGATGTTAGCTTAGAAATATGTAAGCAAAGGCTGCGAAGCTTACTTTGCATATGTGTTGGACAGTAAAGTGGTCAACATAAATATTGAATCAATAACTGTTGTGTGCGAGTATCCAGATGTGTTTCTTGAAGAATTACTGGGTTTGCCACCTATTTAGGAGGTTGAGTTTGGTATTGAGTTAATGCCTAGGACGACTCCGATATCCATAGATCCGTACAGAATGGCACCTACTGAATTAAAAGAATTGAAAGCTCAGTTGCAAGAGTTAACAGATAGAGGTTTCGCGTGACCGAGTTTCTCACCTTGGGGTGCATCAGTGTTGTTTGTGAAAAAGAAAGATGGAACTATGAGAATGTGCATTGATTATAGGCAGCTCAATAAGGTGACAATAACGAATAAATACCCGTTGCCGCAGATTGATGATTTGTTTGATCAACTGAAAGGGGCTACAGTGTTTTCAAAGATAGATTTGAGATCAGGTTACTATCAGTTGTGAGTTAAAGACTCTGATGTGCCAAAAATTGCTTTTTGAACAAGGTACGGACACTATGAGTTTTTGGTTATGCCTTTCGGACTTACTAATGCACCTGCTATTTTTATGGATTTGATGAAGCGAATCTTCAAACAGTAACTGGATCGGTTTATAGTTGTATTCATATATGACATTTTGATCTACTCCCGTGATGAAACCGAACATGCCGAACATATGAGACTGGTGCTACAGACTTTGCGAGATAAATAGTTGTATGCGAAGTTCAGTAAATGTGAGTTCTAGTTAAGTGAAGTTAATTTTTTGGGCCATGTTGTATCAGCATCGGGTACGCGGGTTGATCCGATTAAAATTTCAGCTATACTTGATTGGAAACATCCTAAGAATGTTTCTGAAGTCCGAAGCTTTTTGGGACTTGCTAGTTATTATAGACGGTTCGTGAAAGGTTTCTCTATGATTGCAACGCAGTGACAAAGCTATTGCAGAAAGATGTTAAGTTTGAGTGGTCAGAAAAATGCCAGAAAAGCTTTGATCAGTTGAAAGCCCTTTTGATCGAAGCTTCAGTGCTAGTTCAGCCAGGATCGGGTAAAAAATTTGTTTTCTATAGTGATGTATCTTTAAATGGTTTGGGATGTGTTTTGATGCAGGAAGGCAGAGTTATAGATTATGCCTCGAGACAGTTAAAGCCACATGAAAGGAACTATCCAACACACAACCTAGAATTGGTAGCTATCGTGTTTGCGTTGAAAATTTGGTGTCACTATCTGTTAGATGAGAAATGTCATGTTTATTTTGATCACAAAAGCCTGAAATACTTGATGACTCAGAAGGATCTAAATTTGAAACAACGCCGATGGTTAGAATTGCTAAAAGACTATGAGCTTGTGATTGACTATCACCCGGGAAAGGCTAATGTTGTTGCTGATGCTTTAAGCCAAAAATCACTATTTGTTTTGCGTGCAATGAATGCGCATATGGCCATGTCTAATAATGGTTCGATAATAGCTGAATTGAAAGCAAGACTGTTATTTGTTCAACAAATTTGTGATGCCCAGAATATTGATAATGAGTTAATACAAAACGAGCTCAATGTGATTTAAATGCTGATTCAGAGTTTTGAGTTGATGCTGATGACTGTTTGAGATTCAGAAACCAAATATGTGTCCCGAGGAATTTAGAGTTAATTCAGATGATTTTGAATGAAGCTCACAACAGTCGGTTATCTGTTCACCCAGGTAGAATGAAAATGTATAATAATCTAAAACAACTTTATTGGTGGCATGGTATGAAATGAGAAATTTCTGACTTTGTTTCGAAATGTTTAATCTGTCAACAAGTAAAAGCCGAGTATTAGGTACCTTCTGGATTGCTTCAGCCGATCATGATACCTGAGTGGAAATGGGATAGAGTTACTATGGGTTTTGTATCTGGTTTACTGTTGACACCGAGCAAGAAAGATGTAATCTAGGTTATTGTTGATAGGATGACTAAATTAGCTCATTTTGTTCTGATACGTACAGATTATTCACTTGATAAGCTAGCTGAATTATACGTTTCTCAGATTGTGAGACTACACGGGGTACCTATATCTATTGTTTCAGATAGAGATCTAAGATTTACATCGCAGTTTTGAAAGAGACTGCAAGATGCACTGGGTACAAAATTACATTTTAGCACTGCTTTCCATCCCCAAATAGAAGGTCAATCTGAACGAATCATTTAGATACTTGAGGATATGTTGAGATGTTGCATTCTCGAGTTCGAAGGTACGTGGGAACGATACCTACCTCTGATTGAATTTGCGTATAATAACAACTTTCAATCGAGTATCAAAATGGCACCTTATGAGGCTTTGTACGATCTTAAATGTCATACACCATTGTATTGGACTGAGCTCAGTGAAAATAAGATACACGGGGTTGACTTGATCAGAGATACGGAACAAAAAGTAAAAGTGATTCGTGAAAGTCTAAAAGCAGCATCAGATCGTCAGAAATCATATGCAGACTTGAAACAAAAATATATAGAGTTTCAAATTGGAGACAAAGTCTTTTTAAAAGTCTCACCATGGAAGAAAATACTCAGATTCAGTCGTAAGGGAAAACTGAGTCCGAGGTTTATTGGGCCTATGAGGTTATAGAGCGTATCGGGCCGGTTGCTTACAGACTATTATTGCCACCTCAGTTAGAAAAGATCCACAATGTATTCCATGTTTCGATGCTTCGTAGATATCGATCTGACCCTTCACATGTGATTAGTCCATCTGAGATTGAGATTAAGCCCGGCATGACGTACAAGGAAGAATCGATTCGTATTCTAGCTCGCAAGATTAAAGAGTTATGAAATAAGAAAATTCCATTAGTTAAAGTACTATGGCATAAACACGGAGTTAAGGAAGCAACGTGAGAGCCAGAAGATGTAATGAAAGAACGTTAACCAAACCTATTCACTGGTAAGATTTTCGGGGACGAAAATCCCTAAAGGGGGAGAGTTGTAACAGTCTGATTTAGACCCTAATCGGAACGATAGTTTCAGGACCACGAATCTGAGTCAGAAAAATATTTTAAAATTATTTTCTGTGTTTATTAAGTGTGGATTAGCATGGGTGAAATTTTTGTGATTTAATTTTGTCGTTTAGGTGCCCGATTAAATAAAATGACTTAATCGCTTAAAATGAAAACTTGATAGCTTAATGTGTGAGGACCGAATTGTTAATGTGTTTTTAATATGAAGCCTTTATGAAGTAAAAATTGGGTGGACGGCTAAGGACATATTAAACATGAAAGTATAATTTTATAATAATGGTTAAAATAGTAAATTGAAAAACATGTTATAATATATCATATTATAACATAATTAAATAATTTTGTTCATTATCTTCTTCATTTTTGAAACAAAACAAAAGAAAAAGAAATAATAAAGCTAGGGTTTGACCATCTTTAAAGCTCAATCAAGATCAAGAACTAAAGAAATCGAATTTGGATCGGAGGAAAATGAAAGTTGTCGACTAGCTGCCCTGTTCTATTTTGTATCGTTCGAACCGAATGTGAATAAGCTTGGCTACTATGTTTCTGAATTCGTTTCAACTAAGTTATGACATCCAAAAGGTCCGTATGAACGTTAGGAATAGCTAGGATACATATGTCATCACTTAGTATTTCGGTATATGTGTGCGAGTAAGACCATGGCATCGATATGTGACTCTGATATATGTGTGCGAGTAAGACCCTATCTGGGACAGTGGCATTAATATGTGGCTACATGTAAGACCACCTCTGGGACGTTGGCATTGTACGATATGTGTGATTATCCGAGTGTCCTATCCAATTTTGAATGGTTCATCGGGCAACGATAAGTTGTGAATAAATACGAAATATGAGCATAAAGACTAGGTATGAAATAGTCTATCATCTATTGAAATAAGGTAAGTAAGTTATTTGATTTATGTTACAAATTTTATGTGATACTAATAATGATTATATGCGATTATGGTATGTGAACTCGATTTTGTTGATAAGTAACTTAAGTATTATTAAAGTGATTTTTAACTATGTATATATGTGTGTGACTATGTATATTTGGTCAAATAAGAAGGGTGTGTGCAAATGTCATATTATGATTCTTGAGCTTATTTAAATGTGAATAGGTATGCTTGATTATATAATGACATTTTGGCTTGAAAGTTGAATGACATTTGGTTGATTAATTTAGGTGAGCATTCGGCCAAGATAAAAATGATGTATGGAAATGTATTATTTTATCTCATTTGTAGGTTTAAAGCTAAGCATTGATAATGATAATATAATTCGGTTTAGCTTAAAACAAGTTGAATATACTATTGAGTTGTTTATTTGCTTATGACTTACTAAGCTATGATAGCTTATTCTGTGCGTTCATGTTTACTCTATTTTATAGATTTTTCTTTTAGAGTCAACCTACAAGCTTGGGGACTGTCAGCCAAGTTCATCACACTATCTACTATTTTGGTACCTTTATAAGTTAAACTTGAATTATGGCATGTATAGGCTGGAAAGTGTATGAATGTTGAATTTTGGTTATGTATAATTAAGGCCATGCGAAAATGGCTTAATTTCTAAGCTTGGACTTGGTTATGTTTGGTCATGGTTTAATTTATTTTGGCTATCATGATATATGTTATAAAATGTATGATATTTGTGCTAGGTGCTATATGCTTGGAAATTGGTGTGACAGTGATGTTAGTTATAATGTGTATTCGGTTGTGTAATTTTTCCAACTTAGAGATTATGTTCATTATATGTGAGTGATGTGTTTGACTAAACAAATCGGTTAGAATAATGCTTAGTTGGAAACATGAAATGTGATATAGTTAAATAATGGTTAAAGGTATATTAGCTTGAATAGCTCGATTGATAAGTGGTATATAAATTGTAAGTATTATTATTTTTTGATTAATTGGGTCGATTGTTTTGGTATATATATTCAATGTTAAACATGACCTTTATTATGGGGAAATTTATGTATTATGCGCATGTGCATTAATAGCATGTTTGATCATAGTATAATGTATTTAATTTACATAGGTGATTGTTTAATAAATTTATAACATGATTTCAATTGGATTTATTATGGGTTGTGTGGAAGTATTTAATTGATACATGTTGGGTGAATAATAATCCATGAATGCAACTTATTATAAAGTTTATTTAAATATGTTTTGATGTTTTGTATATATATATGCTGAATGAACTATAATTGTTATGCTACCTTTGGTTAAGTTGACTAATTACGTTTTATACTTGTTAGTAAAGATTCAAATAAGTTAATAGGTATCTTTGAATAAAGGTTGTTATGAGACATGAAAAATAATTGATTATTAGTTAGGTATTATACTCATATTTATGAGAACTATAATTAAATATAATGTCAATGATTATATATATATAGTTTTTGGTTTGAATTTACATTGAAACTATATGTTAATATATAATGTTTGTGAGTTTTGCTTATGATTTTGAGTTATTAATTTGTACAGATTTGTCATAAATTAGTTGAGTGTAAAAAAAAAGTTCTAAATTGTCTTATGACAGGTAATGCCTTATAACTCTAATCCGGCGACGGATACGGGCTAAGGGTGTTACATTGACAATATAGCTAGTGGGTTGAGTCATGTAAATGCTCCCATCAAGATAATCATTCAAGAATGCTGTCTTGAAATCTATTTTCCAAATCTCATAATCGAGAGTAGCGACAATGGATAAGAGTATGCAGATAGGCTTGAGCATGATTACCGTAGAGAAGGTCTTATCATAATCGATGCCTTCTTTATGTCTGTAGCATTTCCCTACAAGTCTAGCTTTATATAGTTCCACTTTCCCTTCCGCATTTGTCTTCTTCTTTTAGATCTAGTTACACCGTATGGGTTTAATCCCAATCGGTAAATCTACAAGTTCCACACTGTATTAGATTCCATGAAATCCATCTTGGCATCCATGACCTATTTCCAAAGCTTGGAAGCAACGCCCTTCATAGCCTCCTCGTAAGTGAGTAGATCATCATTCTTATGATTGACTTTCATATTATAAATACTACCATCATAGATGAAGAAGTTCGATTTCTTAGAAACTTTCCCACTACGATGGATTCTCCTATGCTGTTGATCATTTGTAGGTCTTTCTGTAAATTTCTCGAGAATTAAACTTGGTGATTGTTCTACAAGTCCCAAAAATTCCTCGAGTACCACTTTACTTTGAGGCTTAAAGTTATCAATGTAGCTTTTCTCAAGGAAAGTAGCATGAGTAGAAAATTTAATCCTACTATCTTTTAGATTGTAGAATAATTGACCATTTGTTCCTCTTGAATATCCTACAAACAAGCACAACTCTGTTTGTGCATCCAACTTCTTTGCTTCCTTATCCAGAATGTGTGTTGGAAAACCCCATATTCTAAATTGATTTAAAGTGGGTTTCTTTCCATGCTACAGTTTCTAAGGTTTCTTACAAGTAGACTTAGTTGGCACATCATTCAGAATATAGCAAGCCGTTTTTATCGCATATCCCTAAAAGGAAGTAGGGAGTTGTGAATAACTTAACATTGAACGATCCATGTCAAGCAAGGTTCTATTCCTTCTCTCAGCTATGCCATTCTGCTGTGGTTTGTCCGGTGTAGTCAACTGGGATAAAATCTTATTCTCTATGAAGTATCCTAAGAACTCATCTGACAAGTATTCCCTACCTCGATCAGTCCAAAGATTCTTTATAGATAAACCTAATTATTTTTCCACATTGGCATGAAACTCTTGATGCGGTGTATTAGATGCACATATCCATATTGAGAATAGTCATCGATGAAAGTCATGTAATAATTGTAACCTCTTCGGGCACTGATGCTTATGGGACCATATACATAAGTTGGCTGGCACTTGTACCTTTCGCACTAAAAGACCTCTTAGTTATTGTACCTTCCAAGAAAGATTCACATTATGGAAGACTAACTTCCTTAAGCATACTTAAGGGTACATCTTTCACGAGTCTAGTGATTCTTTCTTGGTTAACATGACCAAGTCTTAAGTTTCATAGGTACCCCTCATTAAAATGAGAAATTTTAAGCTTCTTATTCACCATTTTAGTTTTAAAACAAGGGAAGTTGGGTCAAGTTCAAGAATACGAAGTTTAGAGGCTATTGATAGTCAAGACTTTCAACATGAAGTTGAAGTCGACGTAGAGCCAAGAATAAGTAAAAGGGAAAGGGTTGTAACAACCCAATTTCAGTGGTATCAGAAATAGGGGTTTTGGGACTACACTTTCGATGAGTGAGTTATTATTTTAATATTTATTTAATGTCTACGGGTTTATTTTAAGGTTGTATTAAATTTCGTTAAGAAATTTTGAAGTTTAAATGGTTAATTAGGTAAAAATGACTAAATCGTAAAGGTATCAATAGTGGCATTCTATTAATTAAAAATGGCTAAATGGCTATGGAAAGGAAAGTTAATGTACTTATATGGTAAATATATCATAATTAAGTTAGTGGATAATTATGGACAAGGTTTTCTTGAAATTTTTTTATTAATATTAAGGTTAAAATAATAATTAGTAAATAAAAGAAAAATAAAGTAAATTAAAGACAAAAGAAAGATGTTGTAACGCCCCAAAATTTCTAATTTCGTTATTGTGAAAATATGACACAAATATCTGTCAGCTTTAGTGGTTATGTGTTTTGGAAGTGTTTGGGAGGTCCTAAATTCAAGCATTCGCTTGGGCAAATTTCAGTATTTTGAATGAATTAGGCCTTACTCTTTTTCAGTAGGCTTTTATTTGATTGTTGGTAAAAATATATTAGAATGGGCCTGCTGGTCTGGTGGTTAAACAAAGTGTTAGTGTGTAAAAGGTCCTGTGTTCAAGTCCCTACGGAAGTAGGGGAATTAATTTTTTGTTTGAGGCATGGTGGAGTTCAAATTAAACTGAACTGCTGGGTAGTTGTGTTTTAGTAGGTTAATAGGGAGTGTTTTTAGGAGATAGTTGGGGAGAAGTTATCAATATAAGATTTTCTTCTTATCAGTTTTCTATTTTCTTTTTCCCAATAAATTTTCTAATGTTAGACTTTTGTTTCTCTGCCGTTTCTTCTCCCTTCTTGTTCACTTTTGATTTTTGTTCCCCTTTGGCCGAATGTTCTTTCTTCTCTTTCCTCTCTCTTTTCGTTTTCTTGATCGATTCATCCCTTGCTCTATAGCCGAAATTCTCTTCTCTTTTCCATACTCTTTTCGTTTCTATATTTTTTGTGAGTCATCTCTTTGGGTGAAACTTTTGACTTCATCTATTTTGGTAAGTGGAATTTTTCCCTTTAGTTATCGTATTTCGATTAGGCAATTAACAAAGGGTTCCTTTTACTCTCGTTTAGGTGATGTTCAAAGGTTTTAAGTGGATATTCCAGTGTGTGAAGATGACTGATTATTGGATTTGTCGCGGTAAGTTTTCGAATCATCATTGGTTTAGTTTCTCAAGTTTTATGTTGGGGATATTTGGTTTGATTGACAAATTAAGTGATCAATTAAGGGATATATTGGTCAAATATAGGTTTTGGAAGGCTCGGGTTACTTTGCATAGAGAAAGGATACCAGGTGTGTACCTGAAACATAGAAAACGGGATTCAACGAAAAGCCAAAATTGCTTGCTGTTAAGAAATAAGAGAAATAAGAGAAAATGATGCGAAAAATTGTAGAGAAAGGAAATAAGGGTGTTATAAACTTGGAAATCAACATTTTGCACTAAAATAGTTTTGGACAGCAGCAGTAGTCTAACTTTGAAAATCATCAAAAATAGTGGAAATTGAGTTAGAGCTTGAATAAAATATGAAATTAAATTTTATTGAGTCTAGTTTTTCATGGAAGAGACATCGTAAGCAATGGAATTGTAAATTATGAGATATAATAAATTTTGTGAGACAAGGTCAGAATGATTTCGAGTTCCCCTATTCTGACTTTGAAAAATCATCAAAACTTTTAAAAAATAATTAGGGGCTTAAATTTATATGTTCAAATCCTTAATGAGTCTATTTTCAAGAGAAACAAACGGAAACATCATCCAAATTCCGTACTACATAAATAATTTTTAGTAAGGAGAGGTTGAAGCTGTTAAACAGAAGAATAGGGATAAATTTGAAGATTTTAATGTACCTATTTGATAAACCATAAATTCTGAAAATTTTATGGTAGAAAGGTATTTGAGTCTAGTTTCAAAAACATCAAGCGGATCTTAATTTGGAATTCTGTAGCTCAAGTTATAAATAATTTAGTGACAATGAATATATAAGTAAATAGTGAAAACATATATGAATATTTAGCTAGCAAGGGTTATATTAAAAATGAATCACACGGCCAAGGCCAATTTGTGCCGTGTGGGCCATACAGGCATGTGAGCCCATTTTTTTGAAAAGTTGTCTAAGGTTGCACAGGTCGCCCAAGTCGACTGTGGACCTACTAAAGGGTCGGTGAGCCCTACTTAGACCCCTATATGAGTGATTTGTCTGTCTGATTTCTGTACCGAGCATGAATTATGATATTTGAATGTATGTATTGTAATTTTATAATAGCATGACATCTTTTGTATGTTGCATTACATCGGGGTGGGTTATTGTTATCTAGAAGAAGTGTTTGAAAGGCTATTAAGCCTGTTATTTGGTAGCTCTGCTGCAAATTTCTGATTATCTACATTTCGGTACAACATAGTGTGTAAGGATGAGTGGGTTGATTTAATCCCTACATGGTATGTAAGGATGGACAGAGATGGTGTCTAGAGGCTGGTGGGTAGGATTCTGATTGGGCTAAGGCCTTATATTATATCTAAGACTGTATCCGAATGGGCCAAGGCCCAAACTGAATCTGTAATGCGCTCAGGCCCCAGACTATAATTGATTATTTTCTAATATGTATTTGTATGTATATTTTCTGTGGGGATTACATACTGAGTTTGCAAAAACTCACCCCTTTTTTTGTTTAACCTGTACAGGTAATCCCTAGACTTAGGCAGAACGGTGCAACGGAGGGCTCGACGGTGACCACCACTACTGAACTGCTTTATTACATCTTTTGATTTTATATTATCTTTGGGTATTTATTATTGTAATGTTGGGACTTTGGACTGTTCGGTTTAAATTGGGATTTTATACTGTTTTTATGGATTTTTAAACTGCAACTCAACAAAACATGGTTTTTTCTAAAATCTAAGATTTTCGGTTTCGTAAAATATTTGGTTTCAAAAGCTTCTGCCTGGAAGACATGTTTTAAGGCTAATCAGCTAGTTCACATTTTTCTGAATTAAATAAAAGTTAATTAACTGGAACGGTTTTAACTTGTTAATCTCGATTTCAAACCCCATTCCACGTGACATCGCTAGATTCGGCCATAACGTCTAGGCTGATTTTAGGGTGTTACATTTAGTGGTATCAGAACTAGGTTGCAAAACTCGGCTGTGGATTATGGGTTTTATAAAAATTGGGCTTTCGAAAAATTGATTAATTTCTAAATGATTTGAAATGTTTTTACCGGGTAAGTGGTACACCGAGTCTCCGGCGCTGATCCTATAAGTATTCTGAACTGTGATTTGTTTTAAACTGAAACTATTAGGGATAGTATATTCTAAAACTACTATAGGTAGTAAACTGTACTGAAAACATTCTAGTTAGTGTATACTGGAAATTGTAGAGAAACTGAAAACTGTAGTGAGACTGCGATTTACGAAAACAAACTCTAAATAACCGATAATGTTTTACATAAAACATTTGTTAATAAACACTGGAACTATAACTAATTCATAAAACTATTAATACAGATAAACGTGATTGGACAATGAGCGCACGAGGTATCTGTGGACGGGGTACTAGAGGCCTAAGTAGACGCTGCAAAGGAGCTCGAGCTGATTCCTCTTCACTGGGTGGCATACGAAATTTGGATACGAGTGAGATGCCAGTGTCGCCTGCTACTGAGACTGGGTCTCAAGATCACATTACTGGGGACGACGCATTGTCCTAGGCTATGCTAAGGATTTTGGAGTGGGTCGTTGGGCCCAATACTAGATCTGGGGGCCAAGGGTCGGTTACAGAACAACTCTGGTCCAATGGAGCTGAGCTCCTCAGGGGTGCCACTGGAGTTGCTCCTAATGTGGCTGAGTACTGGATTGAGGCCACGGAGAGGATCATGGATGACTTAGACTGCACCCCAGAGTAGAAATTAAAGGGTGTAGTCTCACTGTTGAGGGATGAGCCTTATCAGTGGTGGCTCACTGTTAAGAAGGGCACTTAGCCCGAACGTCTGACCTGGGAGTTCTTTAAGACCGCCTTTGTAACGCCACAAAAATCCCGAAACCCAAAAATCCAAAAATGTCGAATTTTTTTTTTTGTGCTTAGTAATTCCGATTAAGTGTTAATTACGTGATGGTAGTTCTTGGTTAAGGTTTGAGTTCAAATCAAGGGGTACAAGAAATTATAATTTAATTATTAAAAGAATTAGGGTTGGCTAGTAGTTGGGCTTTTGAATAAATGAAGAAACAATTGGACACAAAAAAAGCCTGTGGTGGAGTGGCTAAGTGACGCCACATAAGGTGTAGTGAGGTGGCGTTAGTAGCTAGCAAGGGGATCTAAGGTTCGAATCCTAGCTTTGTATTTTTATAATTTAATTTTGGCCTTCTAGAAGGATGGAAGTGGCGTGAAGATGGACTCTAAGGGGAGTGTTCAAATGAGAAAATTAAGGAAAGGATCAAGGGGATATCAGGGAGAAAAACGAGGAGATGAGAAGTGAGGAGTAAATGGAGCTGAATTGGAAACTTGAGCTTGAAGAATTTGGTTATAGGGATATAAATAGGTGTCGAGTGGGAGGGTTGAAAAGTTAATGATGAATTCCCCTTCACTTTGTGCCAGAAACCCTTTTCTCTTCAAGATCTAGAAAGCTAAAAACCCTCTATTTTACTTTCTTTTCTTTCTGCCGATTTCTATTCTCCTCTACACAATCTTCTTTGTCAATTTATTCTACTACTCTTCTTCTTTAATCAGTACCAAATAAACCTTATTCACCATACTTAGTTTGAAAAGCTGAAAAACCGAATCTTCTAAGGGCCGAATTCTTTTTGACCGAATCTGGTGTAAGTGTTGCTCTTCCAATCGATTTTCTTTATTTAGTATCAATTATTGTCCCTCACTCTTTCTAATCAACTTTGGTAGGGAATTAGTATCGGATCTTGGTTTTTAGCTCTCTGCCGAATTGCTCCTTAAGGTGTTGCGGTTTTGGTAAGTAATCTTCTCCCATTGGCTAAGGTGGCCGAATGGTCATAGTTATGGTAAGGAGACTTGTGTTGGATACGAGTCACCTATTATTCGGGTTTTAATATTTAAGATTTGTGTAGATCTAGGAAATACGTGATCAAGGAAAAAGCGATTCAGGATTGGACTCAAGGTAAAGTTAAGGTGAGGTTTCGATTTTTGAGTAAATAAGTATTAAGCATGCAATTAATTGAAGGGTGATATCGTTTGGAGGTTTGGGCTAAGGAGATCGCGTCACGCTTGCTTACCAGGTGTGTACATACACTGTACACACACAATGATTCGACAAAAGTCGAAAAGTTGAAAAGCCGAAAAGCCGAAATGCCAAAAAGCTGAAAGTTTGGCTACGGTAGTCTTGTGAGTGCGTGAAAACTCGTAAGGGGGAAACTAATAGGTTGCCTGAGGCCCACGGGCGATTTCGTGGACTTGGGTTGTGATTTGGCCATATGGGGCAGATGGGCTAAATGGGCCCGATGGGATGTTGGGCCCATAATAGGCAAAAACTGAATATTGATGCTATGTGATATGTGAGCATGAATATGGATGTGACTGGGCCTAATGGGCCATATAAATGTGATTTGGGCCTAATGGGCCATATACAGGTGATTTGGGCTTAATGGGCCATATACAGGTGATTTGGGCCTAATGGGCCATATGAATATGATTGGGCTTAATGGGCCAAATACAGGTATGTGAAATTGTTTGGGCTTTGTAAGGGGTTTTGGGCCTAGTATATGATAACCACATAAGACTTAATTAATATATTGCGACCGTGGACAAGTTAAAGGGTTAAGGTGTGGCAACGGGTATATGCATGTCTAGGATTGGATCTAGGGAGAGCTTGGTACTTAAGCGGTCTTAATGACCCACCTCCTCTTCTCTGGAATCCTACATGGTGCATAGTATTCGTTCATCTTAGCTCACGGGACTTGTTAACAGGCTAAGATAAGTGAAAATCGTAATTAAGGGAAAATTATTGAAATGCCCCTAAGGGCAAAAATGACCAAAATACCCCTAGGTGTTGAATGTAAGTTTTATGGATGCGACATGCATACATATGATATTCTGTTTAGGTTGCATATGGGTTGGGAATTATGGAACGGAGGAAGTATATGAGGATCGTATGGTTGCTTAACAATCCTGGATCCACCGACGGCTTTTAAAGCCCAATATGTAAATGAAGGTAGTTCTACAACTGGGCTACCATGGTGTGTGGGTTGGGTGGGTCGATATTTATATCCCCACATGGTGTGACGGGGGACGGAGCCGGTGTGTAGCGGATGGATAATTTGGATGGGATTGCATTGCATGATTGATGAATGATGTTTTTTTTTAATGCTTGTTTTTGTCGAGGGTTGTACACACTGAGTTTGCGAAAACTCACCCCCTCTTTTATTTTATTTTCAGGTGATGCTCAATAGAAGGTTTGATGTTTGGAAGTACTTTGGGTGGCCAGCTAGCAAGATGATTTGGACTTGGGTTTTTTTCAAGCATTTAAGTTTTTACTTCTTTTTAAGTATGTTCCAGACCAGATTGTAATAAGGTTTTCATTGTGTTCTTATTACTTGAATTATTATTATTTTCAATGTAATTACAAGAAGTTGAACATGGGTTTTCTAAATTATAGTATGATTTCTACGTTTCCGGAATTAAATTTTTAAATGATAAGTTTTCTTAAATCAAATGTTTCAACAAGGTTTTTGTAACTAAAAGGGTGTGTTTTTTTTTTAAGTTAATTAAGGTTTTTTTTATTTTAAGAAGGGTTTTCAATGAAAACACGGTTTTCACTAAAACATTTCAATGTGACACACCAGATTTGGCCATAACGTCTGGGCCGGGTTTGGGGTGTTACAGCCTTCTAGGGGAAATATGTGGGGGTGAGCTATGTGGATGCCCGTACGAGGGAATTCCTGAATCTGAGTTAGAAAGATCGATCAGTGGCCGAGTATGAGGCCAAGTTCCTGCGACTGAGCCACTATGCGTGAGGTATGGTGGCCTCTGAGTATGAGCAATGTATTCTTTTTTAGAATAGGCTCAAAGATAATTTGAGAGTCCAGATAGTTCCACAAAGGGAGTGTGATTTTTTTACATTAGTGGAGAAGGCGAAGATCGCCAGGAGGTTAAGTGAAGCGCGCTGAGCGCCAGAACTATGACCACGAGAGGGATGAGAACAAGAGGGATTCAGAGCCCTCGAGTTTTGCACAGAGGCCTAAGAAAAAGGCCAGAGCTGATGGGCCGATTAGAGCTGGGCCCCTTGTTACTGTTACTAGACTACAGCCATGTACTGATTATGGTAGACACCATTAGGATGAGTATTAGAGAAGGACTGGGGCGTGCTTGTAGTGTGGGTCATTGGAGCACCGTATGAGGGAGTGTCCAGTGAGGGCCGATCAGATGCAAGCTCCGGGTAGTGGTACGGCACAGCCACAAAGGGTAGTACAACAGCCACCGAGGGGCCATAGACAGGCCAGAGGTGGTAATGGTATGGGTCGTGGGCAGAGAGCACTGGGTAGAGGTGCTAGACAAGCTGAGGCGAGGTAGCTGGCCTTAGTTTATACTACTCGTCGCTGAGAGGATGAAGATGCTCCGAACGTCATCACAGGTACGTTCTTTATTTTTTATGTACCATATATTGCCTTGATAGACCTAGGGTCTACTTACTCATACATAGCTAGCAACATATCTTGAAACTTGGGGATTTCAGCTGAGAGCACTGCGAGTGAGTGATAAACTATCATTTATACATATTTTTACCCTATGCTTAGCGCATTTTATGGATAATTTTTCCTTAGAATTGGTGAATTCGATGCTCCTAATGCCTTAATTTCATGTTTTATACTTAGTTGAGCATAAGAGAGCTAAAGGAACGAGAAACGAGCCAAAAACGGAGAAAATAGGCCAACACATGAGATCAACACACTTGGACTTTCTCACACGGGCAGACCACACGACCATGTCAATTTGGTAGAATTGAAGCACGACTCACACGGGTAGACCACACGGCTGTGCCATTCTAACAGGCTGGAACACGGCCTGAAGTTATCGCACACGGGCATGTCCCTGCAGAACCCAAGTTGAGTCCAATTTGGAAAAGGCTAATTTTGAGGGCTTTTAGGCATTCTAAAGCCTCTAAATACACCTTAAAGGAGGAAAAGAGACACACACACAGAGGAGGGAGCAAGGAATTGCTCAAGGAAAGCCGATTGATCCATCTCAGAAGCCAGATTCATCCTCAAGACTGAAGATCTCCCCTAAATTTCCCTTTAGGAGTTTAGGTTTTCTTTATGTTTTGTATTCATTATTCTTCTGAGATGTTTTCCCTTTTAGTTATGAACTAAGTCCCCTAAATATCTAAGGGGGATGAAACCTAAGACGAATCTTGTTATTATTTTCTGAATTGTATGATAAATATTTGACTTGTTCTTAATTATGTGTTTTTAATTCTTGTTTTGATATTCCAGGATATTGATTCAAGTTACAGCCTTATTTAGAGGAGGAATAGACCCTGTCTAAGAGTACATTTGTCATAATTAAGCGGAGTTGATTGCGTGCCTAAAGATAGGGTGACAAGATTTTGCCGGATTAAGGTGAAACCTAATAAGGGGATCCATAGATTGAGTTAATGCAACCCTAGGAAGTTAATTAGAAAGAGATTTCAATTATTCAACCTAGGGTTAGACGTTGTTAGTCTCGAAAGATATAATAATATAACTTAGGGATTTCTACGGATCAAATCAAATGAATAAATCGTCTGATTCGGAGCCAGAATAACAAGTAAAGTCTAGGTGGATTCTTCCTTGGGTATTGTCTTAATTCAATCATTTTCCAAAAGTAATCCCCCAATTCTATTTTCTGTGAATTCCTAGTTTAGTTAATTAGTTAGTTAAAACAAACCCCATTATTCTTAGGCTAGATAATAAAATCATTACTAGTACTTTTAGTTCCTTTGGGTTCGACAATCCGATCTTGCTAAAACTATACTACTGTTCGATAGGTACACTTGCCTACATCGTGATAATAGTTAGTTTCGAGAACGATTAATTATAAATATTTAAAACCTATCACAAAATAACACGATCAAGTTTTTCGCGCCGTTGCCGGGGAACTAAGATATTAGGAACACTCAATTTTTATTACTTTAGCCATTTATTTTCCTTGCAAGTTAATTTTATTTTACTATTTATTAATTTACTTTTTCTTTCTCTTGGCAGGTTTTTATAGTTTATGACTAGAAGAAACCTATTAGGACCACTACTTTTTGACGGAGAAATCGATTGCACAGTTCGCAGAAACTGAAGAGAAATAAGGCGAAGCCTAAGATACATAAAGGAAGAGCGAGGGGACAATATACAAGCCACAACCGATGAGATGGCTGAAAATCAGGAAAACCTGATACCTCCTGCGATTGCTGTTAATCCAGTAAATCTGAATCCTGCTCCACACACTATGTATGATTATGCTAAACCTTCTTTAACAGGAATTTAATCGAGTATAGTTAGACCTGCTATTGCTGCGAATAATTTTGAACTAAAACCTAACACTATTCAGATGATACAACAATTTATTCAGTTTGATGGTTTGCAGGATGAGGATCCAAACACTCACTTGGCAAATTTCCTGGAATTCTGCGATACATTTAAAGTTAATGACGTTTCTTACGATACCATTCGTCTTCGGTTATTCTCTTTTTCATTGAGGAACATTGCTAAATAGTGGTTGAGCTCGTTACCACAAGGGTCAATTACTACCTGGGAACAAATGACTGGAAAGTTCTTATTAAAATATTTTCCGCCGGCTAAAACGGCTAAATTACGTAATGATATCTCTTCTTCTGTGCAGATGGATTTAGGACACTCTATGATGCATGGGAGAGATACAAGGATCTTTTGTGAAGATGCCCTCACCATGGGTTACCACTCTGGCTACAGGTTCAAACCTTTTATAATGGCCTGAATCCTTCAACTCGACAAATGGTTGACGCAGCTGCTGGCGGAACCATCAACAATAAAACACCTGAAGCTGCCTATGAATTTATAAAGGAGATGTCACTGAATAACTATCAGTGGCAAGTCATGAGGACAAAAACAACGAAAATAGCCGGTGCTTATAACGTCGACTTGGTCACCATGCTCTCTAATCAAGTAGAACTCTTGAATAAGAAAATTGATGGTTTTCTTAGTTCTTCACAGGTTCACCCAGTAATGCAGTGTGAAGCAAATGGAGGTGGGTCGAGCAGTTCAGAATACCCGCTATATGGTCACAACATGGACAACGAGCAGTTAAATTATATGGGTAACAATCCTCGATCTCAAAACAATCCTTATAGTAACACTTATAATGTAGGTTGGAAGAACCACCCAAATTTCTCATGGGGAGGCCAAGGCAATTAGAGATCCCCTCCAGGCTTCCAACAACCACCCTACCAACAAGAGAAGAATCCGAACCTTGAAGAGATGCTCACAAAGTTTATATCGGTGTCAGAAACTCATTTTCAGAATACCTAGACAGCACTTAAGAATCAACAAGCATCGATCCAAGGGCTCGAAACTCAGATTGGATAGCTTGCCAAGTTGATTTTTGAATGACCACAAGGTAGCTTGCCAAGCAACACAAAATCTAATCCAAGGGAGCAACTCAATGCGATTACTAGTCAAGATGAGGAAAGGTTAGTCACACCTGAACCAGAACTAAGGCAAGATACTGAGATAAGCAAAGGTACAGGTGAGGTATACCATAAAGAACAGAAATCGGTAAGTACAGAATATAAACCTCGTGTGCCATACCCTAATGCGACAAGGAAAGACCGCTCAGACGAACAATTTGGTAAATTCCTTAAACTCTTAAAAAATTACAAATTAACTTACCATTTATTGAAGTTCTATCACAGATACCAAATGCAGTAAAAATTTTAAAGGAGCTTTTAGCAAATAAGCGGAAGTTGGACGAGGCATCGCATGTGGAGCTAAATGTAGTTTGCTCAGCTATTCTACAAAATAAGCTACCCAACAAATTAAAAGATCCAAGGAGTTTTACAATTCCTTGTTTAATTGGTAGTTTAGATGTTAATAATGCAGTAGCTGATTTAGGGGCTAGTATTAACGTCATGCCCTACAAAATGTTCAACCAATTAGGTCTTGGGAAACACAAACAGACTAGGATGAGTATACAATTAGCAGATAAAACTATAAGATTTCCTAGGGGTATTATTGAAGATGTGCTAGTCAAAATAGATAAATTTATATTTCCCGTTGACTTCATTGTTCTAGACATTGAGGAGGATAGCAACACTCCTTTGATTTTAGGAAGGCCCTTTTTAGCAACTGCTAAAACGATTATTGATGTTGGAACAGGAGAGCTCGCACTTCGTGTAGGAGACAAAACAATCACCCTTCAAGCTTGCAATTTTGGCAACCCATCGAAAATTGAAGGTGATCATCTAAACCATTCTACTAAAACTGACAATATGGCGCAACCTACTTTGCAGGAAATGAGTCTGAAGGAAGTACATAAGCCATTCTTAAGCAATAGTAGAGGACCTATTCATAAAGATCGAAAGCTACAAATCGAGGAGCTAGATGAATGGCGGACGCCTAAACCAAGAACACCTGATAAACCAAACCTACGCCAGAACGAGCTCAATACCCTTCCAAATCAACTTAAGGTTGGAGACAAAATTTTATTAGAAGCCGCAGATCCTCACATTGTCACTACCAAACCGAATGAAGAAGTCCCTCTGACTGTACTTAGAATTTTCCCATTCAGTACAATCGAGGTAAGTCATCCCAAGTTCGACACTTTTAAGGTAAACAACACCCGTCTAAAACCTTATTTTGATAAGATGGATAGTAGGAATGAGGAGTATAAACTCCTCGAACCACCATGACCACTCAATGGAGAGGTAAGTCGAGTTTAGACTATAAATAAGTGCTTCTCGGGAGGTTTTCCACATAGACACGGCTAGGCACACGGGCGTGCTGAGGACCATGTGAAAATAGGGCAAAGATTTTTCCCAAACACGGGCTATGATAAAACAACACGACCGTGCGATACGGTCGTGGGCAAGCCTACCAAAATAACACGGGCGTTCGACACATCAGTGCCTTAGAATCGTGGTTGAACCTGAGACAATAACATGGGCGTGCAATACGCCCGTGTCCTATACCCGTGGTCGAACCTGCCAAATTAACACGGGTATGGAGCTTCACACACGGGCGTGGAAAAAGCGAACAAAGCTAGACACGATCGTGCGACACGGCCGTGTGCACCCACACGCCCAAAATACACGGGCGTGGGCCGAATGCCAGGCACACCCAAAATTAAAATCTGCGAATCACAAGGGCTGAAATTGGGGAACACGGGCGTGTACCCTGGCCGTGTGCCCCAAAATCTATAAATAGGCTGCACTCTTCATTGTCTTCTTCACCTAAAATCCCTAACCCTAACCGCTGCAAATCCATATGCCCGCCCTACCACGCCCGTGCACCGCTTCTAGCCCCATTTTTTACGCTCATTCTCCCTTTTCTAGCGTTTGCTTACTCTTTTCCCTTTTTATTGCACTCATTTTTCATGCTAGTTATCATAGCAATCTGCATTTTATATGTTATTTTATCTTTCTATCACTCAAAATTCATTATCTAGAGTAGTTATCATCTTTTTCATGTGAAATTCTTACTCATTACATGATTTCCATACCCCATTTGACTAGTTTAAAGTAATTATTCATGGTTAGAATAACAAACATACTCATGCATTTTGTGTTGACATGTTTCATACGTCAAGCATGATTGCATTCCATGCAATTCTCTGCCATTCTTATGCCATAAAATTGATTGCTTTGGTTAAGTTGTTAGTCTTAGTAGTTGTGGCTGAAATTATGGTTGTTATTTTATTTTTATTTTTTATCTTCATTTTACTTTGACTATTCCTCAAGATGAATTAATGGTTTTGATTGTAGGTACAATGTCGTCTTCATGAGGAAAGAAAGCCGCCATCCCCGCTTCGAAAAGAAGGAAGGGGGCATCATCTTCCTCGGGTCCTACCACAGAAATTTTCCACCCTTTTCTGTAGTTCCCCATTGGGCCCCAAGAAGAACTTATCGAATACTCTGGGCTCAACCTTTAACTGCGGGCCGCTGCATCGACTGGGCTACAGTAAAACAAGTTCAGTTGGCTGATGCGATTTGGGCCCTCCTAACCACCGAACCTTGGGAGCTTTTCTTTGGGATCATCGAGCCGACGTATCTCAAGCTTACGATGGAACTATGCTCAACGTTTCATCTTTAGACCGTAATGACAAATTACGATGATCCCGGCATGGTCCAATTTCACCTCAGTGGTTTAGTCCGCTAATTAAGTGTACCCGAGTTCGGTATAGCTTTGGGCCTATACACAGAGGAGTTCATGAACGAGAGCGACCTTGACCCTCTCCATCGCCACATCAACTACTCTCCCTCAAAGTGCTGGTACGATTTAGTCCCCAGTTCAGACACCTACGACCCGAGCCGCTCCAAGGCATCAGCTCTCTCTCCCTCCTTAAGGTACTTACACGCCATCTTGGCACACACCTTGACAGGGTGGAGAGAGAACACCAGCATCGTCACCACCAATGATGTCTACTACTTATGGTGTATGTCGCACGGGCACGTCTTCGACCTCGCCTACTTTACTGCCCTTGCCATTCGCCACCAGATAGAGCAGCATCGAAGGGGGGTCATCTCCATTGGCCCTTACTTGACTCCACTGGCACGACACTTCGGGCTCCTCAATACCGCAGCCCAAGAATCATCCTTGACCCTCATTGGCTAGATGTCTCCACAAGGTATCTCGAGCATGCTAAGCATGAGGATGATCGAAAAGCGTCGAGGAACTTACCCTCCTCAATATCGTCTCGCCCAATCTACAAAGAAGGAGGCCCCCGAGGACATTACCGATGATGTCCCTCCATAGCATGAGGACCCACCGTCTCAGCCACCACGCCCCTCTCGTCCATTTTATGCGGTGGCTTCATACGCGGACATCTCTAAGCACCTTACACGATTTGAGTAATAATGTTTTCAATGTTTTGATCACATTGATGCGACTCTACATCAGATTTGTCAGTATTTTCACATCTCATCGCCACCCCCACCTCGCGAACCATCTAGCGATGAAGATGTTTAAAAAAATTTATTAATTATTTTATTTTATGTTTTTACTTTTATTTTATCTTCAGACTCCTTTTTATTTTTCTTTACGCCTATCTTTAGTAGATTTTATAATTTGTATTTTACAATGACCAACTTCAACTATTCAATTACGAGTAATTTTGTTTCCTTACATTTCTTAAAAAGTTCTTGATTTTGTCACAACTATATAGAGCTCATAAGCTCACCCTCACTTGGAAACTAAAAACTCCACCGGGAAAGGTTCTCCACGACTGCCATGTCCTGCTCGACCATGACTATAGCTACCAATAGATATAATATTCTTTTGGCGTAGGACTTATGGACTAATAAACCTCTACCACCACCGGAGTATCCTCCTCCACTCTCACGCCATTTATTCTCCTAAAACTCCAGTTCAAGGAATTCATTCATCATTCAAGAAGTTCCACTTCTCTCCTTATCTTATGATCATAAATTTATCTTTTTCAATATATCCATCTTTGTACATTGAGGGAAATGTACATCTTCAGTGTGGGGGGTCCTTTATATCACCATTAGAATATGTCTTATTCTCACATGAATTACTCATATCACTATTAGAATGAATTTTAATTAACTCATGATTTTTATTGATATGTCTTGAATTAAAACATAGGCATTTATGCATTGATGGTTTAAACTTTAACACATTAGGGAATCAAGCATGATAAGTTGATTTTTGAAGAATTAAAAACTTCTAGGTTGTTTCTTTAAGTCTAGGTATTATCTTGAGTTGAAATTCACAAGTTTAAACATAAAAAACCATAATTTTTGTGAGAATTTGAGCCTTCAAGAGCATCTATTATTTCTTCCATGCTCACTTTCATTATGAGTGCTCCAAAATTGAACTGTTATTCTAGAACTTGCTTGATTATGCATGTTAAGACCACACCATTTGATTTGATATGTCAAAATGATGAAGGCACTTAGGTTTAACCCACTCACTCCATAAAAGCTTACCTTCACAATAAACCCTTAGTGAACCCCCTTGAGCCTAACAACCCATTCATTGATTTACCCTCAATATTAACCCATAGCTCATTATTGTTGAAATCCCCTAAATTAATTTGATCTCTATTTTTGTCGAGATTTGAGTTGGAATAGTTGTTTAGCTGTGTTTTATTTTATTTTGAATTTGACTTGTCCTTAAAAAAAACATGTATACATATAGGTAATAGTGATCTTTTGAGCTAAAGTAGTTAAATTCTATATTCTGAAAAAAAAAGCTCTGTTGAATGCAACTGATGACTAGTCATTTTTCTAGTTAGGCAATTTTTCAATTCAATCTCGATTCTAACCCTTTCTTCCAGCTTGTGACCACACCCTTTAACCAAAGCCACGTTACAACCCTCTAAAGACCTTTTGACTAATGTTTCATCTCAATTTATAATGGTGGAGATTTGATTTTCATGCAAGCCTATGGTAATGACTTTTCATTATTGACTATTGAGTGCTTCATTTCTTAAACACCTCGAGTGATTTGAGTGAATCTTTAGTGAAGATGTGAAACTTTGTGATATTTTGAATCAAAGGTAATTACTTAGATGAGGGGAGACGCCTATGTTTTCATGATAAAATGCTCAACTTGGAATGTTTGAAACTTTGATGTTCTTTTAGTCAAATTTTTAATGTTTGATTACCTATGCATTATTTTGAGGTATTATCGATAGAAATTATAAGTTGAGAATAATTTGTTTTGATTATGAGATGAGGATTTTGCTTGAGGACAAGCAAATGCTTAAGTGTGGGGGTATTTGATAAACCGTCATTTACACATATTTTTACCCCATGCTTAGCGCATTTTATCGATAATTTTTCCTTAGAATTGGTGAATTCGATGCTCCTGATGCCTCAATTTCATGTTTTATACTTAGGTGAGCATAGGAGAGCTAAAGGAATGAGAAACAGGCCAAAAATAGAGAAAATGGGCTAACGTACGAGATCAACACGGCCTGGACTTCCTCACATGGGCAGACCACACGGACGTGTCAATTTGGCAGAATCAAAGCATGACTCACACGGGTAGACCACACGGCCGTGCCATTCTAACAGGCTCGAACAAGGCCTGAAGTAATCGCACAGGAGCGTGTCACTGCCGAACCCAAGTTGAGTCCAATTCAAAAAAGGCTAATTTTGAGGTCTTTTAGGCATTCTAAAGCCTATAAATACACCTTAAAGGAGGAGAATAGACATACACACAGAGGAGGGAGCAAGGAATTGCTCAAGGAAAGCCGATTGATCCATCTTAGAAGCTAGATTCATCCTCAAGACTGAAGATCTCCCCTCAATTTCCCTTCAGGAGTTTTGGGTTTTCTTTATGTTTTGTATTCATTATTCTTTTGAGATGTTTTCCCTTTTAGTTATGAACTAAGTCCCCTAAATACCTAAGGGGGATGAAACCTAAGACGAATCTTGTTATTATTTTTTGAATTGTATGATAAATATTTTACTTGTTCTTAATTATTTGTTTTTAGTTCTTGTTTTGATATTCCAGGATATTGATTCAAGTTACGCTCTTATTCAGAGGAGGAATAGACCCTGTCTAAGAGTACATTTGTCATAATTAAGTGGAGTTGATTGCGCGCCTAAAGATAGGGTGACAAGATTTTGTCGGATTAGGGTGAAACCTAATAAGGGGATCCATAGATCGAGTTAATGCAACCCTAGGAAGTTAATTAGAAAGAGATTTCAATTATTCAACCTAGGGTTAGACGTTGTTAGTCTCGAGAGAGATAATAATATAACTTAGGGATTTCTACGGATCAAGTCAAATGAATAAATCGTCCGATTCGGAGCCAAAATAACAAGTAAAGTCTAGGTGGATTGTTCCTTGGGTATTGTCTTAATTCAATCGTTTTCCAAAAGTAATCCCCTAATTCTATTTTCTGTGAATTCTTAGTTTAGTTAATTAGTTAGTTAAAACAAACCCCCTTATTCTTAGGCTAGATAATAAAAAGACAGTCATTACTAGTACTTTTAGTTCCTTTGGGTTCGGCAATTCGATTTTGCTAAAACTATAATACTGTTCGATAGGTACACTTGCCTACATCATGATAATAGTTAGTTTCGAGAACGATTAATTATAAATATTTAAAACCTGTCACAAAATAACACGATCAGTGAAGTTACGGTACTAGGCCCGTTAGGGCAATCTGCTAGAATTAGCAAACTGTATAAGGACATTCCTTTAGAGGTACAAGGGGCAATCTTCCTGGTTGATCTGATGGAGCTTCCATTTGGAAAGTTTAACATGATTCTGAGGATGGACTTGTTGGTCAAGCATCGTGTTAGCTTAGACTGTGCGAGTAAGAGGGTTGCACTAAGGACTGAGGAGGATAAGGAGGTAGTCATGATTGAAGAACGCTGAAATTACTTATCTAATATGATCTCTATAGTGGGGGCAGAGAAGATGGTTCGTAAGGGATGTGAGGCATTCTTAGCCTACGTAAGTGTTTCAGATTCTGAGGATTCTATAGTTAAGGATATCAGAATGGTAAAGGATTTTCAGACGTCTTCCCTAAGGAGCTACCGGGGTTACCTCCGAATCGCGAGTTGGAATTCGGGATTGAGCTACTTTCAGGTACAACTCCGGTGTCATCGCTCCCTATCAAATGGCACCGAAGGTGCTTGTAGAGCTTAAGGCTCAGATTCAGGAGCTGTGCTATTGATTTATGAGGCAATTGGGAGGATTATCTACCACTAGCAGAATTCGCCTATAATAACAGTTTCCCGTCTAGCATCCAGATGGCACCTTACGAGGCACTGTATGGTCGTAAGTGTCGCACTCCTTTATTTTTGACTGAGTTGGGTGAGCGACGTGTTCTGGGTCCTAAGTTAGTATCGGAGACTAAAGGTAAGGTTAGACTGATTTGAGATCGTCTTAAAGCGGCATCTGATAGATAAAAATCCTATGCAGATCTAAAGCGTCGAGAGATTGAGTATTCTGTGGAGGACTTCGTGTTCCTCAAGGTCTTGCCATGGAAGAAGATTTTGAGTTTGGTCATAAGGGCTAGTTGAGCCCTAGGTTTATTGGACCGTACAGGATTCTGAAACGAGTGAGACCGATCACTTATCAGTTGGAGCTACCTCTAGAGTTGGATTGGATTCATGATGTGTTTCACGTCTTTATGTTAAGGCGCTACCACTCTGATCCTACACACGTTGTTCCAGTGGAGGAGATTGAGGTTAGGCTAGATTTGACCTTTGAGGAGAAGCCGGTTCAGATTCTGGATCGAGATGTAAAGGTTCTGAGGAGAAAGTCTATTCCTCTAGTAAAGGTTTTATAGCGTAATCATAGCACCGAGGAGGCCATGTGGGAGCTTGAGGATGCGATGCGTCAGCATTATCCTTAGCTATTTTGATCAGGTAAATTTCGAGGACAAAATTTTCTTTTAGGGGGTAGAATTGTAACGCCCCAAAATTTCTAATTTTGTTATTGTAAAAATTTAACACAAATATCTATCACCTTTAGTGGTTATGTGTTCTAGGAGTGTTTAGGAGGTCATAAGTTCAAGCATTCGCTTGGGAAAATTTTGGTATTTTGAATGACTTAGGCCTTACTCTTGTCCAGTAGGCTTTTATTTGATTGTTGGTAAAAGTATATCAGAATGGGCCTACTGGTCTGGTGGTTAAGCGAAGTGTTAGTGTGTAGGAGGTCCTGTGTTCAAGTCCCTGCACAAGCAGGGGAATTAATTTTTTATTTAAGGCGTGTGGCGTGGTGGAGTTCAAATTAAACTAGATTACTGAGTAGTTGTGTTTTAGTGGGTTAACAAGGAGTGTTTTTAGGAGATAATTGGGGAGAAGCTATCAATATAAGATTTTCTTCTTATCAGTGTTCTATTTTCTTTTTTCCCAACAAATTTTCTGATGTTAGACTTTTGTTTCTCTGTCCTTTCTTCTTCCTTCTTGTTCACTTTTGGTTTTTGTACCCCTTTGGCCGAAACTTGTTTCTTCTCTTTCCCATCTCTTTTCATTTTATTGATCGGTTCATCCCGTGCTCTATAGCCGAAATTCTTTTCTCTTTACCCTAATCTTTTTGTTTCTGTAATTTTTTTGAGTCATGTCTTTGGGTGCAACTTTCAGCTTCATCTATTTCGGTAAGTGGAATATTTCCCCTTAGTTATCGTATTTCGATTAGGCAATTGACAAAGGGTTTGTTTTACTCTCGTTTAGGTGATGTTCAAAGGTTTTAAGAGGATATTCCGGTGTGTGGAGACGACTATTTATCGGACTCATCGCGGTAAGTTTTCAAATCGTCATTGGTTTAGTTTCTCGAGTTTTATGTTGGGGATATTTGGTTTGATTGACTAATCAAGTGATTAATTAAGGGATATATTAGTCAATTATAGGTTTTGGAAGGCTCAGGTTACTTTGCATAGTGAAAGGATACCAACTATGTACCCAAAATGCAGAAAACGGGATTTGATGAAAAGCCAAAATTGCTTGCTATTGAGAAATAAGAGAAATAAGAGAAAATGATGCAAAAAATTGTAGAGAAAGGAAATAAGGGTGTTATAAACTTGGAAATCAACATTTTGCACTAAAATAGTTTTGGATAGCAACAGTAGTCTAACTTTGAAAAATTATCAAAAATAGAGAAAATTGAGTTAGAGCTTGAATAAAATATGAAATTAAATTTTATTGAGTCTAGTTTTTCATGGAAGAAACATGTAAGCAATGGAATTGTAAATTATGAGATATAATAATTTTTTTGAAAAAAGGTCAGAATGATTTTTGAGTTCCCCTATTCTGACTTTGGAAAATCATCAAAAATTTTTAAAAAATAATTAGGGGCTTAAATTTATATGTTTAAATCTATAATGAGTCTATTTTCAATAAAAACAAACAGATACACATCCAAATTTCATACTAAGAGATAAATAATTTTTAGTAAGGAGAGGATGAAGCTGTTAAACAGAAGGATAGGGATAAATTTGAAGATTTTACTGCACCTATTTGATAAACTATAAATTTTGAAAATTTTATGGTAGAAAGGTATTTGAGTCTAGTTTCAAAAACATAAAGAGGATCTTAATTTGGAATTCTGTAACTCAAGATATAAATAATTTAGTGAAAATGACTCAAGTAGATAGCTTTGAATGAACATATAAGTAAATAGTGAAAACATATATGAATATTAACTAGCATGGGTTATATTAAAAATGAATCACACGGCCAAGGCCAATTTGGGCCGTGTGGGCCACATGAGCATGTGAGCCCATTTTTTTGAGAAGTTGTCTAAGGTTGCACGGGTTGCCCAAGTCGACTGTGGACCTACTAAAGGGTCGGTAAGCCCTACTTAGACCCCTATATGAGTGATCTATCTGTCTGATTTCTATACCGAGCATGAATTATGATATCTAAATGTATGTACTGTAATTGCATAATAGCATGACATCTTTTGTATGTTGCATTGCATCGGGGTGGGTTATTGTTATCTAGAGGAAATGCCTGAAAGGCTATTAAGCTTGTTATTTGGCAGCTCTGTTGCAAATTTCTGGTTATGTGCCGCATTTCAAGACAGCATGGCGTGTAGGGATGGTGGGTTGATTTAATCCCCACATGGTGTGTAAGGATGGACGGAGATGGTGTGTAGAGGCTGGTGGGTAGGATTCTGATTTTCTGCTATTGCATATTGTATCTAAGATGGGCCAAAGCCCTAAATCATATATGAGACTGTATCCAAATGGGCCAAGGCCCAAATTGAATCTGTAATGGGCTTAGGCCCTAGAATATAATTGATTATTTTCTGATGCGTATTTGTATGTTTTTTTTCTTTGGGGATTACACACTGAGTTTGCAAAAACTTACCCCTTTTTTTGTTTAACCTATACAGGTAATCCCAAGACTTAGGCGGATCTGTGCAGTGGAAGGCTTGACGGTGACCACTACTACTGAACTGCTTTATTACAGTTTTTTATTTTATATTATCCTTGGGTATTTATTATTGTAATGTTGAGACTTTGGACTGGTTGGTTTAAATTGGGGTTTTATACTTTTTTTATGGATTTTTAAACTGCAACTCAACAAAACATGGTTTTTTTTCTAAAATCTAAGATTTTCGGTTTCGTAAAATAATTGGTTTCAAAAGCTTCTGCTTAAAAGACATGTTTTAAGGCTAATCAGCTAATTGACATTTTCTGAATTAAATAAAAGCTAATTAACTGGAACAGTTTTAACTTGTCAATCTCGATTTCAAACCCCATTCCATGTGACATCGTTAGATTCGACCATAACGTCTAGGCCGGGTTTGGGGTGTTACAGATGTTATCTTCCCCATCTTCATTTTATAAAACCTAAATTAGCCAGTAGAGAAGAAGGAAGGTTCGACCAACACTTTGTTCTTCCACGGTATCTAAAATTGTCCCGTTTTTAATGATTTTAATGTTTTGAGCTCGTTAGTTTAGCTAACCTGTGGGTTAATTTGCAAAAATGTTAAAGGTTGAAGGACTTTCCATGGTTGTTTTTTAATAGTTTTTGAAGTTATTTGACAGATTATTAATCTTGGTTGTAAAACAAACTTGTTTTGTTAAGTAATTTTTATAAATATTGAAATAAGGTTTAAATTGTTGAAAGTGTAAATTCATGGGTTTTATTGTGAAATGTTGGTAAGTATGGGCCGTACCAAAGTCCCTAATAGAATTGGTTAGCATTGGTTTAGGTTAAAATTGTTAAATTTCTAGTTATGAGCTTAAGGACTAAATTGTAAAAAGTTAAAATTTAAGGGATAATTTTGTAATTTTACATAAATATGAATTATGGATTGAATTGAATACTTGAAGTACTTAATTGAATGAAATTATGTATTTATATCAAGATAAACAACAATAGAATTTATATAAAGGAAAGACGAAAGCTTCGAATTAGTTTTCAACTCTACTTCTACGACTATAGTTGCCGAGGTAAGTTCGTATGAATTATCATCGTATTAATGTTAGTTAAATTAATTATCTATTATATTGTGTTAGTTATAATGGACTTGAATAGTTATAATGGACTTGAATAAACATGTATGGATGCTTTAAATAATTGACGAATAAATAGTCCTGTTTGTACCTTAAGAATTCTTAGGATTCGAATGACATGTCATTAGGGATTTCATGTTTCGAGTGCTAGTCTTGAATTTCCTACTGATGGCTGAGGTCTTGCATTTTTTGTGGATTCTCCATAGCTCATATGAACAGCATCGTGTAGCTAACATTCCAACCTACAGCTTGTGTGACCACTATTGAAAATGAAATGTTACGGTTATATGGAAAGGCACACTATGTGTGAGCATTCCTGAGTATCTAATGCAATTCTAGATGGTTTAATAGGTAAGTAAAGGAAATGACATGGTATGTATACAAATGAATTGGTTTATGATCTTATGAAAAGGTTGATAAGTTAAATGATCTATCTTATGAAATCTACTTATGATATAATTGAACTCATATGGAACATGGATGAACTTACTAACTTGTGTGTTTGATGGTTCTTGTATAGGATTTTACTAAGCTTATGCTCTTGGTAATGATATTAAGCTTATTCTATAAATTGTGCAAAAGAAATTGTAAGTTATGTTTGAGTTTATATGAGCTTACTAAGCACTAGTGGCTTACGTAGTTACTTTCCTTTGTTTTATAGATTATCAGAAGCTCAATCGGTTAGAGGCTTGTCAGAGATCTATCACACTATCCAACAACCATTTTGGTAGTTTTTGAGTATTTTAGCCAAGGTTATAAATGGCATGTATAGGACTATTTGTAATGGTATTTCATGAATGTGTTGATGGTTGATTTGGTATGTATATGCTTTTGAAGTTTATGTTTGATTTGTTGGACTTTTAATGCCCTGACAAGTTAGGTCATTTTGGCCACTTTTAGATACTTGAAATACATGATCCTTGTTGGTATGCTTGTGATGATATGTAACTAGTCATATGTAATGTTATTTGGTAGTTAAAAAAACTAGGTTCTATGATTTAAATATGACTATATTGCTTTGAATTGATCATTTATGTTTTGATATGAATGTGGTGCTTTTGAATGGTATATTGGTTAGATGAAATAGGATGTTGAAATGGTATGATTAGAAGTGTTTGAATGATGCTTAGGTAAATTGAATGAGTGCACAAATGGGATGGATTGTTAGGTGTGTTTTGGCCTTGAAATGGCTTAATTTTAGAGTCATATTATGGACCCCACAGCCTGAGACAAGGGCTATCACACGGTTGTGTGACACACAGACCTAGTAAGACGGCCTTGTGTCATTTTGTAATTGTTAGTGTATCAAGTTAGTGTGTTACATGACCTAGCACACGACCTGCAACACATAGTGTGTCGCAAGTCAGAGAGTTACACGGTCTTCCACACGGCCTGTGACACAGTCGTGTGACCCAACTCAGTGAGTTACATGAGTTGAGACACGGGATAGGATACGGCCGTGTGTCCCTTTGTTCGATTGTTACACAGCCTGGCCATAGAACCATGTTACCCCTGTTTTCAAATTTTGCAACTTTATTCTAAATCTTCTATTTTGTTTCAAATTAGTTCTGAATTGCTTCTAAGCTATTTTTAGAGCCTTGAAGGCTCGATTTAGGAACCAAATGCATATGTTTGATATTTTTTTAATGAGATTAATTTATTTATTGTTATGATGTTAAATGTTGTTTCGGTTGCTCGATAATTCTTCGTAACCCTAATCTAGCGACAGAGATGGGTTTGGGGTGTTATATTTAGTGGTATCAGAGTTACGGTTCAATTGGTTCTCAGACTGAATGTAGCATGTATGCAGTCTAGAAATACATGTCATTATATAACCTATGAAAATGTGATATCTCCTGGCTCAAATTGAATTATGTTTTAATATAGATAAAAGATGTCATTTAAATGTGTGATATTGTTGCTAAAAGACTCAACGTGTCAGTGGTGGAATACTTTGATTGCGGTGGAACCAAAAGATCATATAAATTGGGATTTCTTTCAGAAAAAAATTAAAAAAGAAATATGTTAGTCAACAGTATCTAGACAAAAAGCGAAAAAACTTTCTTGAGTTAATAGGGTCGTATGCCTAAAGCTGAGTATGAAAGAGAATTCGCGTGACTTAGCAAGTATGCTAGGGAATGTATACCAACAGAAGGTGTTATGTGCAGTCGGTTTGAAGATGGGTTAAACGAGGATATTTGTAACAGCTCGATTTAGGGTTTAGTCAGAACTGTGGTTTCGAGACCAGGAATCTGAAGTAGAAAAATTTATTTTTATTATATTTTTATGGCCTACAATTTTATGGAATGATTTCATGAAAATTTTGTTCAAAAATTTTATGGATTGGGCACTCAATTTAGCTAAAAGGACTAAATTATAAAAAGTGCAAAATATGTGTTCTAAAAGCTAAAGGTGTCTAATTGCTATGAAATTTTAAATTAGAGGTCCTTAGATGATAATTAGACCATTTTTTAAGTTAGTAGACAAAATGGACAAGAAGTAAGATAAATTTTATGATTTAAGCAAGGGGCATTTTGGTCATTTGGCTAATAAATGAATTAAAAATCAAATTAAAACCAATTTTTGTCCATCTTCTTCCGATGGTCGAAATTCTCAAGGAGGAACCATAGCTAGGGCTTGTTCATCTTCTAAGCTCGATTGTAAGTCCGTTCTAGCACCGTTTTTAATTATTTTTATGTTTTTGAGATCCTTATAACCTAATCTACCTATTTCAAGGACTAATTTGAAATAAAATCAAAGTCTAAAATTTTACCCATGATGAATATTTATATATTTTGATTTCTAATGGTATAAAATGTATGTTAGATGTAAGATAAATAACTTTTGCTAGGTGATTTTTGATGAAAATATAAAAAAGGACCTATTTGTAAAAAGTCATAAAATGGGTAGTAAAAGTGTGATTAAAGGAAAAATGTGGGCTATTATGAGCACCATTAATATTCGGTAGGCTTGGGTAATGAATAAATTAAATGAAAATCATTTTACGAGCCTAGGGACTAAAATGTAAAAATGTGAAACTTAAGGGGAAAAAATTAATTTTGCCATAATTTGATTTTTAGACTGGATTGAACAACATGAGTATTAAATGAGTTGAATTTGATATTATAGATCAAGAAAAATGAGGTTCGTACCTAGATCAGGGGAAAAATAAAGTATTTGACGATTAAGTCCCATTTTTACAATTTTTGTACCGAGGTAAGTTCGTATGTAAATAATGCATTGTTATATTTATGTTTTAAATGCTTTAATATTGTATGAATTGTTATTTACTATTTGGATGTATTCGACAAAGTTTTGACGTGTGAGAAATCCCGGTTGAACCTTAAGAATAGATAGGATAAAAATGCCATGACATTAGGGTTACTAAGTTTACGTGTAAGACCATATCTGGGATATGGCATCGATATGAGACTTTGTGTAAGACCATAGCTGGACTATTGGCATCGATATGAGATTTCATGTAAGACCATATCTAGAATGTAGCATTGGTACGGTACTGTGTGTTCGAGACTTTCAAGTATCCTTTGGTATTCCAAATGGTTCAACAGGAATTTAACGAGAATGTCAAAGATGTGAAAGTATGCAATTATGCTATGTATTGGTACAGGTATGAACGTCAAACTCATATTTTATGAGCTTGATATGTGATGAACCCTCGGTAAGGTTGTGATTGAGTAAGTTATGACTATGAGACTTTAATGACACTTATGTTAATTTACATCATGCTAATTGTATGTAAAATATATGATTATGATGCTTATTATTTGCATGGGAACTTACTAAGCTTATATAGCTTACTCCCCTTCCTTTCCCTTGTCTTATAGTGTTACCAAGCTAGCTCGGGGTTCGGAGATCGTCGGAGATCCACTCACACTATCAATAATTATTTTGGTACCAATGGTTTCAACATTTTGAGTTATGACATGTATAAGGGACTCGATCATTTTGTTATGTGTCATAATTGATTTGGCCAAATGTGTTGGCTTATATTGTTTAGAAGTTCATTTTGTAAATGGCCATTGAAATTGACTAATATTGGTATAAGTATATACATATGACGATGCATTTCATGGATGTGGGGATTTACATGTTTTCAATTGATAAGTGTGTGATGTTTTGTATGATAGATGGTAGCATGTGAATGATGTGTTGATGGCTTGGTTGTGGCTGATTTGGTTGTATGTAAATGCTTGGAGTACTATGTTATGTTGTGTAGGTTTTCGCATTGAAGGGTGGCAAAATGGCTTGGTAAATAGCCTTATTTTTGTCCACACAGGTAGACCCATGGGCGTGTGTCTAGGCCGTGTGTGACACAAGGCTTGCCCCACGGGCGTGTGTCTAGGCCATGTGTGACACACGGCTTACCCCACGGGCGTGTGTCTAGGCCGTGTGTGACACACGGCTTGCCCCACGGGCATGTGTTCCGAACGTGTGCCCCCTGCACCTAAATTTTGAGAAACAGAATGCTCAAAATTGAGCACACGGGCAGAGACACGGGGGTGTGTCTCAGCCGTGTGGACAGCATGGCCTCAAACACGGTCGTGTGTCTCGAGCGTGTGAAGTCTGCACCTATTTTATGAAAAATTATAAATTTTAAATCGACCACATGGCCTAGGACAAGGGGTGTGGCTTGGCCGTGTGATTTCAATTTGTTCTTGAGTGACAAACAAAGAGTTACACGGGGTCGGGACACGGGCGTGTGTGACCACACGGGTGTGTCCCATATCTACATGGGCGTGTCCCATATCCACACGGGCGTGTGGCCCCTATTTAGTGAAAATTTTTCTAAGTGCTATGAAAATTTCCAAAGTTCTCAGTTTAGTCCCGAACCACTTCCAATGCATGTTTCAAGCCTCGTAAGCTCGTATTAGGGACTTTATGATCAAATTCAAAAGTTTTTTTTAAAATTGGATGAAAATTTATGGCTCGATTTTGTATGTTGTTTGTGTTTAAGTCCGGTAATGCCTCGTACCCTGTTCTGGTGTTGAATACGAGTAAGGGGTGTTACATTTAGTGGTATTAGAGCTACGGTTTAGTCGATTCTCAGGCTAACGTAGCATGTGTAAGAGTCTAGCTATATATGCCATAAATAAACTATGATAGTGTGATGACTCTTGACAATTTTAAAAAACTGTGTTTTCGTATAGTAAATGGATCTCGACTGAGCTGTAGCTGATGATGTAGAAAGTAATGCACCGGCTCCCGCTCAGGGGGCAACGTCATCTGAAAGTAGACCTCCCACGGTCAGTCAGGGAGGAGGGGCTAGGGAAGCCTTCCTCCACATGATGAACGAGTGGTATTCAGAGTTTGTTCGAACAAATCCGAATGCTCAACATCTTCTACCCCCTCTTTATCTCCAACCGATTCCCATAGTTCCTCAAAGTATGGATTTGGTAAGAAAGAATAAGCTTTCGGTTGATAAGATTCGAAAGTAAGGGGTTTAGGAATTCATGGCTAACATAGATGATGACCCGAGAGAGCCAAGTTCTAGCTTGAGAATACTATCAGGGTATTTGATGAGTTGTCATGTACACCCAAAGAATGCTTGAAATGTGCTATATCGTTATTGAGGGACACAATATATCACTAATGGAAGACACTAGTATCTGTGGTACCAAGAGAGAGGGTTACATGGGAATTCTTTCAAGAGAAATTCCTAAAGAAATATATTAGCCAGCGGTTCATCGATCAGAAACGTAAAGAATTTCTTAAGCTGAAACAGGGCTGAATGCCAATGACAGAGTATGAGCGAGAATTTGTCAAGCTCAGTAAGTATGCCCAAGAGTGTGTTTCCTTCGAGGCTTTTTTGTGTAAATGGTTCAAAGATGGGCTGAATGAGGATATCAGACTGCTAGTTGGAATCTTGGAATTAAAAGAATTTATTGTATTGGTTAAACGAGATTGCAAAGTCGAAGAGCTAAGCAAAGAGAAAAGAAAGGCCGAAAGTGAGGCTAGAGATGCAAGAAAAAGGTTGATGAGTAAGTCATTTCAACCTCAGTCAAAGAAAACTAGAGAAATGAATTCTCGTTCAAATGTATCAGCTGGGTATTCGTGCATAGGCCGCGGGAAGCAATATTCGAGTTTTAAAACTCAAGTTACTTCAATGGAAAGTGTGGGTAATGTTAGGTTTAACAGACCCAAGTGTCAGTGTTATGGTAGACAATATCCCAGTGAGTGCAGGATGAATGACCGAGCTTGTTTCAAGTGTGGATCTCAAAAGCATTTTATTTAAGATTGCCCTGAAACGGTTGAGAAAGAACAATAGGGGTAGGCCACAAAAAAATACCAAGAATAGAACTAGCAGTAAAGGTGTGACGAAGGATACAGTTGTAAGATCTGAGGCTAGAGCACCTGCTAGAGCTAATGCCATTCGTGCTCATGAGGATGCGTCATCTCCTGATGTGATTACTGGTGCATTTTCTCTTTACGATACTAATATTGTTGCATTGATTGATCCTGGATCGACTCATTCTTATGTTTGTGTGAATTTGGTATCTAGTAAGAGGTTGCCTATTGAGTCTATTGAATTTGTGATTAAAGTGTCAAACCCCTTAGGCAAATATCTACTAGTGGGTAAAGTTTTCAAGAATTGTCCTTTGATGATTCGAGGTCACTATTTTCTGGCTGACTTAATGTTGTTGCCATTTGACGTGTAACACCCCTTACCCGTTACCATCGCCGGAACAGGGTACGAGGTATTACTAGAACATAATACATACCATTAAACAAAACCGAGATAGAAATATGTCATCCAATTTGATAGTGCATCGTTATAACATATGTTTTGAACAATATTAATCAACTTCTATGGCTTGTACAAAGTAGTTGGTCGAAATCTTGTAGAACAATATTTTAAACCTAGGCAATTATGACACGTAACAAAATAATTAAGCCTACTATACATGCCATAATTCAAAATGTTTAGTTCGAATACCCTAAAGTATTGATAGTGCGGCAGATCTTCACGATCCTTAACTCCTGAGCAAGTTGGAGGATACTACAAGACAAAAGAGAGAAAACAAAGTAAGCTTATAGCTCAGTAAGTAAGTATGTAAATAATAATTAAAGAATTTAATATGTTTACACAACAACTCAAGTATATCCGTTTTAATTTCAATATTCACTCCACTTTGATTAAGCTGTCTTTCCTGCGTTATGTTCACTAAATAAATCATAACTTGACTTACAAAACTCGAAATTCAAATCCGTAAAATTTCCCTGAATCTAGACTCATAAATATTCTTGCTAATTTTTTTCTAGAATTTTTGGTTCAGCCGATTAGTACAGTTTATTAGTTAAAGTTTCCCCTGTTACACAGCCCGACTAGTCTGACCTCTGTTCACTACGAATTGAATTTATCTCAGTACACAATTCAAATAACCCTGAAATTTGTTTCATTTAAAACTAGACTCAATAAGGAATTTAGGTATGTAAACTATATTTCTTAATTTGATTTGTAAAATTTTTAATGATTTTTCAAAGTTGAAACAGGGGATCACATATTCATCCTGAGAAAGTCACACACAATTGTAAATATCTCAAAATATAAAATTCCTTTGCTTGTTCTGTTTCTTTTATATGAAAGTAGACTCATTAAACTTTAATTGCACATCTCATTCAACTTCTAATTATGTTCCTTCTATTTTTGGTGATTTTTCAAAATCACGTCACTGCTACCGTCCAAAACAGTTTTAATGCTAATTTCACTCTTTCACACATTCTTTATGCTAACCTCATTTTATCTTACATATATAGATATACCACAAATCATTTTCACCACAATTCATTCATCACAAGTATAGGTCCATAACCACAACGTCACCACAAAACCATCCCGTTGAACAATTCGGATCAATCCTCGATATTTAATGGTTTTAGCACACACAGCCACCACCATCATACTTCATTTAGTTCGGCTCTCTTGTACACATGGTGAACACTTAGTACCACTCATGCGACCTAGCCGATTTGTCTCGTAGCTCTCTTGTCTACATGGTGTCCTTCACTTGGAATCACGCATGCGACCTAGCTACATTTATCTCTTACGTAGCTCTCTTGTCTACATGGGATACATCCTGTATCACACATGTGACCTAGCTACTACATGGTATTTCGTAGCTTTCTTGTACACATGATGTGCACTCAAAGATCATACATGTGACCTAGCTACGCTCCCTATATTTTATTCGATCTCTCCGAATGTTCAACCGGGATCTCTCTCTATTATTTATTTCCATTCTTCCAATAGTCGATTTATATTTTAACATCAGCTAGTATATTTATATAATAGGCTGAAATATAAGAATGTAAATGAAAATAATGTAATGTTTACATACAAACTTACCTCGGTGCAAAATGTGGAAATTTTGCAATTTAGTCCAAAACTTTTTCCTTCCTCGCTTGAGATCAATTCCACGCCTTTCTTGATCTATAACAACACATTTAGCTCATTTAGCACTCATACTATTTATTTCAATCCAAAGATCACATTATGGAAAAATTACATTTTGCCCCTAACTTTTACAAAATTACAATTTTGCCCCTAGGCTCGGAAATTTAATTTCAGCCCTTATTCTTATGTTTTATGACATGTTGAACATTTTTATCTTCTACGACCACATCAAATTCTCACTCTAACACATAGTTGTGAACAATAGGTATTTTTACCGATTATGCTTGCTTTACTCGTTTTCACTTAAAACCGAGTAGCACAAGTTGTCTAACATAATTTAAAACCTCATATTCTATCATAAAACATCAAAATACACAAATTTCACCTATGGGTATTTTTCCAAATATGAACCCTAGGTTGAATTATTGTTAGCATAAGCTTAATCAGACACAGGAATCCAAAAACGTAAAGAACATTAAAAACGGGGCTTGAAATCACTTACTATGGAGCTTAAAAGTTGAAGAAACCCTAGATATGGAGAGAGGGAGAATTCGGCAGCAACTAAGGAGGATGATGACCAATTTTGTGTTATTTTTCCCATTTTATTTCATTTAATATCCAAATGACCAAAATGCCCCTCCTTACTAAACTTTCAAAAATTCCTTCCATGTCCTAATTTTGTCCATGAACTTAAAATTGGTCAAATTGCTATTTAAGACCTCCTAATTAATATTTTAAAGCAATTTCATACTAAAAACTTCTAAAATGTAAATTTTGCAACTTATTCGATTTAATCCCTATTTTCAATTTAAGCACTTTAGGCATAGAATTTCATCACGAAATTTTCACACAATCATGCAATCATATCATAAACCCCAAAATAATTATAAAAAAATTATTTTTATCTCGGATTTGTGGTCACGAAACCACTATTCCGATTAGGCCCTAATTCGGGTTGTCACAATTCTCCCCCCCTTTAGAGATTTTCGTCCCCAAATATCTTACCGGTAAAGAGGTTTGGGTACTGTTTCCTCATAGCTTCCCCAGGTTCCCACGTAGCCTCTTCTATTCCATGTCTGTGCCACAATACTTTCACTAAGGCTATACTTTTATTTCTTAACTGTTTAATTTCTCGAGCCAAAATCTTTATTGGTTCCTCCTCATAGGTCATATCCGATCGAATCTCAATTTCTGTTGGGGAGATCACATGTGAAGGATCAGAACGATAACGTCGTAACATTGATACGTGAAACACGTTATAAATTCTCTCTAACTCTGCCGGTAAGGCCAACCGATATGCCACTGGTCCAATTCTCTCAGTAATCTCGTACGGCCTAATAAAACGCGGACTCAACTTGCCTTTTCGACTAAATCTCGAATCTTTTTCCATGGTGACACCTTCAAGAACACTTTATCACCCACCTGAAATTCAATCTCTTTTCTTTTCAAATCGCATATGACTTTTGTCGATCCAAGCGACTTTCAAGCAATCCCGAATTACTTTTATTTTCTCTTCGGTTTCTTTAACTAGATCAACTCCGTGAATCTGTTTCTCACTAAGTTCACTCCAATATAAAGGAGTCCGACACTTACGACCATACAAGGCTTCGTACGGTGCCATTTGTATACTTGACTGATAATCATTATTGTAGGCAAACTCAATTAAAGATAGATATTTCTCCCAACTACCTCCAAATTCCAAAACACAACATCTAAGCATATCTTGAGTACTGGATTACTCTTTCCGATTGACCATCTGTTTGTGGATGAAACGCGGTACTAAAGTTCAATTTTGTACCCAAAGCTTCTTGTAACTTTTTCCAAAATCTCGAGGTAAATCTCGGATCTCTATCTGATATTATAGACATAGGTACCCCGTGCAACCTCACAATTTTAGCAATATATAATTCGGCTAATTTATCAAGTGAGTAATCGGATGCGTCTTGGTATATAAAGTGGGCTGATTTTGTTAATCTATCAACCACTACCCAGACAGCATCCTTCTTTTTAGGAGTCAAAGGCAAACCGGTTACAAAATCCATGGTAATCTTGTCCCATTTCCACTCAGGCACCATTATCGGCTGAAGTAGTCCTAAAGGCACTTGATGTTCAGCTTTTACTTGTTGACAGATCAAACACTTGGTTACAAATTCAGAAATGTCCCTTTTCATACCTGGCCACCAATACAACTTCTTTAAATCTTTATACATTTTTGTGCTACCAGGGTGAACTGATAAACAGCCATTGTGCGCCTCATGTAATATTTTCTGAATCAATTTATTATTTTTCGGCACACATATTCTGTCTCAAAACATTAAACAGTCGTCTGGTCCAACTCGAAAATCTGAGTCGTAACCTGATTCGTATTGAGTTCTTTTGGTCCGCAACTCATTATCATTCTTTTGAGCATCACAAATCAACTGGAGAAATAACGGTTTAGCTCTCATCTCTGCTAAGATTGACCCATCATCAGACAATGCTAACCCCGTATTCATGGCTCTCAAAGTAAAAAGAAATTTTCTGCTCAAGGCATCAGCAACTATATTTGCTTTTCCCGGATGATAATCAATGACTAGATCATAATCCTTTAATAATTCAAGCCATCTTCGTTGTCGCAGATTCAGATCCTTTTGATTCATCAAATACTTCAAACTTTTGTGATCAGTAAAAATTCGGCATTTTTCACCGTACAAATAATGTCGCCAAATCTTCAAAGCAAAGACAATAGCGGCCAATTCCAAATCATGTGTAGGATAATTCTTTTCATGCGGTTTTAACTGTCTCGAAGCATAAGCTACCACTTTACCCTCTTGCATCAACACACATCCAAGGCACATCAATGATGCATCACTATAAATTACGAACTCTTTTCCCTGGCTCAAATTGTACTAAAATTGGTGCTTGATCAATCGTGCTTTCAACTTTTCAAAACTCTGCGACATTTATCAGTCCATTCAAACTTAACATTCTTTTGCAGCAACTTAGTCATAGGAGAGGCAATCATTGAAAATCCCTCAACAAAACGTCTATAATATCCGGCTAAGCCTAAAAAGCTTCTAACCTCAAATACATTCTTTGGCGGTTTCCAATCAACGATCGCAGAAATCTTGCTTGGATCCACCCGAATACCATCACCTCGGACTATATGTCCCAAAAATCCGACTTCACGGCCGAACTCACTTTTACTAAACTTGGCAAACAATTTCTTTTCTCTCAAGATCTGCAATATGGTTCTCAAGTGTTCGGCATGTTCAAACTCATCCCGAGAATAAATTAGAATGTCATCTATGAACACTACTACAAACTTATCCAAATATGGCCGAAAGATCCGATTCATTAAGTCCATAAATATAGCTGGAGCATTTGTTAAGCCGAAAGGCATTACAAGAAACTCATAATGTCCATACCTTGTCCTAAAGCGCGCTTTCGCACATCCGACTCCTTAACTCTCAACTGGTAGTAACGAGACCTTAAATCAATCTTTGAAAACACTGTAGCCCCTTTTAACTGATCGAATAAATCATCAATCCTCGGCAATGGGTACTTGTTCTTTATAGTCACCTTATTGAGCTAACGGTAATCAATGCAAAGTCTCATTGAACCATCCTTCTTCTTTACGAATAATACAGGAGCACCCCAGGGAGAGAAACTCGGTCTCACAAATCCCTTATCTGTTAATTCCTGCAACTGAGCCTTCAATTCTTTTAATTCAGTCAGAGCATTTTTATATGGAGCAATCGAGATCGGTGCAGTACCCGGCAACAAATCAATGGCAAACTCTATCTCTCTGTTCGGAGGCAACCTAGGTAATTCCTCTGGAAATACATCTGGAAACTCACAAACTATCGGTACTGATTCAAACTTCAGTTGAGGCAACTCAGTATTCATTACATAAGCGGATAAACTTCACACCCTTTCCTCATGTATTTACAATGCGGACATGTGCGAAATCACCATAGGCAATTTATTTGATTAAATCTGCTTCAAGCCACGCAATTTCTCCATTTTCACATTTCAACTCTAGTGTCTTTTGTTTACAATCTACCTTAGCATCATACAATGTCAACCAGTCCATTCCCAAGATAACGTCAAACTCATCAAATGGTAACAGCATCAAATTGGCTGGAAAACAGTGACCTTGAATCATTAATGGGCAATTCTTGCAAACCTTGTCAACTAGCACATATTGGCCTAAGGGGTTCGACACTTTAATCGTAAACTCAGTAAACTCAACAGGCAACTTTTTATTAGATACTAAATTCATGCAAATATAGGAATGAGTGGACCCGGGATCAACCAATGCAATAACAATAGTATCATAGAGAGAAAATGTACCAGTAATGACATCGGAGATGATGCATCTTCTCGGCACGTATAGCATAAGCTCTAGCAGTGTGCTCTAGCTTCCGATCTTGCCATCGAGTCTTTCATCGCAGCTTTATCTTGCTAGTCCCACCTCCATATTTCTCGGTGGTCTACCTCTACTAGCGGTGGTATTCTGTCTAGCACTCTGAAATCTTTCTTCTTTAACTTTCTCCCGGACAATCTCTAATAAAATGCTCATGAGAACCGCACTGAAACAAGCTCGCTCAGTTCCCCAACACTCACCATAATGTTGCTCGCCACATTGCGACACTCGGGCTTTCTAGGTCGCACATTACCCACACTTGCCACCAAGTAGCTTGAGCTTTAGACCCCGAATACGCTCTACCACGATCTCTCGTGTGACTCCCCAATTGAAACTGTCATTCGAGGGTTTACCTCTTTGGACCTCTTTGATTGAGATTGAAATGGCTTGCTTATCGGCCTTTTACGGCATCTCGAGCCTCAATAGCAGCTTTTTCTTTTTCTTTGTTCAATTCTTCACTTTAAGAGCTCGATCAACCAATACAACAAATTCTTTCAATTCCAAAATTCCTACAAGCACTTTAATGTCCTCATTCAGCCCATCTTCAAACCTTCGCGCACATAATGGCCTCGGTTGACACACATTCCTAGGCATACTTGCTAAGTCTCACAAATTCACGTTCATATTCTGCCACAGACATCTTGCCTTGCTTCAATTCAAGGAACTCCTTCCGTTTTTGATCCATAAATCGTTGACTTATGTATTTCTTTCTAAATTCTTCCTGGAAGAAATCCCAAGTAACTTTTTCTTTTGGCACCACTGATACCAAAGTCTTCCACCAATGGTAGGCCGAATCTCTCAAAAGTGATACAACACACTTTAAGCATTCCTCGGGCGTACATGAGAGCTCATCAAATACACGGGTAGAATTTTCAAGCCAGAATTCCGCTTTCTCAGGATCATCATCGATCTTTGCTCTAAACTCTTCGGCCCCTTGTTTTCGAATCTTGTCAACTGGAGGCTTGTTCATCCTTACCAAATTTATGTCTTGAGCAGCTACAGGAATCATCTGAGGTATAGGAGGGGGTGGAGGAGGTTGAGTATTTGGATTTGCTCGAATAAATTCAGTATACCAATTGTTCATCCTTTGGAGAAAGGCATCCCGAGCCTCATCTCCCTGTCTCAATGTCTCTGGTCTACTTTCCACAGGTACGGTCCCTTGTGCGGGGGCCGCTACATTACTAGCAGCATCATCACCACAGCCTTCCTTGGGATCCATTACTATATTAAAACAAAACACGCTTTAGAATAGTCGAGAGTCACCACACTATCACAATATTTTTATGGCATGTATAGCTAGACTTTTACACACACTTTATTAGTCCGAGAACCGACTAAACCATAGCTCTGATACCACTAAATGTAACACCCCTTACCCGTTACCGTCGCCGGAACAGGGTACGAGGTATTACTAGAACATAATACATACCATTAAACAAAACCGAGATAGAAATATGTCATCCAATTTGATAGTGCATCGTTATAACATATGTTTTGAACAATATTAATCAACTTCTATGGCTTGTACAAAGTAGTTGGTCGAGTACTGTAACCAATATTTTAAACCTAGGCAATTATGACACGTAACAAAATAATTAAGCCTACTATACATGCCATAATTCAAAATGTTTAGTTCGAATACCCTAAAGTATTGATAGTGCGGCAGATCTTCACGATCCTTAACTCCTGAGCAAGTTGGAGGATACTACAAGATAAAAGAGAGAAAACAAAGTAAGCTTATAGCTCAGTAAGTAAGTATGCAAATAATAATTAAAAAATTTAATATGTTTACACAACAACTCAAGTATATCCGCTTTAATTTCAATATTCACTCCACTTTGATTAAGCTGTCTTTCCTGCGTTATGTTCACTAAATAAATCATAACTCGATTTACAGAACTCGAAATTCAAATCTGTAAAATTTCCCTGAATCTAGACTCATAAATATTCTTGCTAATTTTTTTCTAGAATTTTTTGTTAAGCCGATTAGTACAGTTTATTAGTTAAAGTTTCCCCTGTTACACAGCCCGACTAGTCTGACCTCTGTTCACTACGAATTGAATTTATTTCAGTACACAATTCAAATAACCCTGAAATTTGTTTCATTTAAAACTAGACTCAATAAGGAATTTAGGTATGTAAACTATATTTCTTAATTTGATTTGTAAAATTTTTAATGATTTTTCAAAGTTGAAACAGGGGATCACATATTCATCCTGAGAAAGTCACACACAATTGTAAATATCTCAAAATATAAAATTCCTTTGCTTGTTCTGTTTCTTTTATATGAAAGTAGACTCATTAAAATTTAATTGCACATCTCATTCAACCTCTAATTATATTTCTTCTATTTTTGGTTATTTTTCAAAATCACGTCACTGCTACAGTCCAAAACAGTTTTATGCTAATTTCACTCTTTCACACATTCTTTATTCTAACCTCATTTTATCTTACATATATAGAAATACCACAAATCATTTTCACCACAATTCATTCATCACAAGTATAGGTCCATAACCACAACGTCACCACAAAACCATCCCGTTGAACAATTCGGATCAATCCTCGATATTTAATGGTTTTAGCACACAGCCCCACCATCATACTTCATTTAGTTCGGCTCTCTTGTACACATGGTGAACACTTAGTACCACTCATGCGACCTAGCCGATTTGTCTCGTACTCTCTTGTCTACATGGTGTCCTTCACTTGGAATCACGCATGCGACCTAGCTACATTTATCTCTTACGTAGCTCTCTTGTCTACATGGGATACATCCCGTATCACACATGTGACCTAGCTACTACATGGTATTTCGTAGCTTTCTTGTACACATGATGTGCACTCAAAGATCATACATGTGACCTAGCTACGCTCCTCTATTTTATTCAATCTCTCCAATGTTCAACCGGATCTCTCTCTATTATTTATTTCCATTCTTCCAATAGTCGATTTATATTTTAACATCAGCTGGTATATTTATATAATAGGCTGAAATATAAGAATGTAAATGAAAATAATGTAATGTTTACATACAAACTTACCTCGGTGCAAAATGTGGAAATTTTGCGATTTAGTCCAAAACTTTTTCCTTCCCTCGTTCGAGGTCAATTCCACGCCTTTCTTGATCTATAACAACACATTTAGCTCATTTAGCACTCTTACTATTTATTTCAATCCAAAGATCACATTATGGAAAAATTAAATTTTTGCCCCCTAACTTTTACAAAATTACAATTTTGCCCCTAGGCTCGGAAATTTAATTTCAGCCCTTATTCTTATGTTTTATGACATGCTGAACATTTTTATCTTCTACGACCACATCAAATTCTCACTCTAACACATAGTTGTGAACAATAGGTATTTTTACTGGATTATGCTGCTTTACTCGTTTTCACTTAAAACCGAGTAGCACAAGTAGTCTAACATAATTTAAAACCTCATATTCTATCATAAAACATCAAAATACACAAATTTCACCTATGGGTATTTTTCCAAATATGAACCCTAGGTTGAATTATTGTTAGCATAAGCTTAATCAGGCTATCGGAATCCAAAACGTAAAGAACATTAAAAACGGGCTTGAAATCACTTACTATGGAGCTTGAAAGTTGAAGAAACCCTAGCTATGGAGAGAGGGAGAATTCGGCAGCAACTAAGGAGGATGATGACCAATTTTGTGTTATTTTTCCCATTTTATTTCATTTAATATCCAAATGACCAAAATGCCCCTCCTTACTAAACTTTCAAAAATGCCTTCCATGTCCTAATTTTGTCCATGAACTTAAAATTGGTCAAATTGCTATTTAAGACCTAATTAATATTTTAAAGCAATTTCATACTAAAAACTTCTAAAATGTAAATTTTGCAACTTATTCGATTTAATCCCTATTTTCAATTTAAGCACTTTAGGCATAGAATTTCATCACGAAATTTTCACACAATCATGCAATCATATCATAAACCCCAAAATAATTATAAAACAATTATTTTTATCTCGGATTTGTGGTCACGAAACCACTATTTCGATTAGGCCCTAATTCGGGTTGTCACATGACGAATTTGATGTTATTTTGGGTATGGATTGGTTGACATTGCATGATGCCATAGTGAATTGTAGACAAAAAACTATTAAATTGAAATGTGAAAATGGTGAGGTTCTTTGGGTTGAAACCGATGAATCAAGTGAATTGCCTATTGTGATCTCGTCTATATCTGCTCAAAGGTATGTAAGGAAAGGTTGTGAAGCTTACCTTGCTTATGTGATAAATGCCAAGATGTCTGAATTGAAAATTGAATCAATACCGATAGTTTATAAATATCCGGATATGTTTCCAAAAGAGTTGCTTGGGTTACCACTGGTCAGACAAGTTGAGTTTCCTATTGATTTAGTACCGGGGACTACACCGATATCGATTGCTCCGTATAGGATGGCTCCGACGAAATTGAAAGAACTGCAAGCTCAGTTACAAGAGTTGAAAGATAAGGGTTTTGCGAAACCGAGTTTTTCTCTTCGGGGTGCTCCAGTGTTATTTGTAAAGAAGAAAGACAGATCTATGAGACTTTGTATCAATTACCAACAGCTCAATAAGGTAACTATAAAGAACAAGTATCTGGCTATTATCAGTTGAGAGTTAAAGAGTCAGATGTGCCAAAAACTGCTTTCAGGACAAGGTACGGGCACTATGAATTTCTTGTTATGCATTTCGGACTAACTAATGCACCCGCTGTCTTTATGGATTTGATGAATAGAATTTTCGACCATATTTAGATAAGTTTGTGGTTGTATTCCTCGATGACATTTTGATTTATTTTTGAGATGAATCAGAGCATGCCGAGCACTTAAGAACTATATTGCAGACACTGAGAGATAAGAAATTGTTTGTTAAATTCAATAAAAGTGAGTTTTGGCTCCAAAAAGTCAAATTTTTGGGACATATTGTTTCAGGTGATGGTATTTGAGTTGACCCAAGTAAGATTTCGACAATTTTTGAGTGGAAATTGACAAGGAATGTATCTGAAGTTAGAAGCTTTTTGGGCTTAGCCGATTATTACTGATGTTTTGTCAAAGGATTTTCGATGATTGCTACTCCTATACCAAGTTGTTGCAAAAAGATGTTAAGTTTGAATGGTCCGAAAAATGTCAGCAAAGTTTTGAGAAATTGAAAGCATTGTTACTGAGGCACCGATTTTTGTACAACCTGAATCAGGAAAAGAATTTATATTTTATAGTGACGCTTCACTGAATGGTTTGGGTTATGTGCTGATGCATGGGGGCAAAATGGTAGCTTACGCTTCAAGACAGTTGAAACTGCATGAGAAGAATTATCCGACCCATGATTTGGAATTGGCCGCCATCATTTTTGCTTTTAAAATTTGGTGTCATCATTTATATGGTGAGAAATGCCATATCTTTACTGATCATAAGAGTTTAAAATACTTGATGACTCAGAAAGAGCTGAATTTGAGACAACGAAGATGGCTCGAGTTACTGAAGGATTATGGACTAGTGATTGACTATCATCTGGGAAAGGCGAATGTAGTCGCAGATGCTTTAAGCAGAAAGTCCTTGTTTGCTTTGAGATCTATGGATATGAGATTGACTTTGTCTAATGATGATTCAATTTCGGCCGAGTTCAGAGCTAGACCGGTGTTTCTTCAGCAAATTTAGGAAGCTTAGAGAAATGATAGTGAATTGTAAGCTAAAAGAGCTCAGTGTGAACCGGGTAGTGATACAGACTTTTGGATCAGTTCAGATGATTGTTTGATGTTCCAAGATAGAGTATGTGTACCGAAAAATGATGAACTCATTTAGAAAATTTTACATGAGGCACACAATGGTTGTTTATCCATTCATCCAGATAATATGAAAATTTATAATGATTTGAAGAAATTGTATTGCTGGTCAGGTATGAAAAGAGATATTTTTGAATTCGTATCGAGATGTTTTATTTGTCAACAAGTAAAAGTCAAACACCAAGTGCCTTCAGGTTTACTTCAGCCAGTGATGGTACCCGAGTGGAAATGGGATAGGATTATGATGGACTTCGTAACGGGTTTGCCTTTGACTCCGAAAAAAAAAGATGCCGTCTGGGTTGTTGTTGATAGATTGACGAAATCAGCTCATTTTATACCAGTACTGTGACAGCCCTAATTTGACCCTCGTCGGAAAGTGGTTTCGGGACCACAAAATCGAGTCATAAAAATAATTAATCGTCATATTCTATGTTTATTATATGTGAATATGCATGTGTGAAAGTTTCATACTTTACTTTTGTCATTTGTATGTGAAATTTATTAGTTGGGACTTAAGTGAGACAATTGTGAAATGTGTTAGGCAAATGTAAAAGTGATCTAATAGTACATGTTGTCAAAAAGGTTGGACTTGCATGTCAAATTAGCCAATTCTTTTAGATAGTGGCCGGCCATGTTATTGATTAAAACATATTATATTTATTTTATGTTAATATTTTATATTAAAAAAGGAAATAATGAATAAAGAAAAATAAAATATTGATTAGTGGGAGGAGAAACCAAAGTTAGTCCATGTTTGCTCCTCCATTGTCGTAACTAGAAGAAGAAGAAGAAGAAAATCTTTGGGAAAATTCGGCTATGGTGGTTGGCTAAATTTAGGTAAGTTCAATGTTATTCTTGGAAACTTAAGCATCATTTGGATGATTAGTTTAAATTATACCTATTTTATGGTTTGAAGGTAGGTTTTGAATGAGTTAAGATTCGACTAAGGTGTTTTAAAAAAAATTATGGTAGATTTCTTTGATGTCATTAGCATGCTAATTGTGAAGCATTAAGTAGATGATACATAAGATTGTGAAGTGGCTATTCTGGTTCTATAATGAAATTTTGCCAAAGCCGAATGTGTCATGAAGAAATGTTATATGTGCATTATGTAAGTATATGTGTATCCGGCCAAATGAATTTGATTTAAAGTTTTGATAGGTTGAAGGATGAATGGCCGAATGAGCTATAGGCTATGTAAAGATAAATTTTGTATATAAGTTGTGTGTGTATGTGTGGCTTTATTAGTTAATGGCAATCGGCATTATTCTTCATTTATATATGTGTGCATTCAGTCTTTGGGAGTAAATAGATGAAGTTAAAATGATAAAGAATGTTTCTAAGACTTGTTAAGTCATTGTGGCTATTGCCGAATGTATGTTTGGTTAAAGGAAATTTTCAATCGTTTATGCATGAGTATGTGAACTAAATATTTAATGAATATTCGGTAAAATGGGGTTAAGGGTTAAGTCATAAGAATTTTGGGTGGTATTCATATTGGGACATTAAGGTTATATATACTTTGGCTATGTGAGTTAGGTGTTAAGTAACCTAATTATTTGATATGCATATTCGGTCATTGTTTGGCAATGATATAACCTATGTGTAATTTGCTACATTTGATCATGAGATGGAATTTGTATATGAAAGTTTAAGCTTGAGTAGTTAGGGTTAAATGGGTCATATAATGATCTTAAATGGATTGTATGCATATGAGTTTGTAGATATTTGTGTGTGCAACATTAAAGCTAAATGGAAATTGGTATTGTGGTAAATTTTGATAAGATGACATTTGGAATTAGCTATATGTTTTGGAACTATACTGTAATTTGAAAATAAAAGTGTATAATATTAAAGTATGCATTATATATATATATGTATGTGTATATGCGATTGTGCATAATTATGAGTAAATGATTAAGTGATGATAATCATATATAGGTATGAATATATATATGTCTTATGTAAGTACCATGTACTTATAGTGACAATCGGATGTATGATTGAATTCATGCATATGAGAGCATGATAAGTTATATGAATCTTTGTTTATGTATGCGAATTAGATATTGATTAAATAAGTATAAAATCGATTCACGACATATTTTATAAAATATAATATGTATTGGAGATTTATAAGATTGTCAAATGTGACTACTAAGAAGTAAAGTTGAGTAAGTAATTTAAATAAATCTATTTGTTTTAATTAAGCTCAAGAGCAAAGGGAGTCTAAATCAGATAAGGGAAAGGAGAAAGTAGTCGAGTAGATTATCCGCAACTGTTCAAAATATCCGAGGTAAGTTTTAAGTAGTCTCCTTTAGTATATAATTGACAATGTCTTTATAAGAGTATATTAGGTGAATTGCGATTTTTGGTTTGCATTTGAATAAATTTGAATAATAGATAATGCATGTATATGACTATTAAGTGATAAGATGGCTGAGATGTGTTATAATATGACCAAGTATGTATGAGACTAGAAATATATCCGGACATGAGATCCGCAGGCTATATGCTAGAAATATATCCGGACATGAGATCCGCAGGCTATATGCTAGAAATATATCCGGACATGAGATCCGCAGGCTATATGCTAGAAATATATCCGGACATGAGATCCACAGGCTATATGCTAGAAATATATCCGGACATGAGATCTGTAGGCTATATGCTAGAAATATATCCGGACTTGAGATCCGCAGGCTACGTGCTGGAAAAATATTCGGGTTAAAGACCCGCAGGCTTATGCTAGTAAGTATTCCGAGCTCTAAGACTTGACTGAACCGATGCTAGTAAGTTAAGTAAGATTACGACTTCGAATGTCCGTGGTAAACATCGTTGTGTAAGTATTATATATCTAACATGTTAAGGTTCATGTTACGTGCTCACATTTGAATTGATTTGTAAGTGATTTATTAGTATCAAAGATATATATATATGTGAATGAGTTCGGTGTTTGAGGATAAGACAATGATATATATATATATATTTGGTCAATGTAAGTCATCATATAAAAAAAATGTGACTAAAAGTAGTAGTATAAGCTATGTAGATAGTGAAATATGTGTTAGAAGTTTTCTTGTGTATACATACATACATATTCGGCCAATAGGATTTATAACTAATGTATTGGTGTATATTTGGCCAAGTGAATTGCAATTAGAATACGAGTTTTGTGATACTCAATGTTCAATTTTAATGATAAGCTTTAATAGTATGAATTGCTTAAAACTTACTAAGCTTCGAAAGCTTACTCTGTTTCTTATTTCTTTGTTTTTTTTTAGATTGTTGATTTTGGCTATCGACTCGGGGATCGTCAGCAGTTCTTCATACTATCGATCTTTTTCGTACAGTTATATTTTGAACTCGATATGGCATGTATAGGTTAGGCTGTTGACAAATATGTTTTGTAATCGTAAATATTTTGGCCATATGAAAATGGCATATATAACTCAAAGTTCAGTATGTATTCAGCTCAATTTCTACTTTTAGTGTTAAATTTTTGTGAACGTAAAAAAATAATAATAATAATAAATTTAAATGTTTAGCTCGGTAATACCTTGTAGCCTAACCGGCGATCGGATGCGGGCTTGGGGTGTTACAAGTACGTACTGACTATTCACTTGATAAGTTAGCTGAATTGTACATTTCTGAGATTGTGAGATTGCACGGAGTGCCTATTGCTATTATTTCAGATAGAGATCCGAGGTTTACTTCGAGATTTTGGAAGAAATTACAAGAGGCTTTGGGTACGAAGTTAAATTTTAGTACCGCATTTCATTCACAAACTGATGGTCAATCCGAAAGAGTAATTCAAATTCTTGAAGATATGTTCTGATGTTGTGTTCTAGAATTCGAAGGTAGTTAGGAGAAATATCTATCATTGGTCGAATTTGCTTATAATAACAGTTTTCAGTTGAGTATAAAGATGGCACCATATGAGGCATTGTATGGCCACAAATGTCGAACTTTGTTGTATTGGACAGGGATTAGTGAGAAACAGCTTCACAGGGTTGATTTGGTTAGAGAAACTAAAGAAAAGGTAAAGGTAATCCGTGATTGCTTGAAAGCCGCTTCAGATCGACAAAATTCATATGCAAATTTGAAAAGAAAAGAGATCGAATATCAGATTGGTGATAAAGTGTTTCTGAAAGTATCTCCGTGGAAGAAGATTTTGAGATTTGGCCGTAAAGGCAAGTTAAGTCCATGTTTTATTGGGTCGTATGAGGTTATTGAAAGAATAGAGTCAGTGGCATATTGGTTAGCATTGCCGACAGAGTTGGAAAGGATTCATAATGTGTTTCACGTGTCAATGTTCTGAGGATATCATTCTGATCCTTCACATGTGATTTCTCCAACAGAGATTGAGATTCGACTAGATATGACGTATGGTGAAAAACTGATCAGAATCTTAGCTTGGGAAGGTAAATAGTTGAGAAATAAAAGTATAGCCCTAGTGAAAGTTTTATGGAAACGACATGGGATTGAAGAGGCTACGTGAGAAACCGAGGAAGCTATGAGAAAATAGTACCCAAACCCATTTTCTAGTAAGATTTTCAGGGACGAAAATCCCTAAAGGGGGGAGAGTTGTAACAACCCGATTTAGGGTCTAGTTAGAATAGTGATTTTCGAACCATGAATTCGACGTAAAAAATTTATTTTTATTATATTTTTAAGGTCTGCGGTTTTATGGAATGATTTCGTGAAATTTTCGCTCGAAAATTTTATCGGTTGGGCACACAATTTAGCTAAAATGACTAAATTGTAAAAAGTGTAAAATGTGTGTTCTAGAAGCTTTAGATGTCTAATTGCTATGAAATTTTAAATTGGAGGTCCTTAGATGGTAATTAGACCATTTGTTAAGTTAGTAGACAAAAATGGACATGAATTAAGAGAAATTTTATGATTTAAGTTAGGGGCATTTTGGTTATTTTAATAATAAATGAATTAAAAATCAAATCAAAAGCCAATTTTTGTCCATCTTCTTCCCATGGCTGAAATTCTCAAGGGGGAACCATAGCTAGGGTTTTTTCATCTTCCAAGCTCGATTGTAAGTCCATTCTAGCCCCGTTTTTAATTGTTCTTATGTTTTTGAGATCCTTGTAACCTAATCTACCTATTTCAAGGACTAATTTGTAAGAAAATCAAATCTAAAATTTTACCCATGATGGATATTTATGTATTTTGATGCCTAATGGTAGAAAATGTATGTTAGATGTAAGATAAACAACTTTTGCTAGGTGATTTTTGATGAAAATATAAAAAAAAGGACCTATTTGTAAAAAGGCATAAAATGGGTAGTAAAAGTGTGATTAAATGAAAAATGTGGGCTGTTATGAGCACCACTAATATTCGGCTAAGCTTGGGTAAAGAAGAAATTGAATGAAAATCATTTTACGAGCTCAGGGACTAAAATGTAAAAATGTGAAACTTTAGGGGGAAAAAGTAAATTTTCCATAATATGATTTTTGGACTGAATTGAACAATGTGAATATTAAATGAGTTGAATTTGTTATTATAGATTAAGAAAAACAAGGTTCAGACCTAGATCGGGGGAAAAATAAAGTATTTGACAATTAAGTCTCATTTCTACTATTTTTGTATCGAGGTAAGTTTGTATGTAAATGATGCATTGTTATATTTATGTTTTAAATGCTTTAATATTGTACGAATTGTTATTTACTATTTGGATGTATTCGATAAAGTTTTGACGTGTGAGAAATCTTGGTTGAACCTTAGGAATAGATAGGATACAAATGTCATGACATTAGGGTTACTAAGTTTACGTGTAAGACCATATCTAGGATATGGCATTGATATGAGACTTCATGTAAGACCATAGCCCAGCATTGATATGAGATTTCATGTAGGACCATATCTGGGATGTGGCATTGGTACGGTACTGTGTGTTCGAGACTCCCAAGTATCCTTTAGTATTCCAAGTGGTTCAATGGGAATTTAATGGGAATGTCAAAGATGTGAAAGTATGCAATTATGCTACGTATTGGTACAGGTATGAACGTCAAACTCATATATTATGAGCTTGATATGTGATGAACCCTCGATAAGGTTGTGATTGAGTAAGTTATGACTATGAGACTTTAATGACACTTATGTTAATTTACATCATGTTAATTGTATGTTAAATATATGATTATGATGTTTATTATTTGCATGGGAACTTACTAAGCTTATATAGCTTACTCCCCTTCCTTTCCCTTGTCTTATAGTGTTACCAACCTAGCTTGGGGTTCGGAGATCATCGGAGATCCACTCACACTATCAACAATTATTTTGGCACCAATGATTTCAACATTTTGAGTTATGGCATGTATAAGGGACTTGGTCATTTTGTTATGTGTCATAATTAATTTGGCCAAATGTGTTGGCTTATATTGTTTGGAAGTTCATTTTGTAAATGGCCATTGAAATTGGCTAATATTGGTATAAGTATATACATATGATGATGTATTTCATGGATGTAGGGATTTACATGTTTTTAATTGATAAGTGTGTGATGTTGTGTATGATAGATGGTAGCATGTGAATGATGTGTTGATGTCTTGGTTGTGGTTGATTTGGTTGTATGTAAATGCTTGGATTGGTACTATGTTATGTTGTGTAGGTGTGTGCATTGAAGGGTGGCAAAATGGCTTGGTAAATAGCCTTATTTTTGTCCACACGGGTAGACACACGGGCGTGTGTCTAGGCCGTGTGTGACACACAGGTTGCCACATAGGCATGTGTTCCAGTCGTGTGTCCCCTGTACCTAAATTTTGAGAAACAGAATACTCAAAATTGAGCACACGGGCAGAGATACGGGCGTGTGTCTCAGTCGTGTGGATGGCATGGCCTCAGACACGGGCGTGTGTCTCGGGCGTGTGAAGTCTGCACCTATTTTATGAAAAATTATAAATTTTAAATCCACCACACGGCCTAACACACAAACGTGTGGCTTGGCCATGTGAGTTCAATTTGTTCTTGGGTGACAAACAAGTGGTTACATGGGGTCGGGACATGGGCATGTGTGACCACACGGGCATGTGACCCCTCTTTAGTGTAAAATTTTCTAAGTGTTGTAAAAAAATTTAAAGTTCTCGGTTTAGTCCTGAACCACTTCCAATGTATGTTTCGGGCATCGTAGGCTCATATTAGGGACTTTATGATCAAATTCGAATGTTTTTTTTTAAATTGGACGAAAATTTATGGCTCGGTTGTGTATGTTGTTTGTGTTTAAGTCCGATAATGCCTCATACCCTGTTCTGGCGTCGAATACGGTTAAGAGGTGTTACAATATCAAACTGTTAGTAGGGATTTTGGAATTGAAAGAATTCGTGGTATTGGTGGATCGAGCACATAAAGCTAAAAAACTTAGTAAAAATAAAATAAAGGCAGATTTTGAAGCTCATGACACTGGTAAACGACCTATGGGAAAATCATTTTCGTCTCCATCGAAGAAAGCAAAGGAATTTCACAGTCGTACATCAGCTTTAGTAGGATTTTTGGGAAGAGATAAAGGGAAGAAACATTCAAGTTCGAGACCTCAGGCTACCTCTGTAGCGAGTGTGGGGAGTGTTCAAAATAATAAATCTAAATGTCAACAGTGAAATAGACAACAGTTCGGGGAGTGTAGATTGAGAGATTGATCATGCTTCAAATCTGGTTCCTATGATTATTGTCTTCGAGGCCGTCGTGAAAGATCTGATAGAGAGCAAGTTTAGAAAACTCGTTCGAGTAACACTTCTGCAAGAGGAAGGCCATCTAGAAATAATGGTAATGCAAGGAGTAGTCAAAGTGGAACGAAAGATTCTACAATTAAATCTAAGGCTCGGCCACCAGCTAGGGCTTATGCAATTTGAGCTAGTGAGGAAGCTTCGACACCTGATGTGATTACCGATACGTTTTCTATCTTTGATACTAATGTTAATGCTTTGATTGACCCGGGGTCAATGCACTCATATATATGCACAACCTTAGTGTCAGATAAGAAAATACCTTATAAGTCAATTGAATTTGTGATCAAAGTAACGAATCTTTTAGGTCAGTATGTGTTAGTTGAAAAAGTTTGTAGAAACTGTCCCTTGATGATTCGGGATTGCAACTTTCCGGCTAATTTGATGCCATTACCATTTGATGAATTTGATGTGATTCTTAGTATGAATTGGTTGACTCTTCATGATGCTGTTGTGAATTGTAGACGAAAATAATTTTTGTTGAAATGTCGAAATGGTGAAATAGTTCGGGTTGAATCTAATAAATTTGATAGTACAACTAATATTATTTTAGCTATGTTAGCAAAGAAATATATCAGAAAGGGCTATGAGGTATATCTAGCTTTTATATTTGATTGCAGAGCTTCAAAATTGAAATTAGAGATAGTTCTGACTGTTTGTGAGTTCTCAGAGTTATTCTCAAAAGAGTTACCAAGGTTACCGCCAGTTAGAGAGGTTGAATTTGCTATTGAGTTAGTATCGGGAACTTATCCGATATTGATAGCTCCGTATAGAATAGCACCTATAGAATTGAAAGAGTTGAAAGCACAGTTGTGAGAATTGACAGACAGAAGATTTGTTCAACTTAGTTTTTCTCCCTGGAGTGCTCTTGTATTGTTTGTTAAGAAAAAAGACGGATCAATGCGGTTATGTATTGACTATAGACAGCTTAACAAAGTCGAGATCAAAAACAAATATCATTTGCCACGTATAAATTATTTGTTTGATCAGCTGAAATGTGCAACAGTATTTTCAAATATTGATATATGTAATGGGTATTATCAATTATGGGTTAAAGATTCTGATGTGTCGAAGTCTTCTTTTAGGACCAGGTACAGACATTATGAATTTTTAGTTATGCCATTTGGTTTGACCAATGCACCTGTTGTGTTTTTGGATTTTATGAACGTAGTATTCTGACTGTATCTAGATAGATTTGTAGCTATATTCATTGATGATATTCTGATCTATTCTAGAGATGAAATTGAGCATGCACAGCATTTGAAAATAATTTTGCAGACTTTGCGCGAGAAATAGTAATTTTCTAAATTTAGCAAGTGTGAGTTCTGGTTTCGAGAAGTTTGATTTTTGGGACACATTGTATCGGTAGATGGTATTAGAGTGGAACTGAGTAAAATATTAGCTAGAGTAGACTGGAAGCCTCCAAGAAATGTTTCAAAAATCAGAAGTTTCTTGGGTCTAGCTAGATATTATCGGAGATTTGTAAAAGGGTTTTTGATGATTTTCACACCATTGACAAAGCTAATTCAGAAAGATGTCAAGTTTGAATAGTTTGAAAAGTGTTAGCAAAGTTTTGATCAGTTGAAAGTATTGTTGACCGAAGCCCCTATACTGATTCAGCCAAAGTCTGACAAGGAATTTGTAATCTATAGTGATGCTTCGCTGAATGGTTTAGGCTGTGTTTTGATGCAAGAAGGCAAAGTGGTAGCCTATCCTTCCTGTCAGTTGAAACCGCACAAGAAAAACTACCCGACTCATGATTTAGAGCTTGCAATTATTGTATTTGCATTAGAGATCTGGCGACACTATTTATACGAAGAAAAATGTCATATCTTCACGGATCATAAAAGCCCGAAGTATTTGATGTCATAAAAAGAATTAAATTTGAGACAACGTAGATGGTTGGAGCTGCTAAAAGATTACAATTTGATCATCGATTATCATCCAGGAAAATTTAATGTTGTTGCTAGTGTTTTAAGTAGAAAATCTTTATTTTCTTTGCAAGCTTTGAATACTCGTTTGACATTGATCGATGATGGTTCCATTGTAGCAGAACTAAAAGCTAGACCAACATTTCTGCAACAAATTTGTGAAGCTTAGAAAAGTGGCTCTGAGTTGATTGCTAAACGGGAATGGATTGAAAAGACGTCTAATTCAGAATTTCATGTTAGTTCTGATGGAGTTTGTATTTCTGAAATAGAATATGTGTTCCGAGGAATTCTGATATTATCCAGAAGATTTTACAAGAAGCTCACAGTAGTAATTTTTCGATACACCCTAGTAGTAACGAAATGTATTGTGATTTAAAACAAATGTATTGGTGGCCAGGTATGAAGCGAGAAATTTTAGAGCTTGTATCAAAATGTTTAATCTATCAGCAAATCAAAGCCAAGCATTGGGTACCTTCTGGATTGTTACAGCCTGTTATGATTCTAGAATGGAAATGGGAACGAATTACGATGGACTTTATATTAGGGTTACCCTTGTCTCCATGGAAGAAAGATGCTATTTGGGTTATTTTTTATCTTTGACTAAGTCTACAAATGTAATTCCAATACGTACAAATTATTCACTTGAGAAGTTGGCAGAACTATATGTTTTTGAGATTGTTAGACTGTATGTGTGCCGGTGTCTATCATCTCTGATAGAGATCCACAATTTACTTCTTGATTTCTGAGTAAATTGCACGAAGCTCTAGGTGCTCGACTGTATTTCAGTACAACATTCCATCCACAGACCGATGGTCAATCTGATCGAGTGATTCAAGTACTCGAAGATATGATCCATTGTTGTATTTTAAATTTTAAGGGTAGCTGGGGGAAATTTCATCCGTTGGTTGTGTTTCCATATAATAATAGTTATCAGGCAAGTATTAGAATGGCGTTGTATGAAGCTTTGCATGGTCAAAAATGTAGAACTCTATTGTACTAGACTGAATTGGGTGAGAAAAAGTTATTCAGTGTTGATTTGATTCGAGAAACTGAAGAAAAAATCAAAGTAATTCATGATTGTTTGAAAGCTGCTTTTGATCGTCAAAAATCATATGCAAATTTGAAAATGAAAGACATTGAATTTTAAGTTGGCGACAGAGTATTCTTAAAAGTATGGCCTTGGAGAAAAGTTATTCGTTTTGGCTGAAAAGGAAAGCTTAGTCTACTATTCATCGGAGCCGTATGAGATTATCAAAAGAGTCAAACCAGTGGGTTACAGTTTAGCTTTACCATCTGAGTTGGAGAAAATACACAACGTATTTCATGTGTCGATGTTAGGGAAGTATCGATCAGACCCTTCAGACGTGATTTCACCTGTTGATTTTAAGATTCAGGCAGATATGTCATACAGTGAAAAATCGATCAGAATTTTAGCTCGAGAAGTTAAAGAGTTAAGGAATAAATGTACAGCTTTAGTTAAAGTTCTCTAGCAACATCATGAAGTTGAGGAAGCTACCTGAGAACCAGAAGAAGCTATGAAATTGCAATACCCGAACCTATTTTCTGGTGAGATTTTCGAGGATAAAAATTCCTTTAGGAGGGAGAGTTGTAACAACCCAATTTCAGCGTGTCAAAAATAGTGGTTTGTGACCACAATTTTGACGAGTGAGTTATTACTTTAATATTTATTTAATGTCTACAATATTTTTTAAGGTCGTAATAAAGTTTCATTAAGAAATTTTAAAGTTTAAATGGTTAATTAGGTGTTGCAAAGTGGATTTCTATTAATTAAAAAGGGCTAAATGGCTATGGAAAGGAAAGTTAATGTACTTAGACAGTAAATATACCATAATTAAGTTAGTGGATAGTTATGGACAAGGTTTTATTGAAATTTTTGATTAATTTTAAGGTTAAAGTAATAATTAGTAAATAAAATAAAAATTAAGAGTAATTAGTAAATAAAAGAAATATTAAGTAAATTAAAGACAAAAGAAAGATGTTATCTTCTCCATCTTTATTTTCTAAAACCTAAATTAGCCATTAGAAAAGAAAGAAGGTTCGACCAACACTTTGTTCTTGCATGGTATGTAAAATTGTCTCGTTTTTAATGATTTCTCGTTTTAGCTTAGTCTAGCTAACCCGGGGGTTAATTTGGAAAAATTTTAAAGGTTGAAGGACCTACCATGGTTGTGTTTGAATAAGTTTTGAAGTTATTTGATAGATTATTAATCTTGGTTGTAAAATAAACCTGTTTTATTAAGTGATTTTTGATGAATTTTGAAATAGGGATTAAATTGTTGAAAGTGTAAATCCATGGGTTTTACTGTGAAATGTTGGTAATTATGGGTTATACCATGGTCCCTAGTAGAATTGGTTAAAATGGGTTTAGGTTAAAATGGTTAAATTTCAAGTTATGAGCTTAAGGACTAAATTGTGAAAAGTTAAAATATGAGGGTTAATTTCATAATTTTACATAAATATGAATTGTGGATTGAATTGAATACTTGAAGTACTTAATTGAATGAAATTATCTATTTAGATCAAGATAAACAACAATCAAATTTATATCAAGGAAAGACGAAAGCTTTGGATTAGTTTTCAACTCTACTTCTACGACTATAGTTATCGAGGTAAGTTCGTATGAATTATCATAATATTAATGTTAGTTAAATTGATTATCTGTTATATTGTGTTAATTATAATGGACTTGAATATACATGTATTGATGCTTTGAATAATTGGCGGATAAATAGTCCCGTTTGAATCTTAAGAATTCTTAGGATTCAAATGACATATCATTAAGGACTTCATGTTTCGGGTGTTGGTCTTGAATGTCCTACCGATAGTTAAGGTCCTGCATTTGTTGTGGATTCTCCATAGCTCGTGTGAACAACATCGTGTAGCTAACATTTCAACCCACAGCTTATGCGAGCAAGCCCATTTCACAGCTCGTGTGAGCATTATTGAAAATGAAAGGTTACGGTTATATGGAAAGGTACACTATGTGTGAGCATTGTCGAGTATCCAATGTAATTTTAGATGGTTCAACGGATAAGTAAAGGAAATGACATGGTATGTATACAATGAAATGGTTCATGATCTTATGAAAAGTTTGATGAGTTAAATGATGTATCTTATGAAATTTACTTATGATATAAGTGAACTCATATGTAACATGGATGAACTTACTAACTTGTGAGTTTGATGGTGCTTGTATAGGATTTTACTAAGCTTATGGTCTTTTTAATGATATTAAGCTTATTCTATAAATTGTGCAAAAGAAATGGTAAGTTATGTTTGAGTTTATACGAGCTTACTAAACACTAGTTGCTTACGTAGGTACTTTCGTTTACTTTATAGATTATTAGAAGCTCAATCGATTGGAAGCTTTTTGGAGATCTATCACACTATCCAGCAACCATTTTGGTAGTTTCTGAGTATTTTGACCAAGGTTCTAAATGACATGTATAGAACTTTTTGTAATAGTAGTTCATGAATGTGTTAATGGTTGATTTGTTATGTATATGCTTTTGAAGTTTTTGTTTGGTTTGTTGGACTTCTAATTCCTTGACAAGTTAGGTCATGTTGGTCACTTTTAGGTACTTGAAATACATGATCCTTGTTGGTATGCTTGTGATGATATGTAAATGGTTATATGTGATGTTATTTGGTAGTTAAAGAAACTAGGTTCTATGATTGAAATATGACTATATTGCTTTGATTTGATCATTGGTGTTTTCATATGAATGTGGTGCTTTTAAATGGCATATTGGTTAGATGAAATAGGATGTTGAAATGGTATGTTTATAAGTGTTTGAATGATGCTTAGGTAAATTAAATGTGTGCACAAATGGTATGGATGGTTAGGTGTGTTTTGGGCTTGAAATGGCTTGTTTTTAGAGTCAAATTATGGATCACGCGGCCTGAGACAAGGGCTGTCACATGGCCGTGTGACACACATGGCCTGGAAACATGACCGTGTGTCATTTGTTAATTGTTAGTGTATCAAGTCATTTTGTTACACAGCCTAGCACACAGTCTGTGACATGGCTGTGTATCGCAAGTCAGAGAGTTACAGGGTCTTCCACACGGCTTGCGACAAGGCCTGTGACACGGCCTATGACACAACTGTGTGACCTAACTCAGTGAGTTACACAGGTTGAGACATGGGATAGGATACCACTGTGTGTCCCTTTGTTTGATTGTTAAATGACCTAGGCTATGTCACACGGTCGTGTGACTCTTGTTTACAAATTTTTCCCAAATCTTCTGTTTTGTTTCAAATTAGTCTTGAATTGCTTCTAAGCTATTTTTAGTGGCTAGAAGGCTCGATTTAGGAACCAAATGAATATGTTTGATAGTTTTTTAATGAGATTAATTTATTTAATATTGTGATGTTAATTGTTATTTCGATTGTTCGATAATGCTCCATAACCCTAATCCAGCGATGGAGACGGGTTAGGGGTGTTACAAGGGTGGAAAAGTCCTTTGGATTAGGTTTTCTAACCTATGTGCTAGAGAATGAGCCTCAAACTTATAGCGAATCTATATTTTCATCAAGTGTTTTTTGGAAAGATGCTATCAAGAGTGAAATTGATTCCATCATGAAAAATCATATGTGGGAATTAGTAGATCTACCTAAGGGAATTAAACCATTAAATTCTAAATGGATTTTCAAACGAAAAATGAAAGCATATGGAACAATTGATAAGTACAAGGCCAGATTGGTTATAAAAGGTTTAGACAAAAGGAAGGCATTGATTACTTTGATACATTTTCTCTTGTATCAAGAATAACTTCTATAAGGATGATACTTGCTATTGTCACTTTGCGGAATCTAGAAGTTCATCAAATGGATGTTTAAAAAAAATTTCTAAATGAATATCTTAATGAGGAGATTTACATGGAACAACCTAAGGGTCATGTAGCTCCAGGGTAAGAAAGAAAAGTCTGTAGATTGGTGAAGTCTTTGTATGGACTTAAGCAAGCACCAAAACAATGGCATGAAAAGTTTGACAGTGTCATGATATCAACTGGATTTAAAATTAATTAGTTTGACAAATATTGTTAAAACCACAGTTGATGGATATATAATTCTATGTTTTGTATGTTGATGACATACTCATTGTTGGAAGTAACAATGAAATGGTAAAACGTACCAAAAAACTTGTTAAATTCAAGATTTAACATGAAAGATATGAGACTTAGTGACATGATTTTGGGCATCCAAATCAAAAGGTCATCTAAAGGTCTCATATTGACTCAATCACACTATGTAGACAAGATTCTTGAGAAATTTGGCAAGGATGATTTTGGTGTAGCCAGAACTCCGATAGATATAAGTCAACATCTATCCAAAAACGAAGGTAAAAGTGTTGACCAAGTGGAATATGCAAGATTCATAGGCAGTCTATCGTACCTTATGAGTTGCACTAGACCTGATATTGCTTTCACTTTAAGAAATTTAAGCATATTCACAAGCAATCTAGGGGAGAACCACTGGAAAGCGATTGTGAGGGTACTGAGATATCTCATATAAACTTGAAACTACGGATTACATTATTCCAGAAATCATACCGTGTTAGAAGTATTCTTTGATGCCAGTTAGATATCTGATATTCAAGATACCAAAGGCACAAGTGGTTATATTTTCACATTAGGAGGAGGAGTTGTGTCATGGAAATCCTCAAGGCAAATGATTATAACCAAATCCACAATGGAATTTGAGTTTCTAGCTCTAGACAAATTTAGAGAAGAGGCAGAATGGCTACAAAACTTTTTAGAGGATATTCTTGAATGACCAAAGCCTGTGCCCACAATATGCATATATTATGAGAACCAAACAACAATTTGTAGAGCACAAAATGTAATGTATAATGGTAAGTCGAGACACATGCGTTGTCGACACAATACCGTTACACAGCCAGTCTCAATTGGAGTTATCTTTTTTGATTTTGTAAGATCAAAAGATAACACCGCGGATCCGCTAACCAAAGGATTAAACCAAGATTAAGTTAATAAAACATAAAAAGGAATAAGACTAGAGCCCATGAATATTTATGGTGCTATATGAAGGAAAACCCAACCAAGTTAACTGGATATCCCAAGATCTAGGTTCAATGGGATAACCTACTTGCATAGACCTTGTGTGCTCACTATGGGGGTTCTTATCCCGAGTCCATTCCTGTAATGAAAACATTGATTAAAATGTGGAAAAGGTTAAGCAATGCTTTTAATGACCATTGTCTGTTCGGTCAAATGAAAAACATAACTCACCTATGTGAGGGTGAAGTGGGGCCACTTTAAGGAGACTATTGGAGCATAGTTCTCTAAGCTCTTGTAAAACTAGGAGATGTTCAGAACCATATAAACATACCCATGAAAACCAAAAATCTTGCTAGGGAGGTATTTGCATGAGGAATATCATTGTTTACACAAATGATAACAAAAAATCTTGACAATGAGGTATTTGCATGAGGAATATCATTGTTTACACAAATGATAGAACAATTCAAAAACATCGCGTCTACTAGTCAGCTAGTAAAGTAAATATATTTTTACAATGGAAGGTTCAAGGGTTGATGCCTAACTATCCTATGCAAATATTGAATGTAGAATCTATCACCTCTTTGAATCTTTGAGTCTTATTGATCCATCAATTTCATTCATGTGGGGGATTGTTTGAAAATAATTGTTGAGTGATAAATGATAAATTAATGCTCAAATTAAACAATTGTATCTTTTGGTTTAATTTTGCATTTTTTCGTACAGTTGTATCTTTCGAACAATTGTGTCTTTTGGTTTAATATTGCATTTTTTTCATTCATTTTTTCTATTCACTTATATTAATTTTTCAACAAAACTCTTCATGAATTGGTTTAAATCTCTTCATTCATTTTCTCTCCTCTATATAAAGTCAAGTTAGGAGATTTCAAAAACACATCATCAAAAACCATCAATATCAAAAATTCCTTCTAAATTCATTTCTTCTAGTGATAGAGAAAGGCAGATTGTGTTGGATTGATCATTGTTGTTGTGCTACTACAGTGATCGTTTGTTGTTGTATCCTAGGAGATAGACGTCCAACGTTACTCAAAGCATCGAGGAGAGGTTGAATCTGTCTTAAGAAAACTGTTCATACAGGCCTCAAAAAAAGTTTTCTTCTAATTTTCAACTTTGTCCAATTATAGTTATTCCATTGTGTTACTACTATTGCATTGTATTGCATTATCATTGTTACTGGCATATTAATACTACATACAATTTTATATTTTCTTACACTTTTAACATTCAATAGATTCTAGATTATTTTGATTTTAGAAAGTGAATATTTTTTAGCATTTTTATTATATATATTCTAATTGTTTTTTTAACTTTTATGCAGATAATATCCAATGACAAATTTATAAGTGTCCATCATAGAGTGCTTGCTAATACAAAAGGTCCAAGAGTTTTAGTAGCAAGTTTGTTTAAAACACATCTTCCATCAGAGAATGCTTCGAGACTTTATGGACCAATCAAGGAATTGATATCTCAAGAAAACCCTCCACTTTATAAGGAAACTACTACTAAAAACTTCATGTCAAACTACTACTCCAAAAGGCTTGATTGTATAACTCTTCAATACCTTAAGTTATGAGTTGCTCATGAACCTAATTGAACTATTTTCAAGCTTATTTACATCTTCTTCCGAACTCTATGTTTTAAATTTATAATTATTTGAACTTTTTCTTACATTATAGGACATTCACCATATGGCTTGTTGCACCTTCATTAGCCTAGTTTGTATAGAAGATGCCATGTCCTTTGAGTTCTCTCTTGAGGCGCTTTTCTTGCCCTTTGTCACAACACCTTAACTCTTCATCATGCTTTCTCTTCATTACCAAATATTGCCTCTAAATCCCAAGCTTCTTCATTGTTGGAAGTAATAATATTACTCTCCATAGGCTTTTCTTCGACCTGCAAGCTCTTGCCATGTATCCATTTATTTTTTCACAATTATAAAAATTTCCTTCAAAATTTTTATTGTTGTTGTGGTTGTAGTCCCCCTTCATGAATTCTCCTTTTAACTTGTCATCACTTTTCTTGGACTCGTCAATGTCATGCAATTTAAATTTCCTTACGCTTTAGGGTGCCTCTTCTTCATTCTTTAGCGAGACTCCTCCAATTTGTTTAGCTAATGCTTCTTTGCAAACTAACAAATTTTCAAATTCAATAAGTGATGGTTGATTTTACCATCCTTGGATAGTAGCAACAAAACTCCTTTATTCTAGCTTCAACTAATGAATGATGATTCATTTCACCCTAGTATCACTAATAGGAGCTTCAGGATCTAACTTATAAATCTCTCAACATTACGTCTTTACTTTTTGGAAATCTTGTGTTATTGACATATGTCCTTGTGCCACTAACAACAATTCACTATTTAGAAGTTGGAGCTTCATATCATTCTTTTAGAAAACAACTTGGCGAGTGTATCCCAAGCTCCTTCGGAGTTTTGGCATCACATCCTCCTCGATCGTTGTTTTCAAGGCAAACATTACCTTACTAGCTTTTATTTTCCATTTTCTTAGTGTGCCACTTGTATCCTCGGCTTCTGGTTGCGTCACTTCATTATCATTAGCAACCTCCGAAAGGTCTTATCCTTGCATATAAGACATTATGCAAGTTGACCAAGTATTGTAGTTGTTTTTATTAAGCTTCTACATTCAGACAAAAACTTGTAAGTCCGTCATCGTATCGACAGATCATTCTCAGTATACCTAAATTTATAGTGAAAGTAGTTTGTGAACAATGCACCAAGTAAGTTCTCAAGAAAGAGAAGTCGGCCACAACTGTCACTCTTGTGTATTAAGTCTTTCCTTAGCTAGAACCTTCCTTAGACATGCAATTTCACACAACTACACTTCCCTCCAATAACTAAGAAACTAAGGATAATTTTCAAGTAGCTATGAAGTTTCTTTTATGATGTGGAAGATCAGACGATGTTGCAACCACAAAGCATACTAAAAAAAATTTCAGTCCTCTATCCAAGCTCTGATGTCAATTGTAGAACACTCATGCCCATGACATCACTAAACTCATATTTAGCTACACCTCCCAACACTCCAAAATAAGAAAATAAAGGAGGAATTAGAATAAACCAAATAGAAAACTTGATACTTTGTTATGGTGCAAATAATACTTACAACATGTGTATTTATATACCCAAAGTCTCATTTCCCTTGTTTTCTAAGCAATGTGGGATATGATTTTTATATAGACTCATATAATAACTAAGAACTAAACACAAAAGTAACTTTGTACAACAATAAACCCTAACAAAATATATTTTCTATTAAGTTGGTGTTAATAGTCAACACACTTCTACTTTTGTTAAAGAATTATAAAATTAGCTAATAATCCCCCAAAATAATATTTATGACTTGGTTTTAAAATTTTTAATTTTACTATTTAAATTTTATTTTAAAAAATTTACTTTTAAAAAAATTTAATTTAAATATTTAGTTTTTATATTAAAGCATATAATTATTTCATATATTAATATTAAAGTATTTAATATAATTAAGATTATATAAAATTTAAGTTGGTGACGAATCGTGAAGACAATCTAATTATATTATTAACTATAAATTTTATTTTCATCTATATTCATATCTAAATATATACATAAGATGAAAAATATATAGAAATGAAATTTATTAAATTATTTAAAAACAAATAATTAAATTGAATTAATATAATAAATTCAAAATGATGTTTATATATTTTTAAATATTATAATATTTATTTTGATTTCATTATTTTTTCAGCAATATTATTTATAATATTATTTAATGGATAAGTTTTCTATAAAAAATTCCTTCAATCATAAAAACACAAACCAATTTACACCAGCAAGAAAATCTATAACTTAAAACTTTTTGTTACCATAAGTTAATAAACAACACCTTAATATTATTAGCTCATAATCACCTCTATATATATATATATATATATATATATAAATTAAATAATCCCAAGAATTATTTAAACATACGAGAACAGTTAGCATCCAAGGAACAAAAAAAAGGATAAAATATGTGAACCAAATTCAACCAAGGACTAAACTAAAGATTAAACAGTAAAATTGTCAAACTATGATGTGACCAAACCGGAAATAAGCCATGAACTTCAAAATCTACATATCCCCATTTCACTAAAATATAGTTAAGAGTTAACTACATCATTAGTCACTAAATTATAGATAAGTTTTCGTTTTGGTCACTTACTAAAAAAATTACAATTTGGTCACTGAACTTTTTGTAAATATTCCTTTAAGTCACTGAGCTATTAAAAAGTTTGTATTTAAGTCACTATGTTGTTAAATTTTTTGAATAAAAAAGTTCTTGCAATGAGCTCCAAGTAACGATTCGATGTTATTGTCGTGACCTTGCCAATAAAATTCTTCTAGATTTGTTTGGTAGCTTTAGTGTTGCGACTCTAGTCCTGATGTCACGACTTTGGCTCTTTAAATAGTTGGGATCTTTCTATAGTGGTGAGTGTCCTTGATGTCACAACTTCAGCATCATAGTGTTGTGACCTTACCACTTGGTGTTGCGACACCCAAACATTGGTGTCACAACTCTGTTTGTCAATCGGTTTGCTAATTTTCGATTAGACTAAAGATATGTTTAGGTTTGTGTAGTAATATAAGTTGTCTTTACGTATTACGATCCGAGCACGTAATATCGCTTAGTATTGGTTAAATATTAGACAACTAGTGAGCTAATATTTGCTTATATTTTGCTTTACATGCAAAAACCACGTGAGGACCATATACAAAAGGTATTAATATAATCATGAATAACTTTATTAACCAATTTGTTCGAAAATATTACAAGTGTACATCTACGAAAATATTAAACTTAGGGCACCAAATCCATCGGAATAGGATACTTTATAAACCCCATACATAAGTTTGAGATCATAATCATAGAGAAAAAAAGAGCTCACCAGTATAATCAACTTATTCTTTTTTTTCAATCAAAGTAGTTGTTAGAATTAAGTGACCCGAATTCTTATTTAAATAAAATACGATGGAAAATAAAATAAAAGTAAAATCCATATAGAACTAGACTTCTTTTATTTTATTTTAGAATAAGGTTTTTTAAACCTTATTAAACTCCATCTATTTTATATTTATTAGGATAAGGTGTTTCAATCCTACTAGAATATGGCTTTACAAGCCTATAAATAGACATAGTCTATTCCTCTTGTATTGATTCAAATTTTTGACATAGTGAATTTTCTTCTCCTCTGCCCGTGGTTTTTTTCCTGAAAGGGTTTCCACGTAAAATTTGTGTGTTCTTTATTTTATTTTTTTATTTTATTTTATTTTTTATAACTTGGTATCAGAGCTTTCAGGTTGTTCATCTCAATCACAGTAATGGCGTCTTTGAAGTATGAAATTCCACTGTTGGATCGCAACACCAGATTTGCATTGTGGCAGATTAATATGCAAGCAGTTCTTGCGCAGATGGATCTGGAGGATGCCCTGCTAGGGATAAATAAGATGCCTTCGACATTAACAGATGGAGAGAAGAAGCGTAAGGATCGAAAGGCGTTAACACAATTACATCTGCATTTGTCCAACGAAATTTTACAGGATGTGATGAAAGAGAAGACTGCCGCTGCATTATGGAAGAGGCTAGAACAAATATGTATGTTGAAAACTCTAACAAGCAAGTTACATATGAAGTAGCGTCTTTATGCTCATCATTTGGAAGAAGGTGCGTCTGTACACAAACACTTAACAGTGTTTAAAGAAATTCTCTCAAACTTGGAGGCCATGGAGGTTCAGTATGATAAGGAAGATCTAGGGTTGATTCTACTTTGTTCGTTGCCCCCGTCTTATTCAACCTTTAGAGACACGATTTTATATAGCCGCGAGTCTCTCACAGTTGATGAGGTTTATGATTCTTTAACCTCGTATGATAAGATGAAACATCTTGTGGTTAAACCCGAATCTCAGGGAGAGGGTCTCATTGTTCGTGGGAGACAAGATCGGAATGCTGATGATGATCGAAGACTGAGACAGTACATGTTGTACCACACAACTTGGCTCATCTCAAAACTGGACTCTCTAAAATACATGATATAGTCGACTACTTTGAATGGAAGAATGGCCCAGTGACAAATTCTGCTTTCCAAATTTGATATAGTCTATGTGAATCAGAAAGCTATAAAAGGAAGTACAATAGCATATTTTTTGGCCAGTAGAGCTCTAGAAGATTACAAGCCTTTGAACTTTGATTTCCTGAATGAAGATCTAATGTATGTTGCAACCACTAAAGAAGATTCTCAAGAAAGCCATCCTTGGAAGCTAAACTTCGACGGAGCCTCAAACGTTGTGGGTAAGAGAATTGAGGCAATCCTGGTATCCCCAAATGGAGATCATTATCCCTTCACTAGCAAATTGGATTTTGATTGCACAAACAATATGACAGAATAAGAAGCATGCATCATGGGTATCCGTGCAGCCATAGAACGTAAGATTAAAGTGATAGAGGTATATGGGGATTCTGCACTAGTGATCTATCAACTCAAAGGTGAATGGGAAACGAGAGACCTCAAATTGATCAATTATCAAAGGATGGTTCTGGAGTTAGTTAAAGAGTTTGATGACATCACTTTTTGCTACCTCCCACAAGATGAAAATCAAATGACTAACGCCCTGGCTACCTTAGTTTCCATGGTCAAAGTGAACAAACAAAAGGATATAAAACCTATCCAGATAAGTATTTATGAGATTCCAGCTCATTGTTGCAACATCTAGGAAGAGGAAAAATATGATCACCTTTGGTACCATGATATAATACAATACATAAAGAATCGTGAATACCCTGATTAGGCGACCGAGAATGATAAAAGGACGCTGAGGAGACTGGCCAATGACTATGTCTTAGATGAGGAGGTCATGTATAAAAGAAGAAAGGATCAGGTGATATTAAGATGTATGGATGCTGTTGAGGCTAAGAAAATCTTATAAGAAGTCCATGAGGGTGTCTGCGAAACACATGCTAATGATTTTACAACTGGCCAGGAAAATCATGAGATTCGGGTATTATTGGTCCACCATGGAAGGGGATTGTATTAATTACGCCAAGAGATGTCATAAGTGTCCAATTTATGGAGACAAAATTCATATGCCTCATTTACCTCTTAATGTCATGACTTCTCCATGGCCTTTCTCTATGTGGGGCATGGATATCATTGGGCCGATATCATCAAAAGCTTCTAATGGGCATCGATTCATCTTTGTGGTCATCGATTACTTTACTAAGTGGGTAGAAGTCACTTCATATGCCAATGTTACAAAGTCAGCAGTCAGTAAATTCTTGAAGAAAGAGATCATATGTCAGTATGCAATGCCAGAAAGGATCATATATGACAATGCATTAAACTTGAATATAGTAGGATAGCGGAGGTCTATAGTCAATTCAAGATCAAACACCACAACTCACCACTATATCGCCCAAAAATGAACGGTGCAATGGAGGCAGTCAATAAAAACATTAAGAAGATCGTGGGGAAAATGACTGAGACTTATAAAGATTGGCCTGAGAAGTTACCATTCGTCCTCTATGCTTATCGAACGTTTGTCAGAACCTTCACTGGGGCAACGCCTTTCTCTTTGGTTTATGGAATTGAGGCGGTTTTACCCATTGAAGTCGAGATTCTTTCTCTTTGAGTTTTGTCAGAATTGAAGTTAGATGAAGCAGAATGGATTCAATCCCGATCTGATCAGTTGAACTTGATCGAAGAAAATAGGCTAAGAGCTATCCGTTATGGACAGATGTACCAAAAATGAATGATGCGAGCTTATGACAAAAAGGTTCACCCCAGAGAATTCCATGAAGGGGACTTGGTATTGAAAATGATCCTTCTCTATAAAGGACTTTGGAGGAAAGTGGATGCCAAACTGGGAGAGACCTTATGTGGTAAAGAAGGTCTTTTCTGAAGGAGATTTGATTTTGACCGAGATGGATGGAAGAAGAAGATGATGAAGAAGAAAAGAGAGGCCAAGGCGAAAACCCGCAAAGGGTGCCTTGAGACCAAAGAGGTTTTGAGTTGAAAACCTGAGAAAGGGCAACTCAAATTTTTATCGAAGATGGAGCATGTGATAGTCTTGTCCCCTCAAAATTAACAAGGAGGAGAAATGTTACATTTTGGAGCATCAACAAAGTACTCTAGATCTCCTAAACACATATCAAATTCAAAAGGGTCTTCGGGAAGTTAGCGTAGAGAAGCTCATGTTATGATATCTGGGGCACCTAGGTTCATCTTATCTATTTTTTTATTTTAACAACATTTTCTATTTTGATTAATCTATTCATTGCAAGCTTTGCTCCCAATAAATTTCAATCTTGTCCACTATTATGATCTTTTTCAAGCATTTTCCATTAAAATAACGATTAATGGACTAATAATATTCAAGTAAAAAGAGTTCTGCATATTGCTGTGAAAGGTTTTCTAAATAGTACGAGGACCTGAAACAGGATCATTAGTTAGAACTAACAAAATCTAAGAGTTGGAAATTTTTTGGAACGAATAGTCTAAATTATGATTAATTCTTTGGGTTTTCTGTCAAAGATACCAGCTGAACAAGAAGGCAGGGTAATGCATCAATGATAGAACCTTGATGAACAACGAACAATGTCAACCTCAGCATTAAAAGGGGATCATTCTCGAAAAAATAACATTCTGCATTCATGAAAACATCATTCATACACATCTAGTTAGGAGCATTTGATTCATCTTGATCATAATATCCTAATCACTTGGCATAGACCCATAAAATGGATTCTAGAGGTCATGTTCCCCGGAGAATGGTGTAACAGATCAATGAAATTACATATCCTATACCCCTGACGTTGTAGTGGGATGGATTGAAGTTATTATGGCGAATCTTATCTCCTTGAAGTTACAGTGGAACAGATTGAAGATAGCCAATTTTATCTCCCTGAAGTTGCAGTGAAGTAGATTAAAGATAGCGAATCTTATTTCCCTGAAGTTGTAGTGGAATAGATTAAAGCTACAAGTCACAAATCCTATACTTTTGAAGTTGCAGTAGGTCGAATCAAATCTACCATGGCGAATCTTATCTCCCTGAAGTTGTAGTAAAGCATATTGAAGCCACTAATCTTATCTCCCTGAAGTTGCAGTGGAGCAGATTGAAGATAGCCAATTTTATCACCCTGAAGTTACAGTGGAGCAGATTGAAGATAGAAAATATTATTTCCCTGAAGTTGCAGTGGAATAAATTAAAGCTACAAGTCATAAACCCTATATACCTCTGAAGTTGCAGTAGGTCAGATCAAATCTACCATGGCAAATCTTGTCTCCCTGAAGTTGCAGTGGAGCAGATTAAAGCCATAAATCTTATCTCCCTGAAGTTGCAATGGAGTAGATTGAAGATAGCAAATCTTATCTCTTTGAAGTTGCAGTAGAGCAGATTAGAGTTATAAACCTTATCTCCTTAAAGTTGCAGTGGAGCAGGTTGAAGTTACAAGTCTTATCTCCCTAAAGTTGCAATGGAGTAGATTGAAGAAATCCACAAATCTTATCTCTCTAAAGTTGCAGTGGAGCAGATTAAAGCGAACCTTATCTCTCTGAAATTGAGATGGAACGAGTTGAAGTTATAAATCTTATCTCCTAAAGTTGTAGTGGAGTAGATTAAAGATAGTTAATCTTATTTCCCTAAAGTTGTAGTGGAACAGATTAAATATACAAGTTACAAATCTTATCTCCCTGAAGTTGCAATGCAACAGATTGAAGCAACAAGTCATATATCTCTAAGGTTGCAGTGAGTCGAATTAAATCTGCCATAGCAAGTCTTATCTCCCTGAAGTTGTAGTAGAATAGACTAAAGTTACAAGCTACAAATCTTATCTCCCTAAAGTTGCAGTGGAATAGGTTGAAGATATGAATATCTCCCTGAAGTTGCAGTGGAGTAAATTAAAATTACAATTCTTATACCCCTAAGGTTGCAGTGGGTTGGAATGAAGCTACTCGAAGAAGAGAAGCACCAAAAAAGTCGAGATTCAGCAAGACCAAGAAAAATTTGCCCTTTTTTATGTCTTTGCTCCATTCTCGTTACACGACAATGAGCAAAGAAGGGCAGCTGTAGGAGCCCAATTTTGCCTAGGCCCAATAATAAAATAAAACCAAATAATAAAGTCCAATTAAAAACAACCCCAAAAAAAAACCCTAATGGCGCAGTGGCCCACAACCTAAATTAAGTTTTCAAAAACAAAAAAAAACAAAAAAAACCCTAGCCGCCGCTCCTCTCTCGTTGCCCAAGGTTTGCCACCACCAACTGCCCTCATCTTGCTGTTGACTCAACCACCACCTGCAAAGAAGAAGCAACACGCAAAAGAAACAGCAGCAAACAGTACAGAAAAAATTGAAAAATAATACTGTAATTTGACTATAAAAAGCCTACAAAAATCGACTATAAAGAGGGATTATTTTTTTTAAAGAGAAATCGAAATAAAAAAAAACACAAAACAAAGCAATCCAAATACAAAATCAAAAAAAATAACTTCAATGGTTATATTTTTTTTATTTTTTTTCTTTGAATCTATTATATATATATATATATATATATAACTCACCTGTCATTTGGTTCTTTGCCATCGTGGGTAGGTTCCAATGCGGAGGACCTCCGAGTCCCTAAAAGGATTCGTCGAGGGTTACGTCAGGGAGAAGAAAACAGAAAGGGTTTTTCTTTCTTCTTTTTTTTTGAACTTTGGCTTTGATTTTGGGTGATTTCAACTCCAAATTGGAGTTCTACGTGAAAAAAATACAGAAAGAAGGGGTTTGGGTATTTTTTCGGCCACCATGGATGGTAGCGTCATCGCCAGTGACCAGTGGCCGACACGGCGACGACTCGCCGGGCCGACAACCGAACATGGGAACTGAGAGAGAGAGAGGAGAGAGTTTAAGAGAGTTTTTTTTTAAAAAAGTTGTAAAAGAATGAATTTTTTTAAAAAAATGACTTTTATAGGCTCATTAAACAGCATCGTTTAGGGCTGGCTACAATAGCCTTAAAACGGCGTCGTTTTGCCCTTAACCCGCGCACCGACCCGACCCGCTCCAGAGGATCCACACGTTTTCAACTTTTGGTATATTTGGGCGATCAGCCCTTCCGCTTTTGAGGTGCGCTTCAGTTTAGTCCTTTTTCCTTTTTTGAATTTTTTAAATTTGGCCACTGATTTTTTCGTGTGCTTCAATTTAGTCCCCAGTTTGTTGATATGCAGAGGAAGGGACACGTGTCTTAGGGATAGGGTTAATTTCTTATTTAGTCCTCGCTTGTTTTTGCGGATTTGATTTTAATCCTTTACTTTATTGTATTGTTTAATTTATTTATTTTATTATGATTTTTATTTTAAATTTTGTTTAGATTCTGATTTAGTCCCTTACTTTCGATCTTTTATATTTTATTTTTCTTTGTATTTATACATTTATTGGTTTTTCTTTTTTTTTCTTTTTTTCTCACTATTATTATATTACTTTATCTATCATTATTATTATTTATTTATGTACTTTATTATAAAATGTACCCTTAATTTCATTTATATTTTGATTTGATCATTTATTCTCAATATTTTATAAATTATTTTCCTCAATATTCATTTATGTATTTATTTATTTATTTATTTATTTATTTTCTTTATTATGTTTAAAAATTAGTATTGTCATTTCATGTGCATATTTTGTCATTATTATTATTATTATTATTATTATTATTATTATTATTATTATTATTATTATTATTATCACTATTATTATATATTTTATTTTTCTTTGATTTTTCATATTAGTGTCAAAATAGTATATATTATGTGATTATTGCCATTACTTGCATTATGAAATGTTCTATTAGTAATTTATATTATTGTCATTTATCGACGCAACATTTCGTTCGTATATCATCGTTCTATTTTCTACATCACTATTTTATCCCATTTCGTTAAAATCACGTCAAAAATCACATTTAAATGTATTTATCCATAATAGGCCATTTTATATTATAACCTGAATAAGAGAAATACACATCGTTTAAATATTACACTTGTTATTTTTCAAAATTTTCAAAATAAGGCAATATTTTGTATTTGGAGATTCGAGAAGTTGTACCCTAACTTATGAGGTTTCAATTTTTCTCATTGAACCTAAATAACCAAATATCCCTTTAGAATTAAAATACGTAAGATTTCAAATAAAAAAATAGAGGCAAGCTTATTCTCAAAGGTTCAAGGTGTCGTGTCCTAACTTACGGGATGTGACATCTTGTTATCATGAGACTAGAGGGTCTTTAACGTTTGTTTCGATTTATTCAAGCGGTTTTTAAGTAAAATTAACATAATACAAAGAGGGATCGTATTTTAAACTATATTCAAATTTTCAACTTTCGACACTAAGACATGAATTAATCAATTAGGTACCAATTTTGGGCGTTGCGAGGATGCTAATCCTTCTTCGTACGTAACCGACTCCCAAACCCATTTTTGGATTTTGTAGACCGGAAAACATTGTTTTAATAAATTAAAATGATTAAATTTATGAGGTAACTCGATCACACCTTATAAAAAAGGATTGGTAGCGACTCCCATTTTCGTTTTAAAATAAAAAGTCGACCGTTTCAAAAATTGTTTCGACAATAATGATACAGAAATCAAAAGATATTGCTTGTGTCACATCCAGCTTGATTGAATTGGATACCCTAGAATTCAATAATAATAAATAGATATAATAATAACAGAGGTTGGAGGCTTTAGGTAAATGCATTTCCATGAGATAGATGGGTATAGTACCCTTATAAATTCTAATCATATTTGTTCTTTTATATATAATGTTTGGAATTATTCATAATTATTTCCCAACCCTTAATTAGAAAGATGATGTGTTTTTGTGCACTCGAACCCACATCCTCCTGTACTAACAACAATGTTGATACCAATTGAATTAAGACTCAGTCGACTGTATAATTATATCTTTAAATGTAACAAGACAAAGTTAAAATATTGTTAGGGTCCGTTTGTTTGAGAGTAAAACATTTTTCGAAAAAGCTTTTTAGCCTTTTCCAGTGTTTGTTTGGTTGAAAACAATTTCCTAAGTAAAATGAATTACAAAACATGGGAAAACAAAGCCATTACTTTAGGAAAATGTCTTACTACTTTTATTTCGATAAGACATTTTCAGGAAAAGAAGCAACACAATCTTCCTTTCCCCTTCCCCTTCCCCTTCCCCCATCCTTTTCGGTAAGAGTTTGCTTTGATCCGTGATAAATTCCCCTAAATTTCTCATCAAAATTGAAAATTTTCAATCGTCTTCTCTTTTAATCTTCTCGATTCCAAATCTCTCCCAGAAGGTAATCTTCTTTTTACAGCTTCTTTTTCTATTTCGGTTTTTATTTCTTTGTTCATGTTTTCTTTGTCTGTTTCTTTATTTTTATGCCTTTCTCTATTTCTTTATTTTTATTTTTTTTAGATTTGGGATTAAATTGTATTCTTGTGCTTGTTGTTTTTATAAATGATGCACCTTTTAGTTTTCCCTATAAAATGAGCTGCATGTCTCACACTCTATTCCCTCTCTTCTATGGCGCTGATCGAACACTTGATTGAAATGAAACATTGTAAGTTGGTGAGACAAGCGGCCAATGCTATGATACAGCTCAACAGATAGCCAGACAATATCCGCAGCCTTCCCGTTGTTTACCACCATTGCTATGAGAAGTAGTCACCTCTATAGTACCTTCCTTCCTGTTGTCTTTCGTGTCACAGTCATCCCAAGATTTAAATGAAACTGCAGCATGTTTTTGAACATTTAAATGAAGGACTTGTGATATTCTCGACATATATACATTAGTCAGATAGATTTTAGTTTTAACATTATCTCAACCTCAGTATGAGACCTATTTTGGGGGGTTTTGAGCTTGTATTCATTTATCTTTCCTTGATATAATTTGAATGATAACTAGGTTTATATATATGCACTTTATAATATAATTACCTTCATGCTTGTTAATTGTTAAACCATAAAAAATCACTACCACCGTTCTCTTATCTTGATCTTTTCAAGTTCTTTCTACCCTCTTTTAAAAAAAAAAATTCTTTCTACCTGGTCTAACTTTTACTTCTTAAGATGTTAGGTGTTCATATGATTTCAACAGTTGAAGATGGTGTTCATAAAAGGAAAAACTCTAAAAATAAACATTTTATTTGAATTTTCAACGCTTTAATGTTTTTGCATGCTAGTGTCATGGCTGCATACACTCTGTCTTACATCTTGTTCCAAACGCTGAGTCGAATGACAAATCTTTGGTGATCCAGATGCTGCAGATATTGTGCTCACATGTGGAGCAGATGTTTTGGCTGTGGGGATAAATGTAACTCATCAAGTTGTTTTGGCAGGTACTCATTTTGGCTATTTCTCTATCTTTGTCAATATGTTGTTAGCGAGGATTATTCTATTATCTATAGGTCTATATGAACACCTTATAATTTTAATTTCTGGAACTTCTTTCCTCATTTTTTTTATTCTTTTTTTTGAGTTTCCACCCTTTTTTTTTTAAATCAAACTTGTCATATTTTAGATTCTGACCGAGAAACATTGGCTAGTTCAAATGGAAAATTTACTCAATACTTGTTGAAGTTACTAGAGGTGTACTTCAATTATCATCATAATGCATACAGCACAAAAGGTTCGTCTATCGAAAATGGTTAAGGGATTTCTACTGAACCGTGAACTTTCTAATTTATTCACTACCATTTTTGCAGTTATGTACCTTCATGATCCAACAGCTATGCTTGTAGCCATTAATCCTTCACTTATCACCTACATGAAGGGTGCTGTCAGAGTTCAAACAAATGGCGTCACACGGGGACTAACACTATTATACAACAAGCAGAAGAGGTTAGATTTTTTTTGTGTGTGTATTGGAACTAAAGGAGACTAAGGCTCTGTTTGATTAGAATATTTAATTACAATACCTACTAGTAAAAAAAACTATTAACCATAATTTGTAAATAAAGAAAACCGACCCCTTTGAGTAACTTAATAAAGGCCCTATTTGAGCCACACTTGACTGCAGAGAAAGAGTAATAAGCTTTACAGTATCATGACATGTCAGTTTCAGGATTCTCTTATTAAGCCATGACTTATAATGTTTGAAAATGGAATAAGCTGCTGGATGAAGTGATACAAAGTAAAGGAAATCAAATTGTATATGAAAGCTTTTTCTATGCAGTGATGTTGTGCTTGTCTTAGATTGGAGATAAAGTAGATATAATGTGTAGACATGCAGTTGTACCCTTCAAATTCTGTAATGATGTATGATTGTTCGTTATTGAGTGGGATGCATTTGAGCAAGTTTGCTAAAATTACGGAGTGGTCCAATCAACCATCGGTGAAGGTGGCGGTCACAGTTGATGCACCTGCTGTTCTGAAATTGGTTATGGAGAGGTTGATGGAATGAGGATGAGGATGGTTGTATTGTGTAATCAGTGTAAATGTTTAAGATTATATAAGCTTTGTCAGTGGACTAATTTGTTTTGTTACGGTAGTTGTTATTGTTTCAATAAAAGGTAATAATTTTATGCTATTTTTAGTTACTATTGTAATAATTTTATGTTATTTAACACATGTTTTACAATTTTTAGATATGAAATAAAGAATAATTAGTACAAATTTCAACATGCAATAATAAAGATAAGTAAAAACTTTTGTAGAAAATAAGACTTCTTCAAAATAAGTGAAAAATTTTCTTTTTTTTACCTCAAGCAAGTCGTATGAATAGCTAAAAGTTACCAGTTGTGATTAATTTATAATTAATCAATAATTAAAACATGTGAAAAAAATAATATTCCATGTGAAAAAAGAACTTGAATAGCTAAAGGATAAGAAGATTTAATAATAAATTCTTAAATATATATTTGTTTCATTTAAAACAGCTTTTATGAAATATTTTTAGGAAATCTACAAATAGCAGAAAATATTTTACACAGATTTATCCAAACACCAGAAAAGTAAATCATTTTCAGAAAAATAAATCATTTTCCAGAAATTATTTTCCAAAAAATATTTTACTGGCAAACAAACGGAGCCTAAAACGAAAACCTTTGCATATATGTGAGGCGGCCAATTTTCAAGTGCTTTAATTTTTAAAAACAAGTTATTATGATAAAATGATTTTCAAGAGTAAGTTTGACCCCAAACTTAAAACCTTTGCTTATGCATGAGATGGTCCATTTTCAAATGTTTTAGTTCTTTTAAAAAGTATTATAATAAAATGATTTTTAAAACATTTTTAATATGTTCCACCCTAAAACTTCTGCGTCTAGGATGAACTCAAAAATATTATCATTTGGGGATGTAAATTATAATTTTACTATATATTTACTCAATTTTTTAAATTATTATAAGATTAAACTTTAAATTTTACATTTTAGGAGGACTAAGATCCCTGCTTACTCCATTTGCCTTTGCCCCTGTTCGCATATGTGTAAGATCCCTGCTTACTCCATTTGCCTTTGCCCCTGTTCGCATATGTGTGAGATGGCAATTTGTCTTTGCCCTAACAAGCTTTTAAATTGTGTAACTAAGACTAAAAAGAAGTCCAAGTAATTGTAACTTTGAAATATAAAATTTGGCTATTAAAAGGTTAAAAATAAGTTAAAAATATAATTAAGATCACAAGCAATGCAATAATCTTTAAATACATAATTCATTTCATTGCCTTATTGAAGTAAAGTTTTGGACTCGGATAGTTCCAAAATGATTTGACACTTGAAAGATGAAAATAAACTTAAAAGTAGTTCGATTAAGTTTACAAGCAACACAATAATCTAAAAATACATAATTTATTTCACTGCCTTATTGAAGTAAAGTTTTGGACTCAAATAGTTCCAAAATGATTTGGCACTTGAAAGATGGAAATAAACTTGAAAGTAGTTCGATCAAGTTCACCAACAAATCATAACCTAAGGTATTGGAGAGATTTGCAATGAATTGCTTTCGAGCAGTAGTTTGTCACAAAGTCTTTCATAGTAGTCTCCTTATAAAGTGGAGGGTTTTCTTGAGATGTCAACTCCTTAATTGGTCCATAAAGCTTCGAGGTATTTTCTGGTGGAAGTTGTGTTCTAAAGAAACTTGCTACTGAAATTCTTGGACCTTTTTTATTAGCAAGCACTCTATGCTCAATACTCACAAATTTGTCATTAGTTACTAACTGCATAAAAATAAGAAAAAAAATTAAATAGATATCTGAAAAATGTTAAAAAAAACTTCCTAGACTAAAAATAATCCATAATCAATTAAGAGTAATTATTTTGTCCCTAGTGAAGTTAAAAACTCCATAAACTGGTCTAAAATGATGCCAAATGTTTTTTTTTTTAATTTTAATTATTATTTTATTATACCTTAAAAATAAATAGTATCAATCTAGCTTGTAGAATTTTTTTTTTACTCTACCGACCATATATAAGATATTTATCCATCAATTAAATGTTAAAAGAAAATTACAATTAATGATTTTTTTTAAAAAAAATTCAATAGAATCAATACATTAAATGTTAGAGTATTAAAAAAAACTATTAGTTTAATAAAATTAATGCATTAAATGTTAAAAAGAATTAACCCAAAATAACCCATAATCACTGACTATGAAGAAGGAATGAGAAATTTGCAAATTAATTTAGACATTGTTAGACGAAGTTTGAGTAATTCGAAACATGGAGCTAACCAAATTCAAACATTTTAATGCTTAGATTTAAAGTAATGCTTGATTCAAGTAGTTGGAAACCTTATCAATTATATATAAAAAAATTATCACACCACCAAACTCAAACTAAAATTAACTTAAACCTATATTGCTTCTTGAGTGTAAAAGATGGATACAGATGTATTCAACACTTTCTAAGCTTTTTTATGTAGTTAGCACCCTTGAAAATCGCATCTTATATATGTATGTCCGACAAACATTTCAAAAAAAATGAATATTCAAAGCTTCAAATATAAATAATTAATTTTTTTATCCCCTGTGATGTATAAGTTATCAATGTGTTTTATAAAATTATTATTTAAATAATGATATATTAAATAAAATTATTGATTAAACAATATTTAAAAGATATAATCAAAATATAAAATATATTCAAATTTTTGAAATATAATATTTTAATTTTTTATCTTGTCTGATTCACGGGTTATTTGTGTGTTTTATAAAATTATTATTTAAATAACAATATATTAAATAAAATTATTCATAAAATAATATTTAAAAGATATTAAAAAATATACTTAAATTTTCGAAATATAATATGCTAATTTTTTATCCCATGTGTTGCACAGATTGCTGATATGTTTTATAAAATTTTTATATAAATAACGATATATTAAATAAAACTATTAATAAAATAATATTTAAAATATATAACTAAATTAAAAAATATATACTTAAGTTTTTAAAATATAATATATTTGTAAGGTTATGAATATAATTTATGGAGGAAGGAAATTTGAAAGATAAAATTGTTATAATAAAGTTTAAAATAAATTTTATTTTTAAAATTTTAATCTTAGAATTCATATTATATATACCTAATAATTTTTAATTTTACAAATAAAATTTTAAATAATATATTTTTATGGTTCAAAATAAAGATTTAAATAACATAAAAGCATATATTTGACTTATTTAAAAACTAAAAAATAATTTATTTTTTACATTATCTCTTGTATGATAAAATTAAAATGATATTTTTTTAAAAAAATCTAATTAAAGATAAGAAAATTAAATAAATTGGGATATATAAAAAATTTAAAAACTGAGTCATTTTGTATATATATATATATATATATTTAAAAATCAACTATATAATCAAATTAACTAAAATTAAATATAAAATCAAAATATAATTTAAAATCTTATAGAGATCACATTTTTTTTTATTTGAATATTTTATATTTATCTCAAATAATGTAGCCCATCTTTCTAAATCAAATAAATTAGGTGTATATGATAAGATAATCCATTTCTTTATTATTTTATTTTTTTATTATTCTATTGTTCTTTTCTTCTGTTTTGAATTTTTGAATTTAATAAATAAAGAATTTATTACAAATTATCAAAAGATTCGATTCGTTAGAATCCGAACCAAGAACAGGGATTATTAGTAAAAGTAGAATTTTTGGGAGATATAGAAAGATGCAAAACTCTATATTTCTATTCTATTTTTTTCTCTATTTAAATTATATATACACACGCAATAGAGGAAGATAAAATTCGTTTTATTTATCTCTCTAAATTTGAATTTCATTTCACAGAAAGAAAAATTTGTTTTTTATCTTGTTGCTAGAGGTTTACTCATTAGTAATATCTATTTTTATTGATGAATTATAATAACATGATAAAGTCCGAATAATAAATGCGATTAGTGCAACTCGAATAATAAATTCGAGTATCATACTTAAAATAGTGAATACCCTAACTATTAGGTCATCACATGATATTCAATTATTTTCTATTTTTTTAAATAATAGAAGTAAATAAAATTTGTGTGTTTTTCAATATTTAATCACGTGTGTTTTTTTATAATGTAAATATCTTCTATTTTTTATTTGAATTCAAGTTTGTTTTTAGTTGTATATCATACTTATTTTAATATGACAAGTGTTTAACGTAAATTTATTTTAAAATGGTTAACTATTGAGATGACTTAAACTGAAATTATTAACAAAATATTAAATAATTAAAATTAAAAATTATTTAGATAATTTATTATATATTTTTAAAAAAGTATAAATTTAATAAGTGAGATGTCAATAATATAAATATGTTATGCCCGATCTTAGTATTATAATATAATATAATATAATATAATATAATATAATATAATATAATATATAGCAATAAAATACCTAAATTATGATATTAGGGTTAAAGATAAGGTGGGCTTGCCTGCATCATATCGCCCAAATTTACAACAAGAGCTCCACGGACAGGATTAATATCAAGCCATTGATTTTGATGGAGGATTTGCAGTCCACCGATTTCATCTTGTAAAACTACGGTGCAGAAGCCGGTATCGGTGTGACTGCTGGTGCCCAATGTCAAGTCCGGTTCAGGGCACGGTGGATAGTAATGGCCCTTCACAAACATTCCCTCACCGCACCCAATATCTTCCAAATAACTCCGATTCAGACCCAAGGCTTCCGACATCAATTCTAACAAAGTCTGCCCTAATTTCATCATTTTGCTTGAATATTCTATCATTATATCTCTGCGGATGAAGTTAGCTTCAGATATGATTTTTGCAAAAATATTATCGTATCAAAATATGTTTCATATAAGTAGCTATTTAAGTTTTAATTTCCTTCAATTCATACGTGACTAGCAACATTTGCTCCAATTAAACTTAATTAATTCATTCCGGACATTGATAATAGAGGTTATATTTACTACTTACCTGCAAATTGCAGGCAGTTCTTGAGGAAGAGGGTGGCGAGGTGCCATAACACAACACAAAGTATCCCTCCAATTGGTTGCTTCCGCCTTGTAAAGATCGATGTTACTGTTATAATACACTTTCTTGGAATAATCTCGAGAATAGATCTCTTTCTTAGCTTCGTCATCCTGTTCATGAAACCTGCGAACCCCATTTATCATTTCATCCGTAGTAGCCAACGGAATCCCATGGTTGATAACTTGAAAGAAACCCCATTTCTCGCAAGCTTCTCCAACTTTCTTCACTATTTCGCGACGTAAATTTGGATCATCGTCGACGCCGGTCAAGTTTATGATTGGGATTCCGTCATTGTTGGTGGGGCTTCCAGGTTTCTGGTTGTGGACGTTGTTTCTCTCAAGCTTGTACTGTTCGTCGATGAAAATCGTTGGAATCTTTGACAAGCCCGAATCTACCAGCGCTTTCACTCCTGATTTTGTTTCATCGAAAGCTTTCAATTCCTGTTGTCGACTGACAATGGATTCTTGAGCTCGTTCTAAGCTTATTTCTGCCATGTTCAAGAATTTTGGCTTTTGAGAATCTTTGACACCCTGACTATCTATATATAGTTGTTATGAAAAGAAAAAGCAGCCTCTTTCTTTTCTTATTTTAATGGTGCTTAAAAATTAATATATTAAACCCAATTTAACTTTCATTTATCTTAAAAATTTCTTCACAATCACCAAATCTTAAAATTTTAAACAAATCAAATTACTATTATACACTTATCCATATTCAATTTATTTTCCAACTCTAATTAAATTATTTAAAAACTTAAGTAATTGAAATAAAGATCAAATATCAACAAATATTGAGATGCAGTGGCAAAATACATTATACTTCTAAGAGAATAACGATATTTGAGCCTTGAAGACAATATTGTTGAGAAGGACAATTCTGAACCTCAAATTTAACTTTCTAATATGATTGTCTTTTAATTTTTATTATGAATGAAATTGGTTATTAAATTTTTTTAATAATATCAAAATTTTATAAATGATAAGGCAACAAATTGTGGGATAAAAAATTTGTAAAGAGAAAACTATTAATTTTAAAATCATATAAATTACTTATGACTTATGTTTTTAAATAATTTAATTAGAGTTAGACGTTAAAGGCCTTGAATAGAAAGGTGAGGTCATGGGTTTGAAACTTTGCATGAGCTTGTGGGTTTATTTATTTTGTTTCTTGCGTGGGTGGTCGAGTTAGTAGAAGTGGGGTTGGGATTCTGATTTGTGGGAGCTGGTTAAAAGTGGGATTTTATTCTGATTTTGTTTCTTAATGGTCTCCTAAAATCCCATATTCTTATTTCAATTTGTTTTTCATGTTTTTTTTTTCATTCTTATTTCAATTTGTTTTTCATGTTTTTTTTTCTTTCTTTCTTACTGACGCTCTTGTTGACTTCTTCTCTCCAATTTTCATTTGCGATTTTAATTTTGGGATTTTACCTAGTGCCAAGCCAAGGTTGCTCATAATATTCGCTCTTTAATTTTTGTTCTATTATTTCCCTCTTGGGTGGTCTCATAGTGTAGTAAGATTTAATTTCTATTCTTGGATTTATATTTTGGGGGTGTTCTTTTGATGATTGTTACGAAGGGAGTTGTTTGGAATTTTGATTTTTATGTATGTTTTGCTTAGGAGGGAATCGAGTGACAGTGGGTTCTCCAACGAGTTGAATTTGTTCAAGTACTATTGTTTCGACTAGAGGTGAGTGATTTGTTGTTTTTAGGGTCCGATCATTTTGGTTGTGATATTGTTCGTTGTACGATTTGTTAGAATTAATTGTTTAGATTGGGAAATCTCTGTTGTTGATTCGTATTTTTTTGTTAATTTAGGTACTAGAATATATGTGTTTGAGCGTGCATCAGAGTTTTGATTGAGTGTGTAACGAGAAAGCCGAAAATCAGTGAACGACGAAAGTCGAAAAATAACACTGTCAATGCCATACGACCGTGTGTCAGGCCGTATGTTGGACCGTGAGTGACACACGGTCTAGGCCATTTGGGCCGTGTGGATCAAACATGCGTATGGGCAACACGGGCGTGTGTGAAGCCGTGTGGGCCACACGGGCGTGCGAGCCCAAAATTTTGAAATTTTCCCTAGGACCGTACACATCGTTCTAATCGATCGTGGGCCTTTCATAGGGTCGTTATGTAATCAAATAATTTATAAAACATGGAATCAGGTCATTTATTAGTATACTTCTATTATATATATGTGTATTTGAGATAACATATGATACGTTAACCTTGTAATAGGCTATTTGTTATGACATGCATGTATAACTATAGCATGTATAATTTTTTGTTCTAATTATATCTGCATCGTGGACGGGTTATATTATATGGAGGAAGTGTTTCTGTGAGAGGCAAAATCTTGCCCATTATACTGGTAGCACAATTGCAAAGATTCTGAAAAGTGTCTTAATGTCACTAAGTGGTGTGTAGGGTTGGATGGGTGTTTCATACCCCATATAATGTGTTGGGATGGTCAGAGATGGTGTGTAACGGATGGGGGTAGGAAAGCATGTCTGCTCTGTTATGATTCTATTTTTGTAAAATCTGTCTTGTATAAATTTATGGTTAAGTTATTTGTTACACATTGAGTTTCGAAAAATCACTTTCCATTTGTCTGATATTTTCAAGTAATCCTCAGACTTAGACGGGTCGATTAGACAAAGATCGATTATAAAAAGTTTTTTCGTTCAACTTGATTATTATAATTAATTTAATTTGGGTTAACGTGTTTTTGTAAATTTTGGACTAGCTGGACTTTTTGGACTATTTTGGGTTTTGAATGTTATTTTCCGTATTAAATTGTTTAAATGATTTATCTATAATGATTATTTTTTACAAAAACAAGACGTTTCAAATAACAAATTATGTTTTCAAAAATATACCGCTTCAAAATTATAAGTTTTTTAGGAAATATAAACAAACAACGTATTCAATAAAATGGTTAAATAAGATATGTTTTCGAATGATCCGGGATTTTAAGAGTTCATGCCTATTTTCAAAATATACGAATGTTAAATTGTCAACCGTTCTATGTAACAACTTCAGATCTCGCCATAACGTCTAAGCTGAGTTTGGGGTGCTACATTTAGTGGTATCAAAGGAAGGTTGCAAAACTCAAGCTGTGAAATTTTTGGGTTCCAAATTAATTTTGTGAAAACTATTTGTCCACGTATAGTTTATTTCTGCATGAATCTGAAAAATAATTTTGTGAAATATGTAGTTTCCGACGCCGATCCTATAAGTACTTCTGACTTAGAAACACTTTAGTTTAGAAAACTCTGAAATGATTAAAAACTATACTAAGATAGGTAAAGAATGAAACATTTCTAAAATTTCTTCTGATAACTATTTTGAAGCAAAAAATATCAGTTAATAAATACTAGAACTGATACATAAAACTTCATAATGTAGATAATTTATAAATATGATGCATACTCGTGGATCACGTGAACGCGGTACCCATAGGCGTGGCAGGTGCCGTAGAGGGGCTCGAGCTGAGTCGTCCTCGATGGGTAGAATGTCCAATTTGGATACGGTGAGACATTGGTCACACCTACTGCTGAGACCGAGTCACAAAGTTGCTCAGCTAGGGGCGGCGCATTGTCTCAAGCAATACTTACCTACCAAAATCCATTTATCTTGACTATATCTCTATATCAATTCAACCGATTAGACAGATTTTAATAAGCAAATGTGTTAATGCACATACATACTTATGAAATTAAAATAATCTATTGTACATATCTCTATGCCAATTTAAACAATTAATTCAATCTCATAAGCACATAAAAAATTACGTGAGGTAACAATGTATTTCTACCTTGAAACAGTTTAATCACAATAATCTTGCAAGTTATGCAAGGCAAATGTATCGCTAGATACCGTTGCTAATTTAACCCTCAGCTACCTTAGATGATTAAAGATGCACTGATTAAGTATCGTGACAATTAATTACAATTTCAATCCATTTAAATAATTAATTCATTGGTTACCTTACAATTGTAATGCAAGAATAACTTAGTCATGGCATTACTTAATCAAACATCTTACTGAGGACTATAACAACACAAACACAATTTTAATAAATTAAGAAGATGAAATGCAATCAACCTAACACGAATTAAATTTAAGCCATATTAATTAAATAAATCATATCAACATAAATATTCATAGACATGTTCATCATAACAACAACAAAATTTAAAAAGATAGGGAACAAAAAGCAAATCCGGTGTTTCTCTGTGGCTTGGCTGAGTTGCTCCACTCTTCCTTCTTCACTTGTTCTTGTCGAACCAAGGCTTCTATGAACACTTGAATGCTGCTCCAAATGATGGATGAACGACTCTTTTTCAAGAGGTGAAATCAACAAGAGGACAAAGGAAAATGGATGGGAAAATAAAGAGAGTTGAGAGAGGAGATAAGAGATAAGAATGTTGTGGTGTGTTGAAATGAGCAGCCAATGGGGGTTTTTATAGGGTGAGAGGGCTACTAAAAATAGCCAAAATCAATAGTCAAAGAGCCCTCCCATGGCCGGCCACACATGTGGCAAGTTTGAAGTTTTCAAACTTGCTATATTAAGGCTGGGGAAAATCTAGAAAGGCACAAATAGTTGAGGGGTTTGTTTGAAATTTGAACAAGTCTTCAAGGGCCATTTTTGTAACAGCGTGATTTAGACCCTAATCAGAACAGTGGTTTCGGAACCACGAATCCGAGTTAAAAAATATTTAAAAATTATTTCTGTGTTTATTTTGTGTGAATTTATATCTGTGAAATTTTCGTGATTTAATTTTGTCGTTTAGGTATTCGATTAAATAAAAGGACTTAACCGCGAAAAAGGGAAATTTTGGTGGTTGTTTCTAAAAGGGACCTAATTGCTAATGGCTTTCTAAATTGGAGTATTTATGTTGTAAATATTCCATTAGCATATTGTTTGGACAGTAATGGATTTATATTATATGATTTTATTATTATGTCATTAAGGTTATAAAAGTAATTTAATAAATAATCATATAATAGTTAAAAACAAAGTCATCAAATTCATTTTTATTCATTTGTTCTTCATTGCCGAAACTAAACAAAAGAAAAAGAAAAGAAAGGAAGCTAGGGTTCGGTTGTTTTCAAGCTCAATCAAGGTATGAATTTAGCTCAGTTTTTGATAATTTTTACGTTTTTGAGATCTTTGCTAGGAAGCTAGGGTTTGGTTGTTTTCAAGCTCAATCAAGGTATGAATTTAGCTCGTTTTTGATAATTTTTACGTTTTTGAGATCTTTGCTTCGAGTACTACAAAACCCATGCTTGAATTTTTTTTTTATTTTGATGAATATTTTGAGTTGTGCCATTGTTGAGAGCTTGTGATTTTTGTTGTTTGATGATGAAATATGAAATATATGTTTTAGATTAACATGTTTTATATTGGAGTTTTTGATGATTTTGAGTAATTAGGACTAAATTGTAAAAAATAATAATTTGAGGGACTAAAATGTGAAATAAATGAATTATACGGGTTTGTATGTTATGGATAATATTTGGCCTAGCTTGGGCATGGAGAAATTTTGTGTATTTTGTGTTTTGTGCAATAGGGACTAAATTGTAAAAATTGTAAATGTTAGGGGTAAAATGGTAATTTACCCATTTATGTGTTATTGGACTAAATTGAATGAAAATATGTTTGAATGAGCTTAATTTTAATATGTTTAGATCAAGAACCAAAGAAATCGGATTTGGATAGGGGGAAAACGAAAGTCGTCGACTAGTTGCCCTGTTCCGTTTTATAACGTCCGAGGTAAGTTTATGAGCAAATAGATGTGTTTAATTGTAGTTAAATGCTAGATATATATCTTGTTATGAAATGTATGAAATTATATTTGTTACGGTCGAATATGAAAAGGCTTGACTACTACATTTTCGAATTCGTTTCGACCGAGTTACGACGTCCGAAAGCCCTATATAAACCTTAGAAATAGTTAGGATACATATGTCATGACATAGGATTCCTATATATGTGTGCGAGTAAGACCCTGTCTGGGATAGTAGCATCGATATGTGATTACATGTAAGACCACGTCTGAGACGTTGGCATTTTACGATACATATGTGATTATCCGAGTGTCCTACCCAATTCCGAATAGTTCATTAGGCAAAGACAAGTTGTGTACGAATGTATAAAATGAGCTAAATGGTCAGGTAAGAATTAACTTGATATCTACTTAAAATTAGGTGAGTAAGTACTATGAATATTTGTTGTAAATCTTGTACAATGCAAATGAAGAAAATATGTGTATGTGGTATTTGTATTCAGTTTGAGAATGAATAAATTGTGTATCATTGAAATGTTCTTAAATATATGCACATAAGGTTTAGTATATATATTCGGCCTTATTGGTGATTTTTATATATGTGAGGTTATTCTAAGATTCTTGAGTTTGTGAATATGAGTAATGGATGTATGGTATATTATGATTAATTAGTTGGAAGTTGATGAAAAACATGTTAATTAGCCTTGTGAGTATTTGGCTTAGATGGAAAATTGTTCATAAAAGTGTTTTAATTATGAAAATTGTAATTCGAGGTCAAGAATGGTAATGGTTGTAATAGGCCCATTTCGCCCGGGCTTATATCAGAACCAAAACCAAAATAAAACAAAAAAATAATAAAAAAATAAAAAATAACCCCAAAAACAATAAAAGGTTCACAGTCCAAAAATTTATTGGTCTAGACCCTAACCTAAAATCCCATTACACCCTAGCCCAATTTACAAATGGCCCAAAAGGGCCCAACAGTTTGAAAGTATCAGAAACCCTAGAGGTTTCTGGAATGTGTTGGCGCCGCAGCCAACCACTCCCACGAGTGATTTCCCACGCACAGCCTCCACGTCACCACGCACGACGGCCTCCGCACATGCACCTCCGTTCCTCCAGCTGGCTCCGTTCGTACCTACAACAACCCACAACAGATTAACAGCAAATAGATCTAAGGGAAAATTTCTTTTATTTTTTTCATTATCATTCTTTTTTCTCTTTATTCAAATATAAAAAGCTAGAGAAACGATGTAAAAGGGACGGATATGGAAAAAAATTCAAAATTGAAAAGGTGATTTTTTATTCAAATATTCTTTAATTTTTCTTTTCTCTTTTGATTTTATTAGTCTTTCATTAGAGTTTATATGCATTTGCAAACAAAGAGAAAACGAGAGATTTACCTTACGAATGCGCTAAGAGATTTCGTCTACTTCGTTGAAATCGGAGCGTAGAAGGGATTTCACAGCCGAGATTGTCGTCCCTCGAATCCCGAATATGTTGATCACCGTTGATAGGGGCAGATCGGCGCTTAGGAGAGGAGATTTAGATTCGGTTGAGGAAAAATCAAGAGAGGCTAGGGTCTGGTTCGGCCGAATGGTTTATTTGGCTTTGTTTAGCCTTTATAAAGGACCAAAAACGGTGTCGTTTTGAGCCTTTTTCAGTGGCTCCAAAATGGTGCCGTATAGGCCATGCCCGTGAGGATCCGCGTGTTTCGCCTAAAGGGAACATTTGCATGATTGGTCCCTCCCTTTCGCATTGTTATTCAATTAGGTCTTATTTTCATTTTCATTGTTTTTCAAATTATCCCTGAAATTTGCGTATAAATGCAATTTGGTCCGCGCCTAAACACCGTGTTTTGGGATCTGGAATATTTCTAGTTTTGATCCTTGTACATTCGCGCGTGTAGCGCTTTAGTCATTTTCTTAATTTCAATAGGTTATTTCATTTATTAATTGTCCCTTTTAATTTGATTTTATTTCAATTGAGTTTTTTATTTCCATTTGTATAATTTTTTTTAATTCACTCAACATTCATTTTTTTACATTTTAAATTATTTTGATAATTTTACATTGTTTTGTTATTTTTGTTTAAATTATAAAATCATTATTTTAAGTTTCTCTTTTATAAGATATTGTTTTAAAATTTTGTATAATATTTAATTTAAATTACCTATATATATTATTATATACATATCCTATATTATTTTGTATACATAATCTCTTTTAAATCTATTTATATATATATTTCCTTTCAAATCTATTGTGAATATAGTTTATGCTTTAAAAAACATATTTTATTATATTTTTGCTATTTAAAATTTTTTCATGTACTATTACCTTATTATATATTGTTTATGATTTTTTATTATATGTGTATTATTAACTTTAAAATAAATATGTTTTGTTTTTAAAATATGTTGTACATTAGTTACTCCAAATTTCTTCTTTCATAATATCTATTTTAACAATCCTTTATATATTATTAGTTTTTTTTATACATATAAATTATTTTAAATTTTAACATGTGTTATTTGTTTGTAAATTTTTCATGTAATTTTTAAATTGTTTTGTACCGTATTGACTCCTAATTTCCATATTGTTTGGTATATTACACGTGCTTTTTTTGTTTTCATATTGTTTCATATATTATTATTTCATATTGTCAATTAGTCTTTGGTGTTACTATTTTAATTTTATTTATCTATGTTTGAAAACTTGTTCCAGTTTTATTCTGATTTGTTTCTTTAGTTATAATTTTTAGTTTTCATTATTTTGATTGATAATGTTTGGATGTGAGCTTATTGTTAATGTGTGCATGTTAATTCTTTTTTTTTTTTACTATTTCCAGTTCGCTATCCATGTATATTGTTCCATGTTTATAATTTCGCCTTTCATTCATTAGTGTCACATTGTAATTTTTAACTTATCGATCCAAAATTAATTATTCTATTTTATTTCAAGTAAATAAAATAAATGTGTTTTAAGCCAGTTTTATAATTATTTATTTGAAAATTTCTCGAAACAAAGGCAATGTTTGATGTTTGAAAATTCGAGAAATTGTGCCCTAACGTGCTGAGTTTCGATTTTTCGTTTGTCCAAATAATCAAATATCCCTTTAAAATTTCGTCCGTGTTTTCTAAACTTCAAAACAAGGCAATGCTCTATGTTTGGAAATCTGAGAAAGTGTGCCCTAAAGTGTTGGGTTTCGATTTTTCATTGGACCAAATCATCGAATATCCTTTTGTAACTTTCAAATGTATGAGCTTTTTGAAATCAAGAATCGATCATGGTTTCGGGGGTTTACAAGGTCATGTCCTAACGTACTGGATGTGATATTGTATTCCTTCGAAACAAGAGAGTTTTAACGCCCAATTCGAGTTATTCAAATGTTTTTAAAAGAAATCGTATTTCAAAATATTTTTTAATTTTAGACATAAGGACATTATTTAATCAATTTGGTACCAATTCTGGGTGTAACGAGGGTGCTAATCCTTCCTCATACGTAACTGACTCCCGAACCCGTTTTCTTAAATTTCATAGGCCAGAATTGATATTTTAATAAAATAAAATATTTTATTAGGTGATCCGATCACACCTAAACAAAAAGGATTGGTGGCGACTCCATTTTCGTTTTTAAAGTCGATCCCCGTTTTTCAAAATTAAAAATGGTTTCGACAATGATAATATAAAATGTTTAGTTAGTATGAGTTAATTGTATTAATGAGTCGTTTATTTGCTTATGACTTACTAAGCTTCAAAAGCTTACTCTGTGTTTTTATGTGTGTTCTATTTTATAGATTTTGGATTCAAGTTACAAGCTTAGAGATCGTCAGCAAAGTCCATCACACTATCTACAGCTTCGGTATTAAAATATTTAAACTCGAATTATGGCATGTATAGGCTGGAATGTGTTTTGTAAAGTTGGATTTTCGATTATATGTAATCTAAGCCATCGAAAATGGCTAAATTATTATATTAGAATTCAGTTATGTTAGGTAAGGCTTATATTAATCTTGATTACTAAGTTGTGTGCCAGAATGCATAATATATGTGATAAGTACTATATGTTTTGAAAATGGCTTGCTTACTATGTTTAAACTTGGTCTTGTGAGTTCTTAGTCAAAATGTTTAATGAGCTTGTTTATTGGTAATTGATGATGGAAGTTTTGGATGCATATGTGATTTTAAGTAGCAAGATTCGGCTATAAAAGAATAATAGTATAATATGTATTCGGTATGTTAATTAGTTGTGATGGAAAATATGAAATGCGGTATAATTTAAACGATGAGTGATTATGTTCTAGCTTGATTAGTTCGATTGTTACGTGGTAAGTAATGCATGTGTTCCATGATTAATTTGGTCGACTGTTTGGTATGTATTTGATGCTCAAATATTAAGTGTGGCCTTGGCTTTAGGGTAAATGCGCACCATATATATATATATATATATATATATATATATTGATTAGGTTATATATATAAATGTTTGGTCTTATATTGAGTTTATATCGAGGGCATAAACATAATTCATGACATTTGCGATGATGTTATATATATATATATATATATTCGGACGTATGGTTCATTATGAATGTTATTGAGTTAAGGTAAATTATGAAATTGATAGGTAAAGAGGAAGACATATGCATGATGCAAATTTTGATGTTCACTTATGGACTAAGTTAAGACATGCGTATATGACAGTTGGCCTTATTATATTAGTTAAGTTTTTTTTATGTGCCTTATATGTGTGTAAAGATGTTCATATTTATGGATGCTATATACCTATGTATGTGGTTATATGAATTTGCTAAATATGTGTAAGTTTGCGAATGTGTACAATGATATATTAGCCGAATAGACCTGGAATGAAGTGAGTTGACTTATAACCAAATACTTGCTTTTATTTGTGTTAGAATTAAGTGACCCGAATTCTTATTTAAATAAAATATGATGGAAAATAAAATAAAAGTAAAATCCATATAGAACTAGACTTCTTCTATTTTATTTTAGAATAAGGTTTTTTAAACCTTATTAAACTCCATCTATTTTATATTTATTAGGATAAGGTGTTTCAATCCTACTAGAATATGGCTTTACAAGCCTATAAATAGACATAGTCTATTCCTCTTGTATTGATTAAAAAAATTTCGACATAGTGAATTTTCTTCTCCTCTGCCCGTGGTTTTTTTTCTCGAAAGGGTTTCCACGTTAAAGTTGTGTGTTCTTTATTTTATTTTATTTTATTTTATTTTATTTTATTTTATTTTATTTTATTTTCACAAATTGGTATCAGAGCTTTCGGGTTTTCATCTCAATCACAGTAATGGCGTCTTTGAAGTATGAAATTCTGCTGTTGGATCACAACACTAGATTTGCGTTGTGGCAGATTAAGATGCAAGCAGTTCTTGCGCAGATGGATCTGGAGGATGCTCTGCTAGGGATAGATAAGATGCCTTCAACTTTAACAGATGAAGAGAAGAAGCATAAAGATCGAAAGGCGTTAACACAATTACATCTACATTTGTCCAACGAAATTTTACAGGATGTGATGAAAGAGAAGACCGCCGCTGCATTATGGAAGAGGCTAGAACAAATATGTATGTCGAAAACTCTAACAAGCAAGTTGCATATGAAGCAGCGTCTTTATGCTTATCGTTTGGAAGAAGGTGCGTCTGTACACGAACACTTAACAATATTTAAAGAAATTCTCTCAAACTTGGAGGCCATGGAGGTTCAATATGATAAGAACAATCTAGGGTTGATTCTACTTTGTTCGTTGCCCCAGTCTTATTCAACCTTTAGAGACACGATTTTATATAGTCGCGAGTCTCTCACAGTTGATGAGGTTTATAATTCTTTGACCTCGTATGATAAGATGAAGCATCTTGTGGTTAAACCCGACTCTCAGGGAGAGAGTCTCATTGCTCGTAGAAGACAAGATCGAAATGCTGATAATGATCGTGGAAGGACACATGAACAGAATCTTCGCGGTAAATCTAAGAGTAGATCGAAGTCTTCAAACAGAGGTAAAACTTGTAACTTCTGCAAGAAGAAAGGGCACATTAAATCTGAGTGCTATAAGCTACAGAACAAGATTAAAAGGAGGCTGCAAATCAAAGGGGAAAACAACCGAAAATTACGGTGAAGGCGATGTTGTAGAAGACTACGGTGATGGTGAACTTCTAGTCGCTTCACAATGATCCTAAAGTAAGCGAAGAGTGGATACTTGATTCAGGCTGCACCTTCCACATGAGTCCCAATCGGGATTGGTTTACAGCTTATGAAACAGTGTCTGAAGGTGTTGTTTTGATGGGAAATAATGCTTCATGTAAAATCGCAGGTGTTGGAACAATTAAAGTTAAGATGTTTGATGGAGTTGTCGAACACTAGTGACGCATCGGCATGTTCCGCAATGAAAAGAAATTTAATTTCGTTGAGTACTCTTGATTCAAAAGGGTACATATACACAACTGAAAGTGGGGTTTTAAAGATTTCCAAAGGGTCCCTTGTTGTGATGAAAGGGCAGAGAAAAATTGTCAAGTTATATGTTTTGCGGGTTCTCATCATTCTCGGTGATGCAGCTATCGCTTCCTCTTCCTTGTCAGATGATGATATTACTAAACTTTGGCATATGCGCCTAGGGCATATGAGTGAGAATGGCATGGAAGAATTGAGCAAAAGAGGACTTCTTGATGGGTAAGGAATTTGCAAACTGAATTTCTGTGAGCACTGTATTTTTGGGAAGCAAAAGAGAGTTCGATTCACTAGAGGAATCCATAACACGAAGGGAACGTTGGAGTATATTCATTCTGATCTGTGGGGGCCATCCAGAGTGCCTTCGAGAGGTGGAGCTAATTATATGCTAACCTTTATTGATGATTTTTTCAGAAAAGTTTGGGCATTCTTCTTGAAGCAGAAAAGCGGTGTGTTTTTCGCATTTAAGTCTTGGAAAATTATAATTGAAAAACAGATAGGAAAACAGATAAAATACCTCCGTACAGACAATGGCTTAGAGTTCTATTCTGATGAGTTGAATAGATTGTGCAAGTCAGAAGGGATCATGAGACACTTGACAGTTCGTCATACTCCACAGCAAAATGGCATTGCAAAACAAATGAACAAAACGATCATGGAGAAGGTTCGATGTATGTTGTCAAATTCCAACTTCCCGAAGTCATTTTGGGCAGAAGCAGCCTCTACTGCATGTTTTTTAATCAACCGACCTCCATCCGTTGCCATTGAGAAAAAGACTCCACAAGAGGTATGGTCTGGTAATCCTGTTAATTATTCTGATTTAAAGATTTTTGGGTGTCCTGTATATGCTCATGTTGATAATGGAAAATTGGAACCGAGATCCATTAAATGCGTTTTTCTTGGTTATAAAGCTGGTGTAAAAGGGTATAAGTTATGGTGTCCTGAAAATAGAAAAGTTGTGATTAGCAGAGATATTGTTTTTGATGAAACTGCTATGCTACCTAACTTATCTCTTAAAGACTCTTCCAATAAAGAAAATCAAAAGCAGGTGGAGCATCAGATTAATACAGATTCAACTCCTCAAGCCATAACAAAAATTGAAAATAGAGTTGCTTCTTCACCACAATACTCTATCGTCAAAAACAGAACTAGAAGAGAAATTAAACCTCTAAAGAAGTATGCCGAAGCTGATTTAGTTGCTTATGCTTTAAATGTGGCTGAAGATATAGATGCGAATCAAGAGCCATCTAATTATTCTGAGGCGGTTAGCTATGAAGACTCAGAAAAGTGGATGTTTGCTATGCAAGAAGAGATGGAATCACTCCACAAAAATAGAACATGGGACCTTGTGAAACTTCCTAAAGGTAAAAAAGTTGTTCGTTGTAAATGGGTGTTTAAAAAGAAAGAAGGGACTCCAGGAGTTGAAGAACCCAGATATAAAGCAAGGCTTGTTGCAAAGGGTTATAGTCAAATTCCAGAAGTGGACTTCACAGATGTGTTCTCTCCAATTGTTAAGCATAGTTCGATTCGAGCTTTGCTTGGTATTGTGGCCATGCATGATTTGGAGCTTGAGCAGTTAGATGTAAAAACTGCATTTCTGCATGGAGAACTTGAGGAGGATATTTACATGCAACAACCAGAGGGTTTTATAGTATCAGAAAAAGAGGACTATGTTTGCTTGCTGAGAAAGTCTATTTACGGTTTGAAACAGTCACTAAGACAGTGGTACAAGAGGTTTGATTCCTTTATGACTTCTCATGATTTCAAAAGAAGTAGTTTAGACAGTTGTGTTTACTTTAAGAAAAACAGTGATGGTTCTTTTGTGTATCTACTTCTTTATGTTGATGACATGTTGATAGCAGCAAAAGATAAAGGAGAGATAAGAAAGGTCAAAGCCCAACTAAGTAAAGAATTTGAGATGAAAGATTTAGGACCAGCAAAGAAGATACTTGGTATGGAGATTCTCAGAGATAGAAAAGCAAGTAAATTGTACCTAAGTCAGAAGGGGTACATTGAGAAAGTTCTTTGTAGGTTCAATATGCAGAGTGCTAAGCCTGTTAGTACTCCTTTAGCAGCCCATTTCAGACTTTCATCGGCTTTGTCTCCACAATCAGATGATGAGATTGAGTACATGTCATATGTTCCATACTCTAGTGCAGTGGGATCTCTCATGTATGCTATGGTTTGCTCACATCCAGATTTATCATATGCAGTCAGTGCAGTTAGCAGATACATGGCAAATCCCGGTAAAGAACATTGGAAAGCAGTTTAGTGGATTTTAAGATACTTACGAGGCACTACTGATGTTTGCTTACAGTTTGGAAGAACTAAAGATGGAGTCATAGGGTATGTTGATGCTGATTTTGCTGGAGACCTTGATAGAAGAAGATCTCTTACAGGTTACGTCTTTACAATCGGAGGTTGTGCAATTAGTTGGAAAGCCATTTTGCAAACTACGATCGCTTTGTCTACCAAGAAGTGAGTACATGGCGATTCATGAGAGGCTTGTAAAGAAGCTATTTGGTTGAAGGGACTATTTAGTGAACTCAATGAAGACCTTTAAATTAGTACAGTATTTTGTGACAGTCAGAGTGCCATCTTCCTTACAAAAGATCAAATGTTTCATGAGAGAACAAAACATATTGATGTTCGGTATCATTTTGTTCGTGATATTATTGCTCGTGGTGATATTGTTGTGAACAAAATTAGTACTCATGAAAATCCTGCAGATATGATGACTAAGTCACTTCCTATAACCAAGTTTGAGCATTGCTTAGACTTGGTTGGTGTTCATTGTTAAAGTTAAACCCTTAAGGGGTTTTATGGAAGAGGTGGAGAACTTGTTCGCGATGAAGAACTTGTTCATTGAGAATTTGTGTCAAGGTGGAGATTGTTAGAATTAAGTGACCCGAATTCTTATTTAAGTAAAATACGATGGAAAATAAAATAAAAGTAAAATCCATATAGAACTAGACTTATTTTATTTTATTTTAGAATAAGATTTTTTAAACCTTATTAAACTCCATCTATTTTATATTTATTAGGATAAGGTGTTTCAATCCTACTAGAATATGGCTTTACAAGCCTATAAATAGACATAGTCTATTCCTCTTGTATTGATTAAAAAAATTTCGACATAGTGAATTTTCTTCTCCTCTGCCCGTGGTTTTTTTCCCGAAAGGGTTTCCACGTAAAATTTGTGTATTCTTTATTTTATTTTATTTTATTTTATTTTATTTTCACAATTTAGTATTAATATGTAAAACATATGAGATTCATATAGATTACTATGCTAATGCCGCATATATGAAATTATTGATATATTATATTTTATATTGTTTCTTGTGAATGGCATGGCTATATATGCATATGATATGAAATGTTCAAATTTAAGAGTTGTATTAGTTTATGAAATAAATTTTTATTAACTTTTGAGACATATTTATCTGAATATATAGATATTTATATTTAATTGTTCGGAATCGTGTTTTATTCTATAATGCCTTGTGACCCTATTCCAGCGACGGATACGGGTTAGGGGTGTTACAATTTTGCAAGCTAATTAATCAGCCAAGTAAGCTAATTGGGTCAACATGTGGGACGGTTTTGGGCTACCCAGTACTCAGCCGGTTCGATTTTATTCGGTTTAGCTCAACTGGGCCACTTTTCATAATTATTTAATAATAATTTATTTAACCCAAACTAAATTGGATATAAATTAAAATTAATTATATTATGAATTAATACACATAATTTGGATTGTCTTAGGCTGAAAAATTAATTCTCCTTGATGCTTCAAAATTGTTTCTCGGTTTTGTGCTTCTAATAGTGTTTGCTGAGTCGTTTTTCGCCCTTTGTGCAAATCTGTCAAAAATAATCAAAATTTATTATAAACTTAATTAAAATTCATTATGTTAATAATTTAAGTCCAAATAATTATTTTATAATAATTATATATTTTTCGAGAATAATTTTATCGAAACTGCATGAATTTGAGTTAAAATAGGCATAAAAAAGTGTGTATATTTTCGTGTTTCAAGCGGGTTTTCACCGTCTTGGTGGACAATGCGAGAGTTACTGAGGATGTTAAGCGCATTAAGTGCAAAAATAGGGAGCGTGAGAGGGGTAAAAATAAGAGGGATTCGGAGCCCTCTAGTTCTACTCAGAGGCCTAAAAAATGAGTCAGATTTGATAGGCCCCTAAGGATTGAGGTTCCAGTTGCTCCTACCGCGGCTCAACCGTGTAAGGATTGTGGTAGATGCCATTTGGGCAAAAGTTGAAGGAGGTTAGGAGCATGTCTGCGATATAGGTCGATGAAGCATCGCATCAGGATTGTCCACAACATTTTGATCAGATGCAAGCTCTAGCTCCGGGATATATCCAGCCTCAACGAACAGTTCAGCAGCCACCTAGAGGCCGTGATCCGGCCAAGAGTGGTAATAATATGGGTAGAGGTCAGAGAGCACCGGACAGAGGAAAGATTACATGAAAAATTAATTATGAACAATATAAATTAAGACGAAAATATAATATATTACAAATATTAATATCATTATAAATGTTAATAATTTTTATGCTAATTTTAATTTTATGAATAAATATTAAAATCTACTATTAGATTGCGTTGGCTAAATAAGAGGAGAAATACATTATTCCGAAAAAATATAAAAACAAATGTGGTAACTTTAATAATATTTAAATTGAATTGCAAACAAAATAATAAAACACCCTTTTTAAAAAGAAAGAAAGTTAGAAATTCATAGGGATTGAATTATTAATTTATAAAGTAATTTTTCTATTATTAAGAAATGCAAGACCAAATGGACTTGTAAGGCAAATTTGTGGAACACCTTTTAAAAACACTTAGAAATGCAAAGGGGTTTATGATGAAAATATACCATTTGTTTTTAATTTAAGTATCGAACCTTTTTCTAGTTTATTTTATGAAATTCTAAAAAAACACACACACACATTAAAATATAAAATATGATTAATTGTAAGATAAATTAATTAAAATAGTTGATAACATTAATAAATAGAAAATATTATCTAATACAACAAATATAACATCTAAATATTTTTACATAGCTTAGTGTTTCCAAAAATGCTTGCTTAAACTGATAAAAATGAAAAATGGTTGTAATTTTTTATTATATAAACTAATAATGAATTAGAACAATTTTTTTAAAAATATTAATTAAATTTGAAAATAAAAACAAAACTACTTGTTTTTGTGTGACGTCCGAAAAATTCAAGTAATTAATTTGTCAGATTTAGTCAATAACTAAATATCTATTTTAGTGGTTAAAGGACTTGAATAGAAGGGTGAGGTCATGGGCTTGACACTTTGCATGACCTTGTGGGCTTATTTATTTTGTTTCTTGTGTGGGTGGTTTAGTTAGTAGAAGTGGGGTCAATTTGGGATTCTGATTTGTGGGAGTTGGTTAAAAGTGTGATGTTATTCTGATTTTATTTCTTAATGGTCTCCTAAAATCCCTCATTCTTATTTCAATTTGTTTTTCATTTTTTTTTTTGTTTCTTTCTCTCTTACTGACGTTATTGTCGACTTCTTCTCTCCAATTTTCTTTTGTGATTTTGATTTTGGGATTTTACCTAGTGCCAAGCCAAGGCTGCTCATAATCTTCGCTCTTTGATTTTTGTTATGTTATTTCCCTCTTGGGTGGTCTCATAGTGTAGGTAAGATTTAAGTTCTATTCTTGGATTTATATTTTGGGATGTTCTTTTGATGGTTGTTATGAAGGGAGTTGTATGGAAATTTGATTTTTATGTATGTTTTGCTTGGGAGGGGATCGAGTGACAGTGGGTTCTCCGACGAGTTGAATTCGTTCAATTTGTTGTTTCGGCAGGAGGTGAGCAATTTGTTGTTGTTGGGGTTCGATCGTTTTGGTTGTGATATTGTTCGTTGTAGAATTTGTTAAAATTACTGTTTAGATTGGGAAATCTCTATTGTTGATTCGTATTTTTTGTTAATTTAGGTACTAGAATATACATGTTTGAGCGTGCATCAGAGTTTTGATCATGTGTGTAACTAGAAAGTCGAAAATCAGCGAATGGCGAAAGTTGAAAAATAACACTATCGACGCCATACGACCGTGTGTCAGGCCGTGTGCAGCACATGGCCGTATGACGGGCTTTATGTTGGACCGTGAGTGACACACGGTCTGGGCCATTCGGGCCGTGTGGATCACACAGGTGTATGGGTCATACAAGTGTGTGTGAGGTCATGTGGGCCACATGGGTGTGTGGGCCCAAAATTTCAAAATTTTCCCTATGGCCATACACATCGTTCTGATCGATCGTGGGCCTTCCGTAGGGTCGGTATATGTATTTGAGATAACATATGATACGTTAACCTTGTAACAGGCTATCTGTTATGACATGCATGTATAACTATAGCATGTATAATTTTCTGTTCTAATTATATCGCCATCGAGGACGGGTTATATTATATGGAAGAAGTGTTTCTATGAGAGGCGAAACCTTGCCTATTATACTGGCAGTAGAGTTGCAAAGATTCTGAAAAGTGTCTTAAAGTCACTAAATGGTGTGTAGGGTTGGATAGGTGTTTTATACCTCATATGGTGTGTTAGGATGGTTGGAGATGGTATGTAGCAGATGGGGGTAGGAAAGCATTTCTGCTCTGTTATGATTCTGTTTCTGTAAAATTTGTCTTGTATAAATTTATGGTTAAGTTATTTGTTACACACTGAGTTTCGAAAACTCACTTTCCATATATTTGATATGTTTAGGTAATTCTCAAACTTAGGCGGTTCCGTGTGACAGCGATCGATTATAAAAAAAATTTTTGTTCAACTTGATTATTATAATTAATTTAATTTGGGTTAAAGTGTTTTTGTAAATTTTGGACTGATTGGACTTTTTGGACTATTTTGGATTTTGAATGTTATTTTTTGTTTTTCGTATTAAACTATTTAAAGATTTATCTACAACAATTATTTTCTGCAAAAACAAAAGGTTTCAAATAACAAATTGTTTTTTTTTTTAAATACAACTTTTAAAGAGTTCAGCTGCAAAATTAGAAGTTTTTAGGAAATATAAACAAACAACATTTTCAATAAAATGGTTATGAAAGATATGTTTTCGAATGATCTAAGATTTTAAGAGTTCATGTCGATTTTCAAAATATACGAAAGTTAAATTATCAACCGTTCTATGTAACAACTTCAGATTTGGCCATAACGTCTAGGCCGAGTTTGGGGTGTTACATTTAATGATATTAGAGGCAAGTTACAAAACTCGAGCTTAGAGTTTTTTCGGTTCCAATTTAGTTTTGTGAAAACTATTTGTTCGCGTATAGTTTATTTCTGCATGAATCTGAAAAATAATTTTATGAAATATGTAGTTTCTAGCGCCGATCCTATATGTACTTCTGACTTAAAAAGTTTAGAAAACTCTGAAATGATTAAAAACTGTACTAAGATAGTTAAAGACTGAAACATTTCTGAAATTTATGAAATTTCTTCTAATAACTATTTTGAAGCAAAAAATATCTGTTAATAAATACTAGAACTGATACATAAAACTTCATAATGTATATAATTTATAAATATGATACGCATTTGTGGCTTACGTGGGCGCAGTACCTATATGAGCGGCAGGCGTCGTAGAGGGGCTCGAGTTAAGTCATCCTCGATAGGTAGTATATCCAATTTGGATGCGAGTGAGATACCGATTATACCTACTGCTAAGAACGGGTCTCGAAGTCGCTCAACTAAGGACGACGCATTGTCTCAAACCATGCTGAGAGTTTTGGAAATGGTCGTTTGGCCCTATTCTGGTTCTAGGATCATGGTCGGTAACTGAACGACTCTAATCTAACAGTGCTGAATTGTTTAGAGGCATTACGAGAGCCACTTAGTTGGAGGGCAAAAAGAGGATTATGAATGACACCGACTGCACCTCTGAGCAGAAATTGAAGGATGTAGTATCTCTGCTTCGCGATGAGACATATCAATGGTGGTTAACGATTGAGGAGGGTACTTAGTTGGATTAGATTACTTGAGATCAATTTAAGAGCGTTTTCTAGAGTAAATATGTGAGGGTGAGTTATGTGGATGCTCGTAGACTTGAGTTTATGAGCTTTACTCAAGAAGATAGGACTGTAGCCAAATATGAAACTAAATTTCTGAGATTGAGTCGATATGCTCATAGGTTGGTATCAATCAATTATGATAAGTGTATTTGCTTCGATGAAGGATTAAGGGATAATATGAGAGTTCTGATAGCTCTACAGAGGAAGCAAATTTTCACCGTCTTTGTGGACAATGCGAGAATTACTTAGGATGTTAAGCGAATTGAGTGCGAAAATAGGGAGTGTGAGGGGTAAAAATAAGAGTGATTCGGAGCCCTCTAGTTCTGCTCAGAGGCCTACAAAAGGGGTCAGATCTGATGGGCCTCCAACGATTGAGGTTCCAGTTCTCCTACAATGGCTCAACCATGTAAGGATTGTGGTAGACGTCATCCAGGCGAAGTTTGGAGGAGGTTATGAGTATGTCTGCAATGTGGGTTGATGGAACTTTGTATCATGGATTGTCTACAACATTCTAATAAGATAAAAGCTCTAGCTATGAGATATGTTCAGCCTTAGCAGGCAATTCAGCAGCCACCTAGAGGTCGTGGTCCGACTAAGAGTGGTAATAGTATGGGTAGAGGTCAGAGCGCATCAGACAGAGGTGCTAACCAGATTGAGGTGAGGTAGTTTATGTTAGTTTATGCTGCTAGACATCATGAGGCAACAATTGAGTTTTGAAAAGCTCAAATTCATTTTGACTTAGGCACCTATTTTGATACAGCTTGAATCTGGTAAGGAATTCGTGGTATACAGTGACGTATCTCACGTCAGTTTGGGTTGTGTTCTAATGCAAGATGATAAGGTAGTGGCTTATGCTTCTCGGCAACTAAAGTCTCATGAAAGAAATTACCCTACGCACGATCTTGAGTTGGCCATGGTTGTTTTCGTTTTAAAAATCTGGAGACATTATTTATTTGGTGAAAGGTGTATCATTTACACCGATCACAAGAGCCTCAAGTATTTTCTTACCCAGAAGGAGTTAAACCTTAGGCAACATAGATGGATTGAGTTACTTAAGGACTACGACTATACTATTTAGTATCATCCTAGTAAATCCAATATGGTGGCCGATGCTCTTAGTCGTAAAGTAATATCTGATTTGAAGGCGATGTTTGCTTGCCTAAGTCTATTTGATGATGGGAGTTTGTTAGCTAAGTTACAAGTAAAGTCGCTTGGATTGAGCAGATTTGGGTTAAGCAGTTGGTGGATGGTGGATGATTCTTTGGTTCTGCGATTCCGTCAGGTGGAGGATGGTAGTACGTTTGGTTTTGGGCTGAACAGTGACGAGGTTCTATGTTTCCAAGGATGAGTTTGTATGCCTAATGATCCGATTTGAGGTAGCCCATTTTATGGGAAGCTCATAGTTGTCCTTATGATATACATCCCTGCAAAAACAAGATTATCGTGAATTGCGTGAGTTATATTGGTGGTCGGGGTTGAAACATGAGGTGACATATTTTGTTTCTCGTTGTCTAACGTGCCAACAAATTAAGGCTGAGCATCAATTTCCCTCGAGTTTGCTTCATCCTATTAAGATTCTTCTATGGAAATGGGAACAAGTGGCTTGGATTTCGTTAGTGGGTTGCCTTTAACACCCACTAAGAAGGGTTCAATGTGTGTCATCGTGGATTGGTTGACCAAGTCTGCCCATTTCATTCATGTTAGGACAAATTACCCCCTTAAGAAGTTGGCCAATTTATATGTTTCTCAGATCGTGAGACTTCATGGGGTTCCGGTCTCAATTATTTCTAATAGAGATCCTCGCTTCTCTTCTCAAATTTAGAGAAAGCTTCACGAGGTTTTAGGTTCAAGATTAGACTTCAGTACTGTGTTTTATCCTCATATCGATGGTCAATCTAAGAGGGTGATTTAGATACTGGAGGATATGCTTTGAAGTTGTGTGATCAATTTTCAAGGTAGTTAGAAAGAGTTTCTGTCGTTAGTTGAGTTCGCCTACAATAATAGTTTCCAATCCGGTATTCTGATGGCACCTTACGAAGCTTTGTATGGTCGTAAGTGTCATACTCTGTTGTGTTGGACTGAGTTAGGTAGGTGATGGGTTTTGGGTCCTGAATTGGTTTCTGAGACTGAGGATAAAGTTATTCTAATTCGGGATCGTCTTAAGGCGGTTTCTGATAGACAAAATTCTTATGTGAATCTAAAAAGAAGGGACATCGAGTATTTTGTGGGTGATTATGTTTTCCTTAAGGTAACCCCATGGAAGAAGGTTCTACATATTGGACATAAAGGCAAGTTGAGCCCTTGGTTCATTGGGTCGTATCAGATTCTGAAACATGTGGCTCCGATCGTCTATCAGTTAGAGCTACCTCTAGAGTTAAACCGTATTCATGATGTGCTCCATGTTTTTATGTTAAGATGGTATCGGTTTGACCCATCTCATATTGTTTCTGTTAAAAAGATTGAGGTTAGACCAGATTTGACGTTTGAGGAAGAGCCTGTTCAGATTCTGGATCGAGATGTTAAGGTCTTAAAGAGAAAATCTAATCTATTAGTTAAGGTTTTATGGCGAAATCATGGCATAGAGAAAGCCACTTGGTAATCTGATGAATCATTTCATCGGTAATATTTACATTTGTTTAAGTCAGGTAAATTTCAAGGTCAAAATTTCTTTTAGGGGTAGAGTTGTGACGTCCCAAAAATTCAAGTATTTGATTTTTTAGATTAGTCAATAACTAAATATTTGTTTTAGTGGTTAAAGGCCTTGAATAAGAGGGTGAGGTTATGGGTTTGAAACTTTGCACGAGTTTATGGGTTTATTTATTTTGCTTCTTGCACAGGTGGTTTAGTTAGTGGAAGTGGAGTCAATTTGGGATTCTAATTTGTAGGAGGTGGTTAAAAGTGAGATGTTATTATGATTTTATGCCTTAGTGGTCTCCTAAAATCCCTCATTCTTATTTCAATTTATTTTTCACATTTTTTTCTTTCTCTCTTATTCTCGTTCTTGTTGACTTCTTTTCTTCAATTTTCTTTTACGATTTTGATTTTGATATTTTACCTAGTGCCAAGCCAAGGCTTTTCATAATCTTCGTTCTTTGATTTTTGTTCTATCATTTCCCTCTTGGGTGGTCCCATGGTGTAGGTATGATTTAAGTTCTGTTCTTGGATTTATATTTTGGGGGTGTTCTTTTGATGGTTGTTACGAAGGGAGTTGTATGGAAATTTTATTTTTATGTATGTTTTGTTTAGGAGGGGATCGAGTGACAGTGGGTTATCTGACGAGTCGAATTTGTTCAAGTTGCTGTTTCGACAGGAGGTAAGTGATTTGCTAGTGTTGGGGTTCGATCATTTTGGTTGTGATATTGTTCGTTGTAGGATTTGTTAGAATTAGTTGTTTAGATTGGGAAATCTCTATTGTTGTTTTGTGTTTTTTTGTTAATTTAGGTACTAGAATATACGTGTTTGAGCTTGCATCAGAGTTTCGATTGGTGTGTAACAAGAAATCCGAAAATTAGAGAATGGCGAAAGCCAAAAAATAACACTGTTGATGCCACACGACCATGTGTCAGGCCGTATGGTCGCACACGGCCGTGTGATAGGACATATGCTAGATCGTAATTGACACACGATTTGAGTCATTTTGGCCATGTGGATCACATGGGCATGTGGGCTACACAGGCATGTGTAAGGCCGTGTGGGCCACACGAGCATGCGGGCCCTATATTCAAAAAATTTCCCCAAGGCCATACACATCATTTTGATTGATCGTGGCCCTTCCGCGGGGTCAGTATGTGATCAAATAATCTATAAAACATGGAATTTGGTCATTTATTAGTGTACTTCTTTTATATGTATGTGTATTTGAGATAACATATGATACGTTAACCTTGTAATAGGTTATCTGTCATAACTTGCATGTATAATTGTAGCATGTATAATTTTCTGTTCTGATTATATTTGCATTGGGACATGTTATATTATGTGGAGGAAGTGTTTCTATAAGAAGCGAAATACTGCCCATTATACTGGCAGCACAATTTCAAAGATTCTGAAAGGTGTCTTAATGTCACTAAGTGTTGTGTAGGGTTAGATGAGTGTTTCATACCCCATATGGTGTGTTGGGATGGTCAGAGATGGTGTGTAGCGGATGGGGGTAGGAAAGCAAGTCTACTCTGATATGATTCTGTTTCTGTAAAATCTGTCTTGTATAAATTTATGGTTAAGTTATTTGTTACACACTGAATTTTGAAAATTCACTTTCTATTTGTCTAATATTTTCAGTTAATCCTCAAACTTAGGCGAGTCAGTGCAACGGAGATCGGTTATAAAAAGTTTTTTCGTTCAGGTTGATTACTATAATTAATTTAATTTGGGTTAAAGTGTTTTTGTAAATTTTGGACTGACTGGACTTTTTGGACTGTTTTGAGTTTTGAACGTTATTTTCCATTTTCCGTATTAAATTATTTAAACAATTTATCTACAACGATTGTTTTTTGCAAAAATAAGAGATTTCAAATAACAAATTGTGTTTTAAAAAATATTACTTTTAAAGAGTTCCGCTACAAAATTATGGCAAAAATTAGTCTCTCTTGGAAGTCATCCCTTCAGCTTCTTGAAGCTCCACCTGATTTAGTGGTTTCGGCTATTGAGCAAGACCAAGCTTTTAGGATTTTTTTAGGAGGTTTTATTTTGTTTTTTGAGTTATTCTCACAAAAAAAAAGAAGAAGATACTTTATTATGATAAACTAAAATTATTAATTAATTTATTTAGATCCTAAAATTATTGGTTTAGAAATTTTTTAAAATTTTAACCTTTTTTATATATTCTTTAGAATTTTTTAGAAAAATATATATATTTAAAAAAGATAAATTTTGAAATTTTTATAAATATTTTTAATTTTAAAAATTATTTTAATTTTTTTATTGAGAGAGATTAATTTGTTCATTTTCAAAATTGATTGAAACCGAATGAATATTTACATCAATCTATTATTCGAGTTATTTAAATTATAAAATTTAACTCAATTTAAACTCGAAACTCAAATTACTTATTAAAACTAATTTATAAAAATTAAATAACTCAATTTAATTAACTTAAAATTTTAATATTCAATTATTATTATTGAATTGTTTAGTATTTAATTCAATGAAGGTGAATGTGACACAATAACTTCGGCTTTGTCTTATTATAATTTAATAATCGTTACAGAAGGGCAATACTGGTGGCGTGAAAAGCCGTGCACCCCATCTACCTCATGGAAATGCATTTTTTTGTACTTTTGGACTTTTCCTAAAGCCTCCAACCTCTCTTATTTTTATATCTATTTATTAACATTATTGAATTCTGGAGTATCCACCTCAATCTACTTGAATGTGACAAGTTCACTTTTGGTTTCAGTATGATATAATACTATTAAAACCGACAATAATTTAACTTTCCCTTATTACATTTAAAAATATAATTATAAAGTCGGTTAACTTTTAATTTAATTGATATTAAAATTATTATTAGTATAAAAAAATATGAGTATAAGTGTACTGAAACATATTATTTTTTTATTTAATAGTTAAAAAAAAATTATAAATAATTTTAAATATTATATATAAAACTACAAATATAATCAAAATTTATAATAAATTTTATACTCCATTTTCCTGTAGAAATGCATTATTTACTTTTGGACTTTTCCTAAAGCATCCAACCTCTCTTATTTTTATATCTATTTATTGACATTATTAAATTCTAAAATATCCAATTCAATCAAGTTGAATGTGACTCGGTAACTTTTGATTTAAGTATGATATAATATTATTAAAACCAACAATAATTTAACTTTCTCTTATTACATTTAAAAATATAATTATAAAGTCGGTTAACTTTTAATTTAATTGATATCAAAATTATTGTTAGTATAAGAGAATGTGAGTATAAGTGTACTGAAACATATTATTTTTCTATTTAATGGTTGGGAAAAATTATGAATAATTCTAAATATTATATATAAAACTACAAATATAATCAGAACTTATAATAAATTCTATACTCTATTTTTCTCGTAGAAATGCATTATTTACTTCTGGACTTTTCCTAAAGCCTCCGACCTCTCTTAATTTTATATCTATTCATTAACATTATTGAATTCTAGAGTATCCAATTCAACCAAGCTGAATGTGACGCGGTAACTTTTGATTTCAGTATGATATAATACTATTAAAACCAATAATATTTTAATTTTGTCTTATTTAATTTAAAAATATAATTATAAAGTGAATTGAATCTTAATTTAATTAGTATCAATATTATTATCAATATAAAAAAATATAGATTTGAATACATTAAAATATATTATCTTTTTATTTAAAAATTAAAAAAATATATATAAATAATTTCAAACATTATATTTAGAAAAAAATATAACCAGATTTTATAATAACTCTTACAGCCCATCAATCTCATGAAAATGCATTTAGCTAAACCTTCCAACAACTCTTATTATTAATTATATCTAGAGTATCCAATTCAATCAAGCTGGACGTGACACAACAAACTAACTTTCCAACCACTCATGAAAATGCATGTACCTAAATCTTCCAAAAATGAAAGAGATGCCCTCCCATCAAAATAAAAGGCTTCTTCATCCAACAACTAAATAATTTTTGGGCTCATCATAATTTTATTGTTCAATTCGTTTCAGTTCACTCATTGAGCAAATACTTTCATTTCGTCCTTCCTTCAATTTGGTTCACATATTTTATCATTTTTTCTGTTCAATGGGTGTTAATTGTTCTCCTGTGTTTAAATAATTTTTAAATTTTACATATATATTGGTGATTATGAGCTAAAAATATTAAGGTGTTGTTTATTAACTTACGGTAAAAAAAAAATCTAAGTTATAGATTCTCTTGTCTTTGTCAATTGGTTGGTATTATTATGATTGAGGGAATCATTTATAAAAAACTTATTCATTTAATAATATTATAAATGATAATGCTAAAAAAATAATGACAACAAAATAAATATTATAAAATTTAAAAAAACTATAAACATAATTTTGAAGGAGAAATTAGCAAAAAAATGCCATTTTTAAAACTTAATTGGGGATTTAGGTCATTTTTCTCAATTTTAAGGGAATAAGTCAATTTTGGAGAGAGAAACAGAAAACGCTTTTAGCTGGTCGCGTTTTCTTCCTTCCATTTTTTTTTTGTGTTGAGTGTTGGTGTTAGAGATTAACCCGATTAAGCAATGAACAAATAAAAATAGTTAAACAAATTAAGAAATTAAACACACAAATTTAACGTGAAAAAACCCCTCCAAAGAGGATAAAAAATCATGGGTAAAGATAATTTTACTATAATGGCAAAAGAACGAATAGTACAAAATATGGAGGCGAAAACTAAACCCCGAAATTCGAAAACAAAGAACCCTCAAAACATAAACACAAAATTCTCCAAAAGTGTTGTGAGTTTTAATATTTAATGGGTGTGTTTTCTAAGGTTGTAAAAGAGTGTATTTATAGGCAAAATTTGTAGGTCAAATAATAATAAAATAATTTAAACTGATCAAAGTCCAACTGAAACAAATAAATAGAGTTTAACTGGGACATTATCTCTCAAATTTGACAGAAATATGAGACATACTCAACAAGTCTCCAGCTTGACTCATATTTTCACATCGCCATCTTTGCCAAAGCACGCCACGGGCCTATCTTGAACTATGCAAAGAATTAATTGAGTTGAATCTGTGCTTGGAAGCTAGAAAACTTCTAGCCTTTGACTTGTGCACTACCAAATCAAAACTAACCCGGGTTTGATTTTCACGAACACAGTGCCCTAACTTTTCAAAACCTGCATCCAAAAGAGAATCTCTCTTTAACGAAACAGTCAAACCTTTTTCCCTTCTATGACCAAATTGTCTCCACTCCAAACGAGTTGACTTAGACTCCAAAATATAAAGGCTGTAGGTCCTTTTACCTTTTAACAAAACGAGAGCCCCACGAGACATCTTAATACCGCTCTACTTAATATTGATTCTGCAACCTTTCGAGTAAAAAATACTTAATAAGATGATATTCTTTTGTAAATTAGGTATATACATGACATCTGAGAGTGTTCTAATTATCCCATCGTGCATCTTAATTTTAAAAGTACCAATACCGATTACCTTACTGGATAAATTGTTTCCCATGCGCACAAGTCCACCTTCAATTGAACTGTATGTGGAAAACCATTCTATGTTAGGACACATGCAGAAAGAATATCCCAAATCTAGGATCCACTCGAATGTAAGTTCAGAGCTATCACTCGTTGACACTAACAAGAAATCATCACCGTTTTCATCGACCAAACTAGCACCAACTGCATATTCCTCGTTACTCTCAACAGCCCTTTTTATTTAACAGTTTATAACAATCTGCTTTGAAATAACCTAACTTCTCACAATAGCGACACATTTTGTCTCACTTCTTTGATGCTATCAAAATAGAATATTGTCTATCTACCTTACTATTCAAACTAAACTCATTGTTGAGCTTGTCTTTACTCAATAAATGACCCTTCACATCCTCGAATGAGAGTTTATCTCTACCATAAATTAGGGTCCCCCTAAAAAATTTGTATGAAGAGGGTAAAGAGCACAATAATAGTATAGCCTAATCTTTATCGTCAATCTTAACCTCAACATTCTTTAAATTATTCAAAAGAGAAATAAATTGACTAATGTGATCTCTAAGAAGCTCACCTTCATTCATGCAAAACGTAAATAGACATTGTTTCAACACTAAACAGTTAGCCAGAAACTTAGTCACATAAAGAGTTTCTAACCTTTTCCATAAGGCGGATGAGATTTTATCCATCAATACCTCCTGCAACACCCTATTTACGAGATACAATTGGATTGCAGATAGGGTTTTTTCATCAAGCTCTTCCTATTCTATCTGATTTAAATTCTCAAGCTTTTTTCCGATAACGACCTTTTTAAGGCCGGTCTGAAATAGAATTGCCATCAACTTGCCACAAATTTTAATTTGTGACACCATCGAACTTCTTAATATCAAACCTTGTTGCTGTTATATTTGAACATGCTGATCTACGAAAATTAAACTAGCTCTGATACCACTTGTTGGGGATCAACCCTATTAAGCAACAAACAAATAAAAATAGCGGAAGAAATTGAGAAATTGAACACATAAATTTAATGTTGAAAAATCCCTCCAAAAAGGATAAAAAATGGCGGGCAAAGATAATCTTACTATAATGGACAAAAAGAATGAAGAGTACAAAAGATGGAGATAAAAACTAAACCCCGAAACCCGAAAACAAAGAACCCTTAAAACATAAAAACAAAATTCTCTAAAAGTGTTGTGAGTTCTAATATTTAATGGGTGTGTTTTCTAAGGTTGTAAAAGAGCCTATTTATAGGCTAAATTCATAGGTCAAATAAAAATAAAATAATCTAGACTAATCAGAGTTTGACTCAAACAAATAAGCAGAGTTTAATTGAGAGATTATTTCTCAAATTTGACTGAAATATGAGGCATACTGAACATTTGAAAATTTGGGGAAAAAGATTTATTTGTGTTTGTGTTTTAGGGAGAAACTGTGATAGTTTTAAGGTATGTTTGAGTTCATAGTTGTAATGATCCAAAGTTTACGAGTATCGAAAAATTAAATTTTTAGGCCATTATTTCCGCAAAATGAATTCGTAAATATTTATTAAAAATATTTATGAAGCTAATAGTGTAGTTAATTAGACTTTGGTTAAGTAAATTTAGCTTAATTAAGGTTAATTAGGTATAAGGATTACATTGAATAAAGTGTGAAAGTTTAATTATAAATTATAGAAAATTCAAGGGACTAAATTAGCAAATAAGCCTTATGTGACAAGTGTGTGGTAAGTATAAATACATGTGTATTATTTTAATTGATACAAATGTATGTATATATGTATTTGCTTATTATTTAAGATATAATAATTAAAAATATAATATAATAATATAAAGTAAAATAAATAAAAGAAATAATAAAAAGAATAAAGAAACAAAAGTAAGAAACATAACAGAGAATGAAAACGAAATAGAAAGGAAAGAAAAAGGGAAAGAAAAAGAAAGGAAAAATAGAGTTTTGAGGTTTGAAGCTTAAGTGGTAAGTCAATTTAATCCATTTTCTTGTATTTTTGGTGTCTATGGAATCCTAGGAAAAAATACTATTTGGGTTATGTTGAAATTTAAGAAGTTATTGAATTTTTAGATGTTGATTAAGTTGAATAAATGGAAGAATTAAGTGTTAATTTGATGGAAATTCAAGTTAGAAGTGGAAAAATGATTAAATTGTAAAAGAAAATATAAGTTTTGTAATAATAGGGATTGAATTGAGAGGATTCTATAACTAATGTTTTATGCTGTAAAATTTAAGAGTTGGAATGGTTTAAAGTGATAATTGAATGAAAATATAGGATTTATTTTGAAGAGAAAGAATGGTTATGGGATAGGACTATATTGAAATTTAAACAAAAGTTGTGTAGAAATTGAAATGTGTAATGTGATATAGTATATTGATAATTTTTAAATTGTTTAATTTCTCATAGCTAACGTAGTGCCAGAAACATTGTCAAAGAATGGGAAAGAGAAAGTGAACGAGGAATAAGTCAAAGAATTATTGGTTTGTATTTCTATAAACCATGCTTAATAATTTAGTAAATGTAATTACTATTTTTAATTAGTTAATATGTATGAGGAATGATGTGATGGAAACTGTTACTGTTTCTATATTAAAATGAAATAATTTGAAGACCTTGTTAACAGTGTCGGGCCAGATGGATATAGTTGGCATGCTATAGGATTGAAAGTGTTTAGGGATATACCGACCATTAGTCGATGAGACACTTGTGTGTCGTTTACTGTTACTGTTTTGGATTTATTCTGATGGGTACTCTATACCATACTGTTACTGTCGAAACCTTTTTTTTTTAAGGGTGAAGGGTATTTTGAGAACGGGAGTCGCCACCAACCTTTTTAGGTGTTATTGGATCACCTTATAAAATATTTTGGTCTACGAAATTATGAGAAAATAGGTTCGGGAGTCGGTTACGTACGAGGAAGGATTGGCACCCTCGCAATGCCCAAAATTGGTACCAAATTGAAAAATTTTGCCTTAATGTCAAAAGTTTGAAGGAATTTAGAAATAAGATTTCTTTTAAAACCGTAATAATTTGAATTAAAAAGAATCAAGATTTCTTCGCTTCAAAAGAATATAAATATCATATCCAGCATGATTGGACATGATATTCTTTAAACTTTCGTAACTAAAATCATCTTGTGATTTTCAAAACTTATTTAGAAGGATATTTTAGGCATTTAGACAAACGGGAATCGCAACCCAGCATATTAGGGCACTACTTCCCGAATTCCTAACTACCAAAAAACATTGCCTTATTTTTTAAATTCTTTTTTGGATTGAATGAAACATAAAGTTTTTAAAGTGATGATGCATTCAACATATTACAATGGATCAATATTAAATAAATTATCCTACATGATACCTACTTTAACATTCCATGCAAATATAATATAAAAAATGATGAATAATGGCATAATTTACACAATATACGTTATCATTTTATGCATATATGATCATAGATAACATAAATATACATGCATTATCGTTACATGCAAAATACAACGTAGAGCATAATGAATACAACAATATAAGTTGCATAATATATATATAATAATATTTCATGCAAATGTAACCTAAATCAACATAATTAATTTTCATGCGAATATGTAAAAACAATAACATAAAAGAACATATAATTTATAAAAATTTAACCTACTAAAATAATACTAAGAATAAAAAATAAAAATAAATAAGCAAATTATAAACATATAAAATATAAATAAAATAAAATAAAAATAAAGATATTTAAAAATATTTAAAATAATATAAGAATGATAAAGGAGAACCTTTTTTTTTAAAAAAAATGATTAATATATATAAATCATATTATAGGATATAATAACTTAATATATTAAAAATAATATGCTAAATATTGATATTACACATATTTATTTAATAATAAAAATTTAAAAAAACATATGTAATTAATGAGTAATAAAATAATGTATATTTTATAATAAAATAAAAAGTAATGTGAGGAATAATATATGGTAAAATATGTAACATATAATAAAATTTATAAACAAAATATATAATGATATAAACAATATGATAGAAAATATAAAAAATAATATATATAGTAAAATGTATGTAATATAATATATGATAATGTATAATAATAAAATAAATAATATACAAAGATAAATACTATATATACTTTTTATATATAAGTAATGTTTATAAAATATATATAGTATTAAAAAATAAATTGAATTTATATAAAAAGGAGATTAAAATTTAATTTAATTAAAAAATTAGGGTTAATTACAAATAAATGAAAAATTTTGGGTCTAATTGAAATGTGCGTTAAATTCAGAAGGACTCACTGGGCAATTAGCCATAATTCCAAAAAATGACGTCGTTCCCAGAATAGGCTTTAATAGCCATTTAGATTAAATTGAAACAAATATAAAAGATTAGGGCCAAATTAAAATAAAAATAAAATGAATTTGTAAAGATTAAAAATGAGGAAAGACCGATTGGGCAATTTGCCCAATTACAAAAAACACGCGGATCCTCCTTCGTTCATGGGTCAACACGCGGATCTTCAGCATTGATACGATGTCATTTTGAAGCTTATTGTTTTAAGCTAAACGACATCGTTTTAATAAGGCTATATAAGCCAAATTTTAACCTAAAATTCATTTTCAAAGTTAGTTTAAAAAAAAAACACTTAAAATCCTCTAAAAGAGGAGAAAAAGGTCATCTCGGCTCTCGCCTCAAAGCCAAGCCCCCGCTATCGGGCACATACGCCACGCTGTTGACCCCGCCATACACGGCGGTTGGAAGGCTAAAAGCCTTCGATTTTCCGGGTAAATTACAGGTATACTTTTTCCCTTTTTTAATACTTAACAGCCTTTTTTTAAAAAAAAAATGATTTATATGTATTGAACAGAGATATAAACTATAAACAAATATGCATCTGAATCACCTTTTTTCAGAAAATAAACTACTCTTACTTCTTTCTTCTGTGTATATATATGCGTATATCTCTCTGTCTATCAATCGTTTGCCTATTTTTTGTATCTGTTTTCATATGTAAAAAAAGGTCCCTGTTACAGTGAAGTTATTCGGCTTTTATAGCCTCTATTTATAAGTTTGTATATTCTCTACTCGATTCTTGCCATGTTTATTGTGCTTTTCTTTCCTTTTTTTTGCAGGTGTCGACGAGGAATCTGGCGGTGAACGCGCTGGCGTTGATTCGTGCGCCGATCACGGTGCGATATGAAGCCTGGAATCTCAGCACCGATGGAGGCGTCGATGAAGGTCACTGGAACGGCGCAAAAAGGGTGTGACGATTGGCGTGCCTGCGGTACGAATTTTGGAACCTTCCTCTTAGTGTTTGCGGCGCCTAGGGTTTCAGAAACCCTAGGTCTTCCGTTCCATGTTTGTAGTTTGGGCCTCCTTGGGCCGTGCCCATTTGTGGGTTGGGTGTAACCGGGTATTGGGGTAGCTTAGGTATTCTGGTTTAAACCAGTTAGGCTACCGAATTTGGGCTATCGGGCCTTTAGGCCTGTTTATTGTAAGTTGGACATTAATATGGACTTTTATTTTCAATTTATAAATTTAGTTTATCTCATTTCATGGGCCCGGGTAAATTTGGGCTATTACAGCTGCCCCTCTTTCCTTATTACTGTGTAACAGGAACAGAGCAAAGATTATAAAAGGACCAAATTTGCCTGGCCTGGCCAAGTCTTGAAATCTTGATCCTCATCTTCCTCCAAGGTATTCTGATAGCTTCAAGCTTGCTTCACCGTAACTCAGGAATGTCAAATCTGCTATCTTTGATATGCTCTCTGACAATACGGACATGCCAAACCTACTATCTTCGATCTGCTTTCTGACAATACAGAGACGCCAAATCTATTATCTTCGATCTGCTCTCTGACAATACAGAGACGCCAAATCTATAATCTTCGATCTGCTCTCTGACAATACAGAGACGCCAAATTTGCTATCTTCAATCTGCTCGCTAACAATACAGAGACGCCAAATCTGCTATCTTCGATCTGCTCTCTGACAATACAGAGACGCCAAATCTGCTATCTTCGATCTGCTCTCTGACAATACAGAGATGCCAAATCTGTTATCTTCGATCTGCTCTCTAACAATACAGAGACGCCAAATCTGCTATCTTCAATTTGCTCACTGACAATACAGAGACGCCAAATCTGCTATCTTCAATCTGCTCTCTGACAATACAGAGACGCCAAATCTATTATCTTCGATCTGCTCTCTGACGATACAGAGATGCCAAATCTGTTATATTCGATCTGCTCTCTAACAATACAGAGATGCCAAATCTGCTATCTTTGATCTGCTCTCTGACAATACAGAGATGCCAAATCTGCTATTTTCGATCTGCTCTCTGACGATACAGAGATGCCAAATCTGCTATCTTTGATCTGCTCTCTAACAATACAGAGACGCCAAATCTATTATCTTCGATCTGCTCTCTGACAATACAGAGATGCCAAATCTATTATCGGTGATCTACATTGTCCCTTAAAGGATATAACCTGTAGAATGCATATGTACTCATGCCTAATGATTTAAGATGCCATACTCGAGATGAATCAAATGCTTCTAATTATGCAAAATGTTATGAAAATGATTCCTATTTTGGACGTCTTTACTCGTTCATCCATCAAAGTTCCACTTTTACTCCCAGTATCAATCATACTCTGCTCATGTGTTTTGAATCAAATTGGTCCTATTATACCATTCTCCAAACGTTATGACCCGCTGAAGGTGATCCTCTCCTACGATTGAATCGTTTGAATTGTCCAATCATCCTTTGGATTGAAAAAAAAATTTCCTTGAGTACCTTCGACCTTTACTCATGGGAATTCTTCAAACAATTGTTCTGTTTTAGTTTCTCATATTTTCTAGCAATTCCTAGAGTAATATGCAAAACTTCATTTGTAAAAATATTTAGTTCATCAATCATTATTTCAATACAACATACTTTAGAAGACAAATAATCTGATCTTGAGAATAATTAGATAAATCATTAGAGTACAATAAGAAATTAATCTGAAAACATATCTTTGAGAAGAAAAAGAACCTAAAGATAGTAATCAGAACAAAAATTTGATGTCCAACATATCACAACTTGAGCTTCTATACACAAATTCCATAAAGACTATTTTGAGTTTAACATGTGTTTAGAAGATCCAAAGTACTTTGTTGATGCCCCGGTATGTAACACACTCCATTTCTTGTCAAATCCGGTATAGCAAAGTCACCGTATGTTTCTCGAATATTTCAGCAGCCTTTTCGGGTTTTCAACTCAAAACCCCTTTGGTCTCAAGGCGCCCTTTGCGGGTTTTCACCTTGGCCTCTCCATTTTTTTTAGAAGTCTCAAAGCGCTCTTTGTGGGTTTTCGCCTTGGCTTCCCTTCTCTTTAGACATAGTACTTCTTGATTGAGTCTGAATTCACTAGATTGGGTAAAATTTTCTCATCCATTTCTGTCAAAATCAAAGCACCACCAGAGAAAGCCCTCTTTACAACATACGACCCTTCCCAATTCGACGTCCATTTTCCTCTAAAGTCCCTCTGTATGGGAATGATCTTTTTCAATACAAGGTCCCCTTTGTTGAATTCTCTTGGATGAACTTTCTTGTCATAGGCTCGCATCATTCGCTTCTGATACATCTGACCATGGCGAATAGCTTTTAGCCCTTTTCTTCGATCAAGTTCAATTGGTCATACCGCGATTGAATCCATTCTGCTTCATCTAGCTTTATCTCCGGCAAAATTCGAAGAGAAGGTATCTCAACTTCAATGGGTAATACTGCCTCCATCCCATAAACCAACGAGAAAGGAGTTGCCCCAGTAGAGGTTCTGATGGATGTTCGGTAGGCTAAGAGTGTGAATGGTAATTTCTCATGCCAATCTTTGTAGGTTTCAGTCATTTTCCCCACTATCTTCTTGATGTTTTTGTTAGTAGCTTCCACTGCCCCATTCATTTTTAGGCGATATGGAGATGAATTATGATGTTTAATCTTAAATTGGCTGCAGACTTCCGCAATCGTGCTGTTATTCAAGTTTAATGCATTGTCTGATATGATCCTCTCAGGCATTCCATATCGACAAATGATCTCTTTTTTTAAGAACCGCCCTACTGCTGACTTGGTGACACTAGCATAAGAAGCTATCTCTACCCATTTCATAAAGTAGTCAAGGACCACAAAAATGAAACGATGCCTATTCGAAGCTTTTGGCGATATCGGCCCAATGACATCCATGCCCCACATGGAAAAGGGCCATGTAGAAGTCATAACATGTAAGGGTGAAGGTGGTACATGGATCTTGTCTCCATATATCTGGCATTTATGACATTTCTTAGCATAACTGATACAATCTCCTTCCATAGTAGACCAATAGTATCCAAACCTCATAATTTGTCTTGCCATCGTAAAGCCATTAGAATGTGTACCACAAACTCCTTTATGTACTTCTTCCAGGATTTGTTTAGCTTGCACAGCGTCAACGCATCTCAAAAGTACTTGATCTTTCCTTCTTTTATAAAGGATATCCCCATCTAGCACATATTTGCAGGCTAACCTCTTTAAAGTTCTTTTGTCATTTCAGTTGCCTTCTCAGGATATTCGCGATTTCTTACATACCGTAATATATCTTGATACCACAAATGATCATCCTTTTCCTCTTCTTTGATGTTACAGCAATGAGCTGAAACCTCCGAAATGCTCATCTGAATTGGTTTCATATCCTCTTGTTTATTTGCTTTAATCATGGAAGCCAATGTCGCCAAAACGTCTGCCATCTGATTTTCGTCCTGTGGAAGATAACTGAAAGTGACGTTATCAAACTCTTCAAGTAACTCCAAAACTACCTTTTGATAATTAATCAATTTGGGGTCCCTTGTCTCCTATTCACCCCTAAGCTAGTATATTACCAACGCAGAGTCTCCATATACTTCCAGAGTTCTAATTTTTCGCTCTCTGGCCGCTTGAATCCCCATGATGCATGCTTCATACTCAGCCATATTGTTCGTACAGTCAAAATCCAATTTACATGTGAATGAATAATGATCACCATTTGGGGATACCAAGACTGCCCCAATTCCATTTCCTACCGCATTGGATGCGCCGTCAAAATTCATCTTCCATGGACGTTCTTCAATAATTGCCACATACATCAACTCTTCATTAGGGAAATCAAAGCTTAATGGCTCATAATCTTCTGGAGCTCTGCTAGCTAGAAATTCTGCTATCGCGCTTCCTTTTATAACCTTTTGACTCACATAGACTATGTCAAATTCTGAAAGCAATATTTGCCACCTTGCCATTCTTCCATTTAGTGCTGTTGACTCCATCATGTACTTTAATGGATCAAGTTTTGAAATTAGCTAAGTCGTATGATGTAACATATATTGCCTCAACCTTCGAGTCGTCCAGATTAAAGCACAACACAATTTCTCAATTGGCGAATATCTCATCTCACACTCTGTGAATTTCTTGCTAAGGTAGTATATCGCCTTCTCTTTTCTTCCCGACTCATCATGTTGGCCAAGCACACATCCCATAGAATTACTAAACACTGATAAGTACAGAATTAATGGTCTATCTAGACTAGGCAGAGATAACACTGGAGCATTTAACAAGTATTGCTTAACCTTATCAAAAGCGTTCTAGAATTCCTCATCCCAAGTACCTTGGTTGTGTTTTCTAAGGAGGTGAAATATAGGATCACATTTCTCAGTTAATTGTGAAATAAACCGAGCAATATAATTCAATCTTTCAAGAAAACCCCGAACTTCCTTCTGAGTACGTGGTGGAGGCAATTCTCGTATGGCTCTAATTTTGTCTGAGTCAACTTCTATTCCCTTTTCACTGACCACAAAGCCCCATAACTTCTCCGACCTAGCTCCGAAGATACATTTTGCCGGATTAAGCTTCAATTGAAATTTTTTTAATCTTAGGAACAACTTTCTCAAGACTTCAATATGCTCCATTTCTATTCGAGATTTGGCAATCATGTCATCAACATACACCTCAATCTCCTTATGCATCATATCGTGAAATAAGGTCACCATAGCCCTTTGATATGTTGCCCCTGCATTCTTTAGCCCGAAAGGCATTACCTTGTAACAGAAAGTGCCCCATAATGTTATAAAGGTGGTTTTATCCATGTCCTCAAGATGCATCTTTATCTGATTGTACCCTGAGAAGCCATCCATAAAGGAGAACAACGAATATCCCGCTGTATTGTCCACCAAAGTGTCAATGTGCGGTAAAGGAAAGTTGTCTTTTGGGCTAGCTTTATTCAGATCTCTGTAATCAACACACATTCGTACCTTCCCATCCTTCTTAGGGACAGGCATAATGTTGGCCACCCATTCTGAATACTTAACCTCTTGTAGGAATCCAACATCAAACTGCTTTTTGACTTCATCTCTTATTTTCAACACAATATTAGGCCTCATCCTTCGCAATTTTTGTTGGATTGGCTTGCAATCTTGTCTTATGGGGAGATGATGTACCATGATATCAGTATTCAGACCCGACATATCCTCATATGACCATGCAAAGATATCTTTGAATTCCCGTAATAGCTTAACAAGGCCTTGTCTTGTTTTCTTAGCAATATGTGTGCCAATTTTCACCTCCTTCCCTTCCCCCAAGGCTACATTATCTATTGCCTCTTTCTCACGGGGTAGGATTTGTTTCTCCTCTTGTTTCACCATTATCAATAGATTTGGAGACATATCGCAATCCCTGTCGTCTTCAAAATCCTGAAGTTCTTCTAAACACATGTCTTGCTCAAAAGAGAATCTAGGATTTGCAATATCAGTGCTCATGTCATTGATATCTAGGGACCTGCGGGGTACGAAAGAATGTACAAAGAATAAATAAATTTTCGAAACGTTTTTTTTATGTTATGAATGAAATGAAAGAATGTAAAGGTTAAAAGGATATTGAATGGTATAGAATATTCACAAAAGTTATGTTTTATTGAAATGTAAATATCTGAACATGAGCCTATTTTACAAATGAAATCTTACTACTCCTAGGCTTTAGAGCAATAAGAGTGTTCTGGAAATTACTCTGAAGAACCCTTAAAAACTACAGGAAGTTCCTCTGCAACCTAATTATTCAAAGAGCTTCCCGGTTCGTAAGGGCGAATGCCCTCAAGGTTTCCCCGTTCAGACTCTTCATTATACGCAGCACTGATGTAACAACCTCCTTCTTCAAGCAACCCTCCTTTAGAGTGAATTATCCCTCCTGATACAAAGGTTTGGGATATATGGGGGAATGTCATTGATTCTCACTCTACTTCTTTTTCGCTTAAACGCACCATTCTCCTTTCTTGACGCTTCTCTATTTCCCTCCTCCTTTGCTTTTGATCTAGCCTGAAACTCAAACCAAATGGTCTCTCTTCTCCTTTAACTCTGGAATTTGAATCCCTCCTTGAAGATATCTTCCCAATCCTTTTCCTGGTAAGGCTCCTCTTCCAATTGTCATTTGCAAACCCATCCTTGTAGTTCTGGATATCTTGGGCACCGGCACCTCATTCCCTTCTGAAATGAATGTTGTTGATGAATTCTAATAAAAGGAAAAAGCATTCGACTGCTTCCTCATTTTCTTCTACATAGGGTGCACTACTGGTAACTGTCGCTATAATGTCCTCCTCCGTATTTATAGTGACCAACCGTCCATCAGATACTAACTTTAATTTTTGGTACAGAGATGAGGGCACCGCTCCTACCGAATGTATCCAAGGCCTCCCCAACAGGCAATTGTAAGAGGGCTTGATGTCCATCACTAAAAAGTCCACCTCATACGTGTTTGGCCCAATCATCAAAGGAATGTCGATTCTTCCCATGACCTTCCTTTCCGTGCCATCAAATGCTTTCACTACATTATGGCATGTTTTTATGTGAGAAATGTCAATGGGTAATCTGTTCAGTGGGGACAACGTCATGACATTTAAGGCCGACCCATTATCAATAAGCACACTCGGCAATGTATATCCTTTGCAGCGAGTGGTAATGTGTAAAGCCTTAGCTGATCCCATGCCTCCAGGTGGGATTTCATCATCGTTGAAATAAATAAAATTGTCAGCACTTATGTTACTAACCAATCGATCCAACTTGTTGACAGATATATCATTAGTAACATAAGTCTCGTTGAGCACCTTCATTAACGCCTCACGATGTACCTATAAACTCAAAAGCAAAGTCAATATTGATATACAAGCTGGTTGTTTGCGCAATTGCTCAACTACGCTGTACCTACTGTGTTTCAAAAATTTTAAAAATTCTCTGGCTTCTTCTTCCTTCACTGGCTCATTAACCAGTATCTCGGTCCCTTTTCCTTTGTCTAAAGTTTTTGCTTTTGCAGGCTCAACTTTGACGCCTTCTGCATCGTAGCGCTTCCCACTACGTGTGTAAGAACCCTCACCTTGAGCTTCCTTAGAAGCACTAGCTATATCCTCCTTTTCCGGCATTGACACATGGCACTTATAATTCTAGGGTACCCTCTTGTTATCCTTATAAGGAAAGGAAACAGGTTTATGAATGATGACTTTCAGTACCGTTGGTGTTTCAACTTTATTACTTCCTGATAAAGAAATAATAATCCTCCGCCGGTTTTGAATCTTCGGTGCACCTTCTAATGTGCATATATGTCCCTCATTTGAGCCAGCTTCATAAAATTCTAGCTCTTTGTTGTCCATAAGGCTTTGTACCAAGGCTTTAAACTCGTCGCGTTCCTGGATCTCGTGCCCCTCTTCAGCATGAAATTCACAGTAGTCCCTTTCTCCTTTATTCCTCTCCTTAGAGATTATCATCTCTCTTTTCACTATTTCTTCCCAAATTACTTTCATCGGTGTTCTCACCTCGGATACGCCTCTTTAATCCTTCTCATACCCGTATCTCCAACTGCATTTACCCCTTGATCACCATGATTTGGCAACGGGTTTTCTGTACTAGGGGTGTCGTCAAATTTTACGACCCCCATCTTAATTAGTCTTTCCACTGCCTTCTTAAAAACAGTGCAATTTTCAATTGAATGCCTCGATATACCCACATGGTACTCATATTTAGCATTTGCATCGTACCATTTGGGATATGGGGGTTGTAACGGTTTCAAATGAAAAGGAGCTATTGCATGCGCATTGAATAAACTTTGATAAAGCTCCCGATACATCACTGGGATAGGCGTAAATGAGACCTTTTCAGAATTCTGTCTCGAACCAGATCGCTACTTTTGAGAATCTTGTTGCCCAACCGTAGTTGCTCTGGGCTGACTAACCGTAACCGCTTTTGAATTATAGCTACTCGTATTATTCACCTCATTATCCTTCCTTCTTGAGGCCGATCTTTTAGTAGCTTCCCCCTCTATCTTGTCACCTCTTATGGCGTTCTCAATCATTTCTCCTTCCATAACTACATCAGGAAAACTCTTGGTGGTACTTCCAATCATGTGGGTAATAAATGGGGCCTTTAAAATGTTGATAAACAGCATGGTGGTTTCTTTCTCCAAGAGCGGTGGTTGAACTTGCATGGCAACCTCCCTCCACCTCTGTGCATATTGCCTAAAGCTCTCATTAGGCTTCTTTTCCATATTTTGCAAAGTGATCCTATCAGGAGTCATGTCAGTCATATGATTATATTGCTGCATAAAGGCTTGCGCTAAGTCTCTCCAAGAACCGATCCTTGTGCGACTCAGTTGATTACACCACCTAGCCGCTGCCCCAACCAAACTATCCTGAAAACAATAGATCAATAATTGATCATTGTTTACATAACCAGTCATCCGTCTGCAAAACATGGTGATATGGGCTTCCAGGCAAGTAGTCCTATTGTACTTCTCGAATTTCAGTATTTTGAACTTATGGGGAAGCACTAAATCTGGGACCAAACTCAAGTCCTTAGCATCAATTCCCTGACGATTATCAGCGTTTTCTAGTGCATTAAATTTCTCCTCTAACCATCTGCAACGTTCCTCTAATTGCCTTGATGATTCGAGTCTCATCTCTTCCCTCTCAGCTATATCTAGATCAGGGATAACTGGATTGGCAGGGTTGTCTCCAGGATTGAATCCCGAACCAGTTTGAAAATTCATGGGTATTCCAACATTGAATTGTCCCTGTTGAGGCCTTATTGTGATGGACGGCCCTCGTGGATATGCCTCAGGTTGAGTCTGCATATGAGGTGGAGTAAAACCAGGAGGATGATCCTCGTTATCCTCTTTAGTGGTGGTCATAGGGGCCTTTCCTTTATCTGTTGTCCCCCTCAACAGTTGAGCCATCTTAGCCAACATATTCTTTTGAGCCTCCAACATTTGATCCTTCATCTCTTGTTGGATTTTTTCCAATTGTTCCTGCAACTGCTCTTGCATTTCTTTTTGAATCTGCTCAAGTCTTTGATCTATATTCTTTGGCTTAGCACGCGTACCGTAAGGATGTGTTGTTTCCAGATTTTCTTTTTCTTACTCTCTCTTTCTCCCTTAATAATTTTAACTAATTAGGGTCTTTATATAAATTTGAATGCATATGATGCGTTGAGATGCAAATGCATGAATGTAAAAGATATTGATTCTGATTCAGTTTCTTTTAGAAAACGTTATTTAAGAAACAAAAATCCTTACACAAAACGGATTACAAATACGCCTTTGCCCTCAGGCCCAAAGTTTTAACCCTATCCAATAACAAAGCTAACTCTAGACCTCTATCCGACACTAACTCATACTTTTTACTCAATACATTAGCTTGCGCTGCCAAGTCTTGCAAATAATCAGCAACCTCTCGAATCTGTACTATAGCTTCTCCTATGAGATAGTCCCTATCTCTGACTTGATCCTGAAAATGATAAAGCTCTCCCTTCCAATGTTCTTCTCTTGCCTCGAGCTGCTCAATCCGTAGCTCACAGTCCTGTAGTGCTGCTTCCAACCCTCCAATATTGTGCCTCATTTCCTCGATCTTATCCAGGCTTGCCTTCAACTCGACCGCAGAGTTACGACTTCGGTGATGATGAAGAGATCGTCCAAGCTTAGTCACCTTAGTTTTTAATCCTTGATTCTCCTTCTCTAGGTCCTGATTATGCGCCTGCATCTCTTGGAACTTCTTCTCCCAATACTCGGCTTTGGCTCTTTCTTCTTGAACCTCTTGTTGCCACTACTCTGAAGACTTCCCCAATCCAGCTCTCTTCATTGATAATTGTATCCTCTTATATTGCGTCTTCAAGCCACCTCGGTCCTCGTCAATCTTCTTCTTTTCTTTCCTTACTTTTTCGACCTCGATTTTTTGAATGTCAATGTCTAAACTTAGGTACATCTTTTCCTCCTCGAGCTTCTCTATCTTTCTTCCAAGCTCCAAACTCTTCCTTTCGAACTCTTGCTTTATGACCTCTAACTCTGATGGAATCACTCGTAAATTCTCCTCCATTGATCGAGTAACCTCCAAACTCGGTCTAGGGATGTTATCATTGACCCTCTTATCAAACCAACCTTTGTATTCAAGAGTTGTCGTCGGACCTTTAGTCAGAATCTTCACACAGCAAACCTTCTTCCAAGCCTCTGAAATTTCTCGTATCTTCTTCTTATAATGATCCCCTTTATACGAAAAATCACTCTGAGCTAACCCTTGTGTTGCCGGTATAAACTGCTCTGCCTTATATTGCCTTAGGACGAGTAATGGTGTATAACCGACAACTCCCCGAATTCCAGGAAGAGGTACCCAATCAAAGTTCCTGCAACGATAAAGGATTTCGCTAGGAGTCATCTAAGGGGCTTTCCACATAACATCTTCTTCTCGGAGTTTCTGAAGTATTTCTATCCACCTTTCCTCTGTAATGTCATCCCTCCTCGGTGTAGCTACTGCTTCCTTTAGTGGAGAATAGTCTTTAAAGAACACTCGGCAAGGAACCTTATCAACCTTCCAAAAGTGACTGTGGAACCAAACTAACAACAATTGTGCACATCCACTGAATCTACCTTCACCAGCTCTCCGACATGCACTCAAGGATCTAAACGTCTCGGCTAGGATTGTAGGCACATGTGTGTTCTGTTTACGAATTCGATTGAATAAATCTGCAACTGCCTCATCTATGTGCCCCATAACTTTTGGGAAAATCATCAATCCATACATACTTAAGGCCAAGACATCAACCTTCTTCTTCGCATCTGGGTGTGCCAATATCAAATCCCTCAAACTTGCCCACGGAATACATTTGCTATCACCCTTTTGTTGGATTCGAACTGCGGCCCACTGTTCACTCACCCCTGTAATTATCATTAATTTCTTTACAAAAGTTGGGGGATTAGCAGCCCTAAAATAAGCTTTGTTACCTTGAATTTATGGGCAATAAAGCAAGGTCGTATACTCCTCCAAAGTAGGTACAAAGTCTACCTCTCCAAATGTAAAACAACTATAAGCAGGGTTCCAAAACGTACTACAAATTTCGGATGTATGCTTATCTACCTTGATGTCTAGCAAATAGGGAAGATCTCCATAATTCTAATAGAAAAGCTGCTTAGCCTCGTCATCCCATTGGGTCCAAATGTCTCTCAACTCTTGAAACTCATTCTGTGTCGAATTAATGCGAGTGAAGTCCCATAACTCTGATGTATACCCTCGGTAATACTATCTCCTTTCTCTAACTGGGTTTTCTCTGACCAGGTACAGACAGAGGCATTGTCCTCCACTTTATCAAGATATTCGTTCCTCATTACAAAACTTTCTAATCTAGAAATCGAACCGTGAATCGACACCCTTAAATGCTGAATGTCATGTAATGATAGCAAAATAAAATAAGTTAGTATCATATATAAAAGTATAATAAACAAGTACCTATAAGGGTAATTTACTAAAGGCTATCACTATTCTCCCTAGGGTAAGCACTAAAAGTTTACTATAAGCGTGCATTTTAGTTCTAAAGCAAGGGTACCTGAACCAGCAGATTCCTTGGTCCTCACCCATTATAGGCTCATATAGACCAAGTTCAGTTCAGGGGGACACATTTTTCTATGGCCATGCGGAGATGAAAATCTCACGAAGACATAGGTACAGTATCCCGGAAGCAATCCACTAGCTCATACGGAGGTGAAAACCTCACGAAAGCGTAGCTTCTTACTCCCACTTAAAGGTGTTACCACAGCGGTCATGCAAATGCAATGTGTGCGAAAACAAAATAACAAACATATGCAGCAAACACATGTAAAATGATCAATGTCTTTAAAATTTTTCCAAACTTTTGACATTAAGACACAAAAAATCAATTTCTTGGCTTGACTCTCTTATATGTCCCCAGTGGAGTCGCCAAGTTGTCGAAACCTTTTTTTTTTAAGGGTGAAGGGTATTTTGAGAACGGGAGTTGCCACCAACCTTTTTAGGTGTTATTGGATCACCTTATAAAATATTTTGGTCTACGAAATTATGAGAAAACAAGTTCGGGAGTCGGTTACGTACGAGGAAGGATTAGCACCCTCGCAACGCCCAAAATTGGTACCAAATTGAATAATTTTGCCTTAATGTCAAAAGTTTGAAGGAATTTAGAAATAAGATTTCTTTTAAAACCGTAATAATTTGAATTAAAAAGAATCAAGATTTCTTCGCTTCAAAAGAATATAAATATCATATCCAGCATGATTGGACACGATATTCTTTAAACTTTTGTAACTAAAATCATCTTGTGATTTTCAAAACTTATTTAGAAGGATATTTTAGGCATTTAGACAAACGGGAAATCGCAACCCAGCATATTAGGGCACTACTTCCCGAATTCCTAACTACCAAAAAACATTGCCTTATTTTTTAAATTCTTTTTTGGATTGAATGAAACATAAAGTTTTTAAAGTGATGATGCATTCAACATATTACAATGGATCAATATTAAATAAATTATCCTACATGATACCTACTTTAACATTCCATGCAAATATAATATAAAAAATGATGAATAATGGCATAATTTACACAATATACGTTATCATTTTATGCATATATGATCATAGATAACATAAATATACATGCATTATCGTTACATGCAAAATACAATGTAGAGCATAATGAATACAACAATATAAATTGCATAATATATAAAATAATATTTCATGCAAATGTAACTTAAATCAACATAATTAATTTTCATGCGAATATGTAAAAACAATAACATAAAAGAACAAATAATTTATAAAAATTTAACCTACTAAAATAATACTAAGAATAAAAAAATAAAAATAAATAAGCAAATTATAAACATATAAAATATAAATCAAATAAAATAAAAATAAAGATATTTAAAAATATTTAAAATAATATAAGAATGATAAATGAGAACCTTTTTTTAAAAAAATGATTAATATATATAAATCATATTATAGGATATAATAACTTAATATATTAAAAATAATGTGCTAAATATTGATATTACACATATTTATTTAATAATAAAAATTTAAAAAATATGTAATTAATGAGTAATAAAATAATGTATATTTTATAATAAAATAAAAAGTAATGTGAAGAATAATATATGGTAAATTATGTAACATATAATAAAATTTATAAACAAAATATATAATGATATAAACAATATGATAGAAAATATAAAAAAATAATATATATATATATATATATAGTAAAATGTATGTAATATAATATATGATAATGTATAATAATAAAATAAATAATATACAAAGATAAATACTATATATACTTTTTATATATAACTAATGTTTATAAAAATATATATAGTATTAAAAAATAAATTGAATTTATATAAAAAGGAGATTAAAATTTAATTTAATTAAAAAATTAGGGTTAATTACAAATAAATGAAAAATTTTGGGCCTAATTGAAATGTGCGTTAAATTCAGAAGGACTCACTGGGCAATTAGCCCTAATCCCCAAAAACGACGTCGTTCCCAGAATAGGCTTTAATAGCCATTTAGATTAAATTGAAACAAATATAAAAGATTAGGGCCGAATTAAAATAAAAATAAAATGAATTTGTAAAGATTAAAAATGAGGAAGGACCGATTGGGCAATTTGCCTATTTATAAAAAAACACGCGGATCCTCCCTGAGTCATGGGTCAACACACGGATCCTCAGCATTGATACGACGCCGTTTTGAAGCTTATTGTTTTAAGCTAAACGACATCGTTTTAATAAGGCTATATAAGCCAAATTTTAACCTAAAATTCATTTTCAAAGTTAGTTTTTAAAAAAAAACACTTAAAATCCTCTGAAAGAGGAGAAAAGAAGGGTCCTCTGGGCTCCGGCCTCCGTCAAGCCAAGCCCCGGTTATCGAGCACACGCTCTCACGCACTGTCGCTGACCTTGCCATACACAGCGGTTGGAAGGCTAAAAGCCTTCGATTTTCTGGGTAAATTACAGGTATACTCTTTCCCTTTTTTAATACTTAACAGCCTTTTAAAAAAAACGATTTATATGTATTGAATAGAGATATAAACTATAAACAAATATGCATCTGAATCACCTTTTTTCAGAAAATAAACTGCTCTTATTTCTTTCTTCTGTGTATATATATGTGTATATCTCTCTGTCTATCAATCGTTTGCCTATTTTTTGTATCTGTTTTCGTATGTAAAAAAAGGTCCCTGTTACAGTGAAGTTATTCGGCTTTTATAGCCTCTATTTACAAGTTTGTATATTCTCTGCTCGATTCTTGCCATGTTTGTTGTGCTTTTCTTTCCTTTTTTTGCAGGTTTCGACGAGGAATCTGGCAGTGAACGCGCTGACGTTGATTCGTGCACCGATCACGGCGCGATACGGAGCCTAGGATCTCGGCACCGATGGAGGCGTCAATGAAGGTCACTAGAACAGCGCAAAAAGGGTGTGACGATTGGCGTGCCTGCGGCGCGAATTCTGGAACCTTCCTCTTAGTGTTTGCAGAGCCTAGGGTTTTAGAAACCCTAGGTCTTCCGTTCCATGTTTGTAGTTTGGGCCTCTTTGGGCCGTGCCCATTTGTGGGTTGGGTGTAACCGGGTATTGAGGTAGCTTAGGTATTCTGGTTTAAACCAGTTGGGTTACCAAATTTGGGCTATCGGGCCTTTAGGCCTGTTTATTGTAAGTTGGACATTAATATGGACTTTTATTTTCAATTTATAAATTTAGTTTATCTCATTTCATGGGCCCGGGTAAATTTGGGCTATTACAGTTACTGTTACTATTACTGTTACTGTTACTATTCCGATTTTGGCCGATGAGCACTATGTGCTATCCCGATGTGTGGGTTAGATCCGTGTATCCGTCCAAGTCCGAGTTATGTTAATAGGGGTAAATTAATATACTAAACTTTTGAATGATCGTACATCAGATCAAAATTGGTGATCATATCGATCGACATCAACGAATCAACGTTTATTGAAAAAGAACTTTGAATATAACTAGTACCATCAGATTTGAATTAAGTAGCTCAGTACATTTTGGTGTTAATATTTATTTAAGTAATGGTTTATAGAAATACCACTGAGTGCATGCTCAGCGTACGGTTTGTTTTCGTGCGTAGGTTAGGTACAAAGTAAATAACGTCTCAGCATCCAAGCCAAATCCAGAACTCAAACACTTGGTGATGTATCTTATATTGAGGAATGGCATGTACCTAAGTTATTTTAATGTTATTTTGAGTATGAATGTTACTAGTGTAAGGATGATAAAGGTTTATCTATATAAGCAAAATTTATGTTTATAAATAGTCACTTATATAGTTTATTTTGAATTGATTTGGATGGTATTTAAGTACAATGTTTAGAAATTCTATGTTAAATAGTTATTGAAAATACGTGAGTTAAATCGTTATACTAGAGGTTTTAGTATGTATTAGATATGTTTAATCATGTTTTGGACTGGTTGAAAGATTGTATTTTAAATTGTTTACTATTCAAGGAGTGCAGGGTTGGTAAATTTGAGCTATAAGGTTCATTTTGAGTCCACACGGCATGTCACACGGACGTGTGATCAGACCGTGTGAGACACACGGCTTACACACGGGCATGTTGATAGACAGTGTGTCCCTTACATCCTTAAATGTAAAGTTAGAATAGTACAGGGTAAAAGACACAGCCGTGTGTCTTGATCGTGTGAAGGACACGGGTTTCAAGCATGGTTGTGTGTCAAAATCGTGTGAAAATGACTTAAAAATGGTGAAAAATCAGTTTACCACATGACCTAGCCACATGGGCGTATGCCTAGGCCGTGTGCTGCTTTGATACTTAAGAAATTGCAAGTCAGAATTCCACACGGGCTGGCCACACAGCCATGGGAACCCCACGGGCTGGCCACATAGCCATGTCCCAGGCCACACGGGCATGTGCCCCTATCTTCAAGGTAAAATTTCCAAAGTTGTCGGTTTAGTCCCGAATCACTTCAAAGCATCTATTAGGCCCCGTAGGTCTATATTAGGGACTTTATCATAAAATTTGAAAAGTTATAATTTAGAATGCAAATTTTTGACTTGGTTTTATACGAATGCTAGTGAATAAGTCCAATAATGCCTCGCAACCCTATTCTGGTAACGGAAACGGGTTAAGGGTGTTACAACAGTAATGTGATGGCACTCGAAGACCCACACATTTCATTTGCCCTATAGAGAGTGCACCATCACCTTAGAAGATATCGTATTACAACTCGAGCTCCCAATTCACGATGGTTATATGGTCACAAGTAGAAGTATAACTAGGGCTCAGTTGACGGTGGTTATGCGGTCACGAGTTCGAGTATAACTCAGGCTCCCGATTGACGGTGGTTATGCAGTCATAAGTTCAAGTTTCATGCCACCAGAAGAGGATACTTTATAAACCCCAAACATAAGTTTAAGATCATAATCATAGAAAGAAAAAGGTGCTTACCAATATTATTAACTTATTCTTTTCATCCATCAAAGTAGTATCTTTAACCTTATTGTCTAAAACCTATGTCAAAGGTGGCGGCAAGAAGACTTTCAGGGAGGAATGACTATACCGGTGGAGAAATAGCTGAAACTTGAGTCGAGGCAAAAACATTTGTATCTATTAATGATTTCTTTAATCACAACAACCGTTGTCACCCCCAAGTTGCATTTCAGCTTTTCTCCACTGTCACAGTGACTTCTCCCCCTATAAGTCTTCTTGCACCCAAATCTATTACAGAATTGAGACAATGAGGTTAAGTATACTACTTTGATTGAAAAAAAGAATAAGTTGATTATACTAGTGAACCCCTTTTTCGTTCTCTATGATTATGATCTCAAACTTATGTATGGGGTTTATAAAGCATCCTATTCTGATGGATCTGGTGCCCTAAGTGTAATATTTTCGTCTATGGACACTTGAAATATTTTCGAACAGATTGACTAATAAAATTATTCACGATTACATTAATACCCTGGTCATCATATGGTTTTTGTATGTAAAAAAAAAATAGAAACAAATATTAGTTCATTATTTGTCTAATGTTTAACTAATACTAAGTGATATTACATGGGGGGATCGTAATACGAAAATAAAACTTCTATTACTATACGAACCTAAACATGTCTTTAGTCTAATTGAAAATGAGTAAACCAATTAAAAAATAGAGTTGTGACACCAATGTCTGGTTGTCGCAACACCAAGTGGTAAGGTCACGATACTATGATGCTGAAGTCGTGACATCGATGACACTCACCACTGTAGAAAGATCCCAATTATTCAATGAGCCAGAGTCGCGACACCAATACTGCTAGGCAATTTTGGAAGAATTCTACTGGCAAGGTCAGGACACCAATACTGATAGTTTTAAAGTATGTTTAAGTTCACAGTAATGTGATGGCTCTCGAACACTCACACATTTCATTTACCCTATAGAGAGTGCACCATCACTTTAAAAGATATCACATTACAACCTGGGCTCCCAATTCACGGTGGTTATACGGTCACAAGTAGAAGTATAACTAGCGCTCTCAGTTGAATGCGGTTATGCGGTCATGGGTTCGAGTATAACTCATGCCCCCAGTTGACGGTGGTTATGTCATGGGTTCAAGTTTCATGGCACTAGAAGATGATACTTTATAAACCCCAAACATAAGTTAGAGATCATAATCATAGGAAAAAAAAGGGCTCACCAATATTATTAACTTATTTTTTTTACCCATCAAAGTAGTATCTTTAACCTCATTGGCGACAAGAAGACTTTCAGGGAGGAGTGACTATAACGGTGGAGAAAAAACTAAAACTCGAGTTGAGGCGAAAACGTTTGTAGCTATTTATGATTTTTTTAATCACAACAACCGTTGTCACCCCCGAGTTGCATTTCAGCTTTTCTCCACTGTCATAGTGACTCTTCCCCCTGTAAGTCTTCTTGCACCTAAATCTATTACAGAATTAGGACAATGAGGTTAAGTATACTACTTTGATTGAAAAAAAGAATAAGTTGATTATACAGGTGAACCCCTTTTTCTTTCTCTATGATTATGATCTTAAACTTATGTATGGGGTTTATAAAGCATCCTATTCTAATGGATCTGGTGCCCTAAGTGTAATATTTTCGTCTATGTACACTTGTAATATTTTCGAATAGATTGGCTAATAAAATTATTCATGATTACATTAATACCCTTTGTATATGGTCATCATGTGGTTTTTGCATGTAAAGCAAAATAGAAACAAATATTAGCTCATTAGTTGTCTAATATTTAACTAATACTAAGCGATATTACGTGGTCCAATCGTAATACGAAAATACAACTTATATTACTACATGAACCTAAATATGTCTTTAGTGTAACCGAAAATGAGCAAACCAATTGAAAAACAGAGTCGTGACACTAATATCTGGGTGTCGCAACACCAATTGGTAAGGTCATGACACTATGGTGCTGAAGTCCTGACATCGAGGACACTCACCATTGTAGAAAGATCCCAATTATTCAAGGAGCTAGAGTCGCGACACCAATGCTACTAGACAAATTTGAGAGAATTCTGTTGGCAAGGTCGCGACACCAACGTCGAATCGTCACTTGGAGCTCATTGCAAAAACTTTTTTATTCAAAAAACTTAACAACATAATGACTTAAATAAAAAAATTTCAATTGTTCAGTGAATTAAAAGAAGATTTAAAAAAAATTAGTGACTAAATTGTAACTGTTTTTAGTAAGTGACCAAAACGAAAACTTATCCATAATTTAGTGACTAATGATGTAGTTAACTCTTAATTATATTTTAGTGAAATGGGATTGAAGAAAAGTTGCCGCCTATTCTGAATCAAACATGCGGGGATATGTATATTTTGAAGTTCATGGCTTATTTTCGGTTTGGGTCCATCAAAGTTTGACAATTTTACTGTTTAATCCTTAGTTCATTTCAGTTCACTCGTTGATCACGTAATTTTATTTAGTCCTTGGTTGAATTTGGTTCACATATTTTATCCCTTTTGCTGTTCATTGGATGTTAATTGTTCTCGTATGTTTAAATAATATTTTGAATTATTTAATTTATATATATATATATATATATATATATATATAGGTGATAATTAGCTAATAATATTAAGGTGTTGTTTATTAACTTATAGTAAAAAAAGTTTTAAGTTATAGATTCTTTCACGGGTGTAAATTGGTTAGTATTATTATGATTGAGGGAATTTCCTATAGAAAATTTATCCATTAAATAATATTATAAATAATATTGCTGACAAAGAAAGAATGAAATCAAAATAAATATTATAAAATTTAAATTTTTTTAAATTTATAAACATAATTTTGAATTTACTATATTAATTCAAATTAATTATTATTTTTAAATAATTTAATAATTTCCATTTCTATATAATTTTCATATTATGTATAAATTTAGATATGAATATAGATGAAAATAAAATTTATAGTTAATAATATAATTAGATTGTCTTCTCGTTTCGTCACCAACTTAAAATTTTTTATAATCTTAATTATATTAAATACTTTAATATCAATATACGAAATAATTATATGTTTTAATATAAAAATTAAATATTTAAATTAATTTTTTAAAAGTACATTTTTAAATAAAATTTAAATAGTAAAATAAAAAATTTTAAAACCAAATCATAAACACTATTTTTTTGGGGGGGGGGGAATTATTAGTTAATTTTATATTTCTTATTAGTGTTTATTATTGTACAAAGTTACTTTTGTGTTTAGTTTTTAGTTATTAAGGTTAAACTTAGTCTTACATAAGTAAGGGAATGAATCCAACATCACTTAGGAACAAAAGACAATATGATTATTCGCGTCTATATAAAGACCATGTCTCCCATTGCTTAGAAAACAAGAGAAAGGGGACTTTGGGCATATAAAGACCTACGTTGTAAGTATTATTTGCACCAAAATCAAATATCGAGTTTTCTATTTAGTTTCTTATAATTCCTCCTTTATTTTCTTATTTGTAGTGTTGGGAGGTGTAGTTAAATATTAGTTTATTGGTGTCATGGGCGTGGTGTTCTACAATTAACATCAAATCTTGGTTGGAGGAGTGAAAATTCTTTTAGTATGCTTCGTAGTTGCAACATCGTTTGATCTTTCACATTAGAAAAGAAATTTCATAGCTACTTGAAGATTATCCTTGGTTTCTTAGTTTTTGGAGGGAAGTTTGGTAGTGTGAAATTGCATGTCTAGGAAAGGTTTTGGTTAAGGAAATACTTAATACTTAAAAGTGACCATTGTGACTGACCTCTTTGTTTTGGGAACTTACCTAGCGCATTGTTGACAAACTACTTTCACTATAAATTTAGGTATTCAATAGTGAGAATGATTTGTTGATACAACGACAGGTACAATACTTGGTCAACTTGCATAATGTCTTATATGTAAGGACAAGACTTTTGAGAGGTTGCTAACAATAATGAAGTGACACAACTCGAAGCCGAGGATACAAGTGACTAAGAAAATGGGAAAATAAAAGCTGGTGAGGTAATGTTCACCTTAAAAACAACGGTCGAGGAGGATGTGCTAAAGGATATACGTGATGCCAAAGCTCCGAAGGAGCTTGGGATACACTCACCAAGTCATTTTCTAAAAAAATGATATAAAGCTCCAACTTCTAAATAGTGAAATGTTGTTAGTGGCACAAAAAAATCTGTCAATAACACAATATTTCCACAAAGCAAAAACGTTATATCGAGAGATTTCTGAGTTGGATCCTAAAGCTTCTATCAATGATACTAGAACGAAATGAATCATCATTCATTAGTTGAATCTAAAATATAGGAGTTTTGTTGGTGCTATACAAGGATGGTAAAATCAACCATCACTTGTCGAATTTGAAAATTTGTTAGCTGGTAAAAAAACATTAGCTAAACAAATTGGAGGAGTCTTGCTAAAGAATGAAGAAAAGGCACCCTATGTTAGTAAAGGTGAAAGGAAGTTTAAACTGCATGATATTGGCGGGTCCAAGAAAACTGATGACAAGTCAAAAGGTTATCAAGGCAAAATGAGCATTCATGAAGGGTGAGTTTTGAACAACCACAACAACAATAAAACTTTTGAAGGAAATTTTTATAATTGTGGGAAAAGGGTTACATGGCAAGAGCTTGCTGGTCGAAGAAAAAGCCTATGGAAAGTAATATTATTACTTCCAACAATGAAGAAGTTTGGGATTTAGAGGCATTATGTGGTAATGAAGAGAAGGCATGATGGAGAATCAAGGCGTTGTGACAAGGGGTAAGAAAAGCGTCTCAAGAGAGAATTCAGAGGACGTGGCATCATCTATACAAACTAGGCCAATGAAGGTGTAACAAGCCCTGGTGAATGTCCTATAATGTAAACACAAGTTCAAGTAATTATAACTTTAAAACATAGAGCTCGACAAAAGATAGAAATAAGCTCAAAAATAGTACAATTAGGTTCATGAGCAACTCATAACTTAAGGTATTGAAGAGTTTTACAATCGAGCCTTTTGGAGTAGTAGTTTGACACGAAGTCTTTGGTAGTAGTTTCCCTATAAAGTGGAGGGTTTTCTTGAGATATCAATTCCTTAATTGGTCCATAAAGCCTCGAAGCATTCTCTTGTGAAAGATGTGTTCTAAAAAAACTTGCTACTGAAACTCTTGGACCTTTTGTATTAGCAAGCACTCTATGATGGACACTTATAAATTTGTCATTGGATATTAACTGCATAAAAGTTAAAAAACAATTAGAATAGATATAAAAAACTCTTAAAAAAAATTCACTTTCTAAAATCAAAATAATCTAGAATCTATTGAATGTCAAAAGTAATATAAAGTTGATGACTTTCTTTTTTTTTTTTTTTAACTCAATAGAATCAATGGATTAAATAGACAATTAAAAGAATGTATTGAATGTTAAAACTAAAATGTACATTATATATAAACGTCTCAAAATCTATATAATAGAATATAAGAAAAGTTTATACAAACATAACTAACTTCGACTTAAGTATGAAGGTTAAATATACATCAAATTATGTATTTTAAAATTCCTGAAAATCATAACTCTTATCTTAAAATCTGAAAAAAATGAATATTCAAAGCCTTAATTATAATTAATACAGACAAAAATACAGTAATTGTCATATTAAGGTTAAAGGTAAGGTGGACTTGCCTGCATCATATCGCCCAAATTTACAACAAGAGCTCCATGTATAGAATTAACATCAAGCCATTGATTTTGATGGCGGACTTGAAGTCCGCCGATTTGATCTTGTATAAGTATGGTGAAGAAGCCGCTATCGGTGTGATTGCAGATGCCCAATGTCAAGTCCGGTTCAGGGCACGGTGGGTAGTAATGGCCTATCACAAACAGTCCCTCACCGCACCCAATATCTTCCAAATAACTCCGGTTCAGACCCAAAGCTTCCGAGAACAATTCCAACAAAGTATGCCCTACTTTCATCACTTTGTTTGAATATTCTATGAATATATCTCTGCAAATTGAGTTGGCTTCGTATATGAGTTTTAACGAAATGAAACAACGGAACACATCAATAATAATAATAAAGAATTACCTGCAAACAGCAGGCAGTTGTTGAGGAAGAGGTCCACGAGGTGCCATAACGCAACTCAAAGAATCCCTCCAATTGGTTGCTTCAGCCAAATAAAGATCGAAATTACTATTATAATACACTTTCCTGGTCATATCTCGAGAATAAAACTCTTTCTTAGTTTCCTTATCTTGTTCATGAAACCTCCGAATCCCATCCATCATTTCATCCAAAGTCGTCACCGGAATCCCATGGTTGATAATTTGAAAGAAACCCCATTTCTCGCAAGCTTCTCCAACTTTCTTCACTATTTCGCGACGTAAATTTGGATCATCGGCGACGCCGGTCAAGTCTATGATCGGGATTCCGCCATTGTTGGTGGAGCTTCCAGATTTCTGGTTATGGATGTTGTTGTTTCTCTCAAGCATGTACTCTTCGTTGATGAAAATGGTCGGAATCTTTGATAAACCTGAATCTACCAACCCTTTCACTCCTGATTTTGTTTCATCGAAAGCCTTCAATTCGTTTATCCGATTGCAAATGGATTGCTCAGCTGGTTCTGAGTTTATTTCAGCCATTTTCAAGAGCTTTGACTTTTGTTTTGAGCCTTGAGTGTCTCAAACACACTAATTATCTTCTTTCTTTTTTTAACAACTCTGATTATCTACATTTACTATGAAGATAAAGATCAGATAAGGTAGCGTTAGCGTTACGCCTCTTTCTTTTGTATTTTTTTTCTTTTTGGATTTAAAGATGGTGACCTGGGTAGAAGTATGCATTGTATGTAAAAATATATATGTTAGGATTAGAGTTATTTTACGATTTCAAAAAATTGAAAAAAAAAATATATATATATATTTAAGGATGTTCAGTCAGTTAATCGAACCGTTAATAGATCTAAAAGAATATTAATTGAATTAATTGACTTTTTAAAATTTTTAATCGTTAACTGAATCGAAATTTTTTTAAAAAAATTAATCGAACCGAAAATTATATATATTTTTTATTTTTAATTAAAATAAGTATAAAATTAATCGAATTAACTGAATTTTTAATAAGGCACTTTATGATATTTACTTTTAAAGTATGTTTAAATTCACAATAATGTGAAAATTATTGGTGGTTTTAAAAGATTATAATAAAAATTGGTATCCAATCTGACCGTCCGTCTATTTAGCGGGTGTTTTTAACTTTTGAAAGTAAAACTGAAACTGATCGTTTCTTTATTTGAATGTCTGAAGAAAAGCAAGCATCATCATAGTCGGAATACAAAGGAACGAACAGAGCAGAAAATTTAGACACACACACAGATAGCCACACAACAGTATATAACTAGGCAAAAGTTGCTGCCATTCTCTAACTTCATGCAGGTTTTCATAAATGGCAATTGCCAACGCATTTTAGGTCTCATAGTTCTCATCGAGACCCTCTTCCCCCTCGTACTCTTCCTCATCTTCCACAGTTGCGTCCTGATATTGTTGATACTCTGCAACCAAGTCATTCATGTTGCTCTCTGCTTCTGTGAACTCCATCTCATCCATTCCCTCACCAGTATACCAATGCAGAAAGGCCTTGCGACGGAACATTGCTGTGAATTGCTCGCTCACCCTCCTAAACATCTCCTGGATTGACGTGGAGTTCCCTATGAAAGTAGATGACATCTTCAGACCCCGTGGTGGGATATCACAAACACTGGATTTCACATTATTGGGAATCCACTCCACGAAGTAAGATGAATTCTTGTTCTGGACATTCATCATCTGTTCATCAACCTCTTTGGTGCTCATCTTGCCTCGGAACATGGCTGATGCTGTCAGGTAGCGACCATGGCGAGGGTCAGCAGCACACATCATGTTCTTGGCATCCCACATCTGCTGAGTTAGCTCTGGGACAGTGAGAGAAACGTACTGCTGAGAACCACGAGATGTAAGTGGTGCAAAACCAACCATAAAGAAGTGAAGACGTGGGAACGGGATCAGGTTCACAGCCAACTTTCGGAGGTCAGAGTTCAGCTGTCCGGGGAACCTTAGGCAGCATGTTACACCGCTCATAGTAGCAGAAATCAAGTGGTTTAGATCTCCAACTGCAAAATTCAAAGTGCAGAGTTAGCTACACTATGTTAAATTGTATCATATTAAAGCAAACCATCGGTCAAGATAAATGTTTTATCAGTTACAGCTTGGAGTAGTGAGCTTCAGGGTTAGGAAGCAAATATCATAAACTGCCTCATTGTCAAGAACCATGCATTCATCAGCATTCTCTACCAACTGATGCTAATTTTCGGTTAATTTTAAAAAAATAAAAAAACATATAATTTTCAATTAATTTAAAGTATGTTTAAAAGTATGTTTAAGTTCACAGTAATGTGATGGCTCTCGAAGACTCACACATTTCATTTACCCTATAGAGAGTGCACCATCACTTTAAAAGATATCACATTACAACCCGGGCTCCCAATTCACGGTGGTTATACGGTCACAAGTAGAAGTATAACTAGGGCTCTCAGTTGAAGGTGGTTATGCGGTCATGGGTTCGAGTATAACTCATGCCCCCAGTTGATGGTGGTTATGTCATGGCTTCAAGTTTCATGGCACTAGAAGATGATACTTTATAAACCCCAAATATAAGTTTGAGATCATAATCATAGGAAAAAAAAAAGGGCTCACCAATATTATTAACTTATTCTTTTTATCCATCAAAGTAGTATCTTTAACCTCATTGTCCGAAACCTGTGTCAAAGGTGGCAACAAGAAGACTTTCAGGGAGGAGTGACTATAACGGTGGAGAAAAAACTGAAACTCGAGTTGAGGCGAAAATGTTTGTAGCTATTTATGATTTCTTTAATCACAACAACCGTTGTCACCCCCGAGTTGCATTTCAGCTTTTCTCCACTGTCATAGTGACTCCTCCCCCTGTAAGTCTTCTTGCACCCAAATCCATTACAGAATTAGGACAATGAGGTTAAGTATACTACTTTGATTGAAAAAAAGAATAAGTTGATTATACAGGTGAACCCCTTTTTTTTTCTCTATGATTATGATCTTAAACTTATGTATGGGGTTTATAAAGCATCCTATTCTAATGGATCTGGTGCCCTAAGTGTAATATTTTTGTCTATGTACACTTGTAATATTTTCGAATAGATTGGCTAATAAAATTATTCATGATTACATTAATACCCTTTGTATATGGTCATCATGTGGTTTTTGCATGTAAAGCAAAATAGAAACAAATATTAGCTCATTAGTTGTCTAATATTTAACTAATACTAAGCGATATTACGTGGTCGAATCGTAATACAAAAATACAACTTATATTACTACATGAACCTAAATATGTCTTTAGTTTAACCGAAAATGAGCAAACCAATTGAAAAACAGAGTCGTGACACCAATATCTAGGTGTCGCAACACCAATTGGTAAGGTCATGACACTATGATGCTGAAGTCGTGACATCGAGGACACTCACCATTGTAGAAAGATCCCAATTATTCAAGGAGCCAGAGTCGCGACACCAATGCTACTAGACAAATTTGGGAGAATTCTGTTGGCAAGGTCGCGACACCAACGCCGAATCGTCACTTGGAGCTCATTGCAAGAACTTTTTTATTCAAAAAACTTAACAATATAATGACTTAAATAAAAAAATTTCAATTGTTCAGTGAATTAAAAGAAGATTTAAAAAAAAATTAGTGACTAAATTGTAACTATTTTTAGTAAGTGACTAAAACGAAAACTTATCTATAATTTAATGACTAATGATGTAGTTAACTCTTAATTATATTTTAGTGAAATGGGATTGAAGAAAAGTTGCCGCCTATTCTGAATCAAACATGCGGGGATATGTATATTTTGAAGTTCATGGCTTATTTTCGGTTTGGGTCCATCAAAGTTTGACAATTTTACTGTTTAATCCTTAGTTCATTTCAGTTCACTCGTTGATCACGTAATTTTATTTAGTCCTTGGTTGAATTTGGTTCACATATTTTATCCCTTTTGCTGTTCATTGGATGTTAATTGTTCTCGTATGTTTAAATAATATTTTGAATTATTTAATTTATACATATATATATATATATATATATATATATAGGTGATAATTAGCTAATAATATTAAGGTGTTGTTTGTTAACTTATGGTAAAAAAAGTTCTAAATTATAGATTCTTTCGCAGGTGTAAATTGGTTAGTATTATTATGATTGAGGGAATTTTCTATAGAAAATTTATCCATTAAATAATATTATAAATAATAATGCTGGCAAAAAAAATAATGAAATCAAAATAAATATTATAAAATTTAAATTTTTTTAAATTTATAAACATAATTTTGAATTTACTATATTAATTCAAATTAATTATTATTTTTAAATAAATTTAATAATTTTCATTTCTATATATTTTTCATATTATGTATAAATTTAGATATGAATATAGATGAAAATAAAATTTATAGTTAATAATATAATTAGATTGTCTCCTCGTTTCGTCACCAATTTAAATTTTTTATAGTCTTAATTATATTAAATACTTTAATATTACTATATGAAATAATTATATGTTTTAATATAAAAATTAAATATTTAAATTAATTTTTTAAAAGTACATTTTTAAATAAAATTTAAATAGTAAAATAAAAAATTTTAAAACCAAATCATAAACACTATTTTTTGGGGGGGGGAAATTATTAGTTAATTTTATATTTCTTATTAGTATTTATTATTGTACAAAGTTAATTTTGTGTTTAGTTTTTAGTTATTAAGGTTAAACTTAGTCTTACATAAGTAAGGGAATGAATCCAACATCACTTAGGAACAAAAGACAATATGATTATTCGAGTCTATATAAAGACCATGTCTCCCATTGCTTAGAAAACAAGAGAAAGGGGACTTTGGGCATATAAAGACCTATGTTGTAAGTATTATTTGCACCAAAATCAAATATCGAGTTTTCTATTTAGTTTCTTATAATTCCTCCTTTATTTTCTTATTTGTAGTGTTGGGAGGTGTAGTTAAATATTAGTTTATTGGTGTCATGGGCGTGAGTGTTCAACAATTTACATCAAAGCTTGGTTGGAGGAGTGAAAATTCTTTTAGTATGCTTTGTGGTTGCAACATTGTTTGATCTTCCACATCAAAAAATAAAAAAATAAAAAAATTCATAAGTACTTGAAGATTATTGTTAGTTTCTTAGTTGTTGGAAGGAAGTGTGGTAGTGTGAAATTGCATGTCTAGGAAAGGTTCTCTAGCTAAGGAAAGACTTAGTACTTAAAAGTGACCATTGTGACTGACCTCTCTTTTTTTGGAACTTAACTGGCGCATTGTTGACAAACTACTTTCACTATAAATTTAGGTATTCAATAGTGAGAATGATTTGTTGATACGACGACAGACTTACAAGTTGTCAGAATGAAGAAGCTTAATAAAAACAAGTACAATACTTGGTCAACTTGCATAATGTCTTATATGCAAGGACAAGACTTTTAAGAGGTTGCTAACGATAATTAAGTAACACAACTGGAAACTGAGGATACAAGTGACACACTAAGAAAATGGGAAAATAAAAGCTGGTAAGGTAATGTTCACCTTAAAGACAACGGTTGTGGAGGATGTGTTAAAGGACATATGTGATGCCAAAACTCCGAAGGAGCTTGGGATACACTCGCTAAGTCGTTTTCTAAAAAAATGATATAAAGCTCCAACTTCTAAATAGTGAAATGTTGTTAGTGGCACAAAGAAATATGTCAACAACACAATATTTCCACAAAGTAAAAACGTTATGTCAAGATATTTCTGAGTTGGATCCTAAATGTAACGCCCCAAAATCTTAAGAACTTGTTTGTGAAAATCTGTAGTAATTGATTTCTATATGTGTGGTTCTGTGTTCTGCAATTGAGTTTAAAGTCTGGAGTTTGATTCGTATCATTAAAAGTTTTGTTGTTTTGGAATCAACCCACAAATATGCATTACCCATTTAAGTTCAATTCTTTGTGAAGAGGAAACAAGAATGAGCCTGCTGGCTCACTGGTTAAGTATCTGTTTATACCATGTTTGGTTCCGAGTTTGAATCCCATTGTACTCATTAGAAATGTATTTTTTTGAGTTTAAGTAGTCTAAAGAAAAAGTTATCGTTCTTTTTCTTTTACTTTTATTTCTTTAATTTTGCTTCTTTTTCTCAAAAAATTTTCCTTTTCTTTTCTTCTTGTAATCGATTTTGTGGAGTAGTAAAGTTTAGTTGTTTGTGAGACCAATTTAAAGTAAGTTTTGTTGTAATTTATGTCGTTATACTTTTCGTTCGGTTATCATTTTCTATCAAAACGGGACTTTGCCGTTTAATTAACTTACTGTTAAACGCTCGATTTACTACTTTGTTTGGGCAAGGGTGTTGCCAAAGACAGTAATCCACCGTGTGAGGCTGTTTTCTCTTGTGTCCTACGAGGTAAGAGTGTGAATTGGATTAGAATGGTGCCGAACCTTTTGACGTATGTTAACAATAAGTGGGTTTTTGCTAAACGTTGGAATTGATGATGTAATTATTTGTGGAATAGATAATTAGGTTCTGGGTAGTCTCCGTATCATTTCTCTGTCGAAACCAGAACAAGTGCGTACCGAAAACTTTGCTTTTCAAGTTTCAGATCACTAATAATGGAGGCTGTCATCAACATACGACCAGGCACGTGGCAGGCCATGCGAACGGCCGTGTAACTCATTGTTTACTAATTTGAGGCCACACGAGCGACCACACAGGCGTGGGATTAGGCCGTGTGTTGTAGGGTTCACATGGCTAGGGACACGGACATGTGCCCAAGCCGTGTAACCAACAGTTTAGGGTGTAAGAACCACACAGCCAGGGATATGGACGTGTGCCTAGGCCGTGTAACTCACTGTTCATGGTATAAAACCACACGGCCAGGGACACGGGTGTGTGCCCAGGCCGTGTGACTCACTGTTGTGCTTAAAATCCACATGGCCAAAGCACATGGGCGTGTGCCCAGGCCGTGTGGCAATATGTTGGGCCCGAGAACTATTCTGGGGCTGAAGTGGTTGCTCCACTTTGGTATTGGCTTCCTGGACATATGAATGACTGAATTCGCTTACATGACACTAAGCTATAAGTCACATACTTGAAAGTGCATTGTGATATTATTCTATTATTGAACTGATTTATTAGTTATGTAATGTATTGGTATAACTGAACATGTTATATGGACTACTGTATTCTGCATTATCATGTGGTGAGAGATTGGAAAGAAGATGAGAGTCTATACTGAAATCATGGTTATGCCACAATATATGTTACCCTGATTTGGGCGCTTATCGCTTATCGAACTAGCAACTAAGCTGTGTTTCTGTGAAAGTGTCATTGAACACTATTAAAGTGTGTAGGGATGGATGGGCATTAATTGTCCATAGTGGTGTGCTAGGATGGTTTAAGTTGGTGTGTAGCGGATGGAATAGGGACATTGCATTTGAATCAGATTTGAATATATGTAAAGTCTCTGCTCTGGACTTAGAACAAACACGTCTCTGTGTTGAACCGAATCTTTGAACTGGAAAATCCTCTATAAGTTACCAATGTTGTATTACATTCCTTTTGATGCACTGAGTTTATAACTCACTATGTTACTGTTTGAATTTCAGGTGGTTATCAGACTTGATCGGGTCAATTTTGCAGAAGCTCGATCCATTGTTAAACGATGTTCTTAGCATACACTACAAGAAAATAGACTTTTAGCGGCGCTTTTTTTAGCCTTTAGTGGCGCTTTTTCAGCGCCACTAAAACATTTAGCGGCGCTTTTTAAAACGCCGCAATAAACGCCGCTATAGGTAACGCCACAAAAATTTGTGGCATTTATTAAAAAAAACGCCGCTAAAAGTCACGGCTTTTAGCGGCATTTGTGTGAAAAGCGCTGCTAAAAGTGACGGATTTTAGCGGCGTTTGTGGGAAAGCACCGCTAAAAGTCACGCCTTTTAGCGGCGTTTGTGAGAAAAGCGCCGTTAAAAGTCACGTCCTTTAGCAGCGTTTGTGGGAAAAGCGCCGCTAAAAGACGTGACTTTTACCGGCGTTTTTGGTAAAAGCGCCACTAAAAGTCACATCCTTTAGCGGCGTTTGTGGGAAAAGCGCCGCTAAAAGACGTGACTTTTAGCAGCGTTTGTGGAAAAAGTGCCGCTAAAAGTCATGGCTTTTAGTGGCGCTTTTCCCACGAACGCCGCTAATTTTGGCAAATTTGTAATATTTTATTTCACCAATATCCAGCCCTTCCTGCATTAAAATCCAATCAAATACAACAAATATAGTATAAAATGCAACCAAAAACAGCAAATTTAGCATAAAAATACAACCAAAAACATTAATTTTAAATGATACTTCAAATTTAACTAAAGATATATGATATAATTAATAAATAAAGTATAATTTAAAATATTCTTACAATAATGTTAAACGTGACAAAACTTAAAAACATTCTTACAATAAGAAAACTAATGTCTAAGATGGTGGCTTTTGCGATTGTTGAAACATATGCATCATCTGCTGAAGCTGTAGCTGGAGGTCATCGTACTTTTTGCTTTGCTCTGCTACCATCGCTCGTGCCTCTGCAGCTCTCGCTGCAGCCGCTGCCTCCCTCTCTGCTGCCTCCGCTCTAAGTTGTTACTGGAGTTCTTCATATTTTCGTTGAACCTTGGTAATTTGCTCAACCGTGTTCGCTTGCATCTGAGCTATCTGGTCTCTTAACTTCTAAACTTCAGCTTGAGCTTGACTTCCGGAAGGCATGTATTGCTGGGAGTCGGATCCAAAATATTGGGTCGGGGTAACACCAGATCCTTAAAATCGAACCCGACCGTACCTTTCAGGACCCAAAACTTCAGTGATAATTCTGTTATCAATGTTCTTAAGATTAATATAACTATCACTCGAAGCAATCGCTTCATATTCCGCCTTCTACTCCTTTAGTTTCTCCTAAAAAATCAATTAAAAAGTTAGAAACGAAATATATAATAAAAAGGAATGCAACAAAACTTAACATTATTTAAAACTACTAATGATGAATTGAATTAAACAATTATAATTAAAGATTATAAATATTTAGAATAAATCAAATATTATTAAGTAAATATACCATAATTTCTCCACTTGGATGTCATAGGAGATCCATCTTTCTTCCTATAAGTAATCTCAAAAAAGTCAAGGCGTCCAACTTTTGTCCTGGTTGACTTCCTACAATATAGTAGTAAAAATATTATTTAATAATAGAAAGTTATCAATATTTGAAAGAATTAATAAATTCATAATACCTCGGCCTCGCATTCTGAAGCAAAACTTCTCTACCCCTGCTGGTGTGCGTGAATTTTTGTTTTTGCCTGCTGCTTGTTCCAACTCGCTCACGGTCCTACGTAATAAAATTATTATTACGTATATAGTAAACATTATATATAAGAGTTTGGAAATACGCAATACCTCTCCTTTCTTTGAATTCCAAAATCTAACTGCATCTTCCCATTGATACCTCAGCATTCCCGGCGGGACATTTCTCAATTTTTCCTCGAGGCTTACGTCTTGCTTAAAATATTGTTTCTTTAAAGTGCTTTTATTGTCTCTCCATCTTTTACCTAATGCCTTCTTGATATAACCATTGGAGACTTCTAAAGCAAATCTCTCCTAAAAAAACATAAGTTTAGAATGTAAATATAAATGAAACTTAAACCAAAGTATTATAAATTACATTCACATTTTGTTACCTTAATATTAGCGAGAGCTTGATTTTTGTTGCTATCAGGCATGTGATGCCATGATTCGTAGTTGATGGGCAACATATTTGCATTTCGTGCTAAAATGCCCAAATAGCCTGCTAAAAGTCGAGCTTCAGATCCAACAGGCTGACAATGAGTATTTCTACTTACTTTAACACGCTCGATAGGATCTAAGTCGTATAAATCTCTAAGCAGCGTACGTCCTCGAACTCTGCGCGTCCCACCACTTTCAGCTAAAAAATGATATACTATTATTATATTAAAATTGACAAATAATTCAATAATAAAAGTCAACACATGTAAAATGAACATAACATTGCTTTGAAATTCTTCAGGCTCATCAAGTGTCTCCGGCACATTCGAAGATCCAACAACTGTCTGCTGTTCACTATTTCCTTCTTCCGAATTTGGAGTATTCTGGACAATACTTAAATCTCGTAATCTTCTTCTATGCATTTTACCTGCAATACACATAAAATAGTTAAGGTTTTAGTAACAAATTACAACAATAGTAGTACATATAAAATAGTTAAATTATATAACATGACAAAAATTAAAATTATAATATTACATATAATTAAAAAATTGTAAAATCTTACTACATCATTATTCGTAAATATCTTCATCCACATCATGTCGAACCCATTGATGTTGTGTACTAGTATTAGGGATATTTTCATCTAAGTTTTGTTCTAGAAAAGGTAATGTTTCTGATATTTCGACGATGTCATCTCTACTTCCATTACCCATGTCAAACAAGTCTCTAGGGGTGTTCCGGAGTACAACATACCAACCCTCATCAGTTGGATCTTTTGAATAAAAAACTTGTTTCACTTGAGAGGAAAATACATATGGCTCGTCCATCAATTGTTGTCCAGTGTGAATCAAGCGAGAGAAATTCAACATTGTAAAACCAAATTGATCTTCTTTAATTCCTCGAGCAATATTAACATCAGTCCAATCACACCGAAATAAGACAACTTTCCATCTGCCATAGTAATCCAACTCAATAATGTCAATAAGAAGTCCGTAATACTCCACATTACCCTCAACCGGATTACTGTCCCTAGCACTAGCATAACTTGTAATTGAAGAATTAACAACAACTCCACAATTTTGAGTTCTCCTCATTCTCTCACGATACTTTGTATGAAATCTGTATCCATTGATGAGGAAGGCACTATATCTTTTTATTATTCTGTTTGGACCTTGGAAAAGCCATTTAACTTCTTCATTGACGTCCTTTCCACTTCAAACCTATTGAATCGAAAGTAAATTGAATAATTAACTAAATTTCGGGATTATATGTAACTTATTAACTTTAGTTACATATCGTTTGACTTAACCATTCATGAAAAGATTCTGTGAATAACTTATTAATCTCTCGATGTTGCAATCTTTGAGAGCGTGCACGAGATCTCAAAATTTGTTTGTACTCACTATGTTAAAAACAAGTGTAATTGGTTAGAAGATAAACAAATCAAAACGACGAATATGTGAGGAAATTTTAGAACTTACTTGCGTAACGGTTCAACTAAATCGTGGTGAAAAAGTACATATCGATGTGCTTGTATCCACGATATATCATCTAATTCTGCAATTTCAACTTTGCCGATTGGTTCCCCATAACTTTGGAATAAATAAGTTCCGGCCAAGTTATGATCATTGAGCCCAGCATTTCTATTTGGTCTATTCAATCGTGTTTCAACATCTTCTAAATATCTAGAACAGAATGTCATGCACTCCTCTGCCAAGTAGCCTTCAGCAATTGATCCTTCTGGATAACGCTTATTGCGACAATAAGATTTCAATTTGCTTAGGAACCTAAACACGATATACAATATTTATCAAAAGTTGTAACTAAATGTATAGACGCGAATAAATAAATACTTTACAAATAAATTAGCACCTTTCTATTGGATACATCCATCGATAAAAAACCGGTCCACCAAGTATTGCTTCGTGAGGGAGATGGATTACCAAGTGCACCATAATAGTGAAGAAGGAATGTGGAAAGATCTTCTCCAAATTGCATAAAGTCAAAGCAGCTCGATCCTGTACTTTCTTAAGTTCTTCAACATCCAAAACTTTGCCACAAATAGCTTTCATTATATTGGATAGTTCAATTATACAGACGCGTCACATTTTTGACATGCAGCACCGTAAAGCAACTGGGAGTAAATCTTGCATCAAGATGTGGTAATCATGTGATTTTAATGAATATAATCTTTGATCTTTAAGACTCACACATTGAGATATATTTGACGCATACGCATCTGGGACCTTTATATCCTTCAACACCATACAAAACACCTCTTTCTCTTCCTTTGACATGGAAAAAATAGAAAGCGGCAACCGATATTTCCCATTCGGAAGTACTTGAGGATGAAGATCACGCCGAATTCTCATGTCAACTAAATCAAGTCGACTCTGAAGATTGTCTTTTGATTTTCCATCGACATTCAAAATTGTCCCAATTATGTTCTCGCAGGCATTCTTCTCAATATGCATGACATCAAGATTGTGGCATAAAATATAATGCTCCCAATAAGGCAACTAAAAAAAATACTTCTTTTTTTTTCCACAAGTCTGCCTCATTAGGATCATCCTCTTCGTTAGATTCATCATCAGATTCATCCCTCGATCTTCTCTTTGATTGCATGTTAGGTGGTTGATTCATCTTCCCATAACTGAAGTTGATATCTTTTAACATAAACAAGATTTCAGATCCAACGGTCTGCTGATGAGCTCCTCTGTACTCTTCAGTACCGTCAAATAGAGTCCTCTGAAGTCTAAATTTATGATTTCCATCTAACCACCGACGATGGCCCATGTAAGAGAACTTCTTCCCATTGTACAACCACTTCGAACAAGTTTGCGCAGCACAACAAGGACAAGCATAACGTCCTTTAGTACTCCAACCCGATAAATTAGCATAAGCCGGGAAATCATTAATTGTCCACAATAAAGCTGCACGTAAATAAAAGTTCTCTTTTCTTAATACATAATATGTCTCAACACCCGACCATAATTGTTTTAACTCTTTAATAAGTGGCTGCAAATAGATGTCAATATCATTTCCGGGAACTTTCTCTCCAGGAATAATCATTGATAAAATAAATGAAGATTTCTTCATGCAAATCCACGGAGGTAAATTGTAAGGAACAAGCACCATAGGCCAAGTATTGTACGAAATACTCATGATTTTAAATGGATTAAAGCCGTCAGCTGCTAGCCCAACCTCACATTTCGAGGATCGCTTGCAAAGCTTGAAAATTTCATGTCAAATGATTTCCAAGCTAAAGAATCCGCAGGATGTCTTAATAATCCATCATCGGTCCGTTGATCATTATGCCACCTCATAGATTCGGCCGTCTTTGACGACATGAAAAGCCTTTGAAGTCTTGGTATTAGGGGAAAGTATAGAAAAACCTTGACTGGCTTCTTTCTTAACTGTGCCCCACCTTCATCCGCATTCACATCTTCTGTATTTTCATTCATCCAACGAGACTTGCCGCAAACATTACAACACTGTTGGTTCTTCTGATCACCCCAGTACAACATGCAGTCATTTGGACAACTATGAATTTTATCGTATCCAAGGCCCAAATCTTTTATTAGTCTCTTCATATCTTGACAAGATTGGGGATTTTTGCAAAGGAAACATCTCTCTCTCGTAAACTCTAACAACATTGTAAAAGAATTTCCACCCACCCTCCCAAACATTTTAAGTGAAATAAACGAATGCAGAAGGACAATTTCGAATATTTTGATCCATCGTAAAGTTCTTCGTTCATTTCATTAAGTAAATTGTAGAACTTCGCCGCTTCTTCATTTGGCTCCTCATAAGGTGCACTTGCTCCCGTTTCGCCAAAAACATTTCCACCAATATTACAATCATCGGATGCAATAAAGTCAGGTGGAAACGATTGCTCACCATGACTGTGCATATTAAATGCATCCCGCGACATACCTTCCATGTCATCTTGTCTAACATACTGATGGTAATCAGTATCAGGATAAGTCGGATTAACCGTTGAAGAAGTTCCACTAGATGTACACTCTCCATGGAAAATCCATTTTTTATACCCCCAAATAAAGCCATCAACAATTAGGTGCTCGTAGACAACTTCACGAGTATGCCAATTGATGTTGCCACACTTCTTACACGGGCAAAGAATCATATTCTCTTGGCTTGCATTTTGAAATGCAAAATTCAGAAAAGTTTGTACTCTATTTCGATAGGTGTTGCTTACCCTTGACAATTTCATCCAACTCCTATCCATTTCGTAGTTCTTGAGTTCTAAAGTTGACAATAAATTACACAGGTAAGTTGTTTATTATGTAAGTCTTGATATGATATATTTTTATGTTTTATGTAAGTTATGTAGATTATGTAAGTTATGAAATTTGAACTTTAAACTATATGCTTTTAAGTAAATTATTAGATTACACTACATGTATTAGTTAAGTTCCGTAAGTTGTTATGTACGTTATGTGAGTTATGTAAATTATGTAAGTTATGTGAGTTATGTAAGTTGTTTTTTAAGATTCATCATACGTGGCGTTGTTACACCTAGGGAGGATCCATTATATCTTACAGCTCGATATAAGGCAACCCGTCAGGTTTCTAGCCTATATACTTTGAATCTTTAAAATATTTAAAAAAAGGTCGGAGAGAAGGTCAGCTATTGTTGTAATTTTAATGGACAAGCAAGCTACATGGTAATAAATATTCAATAGTAAATGAGCTCGATAGAACTTTTTTCAAGTCTTTTTTAATTTTTTAAGATTCATCATACGTGGCGTTGTTACACCTAGGGAGGATCTATTATATCTTACACTTCGATATAAGGCAACCCACAAGTTTCCAAACTATATACTTTGAATCTTTAAAATTTTTAAAAAAGGTTGGAGAGAATGTCACTATTGTTGTAATTTTAATGGACAAGCAAACTACATGGTAATAAATATTCAATAGTAAATGAGCTCGATAGAACTTTTTTCAAGTCTTTTTTAATTTTTTAAGATTCATCATACGTGGCGTTGTTACACCTAGGGAGGATCCATTATATCTTACACTTCGATATAAGGCAACCCAGTCAGTTTCCAAATTTATATACTTTGAATCTTTAAAATATTTAAAAAAGGTTGGAGAAGGGTCACTATTGTTGTAATTTTAATGGACAAGCAAGCTACATGGTAATAAATATTCAATAGTAAATGAGCTTGATAGAACTTTTTTCAAGTCTTTTTAATTTTTAAGATTCATCATACGTGGCGTTGTTACACCTAGGAGGATCCATTATATCTTACACTCGATATAAGGCAACCCGTCAAAGTTTCAAAATTATATACTTTGAATTTTTAAAATATTTAAAAAAAGGTTGGAGAGAAGGTCAGCTATTGTTGTAATTTTAATGGACAAGCAAGCTACATGATAATAAATATTCAATAGTAAATGAGCTTGATAGAACTTTTTTCAAGTCTTTTTTAATTTTTTAAGATTCATCATACGTGGCGTTGTTACACCTAGGGAGGATCCATTATATCTTACAGCTCGATATAAGGCAACCCGTCAGGTTTCTAGCCTATATACTTTGAATCTTTAAAATATTTAAAAAAAGGTTGGAGAGAAGGTCAGCTATTGTTGTAATTTTATTGGACAAGCAAGCTACATGGTAATAAATATTCAATAGTAAATGAGCTCGATAAAACTTAAAAAGGTATGATTTATTTTGAATAAAAAGTTTAACTTAAATGATAAAACGGACGATAATATTTGTGATAAAACGGACAATAATATTTGTGATAAAACGGAAGAGAATATTTCAATAATAATTTAAATTGAAGTTAAAAACTATATAAAATATTTTATTAAATATTTGTATATTAGATAGGACATATTATATTACTAAATAAATTTATCAAAAATCGTGATAGAAATATTTGTATATTAGATGAGACATATTATATCAATAAATAAATTTATTAAAAATCGTGATAGAAATATAGAAATATTAAATCACAAATTACGAAAATATGGTAGAAAAAATTAACGTGGCAAGCATACATGTCGAAAGGTATAATATTATTAAAAGGTTGGAAATTGAGCAGAAATGATCTATTTTATAGTACTATTGTAAGTAAGAACATACGCATTGCAACCAGTAGCAAAGAGATCCCAAAGATAAGCAGAATAAGCAAATTACAAAAATTAAAGACAACATAACAAGTCTCTAAGGATAAACAGCATAAGCAAATTAAAAAAATAATCAAAGGACAAACTTGAAATAAGTTAAAAACATGATCCATTAATTATCCATTTAAAAATAATCTTACAATAAACAAGAATGGTAATTTAAAAAAAACGAAAAAATAAAAGAAAATAAAAGAGTAGCTAACCTTCTGGTTATCTAGGCTTTGTATTTGAGTAGTATTTGTACTTTGTATTTAGTTTCTTAGATCTCGAGTGGTAACTGATAGAGCAGTTGAAAGCTTCGGCTCTTTTTGCTATTGCTGATCTTATCTTGCCCAATCCAACAATTCCAACTGATTACAATTATTACAAACATGATTAATTATTCAGCATATAGCTATCCAAATGAAGAAGAAGAAGCTGACCTGAAGATAATCTTTTAGTACAGCGACCAAATTGATTCAGACTTCCTCTACTGAAGTGCTATCATCTACATCTATATCATTCTCCACACCTTTCTCACCCACTTTGAAGTAGTTGGCAAATCTGTTATTAAAAAAAAAAACAGATTAAAAAAGCAAAAAGCAAAAAGCAACTGTTACTTATAAACGCAAAAAGCAAAAAGCAAATCTATAAACCTTTTTTTATTATTAATTTTAAAACTTTCATGTTTTGATGGTTAATTATTTGAGTTACTCTAACATTTGGCATTTAAATTTATTGTTTGGATAAGATGTGGAGTGTCACAAAATGATTCCTTCCCACACCCAGGCTTAACTTGTACTTAAAAACATGGATAATGAGAAAATAACAAGGTATTGCTATCAACCTTGAAAAGGAAATAAATAAGGTAAATTGCTCAAAATTTAAAAAGAAGTAAAATAGTAAAATTTATTAAACTAATAAAATATCTATTCTTTATAATGGTGAAGTAAGTCAAATATTTATAAACTCTTCAAAAATAATTAAAAATCTCCAAAATAAAGATAAAATTCTAAATTAAATTAAGGTAAACATCTAAAGCTACTTATTGTAAAACTACTGCTTTAGATCGGGTTCAACCCTTATCTTTACTTGGAGGCTAAAAAGCTGATGCCCCTGTGGGTTCCTAATTCCTAGTTGGGGCATTTTTTGTGAACACTGAAGCATATTATACAAAGCATAAAAATCCATGTTTTAGATCAAAGATAAAAGGAGCACTTTGAAGGCAAAAACTATGGAGATACAAATGTCTTAAAATTGGATTGGCAGCTTAAGCCTGAATATATGTGAATCAGCTTATGACATTTCAAGTGGAAAACCTTAGATAGCAGGCTACCAATGGAGCAAACACTGTAAAATTCTAATCCTCAAATACAAATACAGGCATCAAACCAAAAGTTATATATTCTAATATTCCGTTTTAAACGATACCAAATTCAGATAGATATTTGATTGAAAGTTCTCAGATAAAGCAGAGCTCAAACAACTATCGAAAGATAAACAAGTCTAATGAAAATAACCTGAACTCCGCCACCTACATTCCTTCGAATGGCTTCTTCATGATCCAAAACACCATCCGGAGTTGAAATCACAACATAACCCCACCTACATTATTTCTTTTTTTTTTATTCTTTCCTACAATTCAAATATTTTTTCGCCTTACGTCTGAGAGCAATGAAATCAGAAAGTATATTGAGAGAAGCAGATCTCAAATAATCATGCAGAATAACAAATTTAAGAGCAGATCTCAAATAATCATGCAAAATAACAAATTTAAGTTCTCTACCTGAGTCACTATAGTTCATTGCAAATCTGGGGGAAGACCAACAAAATCATCAAATTTGGTCCCTATCAATATTGGAATTGCTGTCTGCAAAATGAAGATAAAGAAACAGTAAGTAAAAACAATTTAAATGCAAATCTAAGGTTTACTGTAATTTAGTTCATGTAACCGTCCTTATCTGGATTTGATCATTACTCCCCACATACAGGTTCAAATCAAAAGAGATGTGCTTTCAAATGACAATGCCTTAAAAGGGTCGATGGGCGTCTAAAGAGGACAACGAAATTGATAATGACATGCTACTTAACGTGCATTACTTAAGTCAATATTTATACATAAATATAACTAAAATGTTTAAAATGTTTTAATGGAAATATATTAAATGATAATTAAATCCTTAATCTCTTATTATTGTTAAAGATACAAATTAAAGATAGTCATATCTGGACAGGAAGAGTACTACATATTCCAAGGACAGATCTATCTCATTCAAGGATTTACAAGCACACGACCTCGCACCGATCGTTTAAACTAATTATTGTAGAGTTTCCCGGAATTATTTAATTAAAGTCATTCATGTGTGCCTATTTCCGATGGTTGACTTAGCAATTGGGATCTTGGTTTCACAAGACTTAAAATCCAAATGTCGAGAGATTTTTCTTATGCGGACATCGACTAGAAAGCGCGATTTTTATACACGAGACCAAAGAGGCTATGTGGACAGTCATATTAGAATGAAAGCCACCCAAAAAGTTTAAAGTATTATCTTAAGTGAGATAAAAAGGAGAGGAAAGAAGAGACTGACTTTACTTTGGTTAGACCAAAGACTGTAAACCTGAACCACTAACACCCCAAACCCACACAGCTAAACACACCACACTCCAAACCAGAGATGAAAAAAGCAAAAAGCAAAAAGACAAATGTTGAAGCAAAGATTCATACCAGAAATCAATCCCGGATGAAAAAGGGGTTACAAAAATCGCAACAAAGAAACGGCAGAGAAATGAACCCACCAAAATAGAAGTAAAAAAACATTGATCTCAAACCAAAATAGAAATCAAAAGGCAAAGACAGACAAAGACAAAGTTAAAGATTCATACCTCAAAATCAGTCCCCGATGAAGCAGTGGATTTCAAAAACCACAAAAACCAATTTCTAGCTTGATGACTATACCATCCAACAACACTGAAAAATCAAAGAAAAAGTATTGTAAGCATAACGAGTAAAGAATAATGAGGAAAACAAATTTGTACCTAACCTACACGATGAGTGTAGCAGAATCAGATGAACCGCTTCCAAAGTCGATATCGGACAGACGCAACGGTTTCGGGGAATAACAGCAAGCGAGACGAGAGGAAAGGGAAAATAGTTAGGGATTTCGGGGATGGGAAAACAGATTTAGGGAAAAAATGGGATTTGAGGAAAATGTTAGGGATTTCAGGTTTGGGGAATTAGTGGATGATTTGGGGAAAAAGAAAGTGGTGTTTTTTGTTTTAGGGATTTAAGGAAGGAAGAACAAAAATGGGGAAAAAAGACTTAGCAAAAACTGAACTGATTTCGGGTAAAGGGCATAAACCTCAAGGGAGAAAAAATGACGCCGTTTCAAATAAGGAAACTTTGTGGTGTTTTCATCAAAGCGCTGCTAATGAGACATTTTGCGGCGTTTTAGGCAAAGCGTCACTAACGCCTCTTTTATCCACTACAAAACGACGCCGTTCTAATACAATTTGTGGCGTTTATTATAGAAACGCCGCTAAAGCCCCTAATATTCAGAGGAAACGCTGCCGTTTTACTCTAATGTATAATTAAATTTTGTGGCGTTTTTTGGAAAACGCCACTATTGCCTATCATTTGCGGCATTTTATGTATAAACGCTGCTAATACCTGAATATTTTTTAAAAATTGGTTAAAATTTAAAACTATATATTTAGAATTTCTTTTATATTATATCCAAGTAATGTTAGTGTAGTACAAAATATATTTTTCATATATTTATATTACGTGTAGTCCAAAATGACAAGAATCTCATAAAATTCCAAATATTGGTTTAGTCTTCAACAATATACCTTTAAATTTAAACCTCAAACCATAAACTTACAGCACTTTAAACCCTAACTATAGTTAAAACTTCAATTTTGGTTTAATACACATTTTAAAATACATCAATATATGTTTATATTGAATAAATATAAATATTATGTATGCATATAAATTAATTAAATAAAAACATGACGCTATTTATATCAATAATTGTGTTAATAGGTGGAAAGATCTAGATCAAATTACAGTTCATGTACACAATTGCACACTAAACCACTTTTCATCCATTTTGATATATATTATTTTAAAATAATAATTTATATATATTTATCTTATTTATATTTATCTTCTAAATTAAATCCAAAATTATACTCTAAACTTGAAACCCTAAACTTAAGACCTTAAACCCTAAATCTTAAATCCTAAACCCTAAACCACAAGCACAAAACCTATAATCCCAAACTTTAAACCCAAAAACCATTCACAGTAACCCCTAAACCAACCATAAATCCTAGACTATAAAGCCCCCAAACTATAAACTCTAAAAATCATTAACCCTAAACCATAATCGTAGACATATTTTTGGGAATTCGTGTGGCCAATGTTAGTGTACAAATTAAAACACATATATACGTTTATATTCTTAAATTAAATAATATGGGTATATACAAATTAAATGGCATGAATCTCAGTAAAATCCAAATGTTCTTCAGTTTCTAGCTAATAGTATCATTTCCTTAAACCCTAAATTAATCTAAACTTACACCCTAAATATATAGAATCTTAATATATATAACAAGGGACAAAAGTAATTAAAATAGAATCTTAATTAATTCTTACCAAAACCCTAAAATAAATTAATTTTTTATCATTAATCATAACCTCTAATCCCTAATAACATAACCCTTAAAACCATGAACATTAAAATTAATTCGACCCTAATACCTAAAACACAGTAAACCCTAAACTTACACTCTAAAACATAAATCCATAACCCAAAATAATAAACATTATATCATAAACCCTAAAACTCTAAATTAACCTAAAATTCATAACCTTAAACCTTAAAATAACATAATTTATTTGCGGCGTTTTCTAAAAAAAACGCCAATAATGATTCACATTTTGCAAAAAAACGCCGCTAATTCATCTATAGCTAACTAAGGGACGCCGCCGTTTTGCTCAAAACTTCTGCGGCGTTTTCAGACAACCGCCGCTAATACGTCACCTATTGCTTGAATTTTTTTGTGGCGTTTTTGGTAAAACACTGCTAATGCCTCAACAGCTCACCATCAAAACAGCACCGTTTTGGTCAACATATTTGGGGCGTTTTTCGACAACCGCAGCTAATACGTCACCTATTGCGGCGTTTTTAAGAAAATGCCGCTAATTCTCACTTTTTTGTGGCGTTTTCTCTATAAGTGCCGCTACTATTGATATTTTGCGGTGTTTTTTTGGCAAGCGCCACTATAACCCTGACCTATAGCGGCGTTTTTATACAAACGCCACTAATGTGTAAATGTTGCGACGTTTTTCGTCCATACGCCGCTGAAAGCGCCGCTAAAAGTCTATTCTGCTGTAGTGATAGTTACTACTAGTAGGAGTATTTGCTTTATGATGTTATGAAATCAGGAGAACTGTGTGTTTAATTTACTATTGTGTTGAATATTACATGATTACTGGTTTATTTTGATTGTTTAGTCCTTGCGTGATTCATGAAATGCATGATGTAACTCTCGGACTTGGTTTGGATGTCTAGGCCAAGTTTAGGGTGTTACACTAAAGCTTCTATTAGTGATAATAGAATGAAATGAATCATCATTCATTAGTTGAAGCTAGAATATAGGAGTTTTGTTGGTGCTATACAAGGATGGTAAAATCAACCATCACTTGTCAAAATTTGAAAATTTTTTAACTGGTAAAAAAACATTAGCTAAACAAATTAGAAGAGTCTTGCTAAAGAATGAAGAAGAGGCACCCTATGCTAGTAAAGGTGAAAGGAAATTTAAACTGCATGATATTGGCGGGTCCAAGAAAAATGATGACAAGTCAAAAGGTTATCAAGGCAAAATGAGCATTCATGAAGGGGGAGTTTTGAACAACCACAACAATAATAAAATTTTTGAAGGAAATTTTTATAACTGTGGGAAAAGGGCTACATTGCAAGAGCTTGTTGGTCGAAGAAAAAGCCTATGAAAAGTAATTTTATTACTTCCAACAATGAAGAAGCTTGGGATCTAGAGGCATTATTTGGTAATGAAGAGAAGGCATGATGGAGAATCAAGGCGTTGTGACAAGGGGCAAGAAAAGCGTCTCAAGAGAGAATTCAGAGGACGTGGCATCATTTATACAAACTAGGCCAATGAAGGTGTAACAAGCCCTGGTGAATGTCCTATAATGTAAACACAAGTTCAAGTAATTATAACTTTAAAACATAGAACTCGACAAAAGATAGAAATAAGCTCAAAAATAGTTCAATTAGGTTCATGAGCAACTCATAACTTAAGGAATTGAAGAGTTTTACAATCAAGCCCTTTGGAGTAGTAGTTTGACACGAAGTCTTTGGTAGTAGTTTCCCTATAAAGTGGAGGGTTTTCTTGAGATATCAATTCCTTAATTGGTCCATAAAGCCTCGAAGCATTCTCTGGTGGAAGATGTGTTCTTAAAAAACTTGCTACTGAAACTCTTGGACCTTTTGTATTAGCAAGCACTCTATGATGGACACTTATAAATTTGTCATTGGATATTAACTGCATAAAAGTTAAAAAACAATTAGAATAGATATAAGAAACTCTTAAAAAAAGATTCACTTTCTAAAATCAAAATAATCTAGAATCTATTGAATGTCAAAAGTAATATAAAGTTGATGACTTTTTTTTTTTAACTCAATAGAATCAATGGATTAAATAGACAATTAAAAGAATGTATTGAACGTTAAAACTAAAATGTACATTATATATAAACGTCTCAAAATCTATATAATAGAATATAAGAAAAGTTTATACAAACATAACTAACTTCGACTTAAGTATGAAGGTTAAATATACATCAAATTATGTATTTTAAAATTCCTGAAAATCATAACTCTTATCTTAAAATCTGAAAAAAATGAATATTCAAAGCCTTAATTATAATTAATACAGACAAAAATACAGTAATTGTCATATTAAGGTTAAAGGTAAGGTGGACTTGCCTGCATCATATCGCCCAAATTTACAACAAGAGCTCCATGTATAGAATTAACATCAAGCCATTGATTTTGATGGCGGACTTGAAGTCCGCCGATTTGATCTTGTAAAAGTATGGTGAAGAAGCCGCTATCGGTGTGACTGCTGGTGCCCAATGTCAAGTCCGGTTCAGGGCACGGTGGGTAGTAATGGCCCATCACAAACAGTCCCTCACCGCACCCAATATCTTCCAAATAACTCCGGTTCAGACCCAAAGCTTCCGAGAACAATTCCAACAAAGTATGCCCTACTTTCATCACTTTGTTTGAATATTCTATGAATATATCTCTGCAAATTGAGTTGGCTTCGTATATGAGTTTTAACGAAATGAAACAATGGAACACGTCAATAATAATAATAAAGAATTACCTGCAAACAGCAGGCAGTTGTTGAGGAAGAGGTCCACCAGGTGCCATAACGCAACTCAAAGTATCCCTCCAATTGGTTGCTTCAGCCAAATAAAGATCGAAATTACTATTATAATACACTTTCCTGGTTATATCTCGAGAATAAAACTCTTTCTTAGCTTCCTTATCTTGTTCATGAAACCTCCGATTCCCATCCATCATTTCATCCAAAGTCGTCACCGGAATCCCATGGTTGATAATTTGAAAGAAACCCCATTTCTCGCAAGCTTCTCCAACTTTCTTCACTATTTCGCGACGTAAATTTGGATCATCGGCGACGCCGGTCAAGTCTATGATCGGGATTCCGCCATTGTTGGTGGAGCTTCCAGATTTCTGGTTATGGATGTTGTTGTTTCTCTCAAGCATGTACTCTTCGTTGATGAAAATGGTCGGAATCTTTGATAAACCTGAATCTACCAACCCTTTCACTCCTGATTTTGTTTCATCGAAAGCCTTCAATTCGTTTATCCGATTGTAAATGGATTGCTCAGCTGGTTCTGAGTTTACTTCAGCCATTTTCAAGAGCTTTGACTTTTGTTTTGAGCCTTGAGTGTCTCAAACACACTGATTATCTTCTTTCTTTTTTTAACAACTCTGATTATCTACATTTACTATGAAGATAAAGATCAGATAAGGTAGCGTTAGCGTTACGCCTCTTTCTTTTGTATTTTTTTTTCTTTTTGGATTTAAAGATGGTGACCTGGGTAGAAGTATGCATTGTATGTAAAAATATATAAGTTAGGATTAGAGTTATTTTACTATTTCAAAAGATTGAATATATATATATATATATATAATAGTAAGGGTGTTCAGTCACTTAATCGAACGGTTAATAAATCTGAAATAATATTAATTGAATTAATTGACTCTTTAAAATTTTTAATCGTTAATTAAACTGAAATTTTTTTAAAAAAATTAATCGAACCGAAAATTATATATTTTTTATTTTTAATTAAAATAAGTATAAAATTAATCGAATTAACTGAATTACATGAATTACTTAAATTAACCTAATTATTTGTATAAAATTATATATATATTTTATTTTTATTTTTAGAATTTTATTTTTATTTATTAAATTATTTGTAATTTTTATGATTGAGTTGGGTAATTGAGTTGGTTGGGTACTTGGTTAATATATATTAGATTGAGTATTTGAGTTTATGTTGGACTGGGTTTAAATAAATAGTGGGATATTTATATATTATAATTTTATTTATTAATTTTTTCGGTTAAATTGAAAAAATTCGATTAACCGACTGATTTAGAACTGAATTACCCGATAATCAAAAATTCAAAAAATTATTAACCGACTCTCAACCGAATTAATTCGGTTAACAGACCGGTTAACCAAATTCGTCGGCTAACCAAATTTTTTCAATTTTACTCGAATTTTGCACACCGCTATATATTAGAATTAAAGCTATTCAATGTTGATGTTTAAATAATTTGTTCAAACAATCTAGTTAAACAAATCTTAATTTTTCGGCAAATTTTTCGGCAATGTCAAGTTAAATGTGGGTACTTTTTATTTTCAACCACTCAAATCAACTTAGATGTCAAATTATTAAAGATATAAACATATGTATCTATATTATATTTATTGATTGAGTTGCTCACAATTTAATTGCGAAATTGTTAAAATTTATTATTTTTATGAAGTAATAAATATTATTTTAAGGATTTTTTCTTTGTATATTTTTATATAAAATCTAAAAAAAAATACATACACATCAAAAAAATTCAAACCTAAAACATCATAATTTTTAATGTCAATCAAAACTTCATTTGATTTTAATCCATTCTTATAATTTTGTTACAGATTTTATTTATTCACATTGTGAATATAGTACATATATGATTGAATTATATATATTATTTAAAGTTATAATTAAAATCATAATCAGTAACTTCTAATAATCAAAATCAAAATTAATTATGATGTAAAAATTGAATAGATTAAAAACTGGGATATATCTAAAAAAAATTCTCACATAATAAAATTTAAAATAAAATAAAATTCAGACTAAAAATCAATGCATAATATTTATGTACTACATAAAGAATTAAGACCTTAACTTTTCATTAAATCAATGCTTAATTCACAATTATATTTGCAATTTTAAATGCAGTGTTTGAGATTAAAAGGAACATTAATATTGAACTTTTATGTTGCATCATTCTATTTATCTACAAATATCTATCTATTCATATTTATATTCATGTAAATGATATAATATAATTTAAAAATGATACATTAATTTCATTCACATAATTTCCACCGTCTTTAGCTAAGATAGAGTAATCCTAGCACTAAAGTTTTGCTAGCTTATCTAGCATAACTAAAGTAAAGGTACTTATAGGATCGGCATCGAAGTCTTAGATTCTTTTTCTACAGACTCGAAAATAATCAAAATTTGAACACACACTTTTCATAAACCAAAATATCAAAGTCAATCTAAAGTTCATTGTACTTAAAACAATTTTTAGGGAGATTTTTGAATCTAAAAGTCATAACTCGAGTTTTGCAATTTGACATTGATACCATTAAATGTAACACCCTAAACTCGACTTAAAAGTTGTGCCCGAATCTAAAGAGATTAATCGACTTGTTTGGAAAACTATTCCCAATAAACATTTAGCAAATATGAAAATGGCAAACAAACCATTGAAAAACTATCTATTCATTTACAAAAAACACTTAGGAAACTACTTAAATTGTAGCGGAAAATCTTTTCGGAGTTTTATTTTTGAAAACCAAAATTCATTTTGTTGACTTGAGTAATTTTGTAGTTTCACACTTGAAAATATCAGTTATCGAGGAATTAACAAAAACCCAAAACAAGTTCAAAACATATTACAGATTACAGACCCAAAAGTTCAAAACAAATAATAACGAAAATCACCATATTTACATTAAGGACGAAAATATCCGAGCTCCTACATGTCATCCGGTCCTAAGTCAAAAGTTTATCTAAATAAACAAAGATAAAACAAATGAGTGAACTATAAAGCTCAATGTATAACTAACTCAAACGGAGATTAACAAAACACAATATACAAGTCAGAGAACGCAAAGAATTTCTTATCAATCATATAATCGAAGTGGAACAAATTAAAGTATCACAAAGATTTTCATAACAATCGTATAACAAAATAGAAGATATATGATTATGCCAATGTGGTGTTTTTTGGAAAATCAGGATACAGGTTATTAGAAAACATCCTACCCAACTCCACTACGCACCAAAATAGAGTTCCCATAACTCATCCAACCAAATCACACCAACAAATAATTGTTGACACTGCCACCGGAATTGTAGTTAAAATTGCTAGACCAAATATATGTGGTCAAGCCACTATAATTGCAAACAACATAATTATGGATAACCCACCAGATAATACAGATCATTAAACTGCCAAAAAAATTCCTCCGTTCACATCATCCCAAACCCCATACTATGTGTCATGGCATGCATATTCAGAAATCAAAATGATAAGCATATAGGACATGCTGTCGTACAATAACATAAATAGAAGGCATGAGTTTTCACGCTTTGCAGGACAAATTGATCAAATCTTAATAAACCATATCATATATGCCATGAAGTCACATGCATGGTTACATATCACAACCGGTACCAGGCACAACAAGATATTCGGATATCACATGTTCTCATCCAACTCAGTAACACATAAATGAATCATCAAAATTAACAAAGCACGGATCATACCTGAATAAATTACATACCTTACACACGTCCCAACAAAAACATCTTATATACTAACAGATCATACTTAGCTTATATTGTATCAGACATACATACAGATAATGGATTATACGTCAACTGATCATCGATTGTCAAGTTTTATAGCTTGTTTTAGATCATATAGGTCCTACAATAGGCCCATGTTCGACTTGAATGACGATTATGACCCTAAGAAACAAATCCTGATTTTTGGTCCACATATTTTTATGGATTCATACAGCCTGGGTGGCTAGCCCGTGTGGTCCATACAGACTAGCACATGCCTGTGTCTCTATCCCGTGTGACTCTAATTCCAAAACAGTGAGTTACATAACCTGAACACACGCCCGTGTCTCTGGCCCGTATGACTCTAATTCCAAATAGTGACTTGCACGACCTACCACACGGCCGTGTGGCTCACATAGCCTGACACACGGCCGCGTGGCATCGACAGTCATGGATTCTGACTTTTGACGTTCGCAGAAATTTGGGTTTTTCTTACCCTATACGGTTTTGACGTAAAAGTAACAGAGATGATTTTGGGACCTAAAAACGACATTACATTGACCAAATCAGACAATTAAACCGAATCAAATCGCTTTAATTAGCATCCAAACCAAAGTCACGTCGAAGAACTTCAACACAAAATCTCAAACGAAAGATAAAAATTGAGTGAACAAATTTGAACTACGAAATCAAGTCCATGTATCATTTTGAACCAAAAAGCTTAGTCTAGGTATTTAAGTGGACCAAAAAAAATTGAGGTACCAAATTGAACCTTGAGGCTAACTTTAGGTGCCTAATTGGATAAAAAAAATTCTTAAATACTAATTCAAACCTTGAGACCAATTTTACATACCAATATATATATTTATCATTTTAAAAATAGAATGAATAAACACAAAAGGAAAATGCACATTTTCGATCCTAAAAGATAAAAAAATATGACAACAATAAAAATCTAGAGTTAAGTTAAAATTAAAAGAGAAAACTCCCATATAATTAAACAACTTGAGGAAAAAAAAAACACACATTTAATATTTGATTGAATTGTTAAAAAAAGTTATTTTTTTAGCAAATTTTTTTATGTGGGATTGTAAATTAAAATTAATAAAAACTCCTATTTTAAAATTTGTAAATAATAGTTGTAATCATTTAGGTTTAAATAATAATTAGTTATTATATTTGTGTGATACACTGCTTTAATGAATTTTAAACAATTTTGAAAAATAAAAACTGCTAATAAATATTTATAAAATGTATAGGGTTGGAAATGATGAAATATCCTAAAAATGTCAAAAATAATAAAAAAAATTACGTGTTTAGTCCATTTTCTTGAAAAATTATTGGAATAAGCCAATTTTCAAAAATGCTTCCACTTGGCAGTGTTTTTAGGTGAAATGCAGAATAGCGCATCCACGTGGAAGCATTTTCAGCGTCTAAAGGCTGCCGGTCCTTTTACCTTTTAACAAAATGAGAGCCCCATGAGACATCTTAATACCACTCGACTTAATGTTGATTTTGCAACCTTTCGAGTAAAAATACTCGATAAGATGAGATTCTTTCGTAAATCATGTATATACATTACATCTGAGAGTGTTCTAATCATCCCATCGTGCATCCTAATTTTAAAAGTACCAATACTAATTACCTTACTGGATAAATTGTTTCCTATGCGCACAAGTCCACCTTCAACCGAACTGTATGTAGAGAACCATTCTATGTTAGGACACATGGAAAGAATATTCTGAATCTAGGATCCACTCGGATGTAAGCTCAGAGCTATCGCTCGTTGACACTAACAAGAAATCATCACCACTTTCATCGGCCAAATTAGCACCAACTACATATTCTTCGTTACTCTCAACAACCCTTTTATTTAACAGTTTATAACAAGCTGCTTTGACATAACCTAACTTCTTACAATAGCGAAATCTTTTGTCTCGCTTCTTTGATGCTACCAAAATAGAAGCTTGCCTATCTACCTTGCTATTTGAACTAAACTCATTGTTGAATTTGTCTTTACTCAATAAATGACCCTTCATATCCTCGAACGAGAGTTTGCCTCTATCATAAATTAGGGTCTCCCTAAAAGATTTGTATGGAGAGGGTAAAGAGCACAATAATAGTATAACCTAATCTTTATCGTCAATCTTAACCTCAACATTCTTTAAATTATTCAAAAGAGTAATAAATTGACTAATGTGATCTCCAATAAGCTTACATTCATTCATGCAAAACGTAAATAGACGTTGTTTCAACACTAAACGGTTAGCCATAGACTTAGTCGCATAAAAAGTTTCTAACCTTTTCCATAAGGTGGATGAGATTTTATCCATCAATACCTCCTACAACACCCTATTCACAAGATACAATTGGATTGTAGATAGGGTTTTTTCATCAAGCTCTTCCCATTCTGTCTGATTTAGATTTTCAAGCTTTTTTTTTATAATGACCTTTTTAAGACCGGTCTGAACTAGTATTGCCATCAACTTGCCACAGATTTTAATTTGTGACACCATTGAACTTCTCAATGTTAAACTTTGTTGCTACCATATTTGAACAGACCGATCTACAAAAATTAAACTAGCTCTGATACCACTTGTTGGGGATCGACCTTATTAAGCAACAAGCAAATAAAAATAGCAGAAGAAATTGAGAAATTGAATACACAAATTTAACGTTGAAAAACCACTCCAAAGAGGATAAAAGACGACGGGCAAAGATAATCTTACTATAGTGGAAAAAGAATGAATAGTACAAAAGATGGAGACAAAAGCTAAACCTTGAAACCCGAAAATAAAGAACCCTTAAAACATAAAAACAAAGTTCTCCAGAAGTGTTGTGAGTTCTAATATTTAATGGGTGTGTTTTCTAAGGTTGTAAAAGAGCCTATTTACAGGCTAAATTCGTAGGTCAAATAAAAATAAAATAATCTAAAATAATCAGAGTTCGACTGAAATAGATAAACAGAGTTTAATTGATAGATTATTTCTCAAATTTGACTGAAGTATGAGGCATACTCAACAATTAAAAATTAGGGGAAAAAGATTTATTTGTGTTTATGTTTTAGGGAGAAATTGTGATAGTTTTAAAGTATGTTTAAGTTCACAGTAATGTGATGGCTCTCGAAGACTCACACATTTCATTTACCCTATAGAGAGTGCACCATCACTTTAAAAGATATCACATTACAAACCGGGCTCCCAATTCACGGTGGTTATACGGTCACAAGTTGAAGTGTGACTAGAGCTCTTAGTTGAAGGTGGTTATGCGGTCATGGGTTCGAGTATAACTCATGCCCCCAGTTGATGGTGGTTATGTCATGGGTTCAAGTTTCATGGCACTAGAAGATGATACTTTATAAACCCTAGACATAAGTTTGAGATCATAATCATAGGAAAAAAAAGGGCTCACCAATATTATTAACTTATTCTTTTTATCCATCAAAGTAGTATCTTTAACCTCATTGTCCGAAACCTGTGTCAAAGGTGGCGACAAGAAGACTTTCAGGGAGGAGTGACTATAACGGTGGAGAAAAAACTGAAACTCGAGTTGAGGTGAAAACGTTTGTAGCTATTTATGATTTCTTTAATCACAACAACCGTTGTCACCCCCGAGTTGAATTTCAGCTTTTCTCCACCGTCATAGTGACTCCTCCCCCTGTAAGTCTTCTTGCACCCAAATCTATTACAGAATTAGGACAATGAGGTTAAGTATACTACTTTGATTGAAAAAAAGAATAAGTTGATTATACAGGTGAACCCCTTTTTCTTTCTCTATGATTATGATCTTAAACTTATGTATGGGGTTTATAAAGCATCCTATTCTAATGGATCTGGTGCCCTAAGTGTAATATTTTCGTCTATGTACACTTGTAATATTTTCGAATAGATTGGCTAATAAAATTATTCATGATTACATTAATACCCTTTGTATATGGTCATCATGTGGTTTTTGCATGTAAAGCAAAATAGAAATAAATATTAGCTCATTAGTTGTCTAATATTTAACTAATACTAAGCGATATTACGTGGTCGAATCGTAATACGAAAATACAACTTATATTACTACATGAACCTAAATATGTCTTTAGTCTAATCGAAAATGAGCAAACCAATTGAAAAACAGAGTCGTGACACCAATATCTGGGTGTCGCAACACCAATTGGTAAGGTCATGACACTATGGTGCTGACGTCGTGACATCGAGGACACTCACCATTGTAGAAAGATCCCAATTATTCAAGGAGCCAGAGTCGCGACACCAATGCTACTAGACAAATTTGGGAGAATTCTGTTGGCAAGGTCGCGACACCAACGTCGAATCGTCACTTGGAGCTCATTGCAAGAACTTTTTTATTCAAAAAACTTAACAACATAGTGGCTTAAATAAAAAATTTTCAATTGTTCAGTGAATTAATAGAAGATTTAAAAAAAAAAATTTAGTGACTAAATTGTAACTGTTTTTAGTAAGTGACCAAAACGAAAATTTATCTATAATTTAGTGACTAATGATGTAGTTAACTCTTAATTATATTTTAGTGAAATGGGATTGGAGAAAAGTTGCCGCCTATTCTGAATCAAACATGCGGGGATATGTATATTTTGAAGTTCATGGCTTATTTTCGGTTTGGGTCCATCAAAGTTTGACAATTTTACTGTTTAATCCTTAGTTCATTTCAGTTCACTCGTTGATCACGTAATTTTATTTAGTCCTTTGTTGAATTTGGTTCACATATTTTATCCCTTTTGCTGTTCATTGGATGTTAATTGTTCTCGTATGTTTAAATAATATTTTGAATTATTTAATTTATATATATATATATATATATATATATATAGGTGATAATTAGCTAATAATATTAAGGTGTTGTTTATTAACTTATAGTAAAAAAAGTTTTAAGTTATAGATTCTTTCACGGGTGTAAATTGGTTAGTATTATTATGATTGAGGGAATTTCCTATAGAAAATTTATCCATTAAATAATATTATAAATAATATTGCTGACAAAAAAAGAATGAAATCAAAATAAATATTATAAAATTTAAATTTTTTTAATTTATAAACATAAATTTGAATTTACTATATTAATTCAAATTAATTATTATTTTTAAATAATTTAATAATTTCCATTTCTATATAATTTTCATATTATGTATAAATTTAGATATGAATATAGATGAAAATAAAATTTATAGTTAATAATATAATTAGATTGTCTTCTCGTTTAAATCACCAACTTAAAATTTTTATAATCTTAATTATATTAAATACTTTAATATCAATATACGAAATAATTATATGTTTTAATATAAAAATTAAATATTTAAATTAATTTTTTAAAAGTACATTTTTAAATAAAATTTAAATAGTAAAATAAAAAATTTTAAAACCAAATCATAAACACTATTTTGGGGGGGGGGGGGGAATTATTAGTTAATTTTATATTTCTTATTAGTGTTTATTATTGTACAAAGTTACTTTTGTGTTTAGTTTTTAGTTATTAAGGTTAAACTTAGTCTTACATAAGTAAGGGAATGAATCTAACATCACTTAGGAACAAAGGACAATATGATTATTCGCGTCTATATAAAGACCATGTCTCCCATTGCTTAGAAAACAAGAGAAAGGGGACTTTGGGCATATAAAGACCTATATTGTAAGTATTATTTGCACCAAAATCAAATATCGAGTTTTCTATTTAGTTTCTTATAATTCCTCCTTTATTTTCTTATTTGTAGTGTTGGGAGGTGTAGTTAAATATTAGTTTATTGGTGTCATGGGCGTGAGTGTCCTACAATTAACATCAAATCTTGGTTGGAGGAGTGAAAATTCTTTTAGTATGCTTCATAGTTGCAACATCGTTTGATCTTTCACATTAGAAAAGAAATTTCATAGCTACTTGAAGATTATCCTTGGTTTCTTAGTTTTTGGAGGGAAGTTTGGTAGTGTGAAATTGCATGTCTAGGAAAGGTTCTGGCTAAGGAAATACTTAATACTTAAAAGTGACCATTGTGACTGACCTCTTTGTTTTGGGAACTTACCTAGCGCATTGTTGACAAATTACTTTCACTATAAATTTAGGTATTCAATAGTGAGAATGATTTGTTGATACAACGACAGGTACAATACTTGGTCAACTTGCATAATGTCTTATATGTAAGGACAAGACTTTTGAGAGGTTGCTAACGATAATGAAGTGACACAACTGGAAGCCTAGGATACAAGTGACTAAGAAAATGGGAAAATAAAAGCTGGTGAGGTAATGTTCACCTTAAAAACAACGGTCGAGGAGGATGTGCTAAAGGACATACGTGATGCCAAAGCTCCGAAGGAGCTTGGGATACACTCACCAAGTCATTTTCTAAAAAAATGATATAAAGCTCCAACTTCTAAATAGTGAAATGTTGTTAGTGGCACAAAAAAATCTGTCAATAACACAATATTTCCACAAAGCAAAAACGTTATATCGAGAGATTTCTGAGTTGGATCCTAAAGCTTCTATCAGTGATACTAGAACGAAATGAATCATCATTCATTAGTTGAACCTAAAATATAGGAGTTTTGTTGGTGCTATACAAGGATGGTAAAATCAACCATCACTTGTCGAATTTGAAAATTTGTTAGCTGGTAAAAAAACATTAGCTAAACAAATTGGAGGAGTCTTGCTACAGAATGAAGAAAAGGCACCTTATGTTAGTAAAGGTGAAAGGAAATTTAAACTGCATGATATTGGCGGGTCCAAGAAAAATGATGACAAGTCAAAAGGTTATCAAGGCAAAATGAGCATTCATGAAGGGTGAGTTTTGAACAACCACAACAACAATAAAACTTTTGAAGGAAATTTTTATAATTGTGGGAAAAGGGTTACATGGCAAGAGCTTGCTGGTCGAAGAAAAAGCCTATGGAAAGTAATATTATTACTTCCAACAATGAAGAAGTTTGGGATTTAGAGGCATTATTTGGTAATGAAGAGAAGGCATGATGGAGAATCAAGGCGTTGCGACAAGGGGTAAGAAAAGCGTCTCAAGAGAGAATTCAGAGGACGTGGCATCATCTATACAAACTAGGCCAATGAAGGTGTAACAAGCCCTGGTGAATGTCCTATAATGTAAACACAAGTTCAAGTAATTATAACTTTAAAACATAGAACTCGACAAAAGATAGAAATAAGCTCAAAAATAGTACAATTAGGTTCATGAGCAACTCATAACTTAAGGTATTGAAGAGTTTTATAATCGAGCCTTTTGGAGTAGTAGTTTGACAAGAAGTCTTTGGTAGTAGTTTCCCTATAAAGTGGAGGGTTTTCTTGAGATATCAATTCCTTAATTGGTCCATAAAGCCTTGAAGCATTCTCTTGTGAAAGATGTGTTCTAAAAAAACTTGCTACTGAAACTCTTGGACCTTTTGTATTAGCAAGCACTCTATGATGGACACTTATAAATTTGTCATTGGATATTAACTGCATAAAAGTTAAAAAACAATTAGAATAGATATAAAAAACTCTTAAAAAAAGATTCACTTTCTAAAATCAAAATAATCTAGAATCTATTGAATGTCAAAAGTAATATAAAGTTGATGACTTTCTTTTTTTTTTTTTAACTCAATAGAATCAATGGATTAAATAGACAATTAAAAGAATGTATTGAATGTTAAAACTAAAATGTACATTATATATAAACGTCTCAAAATCTATATAATAGAATATAAGAAAAGTTTATACAAACATAACTAACTTCGACTTAAGTATGAAGGTTAAATATACATCAAATTATGTATTTTAAAATTCCTGAAAATCATAACTCTTATCTTAAAATCTGAAAAAAATGAATATTCAAAGCCTTAATTATAATTAATACAGACAAAAATACAGTAATTGTCATATTAAGGTTAAAGGTAAGGTGGACTTGCCTGCATCATATCGCCCAAATTTACAACAAGAGCTCCATGTATAGAATTAACATCAAGCCATTGATTTTGATGGCGGACTTGAAGTCCGCCGATTTGATCTTGTAAAAGTATGGTGAAGAAGCCGCTATCGGTGTGACTGCTGGTGCCCAATGTCAAGTCCGGTTCAGGGCACGGTGGGTAGTAATGGCCCATCACAAACAGTCCCTCACCGCACCCAATATCTTCCAAATAACTCCGGGTCAGACCCAAAGCTTCCGAGAACAATTCCAACAAAGTATGCCCTACTTTCATCACTTTGTTTGAATATTCTATGAATATATCTCTGCAAATTGAGTTGGCTTCGTATATGAGTTTTAACGAAATGAAACAACGGAACACATCAATAATAATAATAAAGAATTACCTGCAAACAGCAGGCAGTTGTTGAGGAAGAGGTCCACGAGGTGCCATAACGCAACTCAAAGAATCCCTCCAATTGGTTGCTTCAGCCAAATAAAGATCGAAATTACTATTATAATACACTTTCCTGGTCATATCTCGAGAATAAAACTCTTTCTTAGCTTCCTTATCTTGTTCATGAAACCTCCGATTCCCATCCATCATTTCATCCAAAGTCGTCACCGGAATCCCATGGTTGATAATTTGAAAAAAACCCTATTTCTCGCAAGCTTCTCCAACTTTCTTCACTATTTCGCGACGTAAATTTGGACCATCGGCGACGCCGGTCAAGTCTATGATCGGGATTCCGCCATTGTTGGTGGAGCTTCCAGATTTCTGGTTATGGATGTTGTTGTTTCTCTCAAGCATGTACTCTTCGTTGATGAAAATGGTCGGAATCTTTGATAAACCTGAATCTACCAACCCTTTCACTCCTGATTTTGTTTCATCGAAAGCCTTCAATTCGTTTATCTGATTGTAAATGGATTGCTCATCTGGTTCTGAGTTTATTTCAGATGTATGCTTTGTATCTAAAAATATATATGTTAGGATTAGAGTTATTTGGTATATTTAATTGAATATATATATATATATATATATATATATATTGGAATTAAAGCTATTCAATGTTGATGTTTAAATAATTTATTCAAACAATCTAGTTAAGTAAATTTTAATTTATCAGCAACGTCATTGGTGTTTTTTTATTTTCAACCACTCAAATCAATTTAGACGTGAAATTATTAAAAATATAAACATATGTATCTATATTATATTTGTTGATTGAGTTTGACATTATCTCCTCACAATTTAATGATGAAATTATTAAAATTTATTGTTTTTACAAAATAATAAATATTATTTTAAGAATTTTTTTATATATTTTTATATAAAATTTAGAATAAAAAATACATACACATTGAGAAATTCAAACATAAAGCATCATAATTTTCAATGTTTTAACTTTATTATTTCAATTAAAATTTCATTTGATTTTAATCTATTTTTATAATTTTATTACATATTTTATTTATTCACGTTGTGAATATAGTACATATATGATTGAATTATATATATTATTTAAAGTTATAATTAAAATCATAATCAATAAATTCTAATAATCAAAATTAAAATCATTTACTATAATTATCTTATGTAAAAATTGAATAGATTGAAAATTGGAATATATATAAAAAAATTCTCACATAATAAAATTTAAAACAAAATAAAATGCAGACTAAAAATCAATGCATAATATTTATGTACTACATAAAGAATTAAGACCTTAACTTTTCATTAAATCAATGCTTAATTCACGATTATATTTGCAATTTTAAATGCAGTGTTTGAGATTAAAAGGAACATTAATAATGAACTTTTATGTTGCATCATTCTATTTATCTACAAATATCTATCTATTCATATTTATATTCATGTAAATGATATAATATAATTTAAAAATGATATATTAATATCATTCACATAATTTCCACCGTCTTTAGCTAAGACAGAGTAATTCTAGTGTCGAAACGATTTTTTATATTTTGAAAAAAAAAAAAGGGAGTTGACTTAAAAACGAAAATAGAGTCGTCACCGATCTTTTTTTGAAGTGTGATCGGATCACCTTGAGATTAATCATTTTAATAAAATATTTTTAATTTATTAAAACAATGATTTTGGTCTTTGAAACTAAAAAAACAAGTCCGGGAGCCGGTTACATACAAGGAAGGGTTAGCACCCTCGTAACGCCCAAAATTGGTATCTAATTGATTAATTAATGTCCTAATATTGAAAATTTGAAAACATTTTAAAATACGATCCTCTTATTTAAAAGAACACTTGAATAAATCAAATTGGATGCTAAGACCCTCTTATCTCGAAGAAATAAAATGTCACACCCAGTAAGTTAGGATACGATATTTCAAATCCTCGAAGTTAAGCTTGTCTTTTGATTTTTAAAACTCATGCACTTAAGTTTAAAAAAGATATTCAATTGTTTGTGTCAAATGAAAAATCAGAACCCATTAAGTTAGGACACAATTTCTCAAAATTCCAAACGTAGAATATTGCCTTTATTTTTAAAAATCCTTATCTCTAGATAACGAAACGCCATATCCAGTGAGTTAGGACGCAACACTTCAAATTCCTGAGAATAAGCTTTTATTTGAAACTTATACATTTGGATTGAAGAAGGGTATTCGATTATTTAGATTCAACGAGGAAAATTGGAACCCAGTAAGTTAGGGCACAATCTTCTCGAGGATTCCAAATACCGAGTATTGTCTTATTACTTTTTCAAAAGTTTTTTGGGTTCGGAGGAAAATTGATACAATATTAAAACGATGCATAAAAAACATTGATGAAAAACGGCAATATGAAAATATAGATAAATAGCTTATAGAACACAAAATGGCAATAAACACATCATATACATTATTTAAGAAGCTAACATCAATAATCAATGACAAATGAATTAAAAGACATATATAACAATTTAAAAAAACAAAGTAAGTCGAAATAGAATGTAAAAATAATTTAAAAATAATAATAAATGAATTTATAATATATAACGTGAGAAAAGAATTTAAATATCAACAAAATACAAAATGAATAAAAAATAGACGATATATCACAAAATTTAAAATAATATATTTAAAAAAACTTAAAATAAACAATATATGAAATAATTTGTAATGATATAAAATAAAACATTATATAAAGTAATATAAACTGAATAATATATAAGATAATTTAAAGTAACAATATATAAAACTCAATCAAGATAAAACTATTTAAAATATGTAATATAAAAAATAATAAAATAAAATTGCTTGAAATCAATACTACATAAAAAAATTGAAATAAGTAAATAAAATACAAATTTGCAAAAGGATGAAAATAAAATAAATTTCTATACAGAATGATAAATAAATAATGAAGCGAATAAATACTAAATATTAAGCAAATTAATTTAATAGTATGATGATAATAATAATAGAAGTAATAATAAATAATAAATAATAATGAAAAATATAACTAATATAATAATATTACAAATAATTAATTAATTTGGAAATGAAACAATAAAAATAACGAAAAAGGACTAAAACAGAACTTAAAATCGAATTTTGGGGCAAATCAGAAATAAATAAATAAGAAAAGGATTAAATCACATGTATGAATAAAGATGAGGGACTATTCTCAAAAATATCCCTTTCTCTCCGAAACGCACAACTTGAAGGAGGATCAAAATGCAATTAAAATAAAAAAGGGGTCAAAATTAAAAAAGAAAAGGAACTCAATCAAATAGCATTGCGAAGAAGAGGGACCATTCGCGAAAATATCCCAAAATTCCAAAATGAACAACTCCTCCCTTTCTTAAACGATGATGTTTCAAATTTGGTTTAAACTATCATTCAGTTTTCTTCAAAAAAGAAAAACGTTACATACGCCATTTTCCTTTTTTCTTCTTTTAAAAGACAAAGATTCTTTCTCTTCTTAAAAAGAAAGAACCAAATCCCTAACACCCCCAATTTTGCTCTCCTTCAATAGATCATAGAGAGGCCATCCGACCACCCCCTTTTTTGAGCCTAATTCCAACAACGGAGAAGGATTCTCCGGCGTCGTGACCGCGAGTTCAGGTAAGTCTTTCTCCTTTCCCCTTTTGATTTTCTTAGGTATGGAAAAAGAAAGTGAAGAAAATGAAGAAAAAAATAAAAATAAAAATAAAAAAAAAGAGGAAACCAAAAAAAAAAAAAAACGAAAGCTAGAAACCACCTTTAAAATTGTTTTCTTTTCTTCTCTATCGATTGTGTGTATTTTGTCCAAAAAAAAAATCCCACCAAAACAATAATTTCATGAGGCTTTTATAGCCCTTTTTACAACTGATTTTCAACTATTGCAGGTTGTGGGTGGTGGGGTGGACGTGGGCACTGACGTGGTACGTGGGTGTGAACGTGGAGGAACGGGACGCGGGGCGGCCGACGAACATGCGGCGCTGGTCAAAGGGGCGTGCTGCTTCCTTATTTTCTGTTTAGGGTTTTAGTTTAGGCTAGGGTTATCTTTTGGGCCTGTTGGGCTAATTTGTATATTTTGGGTTTTAAGTTTGGTTGTAACTGGGCTTTGTAATTCTGGACTGTTGTTTATTGGGCCCCGGGCTAAAATTGGGCCCTACACCTAGCACTAAAGTTTTGCTAGCTTATCTAGCATAACTAAAGTAAAAGTACTTATAGGATCGGCGTCGAAGTCTCAGATTCTTTTTCTACAGACTCGAAAATAATCAAAATCTGAATACACACTTTTCATAAACCAAAATATCAAAGTCAATTAGAAGTTCATCGTACTTAAAACAATTTTCAGGGAGATTTTTGAACCCAAAAGCCATAATCCGAGTTTTGCAACTTGATTTTGATACCACTAAATCTAACATCTCAAACCCGACTTAGAAATTGTGCCCAAATTTAAAGAGATTAATCAACTCGTTTGGAAAACTATTCCCAATAAATATTTAGCAAATACGAAAATGGCAAACAACCATTGAAAATCTATCTTTTCATTTACAAAAAACACTAGCCTATGCCCGTGTCTCTAGCCCGTGTGACTCTAATTCGAAAACAGCGAGTTACACTACTTGAACACACGCCCGTGCCTCTGGTCCGTGTGACTCTAATTCCAAATAGTGAGTTGCACCACCTACCACACAACCGTGTGGCTCACAAAGCCTGACACACGGCAGTGTGGCATCGACAACCATGGATTCTGACGTCCGACATTTGCAGAAATTCGGGTTTTTCTTACCCTATACGGTTTTGACGTAGAAGCAACAGAGATGATTTTGGGACCTAAAAATGACATTACATTGACCAAATCAGACGATTAAACCAAATCAAATCACTTTAATTAGCATCCAAACCAAAGTGACAACAAAGAACTTCAACACAAAATCTCAAACGAGAAACATAAAAATTGAGTGAACAAATTTGAAGTACGAAATCAAGTTCAGGTATCATTTTCAACCAAAAAGCTAAGTCCAGGTATTTAAGTGGAGAAAAATAATTTGAGGTACCAAATTGAACCTTGAGGCTAACTTTAGGTACCTAATTGGACAAAAAAAAACTCTTAAATACTAATTTGAACCTTGAGACCATATTTACATACCAAAAAAAAAATTATTATTTTAAAAATAGAATGAATAAACACAAAAGGAAAATGCACATTTTCGATCCTAAAAGATAAAAAAATATGACAATAATAAAAATCTAGAGTTAAGTTAAAATTAAAAGAGAAAACTTCCATCAAAGGAAACAACTTGAGGAAAAAAAAACATATATTTTTTAATTGTTAAAAAAGTTATTTTTTAAATAAATTTTTTATGTGGGATTTTAAATTAAAATTTATAAAAACTCCTATTTTAAAATTTGTAAATAATAGTTGTAATCATTTAGGTTTAAATAATAATTAGTTATTATATTTGTGTGATGCACTACTTTAATGAATTTTAAACATTTTTTGAAAAATAAAAACTGCTAATAAATATTTATAAAATGTATAGGGTTGGAAATGATGAAATATCCTAAAAATGTCACAAATAAAAAAAATATTTGCATGTTTAGGCCATTTTCTTCAAAAATTATGGGAATAAGCCAATTTTCGAAAATGCTTCCACTTGGAAGTGTTTTAAGGTGAAACGCAGAAAAGTGCATCCACGTGGAAGTGTTTTCAGTGTGTGTGCAAGAAAACGCTTTTACCTAGAAGCATTTTTTTGCTTTTCACCTGAAAATGCTGCCAGGTGAAAGCGTTTTCCATGTGTAACGTTTTATTTAGGGTTAGGGTTTTATTTTTTAAAATTAGGGTTATGGTTTAGGGTTTTTTTTAGATTTTAAGGTTTAGGATTTATTTTATATATATTTTATAGTTTTCAATTTTTTTATAATTTTAAAATTTTTATATATAATTTTTTATAATTTTTTGAGATGTAAAGTTAATAATTATTTAACTAGATTTTTGTGTTGGATATTTGAGTGGAGACGGTAGAATCGAAGACTTATATGGAAATAAACAGTGGACTTTGAGACGCGGATGGCGCTTTTCAAAGAGAACTATTTGCCCCCCACAAAGTTTCTAGAGGGTTAAGACAAAGGGCCTCTTGGGGTACAATGAAGTTTTGAATTTCTTTTGGTTAGCAAAATTGAGGAATTACCTAACTTTTACTCTAGTTTCTGAAAATAGGATTGATTATAATTGTGATTTGTGAGCACCATAGACTCTCTATTTATATGCACTCAAAGGGTACTAATTTGAAGAATCGCAACCTTTCATGTTGGAATATTTCTTAGAAGAAATATGTCCCATGAAAATGTATCCATTGAATGATAAATTATCACTTTCTAAATGTATCTTTTGAGATAAATTATCACTTTCCAAAATTGAATAAGTGCTCTCCAAAAATTAGATTTGCAATCTTTAATTTCCAACAATCCCTCATCCAGTTTTCGTATAAACTGGCAAACAAGGTATTTTATCATCAAATTCCCATGACGATTCCATTCATATTGGAATTGAGACCATAAATCAAGAATTTCTTTTTGTACAGTTCCACTAGGATGGGTCTCAAGAGAAATTTGGATATCTCCAAAATTCTCCTTACAAAATCTGTCATTAATGAATATTATTTTATCTTCTCTATTTATAGATGCCATCTTAATAGATCAACACTGATCGTTATAGGTCCATCTGGCACACTTGTGACAAACCACTCCAAGGCGCTTTGCTCTTCGCTTTCTTGCATAACTGCTCCTACTTGTGCCAGGTAAATGCAAAACAAGAAGATATTCCTCAAATCATACATTTCCTTCAATGATCACTCGAATGTCTATAGGCATTCCCTTATGCATGAGCATTCTTAATCTCTTGCATCTAACCTTGTAAAGCTTCACTATCATATTTCTGGGGAGACAATAAAATTGTGTGTGCAACTTTGAAACAACGTTATCCATTTTGAAAACAAAGAAAGTTTGAGAAAAAAATTAGAGTAATTTGAAAGCAAAGAAAACGAGATGAGAGAGAAGAGTACAAGGATTTGAATTGGAGGAAATTTGAAAGTAAGAATATATTGCATCAGGTTTATGGGTAGTTGATGGGACTGACTATAAAGTCGCGGAGTACCGTTTTATGCTATTTAACCAGGGTAAAAAAATAAAACAAAACAAAAAACAAAACAAAAGGGAATTGAAATAAATAGTAACAATAACAACGATAATAATATTTATAATAATATGAATGCATAATTAGTAAAATATATATTGACACCTAAACATTATTGTAATAAGGATCAGAAAGATAAAAAAAACAAAAAAAAACAAAAAACAAAACAAAAGGGAATTGAAATAAATAGTAACAATAACAACGATAATAATATTTATAATAATATGAATGCATAATTAGTAAAATATATATTTACACCTAGACATTATTGTAACAAGGATCAGAAAGATAAAGAATTTCATCTTGAGCAAATTGATTTTCTAGGAATAATTTGAATATTTGTCCATTAACCTTGAATACATTACCATTCTTTGGATTCTCAATGTCGACTGCCCCATGAAGGTACACATGCTTTATAACAAATGGACCACTCCACCTTGATCTTAGTTTTCTAGGAAGTAAGTGAAATCGGGAGTCATAGAGCAAAACCTTTTGTCCAACATCAAATGTCTTTCTTAACACCATCTTGTCATGAAAAGCTTTGGTTCTTTCCTTATTTATTTTTGAATTCTCGTAAGCATCATTTCAAAGTTCTTCAAGTTCATTAATTTGCAACTTTCACAACTTAGAAGTATCATCAAGATTGGAGTTAAGCATTTTAATTGCCCAATATGCCTTATGTTCAATTTCCATAAGTAAATGACAAGGTTTTCCATAAACTAATTGATAGGGAGACATGCCTAATGATGTTTTGAAAGCAGTTCGGTAAGCCCATAATGCATCATTAAGTCTTAGAGACCAATCTTTTCGAGTTGGGTTAACCATTTTTTCCAAAATGTTTTTAATCTCCCTATTTGCAAGTTCTACTTGTCCATTTGTCTGAGGGTGATAAGGGGTTGGAACTTTGTGTGTAATGGTATATTTCTTCATTAATGATTCAAAAATTTTGTTGCAAAAATGTGTGCCCCCATCACTTATAATAGATCGAGGAATCCCAAATCGACTTAAAATATTTTGTTTTAAAAACTTAATCATTGTTTTGTGATCATTATTTTGACATGGAATTGCCTCTATCCATTTTGAAACATAATATGTTGCAACCAAAATGTATAAGAAACCAAACGATTATGGAAAAAGTCTCATGAAGTTAATACCCGAATAGTCAAAAATTTTAATCACGAAAATTGGATTCAAAGGCATCATGTTTCGTTTTGGAATGGATCCATATTTTTGAAAATTTTCACATGATTTGCAAAAATTTTAAGTATCCTTGAATAAGGTTGGCCAATAAAATCCACATTGTAAAATTTTTGCTGCAATTTTATTGGATGAAAAATGACCACCACATGCCTCAAAATGAAAAAAAAATTAATGACACTATGTACCTTATTGTCAGGTATGTATCTTCGAAAAATTTGATTAGGGCAATATTTGAACAAATATGAATCATCCGAATAATTTTTTTTTCCTCAGTAAAATATTTCCTTTTATCTTGTAAACTCCACTAAGAAGAAATTTTTCTTATCGCAAGAAAATTAGCAATGTCAACAAACCATGGTATAATAGAGATATTAAATTTTTTTCATTAGGATAACTATCATTAATTGGGGAAGTTTCAAAAGATTCATCACAAACAAGTCTTGACAAATGGTTAGCCACAACATTTTCTACTCATTTATTATCTTGAATGGTGATGTTGAATTCTTGAAGAAGAATAATCCACCTAATTAACCTAGGTTTGGCATCCTTTTTGGACAGAAGATATTTTAAAGTTGCATGATCACTAAAGACAACAATAGATGATCCAACAAGGTAAGATCTAAATTTGTCCAATGCAAAAACTACTACAAGTAATTATTTTTCAGTAGTAGAATAATTCATTTGAGCACTATTTAAAGTTTTACTTGCATAATAAATGACATATGGTTTCTTACCATTCCTTTATCTTAACACAACACCAATAGCGTAATCACTAGAATCACACATTACTTCAAATGGTAAAGACCAATCAGCGGGTTCATAATAGGAGCAGAAGTAAACATACTGTTAAGTTTTCCAAAAGTCAATTCACACTCTTCAGTCCATTCAAACACAGTATCCTTTAATAAGAGTTTACACAAAGGCCTAGATATAGCACTAAATTTTTTTATGAATCTCCTATAAAATTCTGCGTGTCCTAAAAATAACCTACTGTCCTTTACAGTTTTTGGTGTTGGCAAATTGGAAATTAACTCAATTTTTGAATTATCTACCTCAATCCCTTTTGAAGGAACTATGTGTCCCAAAACAATTCCTTTAGAGACAATGAAATGACATTTTTCCCAATTAAGAACAATATTTTTTTCTTTAAATCTGATTAAAACCTTTTCTAAATTGGATAAGCAATCATCAAATGAATCACCAAAAAAAGAGAAAAATCATCCATGAGGATTTTTAAAATGCGTTTAACTATATCACTAAAAATAGTAAACATGCATATTTGAAATGTGACTGGTGCATTACATAATCCAAAAGGCATCATTCGATATGCAAAAGTGTCAAAGGGACATGTAAAAGTGGTTTTCTTTTGATCCGATCCATGAAAAGTAAAGGGAAATGATCTTTTCTAGTTACTGAATTAAGTTTCCTGTAGTTAATGCACATGCGCCAACCAGTAATAGTCCTAGTTGGGATCAATTCATTATTTTCATTTTGACTACAGTAACACGAGATTTCTTGGGTACAACTTGGGTAGGACTTACCCATTTGTCAAAAATAGGATAAATGATTCCATTATCCAATAGTTTAATGACTTTATTTTTTACCACTTCTTTCATATTAGGATTAAGAATTCATTGCATTTGTTTAGAGGGTTTAGCATTTTCCTCTAAATAAATGTTGTGTGCAAATTAATGGGTTAATTCCTTTGATGTCAGTTATGGTCCATCCCAATGCATTTTTATGCATTTTCAAAATTTTCAGTAGATTACCTTCTTGTTGTGTATCAAGTTTTAAGGAAATTATGACTGGAAAAGTTTCATTCTCACCCAAAGATGAATATTTCAGATCACATGGTAGTTGTTTCAAATCAAGCTTGGGTAGTTGATCAACTGATGTGTTAAAACATCTTGTAACGCCTCAAATTTCTTATTTTTGTTCTTGTAAATTTTGACACAAATTTGTATCTGCTTCAGTGGTTAAGTGTTCTGGGTGTGTGTGTGATGTCCCAAGTTCAAGCCATGCCTTTGGCAATTTTTGAATTTTTTTCTGAGTTAAGCCTCACTCTTGTTTAGTAGGCTTTTATTTAATTGTTTATAAAACCATATCAGAATAGGCAAGCTGGTCTAGTGGTTAAGTGGAGTGTTGGTGTGTTGGAGGTCTTGTGTTCGATTCTCTACGATGGCAAGGAGTAGTATTTTTGCTTAAAGTTCGGCCAAAGTTGTGCTGAACTGAGATTCTAAATGGTGGATTTGTAGTTGGAGTTGAGGGAGAAAATTAAGGAATTGAGATAGGGTAGGTAGTGGGATTTGAGTAAAATAGTTTGTCAAGAATTCTCTCTGTAAAAAAAACTGATCATCTTCTCCTCTACTTCTTCTTTTTCGTTTTCTTTTCTTCTTTCTCTTCTTCTCTGTTCTCTGCCAAATTTTTGGTTCTTTGTCCTCCCCCTCTATTCAATTTTTCCTTTAGTCTCCATTCTGATTAGTGATTGAAGGCACATGTTCTCTTTTCCACTCTTCTTTTTTCCGTCGCTCCTTTCATTCTTTGCTGCCGATTTCCTTGTTTGATTCTCCTTCTACTTTTGAATTTTCTATGGCTTGTTAATTCAGCTTTTGCGCGATATCGATAAGTTTTGGTTCCTGCTAGTCTTAACGTTTTTGGTTGCTTTCTAAGAGGGGTTCCTTTTTGGTGTTTAGGAGTTAATCAAGGGACTGAAAATCTTTCCCAATTGACGAGTTGAATGCGTGGATTCCTCATTTCGATCGAAGGTAAGGATTTCGATAGTTATGGATGAGCGTCTAGTTACAATACCGTTTAAGTCTTGGTTATGTTACTGAAATTTGGGCTTTGATTTGTCGATTTTAGGTATTGGAGTTCCCGTGAGTGAATAGGCATAAAAAACGATATATGTGTACTCGATTACGTAAAAAATGAGGTTTCGACAAAAGCCAAAAACCTCACTGTCGACACCATCCGGGCGTGTGGTTGCCTGTGTGGTAGGTCGTGTGCCCTAACGCTACAGTGTGATCGACGAGGCCAGGCCATCATGGCCAAGGCCAATTTGGGCCATGTGGGCCACACGGGCAGGCTACATGGGCGTGTGAGCCCATTTTTACTAAAATGACTGTTAAGGTTGCACGGGTCGCCCAATTCGACTGTGAAACTTCTATAGGGTTGGTTAGCACTACTTAGACCCTTAACTGTGAGATATTGATTGTGTGAATTATGTACTACACATGTTATATACAATCACGTATACTGAACTGAATAGGTATCTGACAAACTTGTGATAGCATAACATTTCATTGTATGTTGCATTGTATTGGGTTGGGTTGATATTATTTGGAGAAAGTGTACTAAGAGGCTTTTAAGCCTAATACACTTGCAGCTTAACTGCAAATTATTATTTTGTGCCACATTCGATACTATCTGGAGTGTAGGGATGGGTGGGTTGATTTAATCCACACATGGAGTGTAGGGTTGGACAGAGATGGTGTGTAGAGGCTGGTTGGGTAGGAATTTGTTATTGAAAACTGTATGACTGATACTGATACTGAGATGGGCTAAGGGCCAGACCGTTATTGATATTAAAAGGGGCTTAGGCCCAAGACTATTTGACTGTGCACTATGAGTACTACTTGTTTGTTATTTTCTGCAGGATTACACACTGAGTTTACGAAAACTCACCTCTCTCTGATTAATGTGCATAGGTAACCCCTAGACTTAGATGGATCGGTACGGCAGAGGACTCGATGGTGACCGCAGTTTTGGACAGTCATGCTTTTAATTTATAATTATTTGTTTTATTTTTAGTCTACTTTTACTGGTTAAATTTTTGGGTTGTAATTGGACTTTCGGACTTTGGTTTGGTTTTGGGCTTTAATTATCTTTACCTAATGGATTACAACTGCTAGTAGTAGGAAACCTCAGTTTTCAAAAGAAACAAAATATTTTCAGAAATTCCCAATTATTTAAACTGTTTTAAAAGCTTCCGCAACAAATAACATTTTGAAACTATCGACTAAATGGGTAACACGATTTTGGAACTAATAAGTTATTAAGATAAGTAATTCAATGGAAATGGTTTTATCGCGATGGCATGGTTTTCAAACATCTTATCATGTGGCATCGCTAGATCCGACCATAACATCTATGCCGGGTTTGGTGTGTTACACATCTGTAGTTGTTGGATGTTCCTTAAATTTTTGTTTCCAATAAAAGTTCTTATCTTGTCCTTGAAAAGAATTTAACATAGAATTAATGCATGGATTTTTTTGTTTTGTCATCAATTTCAAATTCAGTTAAATAATTTTCCATAGGATTGAATAATTTGGAATTGATGAACTGTTTATGGACAAGTTGTTCAAATAATTCCACTTCATGTACATCAGAATCTTTAGCAGGTTTAAACACATTTAGTTCTATTTTCATGTTTCCAGAAAACAAGTTTAGAACACCGTTCTTGTAATTAATCAAAGTAGTTGAAGTTGCAAGGAGTGGACGACCTAAAATAATAGGGATTTGTACAGTAGAATATGAGACAGGATGTTTGTCCAAAATAATAAAATCAACTAGAAAATAAAAATTGTCAATTAAACCATCTTCTACTATCCCTCGAGGAATTTTGACAGATCGATCAGCTAACTGAAATGGGACAGATGTTAGCTTAAGTTCACCTAAACCTAATTGCTGATAAACAGAGAAAGGCAAAAGATTAACACTAGCACCAAGGTCAAGCAAAGCGCGATCTATTATAGTGTTCCCAATGATGCATGAAATTGTAAGGCAACCAGGATCTTTATATTTAGGTGGAGTGATATGCTAAATGATTGAACTCACATGTTTAGTTAAAAAGGTTTTCTTTTGCACATTATGTTTCCTTTTAGTTGTGCACATATCTTTGAAAAACTTAGCATAAGACGACACTTGTTTAATCACATCCAATAAAGGAATATTAATCTTGACTTGTTTGAAAATTTCTAAAAATTTAGCATTTTGATTCAAATTCCTTATTGGTTGTAATCTTTGAGGGAAAGGAGTAGAAACCTCACATTTTTCCTTGTCTAGGTTGTTAGAACTTTTAGGATTGCAATCATCCTTACCACTACTTTGCGTAGTGATAGAGGGCTCTTGGGCTTTGGAAGGAATGCTCTTGTCGATGGCCTTACCACTTTGAAGACTAGTGATAGAATTCACATATTCTTTTTGAATTCCTTTGGGGTAAGAAATATGACATTGAGTAAAATGATTAGGTTGAGGTAGAGCAGGAAACTTACCTTTTTCTTAAATGCGCAATGAGGCTGTCAAACATAGAAAGTATGCTCTTGATTTCATTGATATCTTGTGAAGTCTGATTGTTGACATTTGTTTGTTGCTTTTGATTCCATTGATATCTTGTGAAGTCTGATTGTCAACATTTGCTTGTATCTGCATGAATTCTTGCAATGTCTCTTTTAAACTTTTAACATGTGAAAATGGTTGGGTCAGAGTGTTGGGAGGTTTTAGAGGTTGGGGAAATGAGCACGATTATTATCCTGCCAGATAAAGTTAGGGTGGTTTCTCCATTGCGGGTTGTAAGTGCTTGAGTATGGAGAATGAAAAGGTTTTTTTTGAATGTTTCCACAACTTTTGCTTGTTCATGCAACATTTCTTTTAAAAGTGAAGTGTTTAGGCATTCCATAGTAGAATGTCCCATGATTTTAAAAATACCACAAATTTCTTCTTTTTTCCTGGTTTAATTTCTTGTACTTTCCTAAGCACCATGGCTTAAACCTTTCTAGTTAAACTAGTCATCCTAGCACTTAGATTATCTTCTTGACTAAGGTGATATTTTCCTTTCTTATTAGCAAGATTTGATGTAATGGAACCTTCAGAAGGGTTAACTATGTGCCAAGATTGTGAATTTTTTCCAAATTCTCTAGGTAATCAAAGGCCTTTTCAGGTTCTTTATCAAGGAACTCTCTACCAGTTATGGGCTCGATCATCTTTAGAGCATAAGCCTCCACTTATATCAAATCACATTAGTTGCATACGCATGGTCATTGACGAACTAAGGATTTAAGTAAATCACACCATGAACGTCACAAGTGAATTAATTCACATACAGATTCAGAATTAATTCATCTTGGTTCTTGTCTAATGTATCATTTTACCAATGAATACATTTATATCTCTACTTGTGGAGTCAAATGCTCTGATAGCCAAGACTAGTGATCTCCCTAATTGTAATTATAGAGGACATAATAATCCTTCTAAGTATTTGAATCAAATGCTTACTTTGATTCTTTTACGGGATTACAGACTCATTTTGATTATCTAATGAAGTAAGTTGTCTTTCTCACAATGTAAACGTTCTTTACAATGCCACTTATCTTCAATTTGAACTTAGACAATCAATGAGCTAATATTTTCTTGTCACAATTTTGCTATGCATGCAAAATATAAAAGACATAAATACAAAAGACATAATAGTAGAATGTGAAATTTACTTTATTTATTTATTCATCGTTCAAATAAATAGAAAACGGTTACATGTTTACTATAATATGGGCACATTTCCTAACATTAAAAGGAGTAGGTGAGCTTAACAAGCTTAGTGAATGCATGAAACAACTACCATGCAAACATTTCATCAAGCATTATCGAAACAACCATATAGCATAATCTCAACAGTTCCAACTTTAGTGTCATATTTTACTTATTCATACATATCTAATGGTACATTTACATAGTTATCACATTCACTTTCATGCATACATCACAATGCTTACAATCATATTTAAAGATAATTTGGCACTTGAGTTATGAAACATAAAAGTTGACCCTATCACCACATATAGGATACATGGATCTCAAACACACCAAATGACTCATAGAGTTTAATAGATCCCCAAAAGTGAAGCATATAGCTAACACTCTCCATCACACCAAACATATCCCATTGAATGGAGCTTAGCTTACATTCCCCTTGTAACACCCCTAGCCCGTCTCCGTCACCGAATTAGGGTTACGGAGTATTATCGAAGTATACATCAAATAACGAACATTTTATTATTACAAAAAAAACAAAACTGATGGTCGCTAAACTAACTAAAAATTCGACTAAGGCAAACACACTTATCGAACAGTAGTATAGTTGTGGTGAGACCGGAAATATCATGTCCACAAGGACTAAAAGTACTAGTAATTACTATCTTTTTATTATCTAGCCCAAGAATTAAAGGGATGTTTTTAAACTAAGATTAACTATTTAATTAACTAAGAACACAATAGAGGTAAAAGTTAGAAAATACTGTTGGAAAACTGATGGAGAAGACAATACCCAAGGAAGAATCCACCTAGACTTCACTTATTACTTTTGAATTAGACGATTTATTCACTTGACTTAATCCGTAGAAATCCCTGATTTATATTAATATCTCTTTCGAGACTAAAAACAACTGACTCTAGGTTGATTAATTGAAATCTCTTTCTAATTAAAACCTCTATTGTCGCATTAACTCGATCTATGGATTCCCTTATTAGATTTGACTCTAATTCGGCAGATTTATGTCATCCTATGTCTAGGATTGCATTCAACTCCGCTTAATTATGCTAGATCTACTTGTAAACAGGACTTTTGCTCCACTAAATAAGCACATCAGACTTGAATTAATATCCTGAAATATTAAAGCAAGAATTAAGAGCACATAATTAAGAATAAGAACAAGTATTTATCATATAATTCAAATAGTAATAAGATCTGTCTTATGTTTCATCTCTTTTAGGTATTTAGGGATTTTAGATTATAACGATGGGGGAAAACATCTCAAAATTGGGAAAACAATGAAACATAAAGAAACCCAAAGAACTTCTAACGAAATTGAATAGAGATCTTTAGTCTTGAAGTAAATCCCGCTTACGAGCTAATTCCAATGGCTGTCTTCGAGTATTCTCTACCTTCTACTCTCCGTCTCTCCTTTGATCCTCTTCTAGAGTGTTTATGTAGAGTTTAGAATGCCCAAAATTAGCCTTTTTTCTAATAGAATTAAACTTGGGCTCGACAGGGACACGGCCGTGTGGCACGCCCGTGTGATGGTGCTCAAGCCGTGTGTAATTCTAAAATGGTTTTAAGTCGACACAGCCATGACATACGGGTATGTGGCCTACCCGTGTGTCTCACACGGGCGTATGGATTACCCTTGTGGAAGTGTCTAGGCCGTGTGTAGTACTAAAATAAACCTATTTTGTCCATTTTTGGCCTTTTTCTCGCACTTTTCACTTTCCTATGCTCATCTGAATATAAAACATGCAATTAAAGGATTAGGAGCATCGAATTCAATAAAACTAATGATAAATCATCCATAAATATGTCAAGCATGGGATAAAAATATGTATATATTATGGTTTATCAAATATCCCCACACTTAAGCATTTGCTTGTCCTCAAGTAAAATCCTCAAATCACAATTAAAATAAATTCTTCTCAACTTATAATTTTCATAAAAAAATGTTTTGAAGTAATCCACAAGGGATCATACATTGAAAATTCAACTAAAAGAACATTAAAGTTTCAAACAATCCAAGTTGAGCATTTTAATCATAAGATCATAGGTATCCCCCTTTATCTAAGTAATTACCTTTTATTCCAAACCGACAAGGGTTGACATCCTTCCTAAAGATTCACTCAAATCACTCAAAGTGTTTAAGATTCAATAATTAAACACTCAATAGTCAAACATGAAAAGTTATTACCATAGGCTTGCACGAAAATCAAATCTCCATCACTATAAATGAGATGATACACAAATCAAAAGGTCTGTAACCGGGTTGTAATGGGGCTTGGGTTAAAGGTGTGGATAAAGGCTGAAAAAGAGGGTTAGAATCGAGATTAATTTAATAAATTACTAAACTTAGAAAAATAAAGCTAATTACTAAGTTACAAACAAATGTCAGAATTAAAACTATCCAAAACTAATGAAGTGAGCTTTTTCTCAATATAATAACTTTAAATTATCCAAGCTCTTTATAACAATATGTAATTATATGAATATAAATATATGGTTTTTTTTAAGAATAAGAACAAGTAGAAAGTACATAATAAGAAATAATTCAGCAACTGAAATGGACGAAAATAGTTAGGTAATTAATCAAATCAAATCTCGATAAAAAGGGAGTCAATAAAAAGGGAAAAATTCTTAACGAATCAAAAAGGGTTAAGTTGTGGGTTAACATTTAATGGAAAATATCAAGAAATGGTTTTTAAGGCTCAAAGGGGTTCACTAAGGGTTAATTATGTGGGTAGGCTTTTTATGGAGTGAGTGGGTTAAAACCTAAGTACCTTCATCATCTCAGTATATCAAATCAAAGGTGTGGTCTCGAGATGTATAATCGATGCAAGTTCTAGAAAAACAAATTAGTATTGACTCACTCATAACTATCAATAAAAGTGAGCAAGAAATATATATGCTCTAAAAGGCTCAAAATCTCACAAAAATTATGAGTTTTTGATGTCAATCTTGTAAATTTAGAACTTCAAGATAATACCTCATTTCAGGGAAACAACCTACAAATTTTACTTCTCAAAAATTCAACTTATCATGCTTGATTCTCTGTTGTCCTAAAGTTTAAATAATCAATGCACAATTACATATGTTTTAATCTAAAACATATAAATAAAAATCATAAATCAATCAAAATTTATTCTAATAGTAATATGAGAAAATTATTTGAGAATAAGATATAATTCAGGGATTTTCTGATAATCATATAAATAACCTCCCCTCACTTAAAATGTACATTGTCCTCAATGTACAAAGATAAATAATAATATAAGCATAATATCATAAAAGAGGGAGAGAAGCGAAACTACCCTGAAATTGGATGTAATCCTTTTAATAGCGAAAGCGGATTTATAGACATTGGAAATGAAGTGCATGCGTAACTAGGCAGAGGTGAAGGTGGGGCAGGATACTCCGGTGGTGGTAGAGGTTAGGTTCCACAATCATAGTGCCAAGCAAAGAGGTTATCGTGGTGGTCGGTGTCGTGGTGGCTATGGTCGTGGTCGAGTAGGACATGACAGTCGTGGATTATCTTTCCCTAGAGGATTGTTTTTATATTCCTGAGTAGCACCAATCGACTGAACCTTTTGAAACTGCGATATCAACAGTAATATTTTAGGGAGTTATATCGATGGGGTTGTCATGGTTACTCATAAAGGAACAACCATATAAATAAGGGGTTCAAATATTTACTAATAAAAGTCTTTTAGAACATGATAAACAAAAATAAAAATAAAAACAAAAGGAAAAGAAAAACAAAATGAAAATAAATGGACTCAAAAGTCCTCATCGGTAGCTGGATCGTGAGGTGGTGGTCCTGGAGGCGAAATGTTGAAATGCTAACAAATCTGTTGTAGAGTCGCCTCTATACTGTCGAATCACCGAGTGGTGCTGTTGAATTGCTGAGTGCAATATTGCTCGAATCGAGTCAGGTGGTCAAAAATTTCTGTCAATGAAGCAGCAGCATGAACTGGTCTATGACTCAGTGGTGGCTGTAACGCCCCAAAAATCCCGAAATCCAAAAATCTTGAAATCTCAAATTTTTATTTTTGTGCTTAACAGTTCTGGTTAAGTGTTAATTACGTGATGGTATGTCTTGGTCAAGGTTTGATTTCAAATCTAGGGGTAGAAGAAATTATAGTTTAAGTATTAAAAGAATCAGGGTTGGCAAGTAGGTGGGCTTTTAAATAAAAATAAGGGAAAATGGCATCAAAAAGCCTTGTGGAGGAGTGGCTAAGTGACGTTACTTAGGGAGTAGGAAGGTGGCATTTGTAGCTAGCAAGGAGATCCAAGGTTTGAATCCTAGCTTAGTATTTTTAGAAGTTTAATTTTGGCCTTCTAGAAGGATGAAAGTGGCGTAAAGATGGACTCTAAGGGGAGTGTTCAGAAGAGACAATTAAGGAAAAGATTAAGGGGTTATCAGGGAGAAAAATGAGAAGATGAGAAGGGAGAAGTGATGGAGTCAAATTGGGAATTGGGCATGGAAAATTCAGCTATAAGGGCTATAAATAGGGGCCGAATACAAGGTTTCTAGGCTACTGCCGAAATTCTTCTTCACCTTGTTGCCAGAAACCCCTTTCTCCAAAAGCCGAAAACCCTTGTTCTCCTTTTTATTTTCCTTGTGCCGATTTCTTGGTTTCACTTTTAGTTTAGCCGATTCTTCTTCCTCTCTCCCTTGGTGCCGAATAATCAATTGTTACCATTCAAATCTCTAGAGCTGAATACCCCTTTGGCCGAATACTCTTGGTGCCGCCACTACCTTTACCACCCAATCGATTCTAGTTTAAGTGTTCGCTCTTCCCATCAGCTTGTTTTGCTAAGATTATTGTCCCTAACTCTTTCTAATCAACTTTGGTAGGGAATTAGTACCGGATCTCAGATCTTAGCTCTCTGCCGAAATTATCTTTAGGTACTTGCGGTTGTGGTAAGTATTCCTCTCCCATTGGCTAAGGTGGCCGAATGTTCATATTTAAGGTAAGGGGACTTGTGTTGGATATGATTCATCTATTATTCTAGTTTTAATAGTAAAGATTGGTGCAGATCTAGGATTTGATCGTGGTTAGTGATTTAAGAAGGGGGTGATCGCACAAGGTAAGGTTATGGTGAGGTTTCGGTTTTAGTAAAGATATGTATTAAGCATGCGATTAATTAAAGGGTGATATCATTTGTAGGTTGGTGACTAAGGGAATCGTAACATGTTTTCTTACCAGGTGTGTACATACACTGCATACACAAGTAGATCGGCAAAAGTCAAAAAGTCGAAAGGTGAAAATGTCAAAAAGTCGAAAGTTTGGCTGCGGTAGTCTTGCGAGTGTGCGAACACTCGTGAGGAAGAAACCGATAAGTTGCCTGAGGCCCACGGGCAATTTCGTGGACTTGGGTTGTGATTTGGCCATATGGGCCGGAATGGGCTAAATAGGCCCGATGGGCTGTTGGGCCCATAATAGGCAAAAGTTGAATATTGATGTTATGTGATAGGAATTTGTATGTGAGGATGAATATGAATGTGACTAGGCCTAACGGGCCATATAAATGTGATTTGGGCCTAATGGGCCATATGAATATGATTGGGCTTAATGGGTTTGATTGGGCTCTATAAGGGGTTTTGGGCCTAGTATATGATAACTACATAAAACTTAATTAGTATATTGCAACCGTGGACAAGTCAAAGGGTTAAGGTGTGGCAACGGGTATATGCATGTCTAGGATTGGATCTAGGGAGAGCTTGATACTTAAGCGGTCTTAATGACCCACCTCCTCTTCTTTGGAATCCTACTTGGTGTATAGTATTCGTTCATCTTAGCTCACGGGACTTGTTAACGGGCCAAGGTAAGTGAAAATCGTAATTAATACAAAATTACTGAAATGCCCCTAAGGGAAAAAATGACCAAAATACCCCTAGGTGTGGAATGTAAGTGACATGCATACATATGATATTCTACTTGTGTTGCATATGGGTTGGGAATTATGGGACAGAGGAAGTATATGAGGATCGCATTGTTGCTTGACAATCGTGGATCCAACGACGACTTTTAAAGCCCAATATGTAAATGAAAGTAGTTCCGCAACCGGCCTACCCTTGGTGTGTTGGTTGGGTGGGTCGATATTTATATCCCCACATGGTGTGATGGGGGACGGAGCTAGTGTGTAGCGGATGGATAATTTGGATGGGACTGCATTGCATGTTTGATGTATGATGGTTTTTGGAATGCTTTTTTTTTATTGAGGGTTGTACACACTGAGTTTGCGAAAACTCACCCCCTTTTTTATTTTATTTTCAGGTGATACTCAGTCGAAGGTTCGATGTTTGGAGGGACTCTGGGTGGCCAGCTAGCGAGATAATTTGGACTTGTTTTTTTTAAGCATATAAGTTTTTATTTTATTAAGTATGTTTCTGACCAGATTGTAACAAGGTTTTGATTATGTTATTATTACTTGAATTGTTATTATTATTTTCAATGTAAATACGAAAAGTTGAACATGGGTTTCCTAAATTATAGTATGTTTTCTATGTTTCTGCAACTAAATTTTAAATTGATAAGTTTTCTTAAATCAAATTTTTTAAACCAAGCTTTCGAAACTGAAAGGTGTGTTTTTAAGTTAATTAATGTTTTTTTTTTCTTAAGAAGGGTTTTCAATGAAAACACGATTTTCGCTAAAACACTTCAATGTAACATGCCAGATTGGACCGTAATGTCTGGGCCGGGTTTGGGGTGTTACATTTAGTGGTATCAGAGTCCAGGTTGCAAAACTCGGGCTGTGAAGTGGGCCTTATTATTATTTGGTTTTTTTCTATTTAAAAAAAAAATTTTGGATCACACTGTTTTAGAAAAAAGGAGGAAATCTTACTATGCGGTACACCGAGTTTTTGACGTCGAACCAAGTAAGTTCTTCCGTTTTTAAGCTTGTTTAAGTTATTATACAGTAGATAGATAGAGGGCTACTTTAGATGATTTTTTTAGAATGGAACTAAAGCCCATAGGATCTGGAAACTGTAGAGGATTTTCAAAAACGATCTTGTCTTTAAATATTTTCATAAAACATCGGTTTAATTGTTAAATTAACTAAAAATTTATAGAATTTCTAACCCAGATAATACGCGAATCAAAGATGAGTGCTAGAAGAGGTGCAAGAGGCCATGGCCGAGGCCGCGGAAGTATTATGGATGAGTCGTCGGCATCGGGCCATGTGCCCAACGTTGGAGTAGAATAGGCTCCGGTCTCATCTGTGGCTGGGAATGGACTGTATGATCGGGTCGCGGGAGAAGATGCATTATCGCAGGCAATGCTTAGAATTTTAGAAAGGGTCGCTGGGCCCAACAATGGCACTGGAAATCGGGGATCCATTCCGGAGCGACTTCGATCGAATTAGGCTGAGATCTTTTAGGGCATAGCTGGCGTGGCTCCTAACGTGGTGGAGTATTGGTTGGAAGCCACTGAAAGGATAATGGAGGACCTGGATTGTTTACCGGAGCAAAAGCTAAAAGGAGCCGTGTCACTACTTAGGGAAGAAGCCTACCAGTGGTGGCTGATGGTGAAAGAGGGCACCCAACCGGAGCGGGTCACTTGAGAGTTTTTCAAAGCTATATTCCAAGGGAAGTATGTGGGTGCAAGCTATGTGATGCTAGAAGTAAGGAGTTTTTAAACTTGACCCAATGAAACAAATCGGTGGCGGAGTATGAGGCGGATTTTCTACGCCTTAGTAGGTATGCAAGAGTAATGGTGGCAACGGACTATGAGCGTTGTGTTAGGTTTGAGGACGGAATGAGAGATAGCCTTAGGGTATTGATAGCTCCATAAAAAGAGCGAGTTTTCTCGGAGTTGCTAGAGAAGGCAAAGATAGCATAAGAGGTAAAGTGCACCGAGCGCCTAAATCGAGAGAATGAATGGGGTAAGAGTAAGAGGGAGGCTGAGACTCCTGGTGTCGGACAGATGCCTAGGGCTAGGGCCAGAGTTGATGGGCCAGTTAGAGTAGGGCCCCCTGCTATTAATCTAGGGGTGCCACCTTGTGCTGATTGTGGGAGAGGCCATAGAGGCGAGTGTTGGAAGATGATGGGAGCTTGTTTCGCTTGTGGGTATATGGAGCATAGGATCAAGGATTGCCCCCGAATGCTAGGTCGAGAGCCAGTAGTAGGCCAAGGTGGTGCTCAACCACCAAAGGTTGGTCAACTACCGCCAAGGGGCCGTGACAAGGCCAGGGGTGGTGACGGCAATGGACGTGGACGTGGAGTACTTGGTGGAAATACAGGCCATGTTGAGGCGAGATAACCAACTTTGGTTTATGCTGCTTGTCACCGAGAAGACGAAGATGCTCCAGAAGTGAATATTGGTACGTACTTTATCCATAGTGTGTGATCTATCTATTTTGAAATTTGAAATAGAGTGCGTAGCAGAAGCGTAGTGGTGTACCCTAAGCGATACGATGTCAATATCCTCAACTGTTTGAATCAAGTAAATTTCGAGGATGAAATTTCTTTTAAAGGGTAGAGTTGTAACGCCTCAAAAATCTCAAAATCTCAAATTTTTCTTTTTGTGCTTAGTAGTTACGGTTAAGTGTTAATTACATGATGGTAGGTCTTGGTCAAAGTTTGAGTTTGAATCTAGGGGTGGAAGAAATTATAGTTTAATTATTAAAAGAATCAGGGTTGGCAAGTAGGTGGACTTTTAAATAAAAATAGGGGAAAATGGCATCAAAAAGCCTTGTGGAGGAGTGGTTAAGTGACGCCACTTAGAGAGTAGGGAGGTGGCATTTGTAGCTAGCAAGGAGATCCAAGGTTCGAATCCTAGCCTAGTATTTTTAGAAGTTTAATTTTGGCCTTCTAGAAGGATGGAAGTGGCGTAAAGATGGACTCCAAGGGGAGTGTTTAGAAGAGAAAATTAAGGAAAAGATCAAGGGGTTATTAAGGAGAAAAACGAGGAGATGAGAAGGGAGAAGTGATGGAGTCAAATTAGGAATTGGGCATGGAAAATTCGGCTATAAGGGCTATAAATAGGGGTCGAATACAAGGTTGCCAGGCTACTGCTGAAATTCTTCTTCATCTTGTTGCCAGAAACCCCTTTCTCCAAAAGCCGAAAACCCTTGTTCTCTTTTTTATTTTCCTTGTGCCGATTTCTTGGTTTCACTTTTGGTTTAGCTGATTCTTCTTCCTCTCTCCCTTGGTGCCGAATAATTAATTGTTGCCATTCAAATTTCTAGAGCCGAATACCCCTTTGGCCGAATACTCTTGGTGCCACCACTACCTTTACCACCCAGTCGATTCTAGTGTAAGTGTTCACTCTTCCAATCTGTTTGTTTTGATAAGATTATTATCCCTCACTCTTTCTAGTCAACTTTGGTTGGGAATTAGTATCAGATCTCGGATCTTAGCTCTCTACCGAAATTGCCTTTAGGTGCTTGCGATTTTGGTAAGTACTCCTCTCCCATTGGCTAAGGTGGCCGAATGTTCATAATTAAGGTAAGGGGACTTGTGTTGGATACGAGTCATCTATTATTCTAGTTTTAATAGTTAAGGTTGGTGCAGATCTAGGATTTGATCGTGGTTAGTGATTTAAGAAGGGGCTAATCGCACAAGGTAAGGTTAAGGTGAGGTTTCAGTTTTAGTAAAGATATGTATTAAGCATGCGATTAATTGAAGAGTGATATCGTTTGTAGGTTGGTGACTAAGGGAATCGCAACGCGTTTTCTTACCAGGTGTGTACATACACTTCACACACAAGTAGATCGGCAAAAGTCGAAAAGTCAAAAAGTCGAAATGTCGAAATGCCGAAAAGCCAAAAGTTTGGCTGCGGTAGTCTTGCGAGTGCGTGAACACTCATGAGAAGGAAATTGATAGGTTGCCTGAGGCCCAAGGGCGATTCCGTGGACTTGAGTTGTAATTTGGCTATATGGGCTGGAATGGGCTAAATAGGCCCAATGGGCTGTTGGGCCCATAATAGGCAAAAATTGAATATTGATGTTATGTGATAGGAATTTGTATGTGAGCTTGAATATGAATGTGACTGGGCCTAATAGGCCATATAAATGTGATTTGGGCCTAATGGGCCATATACAGGTGATTTGGGCCTAATGGGCCATATGAATATGATTGGGTTTAATGTGCCAGATATAGGTTTGTGAATTTGATTGGGCTCTATAAGGGGTTTTGGGCCTAGTATATGATAACTACATAAAAATTAACTAATATATTGCAACCGTGGACAAGTCAAAGTGTTAAGGTGTGGCAATGGGTATATGCAAGTCTAGGATTGGATCTAGGGAGAGCTTGGTACTTAAGCGGTCTTAATGACCCACCTCCTCTTCTTTGGAATCCTACTTGGTGCATAGTATTTGTTCATCTTAGCTCACGAGACTTGTTAACGGGCCAAGGTAAGTGAAAACCGTAATTAAGGAAAAATTATCGAAATGCCCCTAAGGGCGAAAATAACCAAAATACCCCTAGGTGTGGAATGTAAGTGACATGCATACATATGATATTCGTCTTAGGTTGTATGTGGGCTGGGAATTATGGAACGGAGGAAGTATATGAGGATCGCATGGTTGCTTGACAATCATGGATCTAACGATGACTTTTAAAGCCCAATATGTAAATGAAGGTAGTTCCGCAACCGGCCTACCCTTGGTGTGTCAGTTGGGTGGGTCGATATTTATATCCCCACATGTTGTGACAGGGGACAGAGCTGGTGTGTAGCAGATGGATAATTTGAATGGGATTGCATTGCATGTTTGATTTATGATGGTTTTTGGAATGCTCGTTTTTTTTTGTCGAGGGTTGTACACGCTGAGTTTGCAAAAACTCACCCCCTCTTTTATTTTATTTTCAGGTGATGCTCAGTAAAAGGTTCGATGTTTGGAAGGACTCTGTATGGCCAGCTAGCAAGATAATTTGGACTTGTTTGATGGTGAAAGGCGAGGGATATGAATTCTGCGAGATCGAAAACATGCCCTTGCCTCATGCTTCATAGGAAGTATGCGTCATGAGTATTAACGACGCCAGTGCTCTCTTCTCGCCCTGTTAAGGAGTGATCTAAAAGGGCGTGGAGATATTGTAATGCTAGAGAGAGAGCCGATGCCTTAGAGTGACTGGGGTCGTAGATACCCATAGCAGGAATGAGGTCTACCCAATATGAGGAAGGTGCATAATGAATGTGACGCTGGAGATGGTGAAAGTTGTCGGCCTTTATAAATTCTTCTGTATAAAGTCCCAAGGTAACTCCGAATTCTGGGACATTCAATTGACGCACTAGATCACTAAGACAGAACTGGACTGTGCCTGGGTCGTCGAACTCTGACATAATTGTCTACAACTGAAATGTCGAACAAAGTTCCAAAGTGAACTCTAGGTATGTTGGCTCAATAATGACGATGAAATGGTCCCAATGAGCGGTAGCGAGGAGGGCCCAAACTGAGTCAGCAAGATGGACTTTTTCCAATGCAGCCCAGTTGATGCACCGACCCATGCCAAGGGGTCTTGTACGAAGAATCTGGAAAAGGTCCTTCTGAAGTCCTAGTGGGAATTGTAGAAATGGATGGCGTATCTTAGTGTTCGCACTTGAGTATGTCGCTCCTGGACCCTTTCACTTTTTAGAAGCAAGGACAGCGATTTTGGTCTTTTCGCATGTATTTGTCATAATAATCCTGTAGAAGGGAGCAAGGAAATCAATTTTGACAAATCATCCATAGGCAACAAAGTAGATATCTAGGTGTAACTCCAACTCGGACTGAATAGGATGTGAAAGAAATTAAAATAAATAAAATGCATGTAATTATTAATGATAAAAAGAGAAGTATGAAAATAATAATCGAATGAAAAATACTAGTAAGAGTAATATGCATGATAAGATTTACAGGTAAAATGTAGAAAACTAATATATGAAACACGAAATTTAAAAGACTTCATAGGAATGTCAAAAAATAAATCCTATATGAGTAAGTATGAGAATATTAGTGACTAGACTGTGCTAATGAAGAAATTAGTATCATCAAAGAATGAAAACTAGATAATAAAAGTTAAGAAATAACAATGAGCAGAAGCCAAATAGTGGCAAAAAACAAAGTAAGAATAAACAAATAATAATAGAGATGAAAAAGAAGAATAATAATTGTAAAAGAAAGTAAAGAAACAAGTTTAACCAATGGCGATAGGGGCTGTTGATCGTGCTTTTATGATAGGTTTTAAATATTTATAATTAATCGTTCTTGAGACTAACTATTATCACAATGTAGGCAAGTGTACCTATCGAATAGTAGTATAATTTTAGCAAGACCGGATTGTCGAACCCAAAGGAACTAAAAGTACTAGTAATGACTGTCTTTTTATTTTCTAGCCTAAGAATAAGGGGGTTTGTTTTAACTAACTAATTAACTAAACTAAGAATTCACAGAAAATAGAATTGGGGGATTACTTTTGGAAAACGATTGAATTAGGACAATACCTAAGGAAGAATCCATCTAGACTTTACTTGTTATTCTGACTCTGAATCGGACGATTTATTCATTTAACTTGTTTTATAGAGATCCCTAAGTTATGTTATTATCCCTATTCAAGACTAATAACGTCTAATCCCTAGATTGAATAACTGAGACTTTTCTCTAATTATCACCCTAGGGTTGCATTAACTCGATCTATGGATCCCCTTATTAGGTTTCACCCTAATTCGGCAAAATCTTGTCACCCTATATCTAGGCGCAATCAACTCCGCTTAATTATGACAATTGTACTCTTAGACAGGGTCTATTCCTCCTCTGAATAAGAGCGTAACTTGAATCAATATCCTAGAATATTAAAACAAGAATTAAGAACACATAATTAAGAACTAGTCAAATATTTATCATACAATTCAGAAAATAATAACAAGATTCGTCTTAGGTTTCATCCTCCTTAGTTATTTAGGAGATTTAGTTCATAACTAAAAAGGAAAACATCTCAGAAGAATAATGAATACAAAACATAAAGAAAACCCAAAACTCCTGAAGGGAAATTGAGGGGAGATCTTCAATCTTGAAGATGAATCCGGCTTCTGAGATGGATCAATCGGCTTTCTTTGAGTAATTCCTTCCTTCCTCCCTGTGCCTCCCCTTTTTCTCCTCTTCTAGGGTGTATTTATAGGCTTTGGAATGCCTAAGAGCCCTCAAAATTAGCCTTTTCTGAATTGGAATCAACTTGGGTTCGGCAGGGACATGCCCGTGTGCGATTACTTCAGGCCGTGTTCGAGCCTGTTAGAATGGCACGACCGTGTGGTCTACCCGTGTGAGGAAGTCCAGGCCGTGTTGATTTCGTACGTTGGCCCATTTTCTCTGTTTTTGGCCCGTTTCTCATTCCTTTCACTTTCATTAGCTCACCTAAGTATAAAACATGAAATTAAGGTATTAGGAGCATTGAATTCACCAATTCTAAGGAAAAATCATCCATAAAATGCGCAAAGCATGGGGTAAAATATGTATAAATGATGGTTTATCAAATACCCCCACACTTAAGTATTTGTTTGTCCTCAAGCAAAATCATCATCTCATAATCAAAACAAATTCTTCTCAACTTATAATTTCTAGCGATAATACCTCAAAATAGTCCATAGGTAATCAAACATTGAAAATTTGACTAAAAGAACATCAAAGTTTCAAACATTCCAAGTTTAGCATTTTATCATGAAAACATAGGTGTCTCCCCTCATCTAAGTAATTACCTTTGATTCAAAATATCATAGAGTTTTACATTCTCACTAAAGATTCACTCAAATCACTCGAGGTGTTTAAGGACAATAAATGAAGCACTCAATAGTCAATAATGAAAAGTTTCACATCGTCACTAAAGATTCACTCAAATCACTTGAGGTGTTTAAGGACAATAAATGAAGCACTCAATAGTCAATAATGAAAAATCATTACCATAGGCTTGCATGAAAATCAAATCTCCACTACTATAAATTGAGATGAAACATCAATCAAAAGGTCTTTAGAGGGTTGTAACGTGGCTTTGGTTAAATGGTGTGGTCACAAGCTAGAAGAAAGAGTTAGAATCGAGATTGAATTGAAAAATTTCCTAACTAAAAAAATGACTAGTCATCAGTTGTGTACAACAGAGCTTTCTTTCTCAGAATATGAAATTTAACTACTTTAGCTCAAAAGATCACTACTACCTATATGTATATATGTTTTTTTTTCAAGAACAAGTCAAATAACTAACTATTTAGAACAGGATATAGCTAAGCAATTTATTCAATTCAAATCTCGACAAAAATAGGGATCAATTTAATTGAGGGGATTTCAACAATAATGGGTTAAAGGTTAGTGCTAAGGGTAATACAAGAAATGGCTTGTTAGCTCAACGGGGTTTACTAAGGGTTAATCGTGGAGGTAGGCTTTTCATGACATGAGTGGGTTAATCCTAAGTGCCTCTATCATTTTGACATATCAAATCAAATAGTGTGGTCTTGACATGCATAATCAAGCAAGTTCTAGAATAACAGTTCCACACTAACGCACTCATAATGAAAGTGAGCATAAAAAAATTAATAGATGCTCTTGAAGGCTCAAGTTCTCACAAAATTATGGCTTTTTTATGTTTAAACTTGTGAATTTCAAATCAAGAGAATACCTAGACTTGGAGAAACAACCTAAAATTTTAAATTCTTAAAGAAAATCAACTTATCATGCTTACTTCCCTAATGTCTTAAAGTTTAAATACTCAGTGCATGAATGCCTATGTTGTAATTTAAGATATATCAATAAAAATCATAAATTAATCAAAATTTATTCTAAACATGATATGAGAGCTTTTCATGAGAACAAGGCAATCATTTAGGGATTTTTTTATAGTGAAATGAATACCCCCCACACTTAAGATGTACATTGTCCTCAATGTACAAAGATAGATAGGAAAAAGATAAATTTGTAATTAGAAGATAGGGAGAGAAGTGAAACTTCCTAAATGATGAATGAATTCCTTGAACTGGAGTTTTGGAGAGTAATCGGCGCGAGAGTGGAGGAGGATACTCCGGTGGGGAGTAGAGGTTTGTTAGACCATAAGTCCTACGCCAAAAGAATATTATATCTAGTGGTAGCTACGGTCGTGGTCGAGCAGGACATGGTAGTCATGGAGAACCTTTCCCAGTGGATTTTTTAGTTCCTATACGATGATGAGCTGAGGAGCTCTATATAACTGTGATAGAATCAAGAACTTTTTAGGAGATATAAATAAGAATAATTACTCTTAATGGAATAACTGAAATTGATAATTATAAAATAAAATTCTAAAATCTAATAAAAATAAAAAGTAGTTTTAATAAATATTAAAATCATAAAATAATAAATTATTTTTAAACATCTTCATCATTGGATGGTTCGCGAGGTGGGACTGGCGATGAGATGTGGAGGTGGTGACAAATCTGCTGTAGAGTAGCGTCAATGTTGTCAAATCTTTGAAAACACTACTGCTCGAATCGAGTGAGACGCTCAGAGATGTCAGCATATGAAGCCGCTGCATGAACTGGACGAGAGGGTGGTGGTGACTGAGACGGTAGGTCCTCGTGCTATGGAGGGACATCATCAGTAATGTCCTCGAGGGTCTCCTCCTCGGTAGATTGGGTGAGACGATATTGAGGAGGGTAAGTTCCTTGGCGCTTTTCAATCATCCTCATGCTTAACATGCTCAAGATGCCTTGTGGAGACATCTGGCCAGTGAGGGTCAAGGATGATTCTTGGACTGCGGTGTTGAGGAGCCCAAAGTGTTGCGCCAGTCTCGCCACATAGGGCCCAATGGAGATGACCCCTTTCCGATGTCACTCTGTCTGGTGGCGAATGGCAAGGGTGATAAAGTAGGCAAGGTCGAAGACGTGCCCATGCGACATACACCGTAAGTAGTAGACGTCGTTGGTGGTGACGACGCCGGTGCTCTCTCTCCATCCTCTCAAGGTGTGAGATAGAATCGAATGTAAATACCTCAAGGATGGAGGGAGAGCTGAGGCCTTGGAGTGACTGGGGTCGTAGGTGGCCGAATGTGGTACGAGTGCACCCCAGAACCGTGAGGGAGAACGGTGGATGTGACGGTTGAGAGAATATAAGTCATTTTTCTCCTTGAACTCCTCTGTATATAAGCCCAATACAGTACCGAATTCTGGGACGCTTAGCTGGTGGACTAATCCGCCTAGGCAAAATTGGACCGTGTCGGGATCATTGTAATTTGTCATTACAGTTTGAAGATGAAACGTTGAGCATAGTTCCATCGTAAGCTTGAGATACGTCGGCTCAATGATCCCGAAGAAAAGCTCCCAAGGGTCGGTGGTTAGGAGGGCTCGAATCACATCAGCCAACTGAACTTGTTCTACTGCAGCCCAGTCAATGCAGTGGCCCGTAGTTAAAAGTAAGGGCCAGAGTATTTGGTAAAGTTCTTCTTGGGGCCTAATAGGGAACTGCAGAAAAGGGTGGCAAATATCTGCGGTAGGATCCGAGGAAGATGACGCCCCCTTCCTTCTCTTCGAAGCAGGGACGGTAGTTTTCTTTCCTTGTGAAGACGACATTGTACCTGCAATCAAAACCATTAATTCATCTTGAGGAATGGTCAAAGTAAAATGAAGATAAAAATTAAAATAAAATAAAAATCATAATTTCAGCCACAACTACTAAGACTAACAACTTAACCAAAGCAATCAATTTTATGGCATAAGAATGGTAGAGAATTTCATGGAATGCAATCATACTTGATGGATGAAACATGTCAACACAAAATGCATGAGTATGTCTGTTATTCTAACTATGAATAATTACTTTAAACTAGTCAAATGGGGCAGGGAAATCATGTAATGAGTAAGAATTTCATATGAAAAAGATGATAACTACTCTAGATAATGAATCTTGAGTGATAGAAAGATAAAAATAACATATAAAATGCAGATTGCTATGATAACTAGCATGAAAAATGAGTGCAATTAAATGGAAAAAAGTAAAAAAAATGCTAGAAAGGGAGAATGAGCATAAAAAACGGGGTTGGAAGAGGCGCACGGGCGTGGACGGGCGGGAGTGTAGACTTGCAGCGGCTAGGGTTAGGGATTTTGGGTGAAGAACACAATGAGTAGTGCAGCCTATTTATAGATTTTTGGGCACACAGCCAGGGAACCCGCCCGTGTTCTCTAATTTCAGCCCGTGTGTTTCGTATTTTTGAATTTGTGTGCGTCTTGCATTTATTCCACGCTCGTGTTCCTTGTGCGTGTGGGTGCACACGGCCGTGTCGCATGACCATGTCTGGCTTCGTTCGCTTCTCCCATGGCCGTGTATGTAGGCCCACGCCCGTGTTAATTTAACAGGTTCGACCACGGGTGCTAGACACGGGCGTGTTGCATGCCCATATTATTTTCTCAAGTTCAACCACGGTTTTGTAATATGGCATGGCGAACGCCCGTGTTATTTTGGTAGGTTCACCCACGACAATGTCACACGGCCGTGGCGTTTTATCGTAGCCCGTGTTTGGGAAAAATCTCTGCCCTATTTCCACACTGTCCTCAGCACGCCCGTGTGCCTGACCGTGTCTATGTGGAAAACTTGTATTCAAGATCTCCGTTAGTAAGTTAGGTGTTAAATACTAAAATTTAAAGAAATTAATATTGTTAGTGCTCGGGTTGCCTCTCGAGAAGTGCTTATTTATAGTCTAAGCTCAACCTACCTTTCCATTGAATGGTCATGGTGGTTCGAGGAGTTTATACTCCTCATTCCTACTGCACATCTTATCGAAATAAGGTTTTAGACAGGTGTTGTTTACCTTAAAAGTGCTGAACTTGGGATGACTTACCTCAACTGTACCGAATGAGAAAATGTTAAGTACCGTAAGAGAGACTTCTTCATTCGGATTGGAAGTGACAATGTGAGGATCTGTGGCTTATAATAAAATTTTATCTCCAACCTTAAGTTGATTTGGAAAGGTATTGAGCTCATTTTGGCATAGTTTTAGTTTATCAAGTGTTCTTGGTTTATGCATCCGCCATTCATCTAGTTCCTCAATTTGTAGCCTTCGATCTTCATGAATAGGTCTTCTACTATTGCTTGGGAATGACTCATGTACTTCCTTCAGACTCATTTCCTGCAAAGTAGGTTGCATCATATTGTCAGTTTTAGTAGAATGGTTTAGACGATCACCTTCAATTTCTGATGTGTTGCCAGAATTGCGAGCTTGAAGGGTGATTGTTTCGTCTCCCACACAAAGTGTGAGCTCACCAAATTGTTCATCTGAGCAGTCTTTCCTTGTCGCGTTGGGGTATGGTACACAAGGTTTATATTCAACATCCACTGATTTTTTTTATCATGACCTACCTCACCTTGACCTCTGCTCACCACAGTTTCTTGCCTTGGTTCTAGCTTAGGCTCAATGAATCCTTCTTCATCTTGAACATTAATTGCGTTGAGCTGTTCCCTTGGATTGGGTTTAGTATTACTTGGCAAGCTACCTTGTGGTTGTTTGGAGATTAGTTTAGACAGTTGTCCTATCTGAGTTTCGACCCCTTGGATCGACACTTGTTGATTTTTAAGTGCTATCTCGGTGTTCTGGAAATGAGTTTCGAACATCGAGTTAAATTTAGATAGCATCTCTTCAAGGTTCAGTTTCTTTTTCTGTTGATAGGATGGTTGTTGAAAACCCGGAAGATTCTGTGGCCTTGATTTCCTTAACCACCCCGGGAGAAATTTGGATGGTTCCTCCAACCTGCATTAGAAGTATTGCTATAAAGATTATTTTGAGATCGAGGATTATTACCCATGTAATTTAATTGTTCATTCTCCATGCTGTGGCCATAGGATTGATATTCTGAATTGCTTGATCTACCTCCACTGACTTCACAGTGCATTATTGGATGAGCCTGCATAGAACCAAGTAAACCATCAATATTTTTATTTAGAAGTTCTACCTGATTTGACAACATAGTAACCGAATCGACGTTATAAATGCCTACTGTTTTAGTTGGCTTAGTCCTCATGACTTGCCACTGATAGTTATTCAGTGACATTTCTTCAATAAATTCGTAAGCCTCTTCAGGTGTTTTGTTATTGATGGTTCCCCCGGCTGCTACATCAATCATCTGTCTTGTCGAGGGGTTCACACCATTGTAGAATGCTTGAATTTGCAACCATAGAGGTAATCCATGGTGAGGACACCTTTGGAGTAGGTCTTTGTATCTCTCCCATGCATTGTAAAGAGTTTCTAAGTCCATCTGCACAAACGAAGAGATATCATTACGTAATTTCGCCATTTTAGCCGACGAAAAATATTTTAATAAAAATTTTTCTGTTATTTGTTCCCAAGTAGTAATTGACCCTCGTGGTAACGAGTTCAACTACTGTTTAGCTTTGTTCCTCAATGAAAAAGAGAATAATCGAAGACAAATGGCATCGTCAGAAACGCCATTAATTTTAAATGTATCACAGAATTCCAGGAAATTTGCCAAGTGAGTATTTGGATCCTCATCCTGCAAACCATCAAACTAAACAAATTGCTATATAATTTGAATAGTGTTAGGTTTTAGTTCAAAATTATTCGCAGCAATAGCAGGTCTAACTATACTTGACTTAGTTCTTGTTAAAGTAGGTTTAGCATAATCATACATAGTACGAGGAGCAGGATTCTGATTTGCTAGTTCAGCGGGTATTGCAAGACGTAGCTGATTATCTTGATTTTCAGCCATCTCCTCAGTCGTAGTTGAGATATCGTCCTCTTGCTCTTCCTCTGTGTATCTTAGGCTTTACCTTATTTCTCTTCGGTTTCTGCGAACTGTGCGATCGATTTCTTCGTCAAAAAGTAGTGGTCCTGATGGGTTTCTTCTAGTCATAAACTATAAAAACCTGCCAAGGGAAAGAAAAAGTAAATTAATAATAATAAAATTAACTTGCAAGGAAAATAAATGACTAAAGTAAGAAAAATTGAGTGTTCCTAATATCTTAGTTCCCCAGCAACGGCGCCAAAAACTTGATCGTGCTTTTGTGACAGGTTTTAAATATTTATTGTTAATCATTCTTGAGCCTAACTATTATCACGATGTAGGCAAGTGTACCTATCGAACAATAGTATAGTTTTAGAAAGACCGGATTGTCGAACCCAAAGGAACTAAAAGTACTAGTAATGACTGTCTTTTTATTATCCAGCCTAAGAATAAGGGGGTTTGTTTTAACTAACTAATTAACTAAACTAAGAATTCACAGAAAATAGAATTGGGGGATTACTTTTGGAAAATGATTGAATTAGGACAATACCCAAGGAAGAATCCACCTAGACTTTACTTGTTAGTCTGACTTCGAATCGGATGATTTATTCATTTAACTTGTTCCGTAGAGATCCCTAAGTTATGTTATTATCCCTATTCAAGACTAATAACGTCTAATCCCTAGATTGAATAACTGAGACTTTTCTCTAATTATCACCCTAGGGTTGCATTAACTCGATCTATGGATCCCCTTATTAGGTTTCATCCAAATCTGGTAAAATCTTGTCACCCTATCTCTAGGTACGCAATCAACTCTGCTTAATTATAACAATTGTACTCTTAGACAGGGTCTATTCCTCCTCTGAATAAGAGCGTAACTTGAATCAGTATCCTGGAATATCAAAACAAGAATTAAGAACACATAATTAAGAACTAGTCAAATATTTATCATACAATTTAGAAAATAATAACAAGATTCGTCTTAGGTTTCATCCCCCTTAGGTATTTAGGGGATTTAGTTCATAACTAAAAAGGAAAACATCTCAGAAGAATAATGAATACAAAACATAAAGAAAACCCAAAACTCTTGAAGGGAAATTTAGGGGAGATCTTTAGTCTTGAGGATGAATTTGGCTTCTAAGATGGATCAATCGGCTTTCTTCGAGTAATTCCTTCATTCCTCCCTGTGCCTCCCCTTTTTCTCCTCTTCTAGGGTGTATTTATAGGCTTTGGAATGCCTAAGAGCCCTCAAAATTAGCCTTTTCTGAATTGGACTCAACTTGGGTTCGGCAGGGACACGCCCGTGTGCGGTTGCTTCAGGTCATGTTTGAGCCTGTTAGAATGGCACGACCGTGTGGTCTGTCCGTGTGAGGAAGTCCAGGTTGTCCCGTTTCTCGTTCCTTTCGCTCTCTTAAGCTCACCTAAGTATAAAATATGAAATTAAGGCATTAGAAGCATCAAATTTACCAATTCTAAGGAAAAATCAGCCATAAAATGCGCAACGCATGGGGCAAAAATATGTATAAATGACGGTTTATCAGCTGTGGCTGGGTAGTGGTAACCGAATGGTTGATACAACAGAATAGAGAGTCGGTTGGTAGGGGTGTATGCGGGTGGTGCTAGAAAAGGAGTCTTGGCTGGATGGGTTTGGGGAAAGGGAAAGAAAGGTAGAGGAAAGGGGAAAGGAAGGGTGGTTTTTAGTGTGGTGGCTCGTCAGAAAATGGTGGCCAGAATAGGGGGTTGTTGACGGCTGTGCTAGGGGAAGTGAATAGTAAATGGGGTAAAAGGGTGAATAGTGGGGTTTAAATAGAAATGATTTAGGGTTTGGGTTAAAAATAATGGGGCCACGGTTGTGTAGGCCTCGTGTTGGGCCACACGGTTGTGTGCCTCGCTCCTAGCCCATGTTTTTCTTGAAATTTTAAGTCAATATTGCACACGACCTTTTAGACACGCCCATATACTCAGGCCTTATGACACATATGGCCGCATCGCACGGTCGTGTGCTCTTTCTTTCGCTTCTGCCATGTCCATGTGAGTTCCAGGACATTCGTGTTCTGTAGTCAGGATTGCCCACGGCTTTTGAGCACGGCCGTGGGATATTCTCGTTTTCTATTCTGACTTGTTGAAAATTTCAAAGTGTGTGCTCAGGTTCCCACACGGCCTCAGGCATTCCCGTGTTTCATGTCTGTGTGGACTACATGGCCGTATCGCACGGCCGTGGTGATTTAATGCATCCCGTGCCTCTGCCAATTTTTGGGAAATTGAAGTGCAGTTTCACCACAGTCTGAGACACGCTCGCGTCCCTTAGCCGTGTGGTTTGGGGAGATTCTCGAACGAGGAAAAGGACCCAATGACTTCGAAAGAATTGAACGAGGAGCTGTATGAGGTGAAAATCTCATCACAAATAGACTTACGTAGTTGTTCCAACTTATTGATTTCCATTAACTAACCCTAGATCCTTGCCCCTGAAAAATGGATGTTTTAACTATTTCTTTATTTTTCGATCGCCTGGAAGGGACAAAAGAAACATCTTGTTCTTTCTTCAACAATTTCTTATCTCTAGTGGACCTCTCTGGAGTACTTCACTTAATTTCCTCTGCTGTATTGGGCTTTGGCGGTATTTATCATGCACTTCTAGGACCTAAAACTCTTGAAGAATCTTTTCCATTTTTCGATTATGTATGGAAAGATAGAAATAAAATGACCACAATTTTGGGTATTCACTTAATTTTGCTAGGTATAGATGCTTTTCTTCTAGTATTCAAGGCTCTTTATTTTGGGGGCGTATACGATACCTGGGCTCTAGGAGGGGAAGATGTAAGAAAAATTACCAACTTGACTCTTAGCCCAAGTGTTATATTTGGTTATTTACTAAAATCCCCCTTTGGAGGCAAAGGGTGGATTGTTAGTGTAGACGATTTGGAAGATATAATTGGAGGACATGTATGGTTAGGTTCCTTTTGTATATTTGGTGGAATCTGGCATATATTAACCAAACCTTTTGCATGGGCTCGTCGTGCACTTGTATGGTCGGGAGAGGCTTAACAGTCGTATTGCACGATCGTGGCTAGTTATCGCAGCCTGTGTGTCACTTTAACTTGGGAAAATGTGTGTTCTATTTTAATACGGCCATGGACATGCCCGTTTGTCTAGGCCGTGTTCACTACTATCAAATTTCAACACTAAGGCTTTAAGAGTTTTCACGGTTTAAGGCATGCCTATGTCTCTAACCCGTAGTGAGCACACAACCTGGGACACGCTTGTGTGTCAAGCCATGTGTGTAAAAAATACCTGCAATTAAACTATTAAAAATAAAAAAATAAACTTATTTAGTGGGGTTAGTGCTCGGGTTACCACCCGAGAAGCGCTTATTTAAAGTCTAAGCTTGACTTCACCTTGTGGGCATATTTAGGCAGGTTTGCAGAGCCGTAGCTCCTCTCTATTATCTTTAAAATCGTCACTGTTATAAAGTTTAAGACGATGTCCATTTACCTTGAAAGTGCCATGGGTTGGATGACTTACCTCTATTGTGCCATATGGAAAAACGGTTTGGACTACAAATGGACCTAACCATCGTGATTTTAGCTTTCCAAGAAATAATTTGAGCCTTGAGTTGTATAGCAGGACAAGATCTCCAGCTTCAAATTGCTTGTGTTGCTTTAGACGATCATCATGGCAGCGCTTCGTTGCTTCAATGTATAATCATGAATTCTCATATGCATTAGCTCGCCACTCATTTAGCTCGTTCAACTACATCAACCTTTTCTCAACTACAAGTTTGAGATCAAAGTTTAGAAACTTTATAGCCCAGGATGCCTTGTGTTCTAGTTCAAACGGTAAATGACAACTTTTCCCATAAACAAGTCTATAAGGAGATGTTCTTATAGGGGTCTTAAAAGTAGTTCTATAGGCCCATAAAGCATCATCTACTTTCATTGCTCAATCCTTCTTATTTGACTCTACAGTCTTTTTTAGGATACGTTTAAGCTCTCGGTTTGCTACTTTGACTTGTCCACTAGTTTAAGGATGGTAAGGGGTAGCTGTTCTGTGGTAAACTCCATATTTTTTTAGGGTTTTATCAAATTGTGCAATACAAAAATGAGTACCCCTATCACTGATAATTGCTCTAGGTGTTCCAAATCGAGAGAAGAGTTTCTTAAGGAACCTCACCACCACTCTAGCATCATTAGTAGGTAAAGCTTGGGCTTCCACCCATTTGGACATATAATCAACGGCTACTAAGATGTATTTATTCCCAAATGAGCTAGAAAATGGACCTATAAAATCAATACCCCATACATCAAATATTTCACATGAAAGCATATACGTTTGAGGCATTTTATCATGTTTGGAGATATTACCCGTTCGTTGGCATTTATCACAAGAAGTAACATACCTGTTGGCGTCTTTGAATAATGTGGGCCAATAAAAACCTGAGTTGAGCATTTTATGTGCGGTCTTAGTCCCACTGTAATGTCCTTCAGTCGGTCTTGAGTGGCAATGTTCCAAGATTTTAATTGCTTCTGACTTTGTAACGCATCTTCTAATGACTTGATCTACACATATAAGGAAAAGAAAAGGATCTTCCCAAAATTAGTTTTTAACATCAGTAAAGAATCGCTTCTTTTGCTGATGTGTCAACCCTTTTGATGTAACATTAGCAGCTAAATAATTCGCAATGTTTGCAAACCAAGGTACCTCAGAGTCAGATATAGCAAAGAGTTGTTCTTCAGGGAACAAGTCATTTATTTCAACTTTATCGAGCTCTTTGGTACTTGAATTTTCAAGTCCGAAATGATGATCAGCTGCGAGATTTTCAGCTCCTTTCTTATCCTGAATTTCCAAGTCAAATTCCTACAATAACAAAATCCATCTTATGAGTCGAGGTTTTGCATCTGATTTGGTAAGGAGATATTGAAGAGCTGAATGGTTAGTGTCGAAACCATTTTTTAGAGAAAAACGAGAATCGACTTTTTAAAACGAAAATGTGGAGTTGCCACCAATCTCTCGGTTTAGGTGTGATTGGGCCACCTACTAAAATGCTTTATTCATGAAAAATCAAAAAGTGGGTTCGAGAGTAGGTTACGCATGAGGAAGGGTTAGCACCCTCATTACGCCCAAAAATTGGTACCAAATTGATTTGATGCTGTCCCTATGCCAAAAAAGGTCTTTTAAAGAAAAGATTTTCTAAAGTATGATTCTTTTTAAAATGTTCGAATAGTTCAAATTAGTGGTAAAAAAAATTCCCTCGTTTCAAAGATATGTGGTATCATACCCAGCACGATTGGATACGATCCCTTATACCTTTAAAAACGCGATTGATTTTCGACTTTTGAAAACTCGTACACTAAAATTATAAAAAGGTTATCCAAATATTTAGTTCACCGGAAAAATCATATCCAGTACGATTGAGCACGATTTTCTGAATTCCCCAAATATTAGATATTGCCTTATTTCAGACTTTTTGAATGATAAAGAAAATTGGAAATTTACTCAAAAAACACGTTTATCCATTTTAAAATGAAATGCTTAATGAATTGTATCAAAATATTTGTATGAAAAAAAAAGGTTAATGAGCATGAAATAATAGGATACAACAAGTCATAATTAACAAATCCACAATTTTGGTACAATTATTTTAAGTAAAATGACCAAATTCTTAACCATGGATGACGAACAATCAGTACAAAAATGATATACAACAATAGTTAACATAGCACACTATAAAACAATTTACCAAATATGTACAAAATAACATGGAATTAGAAATCAATATATAGTACAAGACATTTTCCAAAACAATGATGAATTAATTAACACATAAAATAAGTTGAGAAGTTGGTATGAAAGCTAGGGATATATAATCATTTGAAATAAATATCATTGAATAAAACATTTGAATAGAATAATATGCAAAATATTTAAACACAAATTCATTTAAAAAAATTAACAATAAACATGATAGTTTATATAAGATATAAAAGAATAATAAAATACAGGATAATAGATTTACAACACTTGCATATGTACATAGAAATAATTATTTGTAAAAAAAGAGCATGAGATTAATAGTATATAATAATTATGTATGCCAAAACTATATGTATAAAATGTATGAATTGAGTGATGCTTATAAATCAAGCATATGTTTTAATATATGTATGTATGAGTAAAAAAGAATTTTGAAATAAGCAATGTACAAAATAGTTTTATATGAAATAAATTAATTTTGGATTAATGATACGTATTGATGATATATGCACAAAAATAATAAGATATAGAAGTGCGTAAAATAAGTAAATTGCACAACTTAAATATAGTCCTTAAAAGAAATAAATTATACACATAAATAACTTTAAAGGAATACATAGAAAACTATTTACATGGAGTAATATGAAATCAATGACGTGGACAATAACAAAAAAAAAATCTAATATGAATTATTTACATATAAATAAATTTTAGAAACAATTGTATGCTAAAATAAACATGGAATTAAAAGGTGAATTATAAGATTAAATTAATTTTATCTTAAATTATATATGTAATAAATTTTAAAAACACAATTATATATATATAAATATATATTTTTCTTAAAAAAAAAAAACTACATGTATAAAAACATGGCTTTAATAATGTGTATAGGTCAAAGAACCAAGTATATACCTAATAATAATTTAAATAGCACATAAAATAGGATTTCCCTTTAAATAACAAAAAGAATATATACATTAAAATAGGTGAATAGATTCAAAAGAAATTATAAAATAAGATAAAATTAAAAGTATACATAACCTAAAATAAACTTTATTACAAATTATACATATAAAATAGTATTCAAAATGTTAAAATGATAGAATAAAAGAGAAAAAACTATAATAACAGTTTTTAAAAACTAAATTCAATTATCAAAACAACTTAAAATACAAAAGCAAGTAATCAAGCATTAAAGAAAAATGGATGTGCAATGAATAAAGAAATGGAGAAAAATCTTAACAAAATTGAAATAAAAGGGACAATTCACAAATAGATAGTCTTAAAGAGGATCAATGTACAATGCGTGTAAAAGTATGAGGACAAGAATCAGAAATAATCCAGGACCTAAAATGCAGTGTTGCAGCGTGGACCCAATTGCAAAGACGCGCAAATTCTATGACAAATTTAAAATGAAGCAAAGTGGAAATAAGGATCAATTTAAATATCTACGCGAAGACAAAGGACCAATCGCGGAATTTGACCATTCGAAGCGAAAGGGCGCGGATCCGGGTTGCAAAATGGGTTGACGCGCGGATCTCACTTCCCTCTCCCCAACATGGATATGTTTCACTTTGCAATTAAAATTAAAGGAAAAAAAAATATAATAGTAGTCTGCCATAATAGCAAAGCAAATCTCTATTGTTAGGGCACTTGGAAACACCGCCGAACCACCATCATACTTGGTGGCCGACCATGCTTAGAAGAGTCAGAATCTGAGGCCAGAGGTAAGTACTCTCCTTTTTTATTCACTTTATGCAAAATATAAGAGAAAAGAAAAATATTCCAAAAGAAAAAAATAAGATCTCAAAATTAAAAGAAAGAAACTGAAAACTTGAATCACCTCTTTTGATTTTTTTCTATTACTTTTTCAATATGCGGGTATCTTTCTAGGAAAAGAAGAAGATCCCTTTTACAGTATTTCCATTTGGCTTTTATAGCCAAATCTAATGAAATAACAAAGAAATCAAAAATTATTTTCTTTTTCTAGCTATACAATTTACTGGATTCGGTTATTGCTATTTTCTTCCTTCTCGCAGGTTCTACTGTCGTATGGAGCAATGAAGAAGTTGTTGCTGAGGCTGCAGTGCAAGGGTTTCCAGAGACTCAAAATGTGCTGGGCCAATCGGGTTTATTTTATTTGGGTTGGAAATTGGGCTTTATTTGAAGGACTTGGACTATTAATAGATTTGGGCCTTTATTTGTGAACGGGCTTAGGACAGTTAATTTATTATTATTTTTTTCTTTATTTTTTATTTTATTTTTATATGGGCCCGGGCGAAATGGACCTGTTACAGCTGCCCCTCTTTGGTCATTGTCGTATAATGAGAATAGAGCAAAGACTTTAAATAGGGCCAGTTTTGCCCGGCTTTGCTGAATTTTGACTATAACTTTAAGGAAATAGGACTGGTGACTTAAATATGCTCTGTTACCGATACATAGAGATAAGATTCGTCATCCTCAATCTGCTCCGCAACTGCTTTAGGGAAATAGATCTTCAATCTTCAGTCTGCTTCCTTGCTACCTCAGGAAAATAAGACCAAAATCACCAACCTGCTCTCTTGCTACCTTAGAGAGATAAGGCTAGTGGCTAAAATCTGCTCCATTTCCAATACATGGAGATAAGATTCACCATCTTCGATCTGTTCCGCTGCAACTTCAGGGGGATAAGATTTTTAATTTTCAGTCTGCTTTCTTGCTACCCCAGAAAGATAAGACTCATTCTTCAACCTGCTCTCTTGCTACCTCAGAGAGATAAGGCTGACGGTTTAAATCTGCTCCATTGTCGATTCATGGAGATAAGATTCACCATCTGCAATTTGTTCTGCTGTAACTTCAGGGAAATAAATCTTAGGGCTTAAATATGCTCCATTGTCGATACATGGAGATAAGATTCGCCTCTTTCGATCTACTCCGCTTCTGTTTAGAGAAATAAGATATTCAATCTTTAGTCTGCTTCCTTGCTACCTCAGGAAGATAAAACTACAATCGCCAACCTACTCTCTTGCTACCTCAGAGAGATAAGGTCAATAGCTAAAATCTGCTCCATTGCCGGTACATGGAAATAAGATTCACCATCCTCGATCTGCTCAACTACTGCTTAGGGAGATAAGATCTTCAATCTTCAGTCTGCTTCCTTGCTACCTCAGGAAGATAAGACTATCATATTCAACCTGCTCTCTTGCTACCTTAGAGAGATAAGGCTTGGGGTTTAAATCCGCTCCATTGCCGATACATAGAGATAAGATTTGCCTCTTCCTATCTTCAATCTTCAGTCTGCTCCACTGCAACCTTATGGAGATAAGACCTGTATATTGAGCCTGCCCCATTGCAATCTCAGGGAGATAAGGTTTGTAATCTTCAATCTTTTCCACTGCAACTTCAGGGAGACAAGATATGACTTCACCAATGTCGCTACATGTCCTCTAGGGAACATGTCCTGTAGACTTGATGTTATATGCGCGTGTTTGTGCCAAATAATTAAGATGCTATGATTGAAATGAATCCAACGCTTCTAACTAAATGAGATATGAGTTATGTCAAATAATTAGGATGCTACGATCAAAATGAATCAAATGCTCCTAAATATATGTGTTATGAATGAATGCAAAAATGAGAATGATCTTTTTAAATGATTTAAAAAAAAAAGATCATCGCTCGTTGTTCACCAGAGTACTATCACTGATTTATTATGCTGCCATCTTGTTCGACTGGTATTCTTGACAGAAAACCCAAAGAAACAATCACATTCTGCTCAGCAAGCTTGCCCCGCTGTAGCCTCATGAGAATAATCATTTGATTTCTTCTATCTCTCCTAATGCAACTCGGAGGTATAGAATTGCCATCATCTTTAAACAATTTGAATCTGTTACACCATTCTCTGGGTGTAATAACCAAACGTATATGTCTGATATCTGCATGAATACAGAATACCATTTTTCTTTCTTCAAGAACAATCTCATTGCTCATTCTTTGCCAGGATTATAACACCAATTAATATCTTTGACAGAAAATCCAAAGAGATAATCTCAATTTGAGCTTAAATATTTCCAACCCTTAAGCTTGGTGAGTTTTAAACAATAGTCCTGTTTCAGGATTCTGTATTATTTAGAAACTCCCTAAAGGAATATGCAAAACTTCCTTTATGAAAGTATTATTAGTCCAAAAATCATTATTTCAATGCGAAATGCTTGAAAAATATCATAACCATGAACAAGAAAGGAATTAATTGAGAACATAGCTTGAAACAAACAAGCAAATGCAACCAAGAAATAAATGTATTAGGACATAACCTGAAAATAACAAGGTAATTAAAGATAACAAACAAAAAAATGGGTAAAAATGGAAAGCTAGGTGCCCCAGATATCGCAGCTTGAGCTTCTCTGTATCAACTTCTTGAGGACCATTCTGAGCTCAATCTGTGTTTAGGGGATCCGAAGTACTTTGTCAATGCCCCAAGACGTAACATACTTCTTTCATTGTTAATTCAGGCATAACAAGACTATTGTATGCCCCACTTTGTTCAAAATTTGAGCCGCCCTTTTCGGGTTTTCAACTCAAATCCCCTTTGCTCTTAAAGCGCCCTTTGCGGGTTTTCGCCCTGGCCTCTCCTTTTCTTTCTTCTTTTTTTATTTTTATTTTCTTTTTTTTAAATCTTCTTCTTTTTTTGTTTTTGCTTTTTTATTTTTTTATTTCGATCTTTTTTTTAAAAAAAGGTCTCAAGGCGCCCTTTGCGTGTTTTCACCTTGGCCTCTCCCATTTTAGGTAGAATACTCTTTGAATGCATTTTGAATTCCCCGATTCGGGCAAACCCTACTGTTCAATATCAATGCTCCTCCAAAACAGACCTTCTTGCATAAGATCTCTCTTAGTTTGGCATATTTATTCCTTTGAAGTCCTTTTGTATATGAAGGATCTTCTTCAATATCAAGCTCCCCTCCTAGAATTCTCGAGGATAAACCTTTCTGTCATAAACCCACATCATCTGACTGTGACGGATATCCTTTAAATTTGACTGACCATATCAGGATTGAATCTATTCTGATTCATCCAACTTTAATTCTGCCAAGACTAGAAGAAATGGAATCTCGTTTTCAAAAATTGTTTCAGCCCTATAAACCAATGTGTTGCCCTGGTGAAGGTTTCGGCCCACATTCGATAAACATAGAGGGTAAATGATAATTTTTTTATGCCAATCCTTACAAGACCTAGTCATTTTTCAATATGACCTTTGTTCTATTGTTTGCTTTTCCTTTTTTTCTATTTTTGAACTTTTGTTTTTCTTTTTGGATGCCCTTGCTGCACTGTGATATAGTGCCTGATCTTTTAACAGACTGCAAACTTTTGACATTGTGCAGTTGTATTTGAAAGTGATCATTTCTGACATTACTTGTCAGCAACCCCTTCTTCTTTTTTTCTTTTTTTTTTAACTTGATGACTATTAATCTTGTAATATTGACATATGAAGCGACCTTCACCCTCTTCATGAAGTAATCAATGACTGTCCAGATGTATATTAGACGAGAATGGCCCGATAACATCCATGCTCCATATAGAGAAAGTCTGTGGAGAAATGAATGAGGCTTGTCTCCTTAAATGCAGCTTAACTAATGCAATCCCCTTCCATGGTAGATCACCAATACCCAAACCTCATGATTAGCGTGGCTACCATGAAACCATTAACATGTGTCCTTCTGGCACCGTATAGACATTTTGTATTGTCCACAGATCTTAGTATCTCAGGTATATCTCGACATGATTATGCGAAAATATCTTTGAATTCTTAAAGTAACTCAAAGACAATTCATTTTGTCCTTGTGGTGACTCAGATTTCAATATTTGCCCCTTGCTCACAATGTTCACTGACCCTTTGTAAAATAGGATTTGTTTTTCATCTTGTTCTACCATCCTTAACAAATCAGGAAATAAGTCACAATCTTTGTCATCTTCAAAGTCCTGAGATCCGCTTAAACACCTATTTCACCCCAAAAGGGAGTCAGTTATAGTGTTGCTCATGTCATTGATATCTGGGGACCTATTGTAGGTACAAAGGAAAATTCCAAAGAATAAATGATTCTAAGGATAATTATTTGTATAGTATGATCAGAATGAAGAATAAAAGCATATTTACAAAGAAAATAGTCCAAAGAACAAAAGAATATATAAAGAATGAAAGAATATTTATTCAAAAAGAATGCATTTTATTGAAATAAAAATTTTTGGACACAAGCCTATTTCAAAAAAGGATTCTTATTGCCCCTAGGCTTAAAAGCAACAAGCACGTTTTGAATATTACTCTAAATTAGCTCTAAAAATACAGGGATCTCTTCCACAGTCCCATTGCTTAAAACACCCCCAAGTACATAAGGGTTTGGAAAATTTTATTCCCTGGACCTCTCTTTAGATATGTCATTCAAATTCTCTTTGATGACTAGTGGTTATAACCCTTGGCTGGCCTATGTTAACCAATTTGGAAGGCATGCTCATGCTGTTCACTTCATTTTCTTTGTTTTCCGGGGTTGATCTTTTGGCATTTTCTCCCATATCTATTTTCCCATTTCTTATCGCATCTTCAATCATCTCACCGGACATTACTATATCTGAAAAGCTCAAAGTAGTGCTTCCCAACATATAGTCAATGAATGGGGTTTTCAGAGTATTGACGAAAAGCATCGTAGTCTTCTTTTCCAAAAAAGGCGGTTGGACTTGTGTTGCTACCTTTCTCCATCTTTGGGCATATTGCCTGAAGCTCTCCTTTTGCTTCTTTTCCATATTCTGTAAGGTAATTTTATTTGGTACCATGTCTGCTACATGACTATATTGCTTCATGAAGGCTCGTGCTAAGTCTTTCCATGATTTGATTTTAGCACGACTCAATTGATTGTACCATTTAACTACTGACCCGATCAAACTATCTTGGAAGCAATGGATTAATAGTTGGTCGCTATTAACATACCCTGCCATCTTTCGACAGAACATTGTGATGTGAGCTTCAGGACAAATGGTCCCATTGTACTTCTCAAACTCTGGAATCTTAAATTTTGGTAGGAGTACTAGATCGGGGACCAAACTTAGATCCTTAGCGTCAATCCTACAGTAAAAGTCAACATTCTCTATTGCTTTCAATTTTTCCTCCAACCACCTATACCGATCCTTAAGTTGTTTTGGCAATCCCTTCTTTGCTTTTTCCATTTCACCCAGATTAGGAACTTCAAGATTGATTAGGTTGCCACCCAGATTAGAGCCTGAGCCTATCGGGTAATCCACCGGTGCAGAAGTATCGGCCTGATATTGCTGATTTTTGATAATAGGTACATCTTGCGGATATGTCTGAACATTTTTCGAGGTGAAACTCGGAGAGTAGAGATGCTCCTCATTGTCTTTCCTAGTATTGATCATGGAACTTTTCCTTTCTTTAAGCCCCTTTGTCAGCAATTGGGACAACTGATTCATTATATTCCTTTGAGACTCTAGCACCTGGTCTCTCATCTCCTGCCGAATCTTTGCCAGTTGCTCTTGCATCTGTATTTGTAACTGGTCTTGCATCTCTCTTTGAAGTTGTTCAAGTTTTTCCAATCTTTGGTCCATATCCTTTGTCTTAGCACGATTATTGTAACGACGCTTGGTTGGTAAGTTTTTATCGGTTTCCAGATTAACTGAAATAATTTCAACTAATTAGGGACCCTTTTATGAAAATCTAATGCAAATGATGCAATGATGCAATGCAATGCATAGAATGAATGCAAAGGAAAGAGAAGTGTTGATTTTGAATTTAATTCCATTAGAACAACTTTTCTAGAAAACAAATTCCTTTACATAAAACGGATTACATATACGACCTTGCGTTCATATTCCAAGCAAAGACACCAATCCCTTTTCTTCGTGAAATCCAAATCTCGCAAGCCTCCAATAAATGCCTCCACTAGCTCTTCTTTGCTTGATCCAGACCACGACTCATTATCCTCATGACGTTTATTAGCTCCATTAAGAAAATCGAGATGCGGCGGCTCTCGAACAATCTTTATCAACTTGAATCTTCAGGTAAAGACTTGTTTTTTTCTCGACGAACTGTCAGCCTTCTTCCATCAATTCAGAGAACCGTATTATAATCCACTTTATCAGGAAATTCGTTTTTTATGACAAACTGTTCTATTTAGCAATCAAATATGAATTAACACTTCCTTTCTATGATGATGTAATGCAATGCAATTATAAACAAAACAAAAACAAAACACGTTAGTATAAGTGAAATAAATGTCAAATAAAGTACCTATTCAGGTAACCACTAAATTTGGGCAAGGTTCTACTTAAGATGGATTCTCGAGGTTCACTATATGTAGCTCAATTCTAGAGAAAGGGTACCTGAACCAGCAAATTCCTCAATCCTCACCCATTATAGGCTCATATGAATCGAGTTCGGTTCAGGGGAATACATTTCACTATGACCATGCGGAGATGAAAATCTCATGAAATCATAGGTACGGATGTATCCCGGAAGCAATCCACTAGCCCATACAGAGGTGAAAACCTCACGAAAGCATAGCTTCTTACTCCCACTTAACAGGTATAACCACAACGGTCATGCAATGCAATGCCATATTATTCTACAAGACTCGAACCACAACAATCATGCAAACAAATGCAATTAAAAGAATCATGATTTTCAAAACAAATTTTCAATTCTTTGACAAAAGGATAGCAAATAATCAATTTTATGGCCTGGCTCTCTTTGTTCAATCCCCAGTGGAGTCGCCAAGCTGTCGAAACCATTTTTTAGAGAAAAACGGGAATCAACTTTTTAAAATAAAAATGTGGAGTCTCCACCAATATCTCGGTTTAGGTGTGATTGGGCCACCTACTAAAACGCTTTATTCATGAAAAATCAAAAAGTGGGTTCGGGAGTCGGTTACGCATGAGGAAGGGTTAACACCCTCATTACGCCCAAAAATTGGTACCAAATTGATTTGATGCTGTCCCTATGCCAAAAAAGGTCTTTTAAAGAAAAGATTTTCTAAAGTATGATTCTTTTTAAAATGTTCGAATAGTTTAAATTAGTGGTCAAAAAAATTCTCTCGTTTCAAAGATATGCGGTATCATACCCAGCACGATTGGATACGATCCCTTATACCTTTAAAAACGCGATTGATTTTCGACTTTTGAAAACTCGTACACTAAAATTATAAAAAGGTTATCCAAATATTTAGTTCACCGGAAAAATCATACCCAGTACGATTGAGCACGATTTTTTGAATTCCCCAAATATTAGATATTGCCTTATTTCGGACTTTTTGAATGATAAAGAAAATTGGAAATTTACTCAAAAAACACGTTTATCCATTTTAAAATGAAATGCTTAATGAATTGTATCAAAATATTTGTATGAAAAAAAAAGGTTAATGAGCATGAAATAATAGGATACAACAAGTCATAATTAACAAATCCACAATTTTGGTGCAATTATTTTAAGTAAAATGACCAAATTCTTAACCATGAATGACGAACAATCAATACAAAAATGATATACAACAATAGTTAACATAGCACACTATAAAACAATTTACCAAATATGTACAAAATAACATGGAAATAGAAATCAATATATAGTACAAGACATTTTCCAAAACAATGATGAATTAATTAACACATAAAATAAGTTGAGAAGTTGGTATGAAAGCTAGGGATATATAATCATTTGAAATAAATATCATTGAATAAAACATTTGAATAGAATAATATGCAAAATATTTTAAACACAAATTCATTTAAAAAAATTAACAATATACATGATAGTTTATATAAGATATAAAAGAATAATAAAATACATGATAATAGATTTACAACACTTGCATATGTACATAGAAATAATTATTTGTAAAAAAAATAGCATGAGATTAATAGTATATAATAATTATGTATGCCAAAACTATATGTATAAAATGTATGAATTGAGTGATGCTTATAAATCAAGCATATGTTTTAATATATGTATGTATGAGTAAAAAAGAATTTTGAAATAAGCAATGTACAAAATAGTTTTATATGAAATAAATTAATTTTGGATTAATGATACGTATTGATGATATATGCACAAAAATAATAAGATATAGAAGTGCGTAAAATAAGTAAATTACACAACTTAAATATAGTCCTTAAAAGAAATAAATTATACACATAAATAACTTTAAAGGAATACATAGAAAACTATTTACATGGAGTAATATGAAATCAATGACGTGGACAATAACAAAAAAAAAATCTTATATGAATTATTTACATATAAATAAATTTTAGAAACAATTGTATGCTAAGATAAACATGGAATTAAAAGGTGAATTATAAGATTAAATTAATTTTATCTTAAATTATATATGTAATAAATTTTAAAAACACAATTATATATATAAATATATATTTTTCTTAAAAAAAAAACTACATGTATAAAAACATGGCTTTAATAATGTGTATAGGTCAAAGAACCAAGTATATACCTAATAATAATTTAAATAGCACATAAAATAGGATTTCCCTTTAAATAACAAAAAGAATATATACATTAAAATAGGTGAATAGATTCAAAAGAAATTATAAAATAAGATAAAATTAAAAGTATACATAACCTAAAATAAATTTTATTACAAATTATACATATAAAATAGTATTCAAAATGTTAAAATGATAGAATAAAAGAGAAAAAACTATAATAACAATTTTTAAAAACTAAATTCAATTATCAAAACAACTTAAAATACAAAAGCAAGTAATCAAGCATTAAAGAAAAATGGATGTGCAATGAATAAAGAAATGGAGAAAAATCTTAACAAAATTGAAATAAAAGGGACAATTCACAAATAGATAGTCTTAAAGAGGATCAATGTACAATGCGTGTAAAAGTATGAGGACTAGAATCAGAAATAATCCAGGACCTAAAATGCAGTGTTGCAGCGCGGACCCAATTGCAAAGACGCGCAAATTCTATGACAAATTTAAAATGAAGCAAAGTGGAAATAAGGATCAATTTAAATATCTATGCGAAGACGAAGGACCAATCGCAGAATTTGACCATTCGAAGCGAAAGGGCGCGGATCTGGGTTGCAAAATGGGTTGACGCGCGGATCTCACTTCCCCCTCCCCAACATGGCTCTATTTCACTTTGCAATTAAAATTAAAGGAAAAAAAACATAATGGCAATCTGCCATAATAGCAAAGCAAATCTCTATTGTTAGGGCACTTGGAGACACCGCCGAACCACCATCACACTTGGTGGCCGACCATGCTTAGAAGAGTCGAATCGAGGCCGGGTAAGTACTCTCCTTTTTTTATTCACTTTATGCAAAATATAAGAGAAAAGAAAAATATTCCAAAAGAAAAAAACAAGATCTCAAAATTAAAAGAAAGAAACTAAAAACTTGAATCACCTCTTTTGATTTTTTTCTATTGCTTTTTCAACATGCGGGTATCTTTCTAGGAAAAGAAGAAGATCCCTTTTACAGTATTTCCATTTGGCTTTTATAGCCAAATCTAATGAAATAACAAAGAAATAAAAAATTATTTTCTTTTTCTAGCTATACAATTTACTGGATTCGGTTATTGTTATTTTCTACCTTCTCGCAGGTTCTACTGTCGTATGGAGCAGTGATAAAGTTGTTGCTGAGGCTGTAGTGCCAGGGTTTCCAGAGACTCAAAATGTGCTGGGCCAATCGGGTTTATTTTATTTGAGTTCGAAATTGGGCTTTATTTGAAAGACTTGGACTATTAATAAATTTGGGCCTTTATTTGTGAACGGGCTTAGGACAGTTAATTTATTATTTTTTTGCTTTATTTTTTATTTTATTTTTTTATGTGGGCTCGGGCGAAATAGACCTGTTACAGCTAGTGTAAACGACAACTTTAGATAATATTAAATATGGTCTAAATTTATCGAATGTAAAAACCACAGCCAACAATTCTTTCTTAGTTTTCGTATAATTTTCTTGTGCAGCTGTCAACATCTTGCTAGCATAATAGATTGGTTGAAAATGCTTGTCTTTTCGCTAGCCAAGAACCGCACCTACTGCAAAATCACTCGCATCACACATTAGTTTAAAGGGTAAATTCCAATAAGGTGCAACTACAATTGGAGCATTAATTAATTTATTCTTAAGAGTATTAAATGCTTCTAAACATTCTTGATTGAAATCAAAAGGCACATCTTTTTCTAGTAAATTTGTTAGAGGCTTAGCTATTTTAGAAAAATCATTGATAATTCTTCTATAAAATCCAGCATGTCCTAAAAAGCTTTGAATAGCCTTAACTAAACTAGGGGGAGGTAATTTCTCAATAGTTTCAATTTTTGCTTTGTCTACCTCGATCCCTTTGCTAGAAATTTTGTGGCCTAACACAATCCCTTCACGAACCATGAAGTGACATTTTTCCTAATTCAGCACAAGGTTCATTTCCTCACATCTCATTAGAACTCGTTTTAACTTTTTAAGGCAATGATGGAAAGAGTTACCAAATACTGAGAAGTCATCCACAAATACCTCCATAATGTCTTTTACGAGTTCATCAAAAATGGCCAACGTGCATAGCTAAAAAGTAGTAGGACCATTACATAATCCAGAAGGCATTCGTCGATAAGCAAACGTACCATAAGAACATGTAAATGTCATCTTTTCTTGATCTTCAGGAGCTATAGGGATTTTGAAGTACCCAGAGAGTCCGTCTAGGAAGCAGTAGTACATATGACCTGATAACCTTTCCAACATTTGGTAATGAATGGCAAAGGAAAGTGGTCTTTTCTCGTGGCATTATTCAACTTCCTATAATAAATGCAAACTCTCCAACCTATGACTGTTCTTGTTGGGATTAATTCATTCTTCTCATTGGCTACAACAGTCATCCTCCCTTCTTAGGAACAACCTGCACCGGACTTACCCAAGAACTGTCAGAAATAGGATAAATAACTCCAACATCTAGAAGATTAATTATCTCAGCTTTAACAACTTCTTTCATGTTGGGGTTCAGTCGTCTTTGAGCTTACACACACGGTTTATATTCATCGTCCATTAAAATTTTGTGGGTGCAAAAAGAAGGGCTGATCCCTTTAATGTCAGAAATTTTCCAAGCTATGGCCCTTTTATGTTCTCTTAATACTTGGAGTAACTCTTTTTTCTCCTTGGGTTGCAAGTTAGAAACAATAATCAAAGGTAATGTAGAATTATCTCCAAGGAATGCATATTCCAAGTGATTTGGCAACTGCTTTAGTTCCAATTTGGGAGGTTCTTCTATAGAGGATTTTTGCTTAAGTTTACTGTTCACCTCAATACCTTCATATTTTGCTTGTCTTGGAGAGGATTCATTCGTTTGTATCTTCCCTAACTCAGCGGTGGCATTATCTTCCCCCTTTCCTTGAACAAGACACAGTTCTAACGTGTTCTTAAGAATAATTTCCTGAAAAGAATCTTCAATAGCATGATCAATAGAATCAATAAAATAGCAGGAGTCATCTTGTTTTCTAGAAAATCTCATGGCATCATAAATTTTAAAAATAATCTCTTCGTCACCTATCCTAAGCACAAGTTTACCGTCACCCACATCAATAACAGCCCTAGTAGTGGCTAAAAATGGGCGACCTAAAATTAAAGGCACTTCAACATCCTCATCTATGTCAAGCACAACAAAATCAACAGGGAATATGAATTTATCTACTTTAACGAGTACATCTTCAATAATTCCCCTAGGATATTTAACAGATCTATCAGCTAGTTGGGCACTCATCCTAGTTGGTTTTGGTTCCCCAAGGCCAAGTTGTTTGAACATTTTGTAAGGCATCAAATTAATGCTAGCGCCTAAATCAGCTAGTGCCTTCTCAACATTTAAACTACCAATTAAGCAGGGAATAGTAAAACTTCCTAGATTTTTCAGTTTGGTTGGCAGTTTATTTTGGAGTATGGCCCAGCACTCTTCGTTGAGTTCTACTGTAGACAACTCTTCAAACTTCCTTTTATTTATTAGAAGCTTCTTAAAAAAATTTGCATATGTGGGCATGTGCGAGATAGCTTCAACAAAAGGTAAGTTAATATGCAATTGTTTAAAATGTTCAAGAAATTTACCGAATTGTGCATCCATGCGGTCTTTCTTCAACTTTGCTAGATATGGGATTGGTGGTTTATATTCCCTCAGCACCGGTTTTTCACTGATTTTGGGTTTTACCTCCTCATCCTCTATCCTATTAGCTTCTTGTGGTAGCTTCTTTTCAGATTCAGTTAACACTTTCCCACTCCTTAATGTAACTGCTTTCACATGCTCTTTTGGGTTGGGTTCGGTGTTACTAGGCAGGCTCTCTTGTGGTCTCTCTGAAATCATCTTAGCCAACTGCCCTATTTGATTTTCGAGCCCTTGAATTGATGCTTGTTGATTCTTAAGTGCAGTTTCCGTGTTTTGGAAATAGGTTTTCGCTACTGAAATAAACTTCGTCATCATCTCTTCAAGGTTCAACTTTTTCTCTTGCTGGTAAGGCTGTTGTTGGAAGCCTGGAAGGGGTGGTGGTCTCTGATTTCCTTGGCCTCCCATGAGAAATTTGGGTGGTTCCTCTAACCTGCATTGTAAGTGTTACTGTAAGGGTTATTTTGAGGTCGATGATTATTACCCATATTTATTTGCTCATTCTCTATGCTGGGGTTGAAGGGTGAATATTCTGAATTGCTCATTCCACCTCCACTCGTGTCACACTGCATCACCGGAAGTACCTACATAGAACCACATAGACCATCAATCTTTTTATTCAAGAGTTCTAACTGGTTTGATAGCATGGTGACTACATCTAAGTTGAAAACACTGGCTGATTTCGTTGGCTTTGTTCTCATGACTTGCTACTGATAGTTATTCAGTGACATCTCCTCAATAAATTCGTAAGCCTCTTTAGTTGTTTTGTTGCTCAAGGTTCCACCGGCGGTTGCATTGAGCATTTTCCTAGTTAAGGGGTTCAAACCGTTTTGAAAAGTTTGAACCTGTAGCCATAGAGGTAACCCATGATGAGGGCACCTCTTTAGTAAGTCCTTATACCTCTCTCATGCGTCGTATAAAGCCTCTAAATCTATCTGCACAAAGAAAGAGATATCGTTCCTCAATTTGGTCGTCTTATCTGGTGGAAAGTACTTTAGTAGAAACTTTTCGGTCATCTATTCCCAAGTAGTGATTGAACCACGCGGTAGGGAGTTCAACCACTGCTTAGCCTTATTTCTTAACAAGAAGGGAAATAGCCTTAGGGAATGGCATTGTCAAAAACGCCGTTGATCATGAAAGTGTCACAATATTCCAGAAAGTTGGCCAAATTAGTATTTGGATCCTCATCTTGTAAACCATCAAACTGAATAAACTGCTGAATCATTTGAATTGTGTTCGGCTTCAGTCTAAAATTGTTTACAGCGACAGTAGGTTGAACGATACTCGATTCAGCTCTTGTTAAAGTAGGCTTAGCATAATCATACATAGTACGAGGAGTAGGATTCTGATTTACAGGATTTGCAGCAACCACCGGAGGTAGCGGATTATTCTGATTTTCAGCCATCTCCTCGGTAGTATTGGTATCGTCCTCGTGCTCTTTCTTTATATACTGTAGGCTCCAACTTATTTCTCTACGGTTTCTACAAGCTGTGCTTTCAATTTCACTGTCAAAAAGTAGAGGTCCTGATGGGTTTCTTCTAGTCATAAACTATAAAAACCTGCCAGAAGCAAGTAAAAGAAAAATTAGTAATTAAAAATAAAACTAAAACAAAAATTAAATGTAATAAAAAAAAGGCTAAATTAATAAAAATCAAGCGTTCCTAATATCTTAGTCCCTAGCAACAGCGCCAAAAACTTGATGGTTGTTAAACTAACTAAAAATTCAACTAAGGCAAGTGCACCTATAGAATAGTATTATAGTTGTGGTGAGACCGAAAATATCGTATCCACAAGGACTAAAAGTACTAGTAATTACTATCTTTTTATTATCTAGCCCAAGAATTAAAGGGATGTTTTTAAACTAAGATTAACTATTTAATTAACTAAGAACACGACAGAGGTAAAAGTTGGAAAATATTGTTGGAAAACCGATGGAGAAGACAATACCCAAAGAAGAATCCACCTAGACTTCACTTATTACTTCTAAATTAGATGATTTATTCACTTGACTTAATCCGTAAAAATCCCTGATTTATGTTAATATCTCTGTCGAGACTAAAAACAATTGACCCTAGGTTGATTAATTGAAATCTCTTTCTAATTAAAACCCTATTGTCGCATTAAATCAATCTATGGATTCCCTTATTAGATTTGACTCTAATCCGGTAGATTTACATTGTCCTATGTCTAGGAATGCATTCAACTCCACTTAATTATGCTAGATCTACTCGTAAACAGGGACTTTTGCTCCATTGAATAAGCACATCAGACTTGAATTAATATCATGAAATATTAAAGCAATAATTAAAAGCACATAATTAAGAATAAGAACAAGTATTTCTCATATAATTCAAATAGTAATAAGATTTGTCTTAGGTTTCATCCCCCTTAGGTATTTAGGGAGTTTAGTTGATAACGATGGGGGAAAACATCTCAAAATTGGGAAAACAACGAAACATAAAGAAACCCAAAAAACTTCTAAGGAAATTGAATGGGGATCTTTAGTCTTGAAGTAGATCATGCTTCCGAGCTGATTCCTATGGCTGTCTTCGAGTATTCTCTGCCTTCTACTCTATTTCTCCTTTGATCCTATTCTAGGGTGTTTATATAGACTTTGGAATGCCCAAAATAGCCCAAAATTAGCCTTTTCCAAATAGAATTAGACTTGGGCTCGACAGGGACACGGCCGTGTGGCACGCTCGTGTGATGGTGCTCAGGTTGTGTGTAATTCTGACATGGTTTTAAGTCGACACAGCCATGACATACGGGCGTGTGGCCTACCCGTGTGTCTCATACGGGCGTGTGGATTACCCGTGTGGAAGTGTCTAGGCCGTGTGTAGTACTAAAATAAACCTATTTTGTCTTTTTTTGGCCTTTTCTTGCACTTTTCGCTTTCTTATGCTCATCTGAATATAAAACATGAAATTAAAGGATTAGGAGCATCGAATTCAATAAAACTAATGATAAATCATCCATAAATATGCCAAGCATGGGATAACAATATGTATATATTACTGTTTATCAAAAACATAAATCATAGTAATATCAACCAAAATGGTACATATGGTCCCTTTTACGATCCCTCGAAGCCCTAAAAAGACATTAGAAATGAATCGGGACTAAATTGGAAACATATGAATTTTTTTGAAAAAAGACAAAATTTTTCAATCTTAAGGGTCACACGGTCAAGAAACACGCCTGTGCCTTAAGCCGTGTGGGCATTCGAAATAGGGACACACGGCGATGTCCCAGCCTATGTCCGTACCCGTGTAACTGACTGACTTGGGTTACACGGCCAAGCCACTTGCCTGTGTGCCAGGTCGTGTGCTAGGCCGTGTAATAGCCTGACTTGCAACCTTTTGAAAGCTATAGGGGACACACAGTTGTGTTACCTGGGTGTGTATCACACACGGCTGTGTTGCCTAGGCATGTGTCACACACGGCTGTGTTGCCTAGGCGTGTGTCACACACGGCTGAGACACATGCCCGTGTCTCTGCCCGTGTGGATGAAAAATAGGCCATTTCCAAGCCAGTTTTCTCACCCAAACTCACACCTCATGCACAAGCCATTTGTACCTATAATCAAGCATTTAAAACACACTTGACATATGCATACTCATGCTTACACAACATAGAAACTATATGCATATTCAAGTTTACACAACATAGAAACTATCCATTCAACCAATATGCCAAAATGACACCTCAATTTCAATAATCAAACTTACCTAAACACCTAACCAATTCATTCAATAATTAAACTACCAATTGAACAATTTCAAAGCCACATTTATCCATATGTTCATATGCCCAAAATGCATGCACAACCAATACTAAATGACCATTTTGTCAACTAACATGTACCATGCCAATTTGACCAAAAGATGATCACTATCAAACTACCAAATCAATCCATTAGCAACATTCATAGACTATCTCTATTCACACCATTCACCATTTCATAAAATACCATTACCATATCATTTCCCTACCATCATTTTAACCAACACAACATCAAAATAACAACCACACCAAAATACCATATAATTACAATATCATACCAACTAGATCATCAACCATAATGTCATATATAAAAGTCACACATAATGGCTAAATTTCATCAAACAAGACACCTATACATTTTATTATAACCATGATTCAAAATCATCACAATCTATCGATTTAGTTGATGGATAGTGTGATAGATCTCCAACAACCTTCCAACCTAAACGAGCTTTCGATTATCTAGAAGCACAAAGGAAATAACATGAAGTAAGTATGCAATGCTTAGTAAGTTCGTAATTCATAAAAAAAAGCTTACCATTTCAATTTATAAGCATAAAAACAATTTTGATAATCCAACATGACTTGGCATTAGCCTAAACAACAACAACCTTTCAAGTTAGATAATCACATAGCTTAGCAAATCATCTTAAAACATCATCAACTCATACCTTTTCATACTTTCATAGCATCACATATTGAGGCATTTATCGAACCTTCCCTTTTTCATACCTGTTGAACCACTAGAATAATATCGGATACTCGAGAATCTCACACACTATGTGCTAACATGTGGCCAAAACCACTACTATCTCATATCTCATATAAATGCTCTCTCTCGAGCCATAAGCAGGTTTGCTCACACAAGCTGTCAGTCAGGACGTAGCTACACGGTGCTGCTCACACAAGCTATCAAGTAACCGCAACACATGTCGAAAACTCAGCCACCAGCAGGACGCACAAGACTAGCACCCGAAATACGGTAACCCCTAATGACATGTCATTTGTATCCTATATATTCCTAAGGTTCAAACGGGATCTAAAAGTTGCCAAAAATTTATTGGATATTTCCGTAGAGTCGGAATACCAAGAATATAACATAAAAGCATGTAAATAAAAAATAATTTAATGCTAATTAAATATACGAACTTACCTTAAATACGAACAGAGAAATACGATCGATTAATCCAATACTTTTTCTTTTCCCCGATCTAAATCCGTATGTTTCTTTTCTTGATCTATATAATCAAATTTAACTAATTCAAACTTCATTGTATTCAATTTAATCCAAAAATCATATTTTTGCAAAATTACACGTTTGCCCTTATAATTTTGAATTCACTACAATTTAGTCCTTAGTTCATAAAAATGAAACTTCATGAAATTCTCCATTAACCCAACATAGCCGAATTTCATATAGGTCCCTAGCAAGCCCTATATTTAATTTATTTCACAATTTCCCAATGAATATTTTCTAATTTTCAATTAAATTCCTAATTGACAATTTCAAAAAAATTACTTAACAAAAGTTGTGTAACTAACAACAACCATTCATTTTCTTCCATCAAACATCATAAACAATGCATATACATTCATGGTAAAACCCTAGGATTTTAACAATTTTGCAAATTTGTCCTCGGGCTAGCTAGATTAAGTTACAACGACTCCATAAACATAGAAATTATTAAAAACGAGATAAAAACAATGCTTACATGCACAAATAAAGGTTGGTCGAACCTTTAAGCTCCTCCCATAGAGTTTTTAAGTCTAATTTTCGGTGGATAGATGCATTTAGGAAGATGACAAGTTGTTTTTTTTCTTTATTTTACTTAGTTTATTTTATTAAATTACATTTTAAACCTTAATATAAAACCTTTAAAACACTTAATAATGTGTCTATATATGTCCACTCACATTATGTATGTGTTAATTACAACATAAACCCTCCAACCTTTTATTATCAAAGCTATTTAATCCCTTTAGCTTATAGAACTCAAGTTTTGCACATTTTTCAATTTAATTCTTTTTATCAAATTAAGCATGCAAACGATAAAATTTCTTCATGAAATTTTTATACGACACTACTAACATGTTGTAGACATTAAAATAATAAAATAAATTTTTTGAAGTCGAATTCATGGTCCCGAAACCACTATTCTGATTTCACTAAAAACGAATTGTTACACACTTATCTCTCCAACATGTCCCAGGGCCTCAGTGCCCAAATCATATAACACATATAGGTGAGTACTCACAATCCTATGGCATGCCAACTATATCCAACAGTCTCAAAGTTCACAAGGCCAATAAATTTATTGTTAAACACACATATTACTTACTGATTATCCGCTCACTATCACTACATATTTGCATCATTAGCACATTATTATCACTGTCACTTAGCATGTATGACATGCCTACATATAAACTTTCACAACAATAATCATCAACACATATCACATGTAATAACATCTCATCTCAATCCATATATTCACAATAATACAAACACATATTTCACAAGTTAAACATGAGTACGAGAAAGCTTACACTCGATATTTAAAGTAAGGGTTTAGGCTATAGCTAAATTCCCAAATAATGCATTGAGTTGTGTCTACAAATAGCGATTCTAAACACTCCCCAATTGTGCTTTCGTCGAAATATCGAAAGCCTAAACTAGCATTTCCTTAACTCATAGATGGTCTTAATGAATCTAAAGCTTTAGCACAACAAATCACACAAGAACACATTCAAAAATTAGCTAAGGACTCAACTCAAGCAATCAAAAACATAAGCCTAAGCTAAGTTCTCAAGTAACCAAAACCTTCAATATAGCAAACTTAAATTCTAAATATCTCAGTCTATACTTAATATTTTTGCCTAAAACAAATTCTATTCATCTATTTAATCACCTACGACTAATTCTCAACCTTTAAACTATACAAAACTACTCAATTCATCGTATCAAAATTTTTGACATGTTTATGGCAATTTTCATGAAAATTCATTAAATCCTTAACAAAAAATTAAACTAAGTTTAGAAACCTTATAATCATGTCAAAACTAATTGAATAACATTTTGAAATCACATTTTTACTAAAAAATATGAAATCCAATATTAACGACCCAATTTTTGACTTTTAATCAAGACATGCAATTTAATAATTAAAAACTCAATTTCAAAGACTAGATGATATCTAAAACTAATAGAAAGACAAATGGTTACCTTCGTTGGAAGAAAAATAAACTTTTTATACGAATTTGAGAAAACCCACAAGTGAGGAAGATGATGAAATCAATGAGATTTTGGGGTGTTTTCGTAATATATTATGTAGATTAATGACTTGGGTGATGAAAGGAATCAAAAGGATGATGACTTAACAATGAAAATCGAAGATGAGAGGTTAGGAGAGCAAGGACGGAACAAACTAGCAAAGCAAAATAGTTAATGTGAAATCTGTAGGTGGGGTATGATTTTAGGTTGTATTTTTTAAATTTGGTAAAAGTGCTTCATAAACACACATAGTTTTGACCATTTTACAAAGAAATTCTTATTTCAAAATTAAAAACCTTTTTAGTTTTATTTTTTAGAAATTGGTTTCACTTTCAAAATGCCAAAAACAAAAACATTTACGATTACCATGCCTATGAAATTCCCAAGCTCCCTAAAGCTAAAATCCCTAAAATACCCCTAAAACTCCAAGGCCTAATTTTGGGGTGTGACAACAAGGGCAGTGTAATATCTCGAATTAGGGCCTAATCGGAATAGTGGTTTTGTGACCACAAATCTGAGATAGAAATAATTATTTTATAATTATTTTTAGGTTTATGATATGATTGCATGATTGTGTGAAAATTTCGTGACAAAATTCTATGCATAAAGTGCTTAATTTGAAATTAGGGACTAAATCGAATAAGTTGCAAAACTTACATTCTAGAAGTTTTTAGTATGAAATTACTTTGGAATATTAATGAGGAGGTCTTAAATAGCAATTTGACAAATTTCTAAAATTTTGGACAAAAATGGGCTTTTACATGAAAATTTTCAAAGAAAAGTATTAAGGGTATTTTGGTCATTTGGTAATTAAAAGAGTAAAAAAAGGAAAAAGATGGCAAAATATGTCCATCTTCTTCATTAGGACGAAAATTAAAGGGTTCTCCATAGCTAGGGTTTGTTTCAAGCTTCCAAGCTCCATAGTAAGTGATTCCAAACTCCGTTTTTAATGTTCTTTACGTTTTTGGAGTCCCGGTAACTTGATTTAACTTATGCTAGCAATAATTCAACCTAGGGTTCATATTTGGAAAAATACCCATAGGTTAAAATTGTGTATTTTGGAGTTTTATGATAGAATATGAGGTTTTAAATTATGTTAGACAACTTGTGCTACTTGGTTTTAAGTGAAAACGAGAAAAAGGGCTTAATCGGTAAAAATACCTAATAGTTATACGTACATATTAGAATGAGAATTTGATGTTGCCATAGAAGGGAAAAATGATCAGCATGTCATAAATCATAAGAAAATGGGATGAAGTTTAATTCCCGAGCCTAGGGGCAAAAGTATAATATTGTAAAAGTTTAGGGGCAAAATGGTAATTTTGCCAAATTTCGTATTTGGGGGCTATTTTGATGAATGTATGTATTAAATAAGATTAATTTGGCATTATAGATCAAGAGAAACGAGATTCAAGTCCTGATCGAGGGAAAAACAAAGTTTACGAGAAATAGGCTTGATTGCTAATATTTTGTATCGAGGTAAGTTCATGTGTAAATGTAGTAACATAATTGTCATTTTAAGTAATTTAATGTTATTTATGTAATATGATGATTAATATAATGAAATATTATGCTTTATGGTTATTATTGAATAATATGTAAATTATGAATTGCTACCGAGTATCGGTTTCGATGTTCTGTGGAAGACGACAAAGATGTGTAATCGAGGAAAAAGCTCGTTTGAACATTGGGAATATATTAGAATACAAGTGACATGTCACTAGGATGGTTGGGCATCCGAACTCGTTGAGTTGAGTCCGAGTTCACTTATGGATGCAAATGTCCGAACTCGTTGAGTTGAGTCCGAGTTCGTGAGATGTAACTAGGCATCCGAGCTCCTTGAGTTGAGTCCGAGTTTGCTTATGGGCGGGTTACATGGTAGCTTGGCTACATATGTGGCACTTATGTACAAACTTTCTGTGTATTCGAATTATATTCCGATGTGTTCAACGGGTGAATCTTAAGAGAATAAGGAGAATGCCTAAAACGAAGGTGACATGTTGGTAAGTGTGGTAAATGAGAAAATTTGACAGGTATGTGCTTGAATCTTTGGGTTGAGAACTTGGTATGATGAAATCGTAGCATGATATTAAATGCAAATGTAACATGAATGTCTTGGTGTTGTTTATGCAAATGATGTTTTTATGTGGAATTGCATGGTTATGTTACTTACTATTTGCATGTGAACTTACTAAGCATTTATGCTTACTCCCTCCTTTTCATTCATTGTAGTTTTGACAAACTAGTTTGAGAATCGGGATAGGTTGAAGACTTGTTCACACTATCCGAAGGCCTAAATTGGTAAAATGGCTTGTGTATCTTGAATGTGGCATGTATGGCAAAATACTCACTTTGTGTAAATGATCTTATGATATGATTATGCTTTGGCAAGAAAAGAGTTTGTGAATGATTAGCTATTGAAATGGCCAATCTAAATCATATTTGATACCATGTATGTTTAAAATGCTATTTAGTCCATGAAAATTTATAGTAAAGTAAAATTTTCTATAAAACAGAATATTGCTGCAACAATGACGTGAATTTGAAAAAACACTAAAAATAGTAGAAATAGAATTAGATGATGAATAAAATATGCAATGAATCTATTTTCATGTAGAAGAAACAAAATAGGTAAAAGAGTTGTATTTTATGAGATATTTACGATTTGGTGAAACAAGGTCAGAGTGATTTCTGAATCCCCTGTTCTGACTTTGGAAATTCACCATAAATTGTATAAAAATAATTAGAAGTCATGCTTTATATGTACAGGTTCCTTATAGAGTCTAGTTTAAATATAAACCAACAACATAGTCATTGAAACTCTGTATGCGGAGATATCTGATTCGTAATACACAGAGGTCGAGAGCGATCATGACTCAAACAGGGGAGACTTTAACTAATAAACTGTACTAATTGACCCGACCAAAACTTCTAGAAAAAATTAGTAAATAGATATGAATTTTTAAGTATCAGACGCAGCTTAGCCGCTTTGTCTGAAAATTTTAAAAATAAATTGTTTAAGCCGCTATTGATGAAATTAAGTTTAGTAACACCTCGTGCTCGACTCCGGCGACGGTCTCGGGTACGGGGCATTACATTTGGTGGTATCAGAGTAGGTTTAGTCGGTTCTCAGACTAACGTGTTGTATGTATGGGTTTTGCTATACATGCCATGCCATATATATATTGTGATAGTGTGACTACTTCTGACCTTTTAAATGATTTTTTTATAGTAAATGGATCCCGATCCCGCTGTGGCTGATGATGTAGAAAGTAATGCACCGGCTCCGACTGAAGGGGCGGTGCCGACTGAAAATCCACCTCCTACTATTGGTCAAGGAGGAGGAGAAGGGGCTCGAGAAGCCTTTCTCCAGATGATGAGTGCCTGGTATACTGAGTTCGTTCGTACGAACCCGAATGTACAACCTCCCCCTCCTTCCCCGATTCCTCAACCTTTACCTCTGATGCCTCAAGGTGTGGATATGATGAAATTTCACAGAACTTCAGTTGACAGAATTCGCAAGCAAGGGGCCAAAGAATTCAGGGCAAATGTTGATGATGATGCTGAGAAAGCAGAGTTTTGGCTTGAGAATTCTATTCGGGTATTTGATGAATTGTCTTGTACACCTGAGGAATGCTTGAAATGTGCTATATCATTGTTGAGGGATTCACCTATCATTGGTGGAAGACATTGATTTCAATGGTACCCGAAAGAGAAAGTGACTTGGGAATTCTTTCAAGAAGAATTTCAGAAGAAATACATCAGTGAAAGATTTGTTGATCAAAAGCGTAAAGAGTTTCTTGAGTTGAAGCAATGGCTCCAGCTAGAACTTATACCATAAAGGCACGTGAAGATACTTCATCACCCGATGTGACTATTGGTATATTTTCTCTTTATGATGTTAATGTTACTGCTTTGATTGATCCCGGTTCTACTCATTCATATGTGTGCATGAAATTGGTTTCTAGTATGAATATGCCTGTTGAGTACACAGAATTTATGATTAGAGTGTCGAATCCATTAGGCAAATGTGTGATAGTTAATAAAGTATGCAAGAAATGCCCTTTAATGATTCGGGGTCATTACTTTCCGGCCGACTTGATGTTGTTGCCGTTTGATGAATTTGATGTTATTTTGGGTATGGATTGGTTGAAACTGCATGATGCTATAGTAAATTGCAAAGAAAAGGTCATAGAACTAAAGTGTGAAAGTGGTGAAATTCCACGGGTTGAACCAGGCAAATCAGAGGCATTATCTAGTGTAATTTCTTCGATATCGGCTTAAAGATATTTAAGGAAGGGTTATGAAGCTTATTTGGCGTATGTACTTAATACAAAAGAAATTGAAAAGAAAATTGAATCAGTGCCGATTGTGTGTGAGTTCGCGGATATATTTCCAGAAGAATTGTCGGGTTTGCCTCCAGTCAGTGAAGTAGAATTTGGTATTGATTTGATACTGGGAACAGCTCCGATCTCGATTGCTCCGTATAGAATGGCACCAGCAGAGTTGAAGGAATTAAAGTCGCAATTGCAAGAATTGACTGACAAATGCTTTGTGAGACCGAGTTTTTCACCTTGGGGTACTCCCGTTATTTGTGAAAAAGAAGGATGGTTCTATGAGATTGTGTATTGACTATCGGCAATTAAACAAGGTGACAATCAAGAACAAGTATCCGTTGCCGAGAATTGATGATTTGTTTGATCAGCTAAAAGGAGCAACATGGTTTTCAAAGATTGACTTGAGATCTGGGTACTACCAGTTGCGAGTAAAAGAGTCGGATGTGCCTAAAACTGCTTTTAGAACAAGGTACGGTCATTATGAATTTTTGGTCATGCCATTCGGATTAACAAATGCTCCTGCTGTGTTTATGGATTTGATGAATCATATATTTCGGCCATACTTGGACAAATTTGTTGTGGTGTTTATTGATGATATCTTAATTTATTCAAAAGATGAGACAGAGCATGCTGAGCATTTGAGGATAGTTTTGCAAACTTTGAGAGATAAGCAGTTTTATGCCAAGTTTAGTAAAAGTGAATTTTGGTTTCAAGAAGTTGGATTTTTGGGTCATATTGTTTCAGGTGATGGTATACGGGTTGATCCTAGTAAAATTTCGGCCATTGTTGATTGGAAACCACCGAAAAATGTAACTGAGGTTAGAAGTTTCTTAGGGCTAGCTGGGTATTATCGGCGGTTTGTAAATGGATTTTCTATAATTGCTGCTCCTATGACTAGACTACTCCGAAAGGATGTTAAGTTTGAGTGGACGGAAGAATGTCAATAGAGTTTTGAAGAATTGAAAAAGTTATTAACTGAAGCACCAGTGTTGGTACAACCCGAATCAGGTAAAGAATTTGTGGTGTATAGTGATGCTTCTCAAAATGGCTTAGGATGTGTACTTATGTAAGAAGGAAATGTGGAGGCTTATGCTTCGAGGTAGTTAAAATCTCACAAAAGAAATTATTCAACTCATGATTTGGAATTGGCTGCTATAGTATTTGCTTTGAAGATTTGGCGACATTATCTCATGGGTGAAAATGCCGTAGTATATACCGACCACACAAAGTCTTAAGTACTTGATGTCACAAAAAGACTTGAATTTGAGACAGCGTAGATGGTTGGAGTTATTGAAAGATTACGAGCTTGTTATTGATTACTATCCAGGAAAAGTGAATGTGGTTCCCGATGCTTTGAGCAAAAAGTTGCTATTTGCTTTGAGAGCTATGAATACTCAGTTAAAGGTATCAGATGATGGTTCGATTTTAGCAAAGTTAAGAGTAAGATCGATGTTTTTACAAGAGATTTGTGAAGCTCAGAAAAATGATCAAGATTTGCAAGCTAAAAGAAAACAATGTGAGGTTGATACAAGTTTAGATTTCAGAATTGGTTCTGATGGTTGCTTGATGTTTAAAAATTGGATTTGTGTACCGAAAAATGATGAGTTGATTCAAAAGATTTTGCATGAAGCACATAATGGTTGTTTGGCGGTTTACCCGCAAAGCGATGCGAAAATGTATAATGACTTGAAGAAAATGTATTGGTGGAATGGAATGAAAAGAGATATCTCCGAGTTTGTATCAAAGTGCTTAGTTTGTCAACAAGTGAAAGCTGAACACCAAGTACCTTCGGGACTACTCCAGCCTATCATGGTTCCTGAATGGAAATGGGATCGGATTACTATGGATTTTGTATCAGGATTGCCATTAACTCCGGGGAAGAAAGATGCCATCTGGGTAATAGTTGACAGACTGACTAAATCGGCTCATTTTATTCCGGTACGTACGGATTATTCTCTTAATAAGTTGGTTGAATTGTATATCAGTGAGATTGTTAGACTTCATGGGATACCTTTGTCGATTATTTCAGATAGAGATCCAAGATTTACTTCGCGGTTTTGGCAAAAATTGCAAGAGGCATTACGTGATAAAAGTTAAATTTCAAAGATGCTTTTCATCCACAAACTGATGGACAGTCAGAGAGAGTGATTCAGATTCTTGAAAACATGCTCAGATGTTGTGTATTGGAATTTCAAGGTAGTTGGGAAAGGTAGTTACCGCTGGTAGAATTTGCTTACAATAACAGTTATCAAACAAGTTTGAAAATGGCACCTTATGAAGCATTGTATGGTTGTAAATGTCGGACGCCATTGTATTGGACTGAACTCAAGGAAAATTAGATTTATGGAGTTGATCTAATAAAAGAAACCGAAGAAAAAGTGAAAGTGGTTTGAGATTGTTTGAAAGCTGTTTCGGATAGACAGAAATCTTATGCGGATTTGAAACGAAAGGAAATTGAGTTTCAAGTTGGTGATAAGGTATTTTTAAAGGTGTCTCCATGGAAGAAAGTTCTTAGATTTGGATGGAAAGGCAAGTTGAGTCCGTATTTTATTAGGCCGTATGAAATAATTGAAAGAGTTGGACCAGTAGCTTATCAGTTAGCATTGCCATCTGAATTACAGAAGATGCATGATGTGTTCCACGTATCTATGCTACGTCGGTATCGTTCAGATCCCTCACATATAATTTCACCGACAGAAATTGAGCTACGACCAGATATGACTTATGAAGAAGAACTGATTAAGATTTTAGCTCGAGAGGTCAAGCAACTAAGAAATAAAAGTGTCGCTCTCGTGAAAGTATTGTGGAAAAAGCACGGGGTAGAAGAGACTACATGGGAACCTGAGGAAACTATGAGAAATCAATACCCACACCTATTTACCGGTAAGATTTTCGAGGACGAAAATCCTTAAAGGGGGGAGAGTTGTAATATCCCAAATTAGGGCCTAATCGAAATAGTGGCTTCGTGACCACAAATTCGAGATAGAAATAATTATTTTATAATTATTTTTAGGTTTTTGATATGATTGCATGATTGTGTGAAAATTTCGTGATGAAATTCTATGCATAAAGTGCTTAATTTGAAATTAGGGACTAAATCGAATAAGTTGCAAAACTTGCATTCTAGAAGTTTTTAGTATGAAATTACTTTGGAATATTAATGAGGAGGCCTTAAATAGCAATTTGACAAATTTCTAAAATTTTGGACAAAAATGGGCTTGTACATGAAAATTTTCAAAGAAAGGTATTAAGGGCATTTTGGTCATTTGGTAATTAAAAGAGTAAAAAAAGAAAAAAGATGGAAAAATATGTCCATCTTCTTCATTAGAACGGAAATTAAAGGGTTCTCCATAGCTAGTGTTTGTTTAAAGCTTCCAAGCTCCATAGCAAGTGATTCCAAGCCCCGTTTTTAATGTTCTTTACGTTTTTGGAGTCCTGGTAACTTGATTTAGCTTATGCTAGCAATAATTCAACCTAGGGTTCATATTTGGAAAAATACCCATAGGTGAAATTTGTGTATTTTGGTGTTTTATGATAGAATATGAGGTTTTAAATTATGCTAGACAACTTGTGCTACTTGGTTTTAAGTGAAAACGAGAAAAAGGGCCTAATCGGTAAAAATACCTAATAGTTATAAGTACATGTTAGAATGAGAATTTGATGTTGCCATAGAAGGGAAAAATGATCAGCATGTCATAAAACATAAGAAAATGGGATGAAGTTTAATTCCCGAGCCTAGGGGTAAAAGTGTAATTTTGTAAAAGTTTAGGGGCAAAATGGTAATTTTTCCAAATTTCGTATTTGAGGGCTGTTTTGATGAATGTATGTATTAAATAAGATTAATTTGACATTATAGATCAAGATAAACGAGATTCAAGTCGTGATCGTGGGAAAAACAAAGTTTACGAGGAATAGGCTTGATTGCTAATATTTTGTATCGAGGTAAGTTCATGTGTAAATGTAGTAACATAATTGTCATTTTAAGTAATTTAATGTTATTTATGTGATATGATGATTAATATCATGAAATATTATGCTTTATGGTTATTATTGAATAATATGTAAATTATTAATTGCTACCGAGTATCGGTTTCGATGTTCTGTGGAAGACGGCAAAGATGTGTAATCGAGGAAAAAGCCCGTTTGAACATTGGGAATAGATTAGAATACAAGTGACATGTCACTAGGATGGTTGGGCATCCAAACTCGTTGAGTTGAGTCCGAGTTCACTTATGGATGCAAATGTCCGAACTCGTTGAGTTGAGTCCGAGTTCGTGAGATGTAACTAGGCATCTGAGCTTGTTGAGTTGAGTCTGAGTTCACTTATGGATGTGAACACCCGAGCTCGTTGAGTTGAGTCCGAGTTCACTTATGGGCGGGTTACATGGTAGCTTGGCTACATATGTGGCACTTATGTACAAACTTTCCGTGTATTCGAATTATATTTCGATGTGTTCAACGAGTGAATCTTAAGAGAATAAGGAGAATGCCTAAAACGAAGGTGACATGTTGGTAAGTGTGGTAAATGAGAAAATTTGACAGGTATGTGCTTGAATCTTCGGGTTGAGAACTTGGTATGATGAAATCGTAGCATGATATTAAATGCAAATGTAACATGAATGTCTTGGTGTTGTTTATGCAAATGATGTTTTTATGTGGAATTGCATGATTATGTTACTTACTATTTGCATGTGAACTTACTAAGCATTTATGCTTACTACCTCCTTTTCATTCATTGTAGTTTTGACAAACTGGTTTGAGAATCGGGATAGGTCGAAGACTTGTTCACACTATCCGAAGGCCTAAATTGGTAAAATGGCTTGTGTATCTTGAATGTGGCATGTATGGCAAAATACTCACTTTGTGTAAATGATCTTACGATATGATTATGCTTTGGCAAGAAAAGAGTTTGCGATTGATTAGCCATTGGAATGACCAATATAAATCATATTTGATACCGTGTATGTTTAAAATGCTATTTAGTCCATGAAAATTTATAGTAAAGTAAAATTTGCTATAAAACAGAATATTGCTACAACAATGATGTGAATTTGAAAAATCACTAAAAATAATGGAATTAGAATTAGATGGTGAATAAAATATTTAATTGAAGCCTAATGAATCTATTTTCATGTGGAAGAAACAAAATAGGTAAAAAAGTTGTATTTTATGAGATATTTACGATTTGGTGAAACAGGGTCAGAATGATTTCTGAATCCCCTGTTCTAAATTTGAAAATTCACCATAAATTGTATAAAAATAATTAGAAATCATCTTTATATGTATAGGTTCCTTATAGAGTCTAGTTTTAATAGAAACAAACGGCATAGTCATTGAAACTCTGTACTGGGATATATCTTATTCGTAATGCACAGAGGTCAGAGCAGTCGTACCCTGAAACAGGGGATACTTTAACTAATAAACAGTACTAATTGGCCTGACCAAAACTTCTACAAAAAAATTAGTAAATAGATATATGAGTCTAGTTTCAGTTAAAATTTACGGAATTAGATTTTAAGTTTCAGAACTCGAGATATAAATTTTTAAGTGACTGTGACGCAGTTAGCCAGCTTGTCTAAAAATTTTAAAAATTAATTGTTTAAGCTGTTTAATTGATGAAATTTAGTTTAGTAACACCTCGTGCTCGACTCCGGCGATGGTCTCGGGTACGGGGCGTTACAAGCAGACACATGGACTGAGGCAAGATTGTGTGTCTAGACTTCATATGTCCAAACGACCTAGGCTATGTCACAGGGCCGTGTGACCCTTGTTCTAAAATTTTCAAGTTTTTTCAAAATTTTTTGATTTTGTTCGAATTGATCCCAGAATGTTCCTAAACTATTTTTAGGGCCTTGTGGACTCGATTTAATGCCTGTTAGTGTATTTTTATCATGATTAGATTCAATTATTAAATGTTAATATTTAATTTGCACAATTGTCTCGGTGGTGAAGTGAAATGTTCTAATTTGTACGGTAATGCACTATAATCCTAATCTGGCAACGGGGACGGGTTAGGGGTGTTACATCGGTCTTATTTATTCTTACTTTAATGTTAGTCATCTTGATCTAAACACCAAAAATTTAGCAAAACAAATGCCAAAATAAAATTTAAAGTCCCAAACAACTTTAAAATGTCCAAAAGTCTGAAAAGTCCATAACATACTAAACCAAAAGTGTGATAACTAATCTCTAAGGTCACCATTGAACCCCTAAGCTTGAAGTTCACCTAAAGCGATATAAGCCTAGTGTGTGACTTGGCCAACAAATAACATTTGCTAAAACAAAGTTTGCATACACAAATAATCAGTTCGAAATTTTACATATCATGTAGCATATCAAAATCATATCGTATAACTTATCAGAGTCATAATATATAGCATATCAGAACATATCAGAACATATCCTACCCGCATCCACTACACACCATCTCTGACCAACCATTCACACTAATTAGGACTACAACAGTCTATTCATCCAATCACACCATTATGTAACGGTATGCCATTTATATATATATGTAACAGAGCTGCCAGGCATAAGTTTGCTTTCTAGTCACCATAATTGCAGTAATAACTGCTAGATCACACTTCCTCCATCATGCCATAACCCACCCCTTTGGATATGCAAAATCATAACAACATACAAACATATAACATGAGTTGTATGACATGCATACCTAACACATATTATTATGAAAACCCAACCAAAAACACATTCAAACGTCAAAATCTCAATCCTTAAGATACGATTCGTGTACTTACCACTCTAAAGCAACATAAAAAATGAGCACTACTCTACTAGAGGAACCCGATCTTCCAACCCTTCGCCTAACCAACAAAGGGAACATTTTAATAATATAGAATGAGGGCTAAAACTCAAACTCAATAATGAACAACAAATGAAGTACAACTAAAAGTAACAGAAAAATAATTGTTGAAACTTACACTATTGATGAACTAAGATCGCAACAAATAATCAAACTTAGCCCTAGCATAAACAAAGTGTAGCGAGCAAGAAAAAAAACAAGAAACAAAATAAAATCACAAGAATAATGAAGGAAAATAAGAAAAGAAAATAAGAAAATAAGAAAATGAGAAAAAGGAACAAAATGTGAAACTAAGAACGGGAAAAAGTGGATGGTTACTAGGTTAAGGGAAAATAGGGATTTTTGGGTAAAAATTAAATTAAGATAAAATATTATCTTAATCCAAATCCTACCAACCAGATTTAATATAATTTGCATTAAACTCAACAACTAACAAAGGCAATGAGCAAAAATATTCCTACTCGCGCAACATGGGATTTGAACACAAGACCTAAAGGTAAGTTAAAGCCTTACCACTAAACCAATAAACTCATCCTTGTCACAACCTAACAAAATATAAGATAAGCCCAAAAGATCAAGCTTGACATAATGCTAAAATAAATAGGAAAAACTCAAAATAAGGGGATCAAACTCAAGACCTAAAACATACATCCAAGGAACCTAACCAACACATTATATCAAATTATTTGACATGCTTAACAACTAAAATTTATGAAATTTGGGGCATTATTTATATTATAATAACATAATTGTATTGTAACGACTCGATTTTTAAAGGTGTCAAAAAATGTGATTTTAGGACTCTGTCTCCGTAAATCGAACCCATAAATATTAAATGGAAATATTTATGAAGCTATTGTATTAATGAATTGAATTTTGGATGAGTAATTTAGCCAAAATTGTGATTTATTTGGGCCCAGGGACTGAATTATAAATTCCAATCGTTATAGATTTTTAATTAGAAAATAACATTGGGACTTAAATTGTAATTAACCAAAGGTCGAAAATAGAAACTAGACCATGTTAAAATAAGACTTAGTGGTCAGTGGAATGGTGATTTATTAATTTAGTAAAATTAAGATTAATTCTTAATTAAAGCATAATTAATTTAATTAAACAACATTAAGCTAAGTATAAAAGAAAGAAATTAGTGGAAAGAAAGAAAAAAGATATCATCTTTTCTTTCTCATCAAACCAACACCATTGAGAAAGACAGTTCTAGGTTTTTCAAGCTTTTAGCTATATAATTAGGTATGAAAATTTAGTCATTTTCTTATAATTTTTATAGATTTAAGGTTACGGGAACTTGAAATAGCTAGCTCGTGTACTAATTTGTAAAACTGTTAAGGTTTTGAAAGTTTTCATTGTTGAGAATTGAAAGTTTTATGTGTTAAATTAATAAAAATTAAGCTTAGATTAAGAAAAGAACTAAATTGTAAAACTTAATTGATAGTTTTTTACATTAGGAATTAAGATGAATAAAATGGAAAATTAACATGAATTTTCTATAGGATAAGAAATAGAAGGTCCCTAATGTGTTCTGGTGAAATCAGATTTTAATTCGAGACTTTAAAATGAAAGTTATTCTAGTCCCGATTTTAGGGACTAAATTGAATAAATTGAAAAGTATGTTTGAATTTGTAATTGATTGTGATTTGAGTTGGAATTTGATATTTTGTATTGCCAGATTTTATTCGTGGCTAAAAACTGCCCAAAGACGTTAAGAGGGAAAGGAGAGACGATAGTGGACGACGAGTGACTCAAGTGTTTGTTTTTTATTTTTGCAATTTGGATTAATATATTTGTTGCATAATCATATTGGTTTGCGTGTTATAATATTATGGTAAGTGAGAATTTGAAATAAATTTCTTAATTGGGATTGATTACCGAAATAGAGGACTAAATTGAATAGAATAGAAAATAGTGTAACTCGATGATTATATGAAATTAGCATTGAATTGGGTTGAAATGTGTTATGTTCTATGATGAAATGATGAATTGGTTGATGAATTGGATAAATGGTTACCCTGTTTGGGTAGAGTCATATATAGTTGGCATGTCATAGGATAGATTGAGTATGGGTTACTTCGACGACATGTCGATGAGTGTGGGACACAAAAGTTTTACTTTGGCTATACCAATAAACACAGGGCATAATCTATTAACTGAGGATTTTCTAATGAGGCACTAAGTGCTAAATTGGTGTGTTGGTTGGATTTGTGTATCCGTTCGAGTCCAAGTCATGTTAATAGGAGGACATAAACTATGAATTGGTTGAATGATATTTAAAAATGAGTAAATGTTATAAAATTATAATACAAGTACATGTATACGATATTTGATTATCGATAGCATGTGAAAGATCATGCGAATTAGGGGTTAGAAGGGTTAAGGTTTTACATGTAAGTCAGAGACTTCGAGTAGATTTTTACGTTTTTCTGAGCATTTGTAGAACAATATGAACATGTGCTCCAGTGGTTAGTTGTTCAGCTCACTCTTGATCCTAAGTTTGAATCCTGATGTGTGTAAAAAAGGGAAATTTTATTTTAATTTTATGTAAATAATATTTTTACATTATATTTATAATTTCATTTAACTTTATTTTGATTTTAATTTGTTTTGAAAATAGAAAATCCCATAAAATTTTGCACATTCTATTTTCTTCTCACATCTTCTATTCTTATGTTTCTGTTTTTTCTCCCCCAATTTCAAATTTTGGTCTTTTGCTTTTGAAGATTAGTTCTCCTGTCACCAATTTTGTGTTATTTTTGCTACTCAATTTATGTTTCTTGTTCATTATTTGGTTACACTTTCATTGACAAAATTATCGGGTAAGTGTCATCTTTTGTGGTTTATTGATTGATTTGTTTTTGTTACTACTTTCATATTAATTAGTCGAATTCTTATAGACTGGTATGTTTGTAGAATTGAGATTTTAGTTAGGTAGATGGTGACGCTCGATCCTTTTGGGTGCTTTAGAATGCAAAATCAGGTGTGTTTCTGGTATATTTCTGAACTACCAAATGTTAGGGATAGTTTTGATGTCAAAAACCGATTTTTAGCCTCATTTAGTGTGGTTTTGTGAGCACGCTAGTAGCCACAGGGGTGTGTGCCGCACACGGGCAGTCCATAGAGCCATGTGACACTGAGAAATTAGGGATTTTGATGTTTTCCAATGCCACACGACCGTACGGCTACTGTTTGGGGATTTTTGTCATTTTTCATAGGAGTGTGTGCTTTGGAAACATGGCTATGTTCCTCAGCCACACAGGCGTGTGAGTTACCCACACGGTTGTGTCTATTCTGCTTCTTAATTTATGCTTAAATTTAGCACATTTGCACAGTGAGTTACACGGGCTACTCACACGGCCATGTAACTCGGTCACACAAGTATGTCTCTGCCACACGACCGTGTAAACCCCCACATGACCTGGGCATATGGTCGTGTGGATCTGTTTCATATATTTTTGTTCTGTGTTGTAAATTGACTCGTTTTATGTTTCTATGTATTCCGACCCTTAGGTAAGCCTTGATAATTATGTTTGGGATGCCGCTGCAACTTGGGTTTAAGTATAAATGGGTGTTCGAATGAGTAAATTTTAGATAATCGGGAAATGCATTTATGTATTATGATGGATGAGCTTGAGATACTTTCTTGTTATGGTACTTATTAAAGGTGTACAAGCATTATTGATTCTAAAAATGTACGATTGAGTATGAATTATTGTGTCTATGAGTTTGTTAGCGAACTATATGCATTCTTGCATTTGCATAAAAATATGGGATTTTGGTTGTAAAGAGAAGGAAGATTGAATTGGTAGTTTAACTGCCATGTTTCTGTACAGTAGCTTATCGCATTATATTGTACATATGTCAACTCAGCTGCAAATTATTAATTGAGTGGCTTAGTTCCACAATTGTTCCACAATTGTTGTGTATAGGATGGATGGGTCTATTATGGTCCTATGTGGTGTGCAAGGTGGTTAGGCTTTTCATGGGTCTTTTATGGTGTGTAGGGTGATCGAAGTGGTGTTCGGTTGGTTGGGGTAGGTTTTTAACTTGTTTTATTCGGTGTGCATTTGAGTTTATGTGTCTGATTATGTAATTGTCAAATTGTTTGCCAATTAAACAATTATTTGATGTGTTTAGTACTCTTGTGTGTATGGAGTAATGTATGTGTTTCTTTGAATGGCTTATGGAAATGTGTTCGTACTTCTAAGTACCGGTTCATGTTTTTCATACACTGACTGTGTGATCTTATCTGGGATATTTGTTTTTGAAACTTCGTCTTTTGCTATTTGTTTATATTTCAGACTCACATTGAGCTCACTTAGCTCACCCTCTCTCAGTTTCCTTCCTTTTAGGTACTTTTCATGTTCTGAGGCTGGACTCGGCACTTAGGAGGTCTCGAAAAGTTTTGGTTTGGTTTGGTTTGGTTTAAGTTAAAATTCCATAAGTTTAATATGGTTGGTTTTAAGATTATTTGTAAGACGATTATACAAACTGTGGTTTTCAGATTTGAACAACATTTCGAAAGTTCTGTGCACGTTTTTTAAATAGGTTTTCTGTTATTGTCTTAAAATCTTACATATTAGAGAAATCAATATATTTTCCACACAATTTCTAATTTGTAATTTTAAGGTCGGTACAATTTGATGTATTTTGAAACTGTTCATGAAACGTCAATTTGGTTTATTTGTAATTGTTTTATTGCCAGTTAAATACTATTTCAAAATATAACTAAGTTGTATCTAACCTTCTAAAATTATGGCAAGATGGTTTAGCAAAGGATTTTCTATGATTATATCAAACTTTTTATTTCCACCACTTTGGGTGGCCAATGTAACCTGCGAGATTCGGTCAAAACTTCTAGGCCAGGTTTTGGGGGTGTTACAAGGCCAATTTGAAAATATGAGAATAAATTGATTAAATTTGGAAATGAAATGAATTATGATCAAAAGTTGCAAAATTGAATAGACATGTAAATACCATTGGCATTGAGGTGTTATTATGATATGTTCATATAGTTTGGCTAGTTGAAGTAATGTATAGATAATTCATATAAAGTATGCAGTATATTTGTGATATATGTATATATTAAAGTATTGGATGAGATTTGGTTATAGATGTTATGTTAGTTGATGTTTGAAATAAAAATTGATTGTATATAATTAGTTATATCTCATGTATAAATTGATTGAATTATAGAAATACCACTGTGCTTTATTGCTTAATGTACGGTTTGTTTTTTTATCTGCAGGTTAGGTTCAAATCGAGATCCTGAGCATCGACTTTAGCATCCAGTCAAGATCCCAGAATCAACAATGCTTGTATAGATTGCTTTTATTGGTTATATGGCAAGTACCTAGGTTGAGTCAATTTTTTTATACAAGACTATGTTTAAATGCACCTTTGGTTTTAAAATGGTTAATGTAAGTATTTATTTATATGAATATAGCTTATATATGAAGTTAAATGTGGTTTGAAATGATATGAAATGTTGTAAATATAAAGGAATTTGGTGAATTAGATAAAACTGTAAATGATTTGAATGACTTATATTTGATAGATAGCTTGTAAGCGTTAATGTATTCGCCTAGTGTTGGATAAGGTATTAAATTGCATGAATATATGTTATATAATTGCATATGTTGGTTGGTTAATGTTTGAATGTTCTTAGAGTTTGGTCTGGAAGTTTGCAAGTTGTTAAACAAAAAGAAATTTGCAAAGACAGTATGTCACGTTACGACGACGTGCTCTTGATGTCACAATGAGAAATGATGTATAATGTGACGACGAGACAAGGAACCCTGTCGTATCGATAAGGCAAAAATAGTATGTTATGTCGCAATGAGGAACTCTCTCAAGTCGCGATGTCAATCCTATATTTTGAATTCCTTACAATTTGGTTTTATTTCTATCTTGGGTTAGCTTTAGGGATTTCTTAAGCTTGTGTAAGACCCATAAATGATTGTATATCGTATTGAGTGCATGTTTACTTGAATTTAATCATCTAATAGTATAAATTGATTGTGAATGATTGTAGTTGCTCCAAAAATGAATGTGGCATCTTGTAACTTAGATCCAGTGGTTAGGTCGGGTAATGGCGTGTTTCATGTATATTGGTTGATGTGAGTCTCAAGGCCCAATTCAAAGCCCATGGATGTGATGGGATTACACTACCTCTAGGCCGAAAACCAAGGTCAATGGTTAAGAAAATCAAACTAAGATTCGATCAAAGACAATAAGTGAGGATGAATCTTTTTTGAGGAAAGGGGGAATGATACATGCATGGAATGGGTGAAATTTATTAAAGTCAATTCAACCAAATTGTCAATTTTCAAGCTGAAAAGAATAGTGAACTTACAATGAATTTTTGGATGGGATCCAGGCATTTATGGGCTTAGATGTCTGCATAGTGTTTGAAGAGCTATCTCTTAGGTTCACAATGTACTTTGAATCACTCAATTTCGAGTTTGGGAGCTCAAGTTATGATTACTTTAGTGAAGACTGCGTGTACAAAATTTATGGACGAGATTATGACAAAAATTACGAGTTTTTAGGCTTTTTATTCAATTTTAAATCATATTGGGTTCAAGTTTCAAGCTTAATTTTTATACGAGCACCATATTGTATTTATTACTTTTTATTATTTTATTATTTATTTATTTCGAATTTTGGATAATTTTTAAGTATTTTAATTATTTAAGGGTTTTATGTTAACAAGAAATTTAAAACTACTTCTTGTTTAGGGTATTTAGAGTTTCAATATAATTAAGAGTTTTATTTAGATTTATTTGGCTAACCTATATAAATGTCTCTTCGTTGTACACAATCAATTCATTCATTATTCGCTGAGTTAATAAAACTCTCTTTAAATTTTCTTTTTAATAATTTTTCTTGAGTTTTATTTTACAAGAGTTGACAATATTTTCAGATTGTAGGGATCATTTTTAAGCTTTTTCTTGTTAGGTTTTCTTTATTGGAGGAGAAATTTGAGTCGTTTGTTCAGCTTGTTTCCAAAGCTCCTTAGCACTTCTACACTCCATCTTCATTTTTTTTCCATCTATCTTCTTTATTTTCATCTTTATTCTATTTTGTTCCTATTTAATTATTCAAATATTTGATTTATTTAATTGTTTTTTATCTTAATTATCTATTTTAATTGCTTCCTTTAATTTTTAAATTCTAAGATCTAACTTGAATTTGTTTGCATTTCAAGTTGTGTCAAAATCCAAGTTTCTTTTCGATCGTCTAAAGCGCTAATCTGCAACTTGGACAAAACTTATGTTCATGTTTCGCACTCATTCTTTATCACAGGGTTAAATATCAAATTCCATTTGTCTTGTTGGCTAGAAATAACATTGCCATGTACCAAATTCTACTCGATTAGCCAAAAAGCTTTCTTGAGAATCCCCTTCACTAATAAAAAAGACAAGAAAAGAGAAACAAATGAGGAAGAGTGATCTATTTGAAATTAGGATTGGCCAGTAAAAGGATCATTTTTTTGTGGGAATGAGTCTAGTTGATGTAATAGATTAGTGTAACCTATATACAAGTATTTACATATTTAATGTTTAAGTTGCATATTGTTAATAAAAGAATACACATTGTAATATCATAATGTTATAATAATTATTTTACATTCATAATTTAATTATATAACAATTAATATATTACATGTCTTTAAATGTGTATGTATACTATTTTATATAATATAATATGTACTAAATATAATTATGTCACAATACAAAATAAATTCATATCATAATATTTATTTTAATTATATAAATATTAATTAATTTTTTTGTTTAAAAAATATTAACTAATTGAATTCATCAAATAATAAAAGGGATAATCACAAATCTAGAACTTCAAATGATTCCATCTTATTGTTCAGTTAGGTTTACAAATAGAAAAGAATATGATTCAATAAAATGATAAGTGCTAAAAGTAACATGTTTTAATCTCATTCTTAATGCAATTTTGGGTGATTATTCGATGTTAATGGTGAATTCTATGCTCCTAATCCATTAAATTCATGTTTTTATATTTAGGAGAGTATTTCAGAGTGAAAAATGAGCAAAAATCGAAAAATAAGAGCAAGGTACAGGAGCCACATGGGCTAGCCCCTTCCACATGGCCTGGCTACACGGCCGACTAACCCATACAGGTTACCACACGGCCATGTGGTAGGCCATGTCGATTGCGTGAATTTGTACCCTAAATTGCGGGAAATAGCATTTTTTAGGTTATTTAGGCATTCTAAGATGTATATATGACAAAAATAAGAAGATATGAGAGAGCCGTCATAGAATAACTTAAGAAAACAACTTAAAAAATACCATTGAAGCTGATTCTGAAGCAGATTTCTATCAAGATTGAAGATTTTTAGTTGATTTCTTAGGAGATTATAATGAGTTATTTTATTTCTTTCGGATATACTATTTTTGGGATTTTTATTTTTAAGCATGAGCTAATTTTCTAAATACCTAGGGAGATGAATCCTATGATGGATTCTGTCATTTGATTTTTATTTTATGCAATAAATACTTAGATATTGTTTTCAAATATGTGTGCTTAATTATTGGTTTGATATTTCTAGATTATTGATCCATGTGTGATGTGTTTAAATCAAAGGAGGAATATACCTTGTTTAAGAATATATCTAGCATAATTGAGTGGAATTGCATGCAATCCTATAAATAGGACGACATAAATCTACCAGATTAGAGTCAAATCTAATAGATGAATCCATAACATGAGTTAATGCAATAATAGGGGTTTTAATTAGAAAGAAATTTCAATTAATCAACCTAGAGTCAGTTGCTCTTACTCTCAAAAGAGATATTAGCATCATTTAGGGATTTCTATAGATAAAGATACTAAATAAAGAAATTGCGTAATTTAGATTGACAGTGACAGATGAAATCTAAGCAGATTCTTTCTTGGGTATTGTTTCGCCTCATGGTTATTATTCGATAATTTCCTGAATTATTCTTTGTCAAGGTCGTTAGTTAATTTTAGTTTTTAATCAAACACTTGAATTATTCGGTTAAATAATAGAAAGACAGTAGTTACTTGTACTTTTTTTCTTCGTGGGAACGGTATCTTTACTCACTGTAGCTATACTATTAATTGATAGGTGCACTTGCCTTATTCAATATTTTAGTTGGTTCTGTAGACATTAGAAAAACTACATGAAATTTAAGAGAATAATATATTAAATGGGATATAATTTTCTAGTAAATTTTTTACGCATATTTAAATTTATTATTAATTGTTCTATTTAATTTTATTATTAATTATTATATTTAATTTATTGATATTTATATGTTATTCATTGGTTTGTGTAAACTTTAAACAAAATTGAGGATTATTTTTTATAGTTAAAATATAGCTTTAGTTGTTAAAGGTTATGTGTCTAAATCTTACAAGAAGTAAAATTTTATAAATTCTATAATCAATGTTGAGTCAGATATCCAGCGGATAATGAGATTTAATTCGAATTCAGATTTAGATATTAAAAGTCAAATAGTTTGTAGATTTGGATTCAGATAATCTAAAATTTGCAGATATCCAATTCGCTGACATCCTTAACCAAAATGAACCAAGTTGTGAAGTTGAAGTGCCAAAGTGGACTAAAAAAAGTACAGGTACCAAAGTGAGCCTAGTTGTCAAGTTCAAAGCAAAAAAATATATATATTATCCCTTTATTAAAATTTCAAATATTTTCGATTTTATTTTTCTAAATAATAATAAAATTATGGCATAATAATAAATTTAACCCCTAATGCTTACTTTTTTATTATTTTGGCCTTTCACCTTCAAATTCTTGTTAAATTGCTTTTTATCATATGGAAAAGTTGAATGGACTATGAAAATTTTAACGAAACTAATGTGACAGCTTGTGTGGTAGTCCACCAGTAACTCATAAAAATTCAAAAAAATAGAAGTTCTTAAAAAAATTCAACAAATTACAAAAAAAAAAAATCATATATATAAATTTAAAAATATTCATGATAACAATGAAGTATAATTTGACTATCAAGTAGGCTGTCACATTAATGTCATAAAAATTTTAGTGATCTAGTCAACTTTTCCATCGATAACTAAACAATATGACTGAATTTTGAAGATTAAAGATCAAATATCAAAGTGATCCAAAAGAAATAATTAGTGTTAAAGAGACAAAAAGATAAACGTTAAAGGCTATAATTATATTTATGCCTAAAATTATTTTTCAAAAAGGGTTTGAGTAGGGGTGAACGTTAGATCGAATCGAATCGAATGAAAAATTTTTGAGTTAATCGAGTTGACGAATCATATTTTATCATCCTAATTTGATTTAAAATTTTCTAGAATCGAGTCGAGTGAGATGGAATTTGAATCGAATCGGATATATTTATTCGAGTTAAATTTTAAAAAGGTTTGGGAGTTTGGGGTAAAAATGTAAAATATTATTCGATTTATTTGAATTATTCGAGTTATTCGAATTCAAAAAGTCAACTCGATTCGAACTCGAAATTCGAAAAAAATCGAGTTGACTCAAATAACTTGAATAACTTGATTCGTTTAACTCGAAATTCGAATTTCTTTTTGATTTTTTCAAGTCGAATCGAATTTTACTCACCCTAAAGTTGAAGTATATTTGACTTTAGAACGAAAAGCTTTGCATATATGTGAGGTGGTCAATTTTCACGTGCTTTAAATTTTAAAAACAAGTTATTATGATAAACTTAAAGCCTGTGCTTATGCATCCATTTTCAAATGTTTTAGTTCTTTTAAAAAGTATTATAATAAAATTATTTTCAAAAGGGTTTAATATGTTTCACCCTCTGACTGAAAACATTTGTGTACAGGATGACTTCAAAAATATTATCATTTGGGGACGTAAATATAATTTTATTATGTATTTATTTAAATTTATTTAATCTATTATAAATTAAACTTTAAATTTCTACTCCTTTTGTCTTTGCTCCTATTCACGTATGTATGGGATGGCAATTTATCTTTACCGTATAAATGTAACAAACTTTTAAACGACTTAAAAGAAGTCCAAGTAATTGTAACTTTACAACACAGAATTTGGCTCTTAGAGGTTGAAAATGAAGTAAAAATATAATTAACTTCACAAGTAACATAATAGTCTATTAATACATAATTCATTTCACTCCCTATTGAAGTAAAATTTTGAATTTAAATAGTTCCAAAATGATTTGGCATTTGAAAGATAGAAATAAACTTGAAAGTAGTTTGATTAAGTTTACAAACAACACAATAGTTTGCAAATACATAATTTATTTCACTGCCTTATTGAAGTAAAGTCTTGGACTCAAAATGTTCCAAAATGACTTGGCATTTGAGAATAGAAATAAACTTAACAGTAGTTCGATTAAGTTTACAAGCAACACAATAGTTTACAAATACATGATTTATTTCTCTGCCTTACTGAAGTAAAGTCTTGGACTCAAATAGTTCCAAAATGATTTGGCACATGAAAGATGGAAATAAACTTAAAAGTAGTTCGATTCATTTCGAGCAACTCATAACCTAAGGTATTGGAGAGAGTTGCTTTGAATCGCTTTGGAGTAATAGTTTGACATAAAGTCTTCTATAGTAGTCTCATTATAAAGTGGAGGGTTATCTTGAGATGTTAATTCCTTGATTGGTCCATAAAGCCTTGAGGCATTCTCTGGTAGAAGTTGTGTTCTAAATAAACTTGCTACTGAAATTCTTGAACCTTTTTTCTTAGCAAGCACTCTATGCACAATACTTACAAATCTGTCATTGGTTATTAACTGCATAAAAATAAGAAGAAAAAAAAAACAAATTACAATAGATATTTGAAAAATGTTAAAAAGAAATTTCCTAGATGGAAAACAATCTATATTCAATTAAGAGTAATTATTCTGTAGCAGTGAAGTAAAAAATTCCATAAGCTAATCTAAGCTGACGTTTAAGTGTCTTTTTTAATTATTATTTTGTTATACCTTAAAAACAATTACAATTAACAATTTAAAAAAAATCAATAGAATCAATAAATTAAATATTAGGAAATGAAAGAAAATATTAGTTGAATAAAATCAATGCATTAAATGTTTAAAAAATTAACTCAAAATAACCCATAATCATTTACTAGGAAGATGGATTTAAATGAGAAATTTGTAAATTAATTTAGACATTGTAAAATGAAGTTTGAGTAATTCGAAACATGAAGCTAACCAAATTCAAGCATTTTAATGCTTAGATTTAAAGTAATGCTTGATTCATGGAAACCCTAACCAATTATATATAATAAAAAAATTATCACACCACCAAATTCAAACCCTAGTGCCTATCTTTCAACCATAAAGTAAGCTCAGCTATATAGTGAGCTAACCATCCAATTTAATTACCTAAATTATAAAGAATTGGTTATTTTAAATTTATTATATACTATATATTTGTTAATAATGTGAGATTACTAACATTATAAACTAATATCTTATATAATTTTTGAGAGACTCATATATTCATACCATGCTCATCACGTCATATAATTATGTCAAAATTGATATTTACATATCTTTTATTAATTAAATTTAATAAAAGTATTATCCAACACAACCTGAGAAATATAAAAAACCATAATATTACACAAAACTAACATGCACACTATATGAACATCTTAAAACCTATATAGTACAACATGAAATAGTTTACACAAATCTTAAACCTATATTGCTTCTTCAGTGTGAAAGACAGATATAGATGTGTTCAACATGTATATGATCAAACTCTCTAAGTTTTTTATGTAGTTAGATATCCCTAAAAATCACATCTTATATATGTATGTTTGACAAACATTTCAAAAAAAATAATATTCAAAGCTTCAAATATAAATAATTAATTTTTTATCCTGTGATGCATGGGTTGTAAGTGTGTTTTATAAATTTATTATTTAAATAATTATATGTTAAATAAAATTATTTGATTAAACAATATTTAAAAGATATAATCAATATTTAAAATATACTTAAGTTTTTGAAATATAATATACTAATTTTTTATCTCATGTGTTGTACGGGTTACTTGTGTGTTTTATAAAATTATTATTTAAATAACGATATATTAAATAAAATTATTGATAAAACAATATTTAAAAGATATAAACAAATTAAAAAATATACATAAGTTTTCGAAATATAATATACTAGTTTTTTTATTCCATGTGATGTATGGATTGCTCATATGTTTTATAAAACTGTTATTTAAATAACGATATATTAAATAAAATTATTAATAAAACAATAACTAAAACATATAAGCAAATTAGAAAATACACTTAAGTTTTTAAAATATAATATATTTGTAAGGCTAAGAATATAATTTATGGAGGAAGTAAATTTGAAAGATAAAATTGTTATAATAAAGTTTAAAATAAATTTTATTTTTAAATTTTTAATCTTAGAATTCATATTATATATATCTAATATTTTATTAATTTTAGAAATAAAAATTTAAATAATATATTTTGGTGGTACAAAATAAAGTTTTAAATAACATAAAAGCATATATTTGACTTATTAAAACATAAAAAAATAATTCACTAATTTTTTTTAATATGAATAGCGTTTTTAAGTAGAAGTGAAATATTTAAAAATTATTACATAAAATAAATTAAATTACATTAAAATTTTAAAAATCAATTTTGAGGGAAAAATAAATTAATTATTATTAAATTTATTTTATATTAAATACAATTAAATGCAATATGATAAATAATATATATGAACTTAGATTTCGAATATAAAAGAAGTAACCATTTAATATCTAAAATTATGAAATAAATATTTGTTTTTTGATAATAGTATTTATATTTATGAAAAACATTAAAATATTTTTAATATTAGTATAGATAATATTTAACTTTATTTATATTTATGATAAATGTTTTATTATGAAATTTAAGCTATATTTTTAATACAGTTTTGTTGGTTCTGGATATTTGTGATTCTTTGGTCTTTTTCACTGCATGCAGTATCCAAAGGCTTTTTGCAGAAACCCATGTGGTTTTCTGATGGATTTTCTTTTGAATGCTTCTTTTTATAATTTTAGGACAATAATTGCTGAATTCAGGCTGACAAAAGGCAATAGATTTGGTTTTTTCCTTATTCTTGTTTTCCTCAGGCTAAGAATTGGTTGGTAGAGAAATCGTTTGAGAAAAAAACAGGAGACGAGAAAGCCCCATCTGTCATCACCCAAATTCTTATGGATTTTCGTAGAAGGATTTTAAATTATATTTTTTATTTTATGATTGCAATATTTGTTTAAGGGTTTAAAATTAAATTTTAATTTTTATGATAGTAAAATTATAATTTTATTATTTGAATAGTTTATATCTTTATAATTTTTAAATAATTAAATTAAATTTTTATCATTTGTAAGAAGACTAAAGTACAATTTTGGATGCGCTCATGTTTATAATAAATATTTTTGAATTTTGAACTTTAAACTATATTTTCAAAGGAGCAATAAAAAATTATTTCAATTAAATTATGTAAGAAATTTTTTTAACTTTAATCTAAATATTAAAATAAATTAATTAATTAATGGAAAAGTAGATTAGTGAAAATAAATATATTTAAATGCAAAAATGATATTTTTTATAATATTTAAAATTTATTTTTTGACATTATCTCTGATAAAATTATAATGATATTTTTAAAAAGAAATCTAAAGATAAGACAATTAAATAAATTCGATATGAGAAAGGATTGTATGAAACATGAATATTATCCCTTTCCAATAATTTTATGCTACATTAGTAATTTTATCCTGAATTTTAGAATTTTAATTTAGATTTGATTTTTATCTGGATGAAAATATTGATGTGACATAAAATTATTAAAAAATATACAAATGACGTGGCATTACTGTTTCATACAATCCTTTTCCAGGCTAAATAAAAAATTTAAAAAATAAGACATTTTGTATATATATATATTTTAAAAAATTCAACTATATAATCAAATTAATTAAATTTAAATCTAAAATCAAAATATAATTTAAAATTTTATAGAGATCTCATTTTTTTATTTGAATATTTTATATTTATCTCAAATAATTTATTTATAATCTTAAATTATCTTCTATTTTTTAAAAAATAATAGAAGTAAATAAAATTTGTGCGGATCTTTTTCCATATTTAATCGCGTGTCTTTTTTATAATGTAAATATCTTCTATTTTTTTTATTTGAATTCAGGTTTGTTTTTAGTTGTACATCATGTTTATTTTAAAATTTATTTTTAAAATGATAAGTTTTTAACGTAAATTTATTTCCAAATGGTCAACCATTGAGATGATTTAAACTGAAATTATTAATAGAATATTAAATAATTAAAATTAAAAATTATTGAGATAATTATTATATATTTTTTAAAAATATAAATTTAATAAGTGAGATGTCAATAATATAAATATGTTATGCTCGATCTTACACTTTATAATATAATATGTATATAGCAATAAAATACCTAAATTATGATATTAGGGTTAAAGTTAAGGTGGGCTTGCCTCATCATATCGCCCAAATTTACAACAAGAGCTCCACGGACAGGATTAATATCAAGCCATTGATTTTGATGGAGGATTTGAAGTCCGCCGATTTCATCTTGTAAAACTACAGTGCAGAAGCCGGTATCGGTGTTCAGTACTGGAGATGTAAACAGTTTGGTCATGTTGAGAAGGTGTGCAAGAATAAAAGGAAGGTACAAGGTTAGCAGCAGATGCAAGTTAAGGCTGCTGAAGACCTTCAAGCTCAGGAGAAGCATGTTTTTTTCTCCATCCTGTTATGCAACCTCAAACAAAATCAATAAGAACTGGTTAGTTGACAGTGGTTGTTCTCACCATATGGCTTCAGATGAAAGGCTGTTCAAGAATCTTGACAGAAGGTTTACTTCCAAAGTCAGAGTTGGAAATGGCAACCTTATTGAGGCCAGAGGTAAAGGAGATGCAGTGATCAGCACACATTCAGGTAACAAAGTTATTTCTGATGTACTTTATGTGCCTGACATTGACCAAAACCTACTAAGTGTTGGTCAGCTAATTGAGAAGGGTTATTTACTAATTTTCAAGAATAACTCCTGTGTTGTTGAGGATTCATTTGGTCAAGTACTGGTTACAATGGCTATGACTGATAGGTGTTTTATGCTGGATGTAAATCAGCTAGAAAAGAAGGCCTATACTAGTGCTACTGACTTAGCTAGTTTATGGCACAAGAGGTTAGGCCATGTCAGTTACAAATCACTTGGTTTGCTAAATAGATTGAATTTGGTTGAAGACATGTCCAAAATTGAGGTCAGTGATAATGTTTATGAAGTTTACCAGCTTAGTAAGCAGGCAAGACTGCCTTTTCCAGTTAATAAGGCATTGAGAGCTCGAGGCAAGCTCGAATTAGTTCACACTGAGATTTGTGGACCAATGAAGACTTCCTCTTTGAATGACAGAAAATACTTTGTACTGTTTATTGACGATTTTAGTAGATTCTGTTGGATCTATTTTTTGAAGCAAAAATCAGAAGTGTTTGAAGCATTCAGCAAGTTTAAAAGCTCTAGTTGAGAACCAATCAAGCTGCAAGATTAAGGCTTTAAGATCAGATAATGGTGCTGAGTATTTGTCTGAGAAGTTTCAGAAGCTGTGTGAGCAAGCTGGAATTCGTCATCAGCTAACAACAGTTTATACTCCTCAGCAAAATGGAGTATGTGAGAGGAAGAATCAAACAGTGCTTGATATGGCTAGATGCTTACTATTTGAGAGTAAGCTACCAAGCAAATTCTGGGCTGAGGCTGTCAATACTTCAGTGTATCTGCTCAACAGGCTGCCTACCACTGCTGTCAAGGACAAAACTCCTTTTAAAGTTTGGCAAGATCTCAAACCAACAGTGTCACACCTAAAGGTGTTTGGTTGTGTCTGTTACACTCTTATACCAGTTGAAAAGAGAACCAAACTTGATAAAAGATCTATGCCTGGGATCTTTGTTGGTTACAGCAACACCAATAAGGGCTACAGGGTGTATGGTCCCTCAACAAAGAAGATTTTGTTGAGTAGGGATGTGAGGTTTGATGAAGAGAAGGTTTGGAGCCAGAATAATGCAGGTGCAAGATTGATTGAAGAAGATTAACTGGATAGCAGCTTGGAACTAGCTGAAGAAGGGCCAGTTTATGATAATTTTGATGAAGCACCTGTGAGAGGGACAAGGACTATTGCTGATATCTACCAAAGATGTGATGTTGCAATAGTTGAACCTTCAGATTTTAAAGAGGTTGCTAGGGACAAATGTTGGAAGAAGGCCATGAAAGCTGAATTGGAAATGATCTAGAAAAATGACACTTGGGAATTTGTTGACAGACCAGATCAGAAGAAAGTCATAGGTGTCAAGTGGGTGTTTAGAGCCAAGTACAATGCTGATGGCTTATTGAACAAGCACAAGGCAAGGCTTGTGGTGAAAGGCTATAGTCAGCAATATGTCATTGATTTCATGGACACATTTGCTCTAGTCGCAAGGCTAGACACAATTAAACTTCTGTTTGCCTTGGCTGTACAGAAGCAATGGAGAATTCACCAGCTCGATGTCAAGTCAGCACACCAGTCAGCTCGATGCCTTTGCTTTGAAGATTCTCAACAGATTTTGCATGTCCAATTGCAAAACAGTCAGTACACTAGTGGCTCAAGGGGAGAAGCTAACTAGTTGTGGGAATCAAGAAAGGGTTGATGAGAAGGAATATTGAAGCTTAGCAGGTTGTTTGCTTTACTTAATAGCTACTAGGCCTGATATTATGTATGTTGTTAGCTTACTGTCCAGATTCATGCATTGTTGTGATGTTGTCCATTTTAAAGCAGCAAAGAGAGTTCTTAGATATTTGAAGGGAACTTTGAATCATGGAGTGAATTTTGAGAAGGCAAGAGAGCTCAAATTGATAGGGTATTCAGATAGTGATTGGGCAAGGTCCATTGATGACATGAAAAGCACCTCTGGATACTTTTTTACTCTTGGCTCAAGAGTTTTCTGTTGGAGCTCAAAGAAGCAACAAACTGCTGCTCAATCGACAGCTGAAGCAGAGTACATTGCAGCTACTGTAGCTGTTAATCAAGCCATTTGGCTTAGAAAGTTGCTGTATGATTTAAATGAAGAAAAGACTCAAGCTATTGAAATCAGAGTTGATAATCAGTCAGCAGTTGCTATAGCTAAAAATCCTATTTTTCAAGGCAAGACCAAAAATTTTAAGATTAAATTCCATTTTGTTCGAGAGATTGAACAATTGAAAGAGGTAAATCTAGTTCACTGCAGCTCAAAAATCAGTTTGCTGATATTCTAACTAAGTCTCTCGGTGCCACACGACTTGAAGCTTTGAGAAGGAAGATTGGTGTTTGTTGCATACAGCCTAAGGAGGAGTGTTAAACTTTGGCATGCAGTGCAACATCAGACCAGCATGCAAACTAGCATTGGAGCTGAACCAAATGAAGCAGAATCATTTTGTTTATTTGTAACTTGATTTGGTTGCTTTGCAATCTAACTTTTAAGTTAGTAGGATTTGGTCAAGATTTGAATGTGATAGCCTCTTTCTTTTCTTATTTTTGTGGTGCTTGAAAATTAATATATTAAAAACAATTTAAATTTAAGGGAATAATTTAAATTTATTGTAACACCCCTTACACATATTCAACGTCGGAATAGGGTTACTGAGGATTACCAAACTTATAAAACATTTAAATATTCAAGTCACATAAATTTCACATTTCATGCAAACATTATTCAAACTCAAGCATAATGTCCTTATAACGAGCCTACGAGGCCCTAAACATGCTTTGGGAGTGCTTCGGGACTAAACCGATAGCTCAAGAAATTTTTACGAAACTTAGAGATTTTTTCTCAAAATAGGGGACACACACCCGTGTGGCCCGGCTGTGTCTCTCACACGGCCACATACAATCTCGTGTTACAGGCCATGTGGACATTCGAAATGGGAGCACATGGCCTTGTCCCAGCTCGTGTCCGACCCGGTATAACTCTTTGACTTGGGTCACACGGCCAACACACACTCTCGTGTGCCCTAAAAATGGCCATACACGCCCGTGTGCCAGGCAGTGTGCTAATCTGTATAAAACTAGTAGGGTATACTGACTTATGCCACACGGCCAAGTCACACGCTCGTGTGTGAGGCCGTGTGGAGCATACTGACTTGATTTCAATTTCAACACCAGCGGACACACGGCCGTGTAACATAACCATGTGTCATACATGGCTGAGACACACGCCCGTATCTCTCATTGTGTAGACAAAAATAGCTATTTACCAAGCCAATTTGCCACCCAAATTTGAATGTACCTACAACACATCATTTTGCACCATCATATAGCATAATAGGCATTTAAACCAGCCAAATCAAACCTAATTCATGCATATTCTATACAACATTTCTCAATACACACAAGTGGCAAAATAGACCAATCCATTTATACCCAAAATCTCATAAACTTAGATCATCAATATAGCTACTTAAAACACACATTTTTTACCTTGATTCACAAACAAATAACATCACCAATATCAACATTCAACTTCCATAATACCAACTACTAATAAGCATCATCAAAACCAATCTCAATCTACATATCATAAACTATATGCGTATACAAATATACATAAGCAAATTAACTTAAAATAAGCCAACTCTCATGGCTATTATATACAAACCAAGACTTATACATTTACAAGCCAATTGAAATGGCCAAAATCATTACCAAAACATAACCAACATGATCAAAGTCCCTATACATGCCATATACTAAAAACATAAGCTTAAAAGTACCAAATCGATTGTAGGATAGTGTGACAAAATCTTCGATGATCCCCGAATCCGAGCTAGCTTTGAACTCACTATAAAACATCGAAAAATAAACTAAGTAAGCTTTATAGCTTAGTAAGCTCATATGATTTAAACTCAATATAACCATAAACACATAATTCAACATTTGAATGTAAATACATGAATTCACATAAATTACCAAACCTTTCAATTACTCATTCACAAAACAACATATTTTCTTCACCATTTTCTCGATTCAAAGCTAATAAGATTTATACAAATACCTGAACCATCTCTTACCAATCTCATTCTCAAACTCATCATTCATTTACCCGTTGAACCATTCAGAATAGAAGTCAAACATTCAAGAGTCTCGCACAATAAATACCTATACCATGGCCCGAAGCCAAATTAAGGTAGCTTATATTCGAAATACTAATATCATGACCCGAAGCCAAATCAGCCGATATTAATGGCCCAAAGACAAATCGGTATAACTCGCACCCGAAGTTCTAATATCATGGCCTGAAGCCAACTCAATGTATCCCCTAATGTCATGTCACTATTATCCTAATCTATTATTAAGGTTCAACCGGGATTTCGAATGTCGAATTACCACCGAATCATTGTGAAACTTATTTGAGTTCTCATATTCACAACTTATACAACATAAAAGCATTTAAAATACATTTATAATGAAATTTATTACATACGAACTTAACTCGGATGTGAAAATGACGGAATAAGTCAATTAGTCGATAACTTTAGTTTTCCCCCGATCTAGATCCAAATTTTGCTTTTCTTGATCTAAATATATTCAAAATTTACTTATTTAATAATATCTCTATTCAATTTAATCCAAAACACACATTTAAGCACATTTACACTTTTACCCCTAGAATTCACCACTTTTACAATTTAGTCCTTATTACACAAAATCACAAATTCATGAAATTTCTTTAATACCCATGATAGCCGAATTACTATAACACCCCTAGCAGCCCACATTTATCAACTTTTCACACATTTAACCACACATTTTCACAATTTCACAAATAAATCCCTATTTTGAATTTTTACTCAAAATCACTTTACAAAATATGTAAATCTAGCAACAAGATTTCATATTTCATAATTAAAAATCAATGAACACATAATTTAATCAATGGTAACTTTCAAAATCTTTAACAGTTTTGCAAAATAGCCTCTGGGCTAGCTAGAACTAGTTGCAACGATCTCAAAAACATAGAAATCATTAAAAAAAGGGATAAAAACAGACTTACAATTGACAAAATAAGGTTGGTCGAACCTAGCTCAATAATGGATTCTTTTTATTCTTTCAATTTTGGTTGTAGATGAAATATGGACACCATTTTATGATTTTTTTTATTTATTTCATGTTTATTAACATTTTACTTAATTAACCTTAATAATAAAGTATTAAAATCATATTATACATGTTCAATATTGTCCACTCACCATAATAAAGGTATAATTACTAATTAAGGACCCTTACCTTAAGTATCTATAGCTATTTGACACATTTACCTAATAGAACAGGACTTTTGCACTTTACGCGATTTAGTCCTTTTTATCAAATTGAGCAATCAAACAATAAAATTTCTTAACGAAACTTTCACACAATCACTCAATAATGTTGTAAACATTGAAATAATAATAAAATAAATATTTTGACCTCAAATTTGTGGTTTGGAAACCACTATTTCAATTTGACTAAAAACGGGCTGTTACAACTCTCCCATTAAAAATTTTCGTCCCCGAAAATCTTACCAGAAAAGAGGTTAAGGTACTGTTTTCTTATAGATTCCTCAGGCTCCCACGTAGCCTCTTCAACACCATGTTGTTGCCATAAAACTTTCACTAAAGCTATGCTTTTATTTCTCAACTCTTTAACCTCTCGAGCTAAAATCCAAATCGGTTCTTCATTGTACGTCATGTCGGGTTGAATTTCAATCTCTGTCAAAGAAATTATATGTGATGGATCCGATCTATATCGATGCAACATCGATAGATGAAACACATTATGGATTTTCTCTAACTCAGTCGGTAAAGCTAACCTATATGCTAGTGGCCCTATTCTTTCAATGATCTCATACAGCTGGATGAATCACGGACTCAACTTGCCTTTACGACCAAATCTAATGATTTTCTTCCACGAAGACACTTTCAAAAATACTTTATCACCGATCTGAAATTCAATGTCTTTTCTTTTCAAATCCGCATATGATTTCTATCGATCTGAAAATACTTTCATACTGTCTCGAATTACTTTCACTTTTTCTTCAGTCTGTCGGATTAAATCAACCCTGTGAATCTTTTTCTCACTCAGTTCAGTCCAATATAATGGAGTCCAACATTTGCGACCATACAAAGCTTCGTACGGTGCCATCTTTAAACTCAATTGAAAGTAATTATTATAAGCAAATTCAACCAACGACAAATATTTCTCCCAGTTTCCTTCAAACTCTAATACACAACAACGAAGCATATCTTTGAGAACTTGAATTAATCTTTCAAACTGTCCTTCAGTTTGCGGTTGAAAAGCTATACTAAAATTCAACTTCATACCCAGAGCTTCTTGCAATTTCTTCCAAAATCGTGATGTAAACCTCAGATCTCTATCCCAAATAATCGAAACTGGCACCCCGTGCAATCTAGCAATCTCAGAAATGTACAATTTAGCCAATCTATCAAGCGAATAATCATACGTACCAAAATGAAATGTGCTGATTTCGTTAATCGATCTATGACAACCCAGATAGCATCTTTCTTTTTCGGAGACAGAGGCAAACTCAATACGAAATCTATTGTAATTCTATCCCATTTCCATTCTGGTATCAGCACTGGTTGTAACAATCCTAAAGGCACTTGATGTTCAGCTTTTACTTGCTGACAGACTAAACATCTCGATACAAATTTTAAAATGTCTCATTTCATACCCAACCACCAATACAATTATTTCAAATCATTATACATTTTAGTACTCCTTTGGTGAACAGATAGACAAGTACTATGTGCTTCATGCAAAATTTTCTAAATGAGTTCAAAATCCTTTAGTATGTAGATTCTGTTTCGGAACATTAAACAATCATTAGCTCCGATTTGATAGTCTGAATCACTATTCGACTCACATTGCAATCTTTTAGCTTGCAACTCAGTATCACATTTTTTAGCTTCACAAATTTACTGAAGAAAAACCGGCTTGGCTTTCAACTTAGCTAATATCGAACCATCATCAAATAAGCTTAGTTGATTATTCATTGGTATAAAAAAATAGAGATTTTTTACTCAAAGCATCTGTAACTATGTTTGCTTTCCCCAAATGATAATCGATTACTAATTCATAGTCTTTTAGTAGCTCGAGCCATCTCAGTTGTCTCAAGTTTAGATCTTTCTGAGTCATAATATACTTTAAAATTTTATGGTCAATAAAGATGTGGCATTTTTCACTGTACAAATGATGCCGCCAAATTTTCAATGCGAAAATAATAGCAGCCTGTAACAGCTCGTTTTTAGTCAAATCGAAACAGTGGTTTAGGATCATAAATTTGAAGTCAGAATAATTATTTTATTATTATTTTAATGTTTACAACATGAACATATGATTATGTTAAAGTTTTGCTAGGAAATTTTATCATTTGGTTGGTCAATTCGATAAAAAGGACTAAATCGCGTAACGTGTAAAAGTGGAGTTCTATTAGCTAAAGGTATCTAATAGCTATAGAACCTTATAGAAAGAGTCCTTAAATGGTAATTAGACCTTTATAATGGTGAGTGGACAATATTAGACATGTAATATGTGATTTTAAAGTTTATTAACTAAGGTTAATTTAGTAAAATGTTAATAAACATAAGTTAAATAAAAGCAAAATAATAAAATGATGTCCATCTTTCATCTTCAACTGAAAATAAGAAACAAAGGAAGCCATGGATGAGTTTTGAAGGTTCGACTAGTGCATGCTTCAATTGTAAGTGATTTTTTACCCGCTTTTTAGTGATTTCTATGTTTCTGAGTTCGTTGTATCTCAATCTATCTAGCCTGTACCTTCGATTTCAAAATTGTTAAATTTTGTGAGAGTTTCCATTGATGTATATATGTGTTCTTTGATGATTTATGATGAATTGTGAATATTTGATGATGGTTATGTAAGTTTAGTAAAGTGATTTTTAGTGGAAATGCAAATTAGGGGCTAAATTGTGAAATGTGTAAAGTTGGTGGTTAAAATGTGAAATAAATGAAAAATATGGGTTGTTAGGGGTATAATGGTAATTCGACTAGCAAGGGTTAGTCTTGAATTTCATGAATTTGTGATTTTGTGTAATAAAGACTAAATTGTAAAAATGCAAAAGTTTAGGGGCTAATGTGTAAAATAGCTCAAATGTATATTTTGGATTGAATTGAATAAATAGACGAATAAATAAGTTGATTTTGATTACTTATAGATCAAGAAAAGAGGAATTTGGACTTAGATTGGGGAAAAAGCAAAGTAATTGAATAGTCGGTCCGTTCCGTCATTCTGTACACGAGGTAAGTTCGTATGATTGAACTTAAATGTGTATTTATTTAATTGATGGATGGTATTGAAATTGTATTTATCCTATTAGTTAAATTTGGAGACCTCAAATTAAATGTACGGTTTAAGTAAGACGAGTTGATGAATAAGACCATAGCCGGGCTATGGCAGTCAGAAAATAAGACCATAACCGGAATATGGCATGTGTATGTAAGACCACAGCAGGGCCATGGCAATGTATCTATAAGACCATACTTAGACTATGGCATTGGAAAAATCAATGTACTTATACCGTAAGCATTTATAAGCCAGAGTGATTTGGTAAGAGAATTGGTGAGAAATAGAAGTGTAGTCGTACTGGTATGTACGGAAAACAGTTCAAGTAACGAGTTAAAAGAAGTTGAGAACTTATGTATTACTATGTGGTTAAAATTTATGGTAACTCATTGAATGATGCTTTAAATGCAATTTATGTTATCTATTTTGAAATGCTAATGAATGATGAAATTATTTCATATTTACATACGAACTTATTAAGCTTTATAGCTTACCTTATTTATTATTTTTTTTATGTTTTATAGTATTTTGAAGTTAGCTCAGATCTGAGGATCGTCAGGGACTTCATCGCACTATCGGACATCTATTTTGGTACTTTTGAAGTTGTGTAAATGTGGTATATGGCATGTACAGGTTTGAGTCATTTTGGTATGTTTGATGAAAATGTATTTTGGCCATTTGAGTTGGCTTGTGATGATGAAATTAATGATGTTTATAAATGTGTAAATGGTTCTATTTTGAGTTTGGTAATTGACCTATATTGTGTGATTGAGGTTGAATTTATAATGCTTAATGATATTAGATAATTTGATTGCTAAAAGGGTTGATAATTTGGGAAGTTATGTGCTTGTGAATTGGTGCATGATAATGCATGTTTGGAATGGTTTAGTTAATTGAATCGTATATGTGAATTAGGTATGAAATTAGATGGCTTGGTAAATAGCCTATTTTTGTCCACACGGGCAGAGACACGAGCGTGTGTCTCAGCCGTGTGTGACACACGATCAAGTACACGGCCGTGTGTCCCCTGGTGTTGAATTTGAAACCAAGTTAGTATGCTCCACACGGCCTCACACACAGGCGTGTGGCTTGACCGTGTGGCATAAGTCAGTAGACCCTATAGGTTTGGCACGGCCTAGCACACGGTCTGACACACGGGTGTGTATAGCCATTTTTAGGGCACACAGGCTAGTCACAGGGGCTTGTATGTTGGTCGTGTGACCCAAGTCAGAGAGTTATACGGGTAGGACATGGGTTGGGACACGGCCATGTGCTCCCATTTCGAATGTCCATACAGCCAGTGACACGGGCGTGTCTGGTGGCCGTGTGTCTGGCCACACGGGCGTGTGTCCATTATTTTTGTGAAAAATTTCATTGTGTTCTAAAAGTTTAGAATGTTATCGATTTAGTCCCGAACCACTTCCAATGCATGTTTAGAGCCTTGTAGGCTCGTAATAAGGACCCTGTGATTGAAATTGATTGATGATTGCTTGAAATATGAAAATTTATGCAGAGTTGAATGCTTAATTGTTTATAAGTTCGGTAATACTCCGAAACCCTATTTCGGCGTTGAATATGGGTGAGGGGTGTTACACGACCAACTCTAAATCGTGTGTCGGATAGTTCTTTTCATGCGGCTTCAACTGTCTCGAGGCATAATCTATCACTTTTCCCTCTTGCATCAACATGCAGCCTAAACCATTTAATGATGTGTCGCTATAAATCACAAACTCTTTACCCGACTCAGGTTGAACCAAAACTAGTGCTTCGGTTAACAATGCTTTCAACTGATCAAAACTCTATTGACATTTCTCAGGCCACTCGAATTTCACATCTTTCTGTAACAATCTGGTCATCGGTGTAGCAATCATCGAGAATCTTTTGAAAAATCATGGATAATAACCAACTAACCCTAGAAAAATTTTGACTTCGGATACATTCCTCGGTGGTTTCCAGTCAACAACTGCTGAAATTTTGCTCGGATAAACTCTTATACCTTATGGTGAAACAATGTGTCCCAAAAATCCAGCCTCTCGGAGCCAAAACTCACATTTTTTGAATTTAGCAAATAGTTGCTTATCTCTCAAGTTTTGTAGCACAATTATCAAATGCTCGGCATGCTCGGACTCATCTCGGGAATAGATCAGAATGTCATCAATGAACACAACAACAAATCTGTCTAAATACGGTCTAAATATCTGGTTCATCAAATCCATAAAGACTATAGGAGCATTAGTTAAACCAAAAGGCATAACAAGAAATTCATAATGTCTGTACCTCGTTCTGAAAGAATTTTTCAGCACATCCGAATCTTTAACTCGCAACTGATAATAACCAGACCGCAAATCAATCTTTGAAAACACTATTGCACCTTTCAACTGATCAAATAAATCATCTATTCTTGGCAACGGATACTTGTTCTTTATTGTAACTTTATGGAGCTGTCGATAGTCAATACACATTCTCATTGACCCGTATTTCTTCTTTACAAACAATACTGGCGTACCTCAGGGTGAAAAATTAGGTCGTGCAAAACCTCTATCCGTTAACTCTTGCAATTGAGATTTTAATTCTTTCAATTCTGTTGGATCCATTCGGTACGGAGTTATAGATATCGGTGAAGTTCCTCGTACTAACTCAATAGCAAACTCGACCTCTCTGACCTGTGGCAACCCCGGTAATTATTCTGGAAACACATTCGAAAACTTACATACTATCAGCACTGATTCAATCTTCGATTTAGACACTTTTGTATCTAAAACATAAGTGACATAAGCTTCGCAACCTTTTCTCACATATCTATGAACTGACCTAGACGAAATCACAGCAAACAATCCACTCGACTCATCTGATTCAATTTGAAGGATTTCACCATTCTGATATTTTAGTTCAATAATCTTTCATCTACAATTAACAATGGAATCGTGCAAAATTAACCAATCCATACCCAGAATCATATCGAACTTATCAAATGGTAAAAGCATTAAGTCAGCCGAAAAATAGTAACCCCTAGTCATCAAAGGGCAATCTTTGCAAACTTTATTAACTAGAACATACTTGCTTAAGGGATTGATACTTTAATTACAAATTCTATAGACTCAATAGAAAATTTTTTACTAGACACTAAATTCTCACAAACATACGAATGTGTCGATCCAAGACCAATTAAAGCAATCACATTAGTGTCATAAAGAGAGAATGTACCGGTGATAACATCTGGTTATGACACATTTTTATACTTGCAAATAGCGTAAGCTCTGGCAGGCACTCTAGCCTCAGATCTCATAGCTGAATCTCTAGTCACACCTTTACCACTAGACACATCCCCCATATTTCTCGGTGGTCTCCCTCTCGCAGTTGTATTGCTCGGTCTTGCATTCTAAAATTTATCTTTCTCAGATACCTCTGGGCAATCTCGAATAAAATGATCTGGTGAACCACATTTGAAACAAGCGTTTTTACTCTTATTCCAACACTCTCCAAAATGTCTTCTCCCACATTGTTGACACTCGGGTTTGTTGTTTTTCACACTACCAATGCTCGAGACAGAAGTAGCTTGAGCTTTAGGACCCACATGTTGATTTCCATGATCTCTATTCTGATATCCCACTGAAGCACATGATCAACTATACGAACCTCGGGATGTCTTTGGTGAAGAATGATAAGGTTTACTCATCGGCCTCTTTCTCAAATCTCTAGTCTGTGAATAAACTTTCTTCTTTTCTTTACTAAGTTCTTCGGCTTTGCAAGCTCTATCAACCAGGACAACAAACTCTTTCAAGACTAAAATTTCGATCAGAAGTTTCATGTCTTCATTCAAACCGTTAACAAACCACTTGCACATGATCTCTTCGGTAGAAACATACTCTTGAGCATATTTACTCAACCGCACAAATTCTCTCTCATACTCGGTTATGGTCATACGACACTGTTTCATTTCTAAAAACTCTTTGTGCTTTTGATCCAAAACCCGTTGGCTTATATATTTCTTCTTGAACTCGGTCTGAAAGAATTCCCAGGTGAACCGTTCTCTAGGTACTACAGATACTAGAGTATTCCACCACTGGTATTCAGTATCCCTCAAGAGTGATACAACACATTTTGAACACTTAGTCGGTGTGCAAGAAAGCTTATCAAACACTCAAATCGTATTTTCAAGCCAAAACTCAGCTCTCTCAGCTTTCTAATTTTAACAATAGGTGGCTTATTCAATTGTAGAGGTTCCAAACCTTGAAGAGCTATGGGAACCGGTTGGGGATTAGGGGAGGGTGGAGGTTGTTGAGTAGCTGAATTTGTCTAGACATACTGCATGAACCATTCGTTCATCATTTGGAAGAAGGCTTCCTTAGCCTCTCCTCCATGGCTACTCAACACGGGTCTAGATTCAGATGCCACTGTCCTTTGAGCGGGAGCTAGCTATTACTTTCAACCTCATTAGCTATAACTCGATTGAGATCCATTTACTATATGAAAACACATTTTAAAAGGTTAAGAGTCATCACACTATCACAGTTTATATATGGCATGTATAGCTAGACTCTCACATACGCCACGTTAGTTCTAGAATCGACTAAACCGTAGCTCTAATACTAATAAATGTAACATCCTCACCTATATTCAACGCTGGAATAGGGTTACTAAGTATTACCGAACTTATAAAACATTTAAATTTTCAATTCACATAAAATTTCACATTTGATGCAAACATTATTCAAACTCAAGCATAATGTCCTTATAACGAGCCTACGAGGCCCTAAACATGCCTTGGGAGTGGTTCAGGACTAAATCAATAGCTCAAGAATTTTTTACGAAACATAGAAAATTTTTCTCAAAATAGGGGACACACGCCAGTAACACGCCCATGTCACAGGCCGTGTGGACATTCGAAATGGGAGCACATGGCCGTGTCCCAGCTTGTGTCTGACCCCGTGTAACTCTCTGAATTGGGTCACACGGCCCTTAAAATGGCCATACACGCCCGTGTGCCAGGCCGTGTGCTAGGTCGTGTCAAATCGATAGGGTATACTGACTTATGCCACATGGCCAAGTCACACGCTCGTGTGTGAGGCCGTGTGGAGCATATTGACTTGATTTCAATTTCAACACTAGGGGACACACGGCCGTGTAACATAACCGTGTGTCACACACGGTTGAGACACACGCCCATGTCTCTGCCTATATGGACAAAAATAGGCTATTTACCAAACCAATTTGCCACCCAAATTTGAATGTACCTACAACACATCATCTTGCACCATCATATAGCATAATAGGCATTTAAACCAGCCAAATCAAACCTAATTCATGCATATTCTATACCACATTTCTCAATACACACAAGTGGTAAAATAGACCAATCCATTTATACCTAAAATCTCATAAACTTAGATCATCAATATAGCTACTTAAAACACATATTCTTTACCTTGATTCACAAACAAATAACATCACCAATATCAACATTCAACTTCCATAATACCAACTATTAATAAGCATCATCAAAACCAACCTCAATTTACATATCATAAACTATATATGCATACACATATACACAAGCAAATTAACTGAAAATAAGCCAACTCTCATGGCTATTATATGCAAACAAAGACTTATATGTTTACAAGCCAATTCAAATGGCCAAAATCATTACCAAAACATAACCAACATGATCAAAGTCCCTATACATGCCATGTGCTCAAAACATAAGCTTAAAAGTTCCAAATCGATTGTAGGATAGCGTGACAAAATCTCCGACAATCCCTACATCCGAGCTAGCTTTGAACTTACTATAAAACATCAAAAAATAAACTAAGTAAGCTTTATAGCTTAGTAAGCTCATATGAAATAAAATCAATATAACTATAAACACATAATTCACCATTTGAATGTAAATACATGAATTCACATAAATTACCAAACCTTTCAATTACTCATTCACAAAACAACATATTTTCTTCACCATTTTCTCGATTCAAAGCTAATAAGGTTTATACACATACCTGTACCATCTCGTACCAATCTCATTCTCAAACTCATCATTCATTTACTCGTTGAACCATTCAGAATAGAAGTTGAACATTCAAGAGTCTCGCACAATAAATACCTATACCATGGCCCGAAGCCAAATTAAGGTAGCTTATATCTGAAATATTGATATCATGGCCTGAAACGAAATTAGCCGATATTCATGGCTCGAAGCCAAACCGGTATAACTCGCACCCGAACTGCTAATATCATGGCCCGAAGCCAACTCAACATATCTCCTAATGACATGTCACTATTATCCTAATCTATTACTAAGGTTCAACTGGGATTTCGAATGTCGAATTACCATCGAATCATTGTCGAACTTATTCGAAGTCTCATATTCACAACTTATACAATATCAAAGCATTTAAAATACATTTATAATAAAATTTATTACATACGAACTTACATCGAATGTGAAAATGACGGAATAAGTCGATTAGTCGATAACTTTAGTTTTCCCCCGATCTAGATCTGAATTCTACTTTTCATTAGATTTTTGGTTCTGAAACCACTGTTCTGATTTAGCTAAAACAGTGTTGTTACAGTAACTATATACCACATACCATAAGATGATTTATTCATATTTACATAACCAAATATATTCCATTTTCAAGCCAAATTTATTGGTCAAAACATAACAAGAAATATAGGCTACATTAGACAAAACACCTATACATGCCATTTAACCCCAAAATATAAAGTCCAAAATACCAAAATGAGAGTTTGATAGTGTAAGCAATTAAGCTTAGTAAGTTTGTAAAAACAGAGAACTAAATTCTCCATATAACCTCATACATATGGTTATGTGCTCGATAATTATCCATAAAAATTAAACTAACCTCATACATATATCTCAATCAAAGCATATAAATACACAAATTATTTACACGAACTTACCTCAAACTCAAATGGAGAATACAATTGTTTAGTCCATGACTTTATCTTTTCCCCGATTTAGTTCCGAACGTTACTTTTCTTGATCTATATAATCAAATTAAACTCATTTAATTATATTACTAATCAATTCACTCCAAATTTCATGTTAGGAAAAAATTACTATTTTGCCCCTAAACATTTTACTTCTTTACAATTTAGTCCATAAGCACGTAAAATGAAATTCATGCAAATTTCTCTATATCTAAGCCTAGCTGAATTTTATAGGTACTGATAGCAGCCCATATATTCCATAAATTCACACACTTATCACACAATTTTCATATTTCTCAATTTAATCCCTAATTAACAATTTCATCAAAACTCACTTAACAAAAGATGTTTATTTAATAACAAGGATTCATTTTCTTCGATTAAAGTTAAAAAAAAAAACTAACATGCTCTCATGGTAGAACCCTAAACTTTCAATCATATTGCAAATTAGTATTCTCTTTAGCTAGATTAAGCTACAACAATTCCAAAAATATAAAAATCAACGAAAACAGGTCAAAGGATCACTTACATGCAAGGAATTTTTATTTGAAAATTTTCAAGCTTTTCAAAGACTCTTCTTGCTGTAATTTTTGGTGGAAGAAGCACAAAGATGATTGCCTATTTTGTTTTATTTGTTTTATTCATTTATTACCTAATTACCATTTTAACCTTACCTAACTTTAAAAATAACAAAATTGCCAAGCTATACGCATCCAATATCACTTTTAATGGTCTAATTACCATATAAGGACCTCCACTTTAAAGTTCTATAACTATTTAACACCTTTAGGTAATAGAACACAACTTTTGCACTTTACACGATTTAGTCATTTTTCACAAATTGAGCATACAAACAGTGAAATTTCTTAACGAAATTTTTATACCACCATATCATCATGCTATAGACCACAAAATAATATTAAAATAAATTTTTTGACTTCAGATTTGTGGTCCCGAAACCACTATTTTGATTTCACTAAAACCAGGCCGTTACATGCTATATACGTAGTGCATATATATGCGTCGTTCTGCTATATATAATGAATATGTGTGGGTTTTATTATATAATATATATATGGTTATAGGTTTTGTATTCTCTAATATATATATAAATGTATATGGGACTTTTAATGTATGCTAAAGTGGATGTGACAAAGGTCATTAAATAGGTATGTATATATATGTAATATATATTAGTATATGGTTTTGTAATACTTGCAAACAAAAAAAATATATAGATTTTTATAACATGTAAATGTTATTGATGATGCACATTTATGCATACAAGAACCCGTAAGTGAATTATGAGTTTTATGATATTGTGAGTTTTGATTAGTGCAAATTTATATTATTGCGAAATGCTAAGTGTGCACTCAACAGTAGTGCGAGCCAATTATATTGAGTAATAAAATATGATTAAATAAATATGTTGGTAATGTGAACACTTGAAACCGTTGGATATTATTGGCATGCCATAGGATTGTGAGTACCCACCCTTTTATTATGTGACACCCTAAACCTGGCCTAGAAGTTTAGACCGAATCCCGGATGTTACATTGATCACCGAAGTGATCGTAGGTAATTTTCTTACAAAGCAAGTTGTCATATCGAATCGAAACATTTAATCATTTGAAATATAGACAGAAAATTTTTAGTTAAGTTTAATATATATATATATATATATAACAGAATAAAAATGAATAAAACTTAAAACGGAACTTGTACCACAGTTTTATAAAACCTTACAGTTTAAAATCGAATAACAGAGTATAAATTGAAAACTCAAACTGAAAATCTATTTTCCACTGAGACTGTCCGAGACCTCCGCATACCGAGTCCAGCATTAAAATCTGGAATGCACCTGAAAGGGAAACACTAAGAGTGGGTGAGCTACTCGAGCTCAGTGTGGGTCCGAAACAAGACTAAAAGCAAATCATAGAATTTAATTTATTATCGCATCAGATTTACAGATATTTGTTGAGTTAGAAAGAAACTTGAAACTAGCGTCCCAACAGAACATAACACCCGAGCACACTAATTCACACAAAATACTCAGCACAAAAGTTGTTTAGACAAACAGAATATAGACAACTAATCTTACAGTCAAAACTCATAGACAGATACGGATGAAATGCAGTCAAGTGATAAAACTCACCTATCAAGCCAACACACTTCTCCGTTCCCCAGTCACACCGCATAAGATCTATTTAAGCTCATCCAACCAAAACACACCACATAGGACCTCAAAAGGCCTATCCAACCTTACACACCATGAACATGGTATAAGCCACTCAGATAATACGACGCAGCAGAGCTGGCGTACTTGCAGTATAGTGTAATGCGGTAATCCATTGTACAAACATGTTGTAGTTTTAAACTGCCATATCAGATAATAGTGCACAAAAAAGTCGACACACATGCGATGCAAAGGCAATAAATCGTTTAGACGTATAAGTTGCATAAAACGCTAGATCGAATCGAGAGACGCTTTCCTTCTCTTCGCAATCCCACCCAAAACACTTTATGCAAGTGCATGAGTGCATTTAATCTCACAGAAATAATGAACACATCAACAGACAATCAGATAGAAACAGATAAGCACACATGCCCAATAGACCAAATTCAGATTCAAACATTTCACTAAAAAGTCGCAACAACATACAGGCAGAGCACATGGCCACGGATATAGACACTTAAATACCCCCACCTAAGGCTAGCCAAGGGTCGGAATACACTGACACATTTTTAGATCAAAACATACACAAACTAAAAATTTGGTGTCTTAGGACCACAATCCCGTGTGCTCTGGCCGTGTGGGAGGTCAAACGCCCGTATGAGGAGGGGTACACAGCCCTGTGGCTAAGGTATACGCCAGTGTGAGGAGAGGCACGTGCCCGTCTGGACCAGGGACATGGACGTGGGAACAAGCCGTGTAACTTACTGTCCATTTACACTAAAATAGATTACAGGGCTGACATGGGCGTGTGAGGGTCTCACACGCCCGTGTGCCCACTAGATACTACCGTGTGTCCAAAACACACGCTTGTGTGGGATCTCTAAATTAGCCATATGGCCATGTGGCCAGGCTGTGTGGCATCAAATCACTCAAACCCTAATTCCCAAACTCACATGCCCGTGTGCTCGGGGGACACGGCCGTGTGAAAATCACCAAAATCCCCAAATTGGCCACACGACATTGTGGCACCAAATCTTGCTGAAAAACCCTAATTCTTAGAAGTACACGATCGTGTGAATTGGCACACATCCGTGTGGCAACCCCTGTGCCACAAAACCACTTCAGAACAAGCCAAAATCGCTGATTTAGCCATTAAAACAGCCTCCATCCCTCGCAATGACAAGAGTATATCAAGATATTAAGTAATCTCCACACTATTTCAACAACTAATACCCAAAACACTCAAGAGAATGTCGAAACATTAATTCATAAAAATGGAAATAGTCAAGGTTTATATCCCACACCTGATTCGACGATGGAGAAGTGAAATTCTTCGATATCTACGCAGCGAGAACCATTTTCCCCAAGCGAAAGAAAGAAGAAGAAAAATAACAAGAGAGAAGCAAGAAGAAAAAAAAGTCCCCGAGACAACCTAAAAATAAATAAAGAAATAATTAAATAATTATTTATTAAATTAAAACAACACAAACAAAACATCACAAAACTATACCTCCAAAAAGTACACACAAAGGCTCGAACTAGGGACCTAGAGACTAACTAACATGCAACAAATCACTAGACCAGCAGACCTATTCTGTTACTTAAATCTGCAACTAAACAAATTAGCACACTTTTACCTCTGACCCTAACCACAAAACCCCAAAACTTTTAACCCCAAAATTTAAGGTGTTACAACTCTCTCCTCCTTAAAAAAATTTCGTCTCGAAATTTCCAACTAACAGAACCATGGTATAACACAAGCTACACCACCACCCTTCCGATGCACACTCTAGCCGAGTGGAACCAAATGAAACCTAAGACCTCTCACAGATACCCAGAGTACTTAACCACTGAAGTCGATACATATCTTGTGTCCTATCACACACAATTTTAATACTCTAATCTAAATGTCAAAACATTTAGAATCTTACTTGTCTCAAAATAGTCGAGGACACTCTTGGATCTGATGTTCTCTAGACCCACATTGAGAACATGCTCCTGTCTTTTTCCAACAATCACACGGATGACACTTCTTATAGTGCTCACAAAACGGAGCATTCGCGCCACTACTAGCACAATCCGCCAAACCTTCATTGCCACACAAATACATTTTGAATCGCTTCACAGGCTGAGGCTCTAACCTCGAAGGACTGAGATCTCTCTTCTTTCCATAATCCCTATACCTATCTTGAAGTGTTTCACTAGTCTCCCTTATCCTAGCCTCGCACTTTCTCCAATACTTCATTCACTACCCGAGTCAATGCCTCGGTACCAAGCTTTGGGTTATCACTACCTGAAGTTGGTAGAATCATATTGACCCTCGACTCTTGAACAAACTCACACCCCGAAGAAGTAAACGACTCCTCATAATCTTGCTTACCTTCGAAATCTATACCAGTATTGTCCCTAACTTAGAATATTTATATTTTTAGAGAACAAACATAGAATAAATACAAAATTCTACATTTCTAATCTTACAGTTTTGAATTTCTACCTGGACAAGCATCGATGTCTCAGACAATTCATTTTCGTAAAAAATTTTCCCAACATACAAATTATTTCAATTTACTGTGAATTTTTTTTAAATTTAAACTTTTTTTAAAACTACGTATGCACATGGATACTTAGAAACACAGGCCTAGTTTTTACAAACCTAGCTCTAATACCACTAAATGTAACACCTTAAACTCGGCCTAAAAGTTTAGACCGTATCCCGAATTATACATTGATCACCGAAATGATCGTAGGTAGTTTTCTTACAAAGCAAGTTGTCACATCGAATCAAAACATTTAATCATTTGAAATATAGACAGAAAAATTTCAGATAAGTTTAATATATATAACCGGAATAAAAAAGAATAAAACTTAAAATGGAACTTGCACCACAGTTTTGTAAAACCTTACAGTTTAAAATCAAATAATAGAGTATAAACGAAAACTCAAACTGAAAATCTATTTCCCACTAAGACTGTCGTAGACCTCCGCATACCAAGTCCAGCGTCAAAATCTAGAATGTACCTGAAAAGGAAACACTAAGATGGGTGAGCTACTTGAGCTCAGTGTGAATCCAAAACAAGACTAAAAGTAAATCACAAAATTTAATTCATTATCGCATCAGATTTACAGATATTCACTGAGTTAGAAATAAACTTGAAACTAGCGTCTCAACAGAACATAACACCCGAGCACACCAATTCACACAAAAGACTCAGAAAAAAAGTTGTTTAGATAAATAGAATAAAAACAACTAATCTTATAGTTAGAACTCATAGACAGATGCGGATGAAATGCAGTCAAGTGATAAAACCCACCTATCCAGCCAACACACCTCTCCATCCTCCAATCACACCCAATAAGAGTTATTTAAGCTCATCCAACCAAAACACACCACATAGGACCTTGAAAGGCCCATCCAACCCTACACATCATGAACGTGGTCTAAGTCACTCAGATAATACTAAGCAGTAGAGCTGGCATATTTGCAGTATAGTGTAATGCGAAAATCTACTGTACAGACATGTTGCAGTTTTAAACTACTAGATCAGATAATAATGCACAACAAAGCTGACATACATACGGTATAGTGCGATAAATTGCTGTACGTATAAGTTACAGTAAAACTGCCAGAGCAGATAGAAACAATTTCCCTTCTCTTCGCAATCTCACCCAAAACACTTTATGCAAATGCATGAATGCATTCAATCTCACAGAAATAATGAACACATCAACAGACAATCAATTAGAAACATATAAGCACATATGCCAAACAGACCAAACTCAGATTCAAATATTTCACTAAATAGTCACAACAACACATAAGCAGAGCACATAGCCACTGATACAGAAACTTAAATACCCCCCTAAGGCTAGTCAAGGGTCAGAATACACTAACATATTTTTAGATCGAAACATGTACAAACTAAAAATTTGGTGTCTTAGAACCACACGCTCATGTGCTCTGGTCATGTGGAAGGTCAAATGCCCATATGAGGAGGGGCACAGAGTCGTGTGGACTAGGGACATGGCCGTGGGAATAGGCTGTGTAACTCACTGTCCACTCACACTAAAATAGATTACAGGGCTGACATGGTCGTGTGTCCAAAACACACACCCGTATGGGATCCCTAAATTCCCAAATTAGCCACAGGGCCATGAGGCTAGGCCATGTGGCACCAAATCACTCAAACCCTAATTCTCAAACTCACACGCCCTTGTGCTTAGGGAACACGGCTATGTGGAAATCAACAAAATCCTTAAATCGGCCACATGGCCATGTGGCCAGGTCGTGTGGCACCAAATCCTACCGAAAAACCCTAATTCTTAAAAGTACACAGTCATGTGAATTGGCGCACGCCCGTGTGGTAACCTCTGTGGCCACGAAACCACTTCAAAATAAGCCAAAATCGCTGATTTAGCCATCGAAACAACCCCTATCCCTCACAATGACAAGAGTGTATCGAGATATGTAGTAATCTCCACACTATTTCAACAACTAATACCCAAACCGATAGTTTAGAGAACACTCAAGAGAATGTCGAAACATTAATTCACAAAAATAAAAATAGTCAAGGTTTGAATCCCACATCTGATTCAACAACGGAGAAGCAAAATTCTTCGATATCTACGCAGTGAGAATCGTTTTCCCTAAGAGAAAAAAAGAAGAAAAAAATAAAATTAAAACAACACAAACAAAACAACACAAAACTATAACTCCAAAAAGTACACACAATGGCTCGAACCAGGGACCCAAAGACTAACCAACACATAACAAACCACTAGACCAGCAGGCCCATTCTGTCACTTAAACACACAACTAAATAAATTAGCACACTCGTGCCTCTAACCCTAACCACAAAACCTCAAAACATCTAACCCTAAAATTTAGGGTGTTACATATTATGTGTTGGGCATTGTGGCCCAAAGATAGCGTTGGAGAGATAAGGGAATTTTTTAGTATAACTCCATACACTATAGATAGCGTGGTGTTTTTGAAGAGTATGAGCATACGTGCTACACTTACATGGAGATAGCGTACGACTTTATGAGTCATGTGGTATGTTTTGACGATCCGTTTATTCAATGAGTATATAATTGAACTATGTTTCATATTCACAAATTGCCAATATATCACTATGTTGAGTATATAAATTGTGGTATATGTGAATTGTTAAGGTATGTTTAAATTCTAACATGTTTGGTGTGTAAATTTGTGTTGTATGCATGTGTACTTACTGAGCTTTACCAAGCTCACACTCTTTACTTTACCTTGCAGATAAATAGTTCACAGGTTAGCAAGGAGGATGGCAAATCGGTGATCCATAGCAACGCATTTTTTTTAAAGAATATGTGTTGAGATTTTAAATTTCGAAGTGAAGGCAATATGGGTCATTCCAAGGGTTTAGTACTAAAATTAGACTTAAACTTTTTAAATATAATTTTTAACCGTTGTAAACGAACATTACGGACTATTTTTTTTAGAATTTTTTAACATTATAATTGCTTGCATGATTGCTTATCTGGATGGTTTTAATTGCTCATTTAATGTGTTGATAGTTAAATGAACTAAAAAATTTTGTAACTAAGGGAGATCACGGAGTATTAAGGTATGCCTTATACCTTCTGATTGTGTGAATGAAATAATTAATTTAGAAAAGCATGCACTTAGGACTAATTTCATATATGGAATATTTTGCCAATATGTGGTGTGTACGGTTGGTTGGTTGGTGTGGTTCTTAAAGTTTTAAATGGAGAGTCACCTCGATGGCTTATGTAACGTTTAGAATTCGGGTCGAACCAAGTTTTCAACAAATTAGACTTTTTGAAAACATAAATACGTTGATTTTAAAATAAAAAAATGAAAATGTTTAAACCTTTTTGACATAAATAACCTTGTATGAAAATTAGTTGTAAATGGGGTAGGGATGGGAACACATTGCCTTCCTTGAAAGTGTTTTCTTGAAATATTACCTTGGATCACTTGTCACTTCTTACTTTCTTGTTTTATTGAAATTTATGTAAATAGTAGATAGAATGCCTCCTAGACGCGAGCATCCAATTGTTAATGCACCAATGGAACCACCTTCGAGGCAAACTACACTTAGAATGGGTTTTAAGCCCTTGGTATAATCAATAATTGGGGTGTTTTAGAGGATAGCTGGTGGGAACCCTACCCCAACTGCTAAAGGGTTGCCACTCAAACGACTTCGAGCTTTAGGTGGTTAAAAATTTTAGGGAGCTCATCTGACCGTTGCTGAATATTGGTTGGAAAGTGTTGAAAGGATCCTTGAGCAGATGAGATGCTCAGATGATGAGAAGTTGGGTTACACTATATCCTTACTAAATGGTGAAGCTCATCGCTAGTGGGATATATTAAAAAGAAGGACCATTGTTGATTACCTGACTTGGGAGTTAATTTTGGAGTCCTTATGAAAGAAGTACTTGGGAGAGCAATATCTGGATGCTAGAAAGAGCGAGTTTCTAGATCTGGTCCAGGGAATATATCTATGTCTGAGTACGAGTCTGAGTTTGTGCGGCTTAGCCAATATGCTCTAGAGATGGTGTTCTTTGAGAATGAGAGGTGTAAGAGGTTTTGGTTAGGGCTAAATTAAGAAATTCGAGTATATCTAGTAGCACAGAGCACTGAGGCCTTAATGATTTGGTACAGAAGGCTAAGGTAGTTGAAGAGACATTGATCAAGCCACCGAGACCAATTGTATTTGAATCCAGGAAGAGGTGCTCCAATCGATCAGGATTGTTGGGAAGGTCAAGCAAGAAAGGCCATGATTTTCGGAAGTTTGATAGATGTGCTCAACAGGACTCTTGACCAAGCCAGACTAGACTACAGAGCGTTGTAGTAGTTTCTAAGGGTGGATTGACTAAGGTAGCAACTTGTGAACATTGTGGACGTGGGCATCCAAGATGTGTTGGAGAGTGTCGGGGGCGTGTTTGCGCTGTGGGTCAATGGAGCATCAGTTATACGACTGCTCGGAGAGAGTCGAGTTGGCTCACACCGCTACACTTGTTAGAGGTCGAGGCCGAGGTCAAGGTGGTAACCGAAGATCGATGGGTCAAAAGACCATTGCCCATACAATGGTTGTACCAACTGAGTCTGGTGGACCCGCTCATGTTTACACTGTTAGGGAGTCGCAGGACCAGAAGGCGACAGATGTTATTATAGTTACATTCATATTGTTATCCTTTTGTTTATTTTCGTTAGTAGCTTCAGGTTCCACCCATTTGTACATTGTGAGTGATTTGGCTGGTAAGTTGGAGATTCTAGTAGAGACCATTAAGTAGGGTGTGATAGTAATAAGTTCTTTGGGAGAGAGTGTTCTAGTTGATCGGGTTCATCGGAGGTGTCTGTTGACAATCCAAGGGTATAATTTTTCTTATAGATTTGATAGAGTTGTCGTTTTGTGGATTTGATGTGATTCTTGGAATGGATTAGCTAACCGAGCATAGGGTAAAGATAGATTTTGAGACAAAGCGACTTACTTTGAGGGTTGAAGATGGATTGGAGATTGTGGTCACTAGGGAGAGACTCGAATTCCTCTCCAATATGGTATCAACGACTAAGGCTAAAAAGATTTTGAGTAAAGGTTGTGAAGCTTGCCTAGCCTATGTGTTCAATTTAGGTAGTAATGATTTGGGGGTTCAGGGTATTTGCACCGTGAGTGATTTTTCTAATGTGTTTCAAGAGGAGCTACCCGGCTTGTTACCAGATCGGGAAGTTGAGTTTGATATTGAGGTTTATCCTGGTACCGCACCAGTGTCCATTGCACCTTATTGCATGGCACCGAAAGAACTCAAAGAGCTGAAGATCCAGTTACAAGAGTTGTTGGATCAATGTTTTATTCGACTGAACATATTGCCTTAAGGTGCACCAGTGTTGTTTGTAAAGAAGAAAGATGGAACCTTGAGGCTGTGTATCGATTATCAACAACTAAACAAGTTAAACATCAAGAACAAGTATCCTTTACCTCGGATTGGTCACCTATTTGATCAGTTCAAGGGAGCGATAGTGTTTTTGAAAAATCAATTTGAGGTCTGGGTATTATTAGCTCAAGGTGAAAGAGGCTAATATCTTGAAGACTGCGTTCAGGACTCGGTATAGGCATTACGAGTTTCTGGTTATGCTATTTGGGTTGATGAACGCATCTGCAGAGTTTATGGACCTGTTGAATCGGGTTTTATACTCTTATTTGGATCAGTTTGTTGTTGTCTTTATAGATGACATTCTCGTGTATTCCCAAACCAAGGATGATCATGATGCACATTTACAAATTATTCTTCAAATTTTACGTGAGAAGCAGCAATATGTGAAGCTGAGTAAGTGCAAGTTCTGGCTTCGAGAGGTGATGTTTCTTGGTCATGAGTTATCTTTTAAAGGGACCCATGTTGACCCAAAGAAGGTCAATGTTATTTTAGAGTGGAAGCAACCGAGGAATGTTACTAAGGTCTGAAGTTTTTTGAGGTTAACTAGTTATTACCGTAGATTTGTTTAGGGGTTCTCTATTAGAGCTGCACCCTTAATGAAACTAATTCAGAAGAATGTGTCATTTGAGTGGACCGAAGAGAGACAGAAATGTTTTGAGAAGCTTAAGACAATGTTGACTGAGGTGCCAATGTTTGTTCAACCAGAGTCCAGAAAAGAGTATGTGGTTTATAGTGGTGTGTCATACACGGGACTCGGGTTTGTTTTGATGCAGGATGGGATTGTGGTAGCATATGTTTTGAGGTACTATGGTGTTTGTACTTAAGATTTGGCGTCACTATCTGTATGGTGAGAGATGTGCTATCTACACTGTTTGCAAGAGTATTAAGTGTCTCCTATCTTAGAAAGAGTTAAGCTTAAGACTGAGGCCCTAGATTGAGCTACTAGAAGATTATGGTTGCGTGATTGAGTATCATCCAAGCAAAGTGAATATAGTTGCTGATGCTTTGAGTCGAAATTTGATGGTTGGGTTGCGAGCCATGTTTGCATGGTTGACTCTAACCAGTGATGGTGGTTTGGTGGCCTAACTTCAAGTGAAGCCTACTTTATCACGTTTGATTAAGGAGAGGCAGTTGGTTGATGAGTTTTTAGTGAAAAAGATCCGATAGGTTGAGGATGGTAATAGTGGAGACTTTGAGTTGATTCCCGATGGTATCTTAAGTTTTCATAGGAGACTGTGTGTGCCTGTTGATGTGGAGCTTAAGCATACCATTCTTACTAAGGTGCATAGTAGCCCCTATGCTATGCACCCGGGTAGTATCAAGATGCATCAGGATTTTTGAGAATTATACTAATAGCTTGGATTGAAGTGTGATGTTACCGACTTTGTGGGCCAATGTTTAATGTGTCAAAGAGTGAAGGAAGGCGAAACACCAACATCTTTCAGGTTTCTTACAACTGATACAAATTTCAGAGTGGAAATGAGAGAGGGTCACAATGGCCTTTGTCTCGGGTTTGCCATTAACCCTGACAAAAAAAGATTCTATTTGGGTGATTGTTGATTGATTCTCGAAGAGTGCGCATTTTCTAGAAGTGCGTACTAATTACTCGATGTAGAGATTATCTAAGTTGTACAAGGTGGAGATAGTTCAACTTCATGGTGTATCAATTTTGATCATTTTTTATAGAGATCCATGATTTACCTCTAGATTTTGGAAGAGTCTTTAAGGAGTTTTGGGTTCGATGCTTAACTTTAATACGACTTATCATCCACTGACAAATGGTTAGTTGGAACGGGTTATTCAAATACTCTAGAATATGTTGCACAGTTGTGTGATCGAGTTTGGTGGTAGTTGGAAGCGATATCTACCTTTAGTGGAGTTTGCTTACAATAACAGCTACCAATTGAGTATTTAGATGGCATCGTTTGAAGCACTCTATATGGTAGGAGGTGTAGGACTCCTATGTGTTAGTCCGAGTTGGATGAGAGACTTGTTGTGGGTCTAGATTTGATTCAAGAGATATAGGAGGAGGTGAAACTGATTAGTGATAGACTAAAATCCTCTTCTAATATGCATAAGTCTTATGCTAATCTAAAACATCGTGATATCGAGTTTTAGGTTAGGGATCGAGTGTTCCTCAAGGTTTCACTTTGGAAGGAGGTTTTAAGATTCAGACGAAAAGGTAAGTTGAGTCTATGATTTATTAGACCCTATGAGGTTATTGAGAGGATTGGACTACTAGTGTATGAACTCAAGTTACTGGCTAAACTTGAGCGTATACACAGTGTATTTCATGTGCCTATGTTGCGGAAGTACCCATCCGACCCGTCACATATTGTTCCGATAGAGGAGATTGAGGCTCAACCTGATCTTACCTATGAAGAGAAACTAATCGAGATCCTAGCTCATGAGGTTAAGGTGTTGTGTAGTAAGAGCATACCTTTAGTAAAGGTTTTGTAGTGTAACCACAAGATCAAAGAGGATACTTAGGAAACCAAGGACATGATGAGACATCAGTATCAGTATCTATTTGATTCAATTAATTTCAAGGACGAAATTCTTTTTAGAGGGGGAGAGTTGTCACATTCCAAAAACTAAGTTAGTAGAAATGGGGATTAGATTGTGGGCTCGAGAGAAAAATTGAGTTTTGTGTCATAGAAGTTGAAATAGGATAAAATAAATAATTAGTTAATAATAGTAAAAATAATAACGGTATTAATAATTTCGGCATTAGTCAAAACTAATAGAGACTAATTTGAAATGGTATTTAAAGTAGAGGTTAAATGTGTAAATTATGACTAGTAGTTAAAAAATGAGTTATTAGAATAATGGAGAAATAAGAAAGGACTTAGAGGGTTAAAAAAATTAGTTGGCTATAAAAGTCACTTGCCACCCAATTTCTCTCCATCCTTTTTCATTTTAAAAATTTGTTAGATTAAGATTGAAACTTTTCTCTAAAAAAAAAAATCTACATCTTTTATATTTTCTTGGCATCAAAACATCCCTTATTCCTTCAATTTTGAAAGAAAATCACTCTTTCTTCTTCAATTTCTCACCTAAACTTAGCTCCTTTTTGCTTAATTGGTGTAAATTAGTGGAGGTTTTTAAATTAAAGGTAAATCTATTATTTTCTTATGTATTAAATTTTTGTTAGGTGCTTGAATTTTAATTTTCATATATCTATGCAAGAAAATTAGAGATCCATGGTTTCAAAGCTATCTTTTGCATAAAAATAGTGAATATCATAATAAAGAGCTAAGATGTATTTTTAATATGATTTTCAGTATATTTTGACAAGATTAAGAGGTTTAAAAATTCAATTTATCAAAATCTTTAAGTAATTGCCTAAATTAAATTGTTTTCTTTTGAGAATGAGGATGAACAATGTTTTTTTGAAAAAAATATTAATTAAAAAATTAAGCAAAGTTAAATATGTAGATCTATAATTAAACCTTAGTTAGGGGGTTAAGAGGTAGAAATTAAGGATTTAATTATGTTAGAAAGAAGAAATTAAGCAAAATAGATTGTACAAAATAAGTCGAGTAAGTGTGTGTGAGTGGAGAGTTGTTGTATGAACACAAAGAGATAAGTTATGTAACACCCCAAATCCGACCTAGACATTATAGCGAAATCTGAAGAGTTACAATAATACGTTGAAATCTTTACTTTCCAAAGCGTGGCTCGTTATGAAACCGAAAGTCAAAGTTTTATAAAATTTGCCACAAGTCTTTGATAGAAAAACTTTCCACTCTTAAAACGCTTATGTGAATCTATCAACTGCTAACTTAAAATCCAAATTTTACTAAATCATTGCGCTTATGTCATTTGCTTTATAAAACTTGTAATTCTGAATAAAACTTTGCACCAGAAATGTTAGAGTTGACAATTTGGAAACCGTGATCCTGATAAGTGAAAATGTATAGTTCACTAATTGGGCATATTCTAAAACATTCATTATAAATTTTCATAAAACCCATTTTAAATTTGAAGCAGAAAGTCCTTAGCTTGTTTTAATTTTGTAAATTGAATTCTACTTTGTTATCCTGATTTTGCAGTTTTACGTTAAAACTTCCAAAAATTGATGAACAAATCAAAACCCAAAAATAAAACCAAATTAAAAAACGCAGTCCAAAACCAATTTTTTGGAATTCTTAATTAAGATAAATCAAACCATATTATTTAAAAGACCAAATCCAAGCTCCCATATGGCGTACGATCTTAAGTTAGAAGTTCACCTAAAATGTATTAAACAAACGAGTGAGCTAGAAGCCCAGTGTGTGATCCGACCCACAAAGAGAATTTTCTTATGGGTTTTGCATATACAGTTATCAAATCACAATTTCGTATCACATTACATAACATAGCATATCATATAATCAGAAACATGTAATAGATCAGAATTTCATATTTTCAAACATATTTCAAATCAGAATCTCATGCTTTCATAAACACATATATCATACTAGAACAAATGCAGACACATATCCTATACCCATTTGCTACACCAACTCCGACCATCCAGTCACACCAAATAGGATTACAAGAGCCCATTCATCCAATCACACCAAATATGTGGTGGTGTGCCACTCATAAGTATGCAGCTAAGCTTCCATATAGAAATTTGTGATCTAGTTTCCATATATTTGCAGTAACAACTGCCATATAACACTTCCTCCATCATATCATAACCCACCCCAATGCATATGCACATTCACGTTAACATACATACATATCACATAGGTTGTATGGCATGCATACATAAATAGATATTATACAGAGCGTAATTTACACATAACTTATACAGATCATAGCAAATCATATTACATAGTCGAATCAGATAACTTATCGGAACAGATAACAAAATATGTATAACTTGGGTTTCTAACTTAATGGTAGAGTACTCGGCTTTTAAGTGCGACTAGCATCTTTTACACATTTGTATGAAGAAAGTGATTCGTTCAGACCATCGGTAGAGTTTGTAAGACCACGACTAATCCTAAAAGGAGTAGATGGAAAAAAGAGCATGTCGTAGTAATGGAGAATTCTAAGAATCTTTTTTTTTTTGGATCATTAAAAAAAATCATTATTGAATTTTTAGAGCGGAACAAAAAAAAATGAATTAGTCATGCTTAACTTACGTACCTACTTATAGCAAATCATAACGCATTATTATGCTTATCAGAACTTATTTAACACACCTTCTACACTTACCCATGTTTGTTTACTGAAATTTATGTTTTTCTGGGGTTACATAATACCTACAAACACAATTTTTGAGTCCTTTAATCGACCCCTAATCGGACCTCAAAATTAGCCCAGCTAGCCTGTGTGATCTACACGATCTACCTACACAGACTGCATGATTTCACATGGCCATATGCCCCACACGGCCTACCCACATGGCTTGCATGCTTCCACACAGTCATGTGCCCCACATGACCTACCCACACGGATGTGTGGTGTTGGGCAATTTCAGAAAAATAGTCCAGTTTCACAATTTAATTGAGTTTCAATCGACTTTTTGGGTTGATTTCACACAACTGGTGTTATATCTAAAAACCCAGATGAATATTGCATTCTGAATCCTACATACAACATTTAAATTGCTCGATTACAACATAAGTTTAAACCCAAAATATTACTCAAAAACACCCTTTTCCTTAAAGAAACAACCCCTAAACAGCATTCAAAATACTCATCCTACAGAAACAACAACCAAAATGATGATTATTCCTCTAAAGGATTTAGACTCACACTCCTTTTGCCTAATAGAAAAATCATGAAAGCACCTAACATGATGTGGAACGAAAACTAATACAAAACTCAACCTTGCACAACGAACAAATTAAGGCTATTCGTAACAAAAAATAATCGATGAAACTTACATTTTTTAGTGAATTATGATCGAAAACAGAAAGTCAAACGTACTCCCACGAAGAACTAACGGCAGCAAACAAAAAGGAATAGAAGAAAACCAAAAAGTAGAGAAGAAAGGAATAATAGAGGAAAAACAAAAGGAAAGGAAAAAAAATAAAATGTGAAAGAGATGAGGGAAAGTGGATAGTTATTGTGTGAGGGAAAATAGGAATTTGATAATTTACAAAATAAAATCACTTATTTTAAATCCAATTCTAGCCATGAGTTTTTTTTTATGTAATTCGAAACAAAAATAATTTTAACAATGCACACGTGAGGATTTGAACACAAGACCAAAAAGTATGTTGAAGCCTTACCTCTAAACCACTAGGCCTATTATTGTCATCAACTGAATGTAAATAATGTATAAGTCAAATGTTCAAAGATAGGGGTTTAGATAAGAATAGCAAAAATACAAGAAAAAAGATTCAAACTCAGAACCTCACACATATAATCATAGCACTTAACCACTGAACCAAACCAAATTACTTGACATAATTTCATAATCTTAACTTAAAAAATCATAATGTGACCACTTTTGGTTTCACAAATCTAATTCTTATAACTCGATTTTTGGGATATAACAAGTTAGATTATTTTTGAATGCTTAGTAATATGTTTATTTTTGTGCGAAGCTGAAAACGTTGGTGGAGCCTCAATAATCCGAGATAAAGGCAAGCATAAAGTTGTCTAGTTCGACATATCGTGGTGAGATACATGTAACGCCCCAAAATATCTGTATTTGTTTCTGTAAATATTTGACACAACTGTGTATCTGCTTCAGTGGTTATGTGTTCTGGGTATGTGTGAGAGGTATCAAGTTCAAGCCTTTCATTTGGCAAATTTTGGTTTTTTTCCTAAATTAAGTCTTAACTTCTTGTACAAAAGGCTTATATTAAGTTATATGTAATTTCATATCAGAGTGGGCCTACTGGCCTGGTGGTTAAGTGGAGTGTTAGTTTGCTAAGGGATCTGTGTTCGAATCCCTCCGTGAGCAAGTGAGTTTTATTTTTGTTCAGCTCTGTGTTGGTGTTTCAGTGTAGTTGGAATTCTATATAGTGGGTTAGTGGGGAAATAATTAAGGGATTTGGGAAACTATCAGTTTTAATTTTAACCTTTTTCAAAATTTTGGTTTCTAAAAAATCTCTCTACTGTGCTACCGAATTTTTTAGTGTTTTCTTCCTCTTTTCTTTTGTTTTCTTTCGTACCTCCATCTTGGCCGGTGATTGAACTCGCTCGTTTCGGTAAGTTTTCATGTTGACACTTTCTTTCGTTTCGTAGGTGGTTCTCTAAAAAGGATTGTTTTGTGTCGTTTATTTTGGATCTTTTGGTTTAGGTAGAGGTGCTGGACCGACTGAGGTGAGACAGCCTACTTTGGTTTATGCTGCTTGTTTCCGTGAGGACCGAGATGCTCCGGACATCATCATGGGTATATTTTTAATATGTAATGTCCCTTATTTGGTATTGATAGACATAGGCTCTACCCATTCATATGTAGCTAGTACTGTGTCTGAAACCTTGAGGATTCCAGTTGAGGGTACTAATAGTGAAGTAACTATTTTAAGTCCTTTGGGGCAATCTGTTCGGGTGAGTAAACTATTTAGAGACGTCTCGTTAGAGGTTCAAGGGACAGTATTTTTGGCTGATTTGATGGAGCTTCCATTTGAGGAGTTCGACTTAATTTTGGGGATGGACTGGCTGTTTAAACATCGGGTGAGTTCGGATTGTACGACGAAAAGGGTTGTTTTGAGGACCAAGGAGGACAGTGAGGTAGTGATGATTGTGCGACGAAAAGGATATTTTGAGTTAGAAACAGCCGAAGAATGTTTCTGAAATCCGTAGCTTTTTGAGGCTGGCAGGATATTATCGATGTTTCGTAGAAGGGTTCTCCTTGATCGCAGCTCCATTGACTAAGCTTCTGCGTAAGGGAATTCCTTTCGTTTGGACTGATGCACAGCAGGAGAGCTTTGATAAGCTCAAAATTGTTCTGACACAGGCTCCTGTTCTGATACAACCTGAGCCTGGTAGAGACTTTGTGGTATATAGTAATGCGTCGCCTGTGGGTCTGGGCTGTGTTCTGATGCAAGTGAAAGGTAGTTGCTTATGCGTCTCGACAGCTTAAAACTCATGAGGCTAGTTATCCGACGCATGATTTGCAGATTGCGGCAGTAGTCTTCGCTCTAAAAGATTTGAAGGATATATCTGTACGGGGAGAAGTGTACTATCTACACTGATCATAAGAGCCTCAAATATCTCTTATAGTGTACTATCTACACCGATCACAAGAGCCTCAAATATCTTTTCACTTAGAAAGAGTTAAACCTTAGGCAGCATAGATCGGTTGAACTACTTAAGGATTACGATTGCACTATCGAGTATCATCCTGGTAAGGCCAATATGGTGGCTGATGCGTTAAGCCATAAGGCTATGACTGATTTGAGAGTGATGTTCGCTCGACTTAGTCTCTTCGACGATGGGAGTCTGTTAGCAGAACTTCAGGTTAGACCGGCATGGATTGATCAGATCAAAGATAAAAAAATGGGGGATAAGTCTCTAGAGTTACGTTTCCGTCAGGTTGAGAGTGGAGTTACTACGAATTTTGGGATTAATAAAGATAGGGTATTGTGTTTTCGCATTCGAATTTGTGTACTGACTGATGGGGATTTGAGACAGTTGATTCTGAGGGAAGCGCATAATAGCCCTTATTTTATGCATCCCAATGGGAACAAGATGTACCGAGGTCTGTGAGAATTATATTAGTGGCCGGGGTTGAAGTGTGAGGTTACAGACTTCGTTACTCGCTGCTTGACTTGTCAGCAGGTTAAAGCTGAACATCATTTACCTTCGAGTTTGCTACAGCCAGTTAAGATACCTTTATGGAAATGGGAGCGAGTAACGATGGACTTCATTAGTAGGTTACCTCTAACACCCACTAAGAAGGATTCTGTCTGGGTTATCGTAGATCGATTGACCAAATCTGCTTACTTTATCCCAGTTAGGACTGAGTTCCCTCTACAAAAATTGGCTAAACTCTACATCTTTGGAATAGTGAAGCTCCATGGGGTACCTGCCTCGATCATTTTCGATAGGGATCCTCGTTTCACATTTTGGTTCTAGAAGAAGCTACATGAGGCTCTGGGTTCGAGGCTAGACTTCAGTATTGCTTTCCATCCTAATACAGATAAGCAGCTGGAGAGGGTGATTCAGATATTGGAGGACATATTGAGGAGCTGTGTTATCAATTTCTGAGGTAGTTGGGAGGAGTACTTGCCTTTGGCGGAGTTTGCCTACAATAACAGCTACCAGTCTAGCATGTAGATGGAGCCTTAAAAGGCCTTGTATAGTTGTAAGTGTTGTACCCCCTTGTGCTGGACTGATTTGGGCGAGCGACGTATTCTAGGTCCGGAGTTGGTTTATAAGATAGAAGACAAGGTCTGTTTGATTCGAGATCAATTAAAAGCGGCTTCTGATAGGCAGAAGTCCTATGCAGATCTGAAGCATCGAGAGGTAGAGTATTCTGTGGGAGAGTTTATTTTTCTAAAGGTTTCGTCATGGAAGAAGGTTCTGAGGTTTGGTCGTAAGGGTAAGCTAAGCCCTAGATTTATCAGCCGTACCGAATTTTGAAACGAGTACGGCCAGTCGCCTATCATTTAGAGCTACCTCCACAGTTGGATCAGATTAATGACGTGCTCCATGTCTCTATGTTGAGGCACTACCGCTCTGATTGCACACACATCGTTCCAGTTGAGGAGATCGAGGTTAAGCCAGATTTAACATTTAAGGAGGAGTCGATTCAGATTTTAGACCGTGACGTTAAAGTTCTGCAAGGGGTGTTTATCCCTTTAGTGAAGGTGCTGTGGCGCAATCATAGCAGGGAGGAGGTGACATGGGAGCTCGAGGATGTGATACGTCAACAATATCCTCATCTATTCTAATCAGGTAAATTTCGAGGCTGAAATTTTCTTTTAGGGGGTAGAGTTGTAATGCCCCAAAATATCTGTATTTGTTTTTGTAAATATCTGACACAACTGTGTATCTGCTTTAGTGGTTATGTGTTCTGGGTATGTGTGAGAGGTCCCAAATTCAAGCCTTTCATTTGGCAAATTTTGGTTTTTTCCTGAATTAAGTCTTAACTGCTTGTACAAAAGGCTTATATTAAGTTATGTGTAATTTCATATCAAAGTGGGCCTGCTGACTTGGTGGTTAAGTGGAGTGTTGGTTTGCTAAGGGTTCTATGTTCGAATCCCTCCGCGAACAAGTGAGTTTTATTTTTTTTAGCTCTACGTTGGTGTTTCAGTGCAGTTGGAATTCTGTGTAGTGGGTTAGTGTGGAGATAATTAAGGGATTTGGGAAACTATCAGTTTTAATTTTAACTTTTTTAAAATTTCAATTTCTGTAAAATTCTCTCTGCTGTGCTGCTGAATTTTTCAGTGTTTTCTTCCTCTTTTCTTTTGTGCCTCCATCGTGTCCAGTGATTGAACTCGCTCATTTCGGTAAGTTTTTGTGTTGCTACTTTCTTTCGTTTTGTAGTTGGTTCTCTAAAAAAGATTGTTTTGGCTCTTCTGGTTTAGATGAAAATCAAGAACCAGAGGGTACTTCACGAACGGTTTGAGTGTTAGGGATTTTTGTTCGCTGTCGGTAAGTCGTTGGAGTATATTTTAATGTTTTAACGGTTCGATTATGAAATATTTCGGTTTAATGTTAGCTCGTGTTACTAAAGTTGGACCTTGGTAATGTCAACCATAGGGTTTGGATTACGAGATTGCATTTTGGGAGCAAAAACGAACCAGGTGTGTACCCGAAAACACAAAAAACAAGAATCAACGAAAGTCGAAAAACAAAACTGTCGACTCCACACGGGCGTGTTGTCACCTGTCTGGTAGGTCGTGTGGCAGTACATGGGCGTGTGATCGACGAACCAAGCTGTGTGGGCGTGACACGAGTGCATGACATGGCTATGTGGGGACAATCGAGCCAGTGTACGAGACACGGGCTCGACCAGTAGGCTGTGTGGGCCACACGGGCATGTGGGCCCACACAGGTGAACCACACGGACGTGTAGAATTCTGGGATCACACGACCAAGGCCAATTTGGGCCGTGTGGGCCACACAGGCAGGCCACATGGGCATGTGAGCCTAATTTTTCTAAAATAATCTGTAAGGTTGCACGGGTCGCCCAAGTCGATTGTCACCTACCGCAGGGTGGGTAAGCACTACTTAGACCCCTAATTTTATGATTTGATTATGTGATGTATGTATTAAGGATGTTACTCTTAGCATGTGTATCTGACTGATTGTATGATCTGTTAGAATTGCATTATAGCATGCCATATTTGTATAATACATTGCATCAAGGTAGGATTGATGATATTTTGGAGGAAGTGTCTAAAAGGCTTAAAGCTTGTTATCTGGTAGCTCAGCTGTACTATTCTGTTATGTGCCACACTTCGATATAGTATAGTGTGTAGGGATGTGTGGGTCGATTATATTGCCACATGGTGTGTAGGGCTGGACGGAGATGGTGTGTAGAGGTTGGTGGGTAGGATTCTAATATTCTGTTCTGCATCTGTATTTGATTGAGCTAAAGCCATAATTTATGTTTGATTCTGTATTTGAATGGGCTAAAGCCCGAACTGATTCTATAATAGGCTCCAGCCCCAGACTGTTATTTCTGAGTTCTGATTATCATTTTGTATTTTTGATATCTGTGGGGATTACACACTGAGTCGTGAAACTCACTCTTTTCTGTTTAATCTGTTCAGGTTATCCCCAGCACTAGGCGAATCGATGTAGCGGGGGACTTGACGATGGCCACACGTAATAATTATAGACTATTCCCATTAGCTTTTTCGGTTCGAATTCTTTATTTATTTAAGGGTTTTTGGTTGTAGTTTTGGACTGTTAGTTTTAATTCAGGATTTTACACAGTTTTATAATTACTTAAACTGCAACTCATCAAAACACGATTTTCTTAAAAGCTAGGGTTTTCATAAATGAAACGGTTTAACAAAATTAATTGGGTTTCAAAAGCTTCCGCATAAAGAAATGTTTTAAAGATAATCAATTAGTCCACGTTTTTCCAAACTAAGTTAAAGATAATAACTGAAATGGTTTTAAGGTCAATACATATTTAAAAACACTATCATGTGATATTGCCAGATTCAGCTATAACGTCCAGGCCGAGTTTAGGGTGTTACATTTTGTAGTATCAGAGCCAGGTTGCAAAACTCAGATGTAGATTTTTGGTTTGAAATATTTATTTTAAAGAAATGATTTGTAAATTATTTGAAATATTTTTGGAATAAGTATGTGGCACTCTGAGTCTCCGATACCGATCCTGTAAGTTTTTTGAAACTCTATTAAGAATTGTCTGATAATATAATTAGAATATTATGAAACTACTTTAGGTAGTGTACCATACTGAAAACATTGTAGGAAGTGTAAACTAAAACCGGTAGTGAGACTACGATTCGCGATTAGAGACTCTAAACTTTTGATACTGTATTGCATAAAATATCTGTTAATAAAAAATCGAAACTGTTAATTAATCCATAAAATTTGTAATATAGATAAATTCGATTAGACAATGAGCGTACAAGGTACCCGCGGACATGGTACTGGAGCTGAGGTAGAGGCCATAGAGGGGTTCAGCTGAGACCTCTTCCATGTATAATATACTGAATTTGGACACAAGTGAGACGCCAGTGTCGCCTTCTACTGAGATTGGGTCTTGTGGTCACATGGCCGGGGACGGCGCATTGTCCCAGGCTATGCTCAGGATTTTAGAGAGGGTCGTAGGGCCTAATACTGGTTCTGGATGCCGAGGGTCAGTTACGGAATGACTCCTGTCCAATGGGGTCGAGTTATTCAGGGGTGTCACTGGAGTCTCCCCTAACGTGGCCAAGTATTGGATAGAGGCCATGGATAGAATTATGGATGACCTGGATTTTACCGCCAAACAGAAGCTTAAAGGGGCTGTTTCTCTTCTACGTGACGAGGCATACCAGTGGTGGCTCACGGTTAAGGAGGGCACTCAGCCCGACCAATTGACCTGGGATTATTTTAAGATTACGTTTCAGGGTAAGTATATGGGGGCCAGCTACATTGATAACAGGAGGTGTGAGTTCCTTAATCTCATCTAAGGAGACCGTTCAGTGGCCGAGTATGAGGCCGAGTTATTAAGGTTGAGTCGTTATGCATGAGGCATGGTGAGGACTGAGTATGAGCGCTGTGTCCGGTTTAAGGATGGTCTCAGATACAGTTTGCGAGTTTTGATAGCTCTGTAGAAGGAGCGTGATTTCTCTGTTCTAGTTGAGAAGGCGAAGATCCCAGAGAAGGTTAAGCGCACTGAGCGTCAAAATTGAGAGAAAGGAAAGAATAAGAAGGAGTTGGAGCCCTCAAATTCTGGGATTAGGCTTAAGTAAAAGGCCAGATCTGATGGGCCAGTGAGAGTTGGGCCTCCTATTGCAACTACTGGGATGGCGTTGTATGTGTACTGTGGTAGACATCATCCGGACGAGTGTTGGAGGACTACTGGGGCATGTCTAAGATGTGGGTCGACTGAGCACCGTGTTAGAGATCGTCCACTGAGAACTGATCAGATAGAAGCACCGGTTACTGAGACTGCACAGCCACTGAGAGGAGTTCAGCAGCCACCTAGGGGCCGAGGTCAGGCCAGGGGTTGTAACGGTATGGGTAGAAGGAAGAAAGCACCAGGCAGAGGTGCTAGACCTATTGAGGCGAGGCAGCCTACTTTGTTTTATGCTACTCGTCGTCGTGAAGACCGAGATGCTCCGGACATCATCACGGGTACGTTTTTAATATATAATGTACCTTATTTGGCGTTGATAGGCATAGGCCCTACCTATTCATACGTAGCTAGTACTATGTCTGAAACCTTAGGGATTCCAGTCGAGGGTCCTGATAGTGAGGTAACTATGTTAAGTCCTTTGGGGCAATCTGTTCGAGTGAGTAAACTGTTTAGAGATGTCCCGTTAGAGGTTCAAGGGACAGTATTTCAGGCTGATTTGATGGAGCTTCCATTTGAGGAGTTTGACTTGATTTTGGGGATGAATTGGATGGTTAAATACTGTGTGAGTCTTGATTATCTGACGAAAAGGGTTGTCTTGAGGACCAAGGAGGACAGTGAGGTAGTGATGATTGGGGAACGATGAGACTACTTGACTAATGTGATTTCTGCTTTGGTAGCGGAAAAGTTGGTTCGAAAAGGGTGTGAGGCATTCTTGGCCAATGTCAGCATTTATGATTCTAGGGATTCTTTGGATAAAAACATCAGAACAGTGAGTGATTTTCCAGATGTGTTTCTTACCGGGATCACCTCTGAGCTGTGAGGTGGAGTTTGGGATTGAGTTGATTTCTGACACAGCTCCGATATCTATCGCCCCTTACCAAATGGCACCGAAAGAGCTGACGGAACTTAAGGCTCAGATTCAGGAGTTGTTGGATCGTGGGTTCATTCGTCCTAGTATGTCTCAGTAGGAAGCACCTATTCCTTTCGTGAAAAAAGAAAGATGGCACAATGATGATACGTATCGACTACCGTTAGTTGAACAAGCTAACGATCAAGAATAAGTACCCACTTCTAAGGATAGATGACTTATTCGATCAGTTCAGAGGGGTCGTTGTGTTATCTAAGATCGATCTATTTACGGGCTATCATCAGTTGAGAGTTAAGGAGGCCAACGTGCATAAGATGGCATTTAGGACTCAATATGGACATTACGAGTTCCTAGTTATGCCCTTTGGTTTGACTAATGCACCAACGGCATTTATGGATTTAATGAATCGAGTATTACAACCCTACTTGGATTAATTTGTAGTGGTGTTCATCGACGACATTTTGGTGTATTCTAAGACAGAGGATTAGTACGATGAGCATCTCTGAGTGTTTCTACAAATTCTTCGTAAGAAACAGTTGTATGCGAAGTTTAACAAGTGTGAGTTATGGCCTCGAGAAGTGAAATTTCTGGGTCATGTAGTTTCTACTGAGGGGATACAAGTCGATCCTCGTAAGATTGAGGCTGTGTTTAGTTGGAAACAGCCGAACAATGTGTCTAAAATCCACAGCATTCTTGGGCTGGTAAGATATTATCGACATTTCGTAGAAAGGTTCTCCTTGATCGCAGCTCCATTGACTAAGCTTCTGCGTAAGGGAATTCCTTTCATTTAGACTGATGCACAGCAGGAGAACTTTGATAAGTTCAAAACTGTTTTGACATAGGCTCATGTTCTAATATAGCCTGAGCCTTGTAAAGACTTCGTGGTATATAGTGATGCGTCGCATGTGGGTCTGGGCTGTGTTCTGATGCAAGACGGAAAGGTAGTTGTTTATGTGTCTCGACAGCTCAAGACTCATGAGGCTAGTTATCCGATGCACGATTTAGAGATGGTAGCAGTAGTCTTCGCTCTGAAAATTTAGAGGCATTATCTGTACAGGGAGAACTGTACTATCTACAGTGATCACAAGAGCCTCAAATATCTCCTCACTCAGAAGGAGTTAAACCTTAGGCAACGTAGATGGGTTGAACTTCTTAAGGATTACGATTGCACTATCGAGTTTCATCCTCGTAAGTCCAATGCAGTGGCTGATGCATTAAGCCGTAGGGCTATGATCGATCTAAGAGCGATGTTCGCTCGACTTAGTCTCTTCGATGATGGGAGTCTGTTGGCAGAACTTCAGGTTAGGCTGACATAGATTGGTCAGATCAGAGATAAACAAATGGTGGATAAGTCCTAGTGTTGCGTTTTCGTCATGCTTAGAGTGGTGTTACTACAGATTTTGGGATTAATAAGGATGGGGTATTGTGTTTCTGCGTTCGAATTTGTGTACCAAATGATGGGGATTTGAGACAGTCGATTCTGAAGTAAGCGCATAGTAGCCCTTATGCTATGCATCCCGGTGGGAACAAGATGTATCGAGGTCTACGAGAATTATACTGGTGGCCAGGGTTGAAACGTTAGGTTACTGACTTCGTTGCTCACTGCTTGACTTGTCAGCAAGTTAAGGCTGAGCATCAGTTACCTTCAGGTTTGCTACAGCCGATTAAGATACCATTATGGAAATGGGAGCGAGTAACGATGGATTTTGTTAATGGGTTGCCTCTAACACCCACTAAGAAGGATTCTGTCTAGGTCATCATAGATCGATTGACCAAATCTGCTCACTTTATCCCAGTTAAGACTGACTTCTCTATACAAAAATTAGCTAAACTCTACATCTCTGAAATAGTGAGGCTCCATGGGGTACTTGCCTCAATCATTTTTGATAGGGATCCTCGTTTTACGTCTCGATTCTAGAAGAAGCTGCATAAGGCTCTAAGTTTGAGGTTAGACTTTAGTACTGCTTTCCATCCTCAAACAGATGGGCAGTCGGAGAGGGTGATTCAGATACTAAAGGACATGTTGAGGAGCTATGTTATCGATTTTTGAGGCAGTTGGGAGGAGTACTTGCCTTTGGCGGAGTTTGCCTACAATAACAGCTACCAGTCTAGCATTCAGATGGCACCTTACGAGGCCTTGTACGGTCGTAAGTGTTACACTCCCTTGTGCTAGACCGAGTTGGGCGAGCGACATATTCTGGGTCCGGAGTTGGTTTCTGAGATTGAGGACAAGGTCCGTTTTATTCGAGATCGATTGAAAGCGGCTTTTGATAGGTAGAAGACCTATGCAAATCTGAAGCATCGAGAGGTAGAGTATTCTGTGAGAGACTTCGTTTTTCTCAATGTCTCGCCATGGAAGAAGGTTCTGAGGTTTGGTCGTAAGGGTAAGCTAAGCCTTAGATTTATCGGGCCGTACTAGATTTTGAAACGAGAAGGGCCAGTCGCCTATCAGTTAGAGCTACCTGCAAAGTTGGATCAGATTCATGACGTGTTCCACATCTCTATGCTGAGGCACTACCGCTCTAATCCCACGCACATCGTTTCGGTTAAGGAGATCGAGGTTATGCTAGATTTAACATTTGAGGAGGAGCCGGTTCAAATTTTAGACCGTGACGTTAAGGTTCTGCGAAGGAAGTCTATCCCTTTAGTAAAGGTGCTGTGGCGAAATCATAGCACGGAGGAGGAGACATGGGAGCCCGAGGATGCGATACGTCAACAATATCCTCATCTGTTCTGATCTGGTAAATTTCAAGGCCAAAATTTTCTTTTAAGGGGTAGAGTTGTAACGACTGAAAATATATGTATTTGTTTCTGTAAATGTTTGACACAACTGTGTATCTGCTTCAGTGGTTATATGTTTTGGGTATGTGTGAGAGGTCTCAAATTCAAGCCTTTCATTTGGAAAATTTTGGTTTTCTCCTAAATTAAGTCTTAACTGCTTGTAAAAAAGGCTTATATTAAGTTATGTGTAATTTCATATCAGAGTGGTTCTGCTGGCCTGGTGGTTAAGTGGAGTGTTGGTTTGCTAAGGGTTTTGTGTTCGAATCCCTCCACGAGCAAGTGAGTTTTATTTTTGTTCAGCTCTGCGTTGGTGTTTCAGTGTAGTTGGAATTTTGTGTAGTGGGTTAGTGGGGAGATAATTAAGGGATTTGGGAAACTATCAGTTTTAATTTTAACTTTTTTCAAAATTTTAGTTTCTGCAAAATTCTCTTTGTTGTGCTGCCAAATTTTTTAGTGTTTTCTTCCTCTTTTCTTTTCTTTTCTTTCGTGCCTCCATCGTGCGTAGTGATTGAACTCGCTCGTTTCGATAAGTTTTCGTGTTGCCACTTTCTTTTGTTTCGTAGTTGGTTCTCTAAAAAGGATTGTTTTGGCTCTTTTGGTTTAGGCGAAAATCAAGAACCAGCTAGTGTTTCATGAACGGTCTGAGTGTTAGGGATTTTTGTTCGCTGTCGATAAGTGGTTGAAGTATGTTTTAATGTTTTAATGGTTCGATTATCAAATATTTCAGTTTAATGTTCGCTCGTGTTACTAAAGTTAGACCTTTGTAATGTCAATCATAGGGTTTGGATTATGAGATTACATTTTGGGAGTGAAAACGAACCAGGTGTGTACCCAAAAACACATAAAACGAGAATCGACGAAAGCTGAAAATGAAACTGTCAATGCCACACGGGCATGTGATCGCCCGTGTGGTAGGCCATGTGGCAGTACACGGGCGTGTGATCGACGAACCAAGCCATGTACGCATGATATGGGCGCATGACAAGGCCGTGCGGGGACAAGCGAGCCTGTGTGCGAGACACGAGCTTGACCAGTGGGCCATGTGAGCCACACGGGTGTGTGGGCCCACACAGGTAAACCACTCGGGTGTGTGGAATTCTAGGTCAAGCCGTGTGATCCACATAGCCAAGGTCAATTTGGGCCGTGTGGGCCACACAGGCAAGCCACATGGGCGTGTGAGCCCAATTTTTCTGAAATAATCTGTAAGGTTGCACGGGTTGCCCAAGTCGACTATGACCTACCGTAGGGTGGGTAAGCACTACTTAGACCCCTAATTCTATGATTTGATTATGTGATGTATGTATTAAGCATGTTACTTTTAGCATGTGTATCTGACCGATTGTATGATCTGTTAGAATTGAATTATAGCATGCCATCGAGGTGGGATTGATGATATTTCGGAGGAAGTGTCTAAAAGGCTTAAAGCCTGTTATCTGGCAGCTCAGCTGCACTATTCTGTTATGTGTCGCACTTCGGTACAGTATGGTGTGTATGGATGGGTGGGTCGATTATATCCCCATGGTGTGTAGGGCTAGACAATGATGGTGTGTAGAGGTTGGTGGGTAGGATTCTGATATTCCGTTCTGCATCTGTATCTGATTGGGCTAAAGCCCTAATTTATGTTTGATTATGCTTTTGAATGGGCTAAGGCCCGAACTGATTCTGTAATGGGCTCCGGCCCCAGACTGTTATTTCTTATTTCTGGTTATCATTTTGTATTTTTGATATATGTAGGGATTACACACTGAATTGCGAAACTCACCCTTTTCTGTTTAATCTGTTTAGGTAATCCCCAGCACTAGGCGAATCAGTGTAGCGGAAGACTCGACAGTGACCACATGTAATAATTATAGACTATTTCCATTTTAGGGTTTTTGGTTATAGTTTTGGACTATTTAGTTTTATTTTGGGACGTTACACGGTTCTATAATTACTTAAATTGCAACTCATCAAAACACAATTTATTAAAAGCTAGGGTTTTCATAAATGAAATGATTTTACAAAATTAATTGGGTTTCAAAAGCTTTCATGTAAAGAAATGTTTTAAAGCAAATCAATTAGTCCACGTTTTTCTGAACTAATTTAAAGATAATAACTGAAATGGTTTTAAGGTCAATACATTTTTAAAAACACTATCATGTGATATCACCAAATTCGGCCATAACATCCAGGCTGGGTTTGGGGTGTTACACTATAGCTGAGTGCATTTGTAATTCATATTTTAGTATGAATTACAATATTTAGAGAGTTGAAGTGAGGCTTGCAAACCCCCACTTATGATATGCGAATCTTGGCTTTTTCTTGGTGCAAGTTCTAGCAATTTTGTTTGAATTGTTGAGTATATATGTTTTACAATTTTAAAAGGTATGTGTATATATATAATATATATGTATAGAGGTTTTGTTATTTATATATAATATATATGGGTTTTGGTGTTATATATAATATATATTTACTTGCATTGGTGTTATATGTATAATATATTTGTGTGGGTTTTATTATATATAATATATATATATATATGCGGTTATAAGTTTTGTATTATCTAATATATATAAATGTATATAGGACTTTTAATGTATGCTAAAGTGGATGTGACAAAGGTCATTAAATAGGTATGTATATATATGTAATATATATTTGTATATGGTTTTGTAATGCTTAAGAATGGAAACAAAAAAATAAATATAATAATATGGATTTTTATAACATGTGAATTTTATTGATAATGCACATTTATACATGCACGAACCCGTAAGTGAATTATGAATTTTATGATATTGCGAGTTTTAATTAGTGCAAAATTATATTATTGTGAAATGCTAAGTGCAAGCTTAACAGTAGTGTGAGCCAATTATATTGTGTAATAAAATGTGATTAAATAGATATCTTGGAAATGTGAACACTTGAAATTGTTGGATATTATTAACATGCCATAGGATTATGAGTACTCACTATTTTACTATACATTGGGCATTGTAGCCTGGAGATAGGAGAGATAAGGGAATGTCAAACATAGCTCCATTCACCGTAGATAGCGTGGTGTGTTTGGAGAGTGTGAGCATACGTGCGACACTTACATGGAGATAGCGTACAACTTTATGAGTCATGGTGTGTTTTGGAGATCTGTTTATCGAATGAGTAAATAATTCAACTACGTTTCATATTTACGAATTGCCAATAAATCACTGTGTTGAATATGTAAATTGTGTTATATGTGAATTGTTAAAGTATGTTTAAATCCTAACATGTTTGGTGTATATATTTGTGTTTTATGCATGTGTACTCATTGAGCTTTACCAAGCTCACACTCCTTACTTTACCTTGTAGATAAATAGTTCGTGAGTTAGCGAAGAGGGTGGCAAATTATTGATCCATTGCAAGACATTTTTTTTAGAGTATATGTGTTGAGCTTTTAAATTTCAAAGTGCAGGAAATGTGGGTTGTTCCAAGGGTTTAGTACTACAATTTGACTTAGACCTTTTAAATAAAACTTTCAACGGTTGTAAATGGGCATTATGTATTGCTTGTTTTTTTGGAATTTTTTAACGTTGTAATGGCTTGATTGATTGCTTATCTGAATGGTTTTAATTACTCGTTTAATGTGCTAATAATTAAATGAACTAACAAATTTTTGTAGCTATGGTAGACAGTCGAGTATTAAGGTACGCCTTATACGTTCTAATTATGTGAATAAAATAATTAATTTTGAAAAGCATGCACTTAGGACTAATTTCTTATATGAAATATTCTGTAAATGTGTTGTGTGTACGGTTAGTTGGTGTGGTTCATAAATTTTTAAATGAGAGTCACCTCAGTGGCTAATGTAACATTCGAAATTCGGGTTGAACCGTCCCAGTCAGGTTTGGGGTGTTACAATTTAGCATTTCAAATAATTTTAGTATCAATCACATGGAAATCAACAACTCAATATCATTCACAACATTCCAATTAACATTTCAATTCACAAATAAAACTATAAGTCTCAATGGTAAACATGTATCAATATATACAAGCTTGAATTAATCAATCTAAAGCTTATATCGTATCATTTCATATTGTTGTGAACAGTACATCCAATTTCAATATAATGGCAGTCATTATTTCATTTTATTGTTTGAATTTTGCATCAAATTCATAGATTTATCACATTTTATATTGGCCTTCTGACTTGTATATTCGATATGTATTAGCAGTCAATACTATCGATATTCATATATATATTTAATCAACTTTGTAATACTATAACACAATTATCAATCCAATTTATATCTCACAAATCAAACATCACATTACTTTCCATTTCATATATATTTGCAATCTCAATTATCAAATAACACTTTTCATTTCAGATTTTCAATCTCAAGATTTTGAGGACTCTATCGTCATCATTTCTATTATACTTATCCCTCTTTTACCATTTATTCCCCCTATTAACTCGACTCAGACTTGGATTAATACACGAATCTAACCAACACACTAGTGTGACACCTAGTGTCACGTCGAATAAATCTGAAGCAAATAGTAGCGCCCTTCAATATAACCGAAGAAAATTGACACGCAGTGCCTTATTGACTTGTAGTCGAAGTAACCTTGAACTCTTCCTATCCTATGGCATGCCAACTATATACGATGCTACCTGAACAGTTAATAGGGTAATCATTTTCAATTTCCATTATAAGTCAATTTCTCAATTCAATTAGATATGTTGAATAGTAATTCATCAGTACACATCAATATACAATAACCTCAAATCAATTCAATTTCATACCAACACAATTCAATCAATTATAATCAAATATCAATTCATCATTTTAAGTTTTAACGATCAGCTTATCAATTTTCTATGTTTTAATTCATAACTGACTTGTTGTACCAAATTGTACACAATTCAAACTATTATCAAACAAATACAAATTCACAAATCAAATATAAAAAAAGTTAAATACAATTATACTTTGTGAAGTTACCTAGAAAAACAGCAAGTGATCAATTCTCTAAGGACTAATCAGCAAATTTACCTTTTTCCTCGATTAACTCCGATTTGATCCAATTTCCTATCTATACAATTATTCAGTTCAATTTATCAATTTCAATCTTCTTATTTCATCCAATTATAAACATTTATCAGCTCAATCTAAAGTTTTGCATTTTATTCAATTTAGTTTCTAAAACTGAACTTATCATAATTTTCACATTTAAGCCTCATTTTTCAATCCTTTTTCACTTTTATCCCTATAAAGCCCTTTAAATTCAATAATTACAAAAATTTCATGCTAAATTCGAAATTATTATATTTTAGTCCCTAAGTTCAAAACTAACAAATTTCTTTGATAGTTTTAAAAACGAAGGTATGAATTAACTAAACCTAGTTACAATGATCTTAAAAATATAAAATTTATAATAAAAAAAAACTAACTTAAAACCACTTACATGCAAAGGATGAAAGCTTGAAACTTCAAAATCTTTCTATTCTCTTCAAGTTTCGGCAATGGAGAAATAAAATGAAAAAGATGAAATGTAAATCTTTCTTTTCTTTATTACCTAATATAAATTTTATTATTATAAATTTTAAAAGTTTTAATATTATTTTAATTAAATCACAACCAAACCGTCCACTAACATCAAAATGGTTTATTTCTATTTATACTTTGGTTTAATTACTATTTTAGCCCTTTAATAATTAAAAATCTCTAGAAATTAACTTTGATCACTTTTACATTTTAGTCATTATACCTTAATTAGTCACTAATTCGACAAAATTATCTATCAAAAATTTAATTCACCAATAAAAAAAACTGTAAATATTTAATAAAAATATTTACGAGCTCAGTTTATAGAAATGGGGTCTCGATACCTCATTTTCCAACACCACTGACTTTCGATACAAACCATTTTTACCTTCACTAACTCATTAATTAATAAAATATAATTTCACAAGAACATCATATTAACTCGTAAATATTAAATAATAATATTTACGAGCTCACTCGTTGGAATTGTGGTCCTGAAACCACTATTTTCGACACCACTAAAAATTAAATTGTCACATATAACTTGTACAAATCTTTCCAATGTGCAATTCGATCCAATCCATTAGTTCATAGAACTATTTACTCGATTGAAAACATTTCTTGAACACCTCAATAGGAAACTAATTGTATGTCCCATATAAAGATTACATAAAATATATCAGATTATAAATAAAGGATAAAATTGAACGACCTCTTAACCTAATAATAAAAGTATTATGTTGTAAGTATAAGAGTTTGAATTTAATCCTAAATAATCTTATTCCTCACTCCCAATTATAAAAAAATAAGTAAACGTTTTTGCTCCAAAACCAAAAGTTAATTTAGTTCAAAAGCAATTTTAAAATGCAATAAAAAAACAAAACCTTATTATCTATCGGAAACAAAATCTTCTGACAATTTCTTATATATAGTCTCACTTATAATTTTCTTTTTGGTAAAATTTTTTGTAACGCCCAAAAATCTAATTTCTGATTTGTTAAATTTTGTAATAATTAAATATTTGCTTCACTGGTTAAGTGTTTTAGGTGAATGTTTAAGGTTTTGGATTTAAGTCACACTTTTTAGAAAAAATTAATTATTTTTGTTCTTAAACTTATCTCTATTTGTTGGGTTTAAATATTATTTTCATTCAAGTTGTGATAAAATGAACATACTGATTCAATAGTAAGGTGTTAGCTTACCTTTTGATTTTGTATTTGAATCCCTGCGTGAGCGTGTTGGTAATGTTTTTGCTATTTCCGTTTGAACCGACTATGGTGATTATGGTCTAATCAAATTCTATCTGTAGGGGAAAATTTGATAAGATATCATAATATTGAGTCAGTTTAGGATTGTGATTTAATTAAAGATATTATTAGTTTTATTATTCTTTATTTTAATTTAGTTTGTTTTAATTTCTTTTCCCAAACTTCCCTATATACCCACGTTTCCCATTTTATTTGTTTTTTTTTCCCTCAACGTCCTGTTCTCTTTTTTTCTCTTGGTTTTCTTTTTCTCTCTTTTGTGTTCCTTCTCTCTTTTCAATATGTTCGGAATCTATTGCTCCAGTTTGGGGGTTTAAATCATTAAAGGTAGGATTTCGTTATCTTTTTTCTATTTCTTTATTGAAATTGTTCGTTGGGTGTTTTGGGGAAATTTTTTGGAAGTTTTCGAAGCTGTGGTGCTAAAATCCATTTTTTTAATCCAATTAATTCAATACATTTTAAAGGAATATCAAGAGGCGTTAGGTGTTCCACCAGCGACATAAGGTTCGTGTTGTTGCTGACTTGTTTATCTATAAGTGCACAAATGTGTTCTTGGAGGATTGAATGAATTTGTGGTGAACTATTCTTGTTTAATTTCAACAAACCGATACTAAAATTAGTTATGTTAATTTTCGGTTTAGGTTTAGGGGTACATGATTGTTGATTTTACGTTAGAATCAATTAAGGTGTGTAACGAAAACTCAGGAAAACAATAAACAAGAAAAGCAAAAAATTAGGACTGTCGACGCCACACATTCATATGCTAGGTCGTATGGTAGGCCGTGTATGATGCAAGGCCACGTGACAGGCCGTGTGCTGGGCTGTGTGAGACACACGGTCTGGGCCAATTGAGCCATGCGGGCTACACGGGCATGTGTCTATGTGCCAGGCCATGTGAGCCCAAAAAATGAAAAATTTCCCTTGGGTTGTATTCATCGTATGAGTCGAACATGAGCCTTCGTAGGGTTTGTTTGATACAAATTAGTTTATTAATCATGATATTTGATGTACTAATGTGATAAATACGATTTAACTTTGCATGATTATTATGTTATGCACTCAATATGAACTAAAACATGATATGTATAATCTAATGCTTGTAAGCAGGATCTGTATTTGTATGAGAGCATGTATGATATGTGTATTCTGACATTTGTTAATTCTGTTTTTGTATTAGGGCGGGATTTGTGTTATGGAGGAAGTGTAGGCAATTTAATTATCTGTCGTATCCACTGTTACGACCATATATATATTTGTATTTGGCGATAAATCTCCTAATGATTTGGCAGTTAAGCTGTAAATATTTTGAAAAGTGTCATATCGACACTAAACGGTGTGTAGGGTTGAATGGTATTTAATACCCTATATTGTGTGTTGGAATGGTCGGAAATGGTATGTAGTGGATGGGGGTAGAATTGTAAATCTGCATCTAATATGTTCTGATACAGTTTCTGTTTTTGATATATATCTGATTAATATCTATTGATTTTAATATATGTTACCCATTGAGCTTTGAAGCTCATTATTGTTTGCTACTTTCAGGTAATCCCCAGACTTAGGACGAATTGGTGTGACAAGAGCTCGATTAAACATTTTAATTTTGCAGTATTTAAAAATTGGTTTATTTTATTTTAGTATTTTGGATTGTTTTGGACTGTTTTAAAGTTTGGAATTTTTATTTTCGTATTTAAAGTTTTAAAGTTTGGATGAGTGGCAAATTTAAATTTTTACAATGTAGTTAGCATGAGTTCAAATCTCACCATAAGCTTTTTTTTTAAATAAAAAATAAAAAGACTAAAGTAACTTAGAAATATATAACTTATTTTAAGTAGGAAAAATATTTTTGTAATTTCCCTAACCAAGTTGATGCTCGGTTGACTCATGATACCAATTTAGTCAGAGGCTTAAATAATAATATAGATATGTAAAAATTCAATTATATAAAAATATTAGTTCCTTACAATTCACACATATTCTTTTATAATGAAAGGTAAAGTAAATTATCTATATTAAAATCTCTATCACACGCGTATGCATTTAGAAACCATGTATTTAAAATACATATTTATGTTTCAAAATAACATGCAATAAATAATAGTATAGATGTACATAGATGAAACTGATTAGTAATATACAATAAAGATTAAGATGAAGTTTTGTTGAGTGGTAAGTTAAAAATTTTACTAATTCAATTGGCATGGGTTCAAAAATCACTATATGTATATTTTTATTTTTTTTTGTTAAAATAAAAGGACTAAAGTATCCTCAAATAATTTAAATTATTTTAATTACGGAAGGACATTTTTGTAATTTTCCTAACTGAGTTGGTGTTCGGTTAACTTGTGAAACCAACTCAACCATGAGTTAAATAATAATAACTATATATATATAATTGATACAAATAATAAAGTGTGCATAATAAAATTAAAATATATAAAAAACTTAAAATAAAGTTTTGGTTGAGTAGTAAATTTAAGATTTTACGAATACAATTAGCACGGGTTCAAACCTCACCATAAGATTTTTTTTAAATAAAATTACTAGAGTATTCTCAAATAACATAACTTATTTAAATATGAAAAAACATTTTGTAACATCCCAAAGTTGGGCCTTGTCAGAATAGTGGTTTCGGGACCACAAATCTGACATTAAAATATTTATTTTATGATTATTATGGGAGCTAGAATATGAGAATATGCATGTGTTAAAGTTTCATGAAGAAATTCTTTGAGTAAGGTATCCAATCGGAAAATAAGGACCAAATTGAATAAATTGCAAAACTTGGGTTCTAGAAGCAAATTGTATGAAATTGCTTTAGATTATAAATTAGAAGGTCTTGGAGAGAAATTTCCCAATTTTTAAGTTTTTGGACAAAAATGGGCTTCTTTAGATGAAATCTAAAAGAAAGGCCTTAAGGGCATTTTGGTCATTTGGTATTTTAATGAAATAAAATGGGAAAATAAGCCAAAATCAGCTCATTTCCTTCTTGTTTCTGCCGAAATTCTAGGGTTCTCCATAGCTAGGGTTTCCAAGCTTTTCAAGCTCAATAGTAAGTGCTCCCAATCCCCGTTTTTAATGCCCTTTGTATTTTTGAAATCCCGGTAGCTTACTCTCTCTATTTCTACCCATATTTCATGCCAGGGTTCATATTTAGAAATTTACCCATGCATGAGTTACTTGTATTTTTATTATTTATGGAGGGATATGAAAGTTGGATGTGTGTTAAACATCTTTTCCAAGGTGATTTTCATGAAAAACCCTTATAAGAACCTTTTTGAAAAAGGTATAAAATGTGTGGTAGAAATGAGAAATAATGGGAAAATGTGCGCTGCCTTAGGAGGGAAAAATATTCGGTTAGGCTTGGGTAAGGTAGAAATTGCATGTGTTTCATTATACAAGCCTAGGGACTAAATCGTAAAAATGTGAAAGGCTAGGGGCAAAATGGTCATTTGGATCGAGGGTAAAATTTAGGCTAAAAAAGGTACAATGTGAGTTACTAATAAATTATTCTTATTGTTATAGACTCTGAGGAATAAATTTTAGAGGTCGATCGAGGAAACCAAAAGGTTTCAGAATAACCAAAATATAATACCGAGACTAGTACCAGGTAAGCTCGAATAACTTAAGTAAACTCATAATATGCCTAAATGCATGATTCAAGAGTGTATGGTAGTTGCATTTAATGATGGCATGAAAATACATGAAATGTATTCTTTAATAATGACTTGATTTTAAATGTCCCGGTTAAGGTTAAAAAGGAAGTTCGATGGATAAACCATGAATTATATGTGAATTGAGATCTACATGTGTTGCAGAAAGGATTTAGGCCGGACGGGTAATCCATTGATCTTAAAGATAGAAAGGATCTAGCCCGGATGGATGTTCCTTGAATGATCTAGCCTCTCGAAGAATATATGTGCTTTAAGGATTTAGCCCAGACGGGTAATCCGATTAGGGTTTGAATTTAGCCTGGACTGGCAATTCAGATCCGAGCTCATTAAGGATGGTTGTCGCTACAAGGGATTTAGCCTGGACTGGTAATCCTGACATCACCTTATGAGTTTACGATACGGGAGATTTAGCTTGGACTGGCAATCTCGCCGTAAAATGTGAGGTTCGCGGGAGTGCATACTTGAAAGGAATCATTCTTATGAATTGACGGAGAATGGACAATCCATCGAAATTTCCTAATAAATGAACGGGATTAATACGATGTATGTGAATGAAATGATGAATGATGAATGATGATCTCGTCCAAGATAAATTACATGATACCTTATTATTGTGACTAACTAGTTGATTGAGTGCATGTGATAGGAATACCATTATTATACTTGTTGATTCTATTGCATAATGTGGCCTTAATCGGTAAGTTTACTTTCCAGATATTTGGGCTTACTAAGCATATAAATGCTTACCCCTCTCTTTTCCCTATCTTACTGAGCTCGAGGACTCGTAACGATTGGAAGACAGTTGGAGAATCAACACACTATCAACTAAATCATCTTTGGTATATAAACACTTATGTTTTGTTCAATGGCATGTATAGAACTTTTGAGTATCTGGTTATATGTGTCATTTGATTTGTCAAGATGAAGACATGTAAAATTATACATATCTTTTTGTATATGGCCATGGGAATTGGCTCATTTTGAAGTAGGCTATGACCTACAAAGCTATGCATGTTTATGTTCATATGCAATGGCTTGGTCTTCAATTGGCAATGAGTTATAAAAATGAGCCAATCTTAAATATGTCAAGGAGACAAGGAAATCCTTAAACGCAAGATGAGAATTAACTTAACATGTATGAAACCAATGACACGAGGTTTACATGTAATGAGGTTAATCAAAGTTTTATATAAGTGTATAATTTGGCCTTAACTCCTACTAAAGTAACCCATAAGTATGTTTGGTTGATAGAGGGTGATCAAAGGCTGGGAAAATAGCCTAATAAGGTCTACAAGGGTAGGCACACGGGCGTGTGTCTATGCCATGTGTGACACACGGCTTGCCCCTATGGGTGTGTGGCATGGTCGTGTGTCCCCTACACTTGAAATTTTAAATTAGTATAGCACACGGGTTAAACACACGGGCGTGTGTCTTGGCTGTGTGTCCCTAGATTCATATTGATGTCATAAACAGAAAGCCACATGGACTGAAGGCACGGGCGTGTGTGACCACACGGCCCCACCCACACGGGCTTGTGACTGTCTAAGGCAAGAAAATCATTAAGTTGCCCAGGATCGATCAAATGTTTTCGGTTTTGTCCCGAACCATTCCAATGTATGTTTCAGGCCTCGAGGGCCTATATAAGGGATAGTATGCACGTTTGTGTGTAAAGTTTTGAATTTTAGGCAAAATTTGGTAAACCAGATTAGTATGCCGTGAATGTTTAAACCCGGTAACACCTCGAGCCTTGTCCCAATGCTGGATACGGGTGAGGAGTGTTACATTTAGTGGTATCAAAGCTACGGTTTAGTCAATTCTAGGACTACCGTAGAGGGTATTGAGGTTTTCTATACATGCCATTATATGAACATTGATAGTGTGATATCTCTTAACTGTTTAAATTATTTCTGAATTTAGTAAATGTCTTCCAATCAAGCACAAGATGAGTCCGAGGGAGCTGAGAGCCATGCTCCAGCTTTTATACAACGAGCTGTATCCAGTAGTATTAGAAGGTTTATGTCTGAAGGTAGGGAAGAGGCCCAAGCCGCCTTCTTTAACATGATAGATGAATGGTTTGGGGATTATCTGAGGAATCGCCCCAACATACCACGACCTCCCCCGCCCCCTAACCAACCTGATGAGGATTTGCCACGATGTGTGGCACTGGTAAGAATTGGTAAGGCCCCTGTAGATAAGCTTAGAAAGTATGGGGCCGAGGAATTTAGAGCTAAAGTTGAGGATGATACTGAGAGAGCCGAGTTTTGGCTCTAGAATACTACACGGGTATTAGATGAGTTGTTGTGCACACCTAAGGAGTGCTTAAAGTGTACCGTGTCTCTCTTGAAGGACACTGCGTACCAATGGTGGAAGACTGTATCTTCGGTGGTGCCAAAGGAAAATATCACTTGGGAATTCTTCCAAGTAGAGTTTAGGAAGAAGTATATTAGTTAAAGGTTCTTAGACTCGAAGCGAAAGGAGTTCCTGGAACTCAAACAAAAGAATAAAACTATGGCAGAATACGAAAGGGAGTTTGTAAGGTTAAGTCATTATGCAACTGAGTGGGTTCAAACCGAGTCTGAAATGTATAAACGCTTTGTTGATTGGGATCCTTGAAATACAGGAGTTCACAGCATTAGCTGATCAGGCCAAAAAGGCCGAGGAACTCAATAATGAAAGAAAGAAAGCGAAGAGAGAGGCTCGAGTTTCGAGCAAGAGATCCAGTGGTAGGATGCTCTTATTTTCTACAAAGAAATCAATGAGCCAACATGAACGCTCCACTTTATCGGTAGGATATTTGGGTAAAGCGAGAGGCTCCAAACGATGAAATCAAAAGTCTTCCTCCCCAATGGTGACTAGTGTGGGAAGTTTAGATGATCAAAAGCTGAAGTGTAAGAGCTGTAACAAATTTCACTTCGAAAAGTGCCAAATGAAGAGTGGTGAATGCTTCAGATGTGGTTCTCTCGACCACTTTCTTAGGGACTGCCCAGAACGAATCGAAAAAGAAGTGGAAATAGCCCCGAAGTCGAGTGCTCCCATTCCATGAGGTAGACCTCTGAGATATCCTGAAAGTGCTAGTGGCAGTCGAGTTACGGCCAAAGATGCTATAAAATCAGAGGCCCGAGCCCTGGTAAGGATGTATGCAATACGCGCTCGAGAACAAGCCTCTGCTCCTAACGTTATCACGGGTACTTTTTCTCTTTTCAATACATGTGTTGTTGCTTTAATTGATCAGGGGTCGACATATTCATACATTTGTATGAGATTGATGTTTAGTATGAACATACCCGTTAAACCTACGAAATTTGTTGTTAGAGTGTCGAACCCACTAGGCAAATTAGTTCTGGTTGATAAAGTTTGTAAGAATTGTCCTTTGACGATTCATGGTCAATGTTTTCCGGCTAACCTTATGTTGTTACCTTTTTATGAGTTTGATGTGATACTCGGTATGGATTGGTTAGCCTTGCATGGTGTAATTGTAAATTGTGGTAGCAAGTATATTAAATTGAAATGCCCAGATGGTAAGATTCTACGGGTTGATTCAAGAGATTTGAGTACGTCGCCAGCTGTAATCACGACAATGGTTGCTCAGAGATATATGAGAAAATGGTACGAAGCCTACCTTGCTTTTGTGTTGAACACGAAGGAAACAGAGTTGAAGATTGAGACTGTGCCAACAGTATGTGAATATCTAGACGTATTCACAGAAGAATTACCCGGATTACCTCCTGAGAGAGAGATAGAGTTTGGTATTAAATTGGTGCCAAGGAGAGCTCACATTTCTATTGCTCCGTACAGGATAGCGCCAACTGAGCTGAAAGAATTAAAAGCACAGTTGCAAGAGCTAACGGATAAAGGTTTTGCTAGGCCGAGCTCTTCAACTTGGGGTGCCCCCGTATTGTTTGTAAAGAAGAAAGATGGTTAAATGAGACTATTTATAGATTACCGACAACTGAACAAGGTAACTATCAAGAATAAGTATCCTTTGCCAAGGATCGATGATCTATTCGACCAGTTAAGAGGAGCCACTGTGTTCTCTAAGTTAGACTTGAAGTCTAACTACTATCAATTACGTGTTAAGGAACCGGACGTGCCAAAAACAACTTTTAGAACAAGATACGACCACTATGAATTTCTTGTTATGCCATTTGGATTGACGAATGCACCGGCCGTATTCATAGACCTAATGAATAGGATCTTTCGACCATACTTGGATAAGTTTATCGTTGTGTTCATTGACAACATCTTGATTTATTCTAAAGATGAGGCAAAGCATACGAAGCACTTGATAACTGTGTTGTAGACCTTACGGGAAAAACAACTGTATGCTAAATCTAGCAAGAGTGAGTTTTGGCTCCAAGAGGTTGGGTTCTTAGGTTATGTTGTTTCGGGTGAAGGTATCCGAGTGGGTCCAAGTAAGATTTTTGCTATTGTTGAATGGAAACTGTCTAAAAATGTAACCAAGGTTAGAAGCTTTTTGGGCTTAACCGATTACTACCGAAGATTTGTAAAGGGATTCTCCATGATAACGACTCCAATGACGAGGTTGCTACAGAAAGACGTTAAGTTTGAGTGGACAAAAAAGTGTCAGCAGAGTTTCGAGAAGTTAAAGACATTGCTGACTGAAGCTCCTGTTTTAGTATTGCTTGAACCGGGAAAAGAGTTCGTGGTCTACAATGATGCATCCTTGAATGGTTTGGGTTGTGCACTCATGCAAGATGGCAATGTGATAGCCTACGCTTCACAGCAGTTGAAGCCACACGTGAAAAACTATCCGACACATGACTTGGAGCTCGCCACCATTGTTTTTGCCTTGAAAATTTGGAGGCATTATTTATATGGTGAACCTGTCGTGTATTTACTGACCACAAGAGTTTGAAGTATTTGATGACTCAAAAAGAATTAAACTTGAGACAACGGAGTTGGTTGGAATTAATAAAAGATTATGAGCTGATTATTAACTATCACCCGGGAAAGGCGAATGTGGTTGTTGACACGTTGAGTAGAAAATCCTTGTTTGTACTGAGAGCCATAGACGCTCGATTAGCAATGCTTGATGATGGTTCAGTCGTGGCAGAGCTAAAGGCTAGGCTGACATTTCTTCAGGAAATCTATAATGCTCAGATTAATGATAATGACCTGCAAACCAAAAGAGCTCAATGCAAGTTAGGCAATGAATCAGATTTTCAGATTGGTCCTGATGGATGTTTGATGTTTAGGGGTAGAGTTTGTGTACCCAAAGATAATGAGCTTTTTCGGAAAATCTTGCAAGAAGTACATAAAAGCCATTTGTCTATTCACCTAGGGAGTAACAAGATGTACAATGATTTGAAGAAAATGTACTGGTGGAACGGCATGAAAAGAGACATTTTCGAATTTGTATCGAAATTCCTGATATGTCAACAAGTTAAAGCTGAACATCAAGTACCTTCTGGTTTGTTACAACCTGTAATGGTCCCCGAATAGAAGTGGGACAAAGTTACTATGGATTTTGTGACAAGATTGCCATTAACTCCGAAAAAGAAAGATGCTATATGGGTTGTGGTGGATAAGTTAACAAAGTCGGCTCATTTCATTCCGGTAAGAACAGACTACTCTCTTGATAGATTGGTCGACTTGTACATATCTGAGATTGTAAGATTACATGGGGTATCGCTGTCGATTATTTCAGACAGAGACCTGATGTTCACTTCGAGATTCTGGAAGAATTTACAGGAAGCCTTGGGTACAAAGTTGAATTTTAGTACGGCTTTTCACCCACAGACCGATGGTCAGTTTGAGTGGATGATTCAGATCCTTGAGGATATGTTGCGATGTTGCATCCTCGAATTTCAGGGTAGTTGGGAAAAGTACTTGCCATTGGTAGAATTTGCCTACAACAAAAGTTTTCAAATGAGTTTGAAAATGGTGCCTTATGAGGCCTTGTATGGCAGAAAGTGACGAATCCATTGTACTGGACAGAACTTAAGGAAAGTCAGGTTCACGGGGTTGATCTGATCAAGGAAACTGAAGAAAATGTTAAAGTGATACGAGATTTTTTAAAAGCAGCATCGGATATGCAAAAGTCATATGCTGATCTAAAAAGAAAAGATATTGAGTTCCAAGTTGGAGATAGAGTATTCTTAAAAGTATCTCCATGGAAAAAGGTGTTGAGATTTGGCCAGAAAGGCAAATTGAGTCTGCGATTTATTAGACCGTACGAGATCACTAAAAGAGTTGGACCATTAGCCTATCGTTTGGCATTGCCACCTAAATTGGAAAAGATTCACGACGTGTTCCATGTATCCATGTTAAGGCGATATTGATCAGACCCCTCTCATGTGATTTCACTAGCAGAGATTGAGATTAGACCAGACATGACCTACGGAGAGGAACCGGTCAAGATTTTGGCTCGTGAGGTTAAACAGTTGAGAAATAAAAATGTGGCTTTAGTAAAGGTTTTATGGCATCGATATGGTGTGGAAGAGGCTACGTGGGAGCCAGAAGAAACTATAAGAAGCCAATATCCGAACCTGTTTACTAGTAAGACTTTCGAGGACGAAAGTCCCTAAGGGGGAGAGAAATGTAACATCCCAAAATAGGGCCTTCTCGGAATAGTGGTTTCGAGACCACAAATCTGACATCAAAATATTTATTTTATGATTATTATGGGAGCTAGAATATGAGAATATGCATGTGTTAAAGTTTCATGAAGAAATTCTTTGAGTAAGGTGTCCAATCGAAAAATAAGGACCAAATTGAATAATTTACAAAACTTGGGTTCTAGAAGAAATTTGTATGAATTTGCTTTAGATTATAAATTATAAGGTCTTGGAGAGCAATTTACCCAATTTTTAAGTTTTTGGACAAAAATGGGCTTGTATGGATGAAATCTAAAAGAAAGGGCTTAAGGGCATTTTGGTCATTTGGCATTTTAATGAAATAAAATGGGAAAAATAAGCCAAAATCAGCTCATTTCCTTCTTGTTGCTGTCGAAATTCTAGGGTTCTCCATAGCTAGGGTTTCCAAGCTTTTCAAGCTCAATAGTAAGTGCTCCCAAGCCCCGTTTTTAATGCCCTTTGTATTTTTAAAATTTCGGTGGCTTACTCTCTCTATTTCTACCCATATTTCATGCTAGGGTTCATGTTTAGAAATTTACCCATGTATGAGTTACTTGTATTTTGATGATTTATGGAGGGATATGAAAGTTGGATGTATGTTAAACATCTTTTCCAAGGTGATTTTCATGAAAAACCCTTATAAGAACCTTTTTGAAAAAGGTATAAAATGTGTGGTAGAAATGAGAAATAATGGAAAAATGTGAGCTGGCATAGGAAGAAAAAATATTCGGCTAGGCTTGGGTAAGGTAGAAATTGCATGTGTTTCATTATGCGAGCCTAGGGACTAAATCGTAAAAATGTGAAAGGTTAAGGGAAAAATGGTCATTTGGATCGAGGGTGAAATTTAGGCTAAAAAAGGTACAATGTGAGTTACTAATAAATTATTCTTATTGTTATAAACTCCAAGGAATAAATTTCGGAGGTCGATCGAGGAAAACGAAAGGTTTCAGAATAACCTAAACATAATACCGAGACTAGTACCAGGTAAGTTCGAATAACTTAAGTAAACTTCAAATATGCCTAAATGCATGATTTAAGAGTGTATGGGAGTTGCATTTAATGATGGCATGAAAATACATGAAATGTATTCTTTAATAATGACTTGATTATAAATGTCCCGGTTGAGGTTAAAAAGGAAGTTCGATTGATAAACCATGAATTATATGTGAATTGAGATCTGCATGTGTTGTAGAAAGGATTTAGCTTGGACGGGTAATCCGTTGAGCTGAAAGATAGAAAGGATCTATCCCGGACGGGTGTTCCTTAAATGATTTAGCCTCCCGAAGAATATATGTGCTTCAAGGATTTAGCCCAGATGGGTAATCCGAATAAGGTTTGAATTTAGCCTTGACTGGCACTTCAGATTCGAGCTCATTAACGGTGGTTGTCGCTACAAGGGATTTAGCCTGGAATGGTAATCTCGACATCACCTTATAAGTTTATGATACGGGGGATTTAGCCTAGACTGGCAATCTCGCCGTAAAATGTGAGGTTAGCGGGAATGCATACTTGAAAGGAATCATTCTTATGAATTGATGGAGAGTGGATAATCCATCGAAATTTCCTAAAAACTCAACGGGATTAATACGATGTATGTGAATGAAATGATGAATGATGAGCTCGTCCAAGATAAATTACATGGTACCTTATTATTGTGACTAACTAGTTGATTGAGTACATGTGATAGGAATACCATTATTATACTTGTTGATTCTATTGCTTAATATGGTCTTATGCTAATTAATCGATAAGTTTACTTTCCAGTTATTCAGACTTACTAAGCATGTAAATGCTTACCCCTCTCTTTTCCCTGTCTTACAGAGCTCAAGGACTCGTAACGATTGGAAGACGGTTAGAGAATCAACACAGTATCAACTAAATCAGCTTTGGTCTATAGACACTTATGTTTTATTCAATGGCATGTATAGAACTTTTGAGTATTTGGTTATATGTGTCATTTGATTTGTCAAGATGAAGGCATGTAAAATTATACATATCTTTTTGTATATGGCCATGGGAATTGGCTCATTTTGAAGTAGGCTATGACCTACAAATCTATGCATGTTTATGTTCATATGCAATGGCTTGGTCTTCAATTGGCAATGAGTTATAAAAACGAGCCAATCTTAAATATGTCAATGAGACATGGAAATTCTTAAACGCAAGATGAGAATTAACTTAGCATGTATGAAACCAATGACACAAGGTTTACATGCAATGAGGTTAATCAAAGTTTTATATAAGTGTATAATTTGGCCTTAACATGTACTAAAGTAACCCATAAGTATGTTTGGTTGATAGAGGGTGATCAAAGGCTGGGAAAATAGCCTAATAAGGTCCACACGGGTAGGCACACGGGCGTGTGTCTATGCCGTGTGTGAAACACGGCTTGCCCCCATGGGTGTGTGGCATGGCCGTGTGTCCCCTGCACTTGAAATTTTAAGTCAGTATAGCACACAAGTTAAACACAGGGACGTGTGTCTTGGCCGTGTGTCCATAGATTCATATTGATGTCATAAACAGAAAGCCACACGGGCTAAAGGCACGGGCGTGTGTAACCACATGGCCCCACCCACACGGGCGTGTGACTCACCAAGGCAAGAAAATCTTTAAGTTGCCCAAAATCAATCAAATGTTTTCAGTTTTGTCCCGAACCGTTTCGATGTATGTTTCAGGCCTCGAGGGCCTGTATAAGGGACAGTATGCACGTGTGTGTGTGTGTGTGAAGTTTTAAATTTTGGGCAAAATTTGGTAAACCGGATTAGTATGCCATGAATGTTTAAACTCGGTAACGCCTCGAGCCCTGTCCCAGTGCCGGATACGTGTGAGGGGTGTTACACATTTGAGAAAATTTTTATTCAAAAAGAGAGGATATTAAAATTTTTATTCAAAAAGAGAGGATATTTATTATGATAAAATTTAATCATTAATTAATTTATCTAGATTCCAAAATTATTATTTTAGAAAATTTTTAAAATTTGAACTTTTTTATATATTTTTTAGAATTTTTTTAGAAAATATATATTTTATAAAAATATATAAATTTTGAAATTTTTATAAATATTTTGAATTTTATTTTATTTTTTGATGAGATTAAATTGTACATTTTAAAAATTGATATGGACTAAAGGAGTATTTATACCAACATGTTATTCGAATTATAAAATTCAACTCATCTCGAACTTAAAACTTCAATTAATTATTTAAATTTATTTAAAAAATTGAATAAGTAAAAATTTGACAATGAATTGATTAGTGTTTAATTCAATGAAGGTGAATGTGACACAATAACAATTGCTTTGTCTTATTATTCTAAATTGTTACAAAACGGCATCGCCGGAAACTTGAAAAGCCATGCACCCCATCTACCTCGTGGAAATGCATTATTTACTTTTGGATTTTGCCTAAAGCCCTACACATATGATTTCCGTATCATTATAATAGTAAAAAACAAAACAAACAATAATTTCACTTAAGTGGACCCATTGTTTGAATGGAAGATATGTCCCCCCACCAAAATAAAAGGCTTCTTCATCCAATATCTAAATAATTTTTGGCCTATCATAATTTGACAAATTTACTGTTGAATTCGTTTAAGTTCACTGGTTGAGCACCTACTTTCATTTCGTCCTTCCTTTAATCTGGTTCACATATTTTATCCTTGTTTTTGTTTGTTGGATGTTAATTGTTTTCCTATATTTAAATAATTTTTAACGTATTCATATATATAGGTAATTATGAGCTAATAATATTAAGGTGTTGTTTATTAACTTATAGAAAAAAAAAATTTAAGTTATAGATTCTCTTGTAGATGTCAATTGGCTCTTATTATTATAATTGAGGGAATTGTTTATAGAAAACTTATTCATTTAATAATATTACAAATGATAATGCTAAAAAAATAATGACATCAAAATAAATATCATAAATTTAAAAAAAATTATAAACATCATTTTAATGGGGAAATTAGCATAGAATGTTGTTTTTAAAACTTAATTAGGGATTTAGGCCATTTTTGTAACACCCCATAATTTTGAGAATTTAATTGTGTGATTTTGCAGTAATTAAATTTTTGTATCTGTGGCTCTGTGTTCTGCTATTGTGTTTAAGGCTAGAGTTTGAGTCGCATCGTTAAAAGCTTTATTATTTTAAAAACTATCCTTATCCATGCATTACATAGTTAAGTTCAATTCAATGTAAATTTATGTCAAGAATGAGTTTGTTGGTTCACTTGTTAATCATTTATATTTTGTTTAAGTCCTGTGTTTAAGTCCCGGAGGGGACGATAAGGAACATTTTTGCCAAATGCTAGAGGTCTACTTGGAAGTTAAATTTTAATTATCGTTGGTTCTAAAATTTATTCTTTTTCCTTAGTTTCTTTTTCTCCTTCGTTCTTCTTCTTTCTTGTTCTTCATTATTTGTTTTTTTATCTTTTCCTTTAATTTTTGCTGATTGTGGTAGTAAAGAGTACGAGATTAGTTAAAGTTTTGTCATTAGTCGTTGGCCAGAAGGATATCGAGTAAGTCATTTTCAATTCGTACGTTTCTATGGTTTTTCTTTGTTTTCGTAAACTACTTTGAATTGGGTATTTTGTCATTGTGAGAATATCTGATAAATGATCGGTTGTTTCACTATTAGGAAGGAATATCGGAAGTAAGAAATTGCAAAACGATAATTTCAGTAATCGTAGTTGAAATTTCGGTAAGTTTTGGTTCTGTGAAGTTTTCGTGTTGAAACCTTCGACATATGTGTTATGCGCGTAATCAAGAAATTCGTTGATTAAAAGGCTTAATTGTGTGACTAAATAATTGTTTTACGCTTTAGAGATCCTTTACGTTGTTATTACTTCGAAATCCCTTTAGGTACGTACCGAAAACCCTTAGTTATGTGATTTTTGAATGTTGGAAAACGAGGTTGTTGATGCCACACGGCCAGGCACACGAGTATGTGTCCAGGCCGTGTGAGCCACACGACCGTGTGAGCTACACAACCATGTGCCAAGCTGTTTGGGTGGCCGCGCAACTCACTGTTCATCGATTTGGAGCCATATGGGTAAGGCACACAGGCGTGTGTCCAAGTCATGTGTGGCCATGCCACTGCAAGGTTCACATAGGCAAAAGACACAGGTGTCTGTTTAGGCCGTGTAACTCACTATTTGAGACATTGGACCACACAAGCAAGCACACAGACGTGTGCCTAGGTCGTGTGAGTCACACGGGCAAGGATACGGAGGTGTGTCCTAGCCATGTAACTCTCTATTTACGCTTTAGAACCACATGGACAGAGGACATGAGCGTGTGCCCAGGCCGTATGAGCCATAGTAGCAAGGACATGGATGTGTGTCCAAGCCGTGTGGTATATAAATAGGGCTCGAAACCTATCTTTGAGGACGTGAGTGTTGCCTAAGACTGATTTTGCTTTCACCAATGTTTGAATGATATGAATTTGATTGTACAAGAACTCTCTGATACTCTGTGACTGACGTATGAATACCATAATTGTATGTGTACTATAATACTTATCATGATATTGGACTGTGTTATCTACTTGTGAAACAATTTAGAATGACTAAATACATATTGTGGATATTTGTACTCTGCATTTGCATGGGTTGGGATATTACGAAGAAGGAAGTAATCTACTCTGAATTAGTGGTATAATTCTGATTTTGGCGCTTTGTGGCATTACGATCTAATAGCTAAGCTACGTCTCTATAAACGTGTCAGGCAAACACTCTATGGTGTGTAAGGTTGGTTGGGCATTGAACGCCCTTAACAGTGTGTTAAGATGGCCGAATATAGTGTGTAGCGAATGGGGGTTAGGAATATCTGCATCTACATCTGATCTATTCTGTATATGAAACTAAAATTGTTTCTACATATGTAACTAATCTATCTTGAATATGAACAGAAAATGCTTCTGTTACCAAACCAAATCTTTGAATTCGAAAACTATTTGATAAATGTGTTTTAATTGAACAAACTTCTTTTACGCACTGAGATCACAACTCACTTTGTTATGGATTGGATTTCAGGTGGTTCTCCAACTTGAATGGGTCGATGCCGCGGGAGCTCGGTCAAGCTTTTATCTTTCTTTTAAATACCACTATTAGGAATTTCAGTATTCTAAGATATTATATGTTTGGAAGGATTCTATACTCAGTTATTGTTGTGTTGGATATTATGTGATAAATGGTTCATTCTGATTGTGTTATAAATGTGGTGTTGTTAGTATCGTTGATGTAACTCTCTAGACTTGGTATGGACATCTAGGATGGGTTTAGGGTGTTACAATTTTTCTCAAATTTAGGGTAATATGCTAATTTTGGAGAGAGAAAAAAAATGCTTCCAACAGATCGCGTTTTCTTCCTTCCAATTTTTTTTTTGTGTGTTAGGTGTTGAAAATTTGGGGAAAAAGATTTATTTGTGTTTGTGTTTTAGGGAGAAATTGTGATAGTTTTAAGGTATGTTTGATTTCACAATAATGCGATGACGCTTGGAGACCCACACATTTCATTTGCCCTGTAAGGAGTGCATCATCACTTTAGAAGATATCACACTGCAACTCAAGTCCCAATTCACAGTGGCTATTGTAAACTTGAAATTATATAGGGTTTTCTATATATTTTTACCACCTTTTTACTTAATTATTGTGTTTTTCTCGAGTAATTATTTTTAAAATAGGTGAAATTTACTTAATTAGTAATTTTGGACATGAATTTGGAAAGTATGTAAAATTATGCTTAATTACATGATTTTCATGTTAATTTATATTAATTCATGTTAATTTATTTAATTCATGTTAACATGTTTTGTGCCTCAGTCGATTATGTTTAGGTCATTAAATCTGACTAAGTTAAGGTTCATAATATCTTTAGTTACCTTTATTATCTTGCATGATCTTTAGATTTATGTAATGAAACTGTTTCGAACATATATGTCCCTGTGACCTTGCATAAATGCTAAGAAACCCTTACTCTAATATGATCAATAAATGCATATTTAACTAAATAAAAGATTCAAGAGGACTTAATTTGGTTTCCAAACCCATAAGAGATTGAGTTGCCATGGAAGTAATTTCGAACATGTTAGCATGATGAAAGTAAATTGAATTAATTAATATAAGCAGGAACAACGTAGAAGATTTTTGAGACTTAAAACAAATAGTCCACCAACAATTAAACAATAATTCGAAACAAACACTAAAATTATCACACCACCAACTTCGTCGAAACATTTTGAGACAAGAAAGTCCTAAATCACATAATAATTACCTTCGCACTACCGCAAATCAAGAATCTAGAGCCTTAGAGGGATCGTTATCTTCGAGACCTTCCTCTAAACAACAACCGAACATATAATCAAAAGGGTTGAGTAGTTTACGCAAAACTACACTTGACAAAGAAGAGAACAATAATGTTTTCCAAAATTGGACAATCGAACACAATAATTTAATAGAACAAAAACTTACCTAACAACAACAGACAAGACATGTTAATCTAAGCAACAATTGAACGAAAGAAAAAAACTAAAAGGGAAAGAGACTAAAAAGGAAGAAGAAAGGAAATGGGAAAAATCAGAAGTAGAAAAGAGAGGGAATGCTTAATTTAATTTAACCACTGATCAAAATTCCAACATTAAGCAAAAATATTACCTAACACATACATTGAGACTCGAACACAGGACTAAACAGAATACAAAAGCTGAACTAGTGATACAGGTTAACACTGAATTAAAATTAAGTCGTTGGCTTAGGAATAGAGGTTAGCTTAAATTAAAATCACAAAATCTTTCTAAAACACAACTTAAACTCCTAACTTTGAACACATAAGCAAGGCACAAAACCACAGATACAGAAACTTAATTACGCTATAACCCAACACTTAAACAACCAAATTTTTGCGGCGTTACAACTTTCTCCCCCAAAAGAAATTTTGGCCTTGAAACTTACCTGACTCAAATAGATACGGGTACTGTTGATGAATCCAATCTTCAAGTTCCCAAGTGGGTTCCTTAGTACCATGATTCAACCAGAGGACCTTAACCAAAGGGACAATTTTCTTTCTCAATACCTTAATGTCTCAATCCAAAACCTGAACAAGTTTCTCTTCAAAAGTTAGATCTAGTTGTATCTCAATCTCCTCAATAGGAACAATGTGCGACAGATTAGATCGGTACTGTCTCAACATCGAGATGTGAAACACATCACTTAGGATGTAATTCTAACTAATACGCTACAGATCCGACACACTTTAGAATACAGTAAGGTCTAATAAACCTCGGGTTCAACTTGCCCTTAAGACTAAACTAAATTTCCTTTTTTCACGGAGACACTTTCAGGAACACCTGATCACTAAAAGAAAACTCGATATCTTTTCTCTTTAGATCTTCGTAAGACTTCTATCAATCAAAAGTAGTCTTAAGTCATTCTTAGATCAACTTAACAGTATTCTCAATCTCATAAATTAGCTTGGGACTCAAAGCCTGATGCTCAGTTAACTCGGTCCAACACAGAGGAGTACAACACTTATGACAATACAAAGCCTCGTAAGGTGCCATCTGAATACTAGACTGGAAACTATTATTGTATACAAATTCCGCCAACGGCAAGTAATCCTCCCAACTACCCAAAAAATCAATTACACAACCTCGTAGCATATCCTTCAGAATCTAAAAAACTCGCTCAGACTGTCCATCGGTCTGAGGGTGATACATTGTACTGAAGTCGATTCGAGTGCTTAACGACTCATGAAGCTTATTCCAGAATTGAAAAGTAAAACGCAAATCCCCTGTCTGAGATAATCGACAATGGAACTCTGTGTAGTTAAACATACAACTTGGCAGGCTTCTACAATGAGTAATTTGTCCTGATAGAGAAGAAATGAGTGGAATTGGTCAATCGATCAACAATGACCCACACTGAATCTTTCTTAGTGGGTGTTAAGGGCAACCCACAAACAAAATCTATCGTCACCCGCTCCTACTTCTACAAAAGAATTTTAACCCGCTGAAACAACCTTGAAGGCAACTGACGTTGTACAAGAACTCGTCACTTAGATGTCTAGTTCGAATTTGATCGACCTAAGATGGCTTAACTTGCAATTCATCTAGCAAACTACCATCTTTGAAAAAAATCAGATGAGTGAATATCGCTCTTAGTTCAGTCATTGCTCTATAGCTAAGAGCATCGGCTACCACATTAGCCTTATTGGGATGATACTTTATCGTATAGTCATAATCCTTAAGCAACTCAACCCACCCATGTTACCTAAGATTTAAATCCTTCTAAGTTAACATATACTTGAGGCTCTTGTGGACATGAAAATGATACACCTCTCACCATATAGGTAATGCCACTAAATTTTTAGAGCAAACACAACTGTAGCCAGCTCGAGATCATTCGTAGGGTAGTTACCCTTGTGTGTCTTAAGCTGTCGCGATGCGTAAGCTACCATTTTACTGTCTTACATTAAAACATATCCTAGTCTGACGTGTGACGAGCACTGTAAACCACAAACTTCGAACCCGATTCAGGCTGAACTAGAATAGGAGCTTACGTCAGAATAGACTTGAGCTTTTCGAAGCTAGAATACTATTCCTCAAACCACACAAACAGAGCATTCTTACACAGTAGCTTCGTAAGAGGTTACGAAATCAGGGAAAATCCCTCAACAAACCTTCAGTCGTAACCTACTAAATCCAGGAAACTCGAAAGCTTAGGCACATTTTTTAGCTGTTTCCACTCAACTACAACTTCTATTTTCTTGAGATTGACTTGAATCCCCTCAGCAGTCACAACATGCCTTAGAAAAAGAACCTCTTACTACCAAAACTCACACTTGCTAAACTTAGCATACAATTGCTTTTCTCAGAGTGTTTGGAGAACAATACGAAGGTGCTCATCTTGCTCAGACTCAATCTTAGAATAAATCAATATGTCGTCGATAACGGCTACCACAAACTGATCCAAAAACGGTTGGTACACTCGATTCACTAAATTCATGAATGCAGTTGGGGTATTCGTCAACCCGAAAGGCATCACCAGGAACTCGTAGTACCCATAACAAGTTTTGAACGTAACCTTGTACACATCAGTCTCTTTAACCTTGAGTTGATGCTAACCAGAACAGAGACCAATCTTGGAGAAAATAGATGCCCTGCGGAACTGGTCAAATAAATCGTCAATCTTCGACAGCAGATACTTATTATTTATTGTTAACTTGTTCAGCTGTTGGTAATCTACATTCTAATTGATATATCTTTCTTCTTAACAAACAATGCTAGTACCCTTATGGAGACACACTCGGTCAAATGAACCCTTTATCGAGAAGTTCCTAGAGCTGAGCTTTTAGCTCTGCAAGTTCCTTTGGTGCCATAGGATAGGGTGCAATGGAAAATTTTGTGGTACTCGATAGCCAATTGATACCGAACTCAACTTCTCTATCTGGAGGTACTCCAAGCAACTCTTCGAGAAAGACATTCGAGAAGTCCTTCACAGTACAAATATTTCCTACAGAAAGCTTTGTAGGAATAGAATCAAAGACGAAGGTAAGGTATGCCTCGCAACCTTTCTGGACTAGCTTTTCAGCTATAGGGGCGGATATTACGTTGGATAGGTAATCTAGATGCTCACCAATAACGAAAACTTCACTATCCTCATCAATCCTTAGAGTAACCCTTTTAGAAGCACAGTCTAGACCGACTCAATGTTCCATGAGCCAATCCATTCCCAAAACCAAATCAAACTCACCAAAAGGGAATTCCATTAAGGCAACTAGAAATACAATACCCTGAATCTTTAAGGCTACCCGTCTATATACTTTATCAACTCGAATCGATTGGCCCAAAGAACTAATCACAGAAAACTTCTTAGTAGTATTTTCAACAGATATACCCAGATTGGCAGACACTGTACTGGCTATGTATGAGTGAGTTGATCTAATATCAATGAGATCAAAATACAGAACAGAGTGAATAAGGAACATATCCGCTATGACGTCGGCATTATCACTATCCTTACAATGTCTCACTGCATAAACCAATGTTGGCTATTGTGTCTCAGTATGACCTGCACCTTTACCACAACCACTAGGTGGTTGTTAAACCAGCTTCGGAGGCTGAGCAGGACCCATAATAGAAGTTTGTGCCATAGCTGGCACCTGATCTAGTCGACGAGGACAATCTCTAACTTGGTGCTCCATCGACCCATAACATAGGCAAGCTCTGGACTTTCTCTAACACTCACCCGGATGGTGCCACCCACAATCGCTACAGAACTGAATCTCAATCACTACAGCTGGTGCGTCGGCCATCGAAGGCTCGTCAAACCTTGTATGTTTTTTAGGGTATTGCCCAGAACTAGAGAAACCCGAGTCTCTCTTGACTTTGCACTGAACTCTCTCTCGGTCTCACCTCTCACGTTCATTGCGCTTTACCTACTAAACTATCTTAGCCTTATCAACCAAGGCTACAAAATCCCGCTCCCTCTGAGGAGCTATTAGAACCCACAAATTATAATGCAACCCTTCCTCAAACCTCACATACTTATCGTAGTCAGATGCTACTAAAGTACGAGCCTACTTGCTCAATTTCAAAAACTCAGCCTCGTACTCGACCACCAATCAATCGCCCTGAACCAGGCTTATAAACTAGCATCGGTGAGCCTCCATGTAACTTGCCCCAATATATTTGCTTTGGAAGGCACTGTTGAAATAGTCCTAAGTAACCTGTTCAAGCTGAGCACCTTGCTCAACCATCAACCACTACTCATAGGCTTCGTCTTGGAGTAGAGATACAGCACCCCTGAACTTCTGAGCGAAAGTGCAATCAATATCAATCATAATACGCTCAGTAGCCTCTAACCAATACTCAAAAATTGTAGGGGCAACTCCAATGACACCCCTAAACAACTCAGCACCATACGACTGGAGTCGCTCAATAACCGACCCTCAGCCTCCAGATCCAAAATAGGTTACAATGACCCTTTCCAATTCCTGAATCATAGCCTGGGATTGTATGTCGTCCCTAGCCATCAGAGTCTAGGACCCATCTCAGTAAGAGTACCAACTATCTCACTGGTCTCTAGATTAGACATACTACCCATAGAAGATGATTCTGCTCGAGCTCCTCCTCGGCGTCCATAACGTCCACGAGACTCACGTCCACGACTACCACGTGAACTAATAATATCAGTTTATCTACAATGTCTAAAATGCATAGATCAGTTTGGAGGCTTTAGCATAGTGCTCCTACCAGTTCATATCAGAGTATTTAACCAGATAATAGTTTAATCACTACCTTTTACATATAATTTAAAATGACTCAGATATATTGTTTTCATTTAACTACCTTTTACACACACATTAGGAGCCTAAAACACAGTCCGAGTGTTGACAAACCTTGCTCTTATACCACTAAATGTAACACCTATACTCGGCCTAGACGACAAGGCTAAGCCTGGAAAGTTACAATGAACGACAATCAAAACACATTCTGCGATTTATAATAACGATCCTTTAAAGTTTTATAAATTTTTAACAAAAACAAACCAGAATCCCGAGATTATCTTTCAATTAACTGAAATTATGAAAATAACTAGCATAATTAATAATACTAAACAGTATAAACACATAACCGAGCTCCTCATCTGCCGACCCGATCAAGACTGTGATTTACCTAAAAGTCATTCAATAATAATTGAATTAATATATCTGAAATGACCCAACTATTTACATATTCAATAGATTATCAGTAAAACCAAGATATTCAAGTGCAAATTCTGATTCAAAATCAAGAAACAGTTCATTCAATTACAGATTAGAGTCATACAAACAGATAATAGATCAAGCTATAATTAGATGTAGAATAGAATCGAATAGATGTGGTTACTTAATACCAACCGCTACATACCATCTCTAACCAACTTAACACACCAAATAGGGTATTTGTTACCCATCCAACCCTACACACCACCCAGTGTCTGTCTGACACGTTTTAGAGATTGTAGTTTAACTATCAGATTAGTACACAGATACCAGGGATTTAACCATTTGTTTAGAATAGAATACTTCCTCCTAATTCAATTCCCATCCAATGCATATGCATACTTCACATAATAGTTAATACAAAGTTCTATACGAATATACAAATACAAATTATACTCGAATACTGTAGATCAGTTCTAGTAATAATAGCAAAACACAATACACACATTGATAATCAGCATTCAAGTTCTAGATCACCGAATATCAATTTTTGTAGTTTAATTCAATTTAAACGGCCTTAGAGAAAGCTTGTATCCGATTCGAGCGATGCTCGAAATATGGCAAAATTTCATTAACTTCCCTACACGTCCGTGTGGTCTCACACGGCCTGGGTAGCTGGCTTGTGTAGCCCCACATAGCCGTGTCCTCCACCTATATGATCCTTATTTTGTAAGCAGTGAGTCACATGGCCTGGACATACACCCATGTCCTTGTCCCGTGTGATTCTTATTTTGTAAACAGTGAGTTACATGGCCTAAACACATGTCGGTGTCCTTGGCCCATGTGAATCCTGTACTAATATGGCCACACATAATCTGGAAACACGTCTGTGTCCCTTTCTCGTGTGGCTCTTAATTGGTGGACATTGAGTTACAAGGCCGTGTGGCCCACACATCCATGTGGCATTGACAACCATGTTTTCTGACGTCTGAAATTTGTGAAAACTCGAGTTTTTGATATGCACCTAAAATAGTTTCGAATAAGGAACAATGTAGAAGATTCTCAAGACCTAAAACAAATAGTGCACCAACAATTAAACAATAATTTGAAACAAACACTAAGATTATCACACCGCCAACTTCGTCAAAACATTTTGAGACAAGAAAATCCTAAATCGCATAATAATTACCTCTACACTACTGTAAATCACGAATCTAGAGCATTAGAGGGATCGTTATCTTCAAGACTTTCCCCTAAGCAACAATCGAACAATAATCAAAAGGGTTCAAGTAGTTTACGCAAAACTACACTCGGCAAAGAAGACAACAATCAATGTTTTCTAAAATTGGACAACCAAACATAGTAATTTAACAAAACACAAACTTACCCGAAATAGTAGCAGACAAGATGTGTGAATCTAAGCAGCAATTGAATGAAAGAAAAAGAAAGAAAAAAATAAAAGGGAAAGAGACGAAAAAAGAATAAGAAAGGAAATGGAAAAAATGGGAAGTAAAAAGGAGAAAGAACGTTTAATTTAGTTTTACCACTAATTAAAATTTCAACATTAAGGAAAAATTACCTAACACATACGCTGAGACTCGAACATAGGACTAAACAGAATACATAAGCTTAACCAGTGAACCAGCAGACTCATTTTTTATACAAGTTCACACTGAATTAAAATTAAGTCGATGGCTCAGGAATAGAGGTTAGCTTAAATTAAAATAACAAAACTTTCTAAAACACAACTCGAACTTTTGACCTCAAACACATAAACAGAGACAGAACCACCGATACATAAACTTAATTATGCTGGAACCCAACATTTAAACACTCAAATTTATGAGGTGTTACAGAAGAGATGCCCCCCACCAAAATAAGAAGCTTCTTCATCCAATATCAAAATAATTTTTGGCCCATTATGATTTGACAAATTTGTTGTTCAATTCGTTTCAGTTCACTCGTTGAGCACCTACTTTTATTTTGTCCTTCTTACAATTTGGTTAGCGTATTTTATCCTTTTTTTTGTTCATTAGATGTTAATTGTTCTCCTATATTTAAATAATTTTTAATGTATACATATATATAGGTGATTATGAGCTAATAAAATTAAGGTGTTGTTTATTAACTTATAGAAAAAAAATTCAGTTATAGGTTCTCTTGTTGATGCCAATTGGTCCATATTATTGTAATTGAGGGAATTGTTTATAGAAAACTTATTCATATAATAATATTATAAATAATAATGCTAAAAAAATAATAACATCAAAATAATTATTATAAAATTTTAAAAAATTATAAACATCATTTTGAAGGGGAAATTAGAAGAAAATATCGTTTTTAAAAATTAATTAGGGATTTAAGCCATTTATCTCAAATTTAGTGGAATAGGCCAATTTAGGAGAGAGAAGAAGAAAACACTTCCAACAGGTTGCGTTTTCATCATTCTAAAAGTTAATTTTTTTATTGGGTGTTGGAAATTTGGGGAAAAAAGATTTATTTGTGTTTGTGTTTTAGGGAGAAATTGTGATAGCTTTAAGGTATGTTTAAGTTCACAGTGATGCGATGGCACTTGGAGACTCACACATTTCATTTGCCCTGTAAGGAGTGCACCATCACTATAGAAGATATCACATTGCAACTCGAGCTCCCAATTCACGGTGGTTATACGGTCATGAGTGGAAGTATAACTGGGGCTCTCTGTTGACAGAGGTTATGCGGTCAAGGGTTTGAGTATAACTTAAGCTCCAATTGGCGGTCGTTATGCAATCATGGGTTCAAGTTTCATGCCACCAGAAGAGGATACTTTATTAACCTTATACATAAGTTTGAGATCATAATCATAGGAAAAAAAAAAGAGGGCTCACCGATGTTATCAACTTATTCTTTTTCTCCATAAAAGTAGTATCCTTAACCTCATTGTTCGAAACCTATGTCAAAGGTGGGGGTAAGAAGACTTTCAAGGGGGAGTGACTGTGACGATGGAGAAAAAGCTGAAACTCGAGTCGAGGCGACAATAGTTGTAGTTATTAATAATTTCTTTAGTACAGCAACTGTTGTTGCTCTCGAGTTGTGTTTTAGCTTTTCTCCACTGTCACAGTGACTTTATAACAACCCAATTTCAGTGAAATCGAAATAGTGGTTTTGGGACTACAAATCCGAGTCGAAAATAAAATTTATTTTAACTTTATTACATGGTCCGTAATATGTTAGAAATGTCGTGTGAAAATTTTGATAATAAAATTTTATCGATTAAGTGCTTAATTACGGGATGGATTAAATCAAATAAAATGTAAAAGTTGAATTCTAGTAGCTAGAAGGATTAAATAGCTATGAAATTCAAAACTTGAGGTCCTTATATGGTAATTAGACCATTAAAGAAAAGTATGTAGATATTTTAATGACTTATCCATGGAAATTTAAGAAAAGGGTAAGCACTAAATTGGAAATTGAAGAATATTTAATTAATAAAAAAGATAATAAAAGATATCATCTTATTTTTCTCATCATCTTCCCCAAAATTCTATGGAAACCCTAAGAGAGAGAAGAAACTTTCATGGCTTAATTGGGTAAGTTTTCTTGTCTCGTTTTTAGTAATTTTGATATTTTTGAAATCGTGATAACTTAATCTATCTATTTGGAGGATCAATTTGAAAAGTTATCAAGGTATGGAAATTAGGTCATGGATGAATATGCTGAAAATCTAAAATTTAAGGTAGAAAATAAAATGTTGTTGATAGATAAACAACTTTAACAAAGTAATTTTTTTATGAAAACATGATTTAGGGACTAAAATGTAAAGTTGTGAAAATTGATGAAAAATTCTAAAATTTATAGAAAATATTTGCTGTAAATTTTATGTTGAAAATTCAGTTAGGCTTGGAATAGGGAGTAAATTGCATGAATTTCATTTTCTGAGCCTAGAGACGAAATTGGAGTCCAAATGGTAATTTTTCCTAGGATGTAAATTGAGTCCAAATGAATATGAAATGTTTGAAATTGATGATTAAAGTTATTTATATAGATTCGGACAACAAAAATTTGAGGTTAGATCGAGGAAAAGGAAAGGTTTTGGATTAGTAGATTATTTACGCGAACAAGTGTCGAGGTAAGTTCATGTAACTTAATCAAGCATGTAAATATGTTAAATTTAATGTTGTGTTTGCATGGAATGAGACTTATATTGATGTGAATTGTTTGATTGTTATAATGAAAAATTGAATACTTGTTTAAAATAGTGAAAAAGGGGTTAAGTCCCGTTTGAATATTGAATTCCAATGAATATATGTGCATTCCCGAAATGAATGAGGTCCTGCATTTGTTGTTGATGGGATTTGGCTCGGATGAGTAATCCTATTGACCTCGTTATGGAAAGGATTTAGCCCGGATGAGTAATCCTGATATAATCCCTCTCGAGCATATGTTACAATTAGCATTTAGGCTGAACTGGTAATCCTAATTGAGCTCTTCTGAGCATACGTTACATAAAGGATTTAGCCTAGACTGGTAATCTTGTAATACGATATGTGGCTCAAGAGTGTGTTCTTTGATTAAATGCCCTAATAGGTACTCTTGAATAAGAATTGATAGGTTATTGAATTGTACACCTTGAGTGTACTACTTGAGTATCCATCGGAATTTTAATGATTCAACGAACAAAACTCTTGGCATGATGAAAGAATATTACATGATGAGCTTATCTATGTGTACTTGATGTATATGAAAATTTTGTGACTAACAAGTTTGATTGAATGCATGTGTTTAGGAAATTTTGCCAAGTTGATGGAAAACATGATATTGTATGCTTAGATTTAATAAATGGAATTGGTAAGTTTAGTTTCCATTATACGAACTTACTAATCATATAATGCTTACTAGATTTTACTTTCCCTGTTTTATAGTGCTCGGAAGCTCGCTGAGGTTGGAGATCATTGGAGCATCATCACACTATCCACTAGCTTATTTTGGGTATATATAGTAAAATCATTTTGGTACAATGGCATGTATAGGCTAACTTGGCCATAGATGGCTTAAATATGTGGTTTGTAATCTAGCCATTGGAATGGTCAGTAATGGTTGTTTTTAATATACTTGTAATGTCATACTATGGTAGCTACATATATGTTAAATGGTTGATCAAATTATGTCTAACATATGGACTAAACCAAGGTAAGATTATAAACATGTATGCAAGTAATGATATGCCATGTTGAATGATAGAGTTTGCTTAATTTGAATGCTTGAAATAGTTGGTGTTTGGATGTGAGTTTTAGTGCAGGTCATTGGTATGATTTTGGGTGAGAAATGAAGCTAGAAATGGCATTATTTCGTCCATAAGGGTAGACACATGGGTGTGTGTCTAGACCATGTGTAACACACGGCCTAGTACATAGGCGTGTGGTTAGGTCGTGTGTCCCTTGCACCTTAAATTTGAGAAACAGAATGCTTAGAATTGAGCACAAGGGCAGAGACACGGGTGTGTGTCTCAGCTGTGTGTGCTACACGGCCTAGAACACGGGCGTGTGAAACCTGCACCTAATTTTGGAGAATTTAATTAACCATACAGCCTAGCACATAGGCGTGTGGCCGGTCGTGTGGCACGAGTCAGAGAGTTACATGAGTTCGAACATGACCTGCAACACGAGTGTGTCTTAAGGTCACATGGGCGTGTCCCTTGGACCACACGAGCATGTGAGCCCTGTAACTTGGAAAAATTTTAAAATTTCACGAAAAATTTTTAGAGTTCCCGATTAACTCCTAATTCGATTCTAAAGTTCATATTGGGACTCGAGGGTCTATTTAAGGGACGTTGCGAATAATTTCGAAAAGTGAATAGTAATTATTTTAAATTATCTGAAAATATTCTGAAAGTTTCAGTAATACTCCATAACCCTATTTCGATGATGTACACGGGTTAGGGGTGTTACAGACTCATCCCCCAAGAAGTCTTTTTGTACCCAAATCTGTCACAGGTTTGGAGCAATGAGGTTAAGGATACTACTTTGATGGAAAAAAAAGAGAGAATAAGTTGATTATACTAGTGAACCCTTTTTTTTTCTTTATGATTATGATCTCAAACTTATGTATAGGGTTTTAAAGCATCCTATTGTGATGGATCTAGTATCATAAGTTTAGTATTTTCGTCTATGTACACTTGTAATATTTTCCAACAGATTGATTGATAAAATTATTCATGATTACATTAATACCCTTTGTATATGGTCCTCACGTGGTTTTTGCATGTAAAGCAAAATAGAAGCAAATATTTGCTCACTAGTTGTCTAATGTTTAACTAATACTAAGCAGTATTGTAACACCCCCGACTTGGCCTAGGAGTTTGGTCTAAGTCAAAGGCATTACATTCGATCACCGAAGTGATCCCGTAAAGCCATTCTTTTTGCTTAAGTTCATTTGATTGAAAATCACTCTTTAGTTTTTCGGAAAAACATTCTTTAGTTTGAATTGAATTTATTTAGTAATTCAATTACAATAATATTAATGTGAGGATTCAAATAAAATGATGAAAAGGCTTTCAAGAAAAATATTATTTATATTTTGAGTATTTTATAAAGCAATGGAAAACAAATAATAGTTTTTAAACTGAATGGGATGCAAATGCTAGTAGTAATATGTAAATGTTATGAATAAAATAAATAACTAATAATTTCCAAAAATAATTGATTAAGGGAAATTTTAAAGAAATCTTAATAGTAGAACTTAATAAAAAATGACTTGCTAATCCGTGGGTCCTCCGATGCCGATTCGAATCCTATTTTCTGCATTGCCTGAGAGGTAAGGAAAAGGGGGAATGAGCTTACAATAGCTCAGTGTGAGGCTAATCTTAAATCATTATATATAATCAATCGTACAGTAAAGTATTCAATTCATAGCATAATAATAATTTAGGCATACTAAGATGAACATATAATAAATCAATACATATACATAATATAATTATGATGCACATTTATGTTTTAATTTAATGTTTTAATTTCCCACTCGTCCATCCGAACTGCCTTCGAGCATTGCTCGACACACCATCCTACATAACACATAACAATAACTGACCATCCCAGATTTGATTTTTGATGATGGTCGTTCATTGGTCATCTGTGATGATGACTATTACTACCACCTCGATTTGGTCCAATTTTGGTGGCGTTTTAGAACAACCATCCCATCCTGTCCAGTTTAGATGGCTTTACACATAAACTATCATCCCAGTTGGCCTAGTTTGGAGGCTTTTTAGGCTACCATCCTAGCTTATTTGTTTTGAATGACATTGTCGCCTACTTCGTGCAGTACTAACTTTTGATATTGACTTAAATTGCCACTATCTCCAATAGAACTCTTCCGTCCTCGATTCCCAATTTCACGTAATATGAATATATACTCATTATATCATACTCATTATCAAAGTTTGATACTATGCTTATTTAGCACATTTATTGTCACAACTTATCATCGAATGACATGTAATCATGCATTCAATCAATCTCACATATACACACATATATTTGGTGCGTGTAAAAAGAATAACAATAACGCGTATAGAGTTAACACATAGCATGTATAGGGTTTTCATAACCAAATATGTATAACTTACCTATTAAGTAGTTAAAGATAGCATAAAATTTCAATAGGGGATCACATTTAATCTCTATGTGCTCACGTTACAATTCCTATAGTGTTCGCATGATATTTCCTCTAGGTTCGCATATTATACAGTTCACATAACAACTCTTTTAATTTCCTAACACTACAGTTAATCATATATAATGTTTTAAATTTAGATCCCACACCTAACTTGAAGACTTAAAAACCTTAGCTTCGGAGAGATTGATGATCTACTTAAGAAAATAGAGATGGTTTTAAATTCCTTGATTGAAAACTAGTTTAAAGATGGAAGAGAAAAAGAAAGAACCCTAGAATTTGAAATAATTTTGCAATATGAGTTTTGAAGGAAAAATAGAGAATAAACATAGTGAAGGAGGATAAATTCTATTAGGATTTGAAAAGGAGTAATTTGAATTCTAATTAAGATAAGAAGATAAAAAAGTATGGATTTTTATTTCTATTTGAATTTATTTTAAAAAAAGATATAATTTCAAATTAGGATAAAAATATTAAAAAATATATGGAATTTTAATTCTATTTAAATTTTAAACAATGATAAGATATGAATTCTAGTTGAGATTGAATTGGTGTAAATTCTTAAGGTTTACATAAAGGAAAGGCGTGATCCGAACTCAGGTTTACATAAGGGAAAGGCGTGATCCGAACTCAGGTTGCATGAGAGACTAGCACCTCAACCACTAGGCTATCGACAATTTTTTGCTTAATCTTGTTTTTAAATTGTACATATTGTTTTTGGATGTTATTGCTGAAATTAAAAACAAAAGGGAAAAGGTGGACTCAAACCTAGGTTCACTAAAGGGCAGGAGCAAGCTATACCATTGGACTACTACACAAATAACATTTAGTTCCTACCATATCTATTTGTTATACCAACACAGTTCCCATCCTTAATTGCTTGAAAAATAAAAAGAAAAAATGGAAAAAGTAGGGTTTGGGAAATTTCTTAAGCTCTCAACCACTAATGCTAAGTTTCAATTCATATTAATTTTAGTCACTTAATTATACATATCTATTTGGGCTCAACTTACCATTTCTTTATCAGTTTATATAATTACTCAATTTTTTTTAACTTAATTAACTATTATAGTTTTTTTAATAGTCTCCAATTTTAGTACATATATAAATATTATTCATAGTAATGACTCTTTATTAATATTTTAATTCACTTTTACCCTTTTTCCATTTAGGTCCTAACTAAATTAAAACTCATTATTTCCATATTAAACCTCATAACCAAGTTTTGTTCTAATAAAACATGATTATATTATCTTAATACTTTAATTAATTATTTTTACCCTAATTTTAATATTCATTTCAACCTTATAATTTTGTAACCCGATTAATCTAACTCCCTATATTTTAGGATGTGACAGGTATTACATGGTCGAATCATAATATGAAAAGACAACTTATATTACTATATGAATCTAAACATGTCTTTAGTCTAATTGAAAATGAGCAAACTGATTGAAAGACAGAGTCGTGATACTAATATCTGGGTGTCGCAACACCAAGTGGTAAGGTCATGACACTATGCTACTGAAGTCATGACATCAAGGACACTCACCACTGTAGAAAGATCCCAATTATTTAAGGAGCCAAAGTCGTGACATCAGGACCAGAGTCGCGACACCAATGTTGCTAGGAAAATCTGGGAGAATTCTGTTGGAAGATTGCGACACCAACATCGAATCATCACTTGGAGCTCATTGCAAGAAAATTTTTTAGTCAAAAAAATTAACAACATAGTGACTTAAATAAAAACTTTTCAACAGTTTAGTGACTTAAAGGAATATTTTCAAAAAGTTCAGTGACCAAATTGTAACTTTTTTTAGTAAGAGACCAAAACAAAAACATACATATAATTTAGTGACTAATGGTGTAGTTAACTCTTAATTATATTTTAGTGAAATGGGATTGGAGAAAAGTTGTCGCATATGCTAAATCAAACACGTGGGGATATGAAGATTTTGAAGTTCATGGCTTATTTCCAGCTTGGGCCTATCACAGTTTGACAATTTTAGTGTTTAATCCTTAGTTCGTTCATGTATCACTTGCCCTTGTTGCATTATACAACCTTGATTTGAAGACTAGGAGTCTTTTGGTTTCTAAGTTCGAGAACAGTTTGGGCTTGGTTAACATTATGCAAAGATCAAGTTCGACCTGCGGTAGGGCTTAAAGAAAAATGTATGACAAATACAAGACAAGGTGGAGATTTGTAGTGTGTGCTTTACATTTATCGGACAATTTATAGGCACTTACCAAAGTCAGCTGGTGATGTCGTGACGAAAAGCTTTCCTACATTGCAACGACATCATGATGATGAGAATGAGGACGTTACAAAATGGCGAAGTTTTTCCACAAACACCGAGCCTCTTTTGTTAGATAAATTCTGATATCTTTTTTCCAGTTAAACTCATATTAGGACTTTAAACTTAGCCTATTTAAAGAGGTCTTATGTCCCTATTTTGATAAGGCAATTAAAGATGTAGCAATACAATGATTTACTTTTGGGGCGACAAGACGTAGTGGCAGATGAGTTTTGGTAAGAGTTTTCGTGATAACTATGGAGAGGATTTTGTACCCCTTTTGAGAGAACTCTATGAGAATTGGGGTTTTATTTTTGGGTTTGCTCTATAAAAGTTATGGTTTTATATTTGGGGTTTTGGGTAATGTATGTTTAGTACATTTAGATTTATTTTCTCCATATCGTACTCTCTTTTTTTACTTATTTAGTGAAAATTCAATGCCTTATTTGCTCGTGGTTTTTTATCATCTTAACTGAGGAGTTTTTTCACATAAAATTTGTGTCTCCAATCTTCTCTACTTTTCTATTTCATTTTTTATATGGGTCAATCCCCAACACTAAGGCTGATAGTTAAAGTGTGGAATAGATTTTGGTGAGAGAAACAAAAAATGCTTCCAACAGGTTACGCTTTCTTCCTTCCAAAAATTAATCCTTTTTATGTTGAGTGTTGGAAATTTAGGGAAAAAGAATTATTTGTGTTTGTGTTTTAGGGAGAAATTGTGGTAGCTTTAAGGTTGCTTGAGTTCACAATGATGCGATGGCGCTTGAAGACCCATACATTTTCATTTACCCTATAGGAAGTGCACCATCACTTTAGAAGATATTGCACTTCAACTCGGACTCCTAATTCATGGTAGTTATATGGTCATGAGTAGAAGTATAACTAGGGCTCTCAGTTAACGGTGGTTATGCGGTCACGAGTTCAAGTTTCATGCCACCAGAAGAGGATACTTTATTAACCCCATACATAAGTTTGAGATCATAATCATAGGAAAAAAAAAAGAGGTCTCACCGGTGTTATCAACTTATTCTTTTTCTCAATAAAACTAGTATCCTTAACTTCATTGTTTGAAACCTATGTCAAAGGTGCGGGCAAGAATACTTTCAAGTGGGAGTGACTGTGACAATGGAGAAAAATCTGAAACTCGAGTCGAGGTGACAATGGTTGTAATTATTAATGATTTCTTTAATCATAGTAACCATTGTCGCTCCCGAGTTGTGTTTTAGCTTTTCTCCACTGTCACAGTGACTCCTCCCCCTAGAAGTCTTCTTGCACCCAAATTTGTCACAAGTTTGGAGCAATGAGGTTAAGGATACTAATTTGAATGAAAAAAAATAGAATAAGTTGGTTATACTGGTGAACCATTTTTTCTTTATGATTATGATCTCAAACTTATGTATGTTGTTTTAAACCATACTCTTTTGATGGATCTGTTGCCCTAAGTGTAGTATTTTCCTCTATGTACACTTGTAATATTTTCGAACAAATTGATTAATAAATTTATTCATGATTACATTAATACCCTTTGTATATGATTCTAACGTGGTTTTTTTTATGTAGTGCAAAATATAAGCAAATTATTAGCTCACTAGTTGTCTAATGTTTAACTAATACTAAACAGTATTACATGGTCGAATTGTAATACGAAAAGACAAGTTATATTACTACACGAATCTAAACATGTCTTTAGTCTAATCGAAAATGAGCAAAAGATTGAAAGACAGAGTCATGACACCAATATTTGGGTGTCGCAACACCAAGTGGTAAGGTCATGGCACTATGCTGCTGAAATCGTGACATCAAGGACACTCACCACTGTAGAAAGATCCCAATTATTTAAGGAGCCAAAGTCGCAACATCAGGACCGGAGTCGCGACGCCAATGCTGCCAGGAAACTTTGGGAGAATTTTGTTGGCAAGGCCGCGACACCAACATCGAATCGTCACTTGCTCATTGCAAGAACTTTTTTTATTCAAAAAAATTAACAATATAGTTAGAGAAATAAAAACTTTTCAATAGTTCAGTGACTTAAAGGAATATTTTCAAAAAGTTCAGTAACCATATTGTAATTTTTTTAGTAAGTGACCAAAACGAAAGCATACATATAATTTAGTGACTAATGGTGTAGTTAACTCTTAATTATATTTTAATGAAATGCGATTGGAGAAAAGTTGTCGCCTATTCTAAATCAAACACATAGGGATATGTAGATTTTGAATTTCATGGCTTATTTTCGGTTTGGACCCATCATAGTTTGACAATTTTAGTGTTTAATCCTTAGTTCGTTCATGTATCACTTGCTCTTGTTGCATTATACAACCTTGATTTGAAGACTAAGAGTCTTTTAGTTTCCAAGTTTGAGAACGGTTTGGACTTGGTTGACATTATGAAAATATCAAGTTCGACCCATGGCAGGGCTTGGAGAAGATGGTATGACAAATACAAGCCAAGGTAGAGATTCTTAGGGTGTGCCTGGAGCGACGAAAATGTGCAAGTGTACTCAATCACAACAAGTAATAAAATGACAAGTAAATGTCGAGTTATCGTAGCCACAGGGACTGTGAAAAGAACTATTTATGAATGTTATTTAAAACACTTTGGTGAAGAAAAATATTTTGTTTGAAGAGGGTGATTAATAACTAAGATTTTAAACTAAGTAAACTAAATAAATAAATCTCAAATGCATAATATCAAAATACGAGTTTAATCAAGATGACATAATTGTGTTAGATTAATTACATTTCTTATCTTAGAATTATTAAACTCATGTTTATATTGTTACGAATAAATTCATGGCAACTCGGTAATTTGCTAACTTATGAACATACTCACCTACCAAAATCCATTCATCTCTTGGACATATCTCTATGTCAATTCAATCGATTAAACAAATCTTAATAGGCAAATATGTTATAGCACATACATACTTATTAAATTGAAATAATCTCTTAAACATATCCCTATGTCAATTCAAACAATTAACTCAATTTAATAAGCACATAAAAGACTATGTGAGGTAACAAAGTATCCTTACCTTGAAACAGTTTAATCACAATAATCTTGCAAGTTATGCAAGGCAATTGTATCGTCAGATACCATTGCTAATTTAACCCTCAGCTACCTTAGATGACTAAACATGCACTGATTAAGTACTGTTTCCATTAATTACAATTTCAATCCGTTTAAATAATTAATTCATTAGTTACCTAACAATTGTAATGCAAGAATAACTTAGTCATGATTTTACTTAATCAAGCGTCTTACCACAATTTTAACAATTTAAGAAGACGAAATGCAATCAACCTAACACAAATTAAATTCAAGATAAATTGATTAAATTAATCATTCCAGCAACATAAATATTCATAGATATGTTCATCATAACAACAACAAAAATTAAAGAGATAGGGAACAATAATCAACTTCAGTGTTTTTCCGTGGCTTGACTAGCTTGCTCCGTTCTTCATTCTCTATTGTCCTCGTTGATCAACGTTACTACGAACACTTCAATGTTGCTCCAAAATGGCTAATGAACACCCCTTTTCCAAGGGAGGAAATCGACAAGGGAGCATGAGAATTTAAAATGGCAAAGAAAAGAGAAAAGATGTGAATGAAGTGAGGTGTGTTTCAAATGATCAGCTTAAGGGGGATTTATAGCTGAAGAGGGCTGTTAAAAATAGCTAAAATTAGCAGCCAAAGAGCCCTCTCTTGGTCGGCCACACATGTGGAAAGTTTGATGATTTCAAACTTGATAAATTAAGCTTGGGGCAAATCTAGAAAGCCACAATTTGTGGAGGGGTTTGAATGCTATTTGAACAAGTCTTCAAGGGCCTCTTTGCAAGCTAAATAATCAGCCAATAAGCTGATTTGGTTCAGCACATGGGACGGTTTTGGGCTATCCATTGCTTGGTCGGTTTGGTTCACTTGGTTTGGCTCAACTGGACCACTTTTCATAATTTATTAATAATAATTTATTAACCCAAATTAAATTGGATATAAATTAAAATTAATTATATTATGAATTAATACACATAATTTTGGATCATCTTAGGCTGAAAATTAATTTTCCTTGATGCTTCAAATTGCTTTTCGGTTTTGTGCTTCTAGTAGTGTCTGTCGAGCCATTTTTTACCCTTTATGCAAATCTGTCGAAAATAACCAAAATTAATCAAAATTAATTATAAAATTAATTAAAATTCAACATGTTCATATCTTAAGTACACTTTAATTATTTTATAAAAATTAATTATTTTTCGATAGGAATTTTATCAAAACTGCATGAATTTAAGTTAAAACGGGCATGAAAAAGTGTGTAAATTTTTGTGTTTCCAGTGCCTCACATTTATTGGACAGTTTTCCGACACTTGCCAAAGTCAGCCTGCGATGTCATGAGAAAAAGCTTTTCGACATTACAATGATGTCGTGAAGATGCGAATGGGGACGTTACGACATGGCGATGTGTTTTCCACAAACACCGAGTCTCTTTTCCTAGTTAAACTCTACTATCTTTTCCCAATTAAACTTTGGTTACTCTAGAAATATTTTAGTCATACTAGGACTTTAAACTTAGCCTATTTAAAGAGGCCTTGTGTCCTTGTTTTGATAAGGCAATTAAAGATTTAGTATTACAGGGCTTTTCTTTTGGAGGACAAGACATTGTCGTAGATGAGTTTTGGTGAGAGTTTTCGTGATAACTATGGAGAGAATTTTGTACCCCTTTTGAGAGAACTCTATGAGAATTGAGATTTTGTTTTTTGGTTTGCACTATGAAAGTTAGGGTTTTATATTCGGGGTTTTGGGTATTATACGTTTAGTACATTTAGATTTATTTTCTGCATATTGTACTCTCATTTTTTTACTCATTTAGTGAAAAGTCGATAATTCATTTGCTTTCGGTTTTCTATCATCTTAACTGAGGAGTTTTTTCACATAAAATTTTTGTGTCCAATCTTCTCTACTTTTCTATTTCATTTTTATACGAGTCAATCCCCAACACTAAGGTCAATAGTCAAGGTGTGGAACAGACTAATAATATTTTGAATACTTATTTTTCCTTCTCTACGCACAAGGTTAACCTAAAGAAAACTCAAATTTCTTTTCATCCAATACTTTTGACGTAGTGGCTAATGATTTAAGTGACAAACTTAACCTCTTGAGGGTAAATGGTTTGGGGAAATATCTTGGCATTCAAAATTTTCACAAACGGGTCCCAATCGACACATTCCAATTTGTGGACCCATTGTTTTTGTATCATTATAATAGTAAGAAACAAAACAATCAATAATTTCACTTAAGTGGACCCATTGTTTGAATGGAAGAAATGTCCCCCCACCAAAATAATAAACTTCTTCATCCAACATCTAAATAATTTTTGGTCCATCATAATTTGACAAATTTGTCTTTCAATTCATTTCAGTTCACTAGTTGAGCACCTACTATCATTTCGTCCTTCCTTCAATTTGGTTCACATATTTTATCCTTTGTTTTGTTTATTAGATGTTAATTGTTCTCCTATATTTAAATAATTTTTAATGTATACATATATATGTGTGTGTGTGTGTGATTATGAGATAATAATATTAAGGTGATCAACTCAGATTCCCTCAGCAGAAACTACATGTCCCAGAAATGTTACCTCTTTAAACCAGAATTAGCACTTGCTCAGCTTAGCATAGAGCTATTTCTCACGGAGTATCTGAAGACCACGATAAACTGATCCAAATACGGCTGGAAAAAGCGATTTATAAGATCCATGAATGCAGCCGAAGTATTTGTCAAACTAATGGGCATGGCTAGGAACTTGTACTGCCCCATAATGAGTCCTTAAAATAGTCTTATGAACATTGATCTCCTAAACTTTAAGCTGATGATACCCAGAATGAAGATCTATCTTAGAAAACACAGAAGGCCCACAGAATTGGTCGAATAAGTCGTAGATCCTTGAAACTAGGTATTTATTCTTTACCGTTAATTTATTCAGTTGACGGTAATCTATACATATCCTCATAGTACTATCCTTCATTTTTAAAAACAAAACTGGCACCCCATGGAGACATAATAGGACGAATGAATCCTTGATCAAGGAGTTCCTGAAGTTGAGTCTTTAATTCCATAAGCTCCTTCAATGCCATACAATAAGGAGCAATGGCCACTAGAGCTATACCTGGTAGAAGCTCAATACCGAACTTGACCTCTCGATCTAGAGGCAAACCCGGTACCTCCTCAGAAAGAATATCAAAAAACTCCTTAGCCATCCAAATATTTTCAACAGATGAATCCACAAAAGATAAAATACACACGTAGGACAGAAAATGTCTCACGCCCCTGACGAACCAACCTTTTGGCCACAAGAGCAGAGATTACATTGAATAAGTAATCTCGACGCTCACCGATCATAATCACTTCTAGATCCTTCTTAGATCTTAGAACAACCCTCTTAATAGCACAATCCAAACTGACCCAATGCTCCACGAGCTAGTCAATTCCCAAAATCAGACCGAATTCCCCAAATGGTAGCTTATCAGATTAGCCGGAAACATAACGCCTTATATCTCCAACGGTATATTCCTATACAGTCTATTAACCCGAACTAATTAACCCAACAGACTTAGTACAATAATATCTCCAGAAGTGCTCCCAATAGGAATCCCCAAATTTTTAGAAGCAGAACTAGCTATATAGAAGTGTGTTGATCCTATATCTATAAATGCAAAATACAAAGCAGTATGAATAAAAAACGTATCGTGAGAACATCTGCGGCGTCTCTGTCCTCATAACGTCTAGTTGCATATACGAATGCAAGCTACCTCACCTTAGTCTTATTAGCACCTCTACCCAGTGCTCTCTGACCTCTCCTTAAACTATTACCACCCTTGGCCAGACCATTGCCCTTAGGCGGCTGCTAAACTACCCGTTGAGGCTAAACAAATCTTGAAGCTAGAGCTTGCATATGATCAGAACGCTATGGACAATCTCTGATGCGGTGCTCCATCGACCCACATAGTAGACAAGCTCCTAACCTCCTCTAGCATTCACTTGGATGGCATCTACCATAGTCCACATATGGTTGAGCCACAGCAGGAGTAACTAGAACCTCAATCCTTGAAAGCCCATCAAATCTAGCCCTTTTTAGGCCTCTAAGTAGAACTAGAGGGCTCTGATTCCCTCTTATTCATGCGTCTCTCACGTTCCCTATTTTCACGCTCAATGCACTTAACCTCCTCAGCAATTTTTTCCTTATCCACTAAGATGGAAAAAATTTGCTCCCTCTGCGGAGCTATTAGAACCCTCAGATTGTCCCTCAATCCTTCCTTGAAATGAATACACTTTTCATGTTCGGTTGAAACCATCCCATGAGCATATCTACTCAATCTTAGAAATTCAACCTCATATTCGACCATATTCCTATCTCCTTGAGTAATGCACATAAACTCGTGTCTACGAGCATTCACATAACTCGCCCCCACATATTTACGCTAGAAGTCGTTCATTAAATAATCCCATGAAATTTGATCCGACTGAGTACCCTCCTCAACCGTCAACCACCATTGATATGCCTTGTCGCGAAGCAGAGATACTGCACCCTTCAACTTTTGCTCAGGGGTGCAATCCTCTCTATAGCCTCTAACCAATATTCAACCATAGTCGAAGCGACTTCTATGACACCCCGAAACAATTCATTGCCATTAGACCGAAGACTTGCAGTTATCGACCCACGACTCTCAAAACTAGAATGGGGCTCAACAACCCTCTTCAGAACTCTTAGTATGGCTTGGGAAAATTCGCCATCCCCAGCTAAGCGACTTTGAGACTCAATCTCAGTAGTAGGTGTAGCCGATGTCTCACTCGTATCCAAAATGAGTATACTGCCCATTGAGGATGACTCAGCTCGAGCCTCTCTTTGGTGCCCACCGCGCCCACGAGTATCGCGTCCACGTGATCCACGAGTACTCATCCTATATATTATGTACATTACGATTTTTTATGTATCAGTTCCAATATTTATTAACATATATTTTATGATCAGAAGTTTATCGGAAGAATTTACAGAGATGTTTCAGTCTCTAACTATTGCAGTATAATTCTAATCATTTCAGGATTTTTTTTCTAAATAAAGTTTATATAAGTGAGAACTATTTACAGGATCAACACCGGAGACTCGATATTTCTCAAAATTATTTTTCAACTTAAAGCAAAAAAATTTATTTGGAAAGCAGTCTTCAAAATTTTTTTTAAACCCAAAATTTCACAGCTCGAGTTTTGAAACCTAGCTCTAGTGCCACTAAATTTACACCCTAAACCTGGCCTAGACGTTATGGCCAAATCTGGAAATGCTACATAAAACGGTTGAAATTTTAGTTTTCGTAAATTTCAAAAAATGTCATAAAATTTTATTACTTAAAAATACCCCAGTTTAATAAAAACGACACCAAACTTTACTTTTTAGTTGAAAACGATGTTTGCTTACGTTTTCTAAAAATGTTTACTTTACTACAGAAATTCTTAGATCGTTATATTTTGGGAAAACCAAGTTATTTTCTCGAAATCGATTATTTTCTAGGAAACTGACATTTTCAATAAAACGATTTTAAAGTATCAAGTAAAAGTAGAAAATAAAATCTCAAAACCAAAACATTCCAAAATAATCCACATATTACAAAATGATTAAAATCCAAATTAAAAGGAATTGAAATTAAATAAATTTTTGTAATCAAGCTCCCGTGGCATCGACCCACTTAAATCTGAGGATTACCTGAAAGTATCAGTCAAACAGAAAATGAGTTTTCAAAACTCAGTGCGTAACAAATAACTTAATCAGTTAATTTTTAACAGATAAATTTAACAGTTAATTTTTGAAATGGTCGACTTTTTATTTTAAAACGAAAATGGGAGTCGCCACCAATCCTTTTTTATGAGGTGTGATCGGGTCACCTCGTAAATTTAATCATTTTAATTTATTAAAACAATGTTTTTCGGTCTACAAAATCCAAAAATGGGTTTGGGAGTTAGTTACGTACGAGGAAGGATTAGCATCCTCGCAACCCCTAAAATTGGTACCTAATTGATTAATTCATGTCTTAGTGTCGAAAGTTGAAAATTTGAAAATAGTTTAAAATACGATCCCTCTTTATATTAATGTTAATTTTACTTAAAAACCACTTGAATAAATCGAACCAAACATTAAAGACCCTCTAGTCTCATGATAACAAGATGTCACATCCCGTAAGTTAGGACACGACACCTTGAACCTTTGAGAATAAACTTGCCTTTATTTTTTTATTTGAAATCTTACGTATTTTAATTCTAAAAGGATATTTGGTTATTTAGGTTCAATGAGAAAAATCGAAACCCCATAAGTTAGGGTACGACTTCTCGAATCTCCAAATACGAAATATTGTCTTATTTTGAAAATTTTGAAAAATAACAAGTGTAATATTTAAATGATGTGTATTTCTCTTATTCGGGGTATAATATAAAACGGCCTATTATGGATAAATATGTTTAAACGCGATTTTTGACGTGATTTTAATGAAATGATATAAAATGGTGATGTAGAAAACAGAACGATAATATACGAACGAAATGTTGCGTCGATATATGAAAATAATATAAATTACTAATAGAACATTTCATAATGCACGTAATGGCGATAATCACATAATATATACTATTTTGACACTAATATGAAAAATCAAAGAAAAATAAAATAAATAATAAAGTAAATAATAATAGTGATAATAATAATAATAATGATAAAATATGCACATGAAATGACAATACTAATTTTTAAACATAATAAAGAAAATAAATAAATAAATACACAAATGAATATTGAGGAAAATAGTTTATAAAATATTGAGAATAAAGGATCAAATCAAAATATAAATCAAATTAAGGGTACATTTTATAATAAAGTACATAAATAATAATAATAATAATAATGATACATAAAATAATATAATAATAGTGTGAAAAAAAGAAAAAAAATGAAAAATAAAAAATAAAAACCAAAAAATGTATAAATACAAAGAAAAATAAAATATAAAAGATCGAAAGTAAGGGACTAAATTAGAATCTAAACAAAATTTAAAATAAAAATCATAATAAAATAAATAAATTAAACAATACAATAATGTAAAGGATTAAAACCAAATCCGCAAAAACAAGTGGGGACTAAATAAGAAATTAACCCCATCCCTAGGACACGTGTCCCTTCCTCTGCATATCAACAAACTGGGGACTAAATTGAAGCACACGAAAAAATCAGTGGCCAAATTTAAAAAATTCAAAAAAAGGTAAAAAAAAAGGAATAAACTGAAGCACACCTCAAAAGCCGAAGGGCTGATCGCGCAAATATACCAAAAGTTAAAAATGCGCGGATCCTCTGGAGCGGGTTGAGTCGACGCGCGGGTCAAGGACAAAACGACGCCGTTTTAGGGCTATTGTAGCCAGCCCTAAACGACACCGTTTAATGAGCCTATAAAAGTCAATTTTTTTTAAATTTCATTCTCTTCCAACCTTTTAAAAAAAAACTCTCTTAAACTCTTTCCCCTCTCTCTCTCAGTTCCCATGTCCGGTTGTCAGTCCGGCGAGTCACCGCCGCGCCGGCCACTAGTCACTGGCGATGGCGCTGCCGTCCATGGTGGCTGAAAAAATCACCCGAACCCCTTCTTTCTGTATTTTTTTCACGTAGAACTTTGATTTGGAGTTGAAATCACCCAAAATCAAAACCAAAATTCAAAAAAAAAAAACCCTTTCTATTTTTCTTCTCCCCGACGTAACCTTTGACGAATCCTTGTAGGGACTTGGAGGTCCTCCGCATTGGAACCCACCCACGATGGCAAAGAACCAAATGCCAGGTGAGTTTTATATATATACATAATAGATTCAAAGAAAAAAATAAAAAATATAACCATTGAAGTTTTTTTATTTTATTTTGTATTTGGATTGCTTTGTTTTGTGTCTTTTTTGTTTCTATTTCTCTTTCAAAAAAAACAATCCCTCTTTATAGTCGGTTTTTGTAGGCTTTTTATAGTCAAATTACAATATCATTTTTCAATTTTTTCTGTACTGTTTGCTACTGTTTCTTTTACGTGTTGCTTCTTCTTTGCAGGTGGTGGTTGAGTCAACAGCAGGACAGGGGCAGTTGGTGGTGGCAGACCTCGGGCGACGAGAGAGGAGTGGCGGCTAGTGTTTTTTAGTTTTTTGTGTTTTTGAAAACTTAATTTAGGTTATAGGCCACCGGGCCATTAGGTTTTTTTAGGGGGGTTGTTTTTAATTGGACTTTATTATTTGGTTTTATTTTATTATTGGGCCTAGGCAAAATTGGGCTCCTACAGCTGCCCTTCTTTGCTCATTTTCGTGTAACGAGAATGGAGTAAAAACATAAAAAAAGGGCCAATTTTGCCTGGTCTTGCCGAATCTCGACTTTTTTGGTGCTTCTCTTCTTCAAGTAGCTTCATCCCAACCCACTGCAATCTCAGGGGTATAGGAATTGTAATTTTAATCTACTCCACTGCAACTTCGGGGAGATATTCGTATCTTCAACCTATTCCGCTGCAACTTTAGGGAGATAAGATTTGTAGCTTGTAACTTTAGTCTATTCCACTGCAACTTCAGGGAGATAAGACTTGCTATGGTAGATTTAATTCGACCCACTGCAACCTTAGAAATATAGGATTTGTTGCTTCAATCTACTCCACTGCAACTTCAAGGAGATAAGATTTGTAACTTGTATCTTTAATTTGTTCCACTACAACTTTAGGGAAATAAGATTCGCTATCTTTAATTTGCTCCACTGTAACTTTAGGGAGATAAGATTTATAACTTCAACTCGTTCCATTACAACTTCAGGGAGATAAGGTTCGCTTTAATCTGCTCCACTGCAACTTTAGAGAGATAAGATTTGTGGCTTTCTTCAATCTGCTCCATTGCAACTTCAGGGAGATAAGACTTGTAACTTCAACCTACTCCACTGCAACTTCAGGGAGATAAGGTTTATAGCTTTAATCTGCTCTACTGCAACTTTAAAGAGATAAGATTTGCTATCTTCAATCTACTCCACTGCAACTTCAGGGAGATAAGATTTATGGCTTTAATATGCTCCACTGCAACTTTAGGAAGATAAGATTAGTGGCTTCAATTTGCTTCACTACAACTTTAGGGAGACAAGATTCGCCATGGTAGATTTGATCTGACCTACTACAACTTCAGAGGTATATAGGGTTTGTGACTTGTAGCTTTAATCTATTACACTGCAACTTCAGGGAAATAAATAAACCCACAAGCTCATGCAAAGTTTCAAACCCATGACCTCACCTTTCTATTCGAGGCCTTTAACCTCTAACTCTAATTAAATTATTTAAAAACATAAGTCATAAGTAATTTATATGATTTTAAAATTAATAGTTTTTCTTTACAAATTTTTTATCCCACAATTTGTTGCCTTATCATTTATAAAATTTTGATATTATTAAAAAAATTCAATAAACAATTTCATTCATAATAAAAATTAAAAGACAATCATATTAGAAAGTTAAACCCGAGGTTCAGAATTGTCATTCTCAACAATATTGTCTCCAAGGATCAAAAATCGTTCTTCTCTTAGATGTGTAATGTGCCTTGCTACTGCATCTTAATATTTCTTGATATTTGATCTTTATTTTAGTTACTTAAGTTTTTAAATAATTTAATTAGAGTTGGAGAATGAATTGAATATGGATATGTGTATAATAATAATTTGATTTGTTTAAAATTTTAAGATTTGATGATGTGAAGAAATTTTTAAGATAAATGAAAGTTAAATTGGGTTTAATATATTAATTTTTAAGCACCATTAAAATAAGAAAAGAAAGAGGCTGCTTTTTCTTTTCAAAACAACTATATATGGATAGTCAGGGTGTCAAAGATTCTCAAAAGCCAAAATTCTTGAACATGGCAGAAATAAGCTTAGAACGAGCTCAAGAATCCATTTTCAATCGACAACAGGAATTGAAAGCTTTTGATGAAACAAAATCAGGAGTGAAAGCGCTGGTAGATTCGGGCTTGTCAAAGATTCCAACGATTTTCATCGACTAACAGTACAAGCTTGAGAGAAACAACGTCCACAACCAGAAACCTGGAAGCCCCACCAACAATGACGGAATCCCAATCATAAACTTGACCGGCGTCGACGATGATCCAAATTTACGTCGCCAAATAGTGAAGAAAGTTGGAGAAGCTTGCGAGAAATGGGGTTTCTTTCAAGTTATCAACCATGGGATTCCGTTGGCTACTACGGATGAAATGATAAATGGGGTTCGCAGGTTTCATGAACAGGATGACGAAGCTAAGAAAGAGATCTATTCTCGAGATTATTCCAAGAAAGTGTATTATAACAGTAACATCGATCTTTACAAGGCGGAAGCAACCAATTGGAGGGATACTTTGTGTTGTGTTATGGCACCTCGCCACCCTCTCCCTCAAGAACTGCCTGCAATTTGCAGGTAAGTAGTAAATATAACCTCTATTATCAATGTCCGGAATGAATTAATTAAGTTTAATTGGAGCAAATGTTGCTAGTCACGTATGAATTGAAGGAAATTAAAACTTAAATAGCTACTTATATGAAACATATTTTGATACGATAATATTTTTGCAAAAATCATATCTGAAGCTAACTTCATCCGCAGAGATATAATGATAGAATATTCAAGCAAAATGATGAAATTAGGGCAGACTTTGTTAGAATTGATGTCGGAAGCCTTGGGTCAGAATCGGAGTTATTTGGAAGATATTGGGTGCGGTGAGGGAATGATTGTGAAGGGCCATTACTATCCACCGTGCCCTGAACCGGACTTGACATTGGGCACCAGCAGTCACACCGATACTGGCTTCTGCACCGTAGTTTTACAAGATGAAATCGGCGGACTTCAAATCCTCCATCAAAATCAATGGCTTGCTATTAATCTTGTCCGTGTAACTCTTGTTGTAAATTTGGGCGATATGATGCTGGCAAGCCCACCTTAACTTTAACCCTAATATCATAATTTAAGTATATTATATTATATTATATTATATTATATTATATTATCTAAGATTGGGCATAACATATTTATATTATTGACATCTCACTTATTAAATTTATACTTTTTTAAAAATATATAATAAAATATCTCAATAATTTTTAATTTTAATTATTTAATATTTTGTTAATAATTTCAGTTTAAATCATCTCAATAGTTAACTATTTTAAAATAAATTTAAGTTAAACGCGTATCATTTTAAAATAAGTATGATATACAACTAAAAGCAAACCTGAATTCAAATAAAAAATAGAAGATATTTACATTGTCGAAACCATTTTTTTGAAAAAAAAGAGATAGACTTGGTTTTGAAAACAAAAATAAAAAAAAGAGAGTCGTCACCAATCCTTTTTGTTTAAGTGTGAATGGACCACCTGATATTTTGATTGTTTTAATAAAATATTTTGTTTTACTAAAACAACAATTTTGGTCTATGAAAATCGAGAAAACGGGTTCGGGAGGCGGTTACATACAAGGAAGGATTAGCACCCTCGTAATGCCCAAAATTGGTACCTAATTGATTGATTAATGTCTTAATGTCGAAATTTAAAAACTCAAAAAGAATTTAGAATACGATCCCTCTTTTTTAATGTTGATTTTTCAGGAAGAATTTGCCTGCGTAAATCGAAACGGATGTTAAAGACCTTCTTGTCCCGAAGCAATAAAATGTCACATCCAGTAAGTTAGTACACAATATTTTAAAACCTCGAGAACAAGCTTGTCTTTTGATTTTCAAAACTCATGAGTTTTTATTTCAAAAGGTTATTCGACCTTTCGGATCAAACGAGAAAAATTGAAATCCAACACGTTAGGGCACGATCTCTCGAATTTCTAAAACATAGAATATTTCCTTTACTAAAGACTCATTTTTTACGAGTTAATGTAAATTTTTTTTAAAACGATTTGCGAATGAGATGTTATTTTATCAAAGGATAATAATGGTGAATACATTAATAAAACGACACATGGGAATCATATAATATACTATTTTAACACTAACTAACACCACCTCATGACAAATAAAACCAATAATAAGCATGATAATAGTATTATTGACACATGCACATAAGGAATGATGTTAATCGAATAATGGAGACGAAAACATGAGTAAATATAAAAGAAAATATTGTAAAGGATCAAAAATAAAGAAACAAGTTAAGGTGAAAATGAAATCATGAATATAATTTGAAATAAATAATAATAATAATAATAATAATAATAATAATAATAATAATAATAATAATAGTATTATCGAGAGAAGATAATAAACAAGTAAATAGAACATATAAAAACTACATTTGGGATTCTAAAAATATTTCTCACAGAAATATTAAAATTTGAAAATGAAAAGGGTAAATACTAGGTATAAAAATAATATTAACTAAAATGAGAAGCGCGAAAAAATGTAAGGACTAAATAGCAAAATATCCCCACATGCGGACACGCGTCCTTTCTCCAGAAGATCAACGTGTCAAGGATGAAATCAAATCACAAGAGAAATTAAGCGGTCGAATTTGTAAAAAAGTAAAAAAAAAAAAAAGGAAAGGGGATCAGATTGTAACATGCCGCAAATGCGGAAGGATCAATAGGGTAAATAACCCTTTTAACAGAAACACGCAGATCCTCAAGCTAGGCAGGTCAGGTTGCACGGTTCTGGTGCCTAAACAGTGCCGTTTCAGCATTAGGCGGAGGTTGAAACACTGCCGTTTCAATAGCATTATTTAAGACCAATTTTTTTTTTATTTCAGCCTTACACCTTAAAAAAAAAACTAAAAAACTTCAAAATTCTCTCACCCTCTTTTCAGTCTCCGACCCAGGCTAGCGTGGCTCTAGTGAGCCTTGGCCGTGGCTCCGTCGTGGCCTTTCGAATTCTTCTCTTCCTTTTTTTTTATTTTTTTAAAAAAAGAAATAGATCTAGAATAAATTTCAAAAAAGACTAGTGATAAAGAAAAGCGAAAATGTAAAGGAGTGAATCGCAATAACGGAAGACCTTCATCTTCGTCGTTCCTCCTACCCACGTCCGAACCAAAAACGGGGTTTTGTGGCATTTGGGTCACTAGGGTTCTCGACCACAACGGAGATCGCATAGATGGTGAGTTTTTATTCTTTTTGGTTTTTTTCCAGTAAAAATGAAAAACGATAAATAAAAGAGGCACCCTTAAGATATTTGCTTCTCATTGTTTCTTTTTTCTATTCCAGTCTCGTGAAAAAAATTACATTGACGGAAAATGGATTTTATAACCATTTTAATACAATATTTTTATGTTTTTTTGCTACTGCTCTATGTTGCCTGCTTTGTTTCCTTCTTTTTTTTTGCTTTCTTTTACAGGATTTGAGAGTCAACGGAGTGGTTGAGGAGTGTCAGACGACACGTGGGTGGTACCAGGTCTCGGGCGGTGGTCGCGCTGGAGCAGTCATACAGCGCACATGGGGCAACGGAGCCAGAAACCTTAGGTTTTCGGGCTTTCCAAAAAAATTTTAAGTTTTGGGTCTGTTGGGCTTCATTATTTTGTGTTGTTAATGGGTCTTGTAAAAAAAACAATTGACTGTTATTATCCTTTGGATTTTGGTTTTCTGTTGATTTGGGCTTGGGCCGAGAAAAATAGGCCTGTTACAGCTACCCTTCTTTGCTCATTGTCGTGCAACGGGAATAGAGCAAAGACTATAAATTTTGCCTGGACTTGCTGAGTCTCAACTTCTTTTGGCACTTCTTTTCTTCAAGTAACTTCATTCCAATCCACTGCATCCTCAGAGGTATAGGAACTGTTGCTTTGATCTACTCCACTGCAACTTCAGGGAGATAAGATTTGCTGTCTTCAATTTGCTCCACTGTAACTTCAAGGAGATAGGACTCGTAACTTCAACCTGCCCCACTGCAACTTCAGGGGGATAAGGTTTATAGCTTTAATCTGCTCTACTACAACTTTAGAGAGGTGAGATTTGCTATCTTCAATCCGTTCCACTACAACTTTAGGGAGATAGGACTCGTAACCTCATCCTGCCCCACTGCAACTTCAGGGGGATAAGGTTTATAGCTTTAATCTGCTCTACTGCAACTTTAGAAAGGTAAAATTTGCTATCTTCAATCCATTCCGCTGTAACTTCAGGGAGATAGGACTCGTAACTTCAACTTGCCCCACTGCAACTTCAGGGGGATAAGGTTTATAGCTTTAATCTGCTCTACTGCAACTTCAGAGAGATAAGATTGATATCTTTAGTTTGCTCCAATGCCATTTCAAGAAAAAGAGATTTGTAGCTTCGATCTACTTCGCTAGAACTTCAAGGAGATACGAACTATAGCTTCGAGCGACTCCAATGCCATTTCAGGGAGAAGAGGTTTGTAGCCTTGATCTACTCCGCTGAAACTTCAAGGAGCTACGAACTGTGGCTTCGAGCCGCTCCAGTGCCATTTCAGGGAGAAGAGATTTGTAGCCTCGATCTACTCTGCTAAAACTTCAAGGAGCTACGAACTGTAGCTTCGAGCCGCTCCAATGCCATTCAGGGAGAAGAGATTTGTAGCCTCGATCTACTCCACTAAAACTTCAAGGAGATACGAACTGTGGCTTCGAGTCACTCCAATGCCATTTCAGGGAGAAGAGATTTGTAGCCTCGATCTACTTCGTTGAAACTTCAAGGAGATACGAAATGTGGCTTCAAGCTGCTCCAATGCCATTTTAGAGAGAAGAGATTTGTAGCCTCGATCTACTCTGCTGAAACTTCAAGGAGATACAAATTGTAATTTCCAGCCTGTTACCCTACTGCTTAGGGGGTTAAGACTTACCATCTTCGATCTGCTCCACTACTGCTTAGGGAGATATGATTTGTAATTTCCAGCCTGTTGCCCTACTGCTTAGGGGGTTAAGGCTTACCGTCTTCGATCTACTCCGCTACTACTTAGGGAGATAAGATATGTAATCTTCAACCTGTTACCCTACTGCTTAGGGGGATAAGGCTTACCGTTTTCGATCTACTCCACTACTGCTTAGGGAGATAAGATCTGCAATCTTCAGTTTGCTTCCTTGCTTCCTCAGGAAGATAAGATTTTAATTCAGCCTGCTCTCTTGCTACCTTAGAGAGATAAGGTCGTGAATTCATCGATGTTGCTACACCGTCTTCTAGGGGACATGACCTGTAGAATTGATTTAATGGGCCTAAGCTTATGCCAAATGATTAGGATGCTATGATTGAAATGAATCAAATGCTCCTAACTAGATGTGTTATGAATGATCTATAAATGCGAAAATGAGAATAGTTCTTTTTTAGATGCTTAAGGTATCATTACTCATTGTTCATCGGGGCATTATCACTAACGTATTACGCTGCCATCTTGTTTGGCTGGTATTCTTGACAAAAAACCCTAAGAAACAATCACATTCTGTTCAGCAAGCTTGCCCCGCTGTAATTGCAGAGTCATTTCCACTGTACCTTCTGGGACATAAAGTTTGTACCTCCCTCTGTATCTTCAGGGGAATAACGTTTGGTTTCATCCATCCATCTTGCTGCAACTCAGAGGTATAGGATTTGTATCATCTTCAATCAATTCGATTTGTTACACCATTCCTTGGGTGTAATGACCAGATGTATAGGTCTGATATTTACATGCAGAGTATCATTTTTCTTTTCCCGAGAATGATCCCTTTTACACTTGGGTTGACATTGTTCATTATTCGTCGAGGTTGTATCACCGATGCAATATCTTGTATTTGATACTTTTGACAAAAATCTAAAGAGATAGTTACAATTTAGCTTCCTCTTTCCAACCCTTAAGTTTGGTAAGTTCTAAACAATAATCCTGTTTCAGGTTCCTGTACCATTTAGAAGCTTCCAAAGTAATATGCAAAACTCATTTTATGAAAGTGTTATTAGCCCACTAATTGTTATTTCAGTACAAAATGCATGAAAAAGACCATAACAATGGACCGGAAGGAAATTAATTAGAAGCATAGCTTGAAGCAAGTAAGTTAATCAATGATAGCAAATGCAATTAAGAAAGAAATTTATTGGGACGTATCTTGAAAAGAATAAGGTAATCAAAGGTAGCAATTTCAAAATGGGTAAAATGGGAAACTAGGTGCCCCAGATATCACAGCTTGAGCTTCTCTGTACCAGCTTCTTCAATATCATTTTAAGCTCAATCTATGTTTAGGGGATCTAGAGTACTTTGTCGATGCCCCAAGACGTAGCATACTTCTTCATTGTTAATTCAGGCATAGCAAGACTACTGTATGCCCTACTTTGATCTAAATTTGAGCCGCCCTTTTCGGGTTTTCAACTCAAATCCCCTTTGGTCTCAAAGCGCCCTTTGCGGGTTTTCGCCTTGGTCTTTCCTTTTTCTTCTTCTTCCTTTTGTTTTGTTCTTTTTTTAAAAAAAAATTGATGACTAAATCTGGATTTATGGGATTGGGCAGGTTCTTGCCATCCATCTTGGTCAAAATCAACGCTTTTCTAGAGAAGACCTTCTTTATCACGTAAGGTCCTTCCTGATTCAGCATCCATTTTCCTCTAAGGTCCTTTCCTTTTCAAAACTAAGCAATTCTCGTAGAATTCGCTGAGGCAAGTCTTCTTGCCATAAACTTGCATCATTCGTTTTTGATACATTTGACCATGATGGTTCAGGTTCACTTGATCATATTGAAACTTGACCCATTCTGCTTCATCCAATTCTTGACTCAATTGAAGCTTGGCGAGAAGGAATCTCGACTTCAATAGGCTAAAACTGTTTCCAATAAACTAGTGAGAAAGGTGTTGCCCCGATGAAAGTCTTGGCTGACGTTCGATGAGCGTAGAGGGTAAACGGTAACTTCTTTATGCCAATCTTTATCAGTCTCAGTTATCTTCCACGATCTCTTTTTTTTTTATTTTTACTTCTTTTTTTTGTGTTTTTTTGCTGCTTTTGCTGCATTATGATACAGCGTCTGATCTTTGAATAGACTGCCAACTTCTTATAATGATCCTTTTTTTATGTTCTTTATTGACACCTAATCTCTCTTCTTCTTCTTTTTTTTTTTGGAGTTTGATGACTATCGACTTAGTAAAATTGGCATATGAAGTGACTTTTACCCTATTGGCGAAGTAATTGATGCCTGCTAGAAGCTTTTAATGAGATCGGTCCAATAACCTCCATACCCCACATAGAGAAAGTCTACGAAGAAATGAAGGGACACATGAATCTTATCTCCATAAATTTGACATTTATGGCATACTGATGCAATTTCTTTCTATGGTAGAACAGTAGAACCCGAATCTCATGATTAGTCTGGCCATCATAAAACCATTAGCATATGCTGTTCAAACATCTTGCAGCATCCTCATGTCTTAGTAGCCCAGGAGTATCTTGATACGATCGTGCGAAAACATTTTTGAATTCTTGGAATAACTCAATAACATCTGTAACGCCCCCTTACCCGAGACCATCGCCGGAGTCGAGTATGAGGAGTTACTAGACTTAATTTAACATTTTAAGAACTTCGGATCATTTGTTTCTACATTCATAGCTTTCTAGCTACTTGCATCACAGTTACAAGAAAAATCATATATCAAGTTAAGAAACTCGAAATCAAGATCCGTAAATTTTCTCTAAATCTAGACTCATATACCTATTTACTAATTTTTTTATAGAATTTTTGGTTGGGCCAATTAGTACAGTTTATTAGTTAAAGTTACCCCTGTTTCAGGACTTGACTGGACTAACCTCTTTTTTCTACAAACCACATTTCTCTCTATAAAAAATTCATATGACTATGAGGTTTGTTTCTCCTGAAACTAGACTCAATAAAGATTCCGAGAATATAAAATAAAACACCTAATTATATCTGTACAATTTATGGTGAATTTATAAAGTTGGAACAGGGGATCCAGAAATTGCTCTGGCCCTATTTCACTAAAATTCAAATATATTCTAACATATAATTCCTTTACCTATTTAGGTTGTTTTATGTCAAACTAGACATAATAAGCTTAAATTTAATATTTAATCCATCACCTAATTCGATTTCTATGATTTTTAGTAAATTTTCAAACTCACGTCAGTGTTGCTACAATGTTCTGTTTATGGCAACTTTCATCCCTTTTATGAGTTTTCATGAACTAGGTATCCTATTAACCTTCCATGACATCAAGCATAATCTAAACTAACCATTTCCATAACTTATCATTATCAAACATTTTCTCAACCATTCCATCACCATATCATAAGATCATTTACACAAAATAGGTATATTGCTATACATGCCATACTTAAATTTTACAAGCCATTTACCAAAAAGTCCTCCAGATAGTGTGATCGAGCCCTTTGACCTATCCCGATTCCTGAGCTGGCTTGTCCAAAAAAAAATGAATAAGAAGGAGGGAGTAAGCATAAATGCTTAGTAAGTTCATATGCAAATAATAAGTAACATAACAAAGCAATCATACCAAACAACATTAGCATGGTATCACCAAAACATATATCACATTTCTAATCATTATTCATCATCTTATTACCTTATCGTTGTTGTATCAATACTCAACCCGAGGGTTAAGTACATACCTGTCCAAAGTATCCATTTCACAACACTTACCAATACGTCTCTTTTCATCTCGAGTATTTCTCCATTTGAGTAGAACTTTACCCGTTGAACACATCGGAATATAATTCGGATACATGGATAATTTGCACATAAGTGCCACATATGCAATCAAGCAATCATGTAACCCGCCCCTAAGTGAACTCGGACTCAACTCAACGAGCTCGGCCGTTCACATCCATAAGTGAACTCGGACTCAACTCAACGAGTTCGGATGCCTAGTTACATCTCACGAACTCGGACTCAACTCAACGAGTTCGGACATTCGCATCCATAAGTGAACTCGGACTCAACTCAACGAGTTCGGATGCTCAACCATCCTAGTGACATGTCACTTGTATCCTAATCTATTCCTAAGGTTCAAACGGGATTTTCCTCGAACATATATCCTTGCCGTCTTCCGTAGAATACCGAAACCAATACTCGGTAACAATTTATATTTAACAAGTAGCTCAGATAATTTACATTTTATTCGAAAATAATCACAAAGCATATATTTCATGATAAAAATCAGCATATCATATAATTAACATCAATAACTTAAAAATAACAATTATGCTATATTATTTACACATGAACTTACCTTGGTACCAAAATATAAAGATTTTGCAATTTAGTCCACAATCTTTTCTTTTCCTCGATTGGGGTCGATTCCACGTCTTTCTTGATCTAAAATAACACATTTAGCTTATTTAATACTCACATTATCAAATTAATCCTTAATTCAAATTTTAGCAAAATTACAATTTTACCCCTAAACTTTTGCATATTTACACTTTTTCCCCTAGGCTCGGGATTAAACTTTATTCCTTATTCTTATGTTTTATAACATGTTGATCATTTTTCCCTTCTATGGCAACATCAAATTCTCACTCTAACATGTACTTGTGACTATTAGGTATTTTTTGCCGATTAAGTCCTTTTACTCGTTTTCACTCAAAACCGAGTAGCACAAGTTGTCTAACATAATTTAAAACCTCATATTCTATCATAAAACATCAAAATACACAAATTTCACCTATGGGTATTTTTCCAAATATGAACCCTAGGTTAAATTATTGCTAGCATAAGCTAAATCGAGCTACCGGGATCTCAAAAACGTAAAAATCATTAAAAACGGGGCTTGGAATCACTTACTATGAAGCTTGAAAGTTGAAGAAACCCTAGCTATGGAGAGAGTAAAATTCGGCAGCAACCATATGAAGAATATGACCATTTTGTGTTATTTTTCCCATTTTATTTCATTTAATATCCAAATGACCAAAATGCCCCTCCTTACTAAACTTTCAAAAATTCCTTCCATGTCCTAATTTTGTCCATGAACTTAAAATTGGTCAAATTGCTATTTAAGACCTCCTAATTAATATTTCAAAGCAATTTCATACTAAAAACTTCTAGAATGCAAGTTTTGCAACTTATTCGATTTAGTCCCTAACTTTAAATTAAACTCGTTATGCCAAAAATTTCTTCACGAAATCTTCACACAATTATGCAATCATATCATAAACCTCGAAATAATTATAAAATAATTATTTCTATCTCGAATTTGTGGTCACGAAACCACTATTCCGATTAGGCCCTAATTCGGGATATTACAACTCTCCCCCCTTTAAGGATTTTCGTCCTCGAAAATCTTACCGGTAAACAGATGTGGGTATTGATTTCTTATATTTTCTTCGGATTCCCATGTAGCTTCTTCTACTCCATGCTTTTGCCACAACACCTTCACAAGTGCAATATTTTTATTCCTTAGTTGTTTGACCTCTTGAGCTAAAATCTTAATCGGTTCTTCTTCATAGGTCATATCTGGTTGTAGTTCAATTTTTGTCAGTGAAACCACATGTGAAGGATCCGAACGATACCGGCGTAACATAGATACGTGGAACACATCATGAATCTTCTCTAATTCAGGTGGTAAAGCTAGCCGATATGCTACCGGTCCATCTTTTTCAATTATTTCATACGGCCCAATAAAACGCGGACTTAATTTGCCCTTCCATCCAAATCTAAGAACTTTGTTCCACGGAGACACCTTTAAAAATACTTTATCACCAACTTGAAATTCAATGTCCTTTCATTTTAAATCTGCATAAGATTTCTATCTATCTGAAGCAACTTTTAAATAATTTCGAATTATCTTCACTTTTTGTTCGGTTTCTTTTATTAGATCAACTCCATAGATCTGATTTTCCTTGAGTTCAGTCCAATACAATGGTGTCCGACATTTACGACCATACAATGCTTCATAAGGTGCCATCTTTAAGCTCGTCTGATAACTATTATTGTAAGAAAATTCCACCAACGGTAAATATCTTTCCCAACTTCCTTGAAATTCCAATACACAACATCTGAGCATATCTTCAAGAATCTGAATTATTCTCTCTGATTGCCCATCAGTTTGTGGATGAAAAGCAGTACTGAAATTTAACTTCGAACCTAACGCGTCTTGCATCTTTTACCAAAACCGTGAGGTAAACCTTGGATCTCTATCTGAAATAATCGACAATGGTATTCCGTGTAGTCTAACAATTTCTCTAACATATAGTTCAGCCAACTTGTTAAGAGAATAATCCGTGCGTACCGGGATAAAATGAGCCGACTTAGTTAATCTGTCAACTATTACCCAGATGGCATCTTTCTTTCCTGGAGTCAATGGCAACCCTAAAACAAAATCCATAGTAATCTGATTCCATTTCCATTCAGGAACCATAATAGGCTGAAGTAATCCCGAAGGCACTTGGTGTTCAGCTTTCACCTATTGACAAGTTAAGCATTTAGACACAAACTCTGATATATCCCTTTTCATTCCATTCCACCAATACATTTTCTTCAAGTCATTATACATTTTTGTACTACCCGGATGAATCGAGAAACAACCACTATGTGCTTCCTGTAGGATCTTTTGAATCAATTCCTCATTCTTCGGTACACAAATCCGATCTTCAAACATTAAGCACCCATCAGAACCGATTCTGAAATCTGAATCTGTACCAACTTTACACTGCTTTCTCTTGGCTTGCAAATCTTGATCATCTTTCTGAGCTTCAGAAATCTCTTGTAAAAACATCGGTTTTGTTCTTAACTCTACTAGAATCGAACCATCATCTGACATTTTCAACTGAGTGTTCATAATTCTCAAAGCAAACAACAACTTTCTGCTTAAAGCATCGGCAACCACATTCGCTTTTGCCGGATGATAATCAATAACAAGCTCGTAATCTTTCAATAACTCCAACCATCTTTGCTGTCTCAAATTCAAGTCTTTTTGTGACATCAAGTACTTAAGACTTTTATGGTCGGTATATACCCGACACTTTTCACCATACAAATAATGTCGCCAAATCTTCAAAGCAAACACCACCGCAGCCAATTCCAAATCGTGAGTAGGATAATTCCTCTCATGAGGTTTTAATCGCCTCAAGCATAAGCCACCACTTTTCCTTCTTGCATGAGTACACCCTCCAAACCATTTAGAGAAGCATCACTATACACCACAAATTCTTTACCCGATTCGATTGTGTACTAACACTGGTGCCTCTGTTAATAACTTTTTCAATTCTTCAAAATTCTCATTGACATTCTTCCGTCCATTCAAATTTAACATTCTTTTGAAGTAGTCTAGTTATAGGAGCAGCAATTATAGAAAATCCATTTACAAACCGCCGATAATACCCAAATAGCTCCAAAAACTTCTAACTTCGCCACATTTTTCTGGTTTCCAATCAACAATGGCTGAAATTTTACTAGGATCAACTTTGTATACCATCACCAAAACAATATGACCCAAAATCCAACTTCCCAGAGCCAAAATTCACTTTTACTAAACTTAGCATACAACCGCTTATCTCTCAAAGTTTGCAAAACTATCCTCAAATGCTCAGCATGCTCTGTCTCATCTTTTGAATAAATTAAAATATCATCTATAAACACCACAACAAATTTGTTCAAGCATGGCCGAAATATGCGATTCATTAAATCCATAAACACAGCAGAAGCATTTGTCAACCCTACTGGCATAACTAAAAATTCATAATGACCATACCTTGTTCTAAAAGCAGTTTTAGGCACATCTGACTCTTTTACCCGCAGTTGGTAATACCCAGATCTCAAGTCAATCTTTGAAAACCATGTCGCTCCTTTTAGCTGATCAAACAAATCATCAATTCTTGGCAACGAATACTTGTTTTTGATTGTCACCTTGTTTAACTGTCGATAATCAACACACAACCTCATAGAACCATCCTTCTTTTTCACAAATAACACGGGAGCACCCCAAGGTGAAAACTCGGTCTCACAAAACCTTTATCAGTCAACTCTTGCAACTGCAACTTTAACTCTTTTAACTCTGTTGGTGCCATTCTACATGGAGCAATCGAAATCGGAGTTGTTCCCGGTATCAAATCAATACCAAATTCTACTTCCTGATCGAGGCAAACCCGCAATTCTTCCGAAATACATCCGCAAATTCACACACAACCGACACTGATTCAACTTTCTTTTCAACTTCTTTTGTATTAATTACATACGCCAAATAAGCTTCATAACCCTTTCTCAAATATCTTTGAGCCGACATTGAAGAAATCACACTAGGCAATGCCTCTGATTTATCTGATTCAACCCGCAGAGTTTCACCATTTTTACACTTTAATTCTATAACCTTTTCTTTGCAATTTATTATAGCATCATGCAATGTCAACCAATCCATACCCAAAATAATATCAAACTCATCAAACGGCAACAACATCAAGTCGGCCGGAAAGTAATGACCCCGAATCATTAAAGGACATTTCTTACATACTTTATCAACAATCACACATTTGCCTAACGGATTCGACACTCTAATCATAAATTCTGTGTTCTCAACAGGTATATTCATACTAGACACTAGTTTCATGCACACATATGAATGAGTAGAACCAGGATCAATCAAAGCAATAACATTAACATCATAAAGAGAAAATGTACCGGTAATCACATCAGGTGAGGAAGCATCTTCACGCGCTTTAATAGCATAAGTTCTAGCCGAAGCCCTTCCTTCAGATCTAACTACTGCATCTCTGGCTACATTCTTACTGCTTGCTTCACTCCCAGCTTTTCTTGGATATCTTCCTCTCGAATCCGCACCACTTGTTTTTTTATTCTGAAATTTTTCTTTTTCAGCTCTCTCTGGGCAGTCTCTAATAAAATGATCCGAAGAACCACATCGAAAACATTCATTTGCTCTGCACAGACCAAAATGATTTCTACCACACCATCACTGCACTCTCGGGTTTAACAAATCTCAAATTCCCTACACTGGCTGCCGAAATAGTCTGGGACTTAGGACACACATTTTGCTTCTTAGAATTCCTATATGATTGCCCAGCTGAAACTTGGGAACGAGGATTCATATTTCTTGACTTTCCGAGTTGCTGTGAGAATGAACTGCTCATCGGTCTTTTCTTCCGATTTCTAGTCTCAGCCTCTACCTTTTTCTTCTCTTTAAGTAGTTCTTCAGCCTTGCAAGCTCGATCAACCAATACTACCATTTCTTTTAATTCAAGAATTCCAACAAATACCTTGATGTCTTCGTTGAGCCCGTCTTCAAATCGTCGACACATCTTGGCCTCTGTAGGAACATACTCTCTGGTATACTTACTTAATCGAACAAACTCTCTTTCATATTCTGTAACTGTCATATTACCTTGCTTCAACTCAAGAAATTCTTTACGCTTCTGATCAATAAATCTTTCACTAATATATTTCTTCCAAAACTCTTCTTGAAAGAATTCCCAGGTTACTCTCTCTTTCACCACCACCAAATCAAAGTCTTCCACCAATTATAGGCTGAATCCCTCAACAAAGATATAGCACATTTCAAACATTCTTCAGGTGTACAAGATAATTCATCAAATACCCGAATAGAATTTTCAAGCCAGAACTCTACTTTCTCGACATCACCATCAATATTTGCCTTAAATTCTTCGGCCCCTTGTTTACGAATTCTATCAATTGGATTTCTGTGAAATTTTATCATATCTATACCCTGAGGCATCGGGGGTACAGGTTGAGGAATTGAGGGAGGTGGGGGAGGTCATACATTTGGGTTCGTACGAACGAACTCAGTGTACCATGTACTCATCATTTGGAGAAAGGCTTCCTGATCCCTTTCTCCTCCTCCCTAACCAACAAGTAGGAGGTGGATTTTCATCGGTCACACTCCTTCAAATTGAGTCATGCATTACTCTCTACTTCATCTACCACAAATTTGGATCGGGATCCATTTACTATAAAAAATCATTTAAAAGGTCGAAGTCGTCATACTATCACAATTTATACATATGGCATGTATAGCAAAATCCGTACATACAACACGTAGTCCGAGAACCGACTAAACCTGCTCTGATACCACTAAATGTAACACCCCTTACCCGAGACCGTCGCCGGAGTCGAGTATGAGGAGTTACTAGACTTAATTTAACATTTTAAGAACTTTGGATCATTTGTTTCTACATTCACAGCTTTCTAGCTACTTGCGTTTCAGTTACAAGAAAAATCATATCTCGAGTTAAGAAACTCAAAATCAAGATTTGTAAATTTTCCATAAATCTAGACTCATATATCTATTTACTAATTTTTTATAGAATTTTTAGTTGGGCCAATTAGTACAGTTTATTAGTTAAAGTTACCCCTGTTTCAGGACTTGACTAGACTGTCCTCTGTTTACTACGAACCACATTTCTCTCTGTACAAAATTCATATGACTATGAGATTTGTTTTTGCTGAAACTAAACTCAATAAGGATTCCTAGAATATAAAATACAACACCTAATTATATCTGTACAATTTATGGTGAATTTCTAAAGTTGGAATAGGGGATCCAGAAATGGCTCTGGCCCTGTTTCACTAAAATTCAAATATCTTCTAACATATAATTCCTTTACCTGTTCAGTTTATTTTATGTGAAACTAGACATAATAAGCTTCAATTTAATATTTAATCCATCACCTAATTCGATTTCTATGATTTTTAGTAAATTTTCAAACTCATGTCAGTGTTGCTGCAATGTTCTGTTTATGGCAAATTTCATCCCTTTTATGAGTTTTCATGAACTAGGTATCCTATTAACCTTCCATGACATCAAACATAATCTAAACTAACCATTTCCATAACTTATCATTATCAAGCATTTTCAAAACCATTCCATCACCATATCATAAGATCATTTACACAAAATAGGTATATTGCTATACATGCCATACTTAAATTTTACAAGCCATTTACCAAAAAGTCCTCTAGATAGTGTGATCGAGCCTTTGACCTATCCCGATTCCTGAGCTGACTTGTCCAAAACTACAATGAATAAGAAGGAGGGAGTAAGCATAAATGCTTAGTAAATTCATATGCAAATAATAAGTAACATAACAAAGCAATCATACCAAACAACATTAGCATGGTATCACTAAAACATATATCACATTTCTAATCATTATTCATCATCTTATTACCTTATCGTTGTTGTATCAATACTCAACCCGAGGGTTAAGTACATACCTGTCCAAAGTATCCATTTCACAACACTTACCAATACGTCTCTTTTCATCTCGAGTATTCCTCCATTTGAGTAGAACTTTACCCGTTGAACACATCGAATATAATTCGGATACATGGATAATTTGCACATAAGTGCCACATATGCAATCAAGCAATCATGTAACCCGCCCCTAAGTGAACTCGGACTCAACTCAACGAGCTCGGGCGTTCGCATCCATAAGTGAACTCGGACTCAACTCAACGAGTTTGGATGCCTAGTTACATCTCACGAACTCAGACTCAACTCAACGAGTTCGGACATTCACATCTATAAGTGAACTCGGACTCAACTCAACGAGTTCGGATGCTCAAACATCCTAGTGACATGTCACTTGTATCCTAATCTATTCCTAAGGTTCAAACGGGATTTTCCTCGAACATATATCCTTGCCGTCTTCCGTAGAATACCAAACCAATACTCTCTGTAACAATTTATATTTAACAAGTAGCTCACATAATTTACATTTTATTCGAAAATAACCACAAAGCATATATTTCATGATAAAAATCAGCATATCATATAATTAACATCAACAACTTAAAAATAACAATTATGCTATATTATTTACACATGAACTTACCTTGGCACCAAAATATAAAGATTTTGCAAATTAGTCCACAATCTTTTCTTTTCCTCGATTGGGGTCGATTCCACGTCTTTCTTGATCTAAAATAACACATTTAGCTTATTTAATACTCACATTATCAAATTAATCCTTAATTCAAATTTTAGCAAAATTACAATTTTACCCCTAAACTTTTGCATATTTACACTTTTGCCCCTAGGCTCAGGATTAAACTTTATTCCTTATTCTTATGTTTTATAACATGCTGATCATTTTTCCCTTCTATGGAAACATCAAATTCTCACTCTAACATGTACTTGTGACTATTAGGTATTTTTGCCGATTAAGTCCTTTTACTCGTTTTCACTCAAAACCGAGTAGCACAAGTTGTCTAACATAATTTAAAACCTCATATTCTATCATAAAACATCAAAATACACAAATTTCACCTATGGGTATTTTTCCAAATATGAACCCTAGGTTAAATTATTGCTAGCATAAGCTAAATCGAGCTACCGAGATCTCAAAAACGTAAAAATCATTAAAAACGGGGCTTGGAATCACTTACTATGAAGCTTGAAAGTTGAAGAAACCCTAGATATGGAGAGAGTAAAATTCGGCAGCAACCATATGAAGAAGATGACCATTTTGTGTTATTTTTCCCATTTTATTTCATTTAATATCCAAATGACCAAAATGCCCCTCCTTACTAAACTTTCAAAAATTCCTTCCATGTCCCAATTTTGTCCATGAACTTAAAATTGGTCAAATTTCTATTTAAGACCTCCTAATTAATATTTCAAAGCAATTTCATACTAAAAACTTCTAGAATGCAAGTTTTGCAACTTATTCGATTTAGTCCCTAACTTTAAATTAAACTCGTTATGCCAAAAATTTCTTCACGAAATCTTCACACAATTATGCAATCATATCATAAACCTTAAAATAATTATAAAATAATTATTTCTATCTCAGATTTGTGGTCACGAAACCACTATTCCGATTAGGCCCTAATTTGGGATATTACAACGTCTCACTTTTACCTCTGTGGTGATACAGGCTCCGATCTTCACCCTTTTCTCTTCTCTTAGGCCTACTATTCATTAACTCTTTGTAAGGTAGAATATGTTTTTTATCTTGTTCTACCATCCTTAACAAATTAGGAGATATGTTACATAATTTGTCATCTTCAAAGTCCTTAGATCCCCCTAGACACATATCTCGCTCAAAAGGAAACTCTAGGTCAGTAGCAGTGTCGCTCATGTCGTTGACATCTGGAGACCTGTTGTAGATACGAAGGAATATTTCAAAGAATAAATGAATCTAAAAATAATTATTCGTATGGTATGATCATGAATAAAAGAATACTTGAAAAAAGAACCTAAGAATAATTGTCTGTATAGAATAAAAGAGTATTTGCTCGAAATGATAGCAAAGATGCATTTTATTAAAATAAAGATTTTGGACACAGGCCTATTTCACAAAAGAATTCTTAATGCTTCTAGGCTTAAAGCAGCAAGCGTGTTTTGAATATTACTCTATATTGGCTGTAAGAAATACAAGGATCTCTTCCACAGTCCCATTGTTCAAAACACTCCCAAGTATGTAAGGGTAGATGCTCGAAAAATTCTATTCTCGAGTTCCCTCTTTTGATACGTTGTTAATGTTCAAATTCCTCAATATCAGGTCTTGTATTAGAGTCCTGAGCTCGATGTACCCTTAGATCATGCCCCTATCCATCATAGAACTCATAATGTTTACCACTTTAATAGAAAGGTTGGGTAACAAATTTTCTACACCAGAAGAATCATCGAATTTCACGATACCCAATTTGATAAGTCTTTCGATTAACTTTTTAAAAGCGGTACAGTTCTCGATGGAATACCCCGTGATTCCCGCATGGTATTCACATTGGCCGCTTACATCGTACCATTTAGGGTATGGAGGCTGTATTGGTTCTACGTAAAAAGGGGATACAACATGTGCGTCAAACAAAATTTGGTACAAATCCCTATACGTGATTGGGATGGGTACGAACTGGGGTTTTTCTGAGTTCGATCTTGGATCAGGTTCTTGCCTTGGGGAGACCTTATGGCTGGTAGTTGCCGTCCTTGGCTAGCTTACTGTAACCAGCTCCGAATGGCCCTTGTTATACCTACTCGTACTATTCACTTCTTTTTCCTTCTTCTTCGGGGCCTTTAAAGTCCACTCTCCCCTTTCCTTTGTTTCTGCCAGAACAACCGGTTTGGCTCGATCATCTTCCGGGTTAAAACCTGAAGCCATCGAGAAGTTTAACAGTGTGGAGGTATTAGTCTGATGTTGGGGTCTAATAATGACGGGTATCCCTTACGAATTCGCGTCTGGTTGGGTCAGGACGCTTATTGGGGTAAAACTTGGGGAATGGATGAGGTCTTCATTATCATACCCACTGTTGACCACTGGGCGACTCATTTTTTCAAGTTCTTCGGCTAGTAACTGGGTTAACTAGCCCATTATATTTCTTTGGAATTCTAGCATTTGTTCCCGCATATCTTGTTAAATCTTGGTCAATTGCTCTTGAATCTGTATTTGCATTTGCTCTATCCTCTCCAATCTTTGGTCCATATCCTTTGTCGATTCTGAAATAATTTTACCTAATTAGGGTCCTTTTTGGGAAAATCTAATGCATATAATAAAATGCAATGCAAATACATGAGATGCATGCAAAAAGAAAGAGATGCGTTGATTCTGAATTCAATTCCAGTAGAACAACTTTTCTAGAAAACAAATTTCTTTACATAAAACGGATTACATATTTGTCCTTGTCCTTATACTCAAAGTGAAGACATTGATCCTTTTCTTCATATCCAGATGTCAAGATCAAATCTCGCGAACTCTTCAAAGGGGGTGCCTCCTCTATCTCCTTTTTGCTTGATCCGGGTCGCGATTCATTGCTCACTTATCTCGCGATACTTGTTAGTTTCTTTAAGACATGACGGCTCTTGAATAATCTTTGTTGGCTTGAATCCTCAGGCAATGAAGCAAAGTCGTATATGGACTATCAGCCTTCTCTTGTTGTTTACTCGGACCATATTTAGATGGCCGTATTATATTCCACTTTATCAAGAAATCCATTTTCTCATGACAAGCTCTTCTATTTAGCAATCGAATATAGATCAACACATTCTTTCTATGATGATTTAATGCAATGCAATCACAAACAAAACAAAACAAAATACGTCAGTGTAGAAGAAATAAACAATAAAATAGGACACCTATTTGGGTGACCACTAGGGTTTGGCGTGGCTCTACCTAAGGTGGGCTCCTAGGTCTCTCTATATGTGGTTCGGTTCTAAGGAAAGGGTACCTGAACCAGCAGATTCCTCAATCTTCACCCATTATAGGCTCATACAGACCGAGTTTGGTTCAGGGGAATACATTTCCCTATGGCCATGCGGAGATGAAAATCTCATGAAAACATAGGTACGGATGTATACCGGAAGCAGTCTACTAGCCTATGCGGAGGTGAAAACCTCACGAAGGCATAGCTTCTCACTCCCACCTAAAAGGGTAAAATCGACCGATCATGCGATGTAATGTGCAGAAGGATACCAAAACTCAAACCAATACAAAAATTATAAACCATAATGATGAGGATCGTAACAAAGACGGGTGAAATACAAAGAAAAGATCTCTAAGATAAAAATGCAATGCAATCCTAAAAGAAACACATCAGTACAAAAACATAAATGACAAATAGAACGCCTATTCGGGTGACCTCTAAGGTTTAGAGTGGTTCGACCTAGGGTTGGCTCTTAGGGCTCATTATATGTGGCTCGGTTCTAGAGTAAAAGGTGCCTGAACCTGTAGATTCCTCGATCCTCACCCATTATAGGTTCATATGGACCGAGTTCAGTTCAGGGGAATACGTTTCCCTATAGCTGCACGGAGATGAAAATCTCACGAAGACATAGGTACAGATGTATCCCGAAAGTGATCCACTATCCTGCACGGAGGTAAAGACCTCACGAAGGAATTGTTTCTCACTCCCACTTAAAAGGGTATAATCGTGTAGTCATGCAATGCAATGTGCAGGAATATACAAAAAAAAAAGCTCGAAGCAAATAAAGAAAATATCAATAAAATGATGAAGATCGTAACACAAAACAGATGAAATGTAATGAAAGGATCGTATATTAAAACCAAATTTTTTAATTTTTGACAAAAAGACAAAATTTAATCAACTTTACGACTTGACTCTCTTATTTTGTCCCTAGCAGAGTCGCCAAGCTGTCGAAACCATTTTTTTGAAAAAAAACGAGATCAACTTGGTTTTGAAAACAAAAACAAAAAAAACAAAACGGGAGTCGCCACCAATCCGTTTTGTTTAGGTATGAATGGATCACCTAATATTTTGATTGTTTTAATAAAATGTTTTATTTTACTAAAACAACAATTTTGGTCTACGAAAATCGAGAAAATGGGTTCGAGAGTCGGTTACGTACAAGGAAAGATTAGCACCCTCATAACGCCCAAAATTGGTACCTAATTGATTAATTAATGTCTTAATGTCGAAATTTGAAAACTCGAAAAGAATTTAGAATATGACCCCTCTATTTTAATGTTGATTTTTCAGGAAGAATTTCCTTGCGTAAATCGAAACAGATGTTAAAGACCTTCTAGTCCTGAAGCAATAAAATGACACATCCAGTAAGTTAGGACACAACATTTTAAAACCTCGAGAATAAGCTTGTCTTTTGATTTTCAAAACTTATGCGTTTCTATTTCAAAAGGTTATTCGGTCTTTCGGATCAAACGAGAAAAATTGAAACCCAGCATGTTAGGGCACAATCTCTCGAATTACCAAAACATAGAATATTGCCTTTATTAAAGACTCCTTTTTTTACGAGTTAATGTAAAAAAAAATTTAAAACGATGTGTGAATGAGATGTTATTTTATCAAAGGATAGTAATGGTGAATACATTAATAAAGCAACACATGGGAATCATATAATATACTATTTTAACACTAACTAACACCACCTCATGACAAATAAAACTAATAATAAGCATGATAATAGTATTATTAACACATGCACATAAGGAATGATGTTAATCGAATAATGGAGACAAAAACATGAATAAATATAAAAGAAAATATTGTAAAGGATCAAAAATAAAGAAACAAGTTAAGGTGAAAATGAAATCATGAATATAATTTGAAATAAATAATAATAATAATGATAGTATTATCGAGAGAAGATAATAAAGAAGTAAATAGAACATATAAAAACTACATTTGGGATTCTAAAAATATTACTCACAGAAATATTAAAATTTGAAAATTAAAAGGGTAAATACTAGGTATAAAAATAATATTAACTAAAATGAAGAATGATAGAAAAAAATTAATAAGCAAATGATAAAATACATTAATTAAAAGACTTTACTGAAAACAGGATAAAATTAGGGGTCGAAATTGCAACAAATTTAATTAATAAAAACGAAACAGGAACAAAATGAGAAGCGCAAAAAAATGTAAGGACTAAATAGCAAAATATCCCCACATGCAGACACGCGTCCTTTCTCCAGAAGATCAACTTGTCAAGGACGAAATCGAATCACAAGAGAAATCAAGCGGTCGAATTTGTAAAAAAGTAATAAAAAAAAGGAAAGGGGATCAGATTGTAACACGTCACAAATGCGGAATGATCAATAGGGTAAATAACCCTTTTAACAGAAACACGCGGATCCTCAAGCTAGGCGGGTCGGGTTGCGCGGGTCTGGTGCTTAAACGACACCGTTTCAGCATTGGGGGTGGAGGTTGAAACGCTGCAGTTTCAATATCATTATTTAAGACCATTTTTTTTTATTTCAGCCTTACACCTTAAAAAAAAAACTAAAAAACTTCAAAATTCTCTCACCCTCTTTTTAGTCTCTGACCCAGGCCAGCGTGGCTCTGGTGAGCATCGGCCGTGGCTCTGTCGTGGCCTTTCGAATTCTTCTCTTCCCATTTTTTTTATTTTTTTTTAAAAAAAGAAATAGATCTAGAATAAATTTCAAAAAAGACTAGTGATAAAGAAAAGCGAAAATGTAAAGGAGTGAATCGCATGAGTGGAAGACCTTCGTCTTTGCCGTTCCTCCTACCCACGTTAGAACCGAAAGGGGTTTTGTGACGTTTGGGTCACTAGGGTTCTCGACCACAACGGAGATCACATCGATGGTGAGTTTTTTTATTCTTTTTGCTTTTTTTTCCAGTAAAAATGAAAAACAATAAATAAAAGAGGCACCCTTAAGATATTTGCTTCCGATTGTTTCTTTTTTCTATTCCAATCTCGTGAAAAAAATTACATTGACGGAAAATGGCTTTTATAACCATTTTAATACAATATTTTTATGTTTTTTGCTACTGCTCTGTGTTGCCAGCTTTGTTTCCTTTTTTTGCTTTCTTTTGCAGGCTTTGAGAGTCAACGGGGTGGTTGAGGAGTGTCAGACGATACGTGGGTGGTGCCAGGTCTCGGGCAGTTGTCACGCTGGAGCAGCCGTACGGCGCACATGGGGCAACGGCGCCAGAAACCCTAGGGTTTTTGGCTTTCCAAAAATTTTTTAAGTTTTGGGCCTGTCGGGCTTCATTATTTTGGGTTGTTAATGAGTCTTGTAAAAAAAAAACAATGGACTGTTATTATTTTTTGGATTTTGGTTTTCTGTTGATTTGGGCTCGGGCCGGGCAAAATAGGCTTGTTACATACATTATAAAAAAACACACGCGATTAAATATTGAAAAACACACACAAATTTTATTTACTTCTATTATTTAAAAAAAATAGAAAAGAATTGAATATCATGTGATGACCTAATAGTTAGGGTATTCACTATTTTAGGTATGATCTGAATTCGAGTTGCACTAATCGCATTTATTATTCAGAATTTATCATGTTATTATAATTCATCAATAAAAATAAATATTACTAATGAGTAAACCTCTAGCAACAAGATAAAAAGCAAATTTTTCTTTCTGTGAAATGAAATTCAAATTTAGAGAGATAAATAAAACGAATTTTATCTTCCTCTATTGCGTATGTATATATAGTTTAAATAGAGAAAAAATAGAATAGAAATATAGAGTTTTGCATCTTTTTATATCTCCCAAAAATTCTACTTTTACTAATAAGCCCTGTTCTTGGATCGGATTCTAACGAATCGAATCTTTCGACAATTTGTAATAAATTCTTTCTTTATTAAATTCAAAAATTCAAAACAGAAGACAAGAACAATAGAATAATAAGAAAAATAAGATAATAAAGAAATGGATTATCTTATCATATACAACTAATTTATTTGATTTAGAAAGATGGGCTACATTATTTGAGATAAATATAAAATATTCAAATAAAAAACAAATGTGATCTCTATAAGATTTTAAATTATATTTTGATTTTATATTTAATTTTAGTTAATTTGATTATATAGTTTATTTTTAAACATACATATATATACAAAATGACTCAGTTTTTAAATTTTTTATATATCCCAATTTATTTGATTTTCTTATCTTTAATTAGATTTTTTTTTAAAAAACTATCATTATAATTTTATCATACAAGAGATAATGTAAAAATAATAATTTATTTTTTAAATAAGTCAAATATATGCTCTTATGTTATTTAAAACTTTATTTTGAACCATAAAAATATATTATTTAAATTTTTATTTGTAAAATTAAAAATTATTAGGTATATATAATATGAATTCTAAGATTAAAATTTTAAAAATAAAATTTATTTTAAACTTTATTATAACAATTTTATCTTTCAAATTTCCTTCCTCCATAAATTATATTCATAACCTTACAAATATATTATATTTTAAAAACTTAAGTATATTTTTTTAATTTAGTTATATATTTTAAATATTATTTTATTAATAATTTTATTTAATATATCGTTATTTAAATAAAAATTTTATAAAACATATCAGCAATCTGTGCATCACACGGGATAAAAAATTAGTATATTATATTTCGAAAACTTGAGTATATTTTTTAATATCTTTTTAATATTTTTTTATGAATAATTTTATTTAATATATTGTTATTTAAATAATAATTTTATAAAACACACAAATAACCCGTGAATCACACAAGATAGAAAACTAAAATATTATATTTCAAAAATTTGAGTATATTTTATATTTTGATTATATCTTTTAAATATTGTTTAATCAATAATTTTATTTAATATATCATTATTTAAATAATAATTTTATAAAACACACTGATAACCTATGCATCACACGGGATAAAAAAATTAATTATTTATATTTGAAGCTTTGAATATTCAAATTTTTTTTTGAAATGTTTGTCGGACATACATATATAAGATGCGATTTTCAAGGGTACTAACTACATAAAAAAGCTTAGAAAGTTTAATCATATCCATGTTGAACACATCTATATCCATCTTTTACACTCAAGATGCGATTTTCTTATTTTTATGCAGTTAGTAACTAATGACAAATTTGTAAGTATAGAGCATAGAGTACTTGCTAATAAAAAAGGTCCAAGAATTTCAGTAGCAAGTTTCTTTAGAACACAACTTCCACCAGAGAATACCTCGAGGCTTTATGGACCAATCAAGGAGTTGACATCTCAAGAAAACCCTCCACTTTATAAGGAGACTACTATGAAAGACTTTGTGACAAAATACTGCTCGAAAGCAATTCATTGCAAATCTCTCCAATACCTTAGGTTATGATTTGTTGGTGAACTTGATCGAACTACTTTCAAGTTTATTTCCATCTTTCAAGTGCCAAATCATTTTGGAACTATTTGAGTCTAAAACTTTACTTCAATAAGGCAGTGAAATGAATTATGTATTTGTAGATTATTGTGTTGCTTGTAAACTTAATCGAACTACTTTTAAGTTTATTTTCATCTTTCAAGTGCCAAATCATTTTGGAACTATCCGAGTCCAAAACTTTACTTCAATAAGGCAATGAAATGAATTATGTATTTATAGATTATTGCGTTGCTTGTGATCTTAATTATATTTTTAACTTATTTTCAACCTTTTAATAGCCAAATTTTATATTTCAAAGTTACAATTACTTGGACTTCTTTTTAGTCTTAGTTACACAATTTAAAAGCTTGTTAGGGCAAAGATAAATTGCCATCTCACACATATGCGAACAAGGGCAAAGGCAAATGGAGTAAGCAGGGATCTTAGTCCTCCTAAAATGTAAAATTTAATGTTTAATCTTATAATAATTTAAAAAATTGAGTAAATATATAGTAAAATTATAATTTACATCCCCAAATGATAATATTTTTTAGTTCATCCTGGACGCAAAAGTTTTCAGTCAGAGGCTGGAACATATTAAAAATCTTTTAAAAATCATTTTATTATAATACTTTTTAAAAGAACTAAAACATTTGAAAGTGGACCATCTCATGCATAAGCAAAGGTTTTAAGTTTGGGGTCAAACTTACTCTTGAAAATCATTTTATCATAATTGTAACAGCCCAAAATTGCACGGGCCCGTAAAATAAATAAATGAAAGCAGAAACAAAAAATTAAATAAATTAATAAAAGTTTTACAGTCCATTTACAAAGCCCTATACCCAGTTACACTTAAAACCCAACAGCCCAAATACCCAGACAAGACCCAAACTATCGAGGCCCAATGTCTAAATCGAATTTGGAAACCCTAGGGTTTCCAGAAACTTCGCGCCGCAAGTACCCCAAGCGTCACACCCTTTCGTCTCGCGCCGTTCCAGTGGGCTTCACCGGCACCATGACTCCGGCTCCATATCACGCTGTAATCCGTGCACGAATCGACGCCAGCGCATTCACCATCAAATTCCTCACTGTTACCTGCAAAAAGGGAAAGAAACAGCAGAGACAAAACAAACATAGCAAGAAATAAAATCAAAATTTGTAAATATATTTTATGAGGCTATAAAAGCCAAAAATTTTCACTGTAATGGACACACATATAGACAGGGAGATACACGTATATATACACAGAAGAAAGAAAAAAGAACAGTTTATTTTTTTCAGAAAAAGGTGATTTAGTTACATACTTGTTTGTAGTTTGTATCTCTGTTCAACACGTATAAATCGTTTTTTTTCCCTAAAAACTGTTAAGTACTAAAAAAGGGAAGAGTTTACCCGTGATTTGCCCGGAAAGGCGAAGGCTTTTAGCCTTCCAACCGCCGTCTACGGCGGCGCGTGTGGCGCGTATGCGCGTGTGCCCAGTGGCCGGAGGCCGGAGGCCAGAGCTGGAGGGCTCCTCTTTGCTCCTCTTTTAGAGGATTTTATGTTTTTTTTTTTTTAAAAAAACTGATTGTAAAATGAATTCTGAGTTAAAATTTGACATATATAACATTACAGAAACGGCGTCGTTTTACTTAGTTCAATAAGCACTAAAACGGCACCGTTTAAGTGAAGGATCCGCGTGTTGACCCGTGACCCGGGGAGGATCCGCGCGTTTTTGGTAAAAGGGCTAATTGCCCAATTGATCCTTCTGCATTTTTAATATTTACAATTTTATTTTTATTTTTTATTAAAATTTGACCCTAACCTTTTATTTTTGTTTCAATTTAGTCCTAATGGCCATTATAAAGCCTATTTCGAGACGACGTCGTCTTGGGATTAGGGTCGAATTACCCAGTGAGTCCCTCGACTTTAGGCGCGTGTTTCAATTAGGCCCAAATTTTTCTATCTATTTGTAATTAACCCCAAATTCTTTAATTAAATTAAATTTTAATCCTTTTTATATATTTAATTTATTTTAAATACTATATGTATTTTTTTAGTTATATACATAAATAGTATATATTATTTTATATGTTATTTTATCATATTATTTATATTTCATTATGTATTTTATTTATATATTTTCTTACATATCATATTTTATTATATATTATTCCCTATATTATCTTCCTTTTATTATATATATTATTTCATTATTTATTATTTATTAGAATTTGTAAATTATTATAAACTAATACATATATTGTTATTATATACTTAATGTCTAATATCTTAAAATTTACTACAACATTTTGTTCCAATTTAACAGATTATTATTTTTACAAGCATATTAAGTTATATATCATATAGTGTATTTTGTATATATATATATATTTATCATCTCTAAAAAACTCACCTTCATCATTTATACTTTGTTTTAAATATTTTATTAAATACTTCATCTATTTTTTAAAAATTTTGTATTTATTTTCTTATCTTTATTTGTGATTTATATGTTCATAATTTTGTTTAGTTTTTTTTTTTGTATCTTTTTGTATTTACTTAATATTGTTTTAAACTGGTAATGACATCTCACCACCTATTTGTTATTTTTATATTTATTGTTTATCATATTTGTATAAAAATTGATTATTTATGTTGTTTTAAGTTATATTTCCATAAAATATTGATATATATTATGTAATTTATATATTGTTAGATTCATTGTTTTCTATGTTATATTTTGCATGAAATATTATTATGTAGGTATTATGTTATTTTCATTGTTTTCTATGATTATATCTGCATGAAATGATAATGTATATTATAATGTCATCATTTATCGTTTGCTATATTATATTTGTATGAAGTGTTAAAGTATGTAGTTTATATTGTTTAGTATTGATATCGTAGTATGTTAAATGCATCATTGTTTTTTTTTAAATTCATTTAATCTAAAAATTTTAAAAATGAGGCTATGTTTTGGTATTTAGGAATTCAGGAAGAAGTGCCCTAACATGCTGGGTTGCGATTTCCCGTTTGTCTAAATGTCTAAAGATATCCTTTTAAATAGGTTTTGTAAAATACGAGATGATTTCAGTTACGGAAGCTTAAGAATATCGTGTCCAATCATGCTGGATGTGATGTTTGTACTCTTTTGGAGTGAAGGAATTTTGATTTTTAACTCAAATTATTATGTTTCAAAGAGAGATCTTATTTCTAAATTATTTCAAACTTTTGACAATAAGACAGAAAACTATTCAATTTGGTACCGATTTTGGATGCTGCGAGGGGGCTAATCCTTCCTTGCGCGTAACCGACTCCCGAACTTGTTTTCTCGTAATTTCGTAGATCAAAATATTTTATAAGGTGATCCAATCACCTCAAAAAAGGTTGGTGGCGACTCCCATTTTCAAAATTCGAAATACCCTTGTGCCCTTTTTCTTTTTAAAAATGGGGGGTTTCGACAGCTTAGCGACTCCACTGGACATCAAGGTGGATAAGCATTTGTTTCGAGCTGTGGTACAATTTTTGAACCCTGCTTATAGTTGTTTTACATTTGGAGAGGTAGACTTAGTACCTACTTTAGAGGAATATACGACCTTGCTTTGCTGTCCAAAAATTCAAGGTAACAAAGCTTATGTTAGGGCTGCTAATCCCCCAACTTTCGTGAAGAAATTAATGATGGTTACAGGGGTGAGTGAACAGTGGGCTACAGCTCGAGTCTAACAAAAGGGTGATAGTAAATGCATTCCGTGGGAAAGTTTGAGGGATTTGATATTGGCACACCCAGATGTGAAGAAGAGGGTTGATGTTTTGGCCTTAAGTATTTATGGTTTAGTGATTTTCCCTAAGGCTATTGGGCACATAGATGAGGCGATTCGGATTTATTCGATCGACTTGGTAAAACGTACACACCTGTGCCTGCAATCCTAGCTGAGACGTTTAGATCCTTGAGCGCATGTCAGAGAGCTAGTGAAGGAAGATTCATTGGATGTGCACAGTTGTTGTTAGTATGCACTACAAGAAAATAGGGCTTTAGCGGCATTTTTAACGGCGTTTTATCAAAAAACGTTGCAAAAATTGTAAAACACAGAGCAATAGCGGCGTTGCAAAAAATAGAGCAATAACGGCGTTTTAGTAAAAAACGCCGCTAAAAACAGAGCATTAGCGGCGCTTTTGGTAAAACGCCGCTAAAAACCAGAGCATTAGCGGCGCTTTTGGTAAAACGCCACTAAAAACCAGAGCATTAGCGGCGCTTTTGGTAAAACGCCGCTAAAAACAAGAGCATTAGCGGCGCCTTTGGTAAAACGCCGCTAAAAACAAGAGCATTAGCGGCGCTTTTGGTAAAACACCGCTAAAAACAAGAGCATTAGCGGCGCTTTTGGTAAAACGCCGCTAAAAGTCATATAACCCCTAAACCCCAAAAAAATCATAAACAATAATCTATAACCCCTCAAAACAATAATTATTAAAATTTATGGTTATACAATATATTAAATATTTTCTTATATAATCGTAAAAGAGATAGTATTGAATTTAAAATATTGAATTAATTATCATTATAGTTTAAGGTTTATGGTTTAAGATATATGGTTTAGGGTTTAAGGTTTATGAGTTAACTAGTATTTGAAGGTTTATGATGAATTATGGGTTTAGGGATTATGATTTAGGGTTTAAGGGTTAGGGTTGGAGTTTAAGGTGTAAGGGTTTGGGGTTAAGGGTTAAAGGTTTAGGGTTTAGTGTTTATGGGATATGGGTTAAGAGGTTTAGGGTTTAAATTAATTAGTATTTTTTAATTTATATATTAAACGATTTCTTATATAATTGTAAAAGAGATAATATTAATTTGAATATATTAAACTTATGATTATAGTTTAAATTATTTAAGAGATAATAGATAAATTTTATATATATATATTAAATGGTTTACGATTTAATCTAAAAATATTTTGATATATTAAAAATAATTCAATTCAAATTAATTCCTCTACACTTAATTTATTTAAGTGAAATTTAAACTTAAAATTTAGTCCTTATATTTTAATTTGATTAGTTTTAGTCCTCATATTTTCAAATCAATCAATTTTATCTTTTTACTTTTCAAATTTTAAAATTTTAGTCATGATCACTCAAATGATAGCAATTATATATGTTAGGTTAAATTCTGCTATTAGTCTTAGTATTGTGCGTAAAGTTGTAGGTTGAGTTCATGTTATCCAATTAGATCATTATTGGTCCCTATACTTTTCGAATTTTGAAATTTTAATTTTGACACAAATGACAACCAAGTAATCCAGAATCGGCTTTTTGTGAGTAATATTTGAAACATTGGACTTGCCGGGTTAAAAAATATAGGTAAGAGAAAATAATTTTAAATTACCAGAAAGCAAATACGTAATTAAACGCAAAAATAAGCCCAACTATTTTCAATTGTTTATATGTTTAAAAACAACAAATTTTTAATTTTCAATTGTTAATTATTTATTATTTTCTTTTTCCTTTTCTTTTCCCTTTCACTCATCGAAGGCCGGGGAACGACAAGCTCTTAGCGCAAAAAATAGAAAGAAGGAAAGGAAAGAGAGAAAAAAAGAGTAAAGAGAGGAAAAATTAAGGTTTCTTCAGCTTACGTTAATGGTGGTTAGGGTTTTCTATTGATCCCCTTCCCAAAAGGAATTCTTATTCTCTCCCGCCTATTATTTCAAGTGCCCGCTCTTTTCTCTCTCTTCTCAGTTTCTCAAAAGCCCTAATTCGAGGTCGTCCCTCTAATCTCTCAATTTTAACTTCGAATTTTCAATCTTGACGATTCCACGGGATTATTTGGGATTCGAAAAGCTTTCAGAACCAGAGACTAAGAAGCTTCGATGGGCACTCAAGAGAAATCCCAAGGCAACTCCAATTCGCTGCAGGTCAGTTCATATCTCTCTGTCCTCGTTTGGACCCTAGAATTTTGTTTTACTTTTTGCTACTTCACTACTAGGATGAGTTAGGGTATTAATTATAGCTTCTTCTTTTTTATTGAGAAATGATATGTGAATTTACAAAGTGAAGTTCTAATCTTTCAATTAGTTTTGAATTATTTTTTGCTTTATAGGTAAAGGTGTGACTCTTTTTAATGAAAGTAGAAGAATACCTTCTTTAATGTTTAATCTTTCAAGGTGTGACTCTTTTTAATGAAAGTAGAAGGTATTCTTCTACTTTCAGTTTGATTTCATGATATGTGTGTTTATCATTAGATACAATCATATCATGGAGAGACTCCGAGTATTCTACAGAATTAGCCCTTAGCTTTCAAGAGAACACAGGATGCTCTTACATATGGTAAGTAATGTTTATAAGTTGTTTCATCCGCATTGAATGCTTTTGATCTCAAATTTTATATCCTTTTTCTTACAGTTCACTGTGCTGGAAGTTTATGACATCAACCTTTATTTCCCTTTCATCACCCCTCTACTAATCCTTTTTCTCTATCACAGGGACCACATCTGTAATTTGCAATGAAATATACATTTCAGTTCTCTCAACAGTAAGTTTTTTTTTTGGAAACCCTTGAAGTTAACTCTCCACCGAAGTTGATTAAACATTAGATCTGTGTAAATGGTTAACTCCCTTAGTCAATCTTGTCCAAACAAAGACTTAAGTTCTAGAAATTGGAAAATTTGTAAAGAGAATTAGTTTTGTTAATCAAATAATGTATTTGTCTTCTACTTTAGATGTAGGCAGACCTTTATTAAACGGGCTTCTTTTGTTTAGTGGCCATATCTTCACCATGATGCACAGAATGATTGTTTTCTTAGAGTATGCAATGTATTTATATTAGGCACATGATCGAACTTGTCATTGAGCAATTTTGAAATACCTCGATGAATAACAATTGTACCTCATATATTATTACCGCAGTGAAACATTTCACTCAATGAATAGTGAGTTGAGGGAGTTGCCACCATGGAGCTTTCTACTCTCGCAATAATCCTCAAGGTTCTAATGAACAAGTCGTTTTCTGGATTACATTCTGCTTAAGTTTATTTTTGTTGCTTGGTGTGATTCCCGAGTTCTTTCCTTTTCAAACATATTGGAAGTTTTCACTCAATGATTTTCTTCCTTATTTATTATTTGAAGTTGTTATTTATTTTATGCTAGTCTTGATTATAATTATTTCAAACTTATGTTATAATTACTTGTAACTGGAGTAGGTTGTCTATTTTTGTTTTCTTTTAGTAGTTTCTATATTTTCTGTATGATCTCGCTTATATTTTTTGGAAAGCTTCTTCAAATTAGTCCGCTTGTATATACTGTCTAAATATTTTTTCATTTTGTTCATCAATTTTCCTGCAGATCGTGGATCGAGAGTGGCATTGCTTGATCGATCGGCCGCGTAACTAATATTGAATGATGTATGCTTCTTTGAAAACCTTGCTTATGCGTGTTAATATCTTCGTATGTAGATCTTGTGCGCTTTAGTATTCGGTGGTTAACTACCAGTCACTTAACCATTGATAATGTTGGTATTCACCACATTAAGTTATCGATTGTGGTCATGTGCTATCAAGGTAATAATTTGGTTTCCTCTGCTTCTCAACTCTCCGAGCTTTTGTGTTCTCAAGTGATCTTCCATGTCATATGGGAGAAATATCAAACATGTTGCATATTTCTTCTACATGTAACTATGAGCTTTATTTCTTGGTTATTTTTAATTTTTTCCTACGCTTTCTATTATTTGGTTTCTGGTTTTCTTTGTTTCTATTTCAAACTTATGGTTTAGTATCTATCTTGACTTTCTATTGTGTTAATTCTAAATGTTCAGACGTGCTAAATTGAGTTTGATCTCAATGCAAACAAGATTTCTTCCGTGTCGATGGAGCTATTCGAATTTGTAAAGACTTGGAAAATATGGATGGTCTTCACATGATATTTAAAATAGTCAAGGGGATAAGTTAGTACACTTTTTCACTTAAATGCTCTTTTTCTTTATTAAAACGTGCTTGTATTTATGACTCCATTCATGGATCCATGATTTATGTTATTGGTTATCTTACGCTTTTGCTCAATAGTGCTCAAATTTTTGAGAAAATATTTGGAGACGAATTGATCATGGATATTATTGGTTCTCTTGAATGTAAGTATATCACTATTTGTTTACAGATATATTATTAGGGACTGTTGGTGGATTGAATTGAATGTTCAATTTGCAACTTCATTTGATTGTTTGGATGCGGGCTTGTAGTTATAAGATTTTGTACAATTATTTTTTATGATAATAACCTTTTAATATATTTTGCCTTTTTGAATGTTCCTATGTTTTATGTCTATTTCCCAAAATTTGTCTATTGCTTAATAGTTTAGCTTGTTTTGGTAAGGCAATTTCTTCTTCTCTAGTTTGCAGATGATCCTGATGTTCCTTAGGTGCAACACTATCGAAATTTTCTGAAAGAACATGTTGTTTTTAAGGAGGTAATTTATTTTTACATGGGTCTTGCTGCTTATAGTGGAGTTTTATAGAGGGAGTTTAGATCAGGTGAAAGAAAATCAGAAGTTCTGTAAAAAAAGGTTCATTATTATTCTTTTACAGGCCGTTCCAATTAAAAATCCGATGGTCATCTCAAAAATACACCAGGCATATCGTGTTGGTTATTTGAAGGTAAGGATCTTAAATGTTAAGGCTTATGACTCTTCATGTCTTTGGTTTTGTAATTCTTGCTTCGATTGCTTCATCGGGATGTTGTTTTGGCAAGGGTATTGGATGAGGCAACAGCTGCGATCTCAATTCCATTATTCATTCTAACAATGCTATAGTAAGATTTTTAGTGCTTCTTATTAATATGTGAGGCCTAGGTTTTTGTTTCTTTTCCACTTAATCTGCAGTGTTGTCTTCTAGGTTATTTCTTTATTAAAGGACGACAACACCTTTATTCAAGAATTGTTTGCTAGGTTGAGATCACCCACCACATCTCTTTGAATCAAAAAGAATTTGGTAATCATGACATTGAATTTTAATTGTATAATGATTTTCATTTGGTTATGATTGTCGCTTCCTTTATTCTAATGCTAAATCATTATGAGCAAAGAAAGTTGTAAGATATCTAATTATTCTATTTTTTTATTTAATTGTTTTGTTTTCAACATTTTTTTATTTGAGTTGAAAGAAGAAAAACATGAATTGTAATTTTGACTTAGAAAAAGAATATTCATTACCAAACTTAAATAATCAATGTTGATATTTCACATGGGAATGGATATTCAAATCTTATATTTTACATGGTTATGATTTAAGTCCTTATTTCATTTAAGTAACTTCATTATAATATCTTATTTTATTCATATTTTTATATTTAATCTAGTTTTTATTATTTATTTTAGTTTTGATTCTAAATTTTTATTTTTATTTTAATATTTAAGATAATTTGAGTTCTAACTTTTGGATTTTAATTGTGTTATTAATTTATTATTTTAAATTCTAAATTTAAATTCATTAATTTTTGTATTTAGTTTTAAAGTTAAAATTTTAATAGAAAATTTAATTTGATAATGAATTTTAATAGAAAATTTTTATATTTATATCATGGATATTTTTATATTTTTCATGACCTTTATAATATTTTATAATTTTTTTTGAATTTATGACATTTAGCGGCGTTTGTGGGAAAAGCGCCGCTAAATGTCATGACATTTAGCGACGTTTGAGGGAAAAGCGCAGCTAAAGTTCATGACATTTAGCGGCGTTTGTGGGGTCATGACCTTTAGCGGTGTTTGTGGGAAAAGCGTCGTTAAAGGTCATGACCTTTAGCGGCGTTTTTTAAAATAAACGCCTCAAACTTTAGCGGCGTTAGCAATAGTGGCGTTTTTTGAGGCGCTTGTAAAAACGCCGCAAATAGTTTTAGTGGCACTTAAAAGCGCCGCTAAAAGTCAGTTTTGCTGTAGTGATGGTTCCATAGTCACTTTTGGAAGGTTGATAAGGTTCCTTGCCGAGTGTTCTTTGAGGATTATTCTCCCTTAAAGGAAGCTGCAGCTACGCCGAGGAGGGACGACATTATAGAGGAAAGATGGACAGAAATACTGCAGAATCTCCGAGAGGAAGATGTAATGTGGAAAGCTCCTTGGATGGCTCCTAATGAAGTCCTCTATCGTTGTAGAAGTTTTGATTGGGTACCTCTTCCTGGAATTTGGCGAGTTGTTGGTTATGCACCATTACTCGTCCTAAGGCAATACAAAGCGGGGCAGTTTATACCGGCAACACAAGGGTTAGCTCAGAGTGATTTCACATATAAAGGGGATCATTATAAGAAGAAGATACGAGAGATTTCCGAGGCTTGGAAGAAGATTTGCTGTGCGAAGATTCTGACTGAAAGACCAACGACGACCCTTGGATACAAACAGTGGTTTAGTAAGAGGATTAATGATAATATCCCTAGGCCAAGTTTAGGGGCCGTTCGATCGATGGAGGAGAATTTATGAGTGATTCCATCAGAGTTGGAAGTTATAAAGTAGGAGTTTGAAAGGAAGAATTTGGAACTCGGGAAAAAGATAGAGAGGCTTGAGGAGGAGAAGATGTACCTAAGCTTAAATGTCAACGTTCATAGAATTGAGGTCGAAAAAGAGAGGAAAAAAAAGAGGAAGATTAAGGAAGACCGAGATAACTTGAAGACGCAATATAAGAGGATACAGTTATCAATGAAGAGAGCTAGATTGGAGAAGTCCTCAGAGCAATGGCAACAAGAGGTTCAAGAAGAAAGAGCCAAAGCCGAGTATTGGGAGAAGAAGTTCCAAGAGATGCATGTGTATAATCAGGCCCTAGAGAAGGAGAATCAAGGATTAAAAACTAAGGTGACAGAGCTTGGACGACCTTTTCATCATCACCAAAGTCGTAACTCTGCGGTCGAGTTAAAGGCAAGCCTGGATAAGATCGAGGAAACGAAGTACAATATTGGAAGGTTGAAAGCAGCATTACAGAACTGTGAGCTACAAATTGAGCAACTCGAGGCAAGAGAAAAACACTGGAAGCGAGAGCTTCACCATTTTTAGGATCAAATCAGAGATAGGGACTACCTCATGGGAGAAGCTATAGTACAGATTCGAAAGGTTGCTAATCATTTGCAAGACCTGGCAGCACAAGCTAATGTATTGAGTACAAAGTATGAGTTAGTGTCAGATAGAGGTTTAGAGTTAGCTTTGTTATTGGATAAGGTTAAAACTCTGGGCCTGAGGGCGAAGGCGTATTTATAATCCGTTTTGTATAAAGATTTTTTTTTCTTAAATAACATTTTCTAAAAAAATTGAATCAGAATCGATATCTTTTTGCATTCATGCATTTGCATCTCATCGTATCATATGCATTCAAATTTATAGAAAGACCCTAATTAGTTAAAATTATTAGGGAGAGAGAGAGAGCAGGAGAAAGGAAATCTGAAAGAAACACATCCTTACGGTACACGCGCTAAGACAAAGAATATGGATCAAAGACTTGAGCAGATCCAGAAAGAAATGCAAGAGCAATTGCAGGAACAATTGGCAAAAATCCAACAGGAGATGAAGGATCAAATGTTGGAGGCTCAAAGGAATATGATGGCTGAGATGGCTCAGCTGCTGAGAGGGGCAACAGATAAAGGAAAGGCCCCTATGACTATCACCGAAGAGAATAATGAGGATCATCTTACTGGTTTTACCCACACCTCATGAGCAGCAGACTCAACTTTGGGGGCATATCCCCAAGGTCGTCCACACAATAAGACCTCAACAGGGGCAAGTCGATGCTGGAATACCCATGAACTTTCAAACTAGTTCGGGATTCAACCCTGGAGATAACCTGCCAATCCAGTCATCCCTGATTTAGATGTAGCTGAGAGGGAAGAGATGAGACTCGAATCATCAAGGCAATTAGAGGAACGTTGCAGATGGCTAGAGGAAAATTTTAAGGCACTAGAAAACGCTGATAATCATTAGGGAATTGATGCTAAGGATTTGAGTTTGGTCCCAGATTTGGTGCTTCCCCATAAGTTCAAAATGCCAGAATTCGAGAAGTACAATGGGACTACTTGCCCTGAAGCCCATATCACCATGTTCTGTAGACGGATGACTGGCTATGTAAACAATGATCAATTATTGATCCATTGTTTTCAGGATAGTTTGGTTGGGGCAGCGGCTAGATGGTATAATCAACTGAGTCGCGTAAGGATCGGTTCTTGGAGAGACTTAGCGTAAGCCTTTATGCAGTAATATAATCATGTGACTGACATGACTCCTGATAGAATCACTTTGCAAAATATGGAAAAGAAGCCTAATGAGAGCTTTAGGCAATATGCACAGAGGTGGAGGGAGGTTGCCATGTAAGTTCAACCATCGCTCTTGGAGAAAGAAACTATCATGCTGTTCATTAACACTTTGAAGGCCCCATTCATTACTCACATGATTGGAAGTATCACTAAGAGTTTTTCTGATGTAGTTATGGCGGGAGAAATAATTGACAACGCCATAAGAGGTGGCAAGATAGAGGGGGAAACTACTAAAAGATCGGCCCCAAGAAGGAAAGATAATGAGGTGAACAATACGGGTAGTTATAATTCAAAAGCGGTTACAGTTAGTCAGCCTAGAGTAACTACAGTTGGGCAACAAGATTCTCAAAAGCAAGGATCTGGTTCGAGACAAAATTCTGAAAAGATCTAATTTACGCTTATCCCAGTGACGTATCGGGAGCTTTATCAAAGTTTATTCAATGTGCATGCAATAGCTCCTTTTCATTTGAAACCGTTACAACCTCCATATCCCAAATGGTATGATGCAAACGCCAAATGTGAATACCATGCAGGGATATCGGGGCATTCAATTGAAAATTGCACTGGTTTTAAAAAGGCAGTGGAAAGACTAATCAAAATGGGGGTCGTAAAATTTGACAACACCCCTAGTACAGAGAACCCGTTGCCAAATCATAGTGATCAAGGGGAAAACGCAGTTGGGGATACTAGTATGAGAAGGATTAAAAAGGGCGTGGCTGAGGTGAGAACACCGATGAAAATGATTTGGGAAGAAATGGTGAAAAGAGAGATGATAATCTCTAAAGAAAGGAATAGAGGAGTGAGAGACTACTGCGAATTCCATGCTGAAGAGGGACACGAGATCCAGGAATGTGACGAGTTTAAGGCCTTGGTACAAAGCCTTATGGATAATAAGGAGCTGGAATTTTATGAAGCTGGCTCAGATGAGGAACGTGTATGCACATTAGAAGGTGGACCGAAGAATCGAAACTGGCCAAGGATCATTATTTTTATACCAAGGAATAATGAAGTTTAGACACCAACAGCACCAAAAGTCATTATTCACAAACCCGTTTCCTTTCCTTATAAGGATAATAAGAGGGTACCTTGGAATTATAACTGCAATGTGACAATGCCGAAAAAGGAGGATATAGCTAATGCTTCTAAGGAGGCTCAAGATGAGGGTTCTTATACATGTAGTGGGAAGCGTTATGATGTAAAAGGCGTCAGAGTTGAGCCCGCGAAAGCAAAAGCCTTTGACAAAGGAAAAGGGGCTGAAATACTGGTTAATGAGCCAGTGAAGGAAGAAGAAGCCAAAGAGTTTCTAAAATTCTTAAAACACAGTGAGTACAGCGTGGTTGAACAATTGCGCAAACAATCAGCTCGCATATCAGTGTTGGCTTTGCTTCTGAGTTCAGAGGTACATCGAGAAGCATTAATGATAGTGCTCAATGAAACTTATGTTACTAATGATATATTCGTCAATAAGTTGGATCGATTGGTTAGTAACATAAGTGCTAACAATTTCATCTATTTCAACAATGATGAAATCCCACCTGGTGGCATAGGATCAGCTAAGGCTTTACACATCACCACTTGCTGTAAAGGGTATACATTGCCGAGTGTGCTTATTGATAATGGATCAGCCTTAAATGTCTTACCATTATCTACATTGAATAGATTACCCATAGACAGTTCTCACATGAAAACATGCCATAATGTAGTGAGAGCATTCGATGGTACGGAGAGAAAGGTCATGGGAAGAATTGATATTCCTTTGATGATTGGGCCAAACACTTATGAGGTGGACTTTTTAGTGATAGACATCAAACCCTCTTACAATTTCCTGTTGGGGAGGCCTTGGATACATTCGGCAGGAGCACTGCCCTCATCTTTGCACCAGAAATTGAAGTTAGTAGCGGATAGACTGCTGGTCACCATAAATGCGGAAGAGGACATTATAGCGACAGTTACCAGTGACGCACCTTATGTAAAAGCAAATGAGGAGGCCATTGAGTGCTCTTTTCGTTCCTTAGAATTCGTTAATACAACATTCATTGCAGAGGGGAATGAGATGCCGGTACCCAGGATATCCAGAACCACAAGAATGGGTTTGTAGATGACAGTGGAAAAAGGAGCCTTGCCATAAAAAGGATTGGAAAGATATCTCCAAGGAGGGATTCAAGTTCCAGAACTAAAGGAGAAGAGAGACTGTTTTGGCTTGGGTTTCAGGCCAGATCATAAGAAGAGGAGGAAAGAAATGGAGAAGAGTCGAGAAAGAAAAAGGCACGTTTAAATGGAAGAGAAGTAGAATGGGAATTGATGACGTTCCCTCATATATCCCAAAATTTTATATCAGGAGGGATAATGCACCCTAAGAGAGGGCTACTCAAAAAAGGAAGTCATTATATTAATGCTGTACATAATGAAGAGTCTGAACAAAGAAACCTTGAGGGCATTCGCCCTTACAAACTGGGAAGCTCTTTAAACAATTGACTGCAGAAAAACTTCCTGTAGTTTTTAAAGATTTTTCAGAGTAATTTTCAGAACACTCTTGTTGCTCTAAAGCCTAGGAGTAATAGGATTTCATTTGTGAAATAGACTCATGTTCAGATATTTTGTTTAAATAAAAACACGTCTTTACTATCAATTCGAGCAAACATTCTTTCATTCTTTGTTCTTTTGTCCTTTTAATTCCATTCAAATCTTTCATTTCATTCATAACATGTTAATAGATATTCTTAAATTCATTCATTCTTTGTACATTCCTCTGCATCCCCACAAGTCCCTAGATATCAACGGCATGAGCGATGATACTACAAATCTTAAATTCTCTTTTGAGCAAGACATGTGTTTAGAGGAACCTCAGGATTTTGAAGATGATAGGGATTGTGATGTGTCTTCAGATCTGTTGAGATTGGTGAAACAAAAGGAGAAACAAATCCTACCCCGTGAGAAAGAGGCAATAGAGAATATAGTCTTGGAAGAAGGAAAAGAGGTGAAAATAGGGACACATATTGTGAAGAAAACGAGACAATGTCTTGTTGAGCTACTACATGAATTCAAAGATATCTTTGCATGGTCATACGAAGATATGCGGGTTTGAATACTGATATCGTGGTACATCGTCTCCCTATAAGACAAGATTGCAAGCCAGTCCAACAAAAATTGCGAAGGATAAGGCCTGATATTATGCTGAAAATAAAAGAAGAAGTCAAGAAGCAGTTCGATGCTGGATTCCTACAAGAGGTTAAGTATTCAGATTGGGTGGCTAACATTGTGCCTGTCCCTAAGAAGGACGGGAAGGTACGAATGTGTGTTGATTATAAAGATCTGAACAAAGCTAGCCCAAAGGACAACTTTCCTTTACCGCACATCGACACTTTGGTGGACAATACAGCGGGATATTCGTTGTTTTCTTTTATGGATGGCTTCTCAGGGTACAATCAGATAAAAATGCACCCTGAGGACATGGATAAAACTACCTTTATAATGTTATGGGGCACCTTTTGTTACAAAGTACTGCCCTTCGGGCTAAAGAGTGCAGGGGTAACATACCAAAGGGCTATGGTGACCTTATTTCACGATATGATACACAAGGAGATTGAGGTGTATGTTGATGACATGATTGCTAAATCTCGAACAGAGATGGAGTATATTGAAGTCTTGAGGAAGTTGTTTCTGAGATTGAGGAAGTTTCAGTTGAAGCTTAATCCGGCAAAGTGCATCTTCGGAGCTAGGTCGGGGAAGTTATTGGGCTTTGTGGTCAGCGAAAAGGGAATAGAAGTTGACTCGGACAAGGTTAGATCCATACAAGAATTGCCTCCACCACATACTCAGAAGGAAGTTGGAGGTTTTCTTGGAAGATTAAATTATATTGCTCGATTTATTTCACAATTAACCGAAAAATGTGATCCTATATTTCGCCTCCCTAGAAAACACAACCAAGGTACTTGGGATAAGGAATGTCAGAATGCTATTGATAAGGTTAAGCAATACTTGTTAAATGCTCCAGTATTATCTCCGCCTAGTCCATATAGACCATTAATTCTGTACTTATCAGTGTTTAGTAATTCTATGGGATGTGTTCTTGGCCAACATGACAAGTCGGGAAGAAAAGAGAAGGTGATATATTACCTCAGCAAGAAATTCACAGAGTGTGAGATGAGATATTCGCCAATTGAGAAATTGTGTTGTACTTTAATCTGGACGACTCGAAGGTTGAGGCAATATATGTTATATCATACGACTTGGCTAATTTCAAAACATGATCCATTAAAGTATATGATGGAGTCAACATCCCTAAATGGAATAATGGCAAGGTGGCAAATACTGCTTTCAGAGTTTGATATCGTCTATGTGAGTCAAAAAGCTATAAAAGGGAGCGCGATAGCAGAATTTCTGGCTAGCAGAGCTCTAGAAGATTATGAGCCTTTGAGCTTTGATTTCCCTAATGAGGAGTTGATGTATGTGGCAACTATTGAAGAACATCCATGGAAGCTGAACTTTGATAGCCCATCCAACGCGGTAGGAAATGGAATTGGGGCAGTCTTGATATCCCTAAATGGTGATCATTATCCATTTACATGTAAATTAGATTTTGACTGCACGAACAATATGGCCGACTATGAAGCATGTATCATGGGGATTCGAACGGCCAGAGAATGGAAAATTAGAACCCTGAAAGTGTATGAAGACTCCGCGTTGGTAATTTATCAGCTTAGGGGTGAATGGGAGACAAGAGACCCCAAATTGATTCATTATCAAAAGGTAGTTTTGGATTTACTTGAGGAGTTTGATAATATCACCTTCAATTATCTCCCACGAGATGAAAATCAGATGGCAGATGCTTTAGCAACACTGGCTTCCATGATTAAAGCAAATAAACAAGAGGATATTGACCAATTCAGATGAGTATTTCTGAGGTTCCAGCTCATTGCTGTAACATTGAAGAGGAGGAAAAGGATGACCATACTTGGTATCAAGATATATTACGATATATGAGAAATCGTGAATATCCCGAGTAGGCAACTGAAAATGACAAAAGAACTTTGAGAAGGTTAGCCTGCGAATATGTACTAGATGGGGATATCCTTTATAAAAGAAGGAAAGATCAGGTACTTTTGAGATGCGTTGACGCTGTAGAAGCTAGACAAATCCTGGAAGAAGTACATGAAGGAGTTTGTGGTACACATGCTAATGGCTTTACGATGGCAAGACAAATCATGAGGTTTGGATACTATTGGTCTACTATGGAAGGAGATTGTATCAGTTATGCTAAAAGATGTCATAAATGCTAGATATATGGAGACAAGATCCATGTACCACCTTCACCCTTACATATTATGACTTCTCCATGGCCCTTTTCCATGTGGGGCATGGATGTCATTGGGCCAATATCACCAAAAGCTTCGAATGGGCATCATTTCATTTTTGTGGTCATCGACTACTTCACGAAATGGATAGAGGCAGCTTCATATGCTAGTGTTACCAAGACGGCAGTAAGTCGATTATTGAAAAAGGAGATTATTTGTCGGTATGGAATGCCTGAGAGGATTATATCGGACAATGCATTGAACTTGAATAACAGTATGATTGCAAAAGTTTGCAGCCAATTCAAGATCAAACATCATAATTCATCTCCATATCGTCCAAAAATGAATGGGGCAATAGAAGCTGCCAACAAAAATATCAAGAAGATAGTGGGGAAAATTATTGAGACCTATAGAGATTGGCACGAGAAGTTACCATTTGCACTCTTTTCTTATCGAACATCTGTCAGAACCTCTACTGGGGCAACTCCTTTCTCGTTGGTTTATGGGATGGAATCAGTATTACCCATTCAAGTGGAAATACCTTCTCTTCGAATTTTGTCAGAGATAAAGCTAGATGAAGCAGAATGGATTCAATCTTGGTATGACCAATTGAACTTGATTGAAGAAAAGAGGCTAAGGGCTATTCGTCATGGTCAGATGTATCAGAAGCGAATGATGCGAGCTTATGTCAAGAAAGTTCGTCCAAGAGAACTCTATGAAGGGGACCTGGTATTGAAAAAGATTCTTCCTATACAAAAGGACTTTAGAGGAAAATGGATGCCAAATTGGGAAGGGCCGTATGTTGTGAAGAAGGCTTTCTCTGGTGGTGCACTGATTTTGACAGAAATGGATGGGAAAAGTTTACCCAATCCGGTGAATTCAGACTCAATCAAGAAATACTTTGTCTAAAAGAGAGGGAAATCTAATGTGAAAACCCGCAAAGGGCACTTTGAGATTTATATATATATAATAAAAAAACGAACGGAGAGGCCAAGGTGAAAACCCGCAAAGGGCGCCTTGAGACCAAAGGGGTTTTGAGTTGAAAACCCGAAGGGCTGCTCAAATTTCGAAAAACATGCAGCGACCTTGCTATACTGAATTTGACGAGAAGTGGAGTGTGTTACATACCGGGGTATCAACAAAGTACCATGGATCTTCTAAACACATGTTAAACTCAAAATAGTCTTCATGGAATTGATATACAGAAGTCCAAGCTATGATATGTTGGACATCGAATTTTTGTTCTAATTACTATCTTTGGATTCTTTTTCTTCTCAAAGATATGTTTTCAGATTAATTTCCTGTTATATTCTGAGGATATATCTAACTATTTTCAAGATCAAATTATTTGTCTTCCATTATTCATAAAGTGTGTTGCATTGAAATAAGGATTGATGAACTAAATATTTTTACAAATGAAGTTTTGCATATTACTCTGGGAATCTCTAGATAATACAAGAAACTAAAATAGAACAATTGTTTGAAGAATTCCCATGAGTAAAGGTCGGAGGTACTCGAGGAAATTTCTTCTTCAGTCCAAAGGATGATTAGACAATTCAAGCGATTCAATCCTGGGAGAGGATTGTCTCCAGCAGGTCGTAATATTCGAAGAATGGTATAATAGGACCAATTTGATTCAAAGCATGCGAGCAGAGTATGATTGTAATCTTGAAAAAGATGAAACTCGGATAGATGAATGAATAAAGGCGTCCGAAATAGGAGTCATTTTCATAACATTTTCATTAAAAGCATATGATTCATTTAGAACATGGCATCTTAATCATCAGGCATGAGCACATATGCATTCTACAGGTTATGTCTTTTAAAGGACAATATAGATCAAAGATGACAGATTTGGCGTCTCTGTATTGTCAAAGAGCAGATCGAAGATAACAGATTTGGTGTCTGTGTATTGTCAGAGAGCAGATCGAAGATGATAGATTTGGCGTCTCTGTACTGTCAGAGAGCAGATCGAAGATGACAGATTTGGCATCTCTCAGAGAGCAGATCAAAGATGATAGATTTGGCGTCTCTGTATTGTCAGAGAGCAAATCGAAGATGACAGATTTGGCGTCTCTATATTGTCAGAGAGCAGATCGAAAATGACAGATTTGGCGTCTCTGTATTGTCAGAGAGCAGATCGAAGATAATAGGTTTGGTGTCTCTGTATTGTCAGAGAGCAGATCGAAGATAATAGGTTTGGCGTCTCTGTATTGTCAGAGAGCAGATTGAAGATGACAGATTTGGCTTCTCTGTATTGTCAGAGAGCAGATCGAAGATGACAGATTTGGCGTCTCTGTATTGTCAGAGAGCAGATCGAAGATGATAGATTTGGCGTCTCTGTATTGTCAGAGAGCGAATCGAAGATGACAGATTTGGCGTCTCTGTATCGTCAGAGAGCAGATTGAAGATAACAGATTTGGCATCTCTGTATTGGCAGTGAGCAGATCGAAGATAGCAGATTTGGCATTCCTGAGTTACGGTGAAGCAAGTTTAAAGCTATCAGAATACCTTTGAGGAAGATGAGGATCAAGATTTCGAGACTTAGCCAGCCTGGGCAAATTTGGTTCTTTTATAATCTTTGCTCTATTCCTACTACACAGTAATAAGCAAAGAGGGCCGACTGTAAAAGGCCAAAATTGCCCGGGCCTGTAAAATAAATAAATGAAAGCAGAAACAAAAAATTTAATAAATTAATAAAAGTTTTACAGTCCATTTACAAAGCCCTATGCCCAGTTACACTTAAAACCCAACAGCCCAAATACCCAGACCAGACCCAAACTATCGAGGCCCAATGTCTAAACCCTAGGGTTTCCAGAAACTTCGCGCCGCAAGTACCCCAAGCGTCACACCCTTTCGTCTCGCGCCGTTCCAGTGGGCTTCACCGGCGCCGTAACTCCAACTCCATATCACACCGTAATCCGTGCATGAATCGATGCCAGCGCATTCACCGCCATTCCTTGTCATTACTGCAAAAAGGAAAGAAACAGCAGAGACGAAACAAACATAGCAATAAATAAAATCGAAATTTGTAAATATATTTTATGAGGCTATAAAAGCCGAAAATTTTCACTGTAATGGACACACATATAGACAGAGAGATACACGCATATATACACAGAAGAAAGAAATGAGAGCAGTTTATTTTTTCTAAAAAAGGTGATTTAGTTACATACTTGTTCGTAGTTTATATCTCTGTTCAACATGTATAAATCGTTTTTTCCCTAAAAACTGTTAAGTACTAAAAAAGGAAGAGTTTACCCGTGATTTGCCCAGAAAGGCGAAGGCTTTTAGCCTTCCAACCGCCGTCTACGGCGGCGCGTGTGCGCGTGTGCCCAGTGGCCGGAGGCCGGAGCTGGAGGGCTCCTCTTTACTCCTCTTTCAGAGGATTTTAGGTTTTTTTTTTAAACTGATTGTAAAATGAATTCTGAGTTAAAATTTGACATATTTAGCATTACAGAAACGACGTCGTTTTTCTTAGTTCAATAAGCACTAAAACGGCACCATTTAAGTGAAGGATCCGCGTGTTGACCCGTGACCCGGGGAGGATCCGCGGGTTTTTGGTAAAAGGGCTAATTGCCTAATTGATCCTTCCGCATTTTTAATATTTACAATTTCATTTTTATTTTTTATTAAAATTTGGCCCTAACCTTTTTATTTTTGTTTCAATTTAGTCCTAATGGCCATTATAAAGCCTATTTCGGGACGACGTCGTTTTGGGATTAGGGTCGAATTACCCAGTGAGTCCCTCGACTTTAGGCGCGTGTTTCAATTAGGCCCAAATTTTTCTATCCATTTGTAATTAACCCCAAATTCTTTAATTAAATTAAATTTTAATCCTTTTTATATATTTAATTTATTTTAAATACTATATGTATTTTTTTAGTTATATACATAAATAGTATATATTATTTTATATGTTATTTTATCATATTATTTATATTTCATTATGTATTTTATTTATATATTTTCTTACATATCATATTTTATTATATATTATTCCCTATATTATCTTTTTTTTATTATATATTATTTCATTATTTATTATTTATTAGAATTTGTAAATTATTAGAAACTAATACATATATTGCTATTATATATTTAATGTCTAATATCTGAAAATTTACTACAAAATTTTGTTCCAATTTAACATATTATTATTTTTACAAGCATATTAAGTTATATATCATGTAGTGTATTTTGTATATATATATATTTATCATCTCTAAAAAAACTCACCTTCATCATTTATACTTTGTTTTAAATATTTTATTAAATACTTCATCTATTTTTTAAAAATTTTGTATTTATTTTCTTATCTTTATTTGTGATTTATATGTTCATAATTTTGTTTATGTTCATAATTTTGTTTTGTTATTTTTTTTTGTATCTTTTTGTATTTACTTAATATTGTTTTAAAATGGTAATGATATCTCACCACCTATTTGTTATTTTTATATTTATTGTTTATCATATTTGTATAAAAATTGATTATTTATGTTTTTTTAAGTTATATTTCCATAAAATATTGATATATATTATGTAATTTATATATTGTTAGATTCATTGTTTTCTATGTTATATTTTGCATGAAATATTATTATGTAGGTATTATGTTATTTTCATTGTTTTCTATGATTATATCTGTATGAAATGATAATGTATATTATAATGTCATCATTCATCGTTTGCTATATTATATTTGTATGAAGTGTTAAAGTATGTAGTTTATATTGTTTAGTATTGATATCGTAGTATGTTAAATGCATCATTGTTTTTAAAAAAAAAATTCATTTAATCTAAAAATTTTAAAAATGAGGCAATGTTTTGGTATTTAGGAATTCGGGAAGAAGTGCCCTAACATGCTGGGTTGCGATTTCTCGTTTGTCTAAATGTCTAAAGATATCCTTTTAAATAGGTTTTGTAAAATACGAGATGATTTCAGTTATGGAAGCTTAAGAATATCGTGTCCAATCATGCTGGATGTGGTAGTTTGTACTCTTTTGGAGCGAAGGAATTTTGATTTTTAACTCAAATTATTATGTTTCGAAGAGAGATCTTATTTCTAAATTATTTAAAACTTTTGACAATAAGATAGAAAACTATTCAATTTGGTACCGATTTTGGGTGTTGCGAGGGTGCTAATCCTTCCTTACGCGTAATCGACTCCCGAACCTGTTTTCTCGTAATTTTGTAGACCAAAATATTTTATAAGGTGATCCAATCACCCCGAAAAAGGTTGGTGGCGACTCCCGTTTTCAAAATTCAAAATACCTTTGTGCCCTTTTTTTTTTAAAAAAATGGGGGGTTTCGACAATAATAACTTGTTTTTAAAAATTAAAGCACTTGAAAATTGGCTGCCTCACATATATGCAAAGGTTTTCGTTTTAGGCTCCGTTTGTTTGCCAGTAAAATATTTTTTGAAAAATAATTTCTGGAAAATGATTTACTTTTCTGAAAATGATTTACTTTTCTGGTGTTTGGATGAATCTGTGTAAAATATTTTCTATTGTTTGGCAGATTTCTTGAAAATATTTCATAAAAGTTGTTTTAAATGAAACAAATATATATTTAAGAATTTATTATTAAATCTTCTTATCCTTTAACTATTCAAGTTCATTTTTCACATGGAATATCATTTTTTTCACATGTTTTAATTATTGATTAATTATAAATTAATCACAACTGGTAACTTTTAGCTATTCATACGACTTGCTTGAGGTAAAAAAGGAAAATTTTTCACTTATTTTGAAGAAGTCTTATTTTTTACAAAAGTTTTTACTTATCTTTATTATTGCATGTTTAAATTTTTACTAATTATTCTTTATTTCATATCTAAAAATTGTAAAACATGTGTTAAATAACATAAAATTATTACAATAGTAACTAAAAATAGCATAAAATTATTACCTTTTATTGAAAGAATAACAGCTACCGTAACAGAACAAATTAGTCCACTGACAAAGCTTATATAGTCTTAAACATTTACACTGATTACACAATACAACCATCCTCATCATCATTCCATCAACCTCTCCATAAACAATTTGAGAATAGCAGGTGCATCAACTGTGACTGTCACCTTCACCGATGGTTGATCGGACCACTCCGTAATGTCAGCAAACCTGCTCAAATGCATCCCACTCAATAACGAACAATCATACATCATTACAGAATTTGAAGGGTACAACTGCATGTCTACACATTATATTTACTTTATCTCCAATCCAAGACAAGCACAACATCACTGCATAGAAAAAGCTTTCATATACAATTTGATTTCCTTTACTTTGTATCACTTCATTTAGTAGCTTATTCCATTTTCAAACATTATAAGTCATGGCTTAATAAGAGAATCCACATTATAAGTCATGGCTTAATAAGAGAATCCTGAAACTGACATGTCATGATACTGTAAAGCTTATTACTCTTTCTCTGCAATCAAGTGTGGCTTAAATAGGGCCTTTGTTAAGTTACTCAAAGGAGTCGGTTTTCTTTATTTACAAATTATGGTTAACAATTTTTTTTTACTACTAGCTATTACAATTAAATATACTAATCAAACAGAGCCTTAGTCTCTTTTAGTTCTAATACACACACAAAAAAAAAAAATCTAACCTCTTATGCTTGTTGTATAATAGTGTTAGTCCCCGGGTGATGCCATTTGTTTGAACTATGACAACAACATTCACGTAGGTGATAAGTGAAGGATTAATGGCTGCAAGCATGGCTTTTGGATCATGAAGGTACAAAACTGCAAAAATGGTAGTGAATAAATTAGAAAGTTCACGGTTCAGCAGAAATCCCTTAACCATTTCTGACAGACGAATCTTTTGTGCTGTATGCATCATGATGATAATTGAAGTACACCTCGAGTATCTTCAACAAGTACTGAGCAAATTTTCCATTTGAACTAGCCAATGTTTCTAGGTCAGAATCTAAAATATGACAAGTTTGATTTAAAAAAAAAAAACAGGTGGAAACTCAAAAGAAAGAATAAAAAAAATGAGGAAAGAAGTTCCAGATATTAAAATTATAATGTGTTCATATAGACCTATAGATAATAGAATAATCCTCGCTAACAACATATTGACAAAGATAGAGAAATAGCCAAAATGAGTACATGTCAAAACAACTTGATGAGTTACATTTATCCCCACAGCCAAAACATTTGCTCCACATGTGAACACAATATCTGCAGCATCTGGATCACCAAAGATCTGTCATTCGACTCAACATTTGGAACAAGATGTAACACAGAGTGTATGCAACAATGACACTAGCATGCAAAAACATTAAAGCTTCAAAAATTCAAATAAAAGGTTTATTTTCAGAGTCTTTCCTTTTATGAACACCATCTTCAACTGTTGAAATCATATGAACACCTAACATTTTAAGAAGTAAAAGTTAGACCAGGTAGAAAGAATTTTTTTTTTAAAAGAGGGTAGAAAGAACTTGAAAAGATCAAGATAAGAGAACGGTGGTAGTGATTTTTTATGGTTTAACTATTAACAAGCATGAAGGTAATTATATTATAAAGTGCATATATATAAAGCTAGTTATCATTCAAATTATATCAAGGAAAGATAAATGAATACAAGCTCAAAATCCCCCAAAATAGTTCTCATACTGAGCTTGAGATGATGTTAAAACTAAAATCTATCTGACTAATGTATATATGTCGAGAATATCACAAGTCCTTCATTTAAATGTTCAAAAACATGCTTCTGTTTCATTTAAATCTTGGGATGACTGTGACACGAAAGACAACAGGAAGGAAGGTACTACAGATGTGACTACTTCTCATAGTAATGGTGATAAACAACGGGAAGGCTGCTGATATTGTCTGGCTATCTGTTGAGCTGTATCATAGCATTGGCCGCTTGTCTCACCAACTTACAATGTTTCATTTCAATCAAGTGTTCAACCAGCGCCATAGAAGAGAGGGAATAGAGTGTGAGACATGCAGCTCATGTTCTGGGGAAAACTAAAAGGTGCATGATTTACAAAAACAACAAGCACAAGAATAAAATTTAATCCCAAACTTAAAAAAATAAAAATAAAGAAATAGAGAAAGGCATAAAAATAAATAAACAGACAAAGAAAACACGAACAAAGAAATAAAAACTGAAATAGAAAAAGAAGCTGTAAAGAGAAGATTACCTTCTGGGAGAGATTCGGAATCGAGAAGATTAAAAGAGAAGATGATTGAAAATTTTCAATTTTGATGAGAAATTTGGGGGAATTTATCACGGATCAAAGTAAACTCTTACCGAAAAGGATAGGGGAAGGGGAAGGGGAAAGGAAGATTGTGTTGCTTCTTTTCCTGAAAATGTCTTACCGAAATAAAAACAGTAAGACATTTTCCTAAAGTAATGGCTTTGTTTTCCCATGTTTTGTAATTCATTTTACTTAGGAAATTGTTTTCAACCAAACAAACACTGGAAAAGGCTGAAAAGCTTTTCCGGAAAATATTTTACTCCCAAACAAACGGACCCTTAAAGTCAAATATACTTGAATCCTTTTGAAAAATACTTTTAGGCATAGCTTTTAACGTTTATATTTTTGTATCTTTAACACTAATTTTTTCTTTTTACTACTTTCACTTTCAATCTTTAAAATTTAGTTATATTGTTTAGTTTTAAATGAAAAATTGACTGGATAACTAAAATTTTTATGACATTAATGTGGCGGCCTACGTGATAGTCCAATTATACTTCACTACTAACATGAATATTTTAAAAAATATATATGATTTTTTTGTAATTTGTTTAACTTTTTAATAACTTCTAATTTTTTTTGAATTTTTTTGAATTACTGATGGACTACCACATGAGCTGTCATATTAGTTTCGTTAAAATTTTTATAATCCATTCAACTTTTCCATATGATAAAAAGCATTTTAACAAAAAATTGAAGGTTGAAGGCCAAAATAATAAAAAAGTAAACGTTAAGAGGTTAAATTTATTATTATGCCATAATCTTATTATAATTTATAAAAAAATAAAACCTAAACCATTTGAAATTTTAATAAAGGGATAATATATATTGCTTTGAACTTGATAACTAGGTTCACTCTGATACTTATACTTTTTTTAGTCCACTTTAACACTTTATACTTTTTTTAGTCCACTTTAACACTTTAACTTCAGAACTTAGTTCATTTTGGTTAGGGATGACAACAGGTCGAATATCTGCAAGTTCTAAATTATCTAAATCTAAATCCACAAATCTACCAAAAATCTGAATCTAAAAATTATTTGACTTTTAATATCCAAATATGAATTCGAATTAAATCTTTATCCGTTGGATTTCGACTCAACATTGATTACAAAATATATAGTTTTACTTCTGGCAAGATTCCAAAACATAACCTTTAACAATTAAAGCTATGTTTTAACTATAAAAAATAATCCTCAATTTTGTTTAAAAGTTTATACTAACCAATTAATAACATATAAATATCAAATAAATTAAATATAATAATTAATAATAAATTTAAATAGAATTATTAATAATAAATTTAAATATGTGTGAAAAAAATAATCAAAAAATTATCTCATTTAACATCTTATTCTCTTAAATCTCATGTAGCTTTTCTTAAATCATATATTTTTTTTCTATTTGTAAACCTAATTGAACAATAAGATGGAGTCATTTGACATTTGAATTTCTAGATTTGTGATTATCCCTTTTATTATTTGATCAATTCAATTAGTTAACATTTTTTAAACAAAAAAGTTAATTAATATTTCTATAATTAAAATAAATATTATGATATGAATTTATTTTGTAACGTGACATAATTATATTCAGGGATGAAGCCAGAATATTTTTTTAGGGGGTCCAAATTAAATTGTTATTTTTACGATAGTAAAAATGTAATTTTTAAAAGATTAAATAAAAATTTATCATTTTTAGGGGGCCAAAGTGCAATTTTACCTTTACTAATTTAGAATTTTAAACATTTTAAATGGCCTAAATGGAAAATTTTCTATTTTAGGGGGACCGGGGCCCCTGCTAGCCCCTCTGGATTCGCCCTTGATTATTTTTAGTACATATTATATTATAAAAAATAGCACACATACACATTTAAGGAAATATAATATATTAATTGTTATATAATTAAATTATGAATGTAAAATAATTATTATAGTGTTATGATATTACTATGTGTATTCTTCTATTAATAATATGCAGCTTAAACCTTAAATATATAAATACTTGTATATAAGCTACACTCTTCTATTACATCAGATAGACTCACTCCCACAAAAAAAATTCTTTTACTGATCAATCTTAATTTCAAATAGATCAATCTTCCTCATTTGTTTTTATTTTCTTGCCTTCTTTATTAGTGAAGGGGATCCTTAAGAAAGTTTTTGGCCAATGCAGTAGAATTTGGTATATGGCAATGTTATTTTTAACCAACATGCCAAATGGAATTTGATATGTAACCCTGTGATAAAGAATGAGTGCATAACAGGATTGTAAGTTTATCTAAGTTGTAGATTTGACTTAGGGCTCTAAACGATCAGAAAAAAATTTAGATTTGGCACAACCTGAAACATAAACAAATTCAAGTCAGTTCTAAGAATTTAAAAATTAAAGGAAGCTATTAAAATAGAAAATTAAGATAGAAATACAATGAAATAAATCAAATATTTGAATAATTAAATAGGAACAAAATATAATAAAGATGAAAATAAAGAAGATAGATGGAAAATATGAAGATGGTGTGTAGAAGTTCTAAGGAGCCTTAGAAAAAAGTTGATTCCACAACCCCTTCAAACAACTCCAATTTCTCCTCCAAGAAATAAAACTTAGTAAGAAAAAGTTTGAAGATGATCCTCACAATCTGAAAAGTTGTAAAATTTAACATATAGATTATGGCATATAAGCTAATGACATCAAGTAACTTTTTGTTAATGTATGAACATTATGTATGGATGTAAAATATAATTCTCCAGTTATTTATTACTTCTAACCTTTTACTTTTTAGTTTAGAAGATAATTAAATTATTTGTTTTGTCAATGATATTTTAGCATATTAAATATGCATTGTATCTTAAAAATAATAAAGTAGGTTATATATTATTTTTATAATATTATATATTATGATTCTTATTAATTTATATTTTAATAATAATTATATCCCTAATTTGTTAAAATAATTATTATGTTAAAATATGATTAAATTATTTTTTATTAAAATATATTTAATAATGCTCTTATTAAAATTTAATAACAATAACAGCTCTATTCTATTATAATTTTACTTTATTATATCCCTATTTCATTCACCCCAATCAAACATGCTGTAAATATGTGTACATGATAAACCCCCTATTCCAAAATATTTCGAGTTAAACACAAAATATTATTTACATAGTTAGTTCTATTAATATTCTTGCCTTAAGCCTTAAACTAACCACTTCTTTAATGCTTCTAAGAATCTCGTCTTCATTACAAACTAAACCCCTAAACTGTCTTTTATTTCTTTCTCTCCAAATAGCATCATGCTAATTTTAGAATGATTGAAACTAGAGCTTTATCTTTGAGTTTGCAACAAATCCAGCCAAGTTCAAGTTGCCAATTTACCATAGTCCTTTCGACATTGCATAAAACCAAAACTTGTTCCCACACTCTTTGTAAATGCAAATTTTGCAAAAATATGATCCGTATTTTCAATCTCATAATGACAAAACAAGCAATGACCATCAATACTCATTCCCCTCCATATCAACTTTTCCTTGGTTGGAAGTCTATCTAGAATTTCCATCCAAGTGATGAAAGAATGTTTTGGAATATGTAGAGTAAACCAAACAATCCTATGCCATACAAACTTTTCAACTTTAGGCCTGATCACTCTCCAAATTTTGGGAACAATCACCTTCCTCCCATTTAACTCAAAATTTCCCAACACAGCTGCTTTTTCCTCTGTAAGTTTTAGAATTCCCTCTAACTCCAACAAAATGTTTCTTTTCAATGGATCCTATCTCAAAGAATACTTTTTAAGCAAGTACTATTTGATCCAAGCAATCCAAATAGATCAACGTCTTGCCAAAATGTTTTCTTATATGTTGGATAATACAAGCTTTATTCCAACTCTCAAGGTCCTTCATTTCAAGTCCACCCTCTTCTTTAGGAAGACAAATCTTCTTCCAACTCACCCTTGCCCCTTTAGCTGAGCCTTCATTACCCTTCCAAAAAAACTAGAACACATTTGGTTTATCTCTTTAAGAATTTTTTTGGGTAAAATGAAGTGCCTACACCAAAAATTTTGAATTTGAAACATAATAGATTGAACCTGTCGAAACCATTTTTTGAAAAAGGGGTTGACTTATTTTGAAAACGAAAAATAGGAGTCGCCACCAATTCTTTTTATTTAGGTGTGATTGGATCACCTCATAATTCGATCATTTTAATAAAAGTTTGAATTTATTAAAACGATGATTTTTAGTCTACAAAATCTAGAAAATGGGTTCGGGAGTCAGTTAAGCACGAGGAAGGATTAGAACTCTTGATACGTCCAAAATTGGTACCTAGTTGATTACTTGGTGTCTTTAGTCCCGAAAATTTGAGAACTTTAAAGAGATTTTTAAAAAAAAGATCATTTGTTAAAATATTGTTTAATTGAAAAATTTTAGAAAAGAGGCGTATTTAACGTTAATCGAGAAAAAGAATTATATCTCGTAAATTAAGACACAATATCTTAAATTCCCAAAACGAGAATAAACACCAAAAATTTTGTTAATTTTAAAAAAATGTTTGATTATCTCGGTTTTAGAAAGAAATCATGTTTCGTAAGTTAGAATACGATTTTTTCTTAATTCCCTAGAATATTTAAAAATTAAAACTTTGAAAATGTTCGGGTATTTGGATTTATCGAGAAAGTCAAAACCATGTAAGTTAGGGAACCATCTTTCGAATTTTAAAACACGGAGTATTGCTTATTAAAAACAACATTTTTAATGTATCGGGTAAAATGTAACATGATTTTGTAGTAAAATAAAAAATATATTAAGGTGCTTATGTGCATAACAGAATAATAAATATGTTAATGACAATATGAAGAAAGAAAATAAGATGAAACAAGTCGAAAATAAAATGACAAATAATAAAGACAAAAATAAAAAAAATAGCTAAAACAAGTTATATAAAAAGACAGATAATAGGTAAAAAAACTAAAAAATAAATAAAATAAATAAATAAAAATAAAGAATAAATAAAATAATAGAACCTAATAGTAGACTAATAAATAAATAAATAATATGTAAAATAGTTTTAAGAATAATAATTATAACAATAATGATAATAATATTAATATAAATAATGTAAATAATAGAATACCTAAAGTTATAAAAGGATATAAATAATTAATAAAATGAATAAAATAAAATAAAATAAGTGTATTTAAAAGAATAGTAATAGGTAAATAAATACAAGGAAAGAAATATAATAATAATAATAATAATAATAATAATAATAATAATAATAGGAATAATAAATTAATTAATTTTAATAATAAAATAGCAAAATAAGTAAAAAAAGGACTAAATTGAATTTAAAACAGAAATTCGGGGCAAATTCGAAATAAAAATAAAAAGAAAAGGACTAATCTGAACACGCCAATAATAAGGAGGGATGAAAATAGGAAATAATCCTCACCCTACAAAATGCGCGTTTCAAGGTGGACTAATTTTCAATCGGAATTAATAGCGGGGTAAAAATTAGAAATAATGAAAGATTTAATTGCAAAACTATAAAAAAGCGGAAGGACTAAATGCGCAAATAACCCATTTGTTGAAAACATGTAAATCCTGCTAGCAGGTCGGGTCAACACATAGATCCTAGGGGAGAAAACGACGTCGTTTTGGCATTAAGGACGCCGACCAAAACGGCGTCGTTTCAAACACCTATATAAGTCAAAATTAAAAAAAAAATATCATTTGTCAATTGTTTTTTTTTTTAAAAACTCCCCCTTTCTTTTTTTTCTCTGCAGGACCTCTCCCCTTCGGCCTGGTCTCGATGGGCCACCGCCGCATGCCGCCACCCGCGCCGTCGTATACGACGGTAGGAAAGGTAACTCTTTTTTTTGCTATATTTATATATATATTGTTTTTAAAAGAAAAATAAAGAACTTATAGGTGCATGTATGTATACTCGAAAGAGGAAAATAAAAAAGAAATAAAATAAATAAAAGATACGAAAATAACAACCTTAGCACGTTTTTATTTTCTTCCACTGCTTGCTGTTTTTTTATTTGTTTTGTGTTTTTCTGTTTTTTTTATTCAATCAAATCCGAAGAAAAATCTAGTACAAAGTTTGTGTATGGCTTTTTATAGCCATTTTTACACAATTATCTATGTTGTCTTTTCCATTTTCTTTTGCAGGTGCAACTTGGGCGGTGCCATGACAGTGGCAGTACTGATGAAGGCGGTGGCCAGTGGCAGCGGTGGCAGACCTAGGTGCGGCGCACCTAGGGTTTTTGTTTTTTTGTTTCTTCTGATTGTGGTTTGGGCTAGAGTTAGGAAATTTTGGGCTTAGTTGGGTTTGGGTAGTTTAGTTTGGCTGATGGGTTTTTAGTTTGGGTCTGCTTATGGGCCCGGGCAAATTGGACTGTTCACAGCTGCCCCTCTTTGCTCATTGTCGTGTAACGGGAATAGAGCAAAGACTTTTAAAAAAGATCAATTTTGCCTGGTCTCGCCAAGTCTTGACTTCTTTTGGTGCTTCTCTTTTCAAGTAGTTTATTCCAGTTCACTGCATCTTGTTATTTTGATCCACTCCACCACCACTTTAAAGAGATAGGACTTGTAGCTTCAATCTGCTCCACTGCAACTTCAGGGAGATAAGATTTGTATATTTTAGTCTGCTCTTTTACAACTTTAGGGAGATAAGACTTGTATCTTCAACCTGCTCCACTACAACTTCAGGGAGATAAGGTTTGTAATTTCAACCTGCTCTACTGTAACTTCAGAGAGATAAGGTTTATAGCTTCAATATGCTCTCTGTAGCTTCAGAGAGATAAGATTTGTGATCTTCAATCTACTCCACTGCAACTTCAAGGAGATAAGATTTGCAATTTATAGCTTCAATTTGTTCCACTGCAACTTCAAGGGAATAAGATTTGTTATCTTCAGTCTATTCTACTGCAACTTCAAGGAGATAAGGCTAGTGGCTTCAATCTGCTCCATTGCAACTTCAGGAAGATAAGATCTACCATAGTTTGTAGCTTTAATCTGTTCCACTGCAACGTCAGGGAAATAAGATTTGCTATCTTCAGTCTGCTCCACTACAACTTCAGGGAAATAAGATCCGCCATAATTTTTAGCTTTAATCTGTTCCACTGCAATGTCAGGGAAATAAGATTCGCTATCTTTGGTCTGCTCCACTACAACTTCAAGGAGAAAAGGTCGGTGGCTTCAATCTGCTCCATTGTAACTTCAGGAAGATAAGATCCGCCATCTTTGATTTACTCCACTGCAATTTCAAGGAGATAAGATCTACAACTTCAATTTGTTCCACTGCTACTTCAGGGAGATGAGATTTGTGGATTCATCGATCTTGCTACACTGTCTTCTGGGGGACATGACCTGTAGAATCGATTTCATAGGCTTATGCTTATGCCAAATGATTAGGATGTCATGATCAGAATAAATCAACTGCTCCTAACTAGATATGTATGAATGATATTTGCATGAATGCAGAATGTCATGAGAATGATCCCTTCTTAATGTTTGGGTTGTCATTGCTCATTGTTCATCAAGTTTCTATCACTGACGCAATATCCTGTCTTTTTGTTTAGCTGATATCTTTGATAGAAAACCCAAAGAAATAGTCACAATTTAGACTTTTCTTTCTCAAATATCTAACCTTTAGTTTTGGTTAGTTCTAAATAATAGTCCTATTTCAGGTTCTTGTACTATTTAGAAACTCTCAGAGTAATATGCAAAACTCCTTTTATGAGAATATTATTAGTCCATTAATCGTTATTTCAATTCAAAATACTTGAAAAATATTGTAATGATGAACAGAACTGAAATTTATCAAAAACAAAATTTGAAAAGAATAGATTAATCTAAGAAAGCAAACATTGCTGAAATACAAAATGAATAAAAGGAAAATAGGTGCCACAAATATCGCAGCATGAGCTTCTCTACACGAACTTCTTGAGGACCGTTTTGAGGTCAACATGTGTTTAGGATATCTAGAGTACTCTATTGATGCCCCAAGACACAGCATCTCTCCTTCTTGTTAACTCGGAGAAAGCGAGTCTATCGTATGCCCCATTTTTTATCAAAATTCGAATTGCCCTTTATAAGTTTTCAATTCAAAACCCCTTTGGTCTCAAGACGCCCTTTGTAGGTTTTCGCCTTGGCCTCTCCTTTTTTCTTAAGTGAAGTACTTTTTGACTGAGTCTGAATTCACTGGATTAGGCAGAGTCTTGCCATCCATTTCAGTTAAGATCAACACTCCTCTAGAAAAGGCCTTCTTTACCACATAAGGTCCTTCCCAATTTGGCATTCATTTTCCTCTGAAATCCTTTTGTATGGACAGGATCTTTTTCAATACGAGGTCTCCCTCATGGAATTTTCTGGGACAAACCTTTTTGTTGTAAGCTTGCATCATTCGTTTTTGGTACATCTGATCGTGGCAGATGGCTTTCAACATTTTCTCTTCAATTAAGTTTAGCTGATCATAACAGGATTGGATCCATTCTGCTTCATCCAACTTCAATTCTGAAAAAACTTGGAGAGAAGGAATCTCAACTTCAATAAGCAAAATTGCCTCCATTCCATAAACCAATGAGAAAGGCGTAGCCCCGGTGAAGGTTCTGACAGACATTTGATAAGCATAAAGGGAAAATGGTAACTTCTCATGCCAATCTTTATAAGTCTCGGTCATTTTCCTCACGATCTTCTTAATGTTTTTATTGGCTGTCTCGACTGCACAGTCCATTTTTGGACGATACGGCAATGAGTTGTGATGTCTGATCTTGAACTGACTGCAGACTTCAGATATCGTGTTGTTATTCAAATTCAATGCATTGTCAGATATGATCCTTTTTGGAATTCCATATCGACAAATGATTTTCTTCTTCAGGAATTTGCTAACTGCTGATTTTGTAACATTGGCGTATGAAGTAGCTTCCACCCATTTGGTGAAGTAATCGATGACTACAAAGATGAATCGATGCCCATTTGAGGCTTTTGGCGATATTAGCCTAATGACGTCCATCCCCTACATAGAGAAAGGCCATGGAGAAGTCATAACATGTAAAGGTGAAGGAGGTACATGAATTTTATCTCCATAAATTTGGCACTTATGGCACTTCTTGGCATAATTGATACAGTCTCCCTCCATAGTAGACCAATAATACCCGAATCTCATAATTTGTTTGGCCATTGTGAAACCATTAGCATACGTTCTGCAGATACCTTCGTGGACTTCTTCCAAGATTTTCTTGGCCTCAACAGCGTCACACATCTTAATAGCACTTGATCCTTTCTTCTTTTATATAGGATCTCCCCATCCAAGACATAGTCACTGGCCAGTTTTCTCAACGTCCTTTTTTCATTCTCAGTAGCTTGGTCAGGGTATTCACGATTCTTCATATATCGCAGTATACCGTGGTACTAAGGGTGATCATCCTTTTATTCTTTTTCGATATTGTAACAATGAGCCAAAGCCTCGTAAATACCCATCTAGATCGGTTTCACATCCTCTCATTTGTTCACCTTGATCATAGAAGCTAAAGTTGCTAGGGCGTCAGCCATCTGATTTTCTTCTCGTGGGAGGTAGCAGAAGGTGATATCATCAAACTCTTTAATTAATTCAAAAACCAAACTTTGATAATCGATCAACTTGGGATCTCTTGTCTCCCATTCACCTTTAAGTTAATATATCACTAGCGCAGAATCTCCATAGACCTGTAACACTTTAATCTTGTGTTCTATGGCTGCACGAATTCCCATAATACATGCTTCGTATTTGGCCATATTGTTTGTGCAATCAAAATCTAACTTACTAGTGAAGGGATAATGATCTCCGTTTGGAAATACCAAGACTGCCCCAATTCCGTTACCCACAGCATTTCATGCTCCGTCGAAGTTTAGCTTCCGAGGATGACCTTCTTGAGAGTCTTCTTCAATGGTTGCCACGTACATTATATCTTCATTTGGGAAATCAAAGTTCAGAGGCTCGTAGTCTTCTAGAGCTCTACTGGCTAGAAAATCTACTATTGCACTCCCTTTTACAGCTTTCTGATTCACATAGACTATATCAAATTCAAAAAGTAGAATTTGCCATCGGGCCATCCTTTCATTCAAAGCAGTCGACTCCATTATGTACTTTAGAGGGTCTAGTTTCGAGATGAGCCAAGTTGTTTGGTACAACATGTACTGTCTCAATCTTCGAGCTGTCCAGATTAAGGCACAACACAACTTTTCAATTGGCGAGTATCTCGTCTCACACTTAGTGAACTTCTTACTAAGGTAATATATCCCCCTTTCTTTCCTTCCTGACTCATCGTGTTGGCCAAGCACGCATCTCATAGAATTTTCAAATACTGCCAAGTATTAGTGGCTTATCTGGACTAGGTGGTGTCAGCACTGAGGCATTGGACAGGTATTGCTTAACCTTGTCAAAAGTCTTCAAGCACTCCTCATCCCAAACACCAGGGTTATGTTTCTTAAGAAGACAGAATACGGGGTCGCATTTCTCAGTTAGTTGTGAAATGAACCGGACGATGTAATTTAGTCTTCCTAGGAATCCTCAAACTTCTTTTTGAGTACGCGGTGGAGGCAACTCCTATATAGCCTTGACTTTATCCGGACCAATCTCAATCCTTTTTTTGCTGACTACGAATCCTAGCAGTTTTCCTGACCTGGCCCCAAAGGTACATTTTGTTGGATTGAGCTTTAGTTAGAATTTCCTCAACCTAAAGAATAATTTCCTCAAGACTTACACATGCCCCTCTTCTGTTCGAGATTTGGCGATCATATCGTCAACATAAACTTCAATTTCTTTGTACATCATATCATGGAACAAGGTTATCATGACTCTTTGATATGTTACTCCCGCATTTTTTAGTCTAAATGGCATCACCTTATAATAAAAGGTTCCACACATGGTTACAAATGTGTTCTTATCCATGTCTTCGGGATGCATTTTTATCTGGTTATATCCTGAGAAGCCATCCATGAAGGAGAATAATGAGTAACCTGTCGTTTTGTCCACTAAGGTGTCAATATGGGGCAAGGGGAAATTATCTTTCGAGCTAGCTTTGTTTAAATCCCTGTAGTCTATGCACATCCGTACTTTCTCATCTTTTTTAGGGACGGGGATGATATTAGCTACCCATTCTGAGTATTTAACCATTTCTAAAAAAACCAGTATCGAATTGCTTCTTGACCACTTTTTTTATTTTTAGCAAAACTTCAGGCTTCATCCTTCAGAGCTTCTGTTAAACCAGCTTGCACTCTTCCTTTATGAGGAGCCGATGTACCACGATATCAGTACTTAACCTAGGCATATCTTGATATGACCATGTAAAGACATCCTTGAATTCTTTGAGTAACTCAATGAGGTCCTGCTTTGTCTTTGTGGTAATGCAAGCTCTGATCTTCACTTCTTTCTTTTCTTGTCCTCTCCCAATTTCACAATTTCTACTAACTCTTTGTGAGGTAGAATCTGTTTCTACTCTTGTTTTATTATCCTCAACAAATCAGGAGATAGGTTACAATCTCTGTTATCTTCCAAGTCCTGAAGTTCTTCTAGACACATATTTCGCTCAAAAGGAGACTTTGAGTTAGTAGCAACGTTGCTCATATCATTGATATCTGGAGACCTGTTATAGGGATGAAGAAAAATCCAAAGAATAATAGAATCTAAGAATAATTATCTGTATGGTATGATTATGAATGCAATGAAAGAATAAAAGAATATTTGTTCAGAATGAGATAAAAAGATATATTTTATTGAAATCAAGACGTTGTACATAGGCCTATTTCACAAAAGGATTCTTATTGCCCCTAGGCTTAAAATAACAAGCGTGTTTTGAACATTACTTTGAATTATCTCTAAAAACTACAGGAAACTCTTCCACAGTCCAATTGTTCAGAACACTTCCAAGTACATAAGGGTGAATACCCAATAAATTTCCTTCCAAAATTCCCTCTTCAGATATGGCGTTAATGTTCAGATTTCCTATCATTTCTTCAGCAACTTCTTTTCATGTCATCTTCCATTTAGGGTAAATAATTCTTCTTGACACAAATGTTTCAGATATATGGGGAAAGGTCATTAGTTCCCATTTGACTTCTACCCAGCTTAATCTTACTCTTCTCCTCTCTTTTTTCTTTTGTTTCACGTCTGGCTTATATCCCAAGCCAAAGTGATCTCGTTTATCCATCAAATTTGGTACATCGGCCCTTAGAGATATTTCTCGAGTCCTTTTCTTGACGTGGCTCCCTTTCCAACCGTTATTTGTAGGCTCATCTTTGTAGCTTTGGATATTTTGGGTATAAGGATCTTATTCCCTTCAACGATGAAGGTTGCATTTACAAATTTCAGCGATCGAAAAGAACATTCTATCGCTTCACCGTCTGCCCCTATGTATGGCGCGTCACTGGTCACAGATGCAATGATGTCTTCCTCCACGTTTATCGTTACCAGCTGACCCTCATTTACTAACTTTAGCTTTTGATGCAATGATGACGGCACTGCCCTTGCCGAGTGAATCCACGGCCTCCCAGTAAGCAATTATAACAAGGCTTGATGTCCATTACCAGGAAATCTACTTCGTACGTGTTTGGACCAATCAAAAGAGGTATCTCAATCCTTCCGATCAAAATTGTAGCATAGGAAAATATCTGAATATGTTTTGCATGAATTTGCATAATATCTATCTACTTTTGTGTTTAAGGGCTTTGGGGGTGTGTTAGGGAAGTCCCAAGTTCAAGTCTCAACTTGGGCAAAATTTTGGTTTTTATTTGAATAAAGCCTGACTTTTGGTTAATGGACTTATCAGAATTTATTGGCAGGAACTTAACAGAATGGTCCTGCTGGTCTAGTGTTTAAGTGGCAAGGGTTTATGCTTGAGGTCCTGTGTTCGAATCTTGGCTTGGCATTGTTTTTGCCACTAAGGCCATGATAGAATTGGAGGTGAACTAAAATACTGTAGTGGTAGGGTTAATCAGATTTTTCTGAGTAGTTTCCCCAAAAGAACTCTCCCTGCCGAAATTCTCTTCTATTTTTCCCCCTTCACGTTCTTTTTCTTTTATTTTTGCCGAAATTTCCCTTGCCTTCCTCCCATTCATTTTGATTTCGTATTAACGGGTTTCTGCGATTCATTGACGTTCTCCTCACTGGTAAGTTTTTACTTGTCATTCGTAAACATCATTTTGATTAAGAGATTGAGGGGGAATTTTCTTTGGATGTTTAGGTACTGATCAAGGGGTTGTTCTTCATTCCTGAACAGCGAATTAAGCGCGTAGTATTCACTAATTTTCACTCGAGGTAAGGAAATTTAACAATTTTGGGGCAGAATACCTCGTTTACTTTCAATCAAAAATTGTTTAAGTGACTAAAACGGGTCTTAATATTGTCGAATATCGATTCTGGAGTGCTTGGAATTGCGTTAGGCTTCAATCAAAACTAGCTGTATACTCTAATCGATCCAAAATCACGTTTCAGCGGAAGCCAAAAATACAACTGTTGACGCCACATGGGCTTGTGGATAGCCCGTGTGGAGGCTGTATGGCAAGACACGGTCGTGTGGTTGAAAAAGTAGGTTGTGCACCTGCCACACGGGCACAACAGACACGAGCGTGTGAGGTTGGCGAGGCCGTGTGCAAGGCACGGGCTTGAACAATTGGGCCATGTGGGCCACACGGGCTTATAGGATATTGGGCCAGGCTGTGTCATCCACACGGGCAAGGCCAATCTGAGCCGTGTGAGCCACATGGGGTTTGGGCCCACACAAGTAGGGCACACGGGCGTGTGAGCCAAATTTGTTTGAAATGCTCTGTAAGGTTACACAGGTCGCCCAAGTTAGCTGTGACCTGAGCGTAGGATCGGTAAGCGTTACTTAGACCCCTATACTCTGATCTGATACTAAGATGTATGTAAAAGCATGATAATTAAAACATGTGTATCTGTTCTGATTTGATGATGATGTTATGATCTGATATCTGCACATGAGCATGCCATATTATTTATGTTGCATTGCATTGGGTTGGGTTTTGTTGTTGAAGAGAAGGAAAACTAAAAGGCTATTAGCCTATCATCTGGCAGCTATACTGCATACATCTGATATGTGCCGTATACGGTACTACTTGGTGTGTAGGGTTGGATGGGTTAGTTTTATCCCCATACTTGGTGTGTAGGGCTGGGTGGGTCGATTTTATCCCCACATGGTGCGTTGGGTTGGACGGATATGGTATGCAGGGTTGGTGGGCATTACTGTTCTGATTGATATGCATGTATGTCTGTATGAGCTAAGGTCCGAATGTATCTGATACTGTTCTGAGTTGGCTAAGGCCTACACTGATTCTGTTAAGAGCTCAAGCTCGATTATGACTGTTTGACTGCTATCCGTTTACATGCATGATTTACTATGGGGATGTACCCACTGAGGGCTAGACGGCGACCACTACTACATACACTCTGGTTTTAAAGGTTTTTAATGTTTTTATTATTTTAATTGCTATAGTTAGGAGTAATTATGTACTTTCTAGTTTCAGACTGTTTGGTTTAAGTTCGAAATTTTAAAATACTGTTTATGGATTTTGGAACTGTAACTTTATTTATTCTTAAGCTTTCGCGAACTAAGAAATGTTTTCAAGAAAATTAATCAATACATGTTTTTTGAGTTAAGTAAAAGGTGGTAACTGGAACGGTTTTTGGGTAAATACGATTTTAAAAACACTCTTATGTGACTTCGCCAGATTCAGCTATAACGTCTAGACCGGGTTTGGGGTGTTACATTTTGTGGTATCAGAGTCAATTTGTAAAACTCAGCTGTGGATTTGAGTTTCAAAATTTAGTTTTAAGAAAATGATTTATAAAGTGATTTGAAATATTTTTATAACAAGTATGTGGTACACCGAGCCTCCAACACTGATCCTGTAAGTTCTCTGAAACTCTGATATGTACTGTTTGGAAGCATGCCTATACTGAAATTTTGCCTGTATCTGTCGGAAACACTGTATAGGTGTGATGAGACTGCTGTAAGTAGTACTCCACTTGAACCCTTAGGTAGTATAAACTGGAAATCGTAGTGAGCTTATTACTCGCGATAACTGACTCTGAAACTCTGATACTGTTCTGCATAAAATATCTGTTAATAATTATTGGAACTGTAAACTGATTTGCATAAAACTCTTAAACCAGATTAAATCGTTAGTTATGATGAGCACACGTAGTACTCGTGGACAGGGTACTAGAGGCCGAGGTAGAGGCCGTAAAGGGATTCGAGCTGATTTTTTTACATTTGATACGATTCTTAATCTGGACACTAGCGAGACGTCGGTGTCACCTGTTACTGAGGCTGGTGCTGAGTCTCATCACCGTGCAGCTGGAGACAACGCACTGCTCCAGGCCATGCTGCGAATTCTGGAAAGGGTCATTGGTGCCAATACTGGATTTGAAGGTCGTGGGTCAGTTACAGAATGACTCAGGTCAAATATGGCTGAGATATTTAGGGGCATCGCTAGAGTTGCTCCGAGTGTGTTCGAGTACTGGATGGAGGCCACAGAGCGCATAATGGATGATTTGGACTTCACTGATGAGAAGAAGCTTAAGGGGGTAGTGTCTCTGCTTCGCGATGAGACGTACCAGTGGTGGTTGACTATTAAGGAGGGCACTCAACCCGATCGACTGACTTGGGATCTATTTAAGACCACTTATCAGAGTAAGTACGTGAGAGCCAGCTACACTGACATTAGGCGACATGAGTTCCTGAATCTCACTCAAGGAGACCGTTCGGTGGCCGAGTATGAGGCTGAATTTCTGAGACTAAGCTGTTATGCGAGGGCATGGTAGCGATAGAGTATAAGCGCTATGTTTGATTTGAGGATGGTCCGTGAGATAGTTTGCGAGTTCTGATAGCTCCACAGAGGGAGTGGGATTTCCCAACCTTGGTCGAGAAGGCCAAGATTGCCGAGGAGGTGAATCGCTCTGAGCGCCAAAACCGTGAGAAGGGAAAGGCTAAGAGGATTTTTGAGCCTTCGAGTACTGGGATGAGGCCTAAGAAAAAGGTTAGGACTGATGGGCTCGTGAGAGCTGGACTTACTGTTGTTGTTCCTGTTGGGGTGGCGATGTGTCAGCTCTATAATAGACGTCATCCAGGTGAGTGTTGGAGGGCTACTGAAGCTTGTTTGAGGTGTGGTTCGACTGAGCATCGTGTTAAGGATTGTCCACTGACGAGTAATCAGATGCAAGCTCCGATTGTTGAGACTGCACAGTTGCCGAGAGGGGTACAGCAGCCACCTGAGGCCCGATGATAGGCTAGGGGTGATAACGGTATAGGTCGAGGTCAGAGAGTACTAGGCAGAGGTGCTGGGCCAACTGAGGCGAGGCAGCTTGCACTTGTCTATACTGTATGTCGTCGCGAGGAGGGAGATACTCCGGATGTCATCACGGGTACATTTTTAATTTTTGATGTACCTTATGTTGCACTAATAGACATAAGCTCTACACATTCCTATGTTGTATGTTCTATGTCTGAGACTTTGGGATTTCCGCATGAGAGCACTTCTAGTGAGATTTCAGTGGTGAGTCCGTTGAAGTAGTCTATTAGAGTTAATAAATTGTTTAGAGACGTTCCGTTGGAGGTCCTAGGGACGATATTTTTGGCTAATCTGATGGAACTTCCGTTTGAGGAGTTTGACTTAATTCTGGGCATGGACTAGTTGAAGAAGCATCGTGTAAGTCTGGATTGTGCTGAAATGAGAGTTGTTTTGAGGATCGAAGAGGATAGCGAGATAGTCGTGATTGGGGAACGACGAAATTATTTGTGTAATGTTATATCTACGTTAGTGGCATAAAAGCTGGTAAGGAAAGGATGTGAGGTGTTTTTGGCCTACATCAGTGTTTCTGATTCTATGGACTCTTCGGTTAAGGACATCCGTACTGTGAGGGACTTTCCACTTGTTTTTCTAGAGAAATTACCAGGATTGCCTCCGAGTCATGAGGTAGAATTTCGTATCGAGTTGATTCCTGGTGCAGCTCTAGTGTCTATTGCCCCATATCGAATGGCGCTGAAGGAGTTGGCAGAACTTAAGGCTCAAATTTAGGAACTGTTGGATTGGGGGTTTATTAGTCCCTGTGTGTCTCCATTGGGAGCACATGTTCTATTTGTAAAGAAGAAGGACGATACAATGAGGATGTGTATCGATTACTGTCAGTTGAATAAGTTGACGATTGAGAATAAATACCTACTTCCAAGGATAGACGATTTATTTGATCAGTTCAGAGGGGCTTTTGTATTCTCCAAGATCGATCTGTGATTAGGTTATCATCAGTTAAGGGTTAAGGAGGCCGATGTGCATAAGACGGCATTTAGGACTCGTTATGGACATTACGAGTTCTTGGTTATGCCCTTTGGGTTGACTAATGCACCAGCGACATTCATAGACTTGATGAACTGTGTGTTTCAGCCCTACTTAGACCAGTTCGTAATGGTGTTTATCGATGACATCTTGATTTCCTCTAAGTTTGAGGACAAGCACGATGAGTATCTTAGGGTTGTTCTGCAGACCTTTCGTGAGAAACAGCTTTATGCGAAGTTCTCTAAGTCTGAGTTTTGGCTTCAGAAAGTAATCTTTTTGGGACATGTGGTGTCTATTGGCGGGATTCGTGTTGATCCTCCTAAGATTAAAGCTGTGTTGGATTGGAAATAGCCGAAGAATGTGTTGAAGATCCGCAATTTTCTAGGACTGGCAGAATATTATCGACGTTTCGTAGAAGGGTTCTTGTTGATCGCAGCGCCGTTGACTAAGTTACTGTGTAAAGGAGTTCATTTTGTTTGGACTGACGCACAACAAGAGAGCTTTGAGAAGCTCAAGACAGTTTTGACTCAGGCTCCAGTTCTGATACAGCCTGAGCCTAGTAGAGACTTTGTGGTTTACAGTGATGCGTCACATGTGGGTTTGAGTTGCGTCCTGATGCAAGACCCTAATGTGGTTGCCTATGCATCTCGACAGCTTAAGACTCACGAGGCTAATTATCTGATGCATGATTTGGAGTTGGCTGTAGTTGTTTTTGCATTAAAGATTTGGAGGCACTATCTGTACGGTGAGAAGTGTACCATCTACACTGATCACAAGAGCCTCAAGTATCTCCTCACTCAGAATGAGTTAAATCTTAGGCAGCAACGATGGGTTGAGCTGCTTAAGGATTACGACTGCAGTATAGAGTATCACTCTGGAAAGGCCAATGTGGTGGCTGATACATTAAGCCGTAAGGTTGTGGCTGATTTGAGAGCGTTGTTCGCTTGACTGAGTCTTTATGACGATGGGAGTCTTTTGGAAGAGCTACAAGTGAAGCCAACACGGATTGAGCAGATTAGAGCTAAGCAACTAGAGGATATGACTCTCGAGATACGATTTAGTCAGGTTGAGACTAGGACTACTACAGAGTTTAGGCTGAATAATGATGGAGTATTGTGCTTCCAAGGTAGGATCTGTGTACCTAATGATGAGGATTTGAAGCGGTCGATTTTGAGGGAAGTGCATAGTAGTTCGTACGCTATGCATCCTAGTGGAAATAAGATGCATAAATATCACCAAGAGTTGTTCTAGTGGCCAGGGTTGAAGCGTGAGGTGACCAATTTCATTGCTCGCTATCTGACTTGTCAGTAGGTTAAGGCTGAGCATCAGTTGCCTTCGGGGTTGCTACAGTCGGTTAAGATACCGATGTGGAAATAAGAGCGTGTAACGATGGATTTTGTTAGTGGGTTGCCTTTAACACCCATTAAGAAGAATTATGTTTGGGTCGTCGTGGATTGATTGACCAAGTCGGCATATTTCATTGCGGTTAGGACGGACTTCCCCTACAAAAGCTAGCTAAGATGTATATTTCTGAGATAGTGAGGTTGTATGGGGTTCTTGTTTCGATCATCTCCGATAGGGATCCTAGTTTTATGTCTCAATTTCGGTAGAAACTTCATGAGGCTTTGGGTTCTCGTCTGGATTTCAGTACTGCTTTTCATCCTCAGACAGATGGTCAGTCGGAGAGGGTGATTCAGGTGCTGGAGGATATGTTGAGGGGGTGTGTTATGGATTTTCGAAATAGTTGGGAGGAGTACTTGCCTTTGGCAAAGTTTGCTTACAATAACAGCTATCAGTCTAGTATTCAGATAGCACCGTATGAGGCACTTTATGGTCGTAAGTGTCGCACTCCTTTGTGCTAAACTGAGTTGGGTGAGTGACGTGTTCTGGGTCCGGAGTTAATTTCAGAAACTGAGGATAAGGTCCAGTTGATTCGAGAGCGTATGAAAGCGGCTTCTGATAGACAGAAGTCTTATGCGGATTTGAAGCGGAAGGAAATTGATTATTCTGTGGGGGACTTGGTCTTTCTTAAAGTTTCGCTATGGAAGAAGGTTTTAAGGTTCGGTCGCAAAGGTAAGTTGAGTCCCTGATTTATTGGACCGTACCGAATTCTGAAGCGAGTGGGGCTACTCGCTTATCAGTTGGAGTTACCTCTAGAGTTAGATCGTATTCACGATGTTTTTCATGTCTTAATGTTGAGATGTTACCGCTCTGATCCCACGCATATTGTGCTTGTGAAGGAAATTGAAGTTAGACCAGATCTAACGTTCGAGGAGGAGCCAGTTCAAATTTTGGATCGCGACGTCAAAATTCTGCGTAGGAAGTCTATTCCCTTAGTGAAGGTGTTGTGGCAGAATCATAGCACTGAGGAGGCTACTTAGGAGCCAGAGGATTCAATGCGTCAGCACTATCCTCACCTTTTTTGACCAGGTAAAATTCGAGGATGAATTTTCTTTAAGGGGGCAGAGTTGTAACATCCTAAATTTCTGTAATTACGACTTTTGAGAAATTATAGCATAGGAAAATATCTAAATATGTTTTGCATGAATTTGCATAATATCTGTCTATTTTTGTGTTTAAGGGCTTTGTGGATGTGTTAAGGAAGTCCCAAGTTCAAGTCTCAACTTGGGCAAAATTTTGGTTTTTTTTTTAATAAAGCCTGACTTTTGGTTAATGGGCTTATAAGAATTTATTGGTAGGAACTTAACAGAATGGGCCTGCTGGTCTAGTGGTTAAGTGGTAAGGGTTTATGCTTGAGGTCCTGTGTTCGAATTCTGGCTTGGGCATTGTTTTTGCCACTAAGGCCGTGATAGAATTGGAGGTGAGCTAAAACACTACAGTGGTAGAGTTTATCAGATTTCTCTGAGTAGTTTCCCTAAAAGAACTCTCTCTGCCGAAATTCTCTACTATTTTTCCCCCTCCACGTTCTTTTTCTTTTCTTATTGCCGAAATTCCCCTTGTCTTCCTCCCATTCATTTTGATTTCGTATTAACAGGCTTCTGCAATTCATTGACATTCTCCTGATTGGTAAGTTTCTGCTTGTCGTTCGTAAACATCATTTTGATTAAGAGATTAAGGGGGAATTTTCTTTGGGTGTTTAGGTACTGATTAAGGGGTTGTGTTTCATCCCTGAACAGCGAATTAAGCGTGTAGTATTCGCTGGTTTTCACTCAAGGTAAGGAAATTTAACGATTTTGGGGCGGAATACCTCGTTTAGTTTCAATCAAAATTGTTTAAATGACTGAAATGGGTCTTGACATTGTCGAATATAGGTTTTTGAGTGCTCGGGATTGCATTAGGCTACAATCGAAACCAGGTGTGTACCCCAATCTATCCGAAATCATGTTTCAGCGGAAGCCAAAAACGCTACTATCGACGCCACAATAGTCGTGTGGTCGATGAAGTAGGCCGTGCGCGTACCACACAGGCACGACGGACACAGGCGCGTGAGGCTAGTGAGGCCATGTGCGACGCACAGGCTTGACCAATTAGGCCGTGTGGCCATACGGGTGTATGGGCCACACGGGTGTGTGGAATCTTGGGCCAGGCCGTGTGATCCACATGGGCAAGGCCAATCTGAACCGTGTGAGCCACACGGGCGTGTGGGCCAACACGGGCAAGGCACACGGGCGTGTGAGCCTGATTTGTTTGAAATGTTCTGCAAGGTTGCACGGGTCGCCCAAGTCAGTTGTGACCTGAGCGTAGGGTCGGTAAGCGTTACTTAAGCGTTACTTAAGCGTTACTTAGACCCCTATACTCTAATCTGGTACTAAGATGTATGTAAAAGCATGATAATTAAAGCATGTGTATCTGTTTTGATTTGATGATGATGTTATGATCTGATATCTGTACATGAGCATGCCATATTATTTATGTTGCATTGCATTGGGTTAAGTTTGTTGTTGAAGAGAAGGAAGACTGAAAGGCTATTAGCCTGTCATCTGGTAGTTATGCTGCATATATTTGATACGTGCCATATACAGTACTACTTGGTGTGTAGGGTTGGATGGGTTTATTTTATCCCCATACTTGGTGTGTAAGGCTGGGTGCGTCTATTTTATCCCCACATGGTGTGTTGGGTTGGACAGATATGGTATGCAGGGTTGGTGGGCATTACTATTCTGATTGATATGCATGTATGTCTGTATGAGCTAAGGCCCGAATGTATCTGATACTGTTCTGAGTTGGCTAAGGCCTACACGATTCTGTTAAGAGCTCATGTTTGACTGCTATCCATTTACATGCATGCTTTACTGTGGGGATGTACACACTGAGTTTGCAAAAACTCACCCCTTATTTTATTTGCCTGTCAGGTAATCCCCAGAAGTAGGTGGATCGGTGCAGCGGAGGGCTCGACGGCGACCACTGTTATATACACTTTGGTTTTAAAGGTTTTTAATGCTTTTATTATTTTAATTGCTATAGTTGAGAGTAATTATGTACTTTCTGGTTTCAGACTGTTTGGTTTAAGTTTGAAATTTTGAAATACTATTTATGGATTTTGGAACTGCAACTTTATTTGTTCTTAAGCTTCCGCGAACTAAGAAATGTTTTCAAGCAAATTAATCAATACATGTTTTTTGAGTTAAGTAAAATGTGGCAACTGGAATGGTTTTTGGGTAAACACGCTTTTAAATACACTCTTATGTGACTTCGCCAGATTCGGCCATAACGTCTAAGCAGGGTTTGAGGTGTTACAAGTTGTTTGATCTCGTCATCCCACTGACCCCATATTTCTTTCACCTTTTGGAGATTATTTTGGATTATGCTGATCCGAGTGAAATCCCACAACTCCAACAAATACCCCTCGATAAGACTGTCACCTTTCTCTTGCTGCGTTGTCTCAGCCCATATTCGGACAGCCGCATTATCCTCCACTTTATCAAGAAATCCCTTTTCCATGACAAGTTATCTATTTAGCAACCGACTGTGAATCAACACATTTTTTGTAATGAAAATGCCATGCAATTACAATAAAAACAAGACAGGTCAGTACTTCATCCACAGTTTAAAGCAAGCAAGGAAGAATAAAAAAAACACCTGCTCAGGTAACCACTAGGGTTTGGTGTAGCTCTACCTAAGGCGGGTTCCTACGGCTCACTATATGCGGTTCGGTTCTAAAGTGAAGGTACCTGAACCAGCAAATTCCTCGATCATCACCCATTATAAACTCATATAAACCGAGTTCAATTCAGGGGAATACATTTCCCTATGGCTGCACGGAGATGAAAATCTCACGAAGACATAGGTACGAATGTATCCCAAAAGTCATCCACTATCCTACACAGAGGTAAAAACCACACGAAGGAATAGTCTCTCACTTCCACTTAAAAGGGCTGGAAGGAAATATAGTATTTTATTAAAAGTAAAAGGATGGTTTTTACAAGGAGAGAATGTTTACAAAGAGAGTACTGAAAGTAAAAAAGAAAGATTTCTAACTATTTCTCGATTTTGATATCGATCTTCAATACCGTGTTTAGGCTACATACATCTCTTTTTATAATAAAATTTCTAAATTCTATTTAATTTTTCTTCAATCCCGCACAGTGTTTTTGATAAGGATCCTGTCTTGTCATCAACATAGTTGTTTCCACGTTGCATAAATCATTTGTTTGTTGCATAGTCTTATCACATCACTTTTCTTCCACATTCCAACCTTTTCTAATGCCTTTTTCTTCAAGTTATCTTCTTTTTGTCCATTAGTGTTTCTTGGACATTTTTTTTCCACGTGTCTGGCCTGTTTTGGCTTATCCTTCTTGGGTATTATCTAGATTCATCAACTCTATTTCATCTAGATGTAATGAATCTGGTGACAGTTTTGGCGAGTTCCAATTCTCCCACGTATTTCTGATTTCCTCTATTTTTTTTATGAAAATCATCAATTTCCATATCAATTATCTTTTTTATTAGTTGTATGGATTCTTTGTCTCTATTATTCTGGATATTTCCAGTTTCATCTACTACAATTCTTCTTCCATCTGTCATCAGTCTATAAGTCTGATGTCGAAGAACATGCTGAACTGTTGACTTTAAATCAATCTCTGCTTGGGTCTGATAATAATTAAAATTATTATAACACTTGTCAATATTTTTTGTCAAGTGTTCTTTATCTTCTTTGACAGCTGATAAATGGGGGCTTCCCATCATTCTTTGAATAATCCAAATTTGATGTGGCTGACAAAATCTTTCTTTTTCAGCAATACCAATAAGGTTACTTATTTGAATATAAAAATAGTAGAAAAAATCATCATGTTTTACTATTTGTGATAATATAGACTTAATAATTGCAGGAAAATCTTTTAATAAATGAAAAGAAAAATTTTGAACTACTATTTCTTTGACAAAATCCCATTCAATACTTTTTATATTAAATGGTTCTTGATTAAGTCTAAATTTGATAGTAGGAAAATTTTCATCTATATCATTTGTAAAAATATATGCTTATAAAAAGTATTCAGAAAAATATTTTTAAATTGAGTTTGCTGGTTGCAAATAACTCTATTTATTTTTGAAAAAATATCTGCTGGTAATATTTTTCTAGCTTTATTATATAAACACAATCTAAACATTTTATTTATAATAGGACTATTTGTCCCTTTATTAATAAAATATTAAAATATATCAAGAAGATTGTTTATCTCCTTAATATCTATATATTCTAATTCAAGCTTATTAAAATCTCTATATAAAATAGATTTTAATAATAAATCATGAGCTTTATTTTCTTTAGTTGTTTTTTCAACTAAAAATTGTGAAAACTTTGTAAGAGCTCTTCTAAAATTAGCTCTCTATTCAGAAATATGGATTTTCCATATTTCATTTATAAAATTATATAATTCTGGTGATAATCTTGGATTATAAAAATATTTTATTTCTGGAATTTGTTGTTGTTTCAATCAATTTTTCGCTCCTTTTATAATTTCAGAATAACTGACTTGAAATGTCGAATTTGGATCTTGAGACCAAGGATATTAGCTTGTTGTTCTTGGTGTGAAGGATAATTGAGATCTAACTGGTTGTCTTACCAGTGGATAAGGAACATAATATCCCTGATTAGGATAAATGATGCTTTTGGAGATATTGTAACAAATCCTTGATTAGGATTTATTATCTTCCCTTTGTTGGATTTTTTATGGACAGTAGTCCATTCTCCTACTTGTTCTAGAGGTTTTTTATCTCTATCCATAGGGCCTGCTAAGATAACCAACAAGAGTATTATCAGTGTCTTTCATATATAAAATTTCAAAATTAAAAGAACATATTTCATTATACCATCTAATTCTCCTAGGTATAGTTTTTAAATTTTTATTAGTGAGAAATTGTTTAACTGCCTGATTATTAGTTTTTATAATAAAATTTTGAGATGCTAAATATATAAGAAAAGTCTTTATTCCTTTTTTAATAACTAATAATTTTCTTTCATATATAGTATAATTAATTTCATTTGGTTTAAATTTACCTAAACTATATCCACATATTAATTCTTCATTTTTAACTGTTTTAGCTTTTAAATACATCCCCAATAATTTTGTGATGCATCTGTTTCTAAAATTAATTTACCACATTGTTTAGGTAAATAAATCTTTGGAGTATAATTTATTTCTGATTTTATATTTTTTATAATTTCTGAATCTTTTTTAAACCAGATAAAAGGTTTATCCTTTTTTTATTTTTCATATAACTCACCTACTTTTTCAGATAAGTTAGGAAAGAAATTTCTTCCATAATTAACTATTCCTAAAAATTGTTGAAGTTGTTTTTTATCTTTAATATTTTTAGGAAATTCTTTTATTTTTATAATAATATGATCTTATAGTTTAAAACAATTTGCTGATAAATTTAATCCTAAAATTTCTATTTATGTTTTTTCTAATTCTATTTTTTTCGGACTCAAAATTATTTCATGTTTTATGAATTCTTGAGAAATGATATTTAAATATTTTCTATGTTTTTCTAATGTATCTGAAAATACTAAAATATCATCTATATAAATTACACAGAATTTTTTATATTTATTAAATATAGAATCCATCCATCTTTGGAAGATTTAAGGTGCATTACATAATCCAAATGGCATTACTCTCCATTGATAATGACCATTAGGTGCACTAAAAACTGTTAAAGGTTTAGATTCATCGGTTAGCATTATTTGCCAAAATCCCGATTTACAATCAAATTTACTAAAATATTTTGCTTGTTTAGTTTGATTAATTAAAACATCCTTTCATGGAATAAAATACCTATCGAAAATAATATTTTGATTTAATCTTTTATAATTAATTACCATCCTAGCTTTTTCCCTTTTTATTTCAGCATGGTTTCTTACCATAAAAGTAGGACTAAAATGAGGACTATTAGTTTTTTCTATTAATCCTTTTTCTAATAATTCTTTGATTTGTAGATCAAATTCATCTATATCTTGTTTAGCATAAATCATAGGTTTTACTCTAATGATTTTATTGGGATTTTCCAATTTTATTTCACAATATCTAGGACTATTCTGTCATAATTTTAATGGTTCTTCACTAAAATTATCTTCTAGAATTTTAAACAACCAATGATCTGTTTCTAGTTGTTTAATCTGTTCTTTTCTTGGTGGTGTAAAGTTTTTGTCACACACAAATTTATGATTTTCTACTAAAGGTACTTCTACAGAAGTTTTTTCTGCAGATAATATTATTAAATTTCTATATATAAAAAATGGTAAATGCTGATATATAAAATTATTTCCTAGTAATATGTCTCCATGCATTTCAGGAAAACATAATATTTTAGGAATAACAAATCTAACATTATTTATGTTGATTGGTATATTTCTAGCCTTAAATCCTATTATGGTTTCATTACCACCTATTCCTATGGCTCTAATTGGATTTTTCATTGGTTCCCATTTTTCTACAGGAATGGCATTTTTTCTACAACTATTGGTGGTAGCTCCGTTGTCTAATAAAGCATGTAAAGAATACGTTTTATATTCTCTAAATTGAAATGTAATTTCAATATATGTATAATATTTTCTTGGTTGAAAATTTGAAAATGTAATAACATCATTATTTCCAATTTTCATCTGTTGAATAATTGTTGAGGTTTGAATTTCTTCCATTCTAGTGTTTCTAGAATTTCTACTAGGTTCAGTTGGAAAAATAGGTATTTGAACTGTTTTCATTCCTATTGGTGTTGAACTTGTACTTATACTATCCTCGTCTTCCTCTGTTTGAGTATTTGAGGGTAAAACTAAATTATCATATGTATTTATTATAGCATTATTTTTAAAATATAATCTATCTCCTAACGACATATATTCTATAGTACTTATAGGGTTTGAAGTACTAGCACCACTTATCATATCTATCATCCAGTCTTTTGGTATTGATAAATCCTTTAAATGTAATAATTTTGGTTGAATTTTTGTAGTAAATTTATTAGGTTCAAAAAGCTCAATTGTAACACCCCATACCCGTAACCCACGCCAGGGCGGATTATAGAGCATTACCTAACTTGGTCTCATGCATTCAAACGACTTCAAGTCTCCGAGACTTAGTCCAAATTAAAACTTTTTCAATTTCTACCTTAAACTTCTATTTACGAGCCTAAGAGCCCCAAATCGACCATTGAAAATTATTCGGGACCATTTCGGGTCCTTAAACCAATCTTAGGAAATTTTCCTATAAAACAAAGCACACGCCCGTGTCAACGGCCCGTGTCCCTCACATGGCCAGGACACGCCCATGTCCTAGCCCGTGTGCGAAAACATGGATATTCTATTTCTGACGTCAGCATACTCAAAATGTCACACGGCCAAGGCACACGCCCGTGTACTAGGCCGTGTCCTCCACACGGATGAGACACACAGTTGTGTCTCTGCCCGTGTGTTTACTACCATGCATACTGACTTGAAATCTCTACGTGTAGGAGACACAAGGCCGGACTACATGCCCATGGGGCTCACCATTTGTCACACATGGTCTAGACACATGTCCGTGTGTCTACCTGTGTGGACAATCTAAGGCTATTTACCAAGCCTCATTGCCACCCTTTTTCCTACCTATTCTCATACAAACACCAGCCAATACCAAAACAAGTATAATTTCATAATCAACTTAGCCACAAAAGACATTCTTTCAACCATGAAGATGCATCTTCTATAAATTCAAAATGAAAGTTAGCCATCATTCAAAACTTAATGCAAAGTGTGGGATCTATCCCAAGCCGACAAATTTTGGCCAATTCGCAAAGGCACAAAAAAATAAGGTCTAGCCCTACACATGCCATACTCAAAAATATAAATCCAACTATACCGAATGTTTCGGCTGATAGTGTGATCGATATCTCTGACTTCCGGTGATCCTTGAGTTAGCTAGGCGGCACTGAAAGGAAATGGAAAGAAAAGAGAGTAAGCGTAAAAGCTTAGCAAGTTGCATATAAATATACAACAACAAATTTATTGATGATCATCATACGCATAACTCAAAGGTAGACATAAGTACACTTACTCATTACCATCCATACAAGTCACATACACTATATTGAGCTCATTTCCCATACATACCAATTAGGTACATGTACCACTCACAACACAGTTATGCCTTCCTTATTAATTCTCAATCAAAATTTTCACCGTTGAACTATTCGAAACTCTACCGAATATTTCATAAGCCTCAAACTTAGGGTAAGGTGTCGATGCCATGTCCTAGACATGGTCTTACACTAACTATCATCATCGAGGTTGATGCCATGTCCCAGACATGGTCTTACACTAACACTTCTCGTAGCTGATACATGTCTCAGACATGTCTTACACTGACTTACGTCCCGAGGCTGATACATGTCCCAGACATGTCTTACACTGGCTCTCATAATGTGGTTGATGCATGTCCCAGACATGTCTTACACTAGCTCACACAATTGACCCAAAAGTCGCGGCATGAATATCTAGTTTATTTCCTAGGGTTCCAACGAGAATTCTACTATATCAATTTCCAATATGCATTCTCAACTTCATAATCAATCAAATCATGCTATATCAATTCAATGACAATTCAAAAACATATATTGATAATGTAGTTGTGTTATTTACATACAACTTACCTCGGATTACAAAGCGTATACGACTAGTCGGTTTAGTCGATTTACTTGGCTTTCCCCCGGTCTAGGTTCAGATTTGGCAATTCTTGATCTATATTAGCAAAATACACTCATTTAGTCATTAAACACCACTAGGCAAATTTAAAATTTACATATTAGGTAAAATGACCATTTTGCCCCTAGACCTTGGCAAAATGACCATTTTGCCCTTATGCTCGAAAATCGATTTTTATCGAATTTCTTCTTATCTCAAGCCTAGACGAACCCTTTTTACTCTTATAACAACTTCAAAATTCTCATTATTTCATATACTTATCACCTATTTTACAACTTATGCAAAATAGTCCCCTATTGGTGTTTTCCATGAAAACCTCTTCACAAAAGTTGTTTGTAAAACAATTAGGACTCATATTCTTCCATAAAACTCAGCAACTAGCACAAATACATTCATGGAAAAACCCTAAAATCTTGTTTAATAAGCACTATAATCCTCTCATTTGAAAGCTTATGCTTCAAGGAGTCCAAAAATGTAGAAATCATTAAGAGAAACTATAAAAAATCACTTACTTGAGAGGGCTTAAAGTTGCTGAAATTTTTGAAGCTTGCAAACCCCAACAATGGCTGATAATTTCAGCTAAGAAGAGAGAAAGATGATAGCTTCTCCCTTTTTGTTTTATTTAATACCACACTAGTCAAAATTGATGACCTAAGCTTCACCTAATTTTGACCTTCTCCAAAATTTTGTCCCTTATGGCTGGCCATGCTATTGAAAAAGGGTTTAATTGCCCTTTTAAGACTCCCAATTGGTTTTCTAACTATTTGACACCTTTAGCCATTAACCTAGGACTTTTACATTTTATGCGATTTAGTCCTTTTTCGCAATTGAGCTCACAAACATCAAAATTAACACCAAATTTTTCATAGACTACTATATACATGTTATGACTACAAAATAATAATAAAATAATCTCTTTGACTTTAGATTTGTGGTCCCGAAACTACTATTTTGACTAGACCCTAATTTGGACTGTTGCATTTATAATTTTATTATTTATTTCTTTAATTTCTACTTCTGCAGTATTAGTATATTCATTAATAGAAGTCCAACTTATTGCTAGATCTTCTGCTAAATCATTTATTTCAGAATTTTTTGTCTGAATTCTTAAACATAAACACTCTTCTATTAGAGGATCTGTAATAGATATAAAGTAATTTGGTTTAACTTTAAAACCTATTGTACTAGTATGTAAATTAGACTGAATTCCTCCAATAAGTGCTTTTATTGGATTTTCAAATCTTTTATCTAATAAAGCTGCTATTATAGGTATATCATGACCTTTTCTAAATAAAACTCTAATTGTTATCATAATTATACCTAAATTTATATATCTAACTTGAGGATATTTTTTTCTAATTATTTTAATCTTATCTTTAGTAAACAATGGAATTTCTGTTAATCCACTTCTAGTATCTTTAGCGACTGCATTGCCACTAATTTTTTCTATGTGCCTTTGACTCCATATCTTAAATTTAGAAATTTTATATATTTCTTCTTTAGAAATATGATTTTTATTTATTTTTTCTATCATTTCATCATAAAAGTCTTTTTTCTCTCCAATTAAATTACCTAATTTTATATCCTGTTGTTCAGATTTAGGAATTTCTTCTAATTGGTTTTTAGTTGGTTTTTAGAACTACTTCCTGTATTAAACATAAATATATATTCTTCATTATCTGAATCAGAATCTGTTTCTGATATTAATTCATATAATATTTCTTCAGGATTTATTTTCTCTTCTAAGCATATTTCTAAATCTTGTTTTTCAAGAGTTTTTATCATTTTTTTTTGCATTTTTTCCTTTATTAGGACAATTTGTTGCTATATGGCCTTCTTCATCACATATAAAACATTTACATTTTTTTTTTTTAGATTTTTAGAAGTTTTTCTTCTAACAAATTTTTTCTTTTTATTATTATAACCAATATATTTTTTATTTCTTGGTTTTCATCTAACTAGTTTATATCTTCTATTTTTCTTTCTATGTTTTTTATAAGTTTTAGGATGTATTGATTTACATCCAAATTCCAATTCATTTTCTAATATTTTAGTACAATGTTTATCACTTAATTTATTTTTAACTTGCTTAGAAGCTTTAGTTTGTAAGCAATGTAAAGTTATTTTTTCTTTTGCAAAATTTATTCTATTTCCTATAGAATCTATATTTTCTTGTTCTACTCCAGCTTTTTTGCTATGTTTTTTTTGGTAATTTACATATTTTTGTATGCAAATTTCATCCCATGGTGGTGGTAATTTATGAAAATATTGGTTTTTCCAAAATTCTATGTTTTCATTTTTTTAATTATTGATAATGAAGAAATTTTTTAGAAAATTCTTCTAAATATCTAATATCACATAATTTAATTTTTGACAATATATAACTAGATACACTATCCTGATCCTTTTTATCAAAATAGCCACAAAATTCTATTTTTAGAATAAAATTTAATCCTTTTAAAAGATCTTTAGGAGTTCCTATCTGATTAATTAACTGACTTTTTTGTTATTTTCCTTTTTCAAATTCCTCCCAACGTCTTAAAAATTGTAAAACATCCCCTTGGAATGTTCCTACAAAATAGTTTAAAATTTTTTCTTTTGACCAAGTATTGTTGTTGTTTACAACAATTGTCATTGACTGTGCCCAATCATCTATAGTTTTTTCATATTCTGATATAGAAATATTAGTTAAGTCTAAATATATTCCTCCTTGAGCCACATTTCTTTTATTTAAATCACCAATCTTATATGGTATAGGTTGACTAGGCTGACCAGATGACTCTCCTGGATATTCAGTTTTAATTTCATCAGTAGCTATATTTTCAATTTGATTACCAAAAATTCTAGTTGTATTTTCAACTTTTTCAAAATCTTTATTTAAATCTCTCAGATAATCATCGTTTTGATCTATGCCTTTTTCTATAAATGGTTATCTAATTTGATATAAAGAACACTTGTAAATTTGATATAATAAGGTTAATAAAATTGAACAACAAGTTAACAATTTAGGAGAAGTAACTGAATTAGATTTGAACAACGAATCTAAAGAAGTATTGTCTAATATAAATAATAAATTAGACCAGGCTCTTATTAATAAAAATATAGAACAAGAAATAGATCTAGGTCCTTTATATTACGGTAATAGTAATATCATATTAACTTTATCTGAGGAAGAAGACACTTTTCAGAAGAATCATCTTCTAATAAAAGAAATAAAAATCCTGAAAAACAGAAAAGAAAATATACTCGTCAACAAAAATATGATTTTCAATCTTATAAAGAACTTATAGAATATTAGAAATTTAAATTTACTAAAAGTATAGATAAAAATGAACGAGTAGAATATTTAAAATTAATAGAACAACTTTATGAAAAACATAAAGACTTATTTACTTTATTTAATTATCATTATATGTTAAATTATGACACAACAGGCAGTAGTAGTTCTAGTAATTCTGATAATCAAGAAGATTTAAAGGTTACTAGTTATAAATCTGATGAAGAAAACACTTCAAAAGATGAGGAAGAAAATATAGAAATTCCAGAACCAATTACTGTCTAGATGAAGTGCGAAAGCTGGAAGGAAATATAGTATTTTATTAAAAGTAAAAGGATGGTTTTTACAAGGAAAGAATGTTTACAAAAATAAAGATTTCTAACTATTTCTAGATTTTGATATTGATCTTCGATGCCTTGTTTAGGCTACATACATCTCTTTTTATAGTAAAATTTCTAAATTCTATTTAATTTTTCTTCAATCCCGCACAGTGTTTCTAATAAGGATCCTGTCTTGTCATCAACATAGTTGCTTCCACGTTGCATACATCATTTGTTTGTTGCATAGTCTTGTCACATTATTTTTCTTCCACGTTGCAACCTTTTCTGATTCCTTTTTCTTCAAGTTTTCTTCTTTTTGTCCATTAGTGTTTCTTGGACATTTTTTCTCCACGTGTCTAGACTGTTTTGGCTTATCCTTCTTGGATATTGTTTAGATTCATCAACTCTATTTCATCTAGATGTAATGAATCTGGTGATAGTTTTGGCGAGTTCCAATTCTCCCACATATTTCTGATTTCCTCTATTATTTCTAATGGGAAATCATCAATTTCCATATCAGCTATCTTTTTTTTTATAGTTGTATGGATTCTTCGTCTCTATTATTCTTGATATTTTCAGTTTCATCTGCTACAATTCTTCTTCCATCTGTCATCAATCTATAAGTCTGATGTCGAAGAACATGCTGAGCTGTTGACATTAAATCAATCCCTACTTGGGTCTGATAATAATTAAAATTATTTTAATACTTGTAAATTATTAAAATATTATAATAAAACATATGCACTTCTTAATAAAATAAAATATTTATTTTATTATATATATTTTATTATATATACACTTATAAATTATTAAAATATTATAATAAAATATACGATACACTTAAATTATCAGCCATATCTCTTTTAATATTTGAATAAAATATATGCACTTCATCTAGATATTAAAGTATTTTTAGATTGAGTTTGCTGGATGCAAATAACTCTATTTATTCTTGATAAATTATCTGCTGGTAATATTTTTCTAGCTTTATTATATAAACACAATCTAAACATTTTATTTATAATAGGACAATTTGTCCTTATTAATAAAATATTGAAATATATTAAGAAGATTGTTTATCTCCTTAATATCTATATATTCTAATTCAAGCTCATTAAAATCTCTATACAAAATAGATTTTAATAATAAATCATGAGGTTCATTTTCTTTAGTTGTTTTTTCAACTAGAAATTGTGAAAACTTTGTAAGAGCTCTTCTAAAATTAGCTCTCTGTTCAGAAATATGGATTTTCCATATTTCATTTATAAAATTATATAATTCTGGTGATAATCCTGAATTATAAAAATCTTTTATTTCTGGAATTTGTTGTTGTTTCAACAAATTTTCCGCTCCTTTTATAATTCAGAATAACTAGCTTGAAATGCCGAATTTGGATCTTGAGACCAAGGGTATTGGCTTACTGTTCTTGGTGTGAAGGATAATTGAGATCTAACTGGTTGTCTTACCAGTAGATAAGGAACATAATATCCCTGATTAGGATAAAATGATGCTTGTGGAGATATTGTAACAAATCCTTTATTAGGATTTATTGTCTTCCCTTTGTTGGGTTTTTTATGGATAATACTCCATTCTCCTACTTGTTTTGTAGATTTTTTTACCTCTATCCATAGGGCCTGCTAAGATAATCAGCAAGAGTATTATCAGTGCCTTTCACATATAAAAATTCAAAATTAAAAGTACATATTTCATTATACCATCTAATTCTCCTAGGTGCAGTTTCTAAACTTTTATTAGTAAGAAATTGTTTAACTACTTGGTTATCAGTTTTTATAATAAAATTTTGAGATGCTAAATATATAAGAAAAGTCTTTATTCCTTTTTTAATAGCTAATAATTCTTTTTCATATATAGCATAATTAATTTCATTTGGTTTAAATTTACTTAAACTATATCCACATATTAATTCTTTATTTTTAACTGTTTTAGCTTTTAAAATACATTCCCAATAATTTTGTGATGCATTTGTTTCTAAAATTAATTTATCACCTTGTTTAGGTAAATAAACCTTTGGAGTATAATTTATTTCTGATTTTATATTTTTTATAATTTTTGAATCTTTTTTAAACCAGATAAAAGGTTTCTCCTTTTTTAGTTTTTCATATAACTCACCTACTTTTTCAGATAAGTTAGGAAAGAAATTTCTTCCATAATATAAATTAAAGTAACAATCAAATTTATTAATGTAAATTTAATAAATCCATTTGCTGATAAATTTAATCCTAAAAATTCTATTTCTGTTTTTTCTAATTCTATTTTCTTAGGACTCAAAATTATTCCATGTTTTATGAATTCTTGAGAAATGATATTTAAATATTTTCTATGCTTTTCTAATGTATCTAAAAATACTAAAATATCATCTATATAAACTACACAGAATTTTTTATATTTATTAAAGATAGAATCCATCCATCTTTGGAAGATTTAAGGTGCATTACATAATCCAAATGGCATTACTCTCCATTGATAATGACCATTAGGTGCACTAAAAGTTGTTAAAGGTTTAGATTCATCGGTTAGCATTATTTGCTAAAATCCCGATTTACAATCAAATTTAGCTTGATTAATTAAGACATCCTTTCTTGGAATAAAATATCCATATCATCTATCTTTTTTAATAGTTGTATGAATACCAAAACTTAAACCAACACAGCAATTATAGACCATAATGATGAAGATCGTAACAAAGACGTATGAAATGCAACGAAAGGATCATACATTTAAACGAAGTTTTTAATTTTCGACAAAAAGACAAAAAGTAATCAACTCGTGGCTTGACTCTCTTTTTTAAATCCCTAGCGATGTAATGCCGCATACCCATATTCAACGTCGGAACAGAGTACGAGGCATTATCAGACTTAAACATAATTAAATAAACACAATTCTGAATCATAAAATGCATTCCAAACTAAATATTATTCAAACACATGCTTAAAGTCCCTTATATGGGCCTATAAAGCCTCAAACATATGTTAGAAGTAGTTCGGAACCAAATCACGAACTTTTAAAGCTTTGAGAAAACCTAAGAAAATTTTATCATAAAATATGGCCACACGTCCGTGTGGATAGGGACACGCCCGTGTGGGTAGGCCATGTGGTTACACACGCCTGTGTCCCAAGCTCGTGGAGCTCTCTGACTTGCATTTAAGAAGAAACTTGAGTCACACGGCCTGAGCACACGCCCGCGTTGCTAGGCCTTATGGTAATTTAATTTCACAATTAAGGTGCAGACTTCACACGGCCGTATCACACGGCCATGTTAAAGTTCGTGTGCGTCACACGGCCAAGCCACACGCCTGTGTGCCTTAAGCTGGACATTCTGTTTCTTATTTTTAAGTTGTAGGGGACACACGGCCTTATCACATGCCCATGTGGCAGGCCGTGTGTCACACATGGCCTAGACACACGTCCGTGTGTCTACCTGTGTGGACAAAAATAGGCCATTTAAGGCCACTTTTCTCACCCTCATAGTATTTTCCTGCACAACATCACATTTATACCCTAATATAATCCAACCGATCATCAATTTCAAGCCAAAACATGTATATTTCATTATCAAACACGACCATCACATTCAATTTACTTTACATATTTAATCATTCATACTATTGCATTATCAAATCAACCCCTATACATGCCATATAAATCAAAAAGTTACTTAACAAAATCTACTGGAATAAATCTGGATAGTGTGATCCTCGATGTAGATCCGATCCTTTGTATGTATATAAGTCAATCTACAAAACAAATAACATACACAAGTAAGCTTATAGAAGCTTAGTAGGCTCATAAGCATAGAAAAATAATTCTTACCGAATATTTCACACAAATATATAACATTTAATTTCACTAATCCTCCTTGTAAATCACCATAATCATAAATAAACTCATTTACTTGATTTTAATGTCACTATTCACCAATTCTAAATCTTTTGGGCCCATTTTTCATATACTTTCTTAGTCAAATTAGGGAATAATAATGGAATTGAGTGCTTCATTATCACATTGCCATGGTAAAACCATGGACTTGCATATAGTCACATATCACACACCGAAGCCATAGGCCAGCCATGGTCTTACACGGATCACATATCATACCGATGCCTTATCCCAAATATGGTCTTATACGGAAATTCATTATCACATCACACCGATGCTATAGCCCAGCTATGGTCTTATACGGGAACACATATCACATTGCACCGATGCCGTAGCCCAGCTATGGTCTTATACAGGCGTACATATCACATCTTTTCCGTCAATTCATCATGGTTACAGAACGAAAGCGCTCAAAACCATTGTTCCAACTAATTTGTACTTTGATTCAAATATTATTTCATAATTATTACAATTTGATAATATTCATTTACAATAATATCCCATAGTATTCATGAAATTTTTATATAAAATATTGAATTTTTCCATATGAAGTTATCTAGGCTGATTTGCAAAAGTCGTAGAATTTTCAAGGACTATTCTTGCAATTTCTCTTTTCCACGATTCACTTCGTTTTCTTGATCTATAATTATAAAATTATTTCCTCATTAGCATCTATTTTAATTCTATTCTACTTCACAATTTATGCCCTTTAATTTTCAAAATCACACTTTTACCCCAAACTTTTCAACTTTTACAATTTAGTCCCTATTCAATTTATTCATCAATTAAACTAATTCCTCTCAAATAACACTTTATCTAAACATTATAAACTACTTCACAACCTTTAAAATTCAAAGTTTCAACACAAAACCCTAATTTCAACAACTTTCACAATTAAGTCTTAAAAATCAATTCCTATAAAAATCTCTTCATAAAATCATCATATAATAAAATTAGAACTCCAATTCCATACTAAATCATCATAAAATTTCAGATCTTAATCATGGAAACTTTCTAAATCATTCATAAAAGCAAAAACTAATGAATTAAATAATAGGACCTAGTTGTAAAGGTCTCAAAATCACAAAAATTACAAGAAATAATCAAGAATTGAGCTTACATGTAGTAAAATAAGAGAAACCAGATCTAAGAACTCTTTAATGGCTGTTTTTGGCTGGAGAAGATGAAGAAAAATGAAAAAAACTCTAGATTTCTTAATTTTATTCAATTTTTAACTATTCAATTTCAACTAAATTACCAATTTACCCTTAGTTTACACCATTTCTCAGCTAATACTTACCTAATCGTCCAGCTCATTTTATTTTAGGCCAAATTGCTATTTAGGTCCCTCTTATTTATTATTAAAGCCATTCAATCACTTTCCACAATTTTGTATATTATTCAATTTAGTCCTTTTTTCTTCAATTAACTATCAAAATGGTAAAATTTCCTAACGAAACTTTATTACTAACTTATTAACACTCCATAAATATTTCTAAAAATATTTATGGCTCGGTTTATGAATTAGAGGTCTCAATACCTCATTTTTATCTCCTTTTATCTAAAATTTTCCTTTAATTCACAATTTCTCTAATTCAATAACATTTCTAAAATCACACTTAACTTTTACTTACTAATATCTAAACTCACATGTTGGATTTAGTGATCTCACATCACTTGTAACACCCCCAAACCCGACCTAAACGCTATGGCCGAATCTGGCGGCGTCACATGTGAGTGCTTTTTAGAAAAACCTTTGCAAGTTAAAAATCGTCCAATTTGTTATCTTTACTTAAGTCGTGAAATCTCTATTCCAAATATTAAGTGAAAACATTTCATTTATTCATAAATCAATAATTTAACAATTTAAAATCCCAAAATAAACCCAAAAATAGTTCAAGTCCAAATACATATTAATCCCAAATTAAATATTTAAATAAAGCAGACAAAATAGAGTGTTACTCAAAAATCTGTAAATGTCTACCAGTGGTCACCATCGAGCCCTCCGTCACACCGATCCATCTACTGCTAAGGATTACCTGACAAACAAAATAAACAAAGGGGTGAGTTTTTGCAAACTCATTGTGTACATCCCCTCAAACAGCATGCATACAAACAGATAACAGAATACGGTTATTCGGCCTTAGCCATACAGATATCGCATGCATAACAAATCAGATATCAGAAAACATGTCCACCAACCCTGCACACCATCTCCGTCCAACCCAACACACCATGTGGGGATAGAATCGACCCACCCAAACCTACACACTAAGTATGGGGACTTAATCAACCCATCCAACCCTACACACCAACTGGTACCGTAAAACAGTACATAACAGATATATATACATACAACACCGCTACCAGATAACAGGCTAATTGCTTCTCAGACTTCCTTCTCTTCACAGCAATCCCAACCTAATGCAATGCATCATAAATATCATGGCATGCTATTATGCAGATAGCAGATCATATCAACATCATGTCAAACAGATATACAGAATCAGACAGATACTCATGCTTATCTTAACAAACTTTTCAGTAACCAATCAGAGTTATAGGGACTAAGTAACGCTTACCGCCCATACAATCAGGTCACAGTCGACTTAGGCGACCCATGCAACCTTACAGAACATTTCTACAAAATTGGGCTCACACGCCCATGTGCCCTGCTCGTGTGGGTCCACACGACCCAATTTGACTTTGCTCGTGTGGATCATACAGCCTGGTCCAGAATACCATACGCCCGTGTGGTTCACCCGTGTGACTCCCATGCCTGTGTGGCTTACACAGCCCTAATGGTCGAGCCCGTGCCTCGCATAAAGCCTCGCCAACTCACACGCCCGTGTCCGTCGCGTCCGTCGCGTCCGTGTGGCGCGCGCACGACCTAGCTCGTCAGTCACACGCCCGTGTCTTGCGACACAGGCTACCACCCGGGCAGTCCACACGCCCCTGTGGCATCGACAGCCTGCGTTTTGGCTTTCGCTGAAACTCATTTTCTGCGTAATCGGAGTACACACCTGGTTCATTTTCGCTGCTAATCCAACCACGAGCACTCCAAAGCCTTCAACGAATAACGGTGATTCTTCACTGTTTAGAACCCGATTAGCGATCCACAGAACTTTGATAATCCCCTAAACAGCAAATAAAATCCCTCTTAAACAATATCTAAATGAACTCACGTAATTTAATAAAACCATACTTACCGAGCCGACGAATCCACTAGCAATACGTCACCACTAATCGAAAAGAAAGAAAATGAAGGAGAGGGGAAAAAATAGAATTTTCAGCCAACAAGGGTTTTGGGAGAAGAAAACGGCAGATGAAAAAGCTTTTGTTACAAAAAAAAAGGAAAAATAAAGACATACCGCAAACCCCTAATTTTCACTAAACCCTAAACTCAAAATTTTGATAAAGCCTAAAATTTAGCAGAAACTTGCAGCAAAAATAATCCCAAAGCCACTATAGAGATTCGAACTCAGGACCCTGAGCAAACTGATACTCCACTTAACCACTAGACCAGCAGGCCCATTCTGTTAAGTTTTTACCAACAACTCCTTATAAGCCCACTGACCTAAAGTCAGGCTTTATTCAAATAAAAACCCAAAATTTAGCCCAAGTTAACGCTTGAACTTGGGACCTCCCAAACACACCTCAGAGCACAGAACCACTTAAACCAACACACTTAAATCCCAAAATAACACAAAACCAATTGTTCAGATATTTTCATGCTCAACCATCACAAAAGCCGGATTTACAGAAATTTGGGGCGTTACATCACTATTCTGACACCACTGAAATTTAGGCCGTTACAAGCGGAGTCGCAAAGTTGTCAAAACCATTTTTTAAAAAAGGGGTCGACTTATTTTGAAAACGAAAAATGAGAGTCGCCACCAATCCTTTTTATTTAGGTGTGATTGGATCACCTCATAATTCAATCATTTTAATAAAAGTTTGAATTTATTAAAACGATGATTTTTAGTCTACAAAATCCAGAAAACGGGTTCGGCATTCGGTTACACACGAGGAAGGATTAGCACCCTCGATATGCTAAAAATTGGTACCTAGTTGATTACTTGGTGTCTTTAGTGTCAAAAATTTGAGAACTTCAAAAAGATTTTTTTAAAAAAACGATCCTTTGTTAAAATATTGTTTAATTGAAAATTTTTAAAAAGGGGTGTATTTCACATTAATCGAGAAAAAGAACTATGTCCCGTAAGTTAGAACACAATATCTTAAATTCCCGAAACGAGAATAAACACCAAAAATTTGGTTAATTTTAAAAAAATGTTCGATTATCTCGGTTTTAGAAAGAAATCATATTTCGTAAGTTAGAATACGATTTTTTCTTAATTCCCGAGAATATTTAAAAATTAATGCTTTGAAAATGTTTGAGTATTTGGATTTATCCAGAAAGTCGAAACCCTGTAAGTTAGGGAACGATCTTTCGAATTTTAAAACACGGAGTATTACTTATTGAAAATAACATTTTAATGTATCGGGTAAAATGTAACATGATTTTGTAGTAAAATAAAAAAATAAATTACGGTGCTTGTGTGCATAACAGATTAATAAATATGTTAATTACAATATGAAGAAAGAAAATAAAATGAAACAAGCCGAAAATAAAATGACAAATAATAAAGACGAAAATAAAACAAAATAAAGAGCTAAAACAAGCTATATAAAAAGACAAATAATAGGTAAAAAACTAAAAAATAAATAAAGAAAATAAATAAAGAAAAAATAAAATAATAGAACCTAATAGTAAACTAATAAATAAATAATATGTAGTTTTAAGAATAATAATTATAACAATAATGATAATAATATTAATATAAATAATGTAAATAATAGAATACCTAAAGTTATAAAAGGATATAAATAATTAATCAAATGAATAAAATAAAATAAATGTATTTAAAAGAATAGTAATAGGTAAATAAATACAAGGAAAGAAATAAAATAATAATAATAATAATAATAATAATAGTAATAATAACAATAATAATAATAGGAATAATAAATTAATTAATTTTAATAATAAAATAGCAAAATAACTAAAAAAGGACTAAATTGAATTTAAAACAGAAATTTGGGGTAAATCTAAAATAAGAATAAAAAGAAAAGGACCAATTTGAACACGCGAATAACAAGGACGGACCAAAATGAGAAATAATCCCCACCCTCCAAAACGCGCGTTTCAAGGTGGACTAATTTGCAATCGGAATAAATCGCGGGGTAAAAATTAGAAATAATGAAAGATTTAATTACAAAACTATAAAAAAAGCGGAATGGCTAAATGCGTAAATAATCCATTTGTTGAAAACACGCGGATCCTGCTGGCGGGTCGAGTCAACACGCGGATCCTAGGGAGAAAATGACGTCGTTTTGGCATTAACTACGTCGACGAAAAAGGTGTCGTTTCAAACGCCTATATAAGTCAAAAATTTTAAAAAAATCCATTTGTTTTTTGTTTTTTTTTTTAAAATAAACTCCCCTTTTCTTTTCTTTTTCTCTGCAAGACCTCTCTCCTCCGGCCTAGTCTCCGATGGGCCACCGCCGTACGCTGCTGTCGGTGCCGCCGTATATGGCGGTCGAAAAGGTAACTTTTTTTTTGCTATATTTATATATGTACTATTTTTAAAAGAAAAATAAAGAACTTATAGGTACATGTATGTATACTCGAAAGAGGAAAATAAAAAAGAAATAAAATAAATAAAAAGATACGAAAATAACAACCTTAGCACTTTTTTATTTTCTTCCACTACTTGTTGTTTTTTGATTTGTTTTGTGTTTTTTTGTTTTTTTCATTCGATCAAATCCGAAGAAAAATCTGGTACAAAGTTTGTATATGGCTTTTTATAGCCATTTTTACACAATTATCTATGTTGTTTTTTCCATTTTCTTTTGCAGGTGCAACTTGGGCGGTGCCATGACAGTGGCGGTGCTGACAAAGAAGGTGGCCAGTGGCGGCGGTGGCAGACCTGGGTGCGGTGCACCTTGGATTTTTGTTTTTTGTTTTTTCTAATTGTGGTTTGGACTAGGGTTAGGAAATTTTGGGCTTAGTTGGGTTTGGGTAGTTTAGTTTGGCTAATGGGTTTTTATTTTGGGTCTGCTTATGGGCCCGGGCAAATTTGGGCTGTTCACAGAACCAATTGCATTCTCCTATCAAAACTCAATTGTTTCAGTCTTGAAGTAGATATCTTAGACCTGATTCTCTCCAACAAAGGCAAGCAATCTTTTTTGGAAGTCTCCAAGTAACTAGAGGAATACCAAGATATCTCACTGGCAACTACTCAATTCTGAAACCAGTGGAACTTTAAATTAGATTGTGTTCTTCTTGTGATACACCTGCCATAAAAATCTCACTTTTTTCAGCATTTAACTGAAGCCCAGAAAGTTGATAAAAAATAGAAAGAATACTCCGAAAACCTATCACAGAATCTGCTTTATCCTTGCAAAAGATAAGCAAGTCATCTTCAAAGCACAGATGAGTCAATTGAATGCGACGACATTTTGGATGAAAACTGAACACTCCTTCCTTTGCTCCCAAATCCAATAGTTTCAAGATGATATTCATGGTAAAGAAAAATAGGTATGGATCACCCTGCCTAATTGTTGCGAGATAACCAACCATGCATTGACAAACACACATGGTGAACAGCACAAATGGTGAACAGTCCAATTAGCGAACACATATGGCGGACAGTTCTAGCTCTAAGTTACATGACGGACAGTCCGAGCATAAGAAGGCTTGCGGACTATCAATATGCGAACTGTCATGCGAATAATTTTTATACGACAGGCTTGGCGGATTGTCTAAGCACATTGGTGAACTGTCTAACTGCAAGCGAGCTGCCCAGCGATAAAGTGAACTGAGAGATGAAGTGCTAGTTGTCTTCTTAAAGCAGAAAATCGATGTTTTGGTTAATCTTTTGTTCAGTTCTTATGTTAAGATATTTAGTTAGGAACAAACTAAGTTGGTAATGACTTGATGTGTTTAGGTGCTGATTTCGTAATCAGTTTGTGTACGAATTAAGTTTTCTTATTTCCAATATATTAGTTGGATTAGTGATATGTTTGGAAAACAAAAAGATATATATTGTAATTTTCTGAAATGAAATATAGTGTTGAAAATCAGTTCATCTTGCTAGTTCATTGTCTCGTTTTCTTTCTTTCTTAGTCTCAAAACACCAAGAATAAACCTCAACTCAATGAATCAAAGCCTTCTTCAAGTCAACTTTTAAGGCACATCTAGCTGAAATTTTACCTCTGCCATACCCTCTAAAATCATGAGCTAAAAGAGAATTATCAGATATGCTCCTCCCTTTTCCAAAAGCACTGTGGTGAGATTAAATTAGGCAGAAGAGGTGTCAACCTTCTCACAAGGATCTTAGTTACACACTTGTAATTAACTGAGCAGCAAGAAATAGGCTTGAAATCAGCAACATTACTAGGTTTCTGCCCCTTGGGAATAAGCACCAAGGTTGTTGTATTGAAAGCAGGAAGCATTTCAGAGCTTTAAAAGAAGTATTGAACTGCAGCAAAAACATCCTCCCAAACTACAGACCGTGCACTCTTAAAGAAGTGAGGGGTATAACCATCAGGCATCAGGTCCTGGAGATTTTCCACTACCCTGCTCAAAAATTGCACTCTTAACTTCTTCCATGGTCACTGGTTTCACCAAATGCTGTTTACCTTCCTCATGCACAGAACATTGCAGAAGGTCCTTAAACAGAACACTTATTTTTCCATGAATAAATTTGTTAGTCATTTAGTGGTAGTTGACAATAGTTAAAGTTAGTGAGTATTATGTTATTTTAGTCATTTTAAAACCCCTGTCATGTCTTAATACAAAGCAACTCCAAACAGATAAAATATGGCTGCTAGCTTTACAAGAGATTCCGGCACGCAAACTCCAACTACTTATGACAGATTCCAAGAACTCAAAGCCTTTGACGACTCTAAATCAGGCGTCAAAGGTCTCGTCGACGCCGGAATAACCAAAATTCCCCGGATTTTCTGCCGGCCGAAGGTGGAGGACCATGATTCCGTCAAGCCAATCCCAACCCAGTTCACGATTCCAGTGATTGACCTTGAAAACATTAAAACCCGGTCCGATGAGGTGGTGGAAGGAATCCGGAAAGCGGGTGGGGAGGTTGGGTTCTTCCAGGTGGTCAATCATGGGGTACCCCAAAGTGTGTTGGAAGAGATGTTGGCGGCGGCGCGTGGGTTTCACGAGCTTCCAACCGAAGTAAAGCAATCGTATTATACTAGGGAGAAAACGAAAAAGGTTATATATGGAAGTAACTTTGATTTATATGAGTCGAGATTTGCAAATTGGAGGGACACTTTGTTTTGTGTTATGGGACCTGAACCTCTTCATCCTCAACAACTGCCTCTTGTTTGCAGGTACTCAAATCCCTAATATTTAAGCCTAACCCATCGAATGTTGTTAATATTTTCATATTTTGCAGAGATATAACAATGGAGTACTCGAAACAGATTCATAAACTAGGAACAACTTTATTTAAGTTACTATCTAAGGCAATTGGGCTAACTCCCGACCACCTCATAGGGTTGGATTGTTCGAAAGGGCATTGTCTTTTGAGTCATTATTACCCGGCATGTCCTGAACCTGAACTGACTCTGGGAACTACGAAGCACTCTGATCCTGATTTCCTCACCATCTTACTTCAAGATCATATTGGTGGACTCCAAGTTTTTCATCAAAATCAGTGGTTTGATGTTCCTTTTCTGCCTGGGGCTTTGGTTGTTAACATTGGAGATCTCTTACAGGTATGTTATGTTGCTTCAAAGATTGCATATACCTGTGCTGAATACATTTATTGAATATTCATACTCGACTCCTATTATCATAGATGTAATGCATTTGTGATCCTTCAAATATTGTTTGATCGTATGTTGTTGCAGCTTATATCAAATGACAAACTGATAAGTGTGGAACATCAGGTATTGGCAAATGAGAAAGGCCCCAGAGTGTCAGTGGCATGCTTTTTCACTCCACATTTGTACCCTTCAACCAGGATCTATGGACCAATTAAGGAATTATTGTCGAAAGAAAACCCTCCATTGTACCGTGAGACCACAGTTGAAGACTTCATTAGTTACTATGATTCCAAAGGACTTGATGAGAAATCTGCACTTGCACACTTCAAGCTGCAACCTTAGCTCACCATCACTCTTCAGCTTCCTAAGGATCTAAACCGCTTTGCACAAGGATTTTGTGGCACTGAATATATAAAGCCTTTGAGAGAAATGATGCAAATAACAACAGTTACCATGTATTTATATAACTTCTAATTGGATCTTTTTAGTTATCAACTTTTAAATTTTAATCAATTTGTCCTTTTTCTTTTAACTTACAAACTGATTAGCCAAGTCAAGTATTAAAATATTTGATTATTTAAAACTATTCAAATTCTTCTATACTGAACTGAAATAACTCATAAATCAAGAATTAGATGGTCATTATGAAATTTTGGGAATTGATTTTTTTTTTTAAATGTTCTTGACACCGATTCAAACCGAATTCTACGGCACAACCAAATATGCTTAAGTATCTGAACCGAACATTAAGGTTCAACTCAGTTTCCGGTTTGATCGGTTTTTTTGCTTAACAATTTCATAAAAAAATATTAGCTTTATTGAGCAGGAAGTTTATAGACTTTCATTTCTGTAAACTCGTGTTTGAGTTTGAAGATCATTATTTGGACAAGTTGTGAATCAGCTTAGACCATTTACCACAGAAGTGAGGAAATGTTCAAATTACATGAGCTTCATTCTTAAGCTTGTCAATCAGCTCATCGACAGACGAGAGTATCACTCCGGCTTTTCTCTTGGGAGGTTCAGTGACTTGAACAACCTCTAAATCAGATTTGATTTCGACATTCAACTCTTCCGGAGTATACTTCTTTATCGGCTTTGATTTTGCCTTCATTATGTTGGGAAGCGTTGCATACCTTGGCTGGTTCAGTCTTAAATCAGTGCTGCATATCACAGAAAACTTGAAATGATAATCCAGAAGACTGCCTATTATAAAAACTGTATTAAATTATCCAAAGCAATTCTTTATGTTGAACCGGACTCTTCATTTTTCATAAAATATCCGTGCCTGACACCTTTGTATGATACATTCAGACATGAGTATGGGCCTACGGAGGTAGGATCCTCTAATGATAAGGGAAAACTTAGAAAAAAATTATTAACATACCCGTGTCTAAAACATACCCATACTTGAGACTTGCCTCGAGTCCAGATAACATAGGTGCACATACGGTACCAATGGAAGTATATATTATAGACAGAGCAATTAAAAAGTTCCCATTATTGTCTTATTAAGCTGGTGCATTGTGCACAACTTTGTTACTTGAACTCAGGTGCCAACATTAGATATGAGCATGTATTCAACACAAGCACATTCAAATTTATTATTTTTATATTTTTCATGTATTTGAAGGATCTTTGAGGGTCATATCCTCATTACCCATGTCCAAATACATATTGGACACGGGTGTAGAACACGTGTACTTCAAACAAAATGAAGAATCCCAAGAACATAGATGCATGTTGTAAAAGATCATAAGTTTACCACAACTGAACCACGAACGTTCAAGATCAGACTTACAAACTTAGCATAGACCCTCAACAGATAAGTCAGTCACGAATCCATGTGTTATATACCCATATCCAACACCTATTCCAATAGTATAACAGTTAACAATTAACATGCTTACTCTCACTAACTAACAAATTTTGGTATGATTTGTCACCAGAGTAGCTTTAACGTGCCAGACACAAATAACAAACTTCAGATTAGTGATTACTTATAATAAACATGAAAAGTTGATCGGATTAGGTACTTACGTTATCACAGCAGGTAAGTCTAAACAGAGTGTTTCAAGACCACCATCCACCTCTCTATCTACAGTTGCCACCTGTTTCTCCTTGTCCAACACAACCTACTAAAAACACAGCAGTCAAGACCACAAAAACATTTGACATGCTACCATAGATGTTAGATACTTATTTTGCCCTAACTCTTCATTTAAAAACAAAAATTTGAATAACCCCTGTTTTGTCACATATTTGGACATTCTCCAAGGACCCTCTGAATAGACGGAAATCTTTAAATAAATTGAGCATACCCGTGTCTAACACTCACATCCGAGTCCAAATAACATAAAACAAAAAAAGTAAAGAAAAGAACAAAACCCACAGACATTCTAATACCCCTAACAACCAATCTCAAATTTTCTTCTTATGACCTTTGGTCAGTACTAGCTCATTTTACTTAGACTCAGGTGCAAGTGTTGCATATGAATGTGTTGACAAGGGTATGTTCACTTTTTTCCACATATTTGAAAGGTCATTGGAGGATCATATCCTCGTACAGATGTCATACACGTGAGCTTCAAGAAAAAAGGAAAGAAAGGCAAGGGTTTTAGTTTCTAATTAACCAAATGTGATTTTACATCCAAGAAAAAGCAATACTAGTTCTGCTAAAGCTTTATATGAACTATGAAGACATATGTTATGAACCAAAAGAACAGATAAAATGCAAAGTAGTAAATAGCAATAGAAGGGTAGTTCCCAAATAAGATGACTGTTGAACTGACCTTTGAAGCAAATGTTCCTTGAGGCCACCCGAGTAGCGCAGCTATCATTTGCCCTGTTTGATTACAGTCGTCATCGATTGCCTACATAGAATCAGGATAATAAGAAAGTCATTTTCTATATAACTTCCTCCAACAAAAGAGGTAGTAAAAGAAGAAAAAGGAAGCCAGTTCCGCTTAAAAACAATAAATATACAATGAAAGATTAACATGTCAAAGATCTGGTAAATTTAACTGTGGCATACTTGTTTAAGGCTGAAACGTAGAGAAAAACTTCATCACGAAACTCTCTTGTCCATGAAATAGACACCTAAATGCCTCTTTTCAAGTAAGAAAACTTTGAAAATGTAAAATAGCTAAATGTGATGATCATAAGATGGAATTGGGTAATCTTTTCCGGAGAAAACTCCGATAAGATATGAACATTTTGAATAATTTAACCGAGATCATGACCAGACTTATCAGAAGGCAAAAGAGCAATACATTAAAACAGGAAACACCATTCTTATTCAGTTTACTCCATGTTATCGGTAATTATCAAAAGGGAAATGTTAACCGTTAAGGAAATGATTATAGAAAGTGTAATTTAATGAATTACTTTATGTGAGGAAAAATAATGGGAATAAAATCCTAATCCTTAACTAGTGCCTGCATTGGTTATCCGAACTCATCATTTGAAACAGGAAAAAAAAACCATATAAATACTCCAACTCTTCATTTTTTCTTAAAGTACCTGTGTCTAACACATTTTTGGGACATAGGTATGAAGATAATCCACCGAAGACTTCCCAATTACATGAACAAACTTAGAAAAATTAAACATATTAGTGTTGGACATATACTAGTATTCAATACGCGCACCCAAGAATCTGAGTAACATAGTCCTATATCCTTTAAATCTGCAATAACATTCAAAATCTCCTTCATTAAAGATTACACAAAAATCAGCATTTACATAATCAATCATCACTTTCAGCTCCATTTAATATAAAATGGACAACTACACTGTTATATAAACCATTTCATCAAACACTTGGAAGATCAAAACTTCCCACAATTATGAAACAATCCAATGTAACCAAGACCTTCAGATTATGTTGCTCTGATTCTTTATTTTTCTTTAAGTACCCATATCAGATGTTAGTAGGACATATTTTCCAAGATGTCCATAAAAATACTTCGAAAAAATTTAAGAAGCATACTCATGCAAGATAATTTACCTATATCCCATGTAACCAACACCTTTAAATTACCCTCAAAACCTAACATGTCAGGATCTTTAAGCAAAAAACATTCTTAAAAAGAAAGACAACTAAGGGGAAAAACGAACTTTCACCCAAATTTAAAACAATCCCAAGTAACCACGACATTTAAGTTACTCACAGAACCAAACATTTCAGAATCTTTAAGCAAGAACATTCTTAAATAACAATGAAAAGTAAGATAAAAAACCAAACCTGCTTTCCAAGAATGAGCAACCCAGGATTCTCAACCTCAACAAGCTTCTTCAAAACCTTAGCAACACTAAGAGGAACCAAATCAAGAGCAGCTTCGACATGGATCCCTCTATCAGCACCCATAGCCAGACCCGTTCGAAGCGTATCGACGCAGTTCGAAGGTCCCATGGTGACCGCAACGACCTCCTTAGCCAACCCAGATTCCTTAATTTTCAAAGCCTCTTCTAAAGCTATCTCGCAAAACGGATTCATCGACATCTTCACATTCTGGGTTTCAACCCCACTCTACCCAAAAAAAAAAAAAAAAAAAAAAAAAAAAACAATTTTGTGGAAATTGTCATAAATTGATTTAAGGTTTAAAACCATGGGTCTCCATTGTTATTTACCTTATCGGGTTTGATTCTGATCTTAACGGCATAATCCACGACTCGCTTTACGGCTACCATTATCTTCATGGTTGGCAGTTCTTTGCCTTACGTCTTACAGTCGTTTTGGTCTTTGAAATTGGAGCATTGGTAATGGAAGTTGAGACGTAGAGAACTAAATAAATTGTTTTGGCACACCTGTCTATATTTGAATAAACAATGAGAAAAGGGAAAGAAGAGACGAATGACAGAAAAGGAAAAATAAATTAAATTTTATAAATAATAAAAAATCAATGGGAAAGAAGAGACGAATGACAAAAAAGGAAAATTAAATTAAATTTTCTAAATAATAAAAAATCATTGAGATAAATAATATAGATATTCGTTTAAAAATAATACATAATTTTAATATAGTATATATTTAATGTGTTATTATTATCAATTAGTTTTTAAGTTATATATTTCATTATTTATGATATATTATTTTTAAATATGTATTTATATCCTATATTTGTTATTTTCATATGCACATGTAATATGATTTTTAATATTAATAATATAATACATTTAGTATTCTTAATATGATATATTTATTTGTTTAAAATTCGAAAATCTATATGATTTTTCTTATAATAGCAATATAGCTACAATATATTATCTAATAGTTACATACCATTCCTTAACTTTGTAAAATAATGATACAGAATTAGTATTTAGTATGACATATCAATGTATAAGTAGACCTGATCATGGGTCGAGCAACTCGGCCTGACCCGAGGGCCTGATCGAAATGTGGGAGGGTTTAGGCAAAAATATAGGCACGAAAAATAGGCTTGGATAAAAAAATAAGGCCGAGTCTCGGGTAAGGTATTTTTTTCCGAGCTCGGTCCGGGCTAAATTCACTAAAAGACCAAAAAAAGTCTACTTTTTTAATGTTATTTTCTTGTTTTCTCACTATTTTGCTACCATTTTACTATTATGTTGCTACTATTTTATTGTTATTGTTTGGATATTGTATAAAACTTATTTTATTGTTAATTTTGTTATTATTTTAGAGATATTTACTTGTTAAGTTGTATTTATCTTAGTGTTATTTAAGTCTACATATTTAAAAATTATATAAAAAATTAATACGGGCGGGCCAAGTCAAGCCCGGGTTTTAGCATTTTTATCTAGGTCGGGCTTAGGCAAAATTTTAGGCCAGACCCGAACCTAGTAAATGGGCCTGAATTTTTAGTTGAGCCCAACCTGAACCCGACTTGGCCCAGCCCATGAGCACCTCTATGTATGAGCCAAAAATGTTATATTTTTTACTAAGTTAAAGTTCAACAATCACTTCAAATAAGATGAGTATTCAACCACCTCAAATAGGCAATCTAATCAAAATATAAACAAGCTTGCTCAATATGCCCTCTAATGTATTATAAAGACTATTTTACTTTTAAAAAAAAGTCCATTTCCAATTATATTTACGAAAATAAGTCACTTAAAACTTTAGTCGATCGATTTTAAACAGGTCATTACTATATCTGAGAAGCTTTTAGTGGCGCTCCCTAACATATGATTGATGAATGGAGCTTTTAATGTATTGATGAATAGCATTGTGGCCTTTTTTTCTAAGAGAGGTGGCGGGACTTGTATGGCAACTTCCCTCCACCTTTGGGCGTATTGTCGGAAGCTCTCATTTGGTTTCTTCTCCATGTTCTGCAAAGTGATTCTATCAGGGGTCATATCTGTCACGTGACTATACTGTTTCATGAAAGCTTGTGTTAGGTCTTTTCATGAGTTGATCTTGGTACGACTCAATTGGATGTACCATTTGGATACTGCCCCAACCAGACTATCTTGGAAATAGTGAATCAATAGCTGATCATTGTTGACATACCCAGTCATTCGTCTGCAAAACATAGTGATGTGAGCCTCGGTTAGCTAGTCTCGTTACATTTCTCGAACCCTGGAGTTTTGAATTTGGAGGGAAGCACCAGGTTCGGAACCAAGCTCAAATCCTTAGCATTGATTCCACAGTGATAGTCAGCACTTTTCATTGATTTGAACTTTTCCTCTAACCACTTGCATCGGTCTTCTAATTGTTTCGGGAGCTCCGCTTTCTCCCTTCCTGTTTCTACCATGTCATCTAGATTAGGGACAACGGGATTAGTTGGGTTATCCCCTGGATTAGAACCTGAGCCTGCTTGGTAGTTAATTGGCATTGAAGCACCGGCTTGAAATTGTTGGGGCCTGATTGTAACGGATGGCCTTCGTGTGTATGCTTCGGGTTGTGTCTAAACATTTATTGGGGTAAAACTCGGGGGTAGAGAGGATCTTCATTGTCATCTCTAGTATTGACCACATGATTCTTTTATTTTTCTGGTCCGCCTGTCAGCAATTGTGTTAGCTGGTTCATTATGTTCCTTTGGGATTCTAGCATTTAATCCCTCATATCCTGCTGGATTTCGACTAATTGCTTTTGCATTTGTGTTTGCAACTGCTATTGCATTTCTTTTTAGAGCTATTCTAACCTTTCCAACCTTTGATCCATAATTTTTACCTTGGCGCGGGTATCGTAACGATGCTTAGTTGGTGGATTTTTGTCGGTTTCCAGATTAACTAAAATAGTTTTTAACTAATTAAGGTTCTTTTGTGAAAATTAATGAATATGTGATGAAATGCAAATGTATTACTGTAGAAAAAGGCATCGACTCTGATTCAATTCCATTTAGAATAACTTTACTAGAAAACAAAATTCTTTACATAGAAATGGATTACATATATGGCTTAGCCCTAATGCTCAAAGCTTTAACTTTCCTAAGCAACCAAGCCAGTTTCTGACCCCGGTCAGATTCTAATTCATATTTCACACTTAATACATCTGCTTGAACTGTTAAGGTCTGTAGATGATCGGCCACCTCTCGAATCTGGGCTACAACTTCTCCCATAATGTAATTGCTGCTCCTAACTTGATCTTGAGAATGGTAGAGTTGCTCTTTCCATCGCTCCTCATTTACTTCAAGGAGTTCAACTTGAAGTTTGCAGTTTTTTAATACAATCTCGAGTTCTTTGACCTTCTTTTCCAGCTCTTTAATCTTATCCAAGCTCGCCTTCAGCTTTATTGCAGAGTTACAGCTACGATGCTGATGAAGCGATTTTTCTAGTTCAGCTATTTTGGCTTTTAACCCGATTTTCTCATTTTGGACTTCTGACAAACTCTTTTCTAAGGCTTCTTTTTGAACCTGAGCGTCTTGGAATTTTCTCTCCTATCGATCGTCTTTGGTATTCTTTTCTTGAATCTCGTGTCGCCATTGCTCTGACATTTTCCCTAATCTGGCGGTTCTCATTAATAAGTGCAACTTCTTATAATCCATTTTCAAGCTATACAAATCTTCTTCGATCTTATTCTTTCCCTTTCTTAATTTCTCAGTCTCTAGTTTCTGAACATCAAAATCTAATCTTAAATGCATTTTTTCCTCCTCCAGTTGTTCTATTTTCTTTCCTAGCTCCGAATTTTTCTTTTTGAAATCTTGACTTATGATTTCTGGCTCGGAAGAGACCACTTGCAGATATTCTTCCATTGATCGAGCACCTTCTTGATTCAGTTCAGGGATGTTGTCATTGATTCTTCTACTCCACCACCTATTATACTCGGGGGTCACCTTTGGACCTACAGCTAATCTTCTCATCCAGCGAGTTTGATTCCAAGCGTTAGACATTTCTCAAATCTTTTTCTTATAGTTATCACCCTTATATGAAAACTCGCACTAAGCTAGCCCCTGTGTCACCGGTACGAACTGTCTTGATCTGTATTGCCTTAACACCATTAGGAGAGCATATCCGATAGCTCCCCAAATCCCAAGCAGAAGGACCTAGTCAAAGTTCCTACATTGGTATAGAATTTTATTGGGAACCATCTAAGGGGCTCTCAATTCGACGTCCTCTTCTTAGAGATTTTGGAGGATCACTATCCATTTTTCTCCCGAAATGTCATCCCTCCTTGATGTAGCCGCTATTTCTTTTAATGGTGAGTAGTTGTCAGAAAAAATCGGATAGAAAACTTTGTCTATTTTCCAGAAATGGCTGTGGAACCAAGCTAGCAATAGTTGCGCGCATCCGGTGAATCTTCTCTCACCGTCTCTCCAGCACGCGTTTAAAGATCTGAATGTTTCAGCCAAAATCGCTGGAACCGACGTGACCCTCTTATCAAGTCGGTCAAATAAATCATAGACCGCCTCATTAATATACCCTAGCGCTTTAGGGAAGACAATCAGCCCGTAGATGCTCAAAGCAAAAACATCAACTCTTTTCTTCACATCTAGGTGTGCCAAAATCAATCTTGTAAACTTTTTCAGGGAATACAGTTGCTTCCTCCTTTTTGCATAATCCTAGCCGTAACCCACTGTTCACTTATTCCCGTGGTATTCATTAAATTTTTCACAAAATTCGGGATATTGACGGCTCTAGAATAGGCCTTATCCGCTTGAATCCTCGAACAACGAAGTAGGGTTGTATACTCTTCCACTGTAGGGACTAAATCCACATTCCCAAAGGTAAAACAGCTATAGGCGGGATTCTAAAATTGAGCCAGAGCTCGAAATAAGTGCTTGTCCACCTTAATGTCGAGTAGATAGGGCAGATCACCATAATTGCCGTAAAATAGCTGCTTGCTTTCATCGCTCCAATGGGCCCATATCTCTTTTAATTCCCAAAGATCATTTTGTGCCATGCTGATACGGGTGAAGTCCCATAATTTTGTTGTGTACCTTCCGCCAAACTATCTCCTTTCTCTATTTGTGTTTTCTTCGACCATAAATGGACAACCGCATTATCTTTCACTTTATCAAGAAATTCGTTCTCCATGGCAAGCTCTCTATTTTGTAATCGAACGTGAACCGACACCCTTTTTTATGATGAAAATGTTATGCAACAACACAAGTCAGTACAATTTACATGAAGCTAAAAATTAAAGTAAGCATGAAATAACGAGCAAAACACCTATTCGGGCGACTGCTAATGGTTTGGCATGGCTCTACCTAGCGCGGGCTCCTTGGGCTCACTATACGTGGTTTGGTTCTAAAAAAAGGGTACTCGAACCAGCTGATTCCTCGATCTTCACCCATTATAGGCTCATACGGACCGAGTTCAGTTTAGGGGAATACATTTTCCTATGGCCATGCGGAGATGAAAATCTCACGAAGACATAGGTACGGATGTATCCCGGAAGTGATCCACTATCCCATGCGGAGGTGAAAACCTCACGAAGGATTAGTTTCTCACTCCCACTTAAAAGGGTAGATCGAACGATCATGCAATGCTATATGCAGAAATATACCAAAATACTCGAACCAATAAAGCAAACATATCAAAATGAAAACCACAAAAATGAAATGCAACCAGAAGGATCATAAATTTAAACCAAATTATCAGTTTTCGATAAAAAGACAAAAAGTAATCAACTCATGGCTTAACTCTCTTATTTAGTCCCCAGTGGAGTCGCTAAGCTGTCAAAACCATTTTTTTTTAAATCGATCGACTTTTGTTTTGAAAATGAAAATTGTAAGTCGCCACCAATCCTTTTGTTTATGAGGTGTGATCAGGTCACCTCGTAATTTGATCGTTTTAATAAAATTTTTTATGTATTAAAACAACTATTTTTGGTCTATGAAGTTCAGAAAAATGAGTTCGGGAGTCGGTTACGCACGAGGAAGGGTTAGCATCCTCGTAACGCCCAGAATTGGTACCTAATTGATTAATTCGTGTTTTAGTGTCGAAAATTGAAAATTTGAAGAATTTAAAATACGATCATTCTTTATATTAATGTTGATTTTGCTCACAAATTGCTTTAAATAAACGGAAAGTATGCTAAAGGCCTTATCATCTCGTGGTAACGAAATATCACGTCCCGTAAGTTAGGACACGACACTTCGAACTCTTGAGAATAAATTCCCCCCTTTTTTTATTCGAAATCTCATGTATTTAATTTTAAAAAGGATATTCAGTCATTTGAACTCAACGAGAAAAATCGAAACCCCGTAAGTTAGGGCATGACTTTCTTGAATTTCCAAATACAGAGCATGGCCTTACTTTGAAAATTTCTCTTTTTTAAATAATTATCAAGCGTAAGTTAAAAACGATATGGGCTTATTTGAAATATAATACAAAGACAACTGATTATATTTAAACATAGTGCATTGGGTAATAATAATGCAACAATATAAAACAACTATACGAGTCAAGTATACATGATAAGTAAATGAATGTTATAATAATACCAATGTACTATAATAGTCATAGTAATATTAACAAAAAAATTACAACAATAATAAAACATATAAACACGAATAAGCAAAGATGAGATAAATAATAATAGTGATGACAATAATTACAAAATAATAAATAAATGTAAACATAAATATAAGGGAAAATAGTTTATAAAAATATTGGGAGTAAAGAACCAAATTAAAACATAAACAAAATTTAAGGTGCAATTTATAACAAGACATATAAACAAAACATATAAATAAATAATAATAATAATAATAATAATAAATAAAATAATAACAATAATAATGCGACAAAAAGGAAGAAACAAATAAATGTATGAATATAAATAAACAAATAAGTACAAAGAAAAACAAATTATAAAGGACTAAATCAGAATTTGAGCGAAATTTGAGGTAAAAATAATAATAAAATGAAATAAATTGAGTAGTAAAACAACACAAGGAACCACTTCAAAATGCGCAAAAATACGAGGGATTAATTGGGAAAATATCCCAAAACCTACGCTATTTCCTTTGATAAGCGAGGGATCGAAGTGAGATAAAAGTAAAATTACAAGGTAAATATTAAAAAGACAAATAAATGGAAATAGGACTTGATTTTAGAAGCAGTTAGAAATAGAGGGACCAAAGAAACAAATAATCCCTATCCTTATCAAAACACCCGGGTCTGAATCAGGTCAGGCCGGATTCAGGTCATCGGGTCATCTGATACGACGCCGTTTCAAGTATCCCTCCTTTAAAATGGTTTAGGGACCAAAATGAAAACGAAATAGAAGTAAATGGTCAAATTTGCAAAGGAAAAAGGACCACATTGAAATCCACTTAAAAAGCGGGAGGACCATTCACGCAAATATACCCAAAGCTAAAAACACTTGGATCTTGTGGGCAAATGGGTCGGATTCTGGGTCGCTGGCCTAAAGGCGTCGTTTTAGTGCTTAAGAACGCCGGCCCAAACGACGTCGTTTAGGCGTTTTATTTAAGTAAAAAATAAACAAAAAAATTATTTGAGATAGGTTTTCTAAAAAAAAAATCATTCTTTCTCTCTAATTTCCTCTTAAAGGGGTTGGGGTCTGGCCTAGGAGACCATCGTCCCTCCGCCACCGTGACTCCACCATTGCTAGTGGCCGAAGCCACACAAAACGAAGTCTTTTCAGCCTCTTTCAAATCCCCTTTTTAAAGGATTTAAAAATCGGTTTTTGTTTCAAAAATCAAAATGAAAATACTACGTTAAAAAGAAAAATAACTCAGCCTCCATCGCCTTTTGAATCCTTATCAAAACCCTAATGGGTTTTGAGGCATCCAGATATCAGGCCATTAGGGTTTTGGGCTAGTGTAATTGGGCTAGTGTAGTTGGATTGTAAAATGGCTTAAATAGATTTCAGCTATTTGAGTCTGTAGAATTTGGTTAGTGGGTTTTAAGTAATTTGGGTTTATATTTTGGACTATTCTAATATTTATTTTATTTACTTGTCTAATTTGGGTTTGTACCGGGCAAAATAGGCCTATTACAACTTTATTTACCAAAATGGGTCAAAAAACCCAAAATGCGCCTACATGGAAGCCACAAGGGTGCGCTTTTGCCTGTTCTTAAGCTAAATTTTCAAAAAAGATCATTTTTTTAAAATATTATAAAAATAGGTCATTTTTTTTTGAAAATTTCCCAGAATAAGCCTTTATAAAGACATAAAGTGGCAGTACGATTTTTTTTGTGTCACCAGTTAATGTGGAAATAGAACTTACAAAACAGATCTTTATATAGACCCAAAGTCTTGTTTCTCTTGTTTTTTAAGTAATGTAGAATGTTAGATATGTGTATATATAGACTCATGAATAGATTTGCAGCTTGTTCCTAGACAATGTGTGATTACTTCCTCTTTTAACTAACAACATAAAATTAAAGGCTACACTATATTTTCTATTTTTTTACTTAGAGTTTAAATTTTTTTTTTTATAAAAAGTTAACATTTGCTACATTATAAATAAAATTTTTAAACTCTATAAGTAAAAAAAAATTATAAAATAAAAATGAGTATGGTAAAATATTAAAAAAAATAAATATTTAAAAAATTATTAATAGTTGAGTGATCATTTTGTAAGTTCTATAATTCAATAGCCAAAAAATTATAGTTAAGTGACTACTAATATAATTTAATCTAGATATAAAAATATGAAAAATAATTATTATATTTTATGTATATTATATATTTCTATAAAAAAACTTATTTAACATAATTATATACTATGTTTAAATAGATTATCTATCTAGTCAAAATACATCTGAAATAAATTTATCAGCATTCATTAGGTGATGAAAATTAAATTAAAATTAGGATTAAAAAATTAATGAGTATAGTAAAATATTAAAATAAATAAATATTTTAAAAAAAAAGATATCAATTTTTTTTTTAAAATTACAAAAAAAAATACTATTTGGGTACCAAAAACTCACCATTTATTTATTAATCAAACATTCATAACATAAAATAAAATAAATAATAATAAAATTAAAAGTATAACTTCTAAATTGAAATAATGGAAAATTATTTTAAAAATTAGAATTGCATGGATATTAACTTCAAACATTTAAAATTGAATAGAATATTACTGCATGTACAAGTTTCTTATGTGCAATTTGTTCTTTTTAATAGTCCTTTTGTATATACTAACAATTCTAAAATGCAACAAGATTAAAGGATCTCAAAAGATAATTTTATAATATAAGAAAATGTTAACAGAATATAAAAAATAGAAATTGCTTTGTAAAAAAAATTATAAAATATAGTATAGCTTTTAATCTTATGTTGTTAGTTAAAAGAGGAAGAAATCTCACATTGTCTAGGAACAAGTTGCAAACCTATTCATGGCTCTATATATACATATATCTCACATCCCATATTACTTAAGAAAACAAGGGAAATAAGACTTTGGGTCTATATAAAGATTTATTTTGTAAGTTTTATTTTTACATTAATTGGTGGCACAAAAAAAATGGAGTTGCCACTTTAGGCCTTTATAAAGGCTTATTCTCATAAATTTTCCAAAAACTAGACCCTAACCCATTTTACAAACAAAACTAAACCCTAACCCATTTCTTATTGGCCCAATAGGCCCAAAAAACTAAATCAGCTCAGAAACCCTAGGGTTTCTGAACTGTTGTAGCGCCGCACCCCCCCACGTGCCTCGTTAGCACGCCCAACGCTTGAGGCTCGACTCCTCTCGTCCCTTTGCACCGAAATGGAAGCCTTCGCCCGTTGACGTTCCCCTAACCTGCGAACAGACCAAAAGAGGAACGAAAACAGCTGTCGAAACCATTTTTAAAAAAACGGGTCGACTTGATTTTGGAAACAAAAACGAGAAAACAAGAGTTGCCACCAATCCTTTTTGATGAGGTGTGATCGAGTCACCTCGTAAGTGGTTGTTTTTAATAAATGATTTGATTTATTTAAACAACGATTTTGGTCTGCAAAATTAAAAAAAACGGATTCGGGAGTCGATTACGTACGAGGAAGGATTAACACCCTCGAAACGCCCAAAAATTGGTACCTAGTTGATTAATTAGTGTTTTAGTGTCGAAAATTGAAAACTTGAAAGACTTTAAAATACGATCCCTCTTTTTGTAAAAAAAAAAACACTCGAATGTTAAAGGCTTTCTCGTCTCGAAGTAATAAAATGTCACATCCAGTAAGTTAGGACACGACATCTCGAACTTTTGAGAATGAGCTTGCCTTTTATTTAAAATTCGTGTATTTTAACCTTTTTTTAAAAAGGATATTCGATTATTTAGGGTAAACGAGGAAAATCGAAACCCAATAAGTTAGGGCACGATCTCTCGAACTTCCAAATACTGAATATTCCTTTATTTACAAAAATCTTATCTCGAGGTAACAAGATGTCATATCCGATAAGTTAGGGTACAACACCTCGAATCTCAGAGAGTAAGCATTTTATTCAAAACTCATATTGCGATTTAAAAGAATGTTCCGTTATTTAGGTTAAATGAGAAAAATCGAAACCCAGTAAGTTAAGGCACGATTTTCTCGAATTTCTCAATACGAAACATTGCTTTTATAAAAGAATCAATTTTGTGTCAGGTAAAGGTTAATATAACATAAGTTGTAATAAAATGAGATAATAAAGAATGCATAAACAAATTCAAATTTCGATATTGACAGTCATAACTGAATAAACATAGACGCGAATGTGAATGATAAATGATAAGAGCAAAAATAAAATAAATGAAGAAAATGAATAAGCTAAAATAAAAAAGGAAATAATAAATAAGCTAAAAAGTATTTGAAATTAAAAAAGAACTAGTAGTAAATAAATAAAGGCTATATAAAACTATTAAAAAATGATAGTAATAGTAATGATAATAATAATAATAATATGAAAAATATAACAATAGTAAAATAATGATATTAATACCTAAATATAAATAGAGATATAATACCTAAAATATAATAATAACAAAAATATAAATAGAGAAGAAATATAAATAGATAAGTAATAAGAAAATAAATATAGATGAAAATATAATAATGGTAATAATACAATAGTAATAGTAATTGCAAAAATGATAATAGTAATAAAATAAGATGATAATAATAATAAAGATAAAAATAGTAATAATAGTAATAATAATAATAAAGCCATAATAAAAAGAAAAAGAAATAATAATCATGTAAATAATGATAATAATAATAATAATAGTATATATTAATAATGACAATAATAGAAAATAATAAAAATAAATATATTACGTCAATAAGGATGATATTAGTAATAGTAATAATACAATAGTAATAAATATAATAATAGAAAATAATAATAAAAATAATTAATTTGAAAATAAAATAGCGAAATAACGAAAAAGGACTAAATCAGACTTAAAACGAAATTTTGGGGCAAATTTAAAATGAAAAGAAAGGGGGGAGGACCAGATTGCAACACGAGCGCAACGTGAAGGGACGAAAAAGGAAAATATCCCCGTCCCTCTAAATGCAGCGTTTTGCGCGGCACCAAAATGAAATAAAAACCAAATTACTGGGCAAGATTAAAAATAACGAAAGATTCAATTATAAAGCTATAAAAAAGCGGAAGGACTAAAAGTGCAATAGGCCCTTCTATTAAAAAACACGCAGATCTTCAACTGGAGCTAGTCGGACTGGGGCAAAACGACGTCGTTTTGGGGCTTATGGACGCCGGCCAAAACGACATCGTTTTATATGGCCTATATAAGTTAAAAAAAAAATCATGTGATACTAGTTTCTAAAAAAAAAAAATTCTTCTTTCTCTTGTTTTCTCTGTAGGTTTCCTAATCCGGCGAGGGCTTCGGCCAGCCGCCACCATCCTCCACTGGGCCTCCGCTGTCAGTGACCATCGTGTACGGCGGTCGGAGGTTAAAATTTCTCTTTTTTCTCGGCGCTTTGAAAGGTGTTTGTTTCTTTTATCTTTATACTTCGTATTTTATGCATATGTAAATATGGAAGGGAACAAATTCGAAAATAAGAAAGAAATAAAATAAAATCACCTTAGGCTTTCGATTTTGATTTTTGTTATTTTTGGTTCTCTGATTTGGGGCTATTCTCCTGCTTTGGTATTGCTGGAATCACTGTTTTGCTTGTGTTTTAAAATCGAGTGCTTTGTATTTATCAAGATTGCCGACCTTTACAATCGATTTTGGCTTGGCTTTTTAAAGCCATTTTACATGCTTTTGTTTATTATTTACTGTTTTTTCTTCATTTAATCTGCAGGTGCAAGTGGGTGGCTGCATAGTGGCGGTGCTGATACGACAATGGCAGTGGATGTGACAAGGGTAGACCTAGGTGCGACGCACCTAGGGTTTTCCTTTGTTTTCTGAGTTGAAAATGTTGTGGGCTAGGGTTTTGGTTCTAGGTTTGGGCTTATTTGGGTTAGGTTTAGATTGGGTTTTTTTTAGGCTTCTAAACCTTGTGAATGGACTTTGGACAATTTATGTACTATTTTGGTTATTGGTCTTTGGATTATTATAGGCTGGGCAAATTTGGCCCATTACAACAGCAACACGCAAAAGTAGATAGCAACAAGAACAAAAACTGACAATGATATGTATTCGACTATATAGCCATAAGAGCTTCCATGTAATTTTTTTGGAAAAATTATCAAATACAAAAAAAAAGATCAAATACAAAAACCAATTCAAAGAAGATTAAGGTGCTTTTTATTTCTATTTATTTTATTTTTTGTTCGAAATAAATAATAATAATAAATAAATATAAGAGGGGCGAAATTCGTTACCTTTAGCGTCATGCTTGGAGCCTTTTCTGGCCTCGGAGGTGACTGAGTTAGGGGACTCGCCTGAAAATCCCATCGACGTTATTAGGGAGCCGAAAGGCCCCTTTATTTTCTCCTCTTTTTCACTTTTATTTTCGAGTTTTGGAGGGGAGTTTGGGTACTTTACCCTTAGATCGAGATTAGGGAGGTTAGATCGGCCGAAAAAGGGTTCCTTTTAGGAACTCCGGCCGCTGTATATGGTGGCAGGCCGGTGACGGCACAAGAGGCGGGTTCAAAACCCTAGCAAAGGAGAAGAAAGAAAAAGGGGGGTTTAGTTAAAGAGAAAAGAACAGAATAAATTTTTTTTTAAAAAATTGCTCTTACAGAGTGGATGAATCGGCGTCGTTTAAGGCTTGTTTCAGTGGCCTCAAAACGGCATCGTATAGGGACACTGACCTACGCGACCCGACCCATAACTGGAGGGGATTTGCCCGTTTTAGACTTATGGTCTATTTGAGCGCGAGGTCCCTCTGTTTTTGTAGTGCGCTGCAATCTACCCCTTTTACTTACTTTTTATTTTTATAAATCTGGCCACATAATTTATTTTTGATTACATTTGAGTCCATGCTGAAACATTGTGCATAAGAGTTGGGAATTTTTCCCAGTCAGTCCCTTATTGTTTCAGCGCGTCTCATCTCGGTCCTTAATAGCCTTTTTTTCATTACTTACAATTTTTACCCTTAAATTTTGATTCGATTTCAACTATGTCCTTAGTCTGTCTAATTTATTTATTTATTCCTTTTTTAAAAATTGTTTTGTTATGATTATTTATTTTAAGTTTTTTTTCTTATATTATTTATTTTAAATCGTTTTATTATTATTTATGTTAAGTTATTTTTTTGTATTATGTATTTAAACTATTATCAATTTTAAATTTTTAAATGTTACTTATTTTAAACTTTTATATATATTATTTATTTTGGATTATTTTTTTATATATTTTTATTTAAACTGTTTTTGTACATTATTTATTTTAAATTTCTCTTTTACATATTATTTATTTTTAACTCTTTTGTATGTTATTTTTAAAGTGTCTTATATATTTTTTTTATTACTTTGTATATTATTTATTTTAATTTTCTTTACATATTATTTATATGAAATTGTTTTACATTATTGATTTCAAATGTTTTTATATAATGTTTTGTTGCATATTCTTCATTTTTTAATATTGGTATTTAAATAATATACATTGTGTGAATATTGCCATTACATGTTCTAGAAATTATTTATTAACATCTTCATATTATTGATGTTCATTAACCTTGCATCTAATTCGTGTTTTATTATTCCATGCTCTATGTTACATTTTTGTTTTATCTAGTTCAAATCACATCGTGCATCGAGTTCCAACATATTTGTTCAATATAGACCAATTTGTTTGCTTGAAACAAAATGAACACGCATCGTTAAATGTTATACTTGTTATTATTCAAATAAAAATTTTCAAGAAAAGGCAATATTTCGCGTTTTGGGGATTTAAGAAATCGTACCCTAACTTATAGGGTTTCGATTTTCTTGTTAAACTAAAATAGTCAAATATCCTTTTGGATTTCAAAGTACATGAAGTTTTCGATCAAAATTAAAGGCAAACTTGTTCTCTAGAATTCCAACGTCGTATCCTAACTTACGAGATGTGGCATTTTGTTATCTCGAGACAAGTGGGCCTTTAAAGCCCGCTTCAATTCAATTCAAGCATTTTAAAAAAAATGAACATTGATAAAAAAGGATCGTATTTTAAAAATCTTTTCAAAATTTTAACTCTCGATATTAAGACGTTAATTAATCAATTAGGTACCAATTTTGGGTGTAATGAGGGTGCTAATCCTTTCTCGTACATAACCGACTCCCGAACTCGTTTTCTCAAATTTCATAGACCAAAATCGTTGTTTAGTAAATCGAAATATTTTATTAAAACGACCAAATTTCTAGGTGATCTGATCACACCTAAATAAAAAAAATTGGTGGCGACTCTATTTTCGTTTTTTAAGTCGATGCCCTTTTTAAAAAAAAAAGTTTCGACAACTTGGCGACTCCATTGGGGACCCTATGAGAGAGTCAAGCTGCAAATTGATTAATTTATGTCTTTTCGTTGAAAATTAAAAATTTGATTTAAAATACGATCATTTCACTACATTTCACCTGTTATCTTTGTGACCTTGGTCGAAATACCTACTTTGTTGGTTCGAGTCTTTAAATATTTTTGCATATTGCATTGCTTGACCGCTCGGTCTTACCTTTTAAGTGGAAGTGAGAAACTAGTCCTTCGTGAGGTTTTCACCTCCGTATAGGATAGTGGATCGCTTCAGGGATACATCCGTACCTATCTCTTCGTGAGATTTTCATCTTCGTATAGCCATAGGGAAATGTATTCCCTTGAACCGAACTCGATCTATATGAACCTATAATGGGTGAAGATCGAGGAATTTGCTAGTTCAAGTACCCTGTCTTTAGAACCGAACCACATGTAGTGACCCATAGGAGCCCACCTTAGATAGAGCCACACCAAACCATTAGCGGTCGTCCGAATAGGTATTCTGCTTGTTATTTCTTGTTTGTTTTGATTTCATACGAATTGTACTGACTTGTGTTGTTTTGCTTGTGATTGCATGGCATCTCATCATAAAAAAAGGTGTCGGTTCAAGTTCGATTACTAAATAGAGAGCTTGACATGGAGAACGGATTTCTTGATAAAGTGGAGGATAATGAGACTGTCCGTATATGGTCAGAGAAAACACAATTGGAAAAGGGAGATAGCTTGATCGCAGGGTATACGTTAGAGTTATGGGACTTCACTTGCATTAGTGTGACACAGAATGAACTTCAAGAACTGAAGGAAATATGGGCCCAATGGGGTGATGAAGTCAAGTAGCTATTTTACGATAATTACAGTGATCTGGCCTACTTACTTGACATCAAGATAGACAAGCATCTATTTCGGGCCTTGGCTCAATTCTGGAATCCAGCCTACAGCTGTTTCTCCTTCGAAAACGTAGGTTTGGTGCCCACAGTGGAAGAATATACCGCCCTACTTCGTTGTCCAAGGGTTCAGGTTGATAAGGCCTACTCTAGAGCCGCTAATGTTTCGATCTTCGTGAAAAAAACTGATGAATATCACCAGAATGAGTGAGCAGTGAGTTACGGCTAGGATCAAATAGAAAGAATAAAGCAAATACATTCCTTGGAAAAGTTTGTGAGACTTGATTTTGGCACACCCAAATGTGAAGAAGAGAGTGGATGTTTTTACTTTAAGTATCTACGGGTTAGTGGTTTTCCCTAACGCACTGGGACATGTAGACGAGGTAGTTTCTGATCTGTTTGACTGGCTAGATAAGAGAGTTACACCAGTTCCTGCAGTTTTAGCCGAAATGTTTAGGTCCTTGCATGCGTGCCAAAGGGCTGGTGAGGGTCGATTCATAGGATGTGCGCAACTACTACTAGCTTGGTTCCATAGCCATTTCTGGAAGGTAGACAATGTGTCATATTGGATGTTCTCTGAGAATTACTCACTATTAAAGGAAATAGAGGCTACACCAAGATGGGATGACATATCAGAGGAAAGACTCCAAAATCTCCAAGAAGAGGATGTCGAGTGGAGAGCCCCTTAGTTGGTTCCCGATGAGATCTTATATCGATGTGAGGATTTTGACTGGGTCCCCCTACTTGGGATTTGGGGAGCCGTAGGATATGCCCCTTTGCTCGTGTTGAGGCGGTACTTATCGAGACAGTTCATACCAGTGACACATGGGCTAGCACAGTGCGAGTTTTTGTATAAGGAGGATAATTATAAGAAGAAGGTACGAGAGATGTCCAACACTTGGAATCAGACTTGTCGGGTGAAGAGATTGGCTGTTGGTCCGATAACGACCCTTGAGTATAATGGTTGGCGAAGTAAAAGAATCAACGACAATGTTCCCGAGCCAAATCAAGAAGGTGCGCGGTCGATGGAAAGATATCTACAAGTGTTCCCATCCAAGTTAGAAATTATAAAGCAGGACTTTGAGAGAAGGAATGCAGAACTTGGAAAGATGATAGAGCAACTGGAAGAGGAAAGGATGCATTTGAGACTAGATGTCAATTTTCAGAAATTAGAGACAGAGAAATGGAGAAAAGAAAAGAATAAGGCTGAGGAAGACCTGGATAGTCTCAAAACGGATTATAAGAAATTGTGCCTATCAATGAGAACTACTGAGTTGGGAAAAACATATGAACAATTGTAACATGAGATCCAAGAAGAGAAGGCCAAAGCTAATCGGTGGGAGAAAAAAATACCAAGACGCCTAGGGTCGAAAAGAAGCCTTGGAGAAGAGTATGTTGGAAGCCCAAAATGAGAAGATCGGGTTAAAGGCCAGAATAGCCGAACTAGAAGAATCGCTTCATCAGCATCGAAGCCGCAACTCTGCAATGGAGCTGAAGGTGAGCTTGGATAATATTGAAGAACTAAAAAGGAAGGTCAAAGAACTCGAGATTGCACTACAAAACAGTAAGCTCTGGGTTAAGCTCCTTGAAGCAAGTAATGAGCGGTGTAATGAGCAACTCTATCGATCTCAGGGTCAAATTAGGGATAGAGATTACATTACGGGTGAGGCTGTGGCCCAGATTCGAGAGGTGGCCGACCATCTATAGACTTTATCAGTTCAAACAGATGTATTGAGTGTGAAATATGAGTTAGAATTAGACCGAGGTTGGGAATTGGCTTGGTTACTTAGGAAAGTAAAAACTTTGAGCATTAGGGCTAGGCCGTATCTGTAATCCATTTCTATGTAAAGAATTTTATTTTCTAGTAAACTTGTTCTAAATGGAATTGAATTAGAGTCGATGCCTTTTTTTCCTGCATTCATGCATTTGCATTTGCATCACATCATATGCATTAATTTTCACGAAAGGACTCTAATTAAACAAAATTATTTTAGTTAATTTGGAAACCAACAAGAGTCAACCAACCAAATACCGCTACAATACCTGTCGCAAAACCAGAGCAATGGATCAGAGACTAGAAAGGTTAGAACAACTCTAAAAAGAAATGGAAGAGCAGTTGCAAGCACAAATGCAAGAGTAATTGGCTAAAATCCAGCAAGATATGAGGGATCAAATGCTGGAATCCCAAAGGAACATGATGAGCCAGCTAACACAATTACTGACCGGCGATCAGAAAAAGGAAAGAATCCCATGGTTAATACTGGGGATGACAATGAAGATCTTCTCTACCCTCTGGGTTTTACCCCGAAAAACGCGCAGACACAAGTAGATGTGTATACCCGAAGGCCATCCATTACAATCAGGCCCTAACAATTTTAGGCTGATGCCTCAATGCCAATCAACTATCAAGCAGGCTCAGGCTCTAATCTAGGGGATAACCCAACTAATCCCGTAGTCCCTGATCAGGATGACATGGTAGAATCTGAAAGAGTGAGAGTAGAGCTTCCGAAACAATTAGAAGACCGATGCAATGGTTAAAGGAGAAATTCAAAGCGATGGAAAGCACTGACTATCATTGTGGGATCGATGTTAAAGATTTGAGCTTGGTGCCAGACCTGGTGCTTCCCCCCCAAGTTCAAGACTCTTGAGTTCAAGAAGTACAACGAGACTAGCTACCCCGAGGCTCATATTACCATATTTTGTAGACGAATGACTACGTACGTTAACAATAATCAGCTATTGATTCATTGCTTCCAAGATAGTCTAGTTGGGGCAGCATCCAAATGGTACAACCAATTGAGCCGTACTAAGATTAACTCATGGAAGGACTTAGCTCAAGCTTTCATGAAACAGTATAGTCACGTGACAGATATGACCCCGGATAGGATCACTTTGCAGAACATTGAAAAGAAACCGAATGAGAGCTTCCGACAATACGTCCAACGGTGGAGGGAGGTTACTATACAAGTCCAGCCACATCTCCTAGAAAAAGAGACCACCATGCTAGTCATCAATACCTTAAAGGCTCCATTCATCACTCATATATTGAGAAGCGTCACTAAAAGCTTCTCAGATATAGTGATGACCGGTGAAATGATTAAGAACACGGTAAGGAGCAGTAAAATAGAGGCAGGAGAAAGTACCAAGAGGTCAGCCCCAAGGAAAAAAGAGAACGAAGTGAACAACATGAGCACATACAACAAAGGGCATTCCAAATCACTCACTGTAAACCAACCAAAGACGGTAACTGCCAATCATCAGAGCACCCCAAGATAAGAATCCAATATGAGAATAAACACCGAAAGGCTACAGTTTATGCCTATACCCATGACGTATAGGGAGCTGTATCAGAACCTATTCGATGCATATTTAGTGTCTCCTTTCTACCTAAAGCCGATGCAACCTCCGTATCCCAAATGGTATGACGCAAATGCTTAGTGTGAATACCACGCTGGAATCACTGGGCATTTAATTGAAAATTACACTATGTTCAAAAAGTTGATCGAAAGATTTATTAAAATAGGGATTGTGAAGTTTGACGACCCATCCGCGCCTAATGTAGTAGGAAACTCGCTACCCAATCATTCCGACCAAGGGGTAAATGGGATAAACGAAGGTGGGAGCAAGAAAGTTAAACATGAGGTTGTAGAAGTCAAAATCCAATTGAGACAGGTTTGGAAGGAGATGGTAAAGAGAGGATTGATCATATTGGATTCGAAAGAATAATTTGAAGAAAAGAGGAACTACTGTGAGTTCCATGGTGAAGAGGGGTATGAGATCTAGGAATGTACCGAGTTTAGGATCTTAGTGCAGGACATGATGGACAATAAGGAAATAGAATTTTATGAAGATGTTGAAAGCTCCGAGGAGGAAAATATATACGCGTCAGAAGGAGAATCGACGACGCAGAACTAAAAAGTCAACTACCCCGTGGTCATCATTTCACGACCCAAAAATATAAAAGTAGGAATGCAAATGACACCACGAGTCATAATCTGAAAACCTGTATCCTTTCCCTACAAGAACAGTAAAAGGGTCCCTTAGAACTATGACTGTAATGTGACAATCTCGAAAGAGGAGATCCCGGTTAATGCTTCAGAAGAAGGTTAAAATATGGGTTTCTACACACGTAGTGGAAAATGCTACGATCCAGCGAATTCAAGAACGGAGCCCGTAAAAGGAAAAGCCTTGGCGGTAGAGCAAGAAAAAGAAAAGATAGATAGAGTTGAGTCACCTATTAATGAGCTAGTGACTGAAAAAGAGGCTAGAAAATTTGTGAAATTCTTAAAGTACAGCGAGTACAGCATTGTAGAATAGCTACATAAGCAACTGCTCGCATCTCAGTGCTAGCCTTACTTTTGAGCTCAGAGACACATCGGAGCGCGTTAATGAAAGTGCTAAACGAAACCTATGTTGCGGATGACATCTCTGTCAACAAGCTGGACCGTCTTGTCAATAATATAAGCGCCAAAAATTTTATATTTTTCAATGACGTCGAAATACCGCCAGGGGGAATGGGATTCATAAAGGCTCTACACATCACCACCCGCTGTAAAGGATATACATTGCCGGGAGTGTTGATTGACAATGGATCTGCACTGAATGTCCTGCCCCTATCCACATTGAATAGGCTGTTAGTGGATAGTTTCCATATGAAAACATGCCAAAAATATAGTGAGGGCATTTGACGACACTGAAAGGAAAGTAATGGGGAGGATTGAAATACCCCTTTTGATCGGTCCAAACACGTACGAGGTGGATTTCTTAGTGATGGACATCAAACCTTCCTATAATTGCTTATTGGGGAGGCCATGGATTCACTCAGTAGGGAAAATACCTTCATTGCTACATCAAAAGCTCAAATTGGTAACGAAGGGCCGATTGGTAACCATAAACGTGAAGAGGACATCATCGTATCGGTAACCAGCGACGCGCCATATGTAGGGACAAACGATGAGGTGATAGAATGTTCCTTTTGATCACTGGAATTTGTGAATGTGACCTTCATTGTCAAAAAGAATAAGGTCCCGACGCCCAAAATCTTCAAAACTACAAGGATGGGCTTGCAGTTAACTGTTGAGAAAGGGGCTTGCAGTTAACTGTTGAGAAAGGGGCCTTACTGGGAAGAGGAATCGAGAGACATTTCCAAGGAAGGATTGAGGCGCCAATAATAAAAGACAAACAAGACCGCTTCAGTTTAGGATTTAAGCTGGACATGAGACAAAGAAAGAAAGAACTGGAGAAGAAGCAAGAGAGAAGGAAAGCACGGTTGAATGGGGAGGAGATCAAATGGGAACCAATGATCTTTCCTCATATATCAAAGACTTTTGTGTCTGGAGGAATCATTCACCCTGAGCGGGGGACACCAAGGAAAGAAACTATGGAGGAAATGTTGGGAAACTTAAATGTCAACATAGTATTTGAAGAGGGAACTGAATGAGAGAATTTGTCGGGCATTCGCCCTTATGAGCCGGGGAGTGTTTTAGACAACTGGCCCTCAGAAGAGATTCCTTTAGTCTTTAGAACTAACACAGAGTAATGTTCAAAACACATTTATTGCTCTAGGCCTAGGAGTAATAAGAGTCCTTTTTCTGAAATAGGCATTTGTTCAAAATCATTATTTCAATGAAATGTATTTTTGCTATCATTTTTGAGCAAATATTCTTTCATTCTTTTCATTTGTAATTACACTAGGCAATTAAATATTCTTAGACTCTTTTGTCCTTTGGACTTTCTCTCAAATATTCTTCATTCATGATCATACCATACAAATAATTATTCTTAGATTCTTTTAGTTTTTGGATTTTTCCTTTACTTCCATAACAGGTCCCCAGATATCAACGATATGAGCGACGATGCTAATGACTTAGAGTCTCCTTTTAAGCGAGAAAAGTGTATGGATGATTCTCAGGGTTTTGAAGATGATCAAGATTGTGACCTATTGATCAAGATTATGGCATATCTCTTGATTTGTTGAGGATGGTAGAACAAGATAAGAAACAAATCCTACCTCACAAAGAGTCAATAGAAATCATGAGCTTAGGAGAAAAGAAAGAAGTGAAGATTGGAGCCGGTATCGCCACAGAGACAAAGCGAGACCTCATTGAGTTACTACAAAAATTCAAGGATGTCTTCGCATGGTCATACCAGGACATACCAGGGTTGAATACTGATATAGTGGTGCATCGACTTCCCATAAAAGAAGAATGTAAGCCAGTTCAGCAAAAACTCTGAAGGATGAGGCCCGTCGTCTTGTTAAAAATAAAATAAGATGTCAAAAAGCAGTTCAACGCTAGATTTTTAAAGGTGGTAAAGTACTCAAAATGGGTAGCCAACATCGTCTAAAAAATATGGAAAAGTACGAATGTGTGTATACTATAGAGATTTGAATAAAGTTAACCGAAAGATAATTTTTCACTGCCTCATATTGACACCCTAGTGGACAACACAACGGGTTAGTCACTGTTCTCCTTCATGGATGGTTTCTCAGGGTACAATCAGATAAAGATGCATCCTGAAGACATGGAGAAGACCACATTTGTAACCATGTGGGGCACATTCTGCTACAAGGTGATGCCATTTGGACTGAAAAATACGGGAGCAACATATCAAATGACCATGGTAACCCTGTTTCACAACATGATGCATAAATAAATCGAAGTTTATGTCGATGATATGATTGCAAAGTCCTGAACAGAGAAGGAGTATGTACAAGTCCTGAGGAAATTGTTCTTAAGATTGAGAAAGTTTCAGCTAAAACTCAATCCAGCAAAATGTACTTTCAGAGCCAAGTCTGGAAAGCTTCTTGAATTTATGGTTAATGAGAAAGGGATTGAGATCGACCCAGACAAAGTCAAAGCCATACAAGAGCTATCTCCACTGCATATCCAGAAAGAAGTTCGAGGTTTTCTAGGAAGACTAAATTACATCGCTCGATTCATTTCATAACTAACCGAGAAATGTGATCCCATTTTCCGTCTCCTTAATAAATACAGCCCAGGTGTATGGGATGAAGAATGCCAAAGGACTTTCGACAAGGTCAAGCAATACTTATCCAATGCTCCGGTGCTGATGCCACCCAACCCAGATAAGCCATTGATACTGTATTTGACAGTATTTGAAAATTCTATGGAATGCGTACTTGGCCAGCATGATGAATCAGGAAGGAAAGAAAGAGATATTTACTATCTTAGTAAAAAGTTCACTGAATGTGAGACAAGGTACTTGCCAATAGAGAACCGAAGGCTAAGACAGTATGTGTTGTATCACACCACTTAGCTCATCTCGAAACTAGACCCTCTGAAATACGTGATGGGGTCAATAGCTCTGAATGGAAGGATGGCCCGATGACAAATTTTGCTTTCTGAATTTGACATAATCTATGTGAACCAGAAAGCCGTAAAAGGGAGTGCGATAGCAAATTTTCTGGCCAGTACAGCTTTGGAAGATTACGAGCCCTTAAACTTTGATTTCCCGAACGAAGACTTGATGTACATTGCAGCCACCGAAGAGGACTCTCAAGAAAACCACCATTAGAAGTTAAATTTCGATGGAGCCTCAAACGCAGTGGGTAATAGAATTGGGTAGTCTTGGTGTCCCCAAATAGGGATCACTATCTCTTCACTAGCAAACTGGATTTTGATTACACCAATAACATGACAGAATATGATGCATGCATCATGGGTATCCGTGCAGCTATAGAATGAATGATCAAAATGCTAGAGATATTTGAGGATTCTACACTAGTAATCTATCAGCTTAAGGGCGAATGGGAGACAAGAGATCCCAAATTGATCAATTATCAAAAAAATAGTTATAGAGTTAATTGAGGAGTTTGATGATGTCACTTTCCACTACCTCCCGCGAAATGAAAACCAGATGGCTGACACCTTGGCTACCTTAGCTTCTATGGTCAAAGTAAATAAGTAAGATGATGTGAAGCCTATTCAAATGAGTATTTATGAGGCTCCAGCTCATTGCTACAACATTGACGAGGAAGAAGAAAAAGATGATCACCCTTAGTATCACGATATATTGAGATATGTGAGAAATCGTGAATACCCGGACCAGGCAATCGAGAATGATAAAAGGACGTTGAGGAGACTGGCTATTGACTATGTCTTAGATGGGGAGATCCTATACAAGAGAAGAAAAGATCAAGTGCTGTTAAGATGTGTGGATGTTGTTGAAGCTAAGAAAATTCTAGAAGAAGTTCATGAGGGTGTAGCTCCCCGTACCCGAGACCACCGCTGGAGTCGAATAAGAGGTGTTAACAGACTTAATTCATTACTTAAACAGCTCAAACAATTTATTTTTAAAATTTCCAGTCAAACTAGCAATCTGCATCACAGTCGCTTAAAAATTCATATCTCGAGTTACGAAACTCGAAATCCAATTCTGTCAATTTTCCCTGAAAATAGGCTCATATATCTATTTACTAATTTTTTTTTTAGAATTTTTGGCTGGGCCCATTAGTACAGTTTATTAGTTAAAGTCTCCCCTATTTCAGGGTTCGGCTGCTCTGACCTCTGTATATTACGAATCAGTTATCTCTTTGTACAGAATTTCAATGACTATGAAGTTTGTTTCTATTAAAACTAGACTCAATAAGAAATCTATACATATAAAGTATGACTTCTAATTACTTTTATACAATTTATGGTGAATTTCCAAAATCAGAATAGGGGATCCAGAAATAGCTCTGGCCCTGTTTCACAAAAAATTAAACATCTCATAAAATATAACTCATATACCTGTTTCGTTTCTTCCATATGAAAATAGACTCATAATTATTCAATTCCATATTTTATTCATCATCTAATTATATCTCTACTATTTTTAATTATTTTTCAAATTCACGTCACTACTATTGTCTGAATCTATTTTATGGTAAATTTTACCTATTTCATGGTTTCCATGGATTAACTAGCAATTTGACATACATAACACCAAATATGATCATAATTAGCCATTCCAATGGCTAATCATTACCAAGCATTTTTATACTACTCAATAACCGTATCATAAGACCATATATACAAAATGATTATAATGCTATACATGCCATACTCAAAATACACAAGCCATTATGCCAAGATGGTATACGGATAGTGTGAGCGTGCCTCCGACCGTTCCCGATTTTCGAGCTGGCTTGTTAACACTACAAGGAATGAAAAGGAGGGAGTAAGCATAAATGCTTAGTAAGTTCACATGCAAATAGCAAGTAACATAACCATATAAGCAAACATAAAACATCATTTGCGTAATCATCACCAAGACATTCATATCATATTTTCATTTATCATCTTACCATATTGTTGTTATATCGATTTTTCAACCCGAGGGTTAAGTACATACCTGTTCAAAGTATCCATTTCACAACACTTACCAATACGTCCCTTTCATCTTGAGTATTCCTCCATTTGAGTAGAACTTTACCCGTTGAACACATCGAAATATAATTCGGATACATGGAAAGTTTGCACATAAGTGCCACATATGTAGCCAAGCTACTATGTAACCCGCCCATAGGCGAACTCGGACTCAACTCAACGAGCTAGGGCGTTCGCATCCATAAGTGAACTCGGAATCAACTCAACGAGCTCGGATGCCTAGTTACATCTCACGAACTCGGACTCAACTCAACGAGTTCGGACATTCGCATCCATAAGTGAACTCGGACTCAACTCAACGAGTTCGGATGCCCAAATATCCCAGTGACATGTCACTTGTATCCTAATCCATTCCTAAGGTTCAACGGGACCTTTTTCCCAATCATGTGTCTCAACCATCTTCTACGGAATACCGATACCGATACTCGGTAGTATTTCACATTTTCCAAGTATATCACATAATTTGACATATTATCAAACAATTATCACGAGTATAATATTTCATAATAATTATCATATCATTTAAATAACATAAAAATATTTAAAATAATAACTATGTTACCAACGTTTACATATGAACTTACCTAGTATGCGAAAATGGCTACTTTTACCATTTCGTCCACAACTTGGTATTTTCCCTATTTTAGCCTGAATTTCAGTTTTCCTTGCTCTATCATTTAAAATATAGTCTAATTAGGACTCACATTATTCAAATTGACCCAAAGTCATATTTTGGAAAAATTACAATTTTGCCCCTAAACTTTTGCATATTTACACTTTTTCCCCAAAGCTCGTAAATTAAACTTCAGCCTATTTTCTTATTTTTTATGACATGCTGATCATTTTTACCTTCTATGGAAACATCAAATTCTCACTCTAACATGTACTTATGACTATTAGGTATTTTTACCGATTAAGCCCTTTTGCTCGTTTTCACTTAAAACCGAGTAGCACAAGTTGTCTAACATAATTTAAAGCCTCATATTCTTTCATAAAACACCAAAATACACAAATTTCACCTATGGGTATTTTTCCAAATATAAACCCTAGGTTAAATTATTGCTAGCATAAGCTAAATCGAGCTACCGGGACTCTAAAAACGTAAAGAACTTGAAAAACGGGGCTAGAATGGACTTGCAATCGAGCTTGGAAGCTTGAAAAACCCTAGCCATGGTTTCTCCTTGCTATATTCGGCCATGGTGAAGAAGATGAGCAAAATTGGCTTTTAATTTTGTATTTTAATTCATTTTACCCCTAAATGACCAAAATGCCCTTACTACTAAACTTTCCAAAAATTCCATCCATGTCCAATTTTTGTCCATAAACTTAGAAATTGGTAAAATTGCTATTTAAGACCTCCTAATTAATATTTCAAAACAATTTAATACTAGAAACTTCTAGAATGTAAATTTTGCAAATTATTCGATTCAGTCCCTAATTTCAATTTAAGCACTTTAGGCATAGGATTTCATCACGAAATTTTCACAAAATCATGCAATCATATCATAAACATCAAAATAATTATAAAATAATTATTTCTATCTCGGATTTTGTGGTCACAAAACCACTATTCCGACTAGGCCCAAAATCAGGATATTATAGAGGGCGTCTGTGGGACATACGCTAACGGCTTTACCATGACTAGGAAAATTATGAGATTTGGTTATTACTGGTCCACCATGGAAGGGGATTGTATTAACTACGCCAAAAGATGTCATAAGTGCCAAATCTATGGAGATAAGATTCATGTGCCTCATTCACCTCTTCATGTTATGACTTTCCCATGACCTTTCTCAATGTGGGGCATGGATGTGATCGGACCAATACCGTCAAAAGCTTCTAATGGGCATCGATTCATCTTCGTAGTCATTGATTACTTCACCAAATAGATAGAAGCCGCTTCATACGCCATCGTTACCAAGTCAACAGTAAGCAAATTCTTGAAGAAAGAGATCTTATGTCGGTATGGAATACCAGAAAGGATCATATCAAACAATGCTCTGAATTTGAACAATAGCACAATAGCAGAGGTCTACAATCAGTTCAAGATCAAATGCCACAACTAGTAGCCGTATCACCCAAAAATGAATGGTGCGGTGGAAGCAGCCAATAAGACCATCAAGAAGATTGTGGGGAAGATGACTGAAACTTGTAGAGATTGGCATGAGAAGCTACCATTCGCTCTCTATACTTATCGAACGTCTATCAAGACTTCTACCGAGACGACGCCTTTCTCACTGGTTTATGGAATAGAGGCAGTTTTACCCATTGAAGTTGAGGTTCCTTCCCTCAGAGTTTTGTCAGAGGTGAAGTTGGATGAAGCGGAATGGATCTAATCTCAATACGATCAGTTGAATTTAATTGAAGAAAAGAGGCTAAGGGCTATCCGTCATGGTCAGATGTACCCAAAACGAATGATGAAAGCTTATGACAAAAATGTTCACCCTAGAAAATTCCACGAGGGAGATCTAGTTTTGAAAAAGATCCTTACAATACAAAAGGATTTTAGAGGGAAATGGATGTCAAACTGGGAATGACCTTATGTGGTAAAAAAAGCCTTTTCCGGAGGAGCACTGATTCTAGTCGAGATGGATGGTAAAAACTTGCCCAATCCTGTGAATTTAGATTCCGTCAACAGGTACTTCACCTAGGAAAGGAAGAGGTCAAGGCAAAAATCCGGAAAGGGAGCTTTGAGACTTTCTAAAAAAATAGAGAGGTCAAGGCGAAAACCCACAAATGGCACTTTGAGACTTTCTAAAAAAAAATGGAGAGGCCAATGCGAAAACCCGCAAAGGGCACTTTTAGACCAAAGGGGTTTTGAGTTGAAAACCCAAAAACGGGCGGCTCCAATTTTGAAAATGGGGCATACAGTAGTCTTGTCCTTTTAGAATTAACAAGAAGGAGGAGCGTTACGTCTTAGGGCATCAACAAATACTTTAGATTTCCTAAACACATATCTAGCTCGAAATGGTCTTCGAGAAGTTTGAACAGAAAATCTCGTGCTGCGATATCTAGGGCACATGTTGTCATCTTATTTATTTTGTACCTTAGCAAAATTTGCTATCTTGATTAATTTATCCACTTCGAGCTTTGCTCTTAATAAAATTCTATCTTGTTAATTGTAATAGTATTTTCAAGCATTTTTTATTGAAACAATGATCATTGGACTTATAATATTCACATAAAATAAGTTCTACATACTACTCTGAAAAGTTTCTAAATGGTACAAGAACCTGAAACGGGACCACTAGTCAGAACTAACCCAAATTCAAAAATTGGAAACATTGGAGGAAGGATAGTCCAAATTACGACTATCTCTTCAAATCTCTGTCAGAGATATCAACTGAGTAAGAAGGCACAGTAGCGTATCAATGATAGATCTTTGATGAATGACGAGCAATGACAACATAAGCATTAAAAGAAGATCATGCTAAAAATGGCTTCTTCTTTTTTTTTTTGCATTCATGCAAATATCATTCATATACATCTAGTTAGGAGCATTTGATTCATTTAGATCATGACATCCTAAGCATTTGGCATAAATAGGCCTATGAAACAGATTCAACAGGTCATGTTCCCCAAAGAATTGTGTAACAGACTAGAGAAACAAAAAATCCTATACCCCTGAAGATACAGTGGGATGGATTGAAATCACCATGGCAAATCTTATCTTCCTGAAGATTGCAGTGGAGCAGATTAAAGCCACAAACCTCATCTTCTTGAAGTTGCAGTGGGGCAGGTTGAACTTACAAGTCTTATCTCCTTGAAGTTGCAGTGGAGCAGACTGAAGATACCAATCTTATCTTTCTGAAGTTGCAGTGGAGCAGATTGAAGCTACGAGTCTAATCTCTCTAAAGTTGTAGTGGAGCAGATTGAAGTTACCAGCCTTATCTCTTTGAAGTTGCAGCAAAGTGGACTGAAGATAGTGAATCTCATCTCCCTGAAGTTGCAGTGGAGCAGATTGAAGCTACAAGTTACGAATCTTATCTCTCTGAAGTAGAGCAGGTCAAAGCCATAAACCTTATACCCCTGAAGATGCAGTGGAATGGAATGAGGCTACTTGAAGAAGAGAAGCTACCAAGAGGTCAAGATTCTGCAGGACCAGGCAAATTTGACCCTTTTTAAAGTCTTTGCTTCATTCCTGTTACACGAAAATGAGCAAAGAGGGGCAGCTTAACTGCCCAAATTTGCCCGAGCCCAACAAACAGAAATTAAGACACCACTAAAAACAAAAATATAAAATAAAGTCCAAATTATTAAAGTCCATTTACAACATCAAAAACCCAAATAGTCCAAATTACATTTAACTCATTTTACAAACAAAACTAAACCCTTAACCCATTTCTCATTGGCCAAATAGGCCCAAAAAACTAAATCAGCTCAGGAACCCTAGGGTTTCTGAACTGTTGTAGTGCCTTACCCCCCACGTGCCTCGTCAGCACGCCCAACGCCCGAGGCTCGGCTCCTCTTGTCCCTTTGTATCGAAATGGAAGCCTTTGCCCATTGACCTTCCCCTAACCTGCAAACAGACCAAAAGTGGAACGAAAATAGCAACACGCAAAGGTAGATAGCAACAAGAACAAAAACTGACAATGATATATATTCGGCTAGATAGCCACAAGAGCTTCCATGTAATTTTTTTGGACAGACTATCAAATACAAAAAAAAAAAGATCAAATACAAAAGCCGATTCAAAGAAGATTAATGTGCTTTTTATTTCTATTTAATTTTATTTTTTGTTTGAAAAAAATAATAAATAAATATAAAAAGGGGCGAAATCCATTACCTTTAGCACTGTGCTTGGAGCCTTCTCCGGCCTCGGAGGTGACTGAGTCAGGGGACTCGCTTGAAAATCCCATCGGTGTTATTAGGGAGCCGAAAGGCCCCTTTATTTTCTCCTCTTTTTCGCTTTTATTTTTGAGTTTTGGTGGGGAGTTTAGGTACTTTACCCTTGAAAGGGTTCCTTTTAGGAACTCCGGCCGCCGTATATGGTGGCGGGCCGGCGATGGCGCAAGAGGCGGGTTCAAAACCCTAGTAGAGGAGAAGAAAGAAAAAGGGGGGTTCAGTTAAAGAGAAAAGAACAGAATAAATTTTTTTTTTAAAATTGCTCTTACAGAGTGGATGAAACGGCGTCGTTTAAGGCTTGTTTCAGTGGCCTCAAAACGGCGCCGTATAAAGCCTCTAACCCGCGCGACCCGACCCATAATCGGAAGGGATCCGCACGTTTTAGACTTATGGTCTATTTGCGCGCGAGGTCCCTCTGTTTTTGCAGTGCGCTGCAATCTACCCCTTTTACTTACTCTTTATTTTTATAAATCTGGCCACATAATTTATTTTTTATTACATTTGGGTCCATGCTGAAACGTTGTGCATAAGGGTTGGGAATATTTCCCAGTCAGTCCCTCATTGTTTCAACGCGTTTCATCTCGGTCCTTGATAGCCTTTTTTTCATTACTTACAATTTTTACCCTTAAATTTTGATTCGATTTCAACCAAGTCCTTAGTCTGTCTAATTTATTTATTTATTTATTCCTTTTTTAAAAACTGTTTTGTTATGATTATTTATTTTAAGTTTTTTTCTTATATTATTTATTTTAAATCGCTTTGTATTATGTATTTAAACTATTATCAATTTTAAATTTTTAAATGTTACTTATTTTAAACTTTTATATATATTATTTATTTTGGATTATTTTTTATATATTTTTTATTTAAACTGTTTTGTACATTATTTATTTTAAATTTCTCTTTTACATATTATTTATTTTTAACTCTTTTGTATGTTATTTTTAAAGTGTCTTATATATTTTTTATTACTTTGTATATTATTTATTTTAATTTGCTTTACATATTATTTATATGAAATTGTTTTACATTATTGACTTCAAATGGTTTTATATAATGTTTTGTTGCATATTCTTCATTTGTTAATATTGGTATTTAAATAATATACATTGTGTGAATATTGCCATTACATGTTCTAGAAATTATTTATTAACATTTTCATATTATTGACATTCATTAACCTTGCATCTAATTCGTGTTTTATTATTCCATGCTCTATGTTACATTTTTATTTTATCTAGTTCGAATCACATCGTGCATCGAGTTCCAACATATTTGTTCAATATAGACTAATTTGTTTTGCTCGAAACAAAATGAACACACATCGTTAAATGCTATACTTGTTATTATTCAAATAAAAATTTTCAAGAAAAAGCAATATTTTGCGTTTTGGGGATTCAAGAAATTGTACCCTAACTTACGGGGTTTTGATTTTCTTGTTAAACTAAAATAGCCAAATATCCGTTTGGATTTCAAAGTACATGAAGTTTTCGATAAAAATTAAAGGCAAACTTGTTCTCGAGAATTCCAACGTCGCATCCTAACTTACGGGATGTGGCATTTTGTTATCTCGGGACGAGTGAGCCTTTGAAGCCCGCTTCAATTCAATTCAAGCATTTTAAAAAAAATGAACATTGATAAAAAATGATCGTATTTTAAAAATCTTTTCAAAATTTCAACTCTCGACATTAAGACGTTAATTAATCAATTAGGTACCAATTTTGGGCGTGACGAGGGTGCTAATCCTTCCTCGCACGTAATTGACTCCCGAACCCGTTTTCTCAAATTTCGTATACCAAAATCGTTGTTTTAGTAAATCGAAGTATTTTATTAAAATGACCAAATTTCTAGGTGATCCGATCACACCTAAATAAAAAAAAATTGGTGGCGACTCCATTTTCGTTTTTTAAGTCGATACCATTTTTCAAAAAAAAATAGTTTCGACAAATACTTTTTAGTAAAATAGTCTATTATAAAATTCCCTCTCATGATATTGTCTCATTTCATCAAATATAAATATATTTTCTATTCTTAAATGATTTATACAATTTTAAGAAATTAAATCAACGTTCAATCATAAAATTGAAATAATCAGATGTTTCAAGTTATTCAAGTAAATTTGAACAAGTTTTGAGTTTGAGTTAAATTTTATAATTCGAATAGTTTAAATATCAATTTTGAAAATGAGCAATTTGGTCTCTCTCTCAACAAATATTACTAAATAATTCAAAATAACTTTCAAAAAATAAAAATATTTTTTAAAATTAAAAATATTTAGAAAAATTATAAAAATTATCTTTTTTAAAAACGTATATTTTTTTTAAAAAAATCTTAAACAATATATAAAGAAAGTTAAAGTTTTTAAAATTTTCTGAAATAATAATTTTGGGACATAAATAAGTTAATTAATAATTTAAGTTTATTATAGTAAGATATATATTTTTTACTATTTTTCTTTGAATTTCTTTTTCCAAATTTATATGCTCTAACATGGAATTAATTATACTGTAACAAAATTTTAATTTGACATGTTTAATTTTTTAATTTAACTCAAATGAATTTTTCGTAACCATTTTTTTGGAAAACCAGTATCGACTTTGTTTTAAAAACGAAAAAATGGAAGTCGCCACAAATCTTTTTTGATGGGGTGTGATCGGATCACCTTAAATTAATCATTTTAATAAAAGTTATGATTTACTAAAACGATAATTTTTGGTCTACGAAAATCAGAAAATGAGTTCGGGAGTCGGTTACGCACGAGGAAGGATTAGCACCCTCGATACGCCCAAAATTGGTACCTAGTTGATTAATTAGCGTCTTAGTGTCGAAAATTGAAAACTTAAAAGACTTTGAAATACGGTCCCTCTTTAAAAAAACATTCGAATACTAAAGACCTTCTCGCCTCGAAGTAACAAAATGTCATATCTAGTGAGTTAGGACACGACATCTCGAATTTTGGAGAATGAGCTTGCCTTTTACTTAAAAATCTGTGTATTTTAACTTCTTTTTAAAAGGGATATTCGGTTAGTTAGGGTGAACGAGGAAAATCGAAACCCAGTAAGTTAGGACATGTTTCCTCGAATTTCCAAACAACGAATATTGCCTTTACTTGCGAAAAGTCTCATTTCGAGGTAACAAAATATCATACCCGGTAAGTTAGGGCACCACATCTCGTATCTCCGAGAATGAGTATTTCTTATTCAAAAACCATATTGTGATTTTTTAAAAGAATATTCCGTTATTTAGATTAAATGAGAAAAATTGAAACCCAGTAAGTTAGGGCACGATTTTCTCTAATTTCCAAATACGAAATATTGCCTTTATGGAAGAATTAATATTGGGTTGGCTAAAACCTAAATTCTTAATGAAACGAGATGATAAAGAATGCATAACAAAAAAACACATAAAATTGATAGTCATAACAAAATAAACATAAACACAAATGTGACTGATAACGATAAAAACAGAGATAAAATAAATAAATAAACAGATAAGCTAAGACAATGATAAATAAGCTAATAGTATTTAAAAAACTATTTGTAAATAAATATTACGTAAAATAATAAAAAAATGTTAGTAATAGTAATAATAATATTGATGGTAATAATAGACGCAATAAATATTTTAAAGTTCGGAATGATATAAAAATGTGTATATATATATATATATATACATATATATATAAATGAAGAGTATATAATGTGAGTGAGGAGTAGAAATAATATAGTATTTAAAGAGTAATGGGTAAAAAATATAATAATAATATAATAGTAATAATAAGATGACAATAACGATAATAGAAGTTAGTAATAATAATATGTTAAACCATAATAATAATAGTTATAATATTTGTAATATACGTGTATAAAAAAAAAGTAATAGAAGGATATGTGTATATATAATAATAATAATGGAAATAATAATAAAAATGGCATTAGGATAAAATAAATATAAGTATAAATATAATGATAACAATAATAATAGTGATAATAAATAATAAAACTCTTTTAGGTTTAAAAATTCGTCCTCTTATGAAAAACTGTTCTATTTAGCAATCAAATATGAATCAACACGTCCTTCCTATGATGATGTAATGCAATGCAACAAAACAAAAACAAAACACGTTAGTACAGGATAAATAAATAACAAATAAAGCAATTTGGGTTACCACTAGGGGTTCGGAGTGGCTCTACCTAAGGTGGGCTCCTAGGTCTCTCTACCTGTGGCTCGGTTCTAGAGTAAGGTACCTGAACCAACAGATTCCTCGATCTTCGCCCATTATAGGCTCATACAGACCAAGTTCAGTTCAGGGGAATACATTTCCCTATGGCTACACGGAGATTAAAATCTCACGAAGACATAGGTACGGATGTATCCCGAAAGCGATCCGCTATCCTGCACGGAGGTGAAAACCTCACGAAGGAATAGTTTCTCACTCCCACTTAAAGGGTGTGACCACAACAGTCATGCAATGCAATGTGCGAGGATATATGCATAAAAACTCGAAGCGATTAAAGAAAATAGGAATAAAATGATGAAAACCACAAGAAAAACGGGTGAAATGCAATGAAAGGATCGTATATCAAAATCAAATTTTCAATTTTCGACAAAAAGACAAAAGTTAATCAACTTGTGGCTTGACTCTCTTATTTGGGTCCCCAGTGGAGTCGCCAAGCTGTCGTAACCATTTTTTTGAAAAACGAGTATCGACTTTGTTTGAAAAACGAAAAAATGGGAGTCGCTACTAATCTTTTTTGATGGGGTGTGATCGGATCACCTTAAATTAATCATTTTTATAAAAGTTAAGATTTACTAAAACGATAATTTTTGGTCTACGAAAATCAGAAAATGAGTTTGGGAGTCGGTTACGCACGAGGAAGGATTAGCACCTTCGATACGCCCAAAATTGGTACCTAGTTGATTAATTAGCGTCTTAGTGTCGAAAATTGAAAACTTGAAAGACTTTGAAATACGGTCCCTCTTTTAAAAAACATTCGAATACTAAAGACCTTCTCGCCTCGAAGTAACAAAATGTCATATCTAGTGAGTTAGGACACGACATCTCGAATTTTGGAGAATGAGCTTGCCTTTTACTTAAAAATCTGTGTATTTTAACTTCTTTTTAAAAGGGATATTCGGTTAGTTAGGGTGAACGAGGAAAATCGAAACCCAGTAAGTTAGGACATGTTTCCTCGAATTTCCAAACAACGATCATCGCCTTTACTTGCGAAAAGTCTCATTTCGAGGTAACAAAATATAATACCCGGTAAGTTAGGGCACCACATCTCGTATCTCCGAGAATGAGTATTTCTTATTCAAAAACCATATTGTGATTTTTTAAAAGAATATTCCGTTATTTAGATTAAATGAGAAAAATTGAAACCCAAAGAAGTTAGGGCACGATTTTCTCTAATTTCCAAATCTGAAATATTGCCTTTATGGAAGAATTAATATTGGGTTGGGTAAAACCTAAATTAAGTAATGAAACGAGATGATAAAGAATGCATAACAAAAAACACATAAAATTGATAGTCATAACAAAATAAACATAAACACAAATGTGACTGATAACGATAAAAACAGAGATAAAATAAATAAATAAACAGATAAGCTAAGACAATGATAAATAAGCTAATAGTATTTAAAAACTATTTGTAAATAAATATTACGTAAAATAATAAAAATGTTAGTAATAGTAATAATAATATTGATGGTAATAATAGACGCAATAAATATTTTAAAGTTCGAATGATATAAAAATGTGTATATATATATATATACACATATATATATATATAAATGAAGAGTATATAATGTGAGTGAGGAGTAGAAATAATATAGTATTTAAAGAGTAATGGGTAAAAATATAATAATAATATAATAGTAATAATAAGATGACAATAACGATAATAGAAGTTAGTAATAATAATATGTTAAACCATAATAATAATAGTTATAATATTTGTAATATACGTGTATAAAAAAAAAGTAATAGAAGGATATGTGTATATATAATAATAATAATGGAAATAATAATAAAAATGGCATTAGGATAAAATAAATATAAGTATAAATATAATGATAACAATAATAATAGTGATAATAAATAATAAAACTCTTTTAGGTTTAAAAATTCGTCCTCTTATGAAAAACTGTTCTATTTAGCAATCAAATATGAATCAACACGTCCTTCCTATGATGATGTAATGCAATGCAACAAAACAAAAACAAAACACGTTAGTACAGGATAAATAAATAACAAATAAAGCAATTTGGGTTACCACTAGGGGTTCGGAGTGGCTCTACCTAAGGTGGGCTCCTAGGTCTCTCTACCATGGCTCGGTTCTAGAGTAAGGTACACGAACCAACAGATTCCTCGATCTTCGCCCATTATAGGCTCATACAGACTGTTCGATTCGGAATACATTTCCCTATGGCTACACCTGAGATTAAAATCTCACGAAGACATAGGTACGGATGTATCCCGGCGATCCGCTATCCCGCACGGAGGTGAAAACCTCACGAAGGAATAGTTTCTCACTCCCACTTAAAGGGTGTGACCACAACAATCATGCAATGCAATAATGCGAGGATATATGCATAAAAACTCGAAGCGATTAAAGAAAATAGGAATAAAATGATGAAAACCACAAGAAAAACGGGTGAAATGCAATGAAAGGATCGTATATCAAAATCAAATTTTCAATTTTCGACAAAAAGACAAAAGTTAATCAACTTGTGGCTTGACTCTCTTATTTGGGTCCCCAGTGGAGTCGCCAAGCTGTCGTAACCATTTTTTTGAAAAACGAGTATCGACTTTGTTTGAAAAACGAAAAAATGGGAGTCGCTACTAATCTTTTTTGATGGGGTGTGATCGGATCACCTTAAATTAATCATTTTAATAAAAGTTAAGATTTACTAAAACGATAATTTTTGGTCTACGAAAATCAGAAAATGAGTTTGGGAGTCGATTCACATACGAGGAAGGATTAGCACCCTCGATACGCCCAAAATTGGTACCTAGTTGATTAATTAGCGTCTTAGTGTCGAAAATTGAAAACTTGAAAGACTTTGAAATACGGTCCCTCTTTTAAAAAACATTCGAATACTAAAGACCTTCTCGCCTCGAAGTAACAAAATGTCATATCTAGTGAGTTAGGACACGACATCTCGAATTTTGGAGAATGAGCTTGCCTTTTACTTAAAAATCTGTGTATTTTAACTTCTTTTTAAAAGGGATATTCGGTTAGTTAGGGTGAACGAGGAAAATCGAAACCCAGTAAGTTAGGACATGTTTCCTCGAATTTCCAAACAACGAATACTGCCTTTACTTGCGAAAAGTCTCATTTCGAGGTAACAAAATATAATACCCGGTAAGTTAGGGCACCACATCTCGTATCTCCGAGAATGAGTATTTCTTATTCAAAAACCATATTGTGATTTTTTAAAAGAATATTCCGTTATTTAGATTAAATGAGAAAAATTGAAACCCAGTAAGTTAGGGCACGATTTTCTCTAATTTCCAAATACGAAATATTGCCTTTATGGAAGAATTAATATTGGGTTGGGTAAAACCTAAATTCGTAATGAAACGAGATGATAAAGAATGCATAACAAAAAAACACATAAAATTGATAGTCATAACAAAATAAACATAAACACAAATGTGACTGATAACGATAAAAACAGAGATAAAATAAATAAATAAACAGATAAGCTAAGACAATGATAAATAAGCTAATAGTATTTAAAAAACTATTTGTAAATAAATATTACGTAAAATAATAAAAAATGTTAGTAATAGTAATAATAATATTGATGGTAATAATAGACGCAATAAATATTTTAAAGTTCGGAATGATATAAAAATGTGTATATATATATATATACATATATATATATAAATGAAGAGTATATAATGTGAGTGAGGAGTAGAAATAATATAGTATTTAAAGAGTAATGGGTAAAAAATATAATAATAATATAATAGTAATAATACGATGACAATAACGATAATAGAAGTTAGTAATAATAATATGTTAAACCATAATAATAATAGTTATAATATTTGTAATATACGTGTATAAAAAAAAAGTAATAGAAGGATATGTGTATATATAATAATAATAATGGAAATAATAATAAAAATGGCATTAGGATAAAATAAATATAAGTATAAATATAATGATAACAATAATAATAGTGATAATAAATAATAAATCTCTTTTAGGTTTAAAAATTCGTCCTCTTATGAAAAACTGTTCTATTTAGCAATCAAATATGAATCAACACGTCCTTCCTATGATGATGTAATGCAATGCAACAAAACAAAAACAAAAACAAAACACGTTAGTACAGGATAAATAAATAACAAATAAAGCAATTTGGGTTACCACTAGGGGTTCGGAGTGCCTCTACCTAAGGTGGGCTCCTAGGTCTCTCTACCTGTGGCTCGGTTCTAGAGTAAGGTACCTGAACCAACAGATTCCTCGATCTTCGCCCATTATAGGCTCATACAGACCAAGTTCAGTTCAGGGGAATACATTTCCCTATGGCTACACGGAGATTAAAATCTCACGAAGACATAGGTACGGATGTATCCCGAAAGCGATCCGCTATCCTGCACGGAGGTGAAAACCTCATGAAGGAATAGTTTCTCACTCCCACTTAAAGGGAGTGACCACAACAGTCATGCAATGCAATGTGCGAGGATATATGCATAAAAACTCGAAGCGATTAAAGAAAATAGGAATAAAATGATGAAAACCGCACGAAAAATGGGTGAAATGCAATGAAAGGATCGTATATCAAAATCAAATTTTCAATTTTTGACAAAAAGACAAAAGTTAATCAACTTGTGGCTTGACTCTCTTATTTGGGTCCCCAGTAGAGTCGCCAAGCTGTCGTAACCATTTTTTTGAAAAACGAGTATCGACTTTGTTTGAAAAACAAAAAAATGGGAGTCGCTACTAATCTTTTTTGATGGGGTGTGATCGGATCACCTTAAATTAATCATTTTAATAAAAGTTAAGATGTACTAAAACGATAATTTTTGGTCTACGAAAATCAGAAAATGAGTTTGGGAGTCAGTTACGCACGAGGAAGGATTAGCACCCTCGATACGCCCAAAATTGGTACCTAGTTGATTAATTAGCGTCTTAGTGTCGAAAATTGAAAACTTGAAAGACTTTGAAATACGGTCCCTCTTTTAAAAAACATTCGAATACTAAAGACCTTCTCATTCTCGAGTAACAAAATGTCATATCTAGTGAGTTAGGACACGACATCTCGAATTTTGGAGAATGAGCTTGCCTTTTACTTAAAAATCTGTGTATTTTAACTTCTTTTTAAAAGGGATATTCGGTTAGTTAGGGTGAACGAGGAAAATCGAAACCCAGTAAGTTAGGACACGTTTCCTTGAATTTCCAAACAACGAATATTGCCTTTACTTGCGAAAAGTCTCATTTCGAGGTAACAAAATGTCATACCCGGTAAGTTAGGGCACCACATCTCGTATCTCTCAGAGAATGAGTATTTCTTATTCAAAAACCATATTGTGATTTTTAAAAAGAATATTCCGTTATTTAGATTAAATGAGAAAAATTGAAACTCAATAAGTTAGGGCACGATTTTCTCTAATTTCCAAATACGAAATATTGCCTTTATGGAAGAATTAATATTGGGTTGGGTAAAACCTAAATTCGTAATGAAACGAGATGATAAAGAATGCATAACAAAAAAACAAATAAAATTGATAGTCATAACAAAATAAACATAAACACAAATGTGACTGATAACGATAAAAACAGAGATAAAATAAATAAATAAACAGATAAGCTAAGACAATGATAAATAAGCTAATAGTATTTAAAAAACTATTTGTAAATAAATATTACGTAAAATAATAAAAATGTTTGTAATAGTAATAATAATATTGATGGTAATAATAGACGTAATAAATATTTTAAAGTTCGGAATGATATAAAAATGTGTATATATATATATATATATATAAATGAAGAGTATATAATGTGAGTGAGGAGTAGAAATAATATAGTATTTAAAGAGTAATGGGTAAAAAATATAATAATAATATAATAGTAATAATATGATGACAATAACGATAATAGAAGTTAGTAATAATAATATGTTAAACCATAATAATAATAGTAATAATATTTGTAATATACGTGTATAAAAAAAAAGTAATAGAAGGATATGTGTATATATAATAATAATAATGGAAATAATAATAAAAATGGCATTAGGATAAAATAAATATAAGTATAAATATAATGATAACAATAATAATAGTGATAATAAATAATAAATCTCTTTTAGGTTTAAAAATTCATCTTCTTATGAAAAACTGTTCTATTTAGCAATCAAATATGAATCAACACCTCCTTCCTATGATGATGTAATGCAATGCAACAAAACAAAAACAAAACACGTTAGTACAAGATAAATAAATAACAAATAAAGCAATTTGGGTGACCACTAGGGGTTCGGAGTGGCTCTACCTAAGGTGGGCTCCTAGGTCTCTCTACCTGTGGCTCGGTTCTAGAGTAAGGTACCTGAACCAACAGATTCCTCGATCTTCACCCATTATAGGCTCATACTGACCAAGTTCAGTTCAGGGGAATACATTTCCCTATGGCTACACGGAGATTAAAATCTCACGAAGACATAGGTACGGATGTATCCCGAAAGCGATCCGCTATCCTGCACGGAGATGAAAACCTCACGAAGGAATAGTTTCTCACTCCCACTTAAAGGGTGTGACCACAACGGTCATGCAATGCAATGTGCGAGGATATATGCAAAAAAACTCGAAGCGATTAAAGAAAATAGGAATAAAATGATGAAAACCGCAAGAAAAACGGGTGAAATGCAATGAAAGGATCGTCTATCAAAATCAAATTTTCAATTTTCGACAAAAGGACAAAAGTTAATCAACTTGTGGCTTGACTCTCTTATTTGGGTCCCCAGTGGAGTCGCCAAGCTGTCGTAACCATTTTTTTGAAAAACGAGTATCGACTTTGTTTGAAAAACGAAAAAATGGGAGTCGCTACTAATCTTTTTTGATGGGGTGTGATCGGATCACCTTAAATTAATCATTTTAATAAAAGTTAAGATTTACTAAAACGATAATTTTTGGTCTACGAAAATCAAAAAATGAGTTTGGGAGTCGGTTACGCACGAGGAAGGATTAGCACCCTCGATACGCCCAAAATTGGTACCTAGTTGATTAATTAGCGTCTTAGTGTTGAAAATTGAAAACTTGAAAAACTTTGAAATACGGTCCCTCTTTTAAAAAACATTCGAATACTAAAGACCTTCTCGCCTCGAAGTAACAAAATGTCATATCTAGTGAGTTAGGACACGACATCTCGAATTTTGGAGAATGAGCTTGCCTTTTACTTAAAAATCTGTGTATTTTAACTTCTTTTTAAAAGGGATATTCGGTTAGTTAGGGTGAACGAGGAAAATCAAAACCCAGTAAGTTAGGACACGTTTCCTCGAATTTCCAAACAACGAATATTGCCTTTACTTGCGAAAAGTCTCATTTCGAGGTAACAAAATGTCATACCCGGTAAGTTAGGGCACCACATTTCGTATCTCCGAGAATGAGTATTTCTTATTCAAAAACCATATTGTGATTTTTTAAAAGAATATTCCGTTATTTAGATTAAATGAGAAAAATTGAAACCCAGTAAGTTAGGGCACGATTTTCTCTAATTTCCAAATACGAAATATTGCCTTTATGGAAGAATTAATATTGGGTTGGGTAAAACCTAAATTCGTAATGAAACGAGATGATAAAGAATGCATAACAAAAAAACAAATAAAATTGATAGTCATAACAAAATAAACATAAACACAAATGTGACTGATAACGATAAAAACAGAGATAAAATAAATAAATAAACAGATAAGCTAAGACAATGATAAATAAGCTAATAGTATTTAAAAAACTATTTGTAAATAAATATTACGTAAAATAATAAAAAAATGTTAGTAATAGTAATAATAATATTGATGGTAATAATAGACGTAATAAATATTTTAAAGTTCGGAATGATATAAAAATGTATATATATATATATATATATATATAAATGAAGAGTATATAATGTGAGTGAGGATTAGAAATAATATAGTATTTAAAGAGTAATGGGTAAAAAATATAATAATAATATAATAGTAATAATACGATGACAATAACGATAATAGAAGCTAGTAATAATAATATGTTAAACCATAATAATAATAGTAACTGTAGACACTCAATTTTGCCCGGGCCTAGAAATAAGTCTAAAAACAAAAATAATAAACCCAAAAAAAAAACGAAGTCCAAGTTCAGTCCAGAATTACAAATATAATTTGGCCCAATTGGAATGGCCCATTAATTGAAAAGATTTAAGGTCCATCTACAAGCTTGACTCATATGGAAATATAATCTTCAATGATATACAATCTTAGATATGATTGCAATCTTAGATATGATATGCAATCTTAGATATGATACAATCTTAGATATGATTGCAATCTTAGATATGATATGCAATCTTAGATATGATACAATATTAGATATGATTGCAATCTTAGATATGATATGCAATCTTGAAGATATGATCTTGTAATCTTGGAGATTTAATTTGTAGATATCCTTTAATCTTAATCATTGATGTAATTGATCTGTACCGTTAGATTTGGGGAGGTTAAACTATAAATAGAGGCCTCTCCCTTCATTGTAAATAGACGGGAGTTTTGGGAAACAATAAAATTTTTGATAGCTTTCACTCAAATTTCTCTCCCTCTTACGTTCTTATTTTCTACGGTTTGTTCTTATTTTATTCTTTGCTCATCTTTGTTTTTCAACCATTTTTATTTTGATTTAATCCATGTTTCCCTGATTTTTTTTATATATATTTTAATTTTTTAATAATTTTAGTATCATATCAAACTATTCCATTTTTAATATTTTTTTAGTATTACTCTTAGTAAATTATTTTTTTTAAAATTTTAGTCAAATCTTTATTTTAAAAAAATATATTTCATTAAATTGTCATATTTTATCCAAAAGTTTTTCTAAAATGAGGCAATATTTTTCGTATTTAGGAATTCGAGAAATAGTACCCTAACATGCTGGGTTGCGATTTCCCGTTTGTCTAAATGTCTAAAGTATCCTTCTAAATAAATTTTGTAAATCACGAGATGATTTTAGTTATGAGAGTTTAAGAATATCGTGTCCTATCATGCTGGATGTGATGTTTGTATTCTTTCGGAGCTAAGGAATCTCGATTTTTCAACTTAAATAATTCTGGTTTTAAAAAGGGGATCCTATTTTTAAATCCTTTCAAATTTTTGACATTAAGACAGAAAACTATTCAATTTGGTACCAATTTTGGGCGTTGCGAGGGTGCTAATCCTTCCTCAAATGACGTGAATCGACTCGACCGAACCTATTTTCTTAATTTTACGTGAGACCAAAACGTTTTATAAGGTGATCCAATCACACCTAAAAAAGGTTGGTGGCGACTCCCGTTTTCGTTTTTCAAAAGTCGATCCCCGTTTTTTGAACACTCCTTTAAAAAATGGTTTCGACAGTAACAATATTTGTAATATACATGTATAAAAAAAAGTAATAAAAGGATATGTATATATAATAATAATAATGGAAATAATAATAAAAATGACATTAGGATAAAATAAATATAAGTATAAATATAATGATAACAATAATAATAGTGATAATAAATAATAAATCTCTTTTAGGTTTAAAATGATATAAAAGGATACATAAATAAATAAATAATATATGGTGTAAGTAAGGAATAAAAATGAGAGTAATAAGCAAGAAACTATAATGTTAATAATATAAATGGGATAATAACAGTATAATAATAGTAGTAATAGTAACAAAAATAATAGTAAAAATTAATGCCAAGGGTAATAATAATAATAATAATAGTACTAATAATGACGATAGTAAATATAATGATAATAATGTTAATAAAAAAAATAGTAATACTAGTATGTTAAATAAAAACAAAGATATAATAGTAATAATAATTACAAAAATGATAATAAAATAACAATGACACTAGCAATAAAGATAGTAATAATAGTAATAATAACGTAATAAAAAGAAAAAGAGATAATAACATGTAAATAATGATGATAACAATAACATAATAATAATAATAGAATAATAATAATAATAATAATAATAATAATAATAATAATAATAATACGAAATCAATAATGCGTACTTAGAGTAAATATAATTTAATATAAGTATGTATAATAACATTAAATTAAATAACATGTAAATCTTTAAAACAACAAAAAAAAAGAAAGAAGAAGATAATATATATATATATATAAAGAAGGAATTTAAAATAGACAAATAATAAACTAATCTAATAATAATAAAAAATTTAACGAAATAGCACATTAACATAAAAAGGAGTGATAAACGAGGAAAAAAATCACATAAACTAGAAAGAACTTAATCGAAACAAAAACAAGATTAAGAGGTTAATTTAAAAATAAATCCAATTATTAAAACAAAATTTAGAACCTTAACTGAATGCGCTTCAAAGAACAGGGACCAACAATGAAAATATACCGAACTGCAAAGACACAATGCTTAAACATGGACTAAATTGATATCGAAATAAACTATGAGGCACAAATTAAAATAAAAGGAAACTGGATTTGGAAGACCGGCAAATGCAGGGGACTTGACGCGTAAATACCCCATTAGAAGGCCAAACACGCGGATCCCATAGAAGGCGGGTCGGGTCGATCCGATTCGCGTCAAAACGACGCCTTTTTAAGGTCATTGAAACGGCCTAAAACGACGCCGTTTAGTCATGTTATAAAACCCCCAAAAAATTTTTAAACTCATCATTTCTTCTTTCAAAAAAAAAAAAAAAAGAAGGAAAAAAATTCTCTGGCAGGCGTCCCACCTCCGGCGATCGGACCACCGTCCGTCCGTCGCCGGCGACCGCCGCGTACGGCGACCAGAGGTGTAAAAAGGGGCCATTTTAATCCTTCGGCCCTCTCTACCTCAGATCTGAGTTTCAAACGCCGAAAAAAGTCCACGACCGTCGAAAAAGAACGAGAAAACCAATCGGCTTGGCCCCGATACCGGCGATGGGCTCTCGACAACGGAGACCCACTAGGTACCCTCTCCCCTTTCTTTTTGCTCCTTTTCTTTTGCTTTTTGATGTAAAGAATTAAAATACCGAAATAAAATTGCAAAATCACCTTTTTTAAACTTTTGTTTCTCCTTTCTTTTTTGATATCCAAAAAAAATCCCCCATTTTACATTAATCATTCGGCCTTTTACAGCCGATTAAAAATATAAAAAATGTTTCTGCTACTGCTTGCGTGTTTTGTTTATCTGCTCTTCTTTGGTCTGTTTTGCAGGGATGGCAGAGAGTTGGTGGTGGCAGCAGGATGGGCATGCTGGTACGACGGCTAGGGTTTTAGAGAAATCTGATTTTCTTTCTTTGCTTTTTTTTTGTGTTTGGGCTAGGGTTTAGGTTGTTGGGCCTGGACGGATTTGGCCCAATACAACTGCCCCTCTTTGCTCATTGTCGTGTAACGAGAATGGAGCAAAGACTTTAAAATGGGCCAAATCTATCTGGTCTTGCAAGATCTTGACTTATTCGGTACTTCTTTTCTTCAAGTAGCATCGTTCTAACCCACTGCAACTTCAGAAGTATAGATTTGTACGTTTCATCTGCTTTGCTGCAATATGGGGAATTTGATATGACCCTACTGCAACTTCAGAGGTATAGGACTTGTAACTCGTAGCTTTGATCTGTTCCACTGCAACTTCAAAGAAATAAGATCAATCTGCTCCAGTACTGCTTAGGGAGATAAGATCTACAATTTCTGGCCTATTACCCTACTGCTTAGGGGGTTAAGGCTCATCGTCTTCTACTGCAAATTTAGGGAGACAAGATCTGCAATCTTCAGCCTACTCCACTACTGCTTAGGGAGATAGGATGGTGGCTTAAATTTGCTTCACTGCAACTTCAAAAAGGCAAGATTCACCTTCTTCGATCTGCTCCACTGCAACTTCAGGGTGGCAAGATCTGCAATCTTCAGCCTACTCCACTACTGCTTAGGGAGATAGGATGGTGGCTTAAATCTGCTTCACTGTAACTTCAAGAAGGCAAGATTCGCCGTCTTCGATCTGCTCTACTGCAACTTCAGGGAGGCAAGATCTGTAATTTTCAGCCTGTTACCCTATTGCTTAGGGGGTTAAGGCCCATCATCTTCGATCTGTGTCCCTACTACTTAGGGGTTTAAGATCTGTAAATTCAGCTTATTACCCTACTGCTTAGGGGTTTAAGGCCCATTGCCTTTGATCTGTTTCCCTACTGCTTAAGGGGTTAAGATCTATAATTCAGCCTATTACCCTACTGCTTAGGGGTTTAAGGCCCATCGCCTTTGATCTGTTTCCCTACTGTTTAGGGGTTAAGATCTATAATTGAACCTGTTACCCTACTGCTTAGGGGGTTTAAGGCCCATCACTTTCGATCTATTTCCCTACTGCTTAGGGGGTTAAGATATGTAAATTCAGCTTGTTACCCTACTACTTAGGGGGTTAAAGCCCATCACCTTGGATCTATTTCCCTACTGCTTAGGGGGTTAAGATTAGTGAATTCGCCGATGTTGCTACACCATCCCTCAGGGACATGATCTATAGCATCGGTTTCATGTATCTATGTTTATGCCAATACTTAGGATGCTATGATTGAAATGAATCAAATGCTCTTAACTAGATGTGTTATGAATGATATATGGATGCAAAAATGAGAATGATCCTTTTTTAAAGGCTTAAGGTATCATTGCTCGTTGTTCATCAGGACATTATCACTGACATATTACGCTGCCATCTTGTTCGACTGGTATTCTTGACAGAAAAGTCAAAGAAACAATTACATTTTGCTCAGCAAGCTTGCCCCGCTGTAATTCCAAAGTCCCTTCCACTTTACCTTCTGGGACATGAAGTTTGTGTCTCCCACTGCAATTTCAGAGGAATAACATTTGGTTTCTTCCATCCATCCTGATGCAACTCAAAGGTATAGGATTTGTATCACCTTTAATCAGTTTGATCTGTTACACTATTCCCTGGGTGTAATGACCAGATGTATATGCATGATACTTGCATGAATACAAAGTATCATTTTTCTTTTCCCAAGAATAATCTCATTGCTCGTTCTTTGCCGGGATTATAACACTAATATAATTTCCAGTATCTTTGACAGAAAACCTAATGAGATAATTTCAATTTGGGCTTAAATATTTCCAACCCTTGGGCTTGGTGAGTTCTGAATAATAGTCCTGTTTCAGGCTCCTGTACTATTTAGAAGCTTCCAAAGTAATATGCAGAACTTCTTTTGTGAAAGTATTATTGGTCCATTAATCGTTATTTCAATGCAAAATGCAAGAAAAAGATCAAAACAATGGATAAGAAGGAAGTTGATCGGGAGCATAGCTCAAAATGAATAAATTAATCAAAGATTGCAAATCCAATAAGAAGGAAATTAACTCAAAATGAATAAGTTAATCAAAGATTGCAATGCAATAAGAAGAAAATTTATTCGGACATATCTTGAAAAGAATCAAAGATAACAAATTCAAAATGGGCAATATAGAAGCTAGATGCCCCAGATATTGCAACTTAAGCTTCTCTGTATCAACTTCTTGAGGACCTTTTTGAGCTCAATATGTGTTTAGGGGATCCAGAGTACTTTTTCGATGCCCCAAGACGTATCATAATTTTTCATTGTTAATTCAGTCATAGCAAGACTAATGTATGCCCCACATTGATCTAAATTTGAGCCGCCCTTTTCGAGTTTTCAATTAGAATCCCTTTTGGTCTCAAGGCGCCCTTTGCGGGTTTTCGCCATGGCCTCTCCTTTTTTTTTCTTTTTTTTTTGATCCCTTTGCGGGTTTTCACCTTGGCCTCTTTCATTTTAGGTAGAATACTCATTGACTGGATTTGAATTCACCGGGTTGGGTAAATCTTTGCCATCAACGCTCCTCCAAAATGGACCCTTTTTTACTACATAAAATCTTTCCCAGTTTGACATCTATTTTAGCAAGGGTCTTCTTTAATATCAAGTTTTCCCTCATGGAACTCTCTAGGATGAACTTCTCCATGGTAAGCTCACAATCATTGGACCATGACAGATGGCTCCTTTCTTCAAATTCAACTGATCATATCGGGATTGGATCCATTTTGCCTTATCCAACTTCAACTCTGTCGAGACTCAAAGACAAGGAATCTCTTTTTCAAAACCATTTTTATCCCATAGACTAATGAAATATGCTGCCTCAGTGAAGGTCTTTGGCAATGTTCGATGAGCATAGAGGGTAAATGATGACTTCTTATGCCAATCTTTACAAGTCTCAGACATCTTTCCATGATCCCTCTTTTTTTTCTTTTTTTTTTTGGATTTGATGATTTGACATATGAAGCGACTTTCACCTTCTTGGTGAAGTAATTAATGCCTGCTAGAAGCTTTTGACGAGATCGGCCCAATAACCTCCATGCCCTACATAGAGAAAATTTATGAAGAAATGAAAGAGGCACATAAGTCTTGTCTTCCTCAATCTAGCATTTATGTTATAACTGATGCAATCTCCTTCCATGATAGACCAGCAGTATCCGAACCTAATGATTAACTTGGACATCGTAAAACTATTAGCATATGCTGTTAAACACCCTGTAGCATCCTCACGTCCTAGTTGCCCGGGCGTATCTTGATGCGATCATGCGAAAACATCTTTGAATTGGGAATAACTCAATGATGTCTCGCTTTGTCTTTGTGGTGAGCTAGGTTTTGATCTTCACCTTTTTCTTCTCTTAGGTTCGCGATGTTCATAGCCCTTTTGTAAGGTAGGATCTATTTCTCATCTTGATCTACCATCCTTAACACATTAAAAGATATGTTACAATCTCTGTCATCTTCCAAGTCCTGAGATCCTTCAAGACTCATATCTCACTCAAAAGGATATTCTGGGTCAGTAGCTACGTCGCTCATGTCGTTGATATCTAGGGACCTATTGAAGGCAGATGCCAAAGAATAAATGATTCTAAAGATGTTTATTTGTATGGTATGATCATGAATGAATAATAAATGAATACTTGAAAGAAATTAGTCCAAAGAACAAAAGAATCTTATGAACAATTACTTGTATAGTATAAAATGAAATAAAAGAATATTTACTTAAAAAAAGACACATTTTATTGAAATAAAGACTTAGGACACAAGCCTATTTCACAAAAGGATTTTTATTGCTTTTAGACTTAAAGCAACAAGTGTGTTTTGAATATTACTCTAGATTAGCTCTAAAAATAAATAGATCTCTTCCACAGTCCCATTGTTCAAAACACTCCCAAGTATGCAAAAGTTTGGAGACTTTTATTCCTCAGTTCCCTCTTCGGTTATATCATTTAGATTCCCCGATATTTCTTTCAGGGTTTTGACTTGTTCAAGGCATTGCAACTCTTTTGCCCCCACTTTCAAATCGCATTTACTGCATTGTCGGAGCGATTTGGTTCTGAGGAATTGTCAAAGTTTACAACTCTCATTTCAATAAACTTTTCGACCAACTTTTTAAATGTAGTGCAATTTTCGATTGAGTGTCCCGTTATTCCCGCGTGGTACTCGCATTGAGCATTCTCATCATACCATTTTGGGAACGGAGGTTTCACGGGTTCCGAGTAGAACGGAGACACCACATGTGTATCAAAGAGATTCTGATACAACTCCTTATATGACATTGGGATGGGTGTAAACTGGAGCCTTTCTGTATTTGGCCTCCAGTTAGATTCCTGCCTTGAAGAGCCTTGATAGCTAGGGGTTACAGTCCTCAGCTGTCCTACGTTGACCAATTTGGAATACCCTTTGCTCACATTATTCACTTCATTTTCATTTCTCTTTGAGGCTGACCTTTTGGCGCTTTCTCCTACGTCTATCTTCCCGCTTCTGATTGGGGTTTTCAATCATCTCGCCGGATATTACTATGTCTGAGAAGCTCAGGGTAGCGCTTCCCAACATATGGGTAATGAACGGGGCTTTCAAAGTGTTGATGAAAAGTAACGTAGTTTCTTTCTCTAGAAGAGGTGGCTACACTTGCGTCGCTACCTCTCTCCATCTTTGGGCATATTGCCTAAAGCTCTCACTTTGCTTCTTTTCCATATTCTGTAATGTAATTCTGTCGGGCACCATGTCTGTCACGTGGCCATATTGCTTCATGAAAGCCTGTGCCAAGTCCTTCCATGAGTGAATTTTGGCACGGCTTAATTGGTTGTACCATTTGGCAGTTAACCCGATCAGACTGTCTTGGAAGCAATGAATTAATAATTGGTTGTTATTAACACATCCCGTCATCCTTCGATATAACATTGTGATGTGAGCTTCAGGACAACTAGTCCCATTATACTTTCCAAACTTTGGAGTCTTAAATTTTGGTGGGAGTACTAGATCAGGGACCAAACTCAGATCCTTGGCATCGACCCCGCGATGGTAATCAACATTCTCCACCATTCTAAGTTTTTCTTCCAACCACTTGTATCGATCTTCGAGTTGTCTTGCCAGTTCAACCTTTGCTTTTTCTATTCCTTCTATTTCATCTAGATTAGGAACTTCATGATTGGTTGGACTGATCCTTGGATTGGAACCTGAGCCCGTTGGGTAGTTCATGGGTGCCGAGGTACCGGCCTGATGTTGTTGTGATCTGATAGCAATTGGTACATCTTGCGGACATGACTGATCGTTTATCGGGGTGAAACCCAGAGGGTATAGAGGCTCCTCTTTGTCCTCCCCAGCATTAATCATGGAGTTTTTTCCTTTTCCTAGCCTCTTAGTCAGTAATTGGGACAACTGATTCATCGTATTCCTTTGGGACTCTAGCATTTGGTCCCTTATATCTTGTTGGATCTTCGCCAATTCCTCTTGCATTTGCATTTGTAGCAGGTCTTGCGTCTCTCTTTGAAGTTGTTCAAGTCTTTCCAATCTTTGATCCATATATTTTATCCTTTTCCGTGTACCGTAAAGATGCCTAGTCATTTAACCTTTGTCGGTTCCCAGGTTAATTGAAATAATTTTACCTAATTAGGGTTCTTTTAGGGAAAGTCTAATGCAAATAATGCAATGCAAATGCAAATGCATGAAATGAATGCAAAAGAAAGGAAGGTATTGATTCTGAATTCAATTTCATTAGAACAACTTTTCTAAAAAACAAATTCCTTTACATAAAACGGATTACATATGCGGCCTTGTCCTCGTATTCCAAGCGAAGACCTTGATCCTTTTCGTATCTGACTTTTATGGTTGATTCTTGCAGATTTTCCGAAAGATGTCTCTCCTTTCTGCTCGATCTGGACTGCGACCCATTCCTCATTTATCCCTGTGACGCTCGTTAGCTTCTTTAAGACATGACGGCTCTTGAATAATCTTTGTTGGCTTGAATCCTCAGGCGATGGAGCAAAGTCGTGTATTCCTTCATGAACTATCAGCCTTCTCTTGTTGTTTACTTGGACCATATTTAGACAACCGTGTTATAATCCACTTTATCAAAAAATTCGTCTTCTTATGAAAAACTGTTCTATTTAGCAATCAAATATGAATCAACACCTCCTTCCTATGATGATGTAATGCAATGCAACAAAACAAAAACAAAACACGTTAGTACAGGATAAATAAATAACAAATAAAGCAATTTGGGTGACCACTAGGGGTTCGGAGTGGCTCTACCTAAGGTGGGCTCTTAGGTCTCTCTACCTGTGGCTCGGTTCTAAAGTAAGGTACCTGAACCAACAGATTCCTCGATCTTCGCCCATTATAGGCTCATACAGACCAAGTTCAGTTCAGGGGAATACATTTCCCTATGGCTACACGGAGATTAAAATCTCACGAAGACATAGGTACGGATGTATCCCGAAAGCGATCCGCTATCCTGCACGGAGATGAAAACCTCACGAAGGAATAGTTTCTCACTCCCACTTAAAGGGTGTGACCACAACGGTCATGCAATGCAATGTGCGAGGATATATGCATAAAAACTCGAAGCGATTAAAGAAAATAGGAATAAAATGATGAAAACCGCAAGAAAAACGGGTGAAATGCAATGAAAGGATCGTATATCAAAATCAAATTTTCAATTTTCGACAAAAAGACAAAAGTTAATCAACTTGTGGCTTGACTCTCTTATTTGGGTCCCCAGTGGAGTCGCCAAGCTGTCGTAACCATTTTTTTGAAAAACGAGTATCGATTTTGTTTGAAAAACGAAAAAATAGGAGTCGCTACTAATCTTTTTTCATGGGGTGTGATCGGATCACCTTAAATTAATCATTTTAATAAAATTTAAGATTTACTAAAACGATAATTTTTGGTCTACGAAAATCAGAAAATGAGTTTGGGAGTCGGTTACGCACGAGGAAGGATTAGCACCCTCGATACGCCCAAAATTGGTACCTAGTTGATTAATTAGCGTCTTAGTGTCGAAAATTGAAAACTTGAAAGACTTTGAAATATGGTCCCTCTTTTAAAAAACATTCGAACACTAAAGACCTTCTCGCCTCGAAGTAACAAAATGTCATATCTAGTGAGTTAGGACACGGCATCTCGAATTTTGGAGAATGAGCTTGCCTTTTACTTAAAAATCTGTGTATTTTAACTTCTTTTTAAAAGGGATATTCGGTTAGTTAGGGTGAACGAGGAAAATCGAAACCCAGTAAGTTAGGACACGTTTCCTCAAATTTCCAAACAACGAATATTGCCTTTACTTGCGAAAAGTCTCATTTCGAGGTAACAAAATGTCATACCCGGTAAGTTAGGGCACCACATCTCGTATCTCCGAGAATGAGTATTTCTTATTCAAAAACCATATTGTGATTTTTTAAAAGAATATTCCGTTATTTAGATTAAATGAGAAAAATTGAAACCCAGTAAGTTAGGGCACGATTTTCTCTAATTTCCAAATACGAAATATTGCCTTTATGGAAGAATTAATATTGGGTTGGGTAAAACCTAAATTCGTAATGAAACGAGATGATAAAGAATGCATAACAAAATAACAAATAAAATTGATAGTCATAACAAAATAAACATAAACACAAATGTGACTGATAACGATAAAAACAGAGATAAAATAAATAAATAAACAGATAAGCTAAGACAATGATAAATAAGCTAATAGTATTTAAAAAACTATTTGTAAATAAATATTACGTAAAATAATAAAAAAATGTTAGTAATAGTAATAATAATATTGATGGTAATAATAGACGTAATAAATATTTTAAAGTTCGGAATGATATAAAAATGTGTATATATATATATAAATGAAGAGTATATAATGTGAGTGAGGAGTAGAAATAATATAGTATTTAAAGAGTAATGGGTAAAAAATATAATAATAATATAATAGTAATAATACGATGACAATAACAATAATAGAAGCTAGTAATAATAATATGTTAAACCATAATAATAATAGTAACTGTAGACACTCAATTTTGCCCGGGCCCAGAAATAAGTCCAAAAACAAAAATAATAAACCCAAAAAAAAACGAAGTCCAAGTTCAATCCAGAATTACAGATATAATTTGGCCCAATCGGAATGGCCCATTACTTGAAAAGATTTAAGGTCCATCTACAAGCTTGACTCATATGGAAATATAATCTTCAATGATATACAATCTTAGATATGATTGCAATCTTAGATATGATATGCAATCTTAGATATGATACAATCTTAGATATGATACAATCTTAGATATGATTGCAATCTTAGATATGATATGCAATCTTAGATATGATACAATCTTAGATATGATTGCAATCTTAGATATGATATGCAATCTTGAAGATATGATCTTGTAATCTTGGAGATTTAATTTGTAGATATCCTTTAATCTTAATCATTGATGTAATTGATCTGTACCGTTGGATTTGGGGAGGTTAAACTATAAATAGAGGCCTTTCCCTTCATTGTAAATAGACAGGAGTTTTGGGAAACAATAAAATTTTTGATAGCTTTCACTCAAATTTCTCTCCCTCTTACGTTCTTATTTTCTACGGTTTGTTCTTATTTTATTCTTTGCTCATCTTTGTTTTTCAACCATTTTTATTTTGATTTAATCCATGTTTCCCTTTTTTTTTTATATTTTTTAATTTTTTAATAATTTTAGTATCATATCAAACTATTCCATTTTTAATATTTTTTTAGTATTACTCTTAGTAAATTATTTTTTTTAAAATTTTAGTCAAATCTTTATTTTAAAAAAATATATTTCATTAAATTGTCATATTTTATCCAAAAGTTTTTCTAAAATGAGGCAATGTTTTTCGTATTTAGGAATTCGAGAAATAGTGCCCTAACATGCTGGGTTGCGATTTCCCGTTTGTCTAAATGTCTAAAGTATCCTTCTAAATAAATTTTGTAAATCACGAGATGATTTCAGTTATGAGAGTTTAAGAATATCGTGTCCTATCATGCTGGATGTGATGTTTGTATTCTTTCGGAGCTAAGGAATCTCGATTTTTCAACTTAAATAATTCTGGTTTTAAAAAGGGGATCCTATTTTTAAATCCTTTCAAATTTTTGACATTAAGACAGAAAACTATTCAATTTGGTACCAATTTTGGGCGTTGCGAGGGTGCTAATCCTTCCTCGTACGTAACCGACTCCCGAACCTATTTTCTTAATTTTCGTAGACCAAAACGTTTTATAAGGTGATCCAATCACACCTAAAAAAGGTTGGTGGCGACTCCCGTTTTCGTTTTTCAAAAGTCGATCCCCGTTTTTTGAACACTCCTTTAAAAAATGGTTTCAACAGTAGCAATATTTGTAATATACGTGTATAAAAAAAAGTAATAAAAGGATATGTATATATAATAATAATGGAAATAATAATAAAAATGACATTAGGATAAAATAAATATAAGTATAAATATAATGATAACAATAATAATAGTGATAATAAATAATAAATCTCTTTTAGGTTTAAAATGATATAAAAGGATACATAAATAAATAAATAATATATAGTGTAAGTAAGGAATAAAAATGAGAGTAATAAGCAAGAAACTATAATGTTAATAATGTAAATGGGATAATAACAGTATAATAATAGTAGTAATAGTAACAAAAATAATAGTAAAAAATAATACCAAGGGTAATAATAATAATAATAATAGTACTAATAATGACGATAGTAAATATAATGATAATAATGTTAATAAAAAAATAGTAATACTAGTATGTTAAATAAAAACAAAGATATAATAGTAATAATAATTACAAAAATGATAATAAAATAACAATGACACTAGCAATAAAGATAGTAATAATAGTAATAATAACGTAATAAAAAGAAAAAGAGATAATAACATGTAAATAATGATGATAACAATAACATAATAATAATAATAATAATAATAATAATAATAATAATATAATAATAATAATAATAATAATAATAATAATAATAATAATATGAAATCAATAATGCGTACTTAGAGTAAATATAATTTAATATAAGTATGTATAATAACATTAAATTAAATAACATGTAAATCTTTAAAACAACAAAAAAAAAAGAAAGAAGAAGATAATATATATATATAAAGAAGGAATTTAAAATAGACAAATAATAAACTAATCTAATAATAATAATAAATTTAACGAAATAGCACATTAACATAAAAAGGAGTGATAAACGAGGAAAAAAATCACATAAACTAGAAAGAACTTAATCGAAACAAAAACAAGATTAAGAGGTTAATTTAAAAATATATCCAATTATTAAAACAAAATTTAGAACCTTAACTGAATGCGCTTCAAAGAACAGGGACCAACAATGAAAATATACCGAACTGTAAAGACACAATGCTTAAACATGGACTAAATTGATATTGAAATAAACTATGAGGCACAAATTAAAATAAAAGGAAACTGGATTTGGAAGACCGGCAAATGCGGGGGACTTGACGCGTAAATACCCCATTAGAAGGCCAAACACGCGGATCCCATAGAAGGCGGGTCGGGTCGATCCGATTCGCGTCAAAACGACGCCTTTTTAAGGTCATTGAAACGGCCTAAAACGACGCCGTTTAGTCATGTTATAAAACCCCCAAAAAAATTTAAACTCATCATTTCTTACTGTTCTAAAAAAAAAAGAAAAAGGGGAAGGGAAAAATTCTCTCTGGGCATCCCACCTCCGGCGATCGGACCACCGTCCGTCCGTCGCCGGCGACCGCCGCGTACGGCGACCGGAGGTGTAAAAAGAACGAGAAAACCAATCGGCTCAGCCCCGGCGCCGGCGATGGGCTCTCGACAACGGAGACCCACCAGGTACCCTCTCCCCCTTTCTTTTTGCTCCTTTTCTTTTGCTTTTTGATGTAAAGAATTTAAATACCGAAATAAAAATGCAAAATCACCTTTTTTAATCTTTTGTTTCTCCTTTCTTTTTTGATATCCAAAAAAAAATCCCCCTTTTTCATTAATCATTCGGCCTTTTAAAGCCGATTAAAAATATAAAAAAATGTTTCTGCTACTGTTTGCGTGTTGTGTTTATCTGCTCTTCTTTGGTCTGTTTTGCAGGGATGGCAGAGAGTTGGTGGTGGCAGCAGGATGGGCATGCTGGTACGACGGCTAGGGTTTTAGAGAAATCTGATTTTCTTTCTTTGCTTTTTTTTTTTGTGTTTGGGCTAGGGTTTAGGTTGTTGGGCCTGGACGGATTTGGCCCAATACAGAATTCATTAGATTCGATTCGATTCGACTCGACTTGAATTTTATTTATCTCGACTCGATTCGAAAAAAATGCAAATCGAGTTAGGATGATAAAATAGGAGTCAGCTCAATTAACTCGAAATTTTTTTCACTCAATTCGATTGAATACTCACCCTTAGAAATAATATGTTGAGCAAACAACTATTCAACTACACATTTACTACTTAAAAATTAATAAAATATTAAAAATTATATTTTAATTGATATTTTATATACTTTTATAATTAAATTTTAATTTAAAAATATTTTTTATTATTTAAATTGAATTAAGGTAAGATGGAGTCAACCTAAGGTGCGAAAATCTTTGTATTGGTGCGAAAATCTAATTTACATGCTTTAATTAGTTTACATGATTAATTAGAGCATCTCAAAAAATAATTATGCGAAAAATGAAAATTTATAGTTATATTTATTAAAGAATTTTCATGTGTGGTTTTGTTTTAAAAAAAAATTATTTATTAGAATCTCATTAGTAAAAATTGAGATGAAGGTTTTTAGAATTACATTGATGATAGAACTAATCAGACCATTAATTTTCGATTTAATCGGTTCAATTAGTCTAACTGTTGATTCAACTAATTTAAATATTAATATAAATAAAAAATTTGAAAAAATAAAAAATAGGTGAAGAGAAAAGTAAAATAAATTAATTAATTAACCGGTATCCATTGATCTTGAAAGAAATTCTTTTTAGAGAAAAATAATAAACTTCATTTAATATTAACAAGGAGTAGAGCACTACACCAAGAAAGCCGTACACTTACTCCAATTCAAGGTTGGGGGACTAGGAGATATTAGGTGATGTTACGAGGAGGATTAAAAGATAGGTTGTACTCATTCTTGTTCCAGAGTTGATTAATAAAGACATAATTTAATTAAAATTGATATGGCAATGTTACTTAGGAACTAGAAATTGATGAAGGATATATGTTATGGAAAAAAGATGTGTGATGTTCTTATGATATTAACCATACTTCGGATTGCTGAACAATTTGAACTGAGACATGGAATTCAGAGTTATAAGAATCTAGTTGATGTTTAAATGGTTATATGAATGTAGATTTCTTATTGTTCAAATATGTTTTATTGTTTATTAATTTTATATTATGAAATTGGTTTTTATTTAGCATTATTAAGTTTTATATGTTCAGCTTGCGGTTTGTTTGTACTGTGCGTAGGTAACAAGGGTGAGTATGTGTAATGGATCTTGTGTTGGTAACATCCAAGCTTGAGTTTGAGCTATACACTTTTGGTCGTTTGTAATTTTTTTTTTGGCTAGTTTTTGGTATATACGTCTCTAGGTGAATTTTCATATCTGAAGTATGGCTTTATTATATTTTTGCATAAATAGTATGGTATGATATATTATGAAGACTTTTAGTTACATTTAAATTGGATTTTGGATGCAAATTTTATATGTTGAATGAATGGTTTTTGGCTTATAATTTACTTTCTTAGTGAAATCATGATTTATTGTATTAACTATCTTGAGATTCTATGTGTTAGTCTTGATTTCACATATCATATGTGTTGGTATTGATTTGATTGTATGTTGTCATGTTGTATGTGTTTAGGTGTTTCTAGAGGTCTAATTGCATGACATACATTGCTTAAATTTTGCATTTTTGGGTTAGTGTCTTGAGACATCAAGAACATGTCTTAAGACTTCAAGAACAAAAATTTGTATTTCATGCATTTCTTAAGTACATGTCTCGAGATATGATCTGATTGTCTCAAGATATAAGGTACCAAGTCTTGAGGCATAAAACATTGAAACTAAATTAGTAAGAATTCTTCTAAAGGTCTTGAGACATGAGGCTTTGTCTCGAGAGATAAGGGTCATTGTCTTGAGACATGGTTCCATTGTCTCAAAACTTCAAAACTAAAATTCAAAAACAGAGGAGGTATGTCTCGAGACATAACTTCCCTGTATCGAGACATAGTCTTGTATTTTGTTAGTTTATCCTAAAATTAGTAACCTAGCTCCATGTTTAACTACTTTTGACCCCAAAATGTTATATGTGGGCTCGATTGACTTAATTTAAGTGCATTTAACACTCTTAAAATTCTTTAACTTAAATTGCCACACTTGTTTTCAATTTTTAACTTTAAGAAGTTTTTTTTTTTTTTGTTAGCTTGAATTGCTTTAGGAACAAATGTGACATCTTGCATCCAATTGATTTCTAGGTGGAGTATTACAAAAAGTGAGGCTAACGAGGTATTAAGGTTCATTTAGAGCATAGAGATACTTGGAATTTTCAGAAAAAAATTTTAAGAAAAATGTCTTTTTGGTGTGACCATAGGCGCCATGGGGCTTGACTTAGATAAAAAATTTCAAGCAAATTGTTCATGCTAGTGCACCAAAGTGACTCCATAGCATTGGGATGCCCACAAATTCAAGTTGTCAAATCTATCTATGTTAGCACATCGAGCCTGCACCCACACACCTGATCGATAAAAAAGTCATGAGGGTTTTTTTTTTTTTTTTAATAACGTAGTGACTCTTGGTCAGCCCTAATGATATTAAGACATATTTTTACCTGCCTGTACTTACTTTTTACCCTGAATTCTCATATTTTACCTTGCTTTACTTTACTAACTTCTCCCTTGTCCTAATCCAAGTATAAGGTTAGAATCGAATTTGAGCTATTTATAATATATATACATATAGATAAGGACGAGTTATGATAAATTTTTGCACCAACGGAAATATTTTTCTTTTATTTTCTATCATAATAATAAATTGAAATTTAAAATAATTATAATATTTCATTTGGAACCATTAGTTTAAAAAGTGACATAAAATAGAAATTGAGATAAGTTATGATAATTATACATTTAAAAATATTATAATTTAATTTATAATTATTATTTGGAAAAAGTTTAATGTAAACGAAGTGTTGCAATTTTAAAAATAAAACTATTACTTGAATGGAATCTTAGCATAAAATATAATTATTACAATTATAATTTAATTTAGAATTATTAGTTAAAATTAATTATAATTTAATTTTGAAATTATTATAAAAATGATTTTTTGTTTTTTTTAAATGTGTTACTTTTATTTATGTAAAATAGAATTATTAATTGAATAGGACTCTAAACATTTTAGTTGTCACTTAATTAGTATTAAAGTTATATACCAATTAACATCCAGTAATTAGGTATATTCAATTAAGTAGTTTCTAAGAAAAAAAAATAGAGATTTTAAGCAATAAAAAGTTAAAATTATATAAAAAAGAATGGAGCAAGCAATGGTTCTTCGAAAAGGTAGTATCGAATCATATTAAAACAACAATGGCATTAGAGAGAGATAGAATATTATTTTAATTGAAGATGAGGTAATATAATATTATGATATTATATTTTAAACTTTTTTATAAGTTGTTTACACTATGCGAAGCAAACAATCTTAAATCCATTTTTATTTATCCATTATTTGTTTGGTGCAAGTAAAAAACATTACGAAAATAAAATCAAATTTTAACAATTATTTTCTAATTGTTATATGAAATATGATGATTAATTTAGTGTAAATTTCTTTTATATTTAAATTTTTATATAGTTCTAAATTTTTATATTATTTCAATAATTTTATATAATTCAATTTTTTATTTTTATTATTTCTAAAACTTTATTTTAATTTCACAATTACTTTTTTAAAATTAATTGACCTTTACTATAAATTAAACTAATCCTCATTTAATGAGTATTAGAAAATATAAAAATATATTATTTAATGAATTAAAAAAATATATAAAATCACGTGTAGTAACATTAAAAGTTAATTCTAATAAATGAAAAATAGTCCTTGAATTTAATCAATGTAGAGGCCCAAATATGCCCGACCCAAAACTAAACCTAGGCCCAATTACAAAGCCCCAAAATAAACTAACCCTAGCCCACTATCTTAAAAAAAAATTTTCAGCAGCAAACCCTAGTCACCAAAGTTTCCAGCCGCCGCACTCCTCACCAATGGCCACCACACACACCACCAACCACCGGCCTCACGCGTCTGACACCACCTGCAAACAAATCAACACGCAAACGAAGAAGAAACAAAGAAGAAAAAATAAAAAAGAAGCAAAAAACAAAAAGCAAAAAACAAAGAACGAATCTAACTTCGACTATAAAGGCTATGACCTTCGTTTGTAATTTTTTTTACCAACACCAGCAATCAAAAAACAAAAAAAAAATACAAAAGGTTGATATTCAAGTTTATCTTCTCTGTTCGCATTTCGTTTTAATTTCTTTTTTATCTGTACTTACAAATCTATTAAACAAAAGTGGGCATAAAGAATAATAGAAAAAGGAAAGGCTCACCTGAGTTACCTCGTGGCCCGTCATCGGAAGTTTCTTTCCACGGTCGGAATCGGGCACGAAAGGGGTGAAAGTGGGCCTTTTTCTTTCGATTTTCGCGGGCATGGAATGGTTCATCCTCGAATCTATTCAAAAGGGGGCTAAGGGTCCCTTTTTGCGCATCACCGGTCACCGGATTCGATGGTGGTGCGGTGGTGCAACGGATGGTCGTGGCCCTTTTGACCAAAGGAAAAAGGAGAGGGAGAGAGTAAAAAGAACTCTCTGTTTCTTTTTTTAAAAAAAAAAAAAGAATGCAAAGAATGAAAATTGGCCTTAATAAAAAATGAAACGGTAGAGTTGTTTTCAAAGCAAAAGTGGGGCATTTGCACTATGGGTCCTTCAGTTTTGCTACCCTTTTCAACACCCCCCTTTGGCTCTTAATTTTGCGCTTTAATTTGGCCCTATGAATTTTACGCTAGTCGTATTTTGGTCCTGCATGATATAAAGCTTATAAGGGCGGGGAAATTCTCTTAATAAGTCCCTCTTTCTTTACATGCGTTCCATTTGGGTCCTCTCTCTTTTAAATTTGTCCCTTTAATTTTATTTTATTTTTAATTTGATCATAAACCTTCTAATGTCAAACTATTTGGCATATTTTGTTTATTTATTCTTTAGAAAAACATGTATTCTGTCAAACAATTATATATATTTTATTTTATATATATATATATATTAGTTCTCCTAAAATTATTTTAGGAACCATTTATTTAAAATTGATTTATGGTATTCTTTTCAAATTATTATTGTATATTATTTTAGGTTACTAGTATATTTTCTTAATTAGCTACTTTAAACTGTTTTATTATATATTACTTTAAATTATCTTGTATATTATTTATTTTATGATTTTTATATACATTATTTATTTTAAACTTTTACATATTATTTATTTTAAATTTATATACATCATGTAGTTAAACTATTTTATATATTATTTATTTTAAACCCTCTTTATTAGTTATTTTAAATTGTTCTACATTGTTTATTTTAAATATTTCTTTTACTATTTTACATATTATTCACTTTAAATTTTTTTTATATAATGTTCATTTTAAAATGTTTTCCATGTCATTTTGAATTATTTTATATATATTAATTATTTCACATTGCTTTTTCTATTTATTTTAAACCCTTTTTTATATATTATTTTTGAATTGCTTATTATTTTAAATTTATAGAATGTTTATTCTTGAACTTCCTTTTTATGGATCATTTATTTTCAAATTTTCATATGTTTTATTTTAAACTCTTTAAATATTTTTTTATATATATATTTACGTGAATTTTTTTTATACTATGCATATTATTTGTTGTAAATTTCTTTTTACGTATCATTTATTTTAGACTTTTCATTAATGATTTTAAATTATTCTTTATCATTTACTTCAAGTTGCTTTCATAAGTATTTATTTTATACCCTTTACATATGAGATTTGTATTTAAGATTATCTTATTATTTGATCTAAGTTGTTTTATACTATGCTTCATTTCTATGTTTATTAAGCTTAATGTTAAATAATGTATGTTGTGAAATTATTGCTATTGCATGTACGTTAATATGCTTACTCGTGTTCATATTATTGCCATGCGCTTGTGGAATATTTTATGCGTGAATCATTGTTCTATGTCGTACTATACTTCATTTCATATCATTGCCTCAAATTAAACCCTAATACATTAATCCAACAAATCGCTTTATTTTAACCTAAATAAATAACACACGTCTTTTAAATATTGTATTCGCTACTATACAAAAACAAAAATTTCAAAATAAGGCAATGTTTCGCGTTCTAGAATATCGAAGAATTGTGCCCTAACTTACGGGGTTTCGATTCTCTCGTTGATTCGAAATAGCTAAATATCCTTTTGGTTTATAAAATACACGGAATCTCAATTAAAATTACAGATGACCTTGCGCTCGGGGGTTCATAGTATTGTGTCCTAACTTACGGGATTTGATACTCCGATATCTCGAGATAAGGAAATCTTTAACAATCATTTTTGAGCTAATTCAAGAATTTTAAAATCGATGTTAATAAAAAGGGTCATATTTCAAAATCATTCCCGATTTTCAATTTTCGACACCAAGACACTAACTAATCAATTCGGTACCAATTTTTGGGCGTGTTGAGGGTGCTAATCCTTCCTCACACGTAACCGACTCCCGATCCCGTTCCCTCGAGTTTCGTAGACCAAAAACACTGTTTTAGTAAACTAAAATGTTTTATTAAAACAAAGGTGATCCGATCACACCTAATAAGGATCGGTGGAGACTCCCGTTTTAATTTTCAAAGTCGATTCCCGTTTTCAAAAAAATGGTTACGACAGCTTGGCGACTCCCGTTTTAATTTTCAAAGTCGATTCCCGTTTTCAAAAAAATGGTTACGACAGCTTGGCGACTCCACTGGGGAATTTGAGAGTCGAGCCATAAATTGATTAATTTTTGTCTTTGGTCGAAATTGAAAATTTGTTTTAAACCTACGATCCCTTCGTTGCACTTCATCCATTTTTCTTACGATTTTCATCGTTTTAGCTCTATTTTCTTTATTGCCTCAGGTTTTCTTATGTATATGTCCTCACACATTGCATTGCATGACCGTTGTGGTCACACCTTTTAAGTGGGAGTGAGAAACTATGCCTTCGTGAGGTTTTCACCTCCGCATTTGCTAGTAGATTGCTTCGGGGATACATCCGTACCTATGATTTCATGAGATTTTCATCTCCGCATGGTCATAGGGAAATGTATTCCCTTGAACCGAACTCAATCTACATGAGCCTATAATGGGTGAAGATCGAGGAATCTGCTGGTTCGGGTACCCTTACTCTAGAATCGAGCCACATATAGAGACCTAGGAGCTTACCCTAAGTAGAGCCACTCCGAACCCCTAGCAGTCACCCGATTAGGTGCTTTATTTGTTATTTATTTCTCCTGTACTAACGTGTTTTGTTTTTGTTTTTATATATAAATGTATTGCATTACATCATTATAGAAAGGAAGTATTGATTCATATTTGATTGCTAAATAGAGCAGTTTGACATAAGAAAACGAATTTCTTGATAAAGTGGATTATAACGCGGTTGTCTAAATATGGTCCAAGTAAACACAATGAAGGAAGATTGATAGTTTATAAAAAAATACCCGACTTTGCTTTATCGCCTGAGGATTCAAGCTAACAAAGATTATTCGAGAGCCGTCATATCTTAAAGAAGCTAACGAGCATCGCGGGGATAAGTGAGCAATGGGCCGCAATCCAGATCGAGTAGAAAGAGACATCTTTTGGAAAATTCACAAGACTCGACCATAACATCCGGATATTAAGAGGAGGATAGATATTTTCTCCTAAAATATGAGGGTAAGGCTGCATATGTAATGGAGTAATACAAAACTTTGTTTCATTGCCCGAGGATTCAAGCCGACAAAGATTATTCGAGAGTCGTCACGTCTCGACTTTCTTAAAGGAGCTGATGAGTATCGCGAGGATAAGTGATCAATGAATAGCGGCCTAGATCAAGTAAAAAGGATTTAATAGAGACATCTTTTGGAGAATTCGTAAGACTCAACCATAACATCTGGATATGAAGAGGAAGATAAATGTCTTCGCTTGGAACATGAGAGAAAGGCCGTATATGTAATCCGTTTTATGTAAGGGAATTTATTTTCTAGAAAAGTTGTTCTAATGGAATTGAATTTAGAGTCAACGCCTTCCTTTCTTTTGCATTCATTTCATGCATTTGCATTGTATTACATCATTTGCATTAAACTTTCATTAAAAGACCCTAATCAGGTAAGATTATTTCAGAGCCGACAAAGGATATGGACAAAAAGGTTGGAAAGAATAGAGTAAAGGCAAATACAGATGCAAGAGCAATTGATCCAAATTCAACAAGATATGCGAGAACAAATGCTGGAACTCCAAAGAAATATGATGGGCCAGTTAACCCAGTTACTGGCCAAAGAATTTGAAAAAAGGAGTAACCCAGTGGTCAATAGTGAGGATAATGAAGACATCGTTTATTCCCCAAGTCTTACCCCAGTAAGCGTCTTGACCCAACCAAACATGCAAGGGGCACCGGTCATTATCGGACCTCAATATCAGACTGATGCCTCGGTACTGTCGAACTTCTCGATAGGTTCAGGTTTTAACCCAGAAAATGATCGAGCCAAACCAGTTGTTCTGGCAAACATGAAGAAAAAGGAAGAGTGGACTTTAAAGGCCCCGGAGAAGAAGAAAAATGAATCGAATGATGCGAGTAGGTATAACAAGGGTCGTTCGAAGGCAACTACCAGCTATCATGTCTCCCAAAGGCAAGGACCCAATCGGAGACTGAACTCGAGAAAACCCCAGTTCGCGCCTGCCCCAATCACGTATAGGGAGTTGTACCATATTTTGTTCAACGCACATGTCGTATCCCCTTTTTACATGGAACCAATACAACCTCCATACCCTAATTGGTACGATGCAAGCTGCCAATGTGAATATCATGCGGGAATTACAAGGCATTCCATCGAGTACTGTATTGCTTTTAAAAAGCTAATCGAAAGATTTATCAAATTGGGTATCGTGAAATTCGATGATCCCTTTGGAGCAGAAAATCTGTTATCCAACCTTTTTGTTAAAGGGGTGGACATTACGAGTTCCATGATGGATAGGGTTATGAGATCCAATGGTACATCGAGCTCAGGACTCTAGTGTAAGACCTGGTATTGGGAAAACTGAACGTTAACAACGTATCAGAAGAGGGAACCCGGGAATAGAATTTTTTCGAGCATCTGCCTTTACGTACTTGGAAGTGTTTTGAACGATGGGACTGAAGAAGAGATCCTTTTATTTTTAGAGCTAATCTAGAGTAATATTCAAAACACGCTTATTGCTTTAAGCCTAGAAGCAATAAGAATCCTTTTGTGAAATAGGCTTGTGTCCTAAATCTTTGTTTCAATAAAATGCATCTTTTTTTGAGTAAATATTCTCTTATTTTATTTCATACTATACGAATAATCGTTCTTAGATTCATTTGTTCTTTAAACTTTCTTTTAAATATTTATTTATTTTTCATTCATGACCATACCATACAAATAATCATCCTTAGAATCATTTATTCTTTGGAATGCGCCGCACTTACCTACAACAGGTACCCAGATATCAATGATGTGAGCGATGCTGTCACCGACTCCGAGTCTCTTTTTGAGCGAAATATTGACCTAAAGGGATCTCAGCACTTTGAAGATGACAGAGATGGTGCCCTATCTCCAGATTTGTTAAGACTGGTAGAACAAGATATCCTACCTTACAAAGAGTCAGTGGACAGTAAGCCTAGGACAAGAGAAAGAGGCAAACATCGGAGTCTGCATCACCACAAAGACAAAACGAGACGACATTAAGTCATTTCCAAGAATTTAAATACTTTTGCGCGACTGTATAAAGATACGCCTGGCCACTAAGACGTGAGGATATTGCAAGGTTTTTGAACGACGTATACTAATGACACATACGATGGCCGAGCTAATCATGAGATTTGGTTTCTGCCAATCCACCGTAAAAAGGGATTGCATCAACATGCTGTAAGTGCCAAATTTATAGAGACAAGATTCATGTGCCCCTTCATTTCTCCGTAGACTTTCTCTATGTGGGGGCATGGAGGTTTATAGGCCGATCTCTTTGAAAGCTTCTAACAGATACTGATTGGTCTTTGGGGTCGTCGACTGCTCCGCGAAAAGGGTGAAAGTTGTTTCATATGCCAATGTCACTAAATCGACAGTCATCAAATTCCAAAAAGGGGTGCCAACAAAGAATGCCAGAAAAATCATGTTTAACACAACTGTCTAATGTCAAAAGTTTACAGTCTGTTCAAATATTAGGCGGTATATTGCAAAAGCAAAAGCAAAAGCAAAGGCAAAGGCAAAGGCAAAAAAAAAAAAGAAGAAGAAAAAAGAGGACCCAACAACAAATTAAAGATCATGGGGAAGATGACCGAGACTTGTAAAGATTGGCATAAGAAGTCACCATTTACCCTCTATACTCATCGAACATTGGCCAAGACCTTCACCGGGGTAGCATATTTCATTAGTCTATGGGATAAAAACAGTTTTGAAGAAGAGATTCCTTGTCTCTGAGTCTTGTCAGACCTGAAGCTGGATAAGGAAAAATGGATCCAATCCTGATATGATCAGTTGAATTTGAATAAAGGAGGTTGAAAGCTATCCGTCATGGTCCAATGAATGATGTGAGCGTACGATAAAAAAGTTTATCCTAGAGAATTCCACGAAGGGAACTTGATATTGAAGAAGATTCTTCCTATACAAAAAGACTTCAGAGAAAAGTGGATATCAATCTGAGAAGGACATTATGTAATAAAAAAGGCCTGTTTTAGAGGGGCATTAATTTTGACCGAAATGGATAGCAAAGATTTGCCCAAGTCGATGAATTTAGATTTCGTTAAGAAGAATTTCACCTAGAAATTGAGAGGCCAAAGTGAAAACCCGCGAAGGGCGCTTTGAGACCTTCAGAAAAAAAAAGGAAAGAAGAAAAGAAAAGAAAAATGAGAGGTCATGGCGAAAACCCGCAAAGGGCGCCTTGAGACCAAAGGGGATTTGAGTTGAAAACCCGAAAGGGGCGACTCAAATTTGGATCAAAGTGGGGCATACATTAGTCTTGTTATGCCTGAATTAAGAATGAAGAAGTATACTACGTCTTGGGGCATCGACAAAGTACTCTGGATCCCCTAAACACATATTGAGCTCAGAAATGTCCTCAAGAAATTGGTACAGAGAAGCTTAAGCTGCGATATCTGGGGCATCTAGCTTCCATTTCGCCCATTTTGAATTTGTTATCTTTGATTCTTTTCAAGATATGTCCGAATAAACTTTTTTCTTATTGCATTGCTATCTTTGATTAACTCATTCGTTTTGAGGTAATTTCCTTCTTATTGCATTTGCAATCTTTGATTAATTTATTCATTTCGAGCTATGCTCCCAATCAGTTTCATTCTTGTCCATTGTTTTGATATTTTTCAAGCGTTTTGCATTGAAATAACGATTAATGGACCAATAATACTTTCACAAAAGAAATTCTGCATATTACTTTGGGAGCTTCTAAATAGTACAGAGCACAAAAATGGGCCATTATTCAGAACTCACCAAGCGTAAGGGTTGGAAATATTTGAGCCCAAATTGAAATTATCTCATTGGGTTTTCTGTCAAAGATATTGGTTGAGCACAAAAATTACATTGGTGTTATAATCCTGGCAAAGAACAAGCAATGAGATTATTCTCGAGAAAAGAAAAATGGTATTCTGTATTCATACAGATATCAGGCATATACATTTGTTCGTTACACCTAAGGAATGGTGTAACAGATCAAATTGATTGAAGATGATGCAAATCCTATACCTCTGAGTGGCAGCAGGATGGATGGAAGAAACCAAATGTTATTCCTCTGAAATTACAATGGGGCAAGCTTGCTGAACAAAATATGATTGTTTTTCTGACTTTTCTGTCAAGAATACCAGTTGAACAAGATGGTAGCATAATACGTCAGTGATAATGTCCTGATGAACGAGCGATGATACCTTAAGGCTTTTTTTTAAAAAAAAAGCTCATGACATTTCTACATTCATATAATAACACATCTAGTTAGGAGCATTTGATTCATTTCGATCATAGCATCCTAATTATTTGACATAAGCATCACATTTAATTAGGAGCATTTGATTCATTTCAATCATATCATCCTAACTATTTGGCATAAGCATAGATACATGAAACTGATTTTACAAATCATGTTCCTCAGAGGATAGTGCAGTGTAATCGGTGAATTCACAAGTCTTAACCCCCTAAGCAGTAGGGAAGCAGATCGAAGATGATGGGCTTTAATCCCCTAAGCAGTAGGGTAACAAGTCGAATTTACAAGCCTTAACCCCTTAAGCAGTAGGGTAACAGGCTGAAGATTTACAGATCTTAACCCCCTAAGCAGTAGGAAAATAGATCGAAGATGATGGGCTTTAACCCTCTAAGCAGTAGGGTAACAAGCCGAATTTACAGACCTTAAACCTCTAAGCAGTAGGGTAACAGGTTGAATTCACAGATCTTATCACCCTAAGCAGTAGGGAAACAGATCGAAGGTGATGGGCCTTAAACCCCTAAGCAGTAGGGTAACAGGCTAAATTTATAGATCTTATCACCCTAAGCAGTAGGGAAATAGATCAAAAGCGATCAGCCTTAAACCCCTAAGCAGTAGGGTAACAGGCTAAATTTACAGATCTTATCACCCTAAGCACTAGGGAAACAAATTGAAGACGACGAGCCTTAACCCCTTAAGCAGTAAGGTAACAGGCTAGAAATTGTAGATCCTACCTCCCTAAGCAGTAGTGGAGCGGGTTGAAATCCACAATTTATATTTCCTTGAAGTTTAATAGAGAAGATCGAGACTACAAATCTTTTCTCCTTAAATCCTTGAAGTTTAATAGAGAAGATCGAGGCTACAAATCTCTTCTCCCTGAAACTCCGAAGTTTCAGTGTAGTAGGTCGAGGCTACAAATCCCTTCTACCTGAATTCTTATTTCCTCAAAATTTTAGTAGAGAAGATCGAGGCTACAAATCTCTTCTCTTTGAATCTCCGAAGTTCCAGTGGAGTAAATCATAGCTGTAGACCTTATCCCCTTGAAGTCACAGTGGGGCAGGTCGAAGTTACCAATCTTGTCTCCCAGAAGTTGCAGAAGATCAGATCAAAACAGATCCTATACCTCCGAAGTTGCATGAAGTGGATTGAAGCAACAAGACCCAGTGGATTGGAATGAAGCTACCTAAAGAAGTGAAGATACCAAGAGGTCAAGATTCTGTAAAAACCGGGCAAATTTGGTCCTCTTTCAGTCTTTGCTCCATTCTCGTTACACAATAATGAGCAAAGTGGGGCAGCTGTAGAGGCCCAAATATGCCCGACCCAAAACTAAACCTAGGCCCAATTACAAAGCCCCAAAATAAACTAACCCTAGCCCACTATCTTAAAAAAAAAATTTCAGCAGCAAACCCTAGCCACCAAAGTTTCCAGCCGCCGCACTCCTCACCAATGGCCACCACGCACACCACCAACCACCGGCCTCACGCGTCTGACACCACCTGCAAACAGATCAACACGCAAACGAAGAAGAAACAAAGAAGAAAAAATAAAAAAGAAGCAAAAAACAAAAAGCAAAAAACAAAGAACGAATCTAACTTCGACTATAAAGGCTATGACCTTCGTTTGTAATTTTTTTTACCAACACCAGCAATCAAAAAACAAAAAAAAATACAAAAGGTTGATATTCAAGTTTATCTTCTCTGTTCGCATTTCGTTTTAATTTCTTTTTTATCTGTACTTACAAATCTATTAAACAAAAGTGGGCATAAAGAATAATAGAAAAAGGAGAGGCTCACCTGAGTTACCTCGTGGCCCGTCATCGGAAGTTTCTTTCCACGATCGGAATCGGGCACGAAAGGGGTGAAAGTGGGCCTTTTTCTTTCGATTTTCGCGGGCATGGAATGGTTCATCCTCAAATCTGTTCAAAAGGGGGCTAAGGGTCCCTTTTTGCGCATCACCGGTCACCGGATTCGATGGTGGTGCGGTGGTGCAACGGATGGTCGTGGCCCTTTTGACCAAAGGAAAAAGGAGAGGGAGAGAGTAAAAAGAACTCTCTGTTTCTTTTTTAAAAAAAAAAAAAGAATGCAAAGAATGAAATTTGGCCTTAATAAAAAATGAAACGGCAGAGTTGTTTTCAAAGCAAAAGTGGGGCATTTGCACTATGGGTCCTTCAGTTTTGCTACCCTTTTCAACACCCCCCTTTGGCTCTTAATTTTGCACTTTAATTTGGCCCTATGAATTTTACGCTAGTCGTATTTTGGTCCTACATGATATAAAGCTTATAAGGGTGGGGAAATTCTCTTAATAAGTCCCTCTTTCTTTACATGCGTTCCATTTGGGTCCTCTCTCTTTTAAATTTGTCCCTTTAATTTTATTTTATTTTTAATTTGATCATAAACCTTCTAATGTCAAACTATTTGGCATATTTTGTTTATTTATTCTTTAGAAAAACATGTATTCTGTCAAACAATTATATATATTTTATTTTATATATATATATATATTAGTTCTCCTAAAATTATTTTAGGAACCATTTATTTAAAATTGATTTATGGTATTCTTTTCAAATTATTATTGTATATTATTTTAGGTTACTAGTATATTTTCTTAATTAGCTACTTTAAACTGTTTTATTATATATTACTTTAAATTATCTTGTATATTATTTATTTTATGATTTTTATATACATTATTTATTTTAAACTTTTACATATTATTTATTTTAAATTTATATACATTATGTAGTTAAACTATTTTATATATTATTTATTTTAAACCCTCTTTATTAGTTATTTTAAATTGTTCTACATTGTTTATTTTAAATATTTCTTTTACTATTTTACATATTATTCACTTTAAATTTTTTTTATATAATGTTCATTTTAAAATGTTTTCCATGTCATTTTGAATTATTTTATATATATTAATTATTTCACATTGCTTTTTCTATTTATTTTAAACCCTTTTTTATATATTATTTTTGAATTGCTTATTATTTTAAATTTATAGAATGTTTATTCTTGAACTTCCTTTTTATGGATCATTTATTTTCAAATTTTCATATGTTTTATTTTAAACTCTTTAAACATTTTTTTATATATATATTTACGTGAATTTTTTTTATACTATGCATATTATTTGTTGTAAATTTCTTTTTACGTATCATTTATTTTAGACTTTTCATTAATGATTTTAAATTATTCTTTATCATTTACTTCAAGTTGCTTTCATAAGTATTTATTTTATACCCTTTACATATGAGATTTGTATTTAAGATTATCTTATTATTTGATCTAATTTGTTTTATACTATGCTTCATTTCTATGTTTATTAAGCTTAATGTTAAATAATGTATGTTGTGAAATTATTGCTATTGCATGTACGTTAATATGCTTACTCGTGTTCATATTATTGCCATGCGCTTGTGGAATATTTTATGCGTGAATCATTGTTCTATGTCGTACTATACTTCATTTCATATCATTGCCTCAAATTAAACCCTAAAACATTAATCCAACAAATCGCTTTATTTTAACCTAAATAAATAACACACGTCTTTTAAATATTGTATTCGCTACTATACAAAAACAAAAATTTCAAAATAAGGCAATGTTTCGCGTTCTAGAATATCGAAGAATTGTGCCCTAACTTACGGGGTTTCGATTCTCTCGTTGATTCGAAATAGCTAAATATCCTTTTGGTTTATAAAATACACGGAATCTCAATTAAAATTACAGATGACCTTGCGCTCGGGGGTTCATAGTATTGTGTCCTAACTTACGGGATTTGATACTCCGATATCTCGATATAAGGAAATCTTTAACAATCATTTTTGAGCTAATTCAAGAATTTTAAAATCGATGTTAATAAAAAGGGTCATATTTCAAAATCATTCCCGATTTTCAATTTTCGACACCAAGACACTAACTAATCAATTCGGTACCAATTTTTGGGCGTGTTGAGGGTGCTAATCCTTCCTCACACGTAACCGACTCCCGATCCCGTTCCCTCGAGTTTCGTAGACCAAAAACACTGTTTAGTAAACTAAAATGTTTTATTAAAACAAAGGTGATCCGATCACACCTAATAAGGATCGGTGGAGACTCCCGTTTTAATTTTCAAAGTCGATTCCCGTTTTCAAAAAAATGGTTACGATAGCTTGGCGACTCCCGTTTTAATTTTCAAAGTCGATTCCCGTTTTCAAAAAAATGGTTACGATAGCTTGGCGACTCCCGTTTTAATTTTCAAAGTCGATTCCCGTTTTCAAAAAAATGGTTACGACAATCAACATTAACATATATAACTTGTCATTGGTGCAGACAGGCTTGGGGAGATTGCCTATGGATGGTGATAGAGAGAAAGTAGCAGCGAAATCTTAGGGTGGAACAGAAAAAGGGGACGGAAAATCCGGGAAATGAGATTGTTAAGTCCTGATTTAATGTGCTGAGTTCAGTTGATAGAGAGGAAAATGGCAAAGATTTGAGGGGAGAGGATTTTGTGGATCCTAGCATTAAACAGAATCGTTCTACTAAAAGGGGATATTTTTAAAAAAGCTAAAGGTAAAATCTGGGCAAAGTTTTAACGTGGGCCAGGGGAATAAAAAAGGGAATATAGGGCCTAGTGGTAGTCAACAGGCCGGACGGGAAAGTATTCATTTGAAATGGGTTGTTATTGGTACTAAGGCTCAAAGCAAGGAAAATGCCTAAATGAATGAGTTGGGCTTTTTTAATTTATTTAAACTGAAAAATAAGAAAGGATGTTGCCAATTTTGTGTGGCAAGGACGGACAAGGAGTTTCGACCCAACCTAGAGAAGACATTAAAACTGCAGAACTGGGCTCGCTTGTTCAGGATCGGGCTTTGAAGGAGAATGGTTTGATGGACCAGAATAGAGACAAACCAATACACTCAGATTTTGATCTTTCTTATTCTCCCTCAACTGTTGATTTTGTTTTGGGTAATGATGGTGTAGCAGGGGATCGGGTTTTAGGTGTTTTTCAAGGCATGACTATTACTCATTTTAATCCGACTTTCGATGACCATACTGAGATGGAGGTTGTACTGAAGGACGAAGTATTGGATCCAAATAGGCATTCGATGATAGTTTTTAAGGAAAATTCAGATCCTAATCGACGTGTTCCTAATTTCGGTGGTTTTGAAGCTTTGGATAACAGTGTCATTGTTTCTTCAAGGCGTTATGGTGGGGACAAAATTTGTGATGGTAGAGTTGGGGGGAGCTTAATAAGACGAATCGTGGTTGGGGTTTTGTTTCAAATTGTTAGAAAGCTCTCAGATTCCTTTATCAGATTCAATTAATAATAAGGTTGAGCTCATCTCTATTCAACTTGAACATGAGGCTGAAAATGGAAGTTTGAAAGTAACTGGAAAGTAGTCAAAAGTGGATGATATCGTTTGACAGTATAGGTTAGGTTTTTTTTTCCCATATTTTTTGTTATGGATTATAGATTATCTATTTTTTTGTGGAACTGTCAAGCGTGTGCTAGCACTAGAGGTGTGCATGGGCTGAGCTGGGTCGGGCTCAACTAAAAATTTAGGCCCGTTTGTTAGGCTCGGGTCGGCCTGACCCGAAAAATGAGCCTAAAATTTTGCCCAAGTTTGGCCCGAATAAAAATGTTAAAACTGAGGTCTGACCCGGCCTGTCCATATTAATTTTTATATTATTTTTTATATAATTTTTAAATATATAGAAACCATAAAAAATACTAAAAACATCAAAATAAATATTTCTCAACAAATTGAAAATAAATTTTAAAAAATATGTATACTTAAGTAACATTAAAATAGATGCAACTTAACAAGCAAATGCTTCTAAAATAATAACAAAATTAACAAATGTCTTTAGAATAATAAAAAATTAACAATAAAATAAGTTTTATACAATATCCAAACAATAACAACAAAATAATAGTAACAAAATAGTAAAATAGTAGCAAAATAGGGAGAAAACAATAAGAAAATAATATTTTAAAAAATAGATTTTTTTTGTAATTTAGTTAATTCGGGCCGGGCCGGGCAGGGCTTGGGCAAAAAATACCTTACTCGAGGCCCGACCCATTTTTTAAATGGGCTTTATTTTTTTGCCCAAGCCCATTTTTTAGGCCTATATTTTTGCCCAAACCCTCCCATATTTCGGGCAGGCCCCCGGCCCATGCACACCTCTAGCGAGCAATAAATTTATGAGGATTTTTAAAGAATTCAATTATGAACACAAGCATGATATTGTTAGCTTATTGAAACTGAGGGTTAGTGGTTTAAAAACAAATGTTATTTGTACAGGTCCAAATTTTCCCGGGGCCCATAAAATAAAACCAAAATAAATTAAGAGTCTAAGTCCATTTACAAAAAGTGCCCAAATGTAAAATATACCAGACCCAATTTACTACCTAATTTCACAAGCCCAAGAATTAACCTAAGCCCAAACCCAAACTTAAACCTATAATCAGAAAACCTAACCCTAATGCCCATGCGCGCCACACCCCTCCCTCGGCCGCCTCGCTTGCGCCTCGTCTCGATGCCTGGCACCGTAGGTCGTTTTTTCACCAAAATAGCAAAAGATTCGCTTCTCCTACCCGTTGATCGAACGCCAAACCTACAAAGGAAAATCAAAACAGCAAAGAAACAAAGGCAAGCAGAAGCAATGACAGCAGAAACAAAGCCAAACAATAGCAAACAGTAGACTAAAACCTTTTGTATTCGGCTATAAAAAGCCTCGAACACACAATGTATTTTTTACGGGCAGAATATTAATCTAAAAACAAGACCATTTTCAAAAGGTGATTTATTATTCCTTTCATTTTCACAAAGCAAAAAAATATAAAAATACATAATAAAAAAACTTGTCAGTCAGTCCATATTCCATCACCGTCGGAGACTATTGCCAGCGCCTGGGTACCTCGAAACCCATTAGGGTTTTGATGAGGACCCAAAGAGGTGGTGAAGTCCGAGTTTCTATTTCTTTCTCACATATTATTTTTCTTTTTGATTTTTAAAAGGGAGTCGAGTTTTAAGCTTTTTTTAAGGGTTGAAAAGTGTTGAGAAGAGCTCGATTTTATAGTCCCGGCCACAACCCACGGCAGAGCCATGGTTGAGAAACGCCGGAGCCACGTCGGACTCTAGATTACCCAAAGAGAGAAGAGAGGAAGAAAGAAATTTTTTTTTAAAAAGGGGTCACTCAAATGATATATATTTTTTAGGTTATTATTATTTATACTAGGATTGATACGGCGTCGTTTTAAGCCTGATCTTTAGGCATCAAAACGACATCGTTTTGATGATCCGCGGTGCGACCCGACCCGAACCGCATGGGATCCGCGCGTTTTAACTTGGGGGGGTCTATTTGCGTGGTTAGTCCTTCCACTTCTTCGTCCAATTTCAATCTTATACTTTTCTTCTTTTTTTTTTTGATTTTGTCATTAGATTTCACTTTGTTTTATTTTAATCCTCTGATCATTTACTCCTTGGAACGCTGCGTTTAAGGGGAGTCTGGGATTTATTTCGCATTTGACCCCCGCTCCTTCACCCGCATTTATATTTGGTCCCTCTTTCTTTTTGTTATTTATTTATTTTTGCAATTTATCCTCTTAACTTCACTTAAGTTACGATTTGGCCCTATCTTCCACTCTTTTGTATACTATTTCTCTTATATTTTCATATTTATTTATTACTCTTTTATTTTATTCATTCATTCGCATATTTACTTATTTATCTGTATACTATTCATTTTATTTTATCCTTTATATCATGTGTATATTGTTCTTTCATTTTTAATATTCACCATTTCATCATCTGTTTATTTAGCTATCTATTACTTCTTTATACATTTTAAAAATTTAAATCGCTTACATTTCATCTTTTACTAGTATATTTATTATTATTATCATTATTATTATTATTATCGTTATTATTATTATTATTATTATTATTATATTTCCACATATTTTCTTATTCATTACTATTATTATTTATCTAATTTTATTTATCTATTTATATTTCTATTATTATTATTATTATATTTCTATGTATTGTATTTCTATTTATGTTTATGTATTAATATCATCATCATCATTATTATTATTATTATTATTATTATTATTATTATTATTTACTATTATTATTATTATTATTATTTTTACTATTATTATTTTTACTATTATTATTTATTATCAATGTTATTATTATCATTTGCTAATTTTTTTTATTTTCATTACTACTATTATTATTACTAACTATTATTTATTTACATATGTTTTATTACAAATTGTACCTTTAAATTTCATTTATATTTTAATTTGGTTGTTTATTTTCAATATTTTTATAAACTATTTTCTCTTACAACATTTATATATTTATTTTATTCATTTCTTTGTTTTAAGTTGGTGTTGTCCTTTTATGTGTATGCTTTGGTATTATTACCATTATTATCTATCTCATTCATCTTTGATTTTTCATATTATTGTTAAGATGGTGTACATCATGTGGTGCTCGTAAATTGTTTTTATTAGTTTGCGTCATTTATGTGACATTTCATCTATATCTTCGTCCCATTTTCAATATCGCCATTTCATCATTTCGTCAAAATCATGTTCCGTATAAGAGAAATATACATCATTTAAATATCACACTTGTTATTATTCAAAATTTTCATAAAAAAAATAAGGTAATGTTCTGTGTTTGGAAACTCGAGAAAGTCGTGCCCTAACTTACGGGGTCTCGACTTTCCTCGTTGGATCTAAATGATTGAATATCCTTTTAAAATTTAATATCCATAAGATTCTAAAAATAAAGGCAAATTCATTCTCAAAAATTCGAGGTGTCGTGTCCTAACTCACGAGATTTGACATTTTGGTACTTCGAGATGAGAGGGTCTTTAACATGCTATTAAATTTATTAAGTAATTAAGTAATAATTTAACGATGGATCGTATTTTTCTTTAAAGTTCTCAATTTTCGACACTAAGACACTAATTAATCAACTAGGTACCAATTTTGGGTGCTACGAGGGTGATAATCCTTCCTCTTGCGTAACCGACTCCCCAACCTATCTTTCTAAATTTCGTGGACCAAAATCGTTGTTTAAATAAATCAAACCATTTATTAAAAACAACCACTTTTACGAGGTGAGCCGATCACACCTCATCAAAAAGGATTGGTGGCGACTCCCTTTTTTTCGTTTTCAAAACCAAGTCGATCCCTTTTTAAAAAAATGGTTTCCACAACTTGGCGACTCCACTGGGGACACTAATAAGAGAGTCAAGCTGCAATTTGATTAATTTCTGTCTTTTCATCGAAAATTGAAAATTTGATGTAAATTACAATCCTTTCATTGCATTTCATCTGTCATCTTTGTGATCTTGGTCATAATACTTGTTTTGTTGTTTCGAGTCTTTAAATATTTCTGTATATGGCATTGCATGACCGCTCGGTCTTGCCCTTTAAGTGAGAGTGAAAAACTAGTCCTTCGTGAGGTTTTCACATCCGTATAGGATAGTGGATCACTTCCGGGATACATCCGTACTTATGTCTTCATGAGATTTTCATCTCTGTATAGCCATAAGGAAATGTATTCCCTTGAACCGAACTCGATCTATATGAGCCTATAATGGGTGAAGATCGAGGAATCTGCCAGTTCAGGTACCCTTACTTTAGAACCGAACCACATGTAATGAGCCTTGGGAGCCTACCCTAGGTAGAACCACGCCAAACCTTAGTGGTTACCCAAATAGGTGCTTGATTATTTCCTATTTTCTTTGAATTCTATTTTTATACATAATACTGACTTGTGTTTTGCTATGACTGTTCTTGCATGACATTTCATAGTAAAAAGGTGTTGATTCACGTTCGGTTACTAAATAAAAAGCTTAGCATGAAAAAAGGGTTTCTTGATAGAGTGGAGGATAATGCAGCCGTCCGAATATGGTCCGAGAGGACGCAGCAAGAGAAAGGTGATAGTTTGACCGAGGGGTATGAATCAGAATTGTGGGATTTCACTCGCATCAATGTGACTCAGAATAACTTTCAAGAATTGAAGGAGATATGGAACCATTGGGACGACGAGATCAAGCAGCTATTTTACCATAATTATGAAGACTTGCCCTATTTACTCGATGTGAAAGTAGACAAGCACTTATTTTGAGCTCTCGCCCAGTACTGGAATCCCGCCTACAATTGTTTCACATTTGGGAGGGTTGATTTGGTACCTACCATAGAAGAGTATGTGGCCTTACTTCGTTGCCCAATGATTAAAGTCGACAAGGCCTATTCCAGAGCTGCTAACGTCCTGACCTTTGTAAAGAAATTGATGAATATCACGGGGATGAGCGAACGGTGGGTTGCAGCTCGAATTAAGCAAAAGGGAGATAGTAAGTGTATTCCTTGGAAGAACTTAAGAGATCTAATTTTAGCACATCCGGATATGAAGAAGAGGGTTGATGTTTTCACTTTGAGCATATATGGTTTGGTTGTCTTTCTCAAGGCATTAGGACACGTAGATGAAGTAGTCTCAGACCTGTTTGATCGACTCGATAAAGAGGTCACACCTGTCCCTACGATTTTGGCAGAAACGTTTAGATCATTGAATGCTTGCCGGAGAGTGGGCGAGGGCAGATTCATAGGATGTGCACAGCTTTTGCGATCATGGTTCCATAGCCACTTTTGAAAGGTAGAAAAGGTCTCGTATCGAGTTTTTTCTGAGAACTACTTTCCATTGAAGGAATTAGTGGCTACGCTGAGGCGGGATGACCTTTCCGAAGAGAAATGGATGGCGATTCTCCAGAATCTACAAGTTGAAGACGTCGAATGGAGGGCACCATGGATGATCCCTAACGAGATCTTGTATCGCTGTGGAGACTTTGATTGGGTTTCCTTACTTAGGATATGGGGAGTTGTTAAATATGCTCTACTACTCGTGTTAAGGCAGTATCGATCAAGGCAGTTCATACCGGCAACACAAGGGTTGGCTCAGTGCGAGTTTTTATACAAATGCGATAATTATAAGAAGAAAGTCCGTGAAATATCAAATGCGTGGAACCAAACCCGTAGGATAAAGGGATTCACTGCAGGTCTGATGACAACCCCTAAGTATGACTGGTGGTGGGGTAAAAGAGTCAATGATAACATCCCAATTCCAAATCAAGAAAACGCTCGCCCGATAGAGGAACACTTACAAGTAATCTTGTCTGAATTAGAGATCATCAAGCAAGATTTTGAGAAAAGGAGTCTGGAATTGGGAAAGAAAATAGGGCAATTAGAGGAGGAAAAGATGCAGCTAGGACTAGACATCGACATCCACAAGCTAGAGGCCGAGAAATTAAGAAAATGTAAGAACAAGGCTAAAGAAGATTTGGATAGTTTAAAGACAAATTACAAGAAGCTACGTATGTCAATAAGAACTGTCGGTTTGGCTAAAACATCAGAACAATGGTAGAAAGAATTCAAGAAAGAAAAGACTAGAGCCGACCAATGGGAGAAGGAGTTTTAAGATGCTCAGATACGGAAGGACACTCTAAAAAAGAGTTTGTTGGAGAGCCAAAACGAAAAGGAGAGGTTAATAGCTCGAATGGCAGAGTTGGAAAAGTTATTATATCAACATCGTAGTCGCAACTCTGTGATCGAATTAAGGGCCAGCCTAAATAAGATTGAGGAGTTGAAAGGAAGGATAGAAGAGCTCGAGACTGCACTGCGAAATGATGAACTTCGAGTTGAACTTCTTGAAGCAAGCAATGAACATTGCAAAGAATAGCTCCACTGCTCCCAAGATCAGATCAGAGATAGAGATTATGTCATGGGTGAAGCTATAGCTCAAGTACGAGAAGTGGCTGACCATCTACAAAACATGGCGGTTCAGGCTGATGTACTCAGTGTAAAATATCAGTCGGAATCAGATCGGGGCTGAGAGTTAGCTTGGCTTCGTAGGAAGGTTAAGGCTTTGGGCATTAGGGCAAAGTCGTATATGTAATCCATCTTATGTAAAGAAATTTATTTTCTAGCAAAGTTGTTCTAATGAAATTGAATCAGAATCAATGTTTTTTTTCTACATTCATGCATTTGCATTTGCATCACATCATATACATTAATTTTCACAAAAGAACCCTAATTAAACAAAATTGTTTCAGTTAATCTGGAAAACAACAAGAGTCAACCAACCGAATACAGCTACAATACCCATCGCAAAACCAAAGCAATGGATCAGAGACTAGAAAAGTTAGAACAGATCTAAAAAGAAATGCAAGAGTAAATGCAAGCACAAATGCAAGAGCAATTGGCTAAAATTTAGTAAGATATGAGTGATCAAATGTTGGAATCCCAAAGGAACATGATAAACCAGCTAACACAATTACTGACCGGCAGATCAGAAAAAAGGAAAGAATCCTGTGGTTAATACTGGGGATGGCAATAAAGATCCTCTCTACCCCCCGGGTTTTACCCCGACAAACGTTCAGACACAAGCCGATATGTATACACGAAGGCTATCCGTTACAATCAGGCCCTAATAATTTCAGGCTAGTGCCTTAATGCCAATCAATTATCAAGTAGGCTCAGGCTCCAATCTAGGGGATAACCCAACTAATCCCGTAGTCTCTGATCTGGATGACATGGTAAAAACTGAAAGAGCAAGAGTGGAGCTCCCAAAACAATTGGAAGACCGATGCAAGTGGTTAGAGGAGAAGTTTAAAGCGATGGAAAGTGCCGACTATCACTGCAGGATCGATGCTAAAGATTTGAGCTTGGTTCCGGACCTGGTGCTTCCCCCCAAGTTCAAGACTCCTGAGTTCGAGAAGTATAATGGGACTAGCTACCCCAAGGCTCATATTAGCATGTTTTGTAGATGAATGACTCAGTACGTCAACAATGACCAGCTATTGATTTATTGCTTCCAAGACAGTCTAGTTGGGGCAGCATCCAAATGGTACAACCAATTTAGCCGTACCAAAATCAACTCATGGAAGGACCTAGCTCAAGCTTAGCCGTACCAAAATCAACTCATGGAAGGACCTAGCTCAAGCTTTCATGAAATAGTATAGTCATGTGACAGATATGACTTCTGATAGGATCACCTTGCAGAACATGGAAAAGAAACCGAATGAGAGCTTTCGACAATACGCCCAGCGGTGGAGGGAGGTTGCTATACAAGTCCAGCCACCTCTCCTAGAAAAAGAGACTATCATACTATTCATCAATACCTTAAAGGCTCTCTTCATCACTCATATGTTGGGAAGTGCCACTAAAAGCTTCTCAGATATAGTGATGATCGGTGAAATAATCAAGAATGCGGTAAGGAGCGGCAAAATAGAGGTAGGGAAAAGTACCAAGAGGTCAGCCTCAAGAAAAAAAAAAGAGAACGATGTGAACAACATGAGCACTTACAGAAAAATTCATTCTAAGTCATTTACTGTAAACTAACTAAAGACGGTAACCGCCAACCATCAGAGCACCCAAAGATAAGAATCTAATATGAGAACGAATACCGAAAGGCTACGGTTCACGTCTATACCCATGATGTATAGGGAGTTGTATCAGAATCTATTCGATGCACATGTGGTATCTCCTTTCTACTTAAAGCTGATGCAACCCCCATATACGAAATGGTATGACGCGAATGCCCAGTGTGAATACTACGCTAGAATCACTGGGCATTCAATTGAAAATTTCACTGCGTTCAAAAAGCTAATCGAAAGATTTATTAAAATGGGGATTGTGAAGTTTGACAACCCATCCGCGCCTAATGTAGCAGGAAACCCGCTACCCAATCATTCTGACCAAGGGGTAAACGGGATAAACAAAGGTGGGAGCAAGAAGGTCAAATACGAGGTTACAGAAGTCAAAACCCCATTGAGACGGGTTTGAAAAGAGATGATAAAGAGAGGATTGATCGTATTAGATTCAGAAGAAGGATTTGAAAGAAAGAAGAACTACTGTGAGTTCCATGGTGAAGAGGGGCACGAGATCCAAGAATGTACCGAGTTTAAGATCTTAGTGTAGGACATGATAGACAATAAGGAAATAGAATTTTATGAAGAGGTTGAAAGCCCTAAGGAGGGAAATATATGGGCGTCAGAAGAAGAATCGACGGCGCAGATCTAAAAGTCAACTACCCTGTGGTCATCATTTCACGACCCAAAAATAATAAAGCCAGAATGCAAATGGCACCACGAGTCATAATTCAAAAACTCGTATCCTTTCCCTACAAGGACAGTAAAAGGGTTCCTTGGAACTATGGCTGCAATGTGATAATCCCGGGAGAGAAGAACTCAGTTAACACTTTAGAAGAAGGTCAAAATGTGGGTTTTTACACACGTAGTGGGAAATGTTACAATCCAACGAATTTAATAGAGGAGCCCGTGAGAGGAAAGACCTTGGTAGTAGAACAAGAAAAAGAAGAGATGGCTAAAATATAATCACCTATCAACGAGCCGATAAATGAGAAAGAAGCTAAAGGATTCTTGAAAGTCCTTAAGCACAGTAAGTATAGTGTTGTAGAACAACTGTACAAGCAGCCAGCTCGTATATTGATACTGGCTCTACTTTTGAGTTCAGAAATACATTGTACTGCACTGATGAAGGTGTTAAACGAAACCTATGTCACCAATGATATTTCCGCGAGCAAGCTAGACCGCCTCATCAACAACATAAATGCTAAAAATTTCATTTTCTTTAATGATGATGAAATACCACCTGGAGGAATGGGATCGACTAAGGCCATGCACATCACCACCCACTGTAAGGGGTATATGTTACCAGGGGTGTTGATTGATAACAGACTAGCCCTAAATGTCCTACCCTTATCTACGCTGAACAGGTTACCTATGGACAACTCCCACATGAAGACATGCCAAAACGTAGTGAGGGCGTTCGACGGCATAGAAAGAAAAGTAATAGGTAGAATTGAAATACCTCTTCTGATCGGCCTAAACACGTACGAGGTGGACTTCCTGGTAATGGATATCAAAACTTCATATAACTGCCTGTTGGGAAGGCCCTAGATACATTCAGCAGGGGTCGTGCCTTCATTGCTGCACAAAAAATTGAAATTGGTAATGGAGGGGCGGCTAGTGATGATAAATACTAAAGAAGACATCATTACAGTAATGACCAGTGATGCTCCATATCTAGAGGAAAACGATGAAGCATCCGAATATTCCTTTCTATCTTTGGAATTTGTAAATGCGACATTTGTTGCTGAGGGGAATAGGATCCCAATGCCAAGGATATCTAGGACTACAAGAATGGACATGCAATTGACTGTCGGAAAAGGGGCCTTACCAGGAAGAGAACTGGGAAAACGCCTACAAAGAAAGGTCGAGATACCCTTGCTCATTGACAAACGGGGCCGCTTTGGCTTAGGATATAAGCCAGATGCTAGGCAAAAGAAGAGAGAGCTAGAGAAAAAGAAAGAAAAAAAAGAAAGAACGATTGAATGGAGGAGAGGTCAAGTGGGAACCGATGACCTTTCCTCATATATCCAAGGCTTTCGTATCAGGAGGAACGATTCACCCTGAATGAAAGACGACAAGAAAAGAAGCAATGGAAGAAATGTTGGGAAGCTTGTGCGTTAATGTCTTATCTGAAGAAGGAATAGGAGAAGAAAACCTATCAGGCATTCGCTCTTACGTACCAAGGAGTGTTTTGAACAATTGGACTATGGAGGAGATCCCTGTAATCTTTAGAAATAATTCAGAGTAATGTTCAAAACACGCTTATTACTCTAGGCCTAAGAGTAATAAAAACCCTTTTGTGAAATAGGCTTATGCCCAACAATCTTTATTTTAATAAAATACATTTTTTGTCCTACTTTGAGCAAATATTCTTTTATTCTTTCATTCACAATCATACCATACAAATATTTATTCTTGGATTATTTTGTTCTTTGAACTTTTCCTTATTCCTATAACAGGTCTCCAAATATCAATGATATGAGTGATGCTGCTAATAACTCAGAGTCTCCTTTTGAGCGGGATATGTGTATGGATGATTCTCAGGGCTTTGAAGATGATATAAGTTGTGACCTATCTCCTGATTTGTTGAGGATGGTAGAATAAGATGAGAAACAAATCCTACCTCATGAAGAGTCGATAGAAATTGTGAGCTTGAGAGAAGAGAAAGAGTTGAAAATCAGAGTTGGTATCACCGCAGAAACAAAGTGAGAACTTATTAAATTACTTTAAGAATTCAAAGATATCTTCGCATGGTCATACCAAGATATGCCCGGGTTGAACACTAATATTGTGGTGTATCAACTTCTTATAAAGGAAGAATGTGAGCCAGTTCAGCAAAAACTCCGAAGGATGAGGCTCGACGTCTTGTTAAAAATAAAAGAAGAGGTTAGAAAGCATTTTGACGCCAGATTTCTAAAGGTGGTGAAATAATCAGAATGAGTAGCCAACATTGTCCCCGTCCCTAAAAAGGATGGAAAAGTACGAATGTGTGTAGACTACAGAGATTTGAATAAAGCTATCTCAAAAGATAATTTCCAACTGCCTCATATTGACACCCTAGTGGACAACATAACAGGTTACTCACTGTTCTCCTTCATAGATGGTTTCTCAGGATACAATCAAATAAATATGCATCCTGAAGACATGGGGAAGACGACATTTGTAACCATGTGGGCACATTCTGCTACAAGGCTGTCGAAACCCTTTTTTTATTTTGAAAATAATGGGAATCGACTTTAAAAAACGAGTGTGGAGTCGCCACCAATCTCTTGATTTAGGTGTGATTGGACCACCTATTAAAACGCTTTATTCAATGAAAAATAAATTTGGTTTAGGTAAAATAAAAAAAATGGGTTCGGGAGTCGGTTACGCATGAGGAAGGGTTAGCACCCTCATTACACCCAAAAACTGGTACCAAATTGATGTGATGCTGTCCTTATATCAAAAGTTTTAAAAGAAAAGATTTTCCGAAGTATTACAAAATGTTTGAATAGCTCAAATTAGTGGTCAAAAATCTCTCGTTTCAAAGATATGCGGTTTCATACCCAATACAACTGGATATGATCCCTTATACCTTTAAGATGCAATCGATTTTCGACTTTTTAAAAAAACCATACATTAAAATTATAAAAGGTTATCCAAATATTTGGTTCTTCGGAAAAGTCATACCCAGTACGATTGAGCACGATTTTTCGAATTCCCCAAATATTAGATATTGCCTTATTTCAGAATTTTTGAATAACAAAAATTTAGAAATTTGCTTAAAAACATGTTTATTGAAATAATTATGATAAAAATACAAAGTTCAAATCAAATTATACACGAAATATTTAATACACAAATTCATTCAAAAATTACTAATTCACATAATAATTTAAATAATGTATTAAATATGAAGGAAGAATAATGCATGATATAAAATAATATACAAAGTAAGTTTATGAAACCTTTATATACAAATAAACGTTGAGTATAATTACTAAAAAAATGAAATTAATAATGTATAAAAAATGAAGTAAATATATAAGTTATATAAGTAACAAAATATATATATGAAAAAAACATATGGATAATATGAAATACAATAAATTATATGATTTAAATGGGTTCTTAAAAATATTATTCACATAAATAATTTTAAAAGAGGATATATATACATAGAAAAAATATTTACATAAAGTTATATGAAAATAAAAACATATATCATAATAAAAATAATTTGAAATATGCCATATACATGTGAAAAAAATATTAGAAATAATCATATGTCAAAATATCCTTTGATTAAAATATGAATTATAAAGTTAACTTAATTTTATTATAAATTATATACATAAAATAAAAAAATACTATTAATTACAAGTTTATTAAAATCTATATGTATAAGAATATCAAAGTTTTAATAATAGATGCAAATTAAATATAAGTACAAAACATATATTTAATAATAATTTAAATAATATACTAAATATGAAGAAATTATAATTCATGGCAAGGTATTACTCAATTGATAGATTTTTTATTTAAAACTTTTGTTTAAAAATAAATATATGTGAAATTATATTATCATACATACCATTTTACTTAAAACTACTTAAAAGAGAAATTAAATAACATACTTGGATAACATAATATGGAGACACGTTTTCAAAATAATAATTTTATGAATACAAAGGTGGATTTTCCAAAACAGTATCATATGTACATAAAGACTTGCGAATTAAACATTAATTAAGAAATATATAATTTATGTATATAAACATATTAACAACATTTATTAAAAACAATATAATACAAAAAAAATATTACAACATGCAAAATAATAGTTATTATAGAAAACTTAAACCAATGATTAACATACCAATACATAAAAAAATATTTAAAGAAATAGGATACACAATGTCAAAAGAATATTCTAAAAATATTTATACAAATATAACATACAGAATTATTAACATAAATTAAAGCATACACATATTAAATGTATTCTAAATCAACTGATTATACAAATATAAGACTCAATTAAAAAATGCATCAAGATGAAAAGGATAATTTGTAAATAAAATGATCATAAAACAAATCAATACATAACATGCATGAATATATAGGGACTGATATTACAAATCTTCCCAGGCCTAAATCACACCACTGCGTCATGAATTTAAATGAGAACACAATCAAAACAGTAAGCCAAATTGAAGAACAAAGCAAAGCAAAATGAATGTGATTGAAGCCCCATACAAATGCAAAGGACTTAGCGCGCAAATTTCCCTTTCATACAAAATGACACATATCCGATTCACATTTCGGGTCAATGCGCGGGCCCTCTTGCTGGCAGATGACACCGTTTCTTCAATAGGTTATTTAGAACCTTTTTTTACCCTTTTTCCTTCCCTAAATGCAGCCGTTCCTTCACCCAAATATGCCGCCCCCAAAATCAAAATGTAGGGTTCATATTTGCAGCCATTGAACCACCATTTTATTTGGTAGCCGATGACGAATGAACAACATCCAGATCTCACCATCGAAGGCTCCACCGGGGAAAATCTGGTAAGTCAGTCTATTTTTTTATTTTTTTTAAAAAAATTAAATCTCAAATCATTTGTTCAAAAGAAAAAGGAAAATGTTGAAAATCGAAACATTCAACAACCCCCCTGCCTCGCCCTTATCTCGGTGTTTTAGAGATATTAGGGACCTCACAATTTAGCGCCATCTTGAGGCTTGATGAATAATACTTTTAACTTCCTCTTTCAACTTTATTCTCAACGAAGTGAACAGAAGCTAGAACCGCTTTGCAAGGTATAATCTAACTTTTTTTGTGTTTTCACATGCAAAATGATGAAGATAATCTGTGGAAAAATAAATAAAAAGAAGGGAACAATTAAAAAGCTAAAGAAGATCACCTTTTGGAAATTCTTTTTTTGAAAATTTTAGATTCTGTATGCGTATTGTGTATTCAATGGCGTAAATTTGCAGGTACATATCATCGCTTTTATATAGCCGATTTACTGAGTAAAATAAATAAATAATAAAAATGCATTTTTTCTTTGTCATCATTTGTTGTATTCTGTTAGCCTCATTCTCGTATGTTCTTCTTCGCAGAGTCATCCGTATGGAGAAACGGGTAGAGGTATGCGTGAAAGGAGCCGTCTGAGGAACCCACTCGTGAGACCCGACCCTTGGCACTGCTTTGCTGCATGTTCCGAAAATTTCAGTGCTTGGTGCTTTGGGATTTCTTTGGGTGTATTGGGCCTTTGGGTTAGGGATCTTGCTTTGGGCTTTTATTTTTGTAAAAAAAACTTGGACTTTTTAATTAATTGATTTTGCTTTTATTTTTAAATAACATTATGGGCCCGAGCGAAATGGGCCTATTACAGCTGCCCCTCTTTGCTCATTGTCGTGTAACGAGAATAGAGTAAAGACTTCAAATAGGGCCAATTTTGCCCGATTTTGCTGAATCTTGACTGTAATCTTAGGGATATAGGATCGGTGGCTCAAATCTGCTCCATTGCCGATACATGGAGATGAGATTCATCATCTATGAAGATCTACTCCGCTGCAACTTTAGGGAGATAAAATCTTCAATTCTTAGTCTACTTTCTTGGTACCTCAGGAAGATAAAACTGCTCTCTTGCTACGTCAGAGAGATAAGTCTTGGTGGTAAAATCTGCTCCATTGCCGATACATGGAAATAAGATTCACCATCTTCAATTTGCTCCGCTACTGTTTAGGGAGATAAAATCTTCAATTCTCAGTCTGCTTCCTTGCTTCCTCAGGAAGATAAGACTCCATCTTTAACCTGCCTTCTTGCTACCTTAGAGAAATGGGGCTAGTAATAAAATCTGCTCCATTACCGATACACAGAGATAAGATTCACCATTCTCGATTTGCTCCACTGCAATCTTAGTGAAATAAGATCTTCAAATCTCAGTCTGTTTCCTTGCTATCTCTGGAAGATAAGACTCATTATTCAACCTGCTCTCTTGCTACCTCAGAAAGATGAGGCTTTGAGGCTTAAATCTGCTCCATTGCCAGTACATGGATATAATATTCTCCTCTTCCAACCTTCAATCTTCAGTCTGCTTCCTTGCTACCTCAAGAAGATAAGACTTCAATCTTCAACCTGCTCTTAGGGCTTAAATCTGCTCCATTGCCAATACATGGAGATAAGATTCATCATCTACGAAGATCTGCTCCGCTGCAACTTCAGGGAGATAAAATCTTCAATTCTTAGTCTACTTCCTTGCTACCTCAGGAGGATAAGACTCATTCTTCAACCTGCTCTCTTGCTACGTTAGAGAGATAAGGCTTGGTGGTAAAATCTGCTCCATTGCCGATACATGGAGATAAGATTCACCATCTTCAATCTGCTCCGCTACTGCTTAGGGAGATAAGATCTTCAATCTTCAGTCTGCTTCACTGCAACCTCAGGGAGATAAGACTAGTTATGATTTGCTTTACTGCAACTGACACTTCAACCTACTCCACTACAACTTTAGGGAGATAAGGTTTGTAATCTTCAATCTATTCCGCTGCAACTTCAGGGATATAAGATCTGACTTCACCGATGTTACTACACTATCCTCTCAGACCTGTCTTGTAGACTCGGTTTCATGTATCATGCTTATGCCAAATAATTATGATATTATAATCAAAATGAATCAAATACTCCTAATTAGATATGATGCTTGTGTTAAATAATTAGGATGCTATGATCGAAATGAATCAAATGTTCCTAACTAAATGTGTTATGAATGATATATGCAGAAATGAGTATAATTTCATTTTAACAATTTAGGGTATCATCATTCGTTGTTTATTAATATCTCATTATTCTTGTGCATTTGCTCAACCATCATCTTGAAGGAGTATCCCAAAGAAACAACCTATCTCGTCTGGCGAACTTGCCCCAGTGTAATTCCAAGGTCCCTTCTACTACTGCTTTTTGAGCCAAAACCTTGCCACTCATAGTTGAATTTTCCTCTTGGTCAATTTGCTACCTCACTCCTCAGGTGTTATAACCAAATGTGCATTTCTGCTCTCTGTATGAATACAAAATGTCATTTCTTTTTCCTTAAGAAAATACCATCATCATTTGAACAAAGACCTCAAAAAGGCGATTTATCCAAATTTATCCTTGAACTTGGTTGTATTCTGAAAAATTATCTCACTTTAGATTCTTGTATTATCTAGAAACTCCTAGAGTAATATGCAAAACTTCTATTGTGAAAACATCACTAGTTCATTCATCATTATGTCAATACAACATGCTTGCAATCAAATCGTGATAATGAACAAGAATGGAAATTAATCTTGAATTCAAAGTAAATTATCAAAAATAACAACAATGGCCATTAATTTAGGAATGTATATCTTGAAAAAGAAAGGATAAAGATGACCATTTTACTGAAAATGAATATCAGGTACCCTTGTTATCGCAACCTGAGCTTCTTTGTACAAACTTCTTGAAGACCAATTCAAACTCAACATGTGTTTAAGAGATCAGAAGCACTTTGTCAATGTCCCAAGATGCAACATATTCCCTTTATGGTTAATTTCAGTATATCAAGATCACAGCCTCCTCACTTTGGATCCGTATCTGAGCCGCCCTTTTCGGGTTTTCAACTCAAATCTCCTTTGGTCACAAGGCGTCCTTTACGGGTTTTCACCTTGGCCTCTCCTTTTTCTCTTTTTCTTTCTTTTTTATTATTGAGTCTCAAAGCGCCCTTTGCGGGTTTTCACTTTGGCCCTTTTCATTTTTATTTGGGTCTCAAAGTGCTCTTTGCGGGTTTTCACTTTAGCCCTTTTTTTTTTAAAGTCTCAAAGCGCCTTTTGCGGGTTTTCACTTTGACTTCCCTTGTCAAGTGTAATACCTTTTGACTGCATCTGAGTTCACTAGATTAGATAAATTTATTCCATCCATTTCGGCCAGTATTAATGCACCACCAGAGAAAGCTTTCTTCACCACATAGGGCCCCTCCCAATTCGGCGTCCATTTACCTCTGAAATCTTTTTGTATAGGAAGAATCTTCTTCAAAACCAAATATCCCTCATGAAACTCTCTTGAGCGAACCTTCTTGTCATAAGCCCGCATCATTCTTTTTTGATACATCTGTCCATGCTGAATAGCCTTTAGCCTCTTTTCCTCAATCAAGTTCAGTTTATCAAAACGAGATTGTATCCATTCTGCTTCATCCAACTTCAATTCTGACAAAACTCGAAGAGAAGGTATCTCCACTTCAACTGGCAGAACTGCTTCCATTCCATAGACCAATGAGAGCGGTGTTGGCCCAGTAGAAATTCTGACAGATGTTCGATAAGCATAAAGAGCAAATGAAAACTTTTCATGCCAAGCTTTGTAGGTTTCGGTCATTTTCCCCATAATCTTTTTGATATTTTTGTTAGCTGCTTCCACTGCCCCATTCATCTTCGGACGATATGGTGATGAGGTATGATGTTTGATTTTAAACTGACTACAGACCTCTGCTATTGTACTACTGTTCAAATTCAGTGCATTATCGGATATGATTTTCTCAAGCATTCCGTATCGACATATAATTTCCTTCTTTAGAATCTATCGATCACGATTTAGTTACATTGGCGTGCACGCGCTTCCCACCCACTTGGTAAAATAATCAATGACTACAAAAATGAAACGATGCCCATTTGAAGCCTTAGGTGAAATTGGCCCTATGACATCCATGCCCCATATGGAAAATGGCCATGGAGAAGTCATAACATGCAAGGGCGAGGGAGGTACATGAATCCTATCACCATAAATTTGACATTTGTGACATTTCTTAGCATAATTGATGCAGTCCCCTTCCATGGTAGACCAATAATATCCAAACCGCATAATTTGTCTGGTCATTGTGAACCCATTGGCGTGCATTCCACAAACCTCTTCGTGTACTTCTTCCAAGATTTTCTTGGACTCCACAGCATCCACACATCTCAACAATACTTGATCCTTCCTTATTTTGTACAAATCTCTCCATCTAAAATATAATCGCAAGCGAGCCTTCTCAACGTTCTTTTGTCGTTCTCCGTGGCTTGATTTGGATACTCACGATTTCTCACATACCGCAATATATCCTGATACCAAGGATGATCATCTCTTTCTCCTTCCTCTATATTATAACAATAAGATGGAGCCTCATAAATACTCATTTGAATAAGCTTCACATCCTCTTGTCGGCTTACTTTGATCATGGAAGCCAAAGTGGCCAAAGCATCTGCCATCTGGTTTTCTTCGCGCGGGAGATAATTGAAAGTAATATCATCAAACTCCTCAACTAACCCCAACACCAGCCTTCTATAATTAATTAGCTTAGAATCTATTGTTTCTCATTCACCTCGAAGTTGATAAATTACCAATGCGGAATCTCCATATACTTTCAACGATTTGATCCTGCGTTCTATAGCCGCTCTGAGCCCCATGATACATGTTTCATATTCTGCCATATTATTTGTACAATCAAAATCCAATTTACATGTGAATGGATAATGATCTCCATCTGGGGATACCAGAACTGCCCCAACTCCATTACCCAGAGCATTTTAGACTCCATCAAAATTCAATTTCCAACAGTGATCTTTTGTGTTGTCTTCTTCAGTAGCTGCTACATACACTATCTCTTCATTAAGGAAGTCAGAATTCAAGGGCTCATAATCCTCTTGGGCTCGACTAGCCAGAAAATCCGCTATTGCACTCCCCTTTATAGCTTTTTAACTCGTGTAAATTATGTCAAATTCAGAAAGCAAAACTTGCCACCTAGCCATCCTTCCATTCAAAGCATTTGACTCCATCATATACTTTAAAGGATCCAGTTTTGAAATTAGCCAAGTTGTATGATACAACATATATTGCCTCAATCTTCGTGCTGTCCAAACCAAAGCGCAACACAACTTTTCAATTGGCGAATATCTCAACTCACACTCAGTGAATTTCTTACTGAGGTAATATATCGCCTTTTCCTTTCTTCTTGATTCATCATGTTGACCAAGCACACATCCCATTGAATTACCAAACATGGTCAAATACAATATCAACGGCTTGTCTAAACTTGGGGGTGATAACACTGGAGGACTTGACAAATATTCTTTAACTTTATCAAAAGCCTTTTGACATTCATCATCCCATTCCCCTGGGTTATGCTTTTTAAGAAGACGGAATATAGGGTCACACTTCTCCGTTAATTGAGAAATAAACCGTGCAATGTAATTTAATCTTCCAAGGAAACCCCGAACTTCTTTTTGGGTACGTGGTGAAGACAACTCCTGTATAGCCCGGACCTTATCTGAATCAATCTCAATTCCCTTCTCACTGACCACAAAGCCCAATAACTTTCCGGACCTAGCCTCAAAAGTACACTTTGTTGGATTAAGCTTTAACTGAAATTTCCTCAATCTCATGAACAACTTTCTCAACACCTGGATATGCTCCTTTTCAGTTCGAGATTTGGCTATCATATCATCCACATATACTTTGATTTCTTTGTGCATCATATCATGAAATAAAGTCACCATGGCTCTTTGATACGTCGCTTCAACATTTTTCAATCCAAATGGCATCACCTTCTAACAAAACGTACCCCATAAAGTTATAAAAGTAGTCTTTCCCTTGTCCTCAGGATGCATCTTGATCTGATTATACCCCGAGAAACCATCCATGAAGGAAAACAATGAGTAACCAGTCGTATTATCCACTAGTGTATCAATGTGAGGCAAAGGGAAGTTGTCCTTTGGGCTCGCTTTATTTAGATCTCTATAATCCACACACATTCGCACATTGCCGTCTTTCTTGGGAACTGGCACCACATTAGCTTCCCATTCTGAGTACTTGATCACCTGAAGGAATCCCGCCTCAAACTGCTTTTTAACTTCTTCCTTGATCTTTAAGACAATATCTGGCCTTATTCGTCGAAGCTTCTGCTGTACTAGCTTGCAATCTTCTCTTATTGGAAGGCAATGTACTGCAATATCAGGACTTAAACCAGGCATATCCTGGTATGACCATGCAAAAACATCTTTGAATTCCTGAAGTAACTCAACAAGGTCTCGCTTTGTTTCTTCAGTTATGCATGTTCCAATTTTTACAACTTTCCCCTCTTCCAAAGTCACCATGTTTACGGTTTCTTTGTGAGGCAAAATTTGCTTTTCCTCTTGTTCTACCATCCTTAACAAATCTGGAGATAAATCACAGTCTCTATCATCTTCAAAGTCTTGAGATCCCTCTAAACACATGTCTCGCTCAAATAGTGATTCTGAGTCGATGAATGTCAAATCATGATCATGACATTGATATCTAGGGACCTATTAAAGGTACAAAAATATACAAAGAATGAATGAATTTGGTAATTATTGCTTTGTATGATATGTTTATGAATTGAAGAAAGAATTAAGTTAATTATTTAGATAGAGAGAATAACACAATTACTTGTGAAAAGAATAACATTTACTAAAAATGATAGCAAAAAAATGTACTTCATTGGAATAATGATGTTTGAACATGAGTCTATTTCACAAAGAAATCTTTATTATTTCTAGGCTTAAAACAACAAGTTTGTTTCGAACATTACTCTGAGCAAGCCCTAAAAATTACAAGAAGATCTTCTGTAGTCCAATTGTTTAGAACACTCCCAAGCTCATATGGACGAATATTTGACGAAATCCCTTCTTCAATTGTCTCTTCAAATAGGGCATTAATGTACACATATTCCAATACTTCTCCTATGACTTCCTTCTCTGGTAACCCTCGTTCAGGATAAATAATGCCCCCTGACACAAAAGACTTGGAAATATGAGGAATTATCATGGGCTCCCACTTGATTTCCCCACCACTCACTCGTGCTCTTCTTCTTTCTTGCCTTCTTTCTAATTCCTTTTTCCTTTGTCTTGCATCTGGCCTGAACCTCAAACCAAAGCGATCATGCTTGTCTTTCAGCATTGGCACTGCAATTCTTCCTTGAAGACATCTTCCAAGTCCCTTTCCTGGCATAGCTCCTCGGCCTACCATCAACTGTAAACCCATCATCGTAGTTTTGGACATTTTTGGCTCCAGAATTCTACTTCCCTCAATGATGAATGTTGTATTCACAAACTCCAAAGACCGAAAAGAACACTCAATGGCTTCCACATTTGTTTCTACATACGGTGCATCACTGCTCACGGTCGCGATAATATCTTCTTCAGCATTTATTGTTACCAACCGCCCTTCTGACACCAGCTTCAGCTTTTGATGTAATGATGAAGGTACTACCCCTGCGGAGTGTATCCAAGGTCTTCCCAACAAGCAGTTGTAAGAGGGCTTAATATCCATTACTAGAAAATCTACCTCATACGTGGTTGGCCCAATTAACAATGGTACCTCAATTCTCCCCATGACTCTCCTTTTCGTGCCATCAAATGCTCGTACTATGTTCTGACATCCTTTCATATGATAACTATCCACAGGTAACTTGTTCAGTGTGGACAGAGGCAACACGTTCAATACTGAACCGTTATCTACCAATACCCCTGGCAGCGTGTACCCTTTACACCTAGTAGTTATATGTAAAGCTTTGGTAGATCCCATCCCTTCTGGCGAAATCTCATCATCATTGGAAAAGATAAAATTGTCTGCACTTATGTTGTTAACCAACCGATCTAGCTTACTGACAGAAATATCGTTGGTTACATATGTCTCATTTAGCACCTTCATCAATGCACTCCGATGCACCTCTGAACTCAGGAGTAGAGCCAATATAGATATACGGGCCGGCTGTTTACGCAATTGTTCCACCACACTGTACTCGCTATGTTTCAAAAATTTCAGGAATTCCTTAGCTTCTTCTTCTTTCACTGGTTTATTAACAGGCACATCAAGTTCAACTGCTTTTTCTTTCTTTTGCTCGACCAGCACATCTCTTTCTTTCACTGGTTCTATTCGGGTATCATATCGTCTTCCACTGCGTGTGTGAGACCCTGTATTTTGATTCTCCTTTAATGGGCTAACTGAACTCTCTTTTCTCGGGATTGTCACATTACAATCATAGCTCCACGGCACCTGTTTACTATCCTTGTAAGGAAAAACTACTGGCTTCTGAATTATAATCTTTGGCGCCATTTGAACTCCTGCTTCATTCTTAGGACCCGAGATAATAACCATAGGATAATTGACTTTTGGACTTGATGTGGACTCTGACGCACATATATACTCCTCCTCATTAACCTCTTCATAAAATTCCATTTCCTTGCTGTCCATTACGCCCTGAATAACAGCTCTGAATTCTTCACATTCTAGAATTCTGTGTCCCTCTTTATGATGAAACTCACAATAATTCTCTATCCCATTATCACTTTCTTCTGTGCTCGAAGTAACTAATCCTCTTCTTACCATCTCTTTCCGAACTCGTCTCAAAGGAGTCTTTACTTCTGAAACATCCCTCTTGGTCCTTTTTCCAATACCTCCCTCTGTTGCATTTACCCCGCCATCAGTATGATTAGGCAGTGGATTTTCGGTATTGGGTGCATTATCGAATTTTACAATGCCCATCTGGATAAACCTCTCAACCAGTTTCTTGAAAGTGGTGCAATTTTCTATTGAATGACCCACAATTCCTGCGTGATACTCACATTGGGCATTAGCATCGTACCATTTAGGGAACGGAGGCTGTATTGGCTTTAAGTAAAAATGTGCCACTACATGTGCATCAAACAAAGTATTAATGAAGAGCATCGTGGTTTCCTTCTCCAATAGCGGTGGCTGAACCTGAATAGCCATTTCCCTCCACTTCTGTTCATACTGCTTAAAACTTTCATTTGGCTTTTTTTCCATATTCTGCAGAGTAATTCTATCGGGAGTTATATCTGTCACATGGCTGTATTGTTTCATGAATGCCTGTGCTAAATCTCTCCATGAACTAATTCTGTTTCGATTCAATTGATTGTACCATTTAACAGCTACTCCCACCAAGCTATCTTGGAAGCAATGAATCAGCAATTGATCATTATGAACATACCCTATCATCCTTCTGCAAAACATAGTGATATGAGCTTCAGGACAGCTCGTTCCATTATATTTCTCAAATTCTGGCATCCTGAACTTGTATGGCAGTACTAAGTCTAGGACCAAACTCAAATCTTTTGCATCAATTCTCGGGTGTCTATCAATACCTTCCATTGCTCTAACTTTTTCCTCCAACCATTTACACCGTTCTTCTAGCTGCCTTTATGATTCTACCTTGGCTCTCTCCTCTTTGCAACTTCATCCATATCAGGGACCATTGGGTTATTTGAGTTGTTGCCAGGATTATAACCTGAACCAGCTTGAAAATTTATTGGTACCAAAACCCCGGCCTGAAACTGCTGAGGCCTGATCGTAACAGATGGCTTCTGTAAATTAATCTCAGGTTGTGTCTGCACATGTATAGGAGTGAAGCCAGGAGGATATTGAGGGTCTTCATTACTTTCTCCTATATTATCCATAAGACCTTTTTCTTTATCCACTCTTCCCATCAGCAATTGGGACAACTGACTCATCATCTCTCTTTGGGATTCCATCATCTGTTCTTTCATCTCTTACTGAATCTTAACCAGCTGCTCTTGCATCTGTGACTACATTTGCTCTTGCATATCCTTTTGCATTTGTTCTAACTTTTCCAGTCTTTTGTCCATTGACTTAGTCTTTTTCCTTGTACCGTAAGGATGCGTACTTGGTGTATTTTGGTTGGTTTCCAGATTACTTCTGAAATAATTTTTAATTAATTAGAATCTTATTATGATCTTTAATGCATATAATGTAATGTAATGCAAATGCATGAATGCAAAGGAGGCACCAATTCTGATTCAATTCCTTTTAGAAAATTTTACTAGAAAATAAAACTCTTTACATAAAACTGAGTTACAAATACGACTTCGCCCTAACACTCAAGGCCTTAATTTTCCTAAGTAATGAAGCTAATTCCTGTCCTCTGTCTGACTCCAGCTCGTACTTCACACTTAATACGTCTGCCTATACTGCCAAGGATTGCAAGTAGTCAGCTACTTCTCGAATTTGCGTTACAGCTTCTCCCATGATATGGTCCCTGTTTCTCACTTGGTCTTGAGAGTAATGAAGCTGATTCTTCCATTGCTCCTCGTTTACCTCCAAGAACTCAATCCTCATTTCACAATTCTGCAATGCTGTTTCTAGCTCTTCTATTTTTCCTTTCATCTCCTCGATCTTACTTAAACTTGCTTTCAACTCTGTCACAGAATTGCGATTCCGGTATAAACACAGAGATATCTCAAGTTCGGCTACTCTAGCTCTTAATTCATCTTTTTCATTCTTACTCTCCGATAAACTTCTTTCCAAGGCTTCATTCTAAGCTTGAGCCTCCAGGAATTTCTTTTCCCATTGATCTGCCTTAGCCCTTTCTTCTCGAACCTTCTGGCGCCACTGTTCCGAAGTCTTTCCTAGCCCAGCAGTCCTCATTGATAAGCACAGCTTCTTATAATCTGTTTTCAAACTTTCCAAATATTTCTCAACTTTACCCTTCCTTTTCTATAGCTTCTCTGCCTCTGACTTTTGAATATCCACTTCTAACTTCAAATGCATCTTTTCTTCTTCCAACTGTTCAATTTTCTTCCCGAACTCAGAACTCTTCTTCTCAAAATCCTACTTTATAATTTCCAACTCCGACGGGGCAATTTGTAACCGTTCCTCAGTCGGCCGAGCGCTTTCCAAACTTGGTTTAGGAATATTGTCATTGACCCTTTTCCTAAACCATCCATTATATTCGGGTGTTACCATAGAACCAACGGTCAGCCTTTTCATCCAGTGCATCTGCCTCCAAGCATCAGACAATTCTCGAACCTTCTTCCTATAATGGTCTCCTTTATATGGAAGTTCACACTGAGCCAACCCATACGTTGCAGGTATGAACTGCCTCGATTTATACTGCCTTAGCGCAAGTAAAGGAGCATATCCAGTAGCTCCCCAGATTCCTAACAATGGCACCCAATTATAACTCCCACATCGATACAAAATTTCATCAGGAACCATCCAAAAAACCCTCCACTCTACATCATCTTCCTTGATATTTTAGAGAATTTCCATCCATTTCTCTTCCGAAATATCATCTCTCCTTTGCATCGCTATCTCCTCTTTTAACGGAGAGTAACCTTCGGAGAAAAATCGATACGATACCTTATCTACTTTCCAAAAATGCCCGTGAAACCATACCATTAACAACTGTACGCAGCCAATAAATCGACCTTCCCCTGCCTTTCGATACATGCTCAAAGATCTAAACGTCTCGGCCAATATTGCAGGTACATATGTGACTCCTTTTCCGAGACGATCAAACAAATCAGTTACTGCCTCATCAACATGTCTTAAAGCCCTAGGAAAAATCACCAACCCATAGATGCTTAAGGCAAAAATTTCAACCCTTTTCTTCTCATCTGGGTGCGTCAAAATCAGATCTCTCAAATTTTCCCAAGGAATACACTTGTTATCCCCCTTCTGTTGAATTCGAGCAGTGACCCAAGATTCACTCATCCCCGAAATATTCACCAACCTCTTCGCAAAAGTTTGACTATTAGTAAGCTTAGCATAAATTTTCCTGACTTGGGCCTTTGGACTCCTCGACAAAGTAGTGTATTCTTCTAAGGTAGGAACCAAATCTACTTCTCCAAAGGTGAAACAATTATAAGCAGCATTCCAAAATTGAGCCATACCTCGGAACAAATGCTTATCCGCCTTAACATCAAGCAAGTACGGTATATCACCATAACTCTGGTAGAACAACTGTTTAGTGCCCTCATCCCAACTAGTCCATATATCCTTCAACTCCTGCAACTCATTCTGTGTCACAATGATGCGGGTAAAATTCTACAACTCTGATGTATATCCTTCTGTCAGGCTATCCCCTTTCTCAGTTTGCAACTTCTCGGGCCATGCACGGACGGCCACATTATCCTCAACTTTACTAAGAAATTCATTGTCCATGTTAAACTTTCTAACTTAGCAATCGAATACGAACCAACACCTCCTTTAGTATGCAATGTCATGCAAAACACAGCCAAAACAAAGCACAAGTTAGTATCAAATATGCGCAATAAAACACAAGTATAACAACAAAAATAATCATAACACACAAATGGGTAATAACTAAGGTTCAACGCGGCTCTACCTAAGGATAGTTCTTAAGGTTCACTATATGAAGCTCGGTTCTAAAGTAAAGGTACCCGAACCAGCAGATTCCTCAATCCTCACCCATTATAGGCTCATATAGATCGAGTTCGGTTCAGGGAAATACATTTCCCTATGACCATGCAGAGATGAAAATCTCACGGAATCATAGGTACGGATGTATCCCAGAAGTAATCCACTAGCCCATACGAAGGTGAAAACCTCATGAAAGCATAGTTTCTTACTTCCACTTAATAGGTATAACCACAACGGTCATGCAATGTAATGCCATATTTATTAGACAAGACTCGAAACACAACCATCACACAAGAAAATGCAATTAAAAGGATCATATATTTTTTTTCAAAACAAATTTTCAATTAAAAGGACAACAAACAATCAATTTTATGGCCTGACTCTCTTTGTTCAGTCCCCAGTGGAGTCGCCAAGCTGTCGAAACCCTTTTTTTATTTTGAAAATAATGGGAATCGACTTTAAAAAACGAGTGTAGAGTCACCACCAATCTCTTGATTTAGGTGTGATTGGACCACCTATTAAAACGCTTTATTCAATGAAAAATAAATTTGGTTTAGGTAAAATTAAAAAAACGGGTTCTGGAGTCGGTTACGCATGAGGAAGGGTTAGCACCCTCATTACGCCCAAAAACTGGTACCAAATTGATGTGATGTTGTCCTTATATCAAAAGTTTTAAAAGAAAAGATTTTCCGAAGTATTACAAAATGTTTGAATAGCTCAAATTAGTGGTCAAAAATCTCTCGTTTCAAAGATATGCGGTTTCATACCCAGTACAATTGGATATGATCCCTTATACCTTTAAGATGCAATCGATTTTCGACTTTTTAAAAAAACCATACATTAAAATTATAAAAGGTTATCCAAATATTTGGTTCTTCGGAAAAGTCATACCCAGTACGATTGAGCACGATTTTTCGAATTCCCCAAATATTAGATATTGCCTTATTTTAGAATTTTTGAATAACAAAAATTTAGAAATTTGCTTAAAAACATGTTTATTGAAATAATTATGATAAAAACACAAAGTTCAAATCAAATTATACATGAAATATTTAATACACAAATTCATTCAAAAATTGCTAATTCACATAATAATTTAAATAATGTATTAAATATGAAGGAAGAATAATGCATGATATAAAATAATATACAAAGTAAGTTTATGAAACCTTTATATACAAATAAACGTTGAGTATAATTACTAAAAAAAATGAAATTAATAATGTATAAAAAATGAAGTAAATATATAAGTTATATAAGTAACAAAAAATATATATATGAAAAAAACATATGGATAATATGAAATATAATAAATTATATGATTTAAATGGGTTCTTAAAAAATATTATACACATAAATAATTTTAAAAGAGGATATATATACATAGAAAAATATTTACATAAAGTTATATGAAAATAATAACATATATCATAGTAAAAATAATTTAAAATATGCCATATACATGTGAAAAAATGTTAGAAATAATCATATGTCAAAATATCCTTTGATTAAAATATGAATTATAAAGTTAACTTAATTTTATTATAAATTATATACATAAAACAAGAAAAATACAATTAATTACAAGTTTATTAAAATCTATATGTATAAGAATATCAAAGTTTTAATAATAGATGCAAATTAAATATAAGTACAAAACATATATTTAATAATAATTTAAATAATATACTAAATATGAAGAAATTATAATTCATGGCAAGGTATTACTCAATTGATAGATTTTTTATTTAAAACTTTTGTTTAAAAATAAATATATGTGAAATTATATTATCATACACACCATTTTACTTAAAACTACTTAAAAGAGAAATTAAATAACATACTTGGATAACATAATATGGAGACACGTTTTCAAAATAATAATTTTATGAATACAAAGGTGGATTTTCCAAAACAGTATCATATGTACATAAAGACTTACGAATTAAACATTAATTAAGAAATATATAATTTATGTATTTAAACATATTAACAACACTTATTAAAAACAATATAATACAAAAAAAATATTACAACATGCAAAATAATAGTTATTATAGAAAACTTAAACCAATGATTAACATACCAATACATAAAAAAAATATTTAAAGAAATAGGATACACAATGTCAAAAGAATATTCTAAAAATAATTATACAAATATAACATACAGAATTATTAACATAAATTAAAGCATACACATATTAAATGTATTCTAAATCAACTGATTATACAAATATAAGACTCAATTAAAAAATGCATCAAGATGAAAAGGATAATTTGTAAATAAAATGATCATAAAACAAATCAATGCATAACATGCATGAATATATAGGGATTGATATTGCAAATCTTCCCAGGCCTAAATCACATCACTGCGTCATGAATTTAAATGAGAACACAATCAAAACAGTAAGCCAAATTGAAGAACAAAGTAAAGCAAAATGAATGTGATTGAAGCCCCATGCAAATACAAAGGACTTAGCGCGTAAATTTCCCTTGCATACAAAATGACACATATCCGATTCACATTTCGGGTCAATGCGCGGACCCCCTTGCTGGCAGATGACACTGTTTCTTCAATAGGTTATTTAGAACCTTTTTTTACCCTTTTTCCTTCCCTAAATGCAGCCGTTCCTTCACCCAAATATGCAGCCCCCAAAATCAAAATGTAGGGTTCATATTTGCAACCATTGAACCACCATTTTATTTGGTAGCCGATGACGCATGAACAACATCCAGATCTCACCATCGAAGGCTCCACTCGGGGAAAATCTGGTAAGTCAATCTATTTTATTTTCTTTTTTTTTTAAATATTAAATCTCAAATGATTTGTTCAAAAGAAAAAGGAAAATGTTGAAAATCGAAACATTCAACAGCCTCAGACCCTCGCCCTTATCTCGGTGTTTTAGAGATATTAGGGACCTCACTGGCGCCATCTTGAGGCTTGATGAATAATACTTTTAACTTCCTCTTTCAACTTTATTCTCAACGAAGTGAACAGAAGCTAGAACCGCTTCGTAAGGTATAATCTAACTTTTTTTTTTGTGTTTTCACATGCAAAATGATGAAGATAACTGCTGGAAAAATAAATAAAAAGAAGGGAACAATTAAAAAGCTAAAGAAGATCACCTTTTGGAAATTCTTTTTTTTGGAAAATTTTAGATTCTGTATGCGTATTGTGTATTCAGTGAGCGTAAATTTGCAGGTACATATCACTGGCTTTTTATAGCCGATTTACAGAGTAAAATAAATAAATAATAAAAATGCATTTTATTTGCTGTTATTTGTTGTATTCTGTTAGCCTCATTCTCGTATGTTCTTCGCAGAGTCATCCGTACTGAGAAACGGGTAGAGGTATGCGTGAAAGGAGCCGTATGAGAAACCCACTCGTGAGACCCGACCCTTGGCACTGCTCTGGCAAGTTCCAGAAATTTCTGGTGCTTGGCTGCTGGGATTTCTTTGGGTGTATTGGGCCTTTGGGTTAGGGATCTTGCTTTGGGCTTTTATTTTTGTAAAAAAAATTGGACTTTTTAATTAATTGATTTTGCTTTTATTTTTAAATAACATTATGGGCCCGGGCGAAATGGGCCTATTACAAAGGTGATGCCATTTGGACTGGAAAATACAGGAGCAACATATCAAAGGGCCATGGTAACCCTATTTCACGACATGATGCACAAAGAAATCGAAGTTTATGTTGATGATATGATCGCAAAGTCCCAAACAGAGAAGGAACATGCACAAGTCCTGAGAAAATTGTTTCTAATCTTGAGAAAGTTTCAGTTAAAACTTAATCCAGCAAAATGTATCTTTGGAGCCAGGTCCGGAAAGCTACTAGGATTTGTGGTTAGTGAGAAAGGGATTAAGATCGACCCAGACAAAGTCAAAGCCATACAAGAGTTGCCTCCACTGCGTACTCAAAAAGAAGTTCAAGGATTCCTAGGAAGACTAAATTACATCGCTCGGTTCATTTCACAACTAACCGAGAAATGTGATCCCGTTTTCTGTCTCCTTAAGAAACAAAACTCAGGTGTATGGGACGAAGAATGCCAAAAGACTTTCGACAAGGTCAAACAGTACTTGTCCAATGCCCCGGTGCTAATACCACCTAACCTAGATAAACCATTGATACTGTATTTGGTGGTATTTGAGAATTTCATCGAATGCGTACTCGGCCAGTATGACGAGTCAGGAAGGAAAGAAAGAACTATTTACTATCTTAGTAAAAAGTTCACTAAATGTGAGACAAGGTACTCACCGATCAAGAAGTTGTGTTGTGCCTTGGTCTAGATAATCCGAAGGCTAAGATAGTATATGTTATATCACACCACTTGGCTCATCTTAAAACTCGACCCTCTAAAGTACATGATAGAGTCGACTGCTTTGAATGGGAGAATGACCCGATGGCAAATTCAGCTATCTAAATTCGATATAGTCTACGTGAATTAGAAGGCTATAAAAGGGAGCGCAATTGTAAATTTTCTGGCCAGTAGAGCTCTAGAAGATTACAAGCCTTTGAGCTTTACTTTTTCGAATGAAGATCTCATTTACATTGCCACTACTGAAGAAGACTCTCAAAAAGGTAATCCTTAGAAACTAAACTTTGATAGGGCTTCGAATGCTATAGGTAACGGAATTGAAGTGGTGCTGGTATCCCCAAACAGAGATCATTATCCATTTACTAGTAAATTGGATTTTGATTGCACAAATAATATGGCAGAATACGAGGCATGCATCATGGGCATCCGTGCTGCCATAGAGCGTAAGATCAAAGTGCTAAGGGTATATGGAGATTCTACACTAGTGACCTATCAACTTAAAGGCGAAAGGGAGACGAGAGACCCCAAGTTGATCAATTATCGAAAGCTGGTTCTGGAGTTAATTAAAGAGTTTGATGACATCACCTTTTTCTATCTTTCACGAGACAAAAATCAAATGGCTGACACTTTAGCTACCTTGGCTTCAATGATTAAAGTGAACAAACAAGAGGATGTAAAACCTATCCAGATGAGTATCTATGAGACTCCGGCTCATTATTACAACATCGAAGAAGAAAAAGAAAAGGACGATCACCCTTGGTACTACAATATACTGCGATACGTGAAGAATCATGAATACCCTAACCAAGCAACCAAGAATGATAAAAGGACACTGAGAAGATTGGCTAGCGACTATGTTTTAGATGGAGAGATCCTATATAAAAGAAGAAAGGATCAGATGCTACTAAGATGTGCAGATGCTATCGAGGCAAAGAAAATCTTGGAAGAAGTCCACGAGGGCGTCTGCAAAACACACGCTAATGCTTTCACAATGGCTAGAAAAATCATGATATTCAGATATTATTGGTCCACTATGGAAAGGGATTGCATCAGCTATGCCAAGAAATGCCATAAATGCCAAATTTATGGTGATAAAATTTACGTTCCTCTTTCACCTCTGCATGTCATGACTTCTCCATGGCCTTTCTCCATGTGGGGCATGGATGTCATTGGGCCAATCTCACCGAAAGCATCTAATGGGCATCATTTCATCTTTGTAGTCATTGATTACTTTACCAAGTGGGTAGATGTCACTTCTTATGCCAATGTCACAAAGTCAGCAGTCAGCAAATTCTTGAAGAAAGAAATCATATGTCGATATGGGATGCCAGAAAGGATCATATCAGACAATGCATTGAACTTAAACAATAGTACTGTAGCAGAGGTCTGCAGTCAATTCAAAATTAAGCACCACAACTCATCACCATGTCGCCCAAAGATGAATGGGGCAGTGGAAGCGGCCAATAAAAACATAAAGAAGATCGTGGGGAAAATGACTGAGACTTATAAAGATTGGTATAAGAAATTACCATTTGCCCTCTATGCTTATCGAACATTTGTCAGAACCTCAACCAGGGCAATGCATTTCTCCCTAGTTTATGGAATAGAGGCGGTTCTACCTATTAAAGTTGAGATCCCTTCTCTCTGAGTTTTGGTAGAATTAAAATTGGATGAAGCAGAATGAGTTCAATCCCGATATGATCAGCTAAACTTGATCAAAGAGAAAAGGTTGAAAGTCATTCGTCATGGTCAGATGTACCAAAAGCGAATGTTATGGGCTTACAACAAAAAAATTCATCCCAGAGAATTCCATGAGGGAGACCTAGTATTGAAAAAAATCATTCTTATACAAAAGGACTTCAGAGGGAAGTGGATGCCAAACTGGGAATGACCTTATGTGGTAAAGAAGGCCTTTTTTGGAAGAGCGTTGATCTTAACTGAAATGGATGGCAAGAGCTTGCCTAATCCTGTGAATTCAGACTTGGTAAAGAAATACTTTACCTAAAAAAAAGGAGAAAATGAGAGGCCAGGGCGAAAGCTCGTAAAGGGCGCCTTGAGATCAAAGGGGATTTGAGTTGAAAACCCAGAAAAAGGGTAATTGAAATTTCGATCAAAGGTAGGGCGTGTAGTTGTCTTGTTCGATCCGAGTTAATAAGAAGTAGGGATGCTACATCTTGGGGTATCAACGAAGTACTCTAGGTCTTCTAAATACATATCAAGTTCAAAAGGTCCTCAAGAAATTTTGTGGGGAAAAGCTCATGCTACAATATCTAGGGCACCTATTCTCATCTTATTCATTTTGTATTTTGGAAAAATACGCTATCTTGATTAATTTATCTTCATTTTGTACTTTAGCAAATTTGCTATCGTGATTAATTCATTTCGAGCTTTGCCCTCAATAAAATTCCATCTTGTTTGTTGTCATAATCTTTTTCAAGCATTTTTCATTGAAATAACGATTAATGGACTAGTAATATTCAAACCAAAAGATTTTTGCATATTACTCTGAAAAGTTCTCTAAATAGTACAAGGACCCAAAGCGGGACCGTTGGTCAAAACTATCGAAAGTTAAGGATTGGGATCATTTGAAAAAAAAAAGTAGTCTAAATTGTGGCTATTCCTTCGGGTTTTCTATCAAATATACCAGCTGAACAAGAAGGTGTGGTAACACACCAGTGATAAAACCTTGGTGAACAACGAGCAATGACAAGCAATTAAAAATGGATCATTCTTGAAACATGACATTCGTACAAATATCATATATACATATCTAGTTAGGGGCATTTGATTCATTCTGATCATGACATCCTAATCATTCGGCATAAAACATAGGCCCATGAAATCGATTCTACAGGTCATGTTCCCCAAAGGACGGTGTAACAAGATCGGTGAATCCACAAATCCTGTACCCCTAAAATTGTCGTGGGACGGATTGAAATTATAATAGCGAACTTTATTTCCCTAAAGTTGCAGTGGAACAGATTGAAGCTATAAATAAATAGATCTTATCTCTCTAAAGTTGTAGTAGAGCAGATCATAGCAAACCTTATCTCTTTGAAGTAGCAGTGGGGCAGGTTGAAGTTAAAATCTTATCTCCCTGAAGTTGCAGTGGAGCAGACTGAAGAAAGCAAATCTTATCTCCCTGAAGTGGCAGTGGAGCAGATTGAAGTTGAAGATCTTATCTCCTTGAAATTACAGTGGAATAGATCAAATATGGCGAATCTTATCTTCTTGAAGTTACAGCGAAGCAGATTGAAGCCACCAGCCTTATCTTCTTGAAGTTACAGTGAAGCAGACTAAAGACAACAAATCTCATCTCTCTGAAGTTGCAGTGGAGCAGATTGAAGATAATTGATCTCATCTCCCCGAAGTTGTAGTGGAGTAGATGGAAGCTACGAGCTTCCCCCTGAATTTACAAGAGAGTGGATCAAAGCAACAATTTCCACACTCCTAAAGATGCGGTGAATTGGAATGAGGCTACTTGAAAGAAGAAGAGCATCAAAGAAGTCAAGATTCGGAGACCAGGCAAAATTGGTCCTTCTTAAAGGTCTTTGCTTTATTCTCGTTACACGACAATGAGTAAAGAGAGGCAGCTGTATAGGCCCAAATTTTCCTGGGGCCCATAAAATAAAACCAAAATAAATTAAGAGTCTGAGTCTAGTTACAAAGAGGGCCCGAATGTAAAATATACCAAACCCAATTTACTACTTTATTTCACAAGCCCAAAAATTAACCTAAGCCCAAACTCAAACTTAAACCAATAATTAGAAAACCTAACCCTAATGCCCATGCGCGTGACACCTCTCCCTTGGTCGCCTCGCCTGCGCCTCGTCCTGAGGCCTGGCACCGTAGGTCGTTTTTTCACCAAAATAGCAAAAGATCTGCTCCTCTTACCCGTTGACCAAACGCCAAACTTGCAAAGGAAAACCGAAACAGTAAAGAAACAGAGGCAAGCAGAAGCAATGATAGCAGAAACAAAGCCAAATAGTAGCAAACAGTATACTAAAACCTTTTGTATTCCGCTATAAAAAGCCTCGAACACACAATGTATTTTTTACGGGCAGAATATTAATCTAAAAGCAAGACTATTTTCAAAAGGTGATTTATTATTCCTTTAATATTCACAAAGAAAAAAATATATAAATACATAAAATAAAATAAAAAACTTGCTGGTCGGTCCATATTCCACCACCGTCGGAGACTACTGCTGGCGCCTGGATTCCTTGAAACCCATTAGGGTTTTGATGAGGACCCAAAGAGGCGTTGAAGGCCGAGTTTTTATTTCTTTCTCACATATTATTTTTCTTTTTGATTTCTAAAAGGGAGTCAAGTTTTGAGCTTTTTTCTAAGGGTTGAAAAGGGCTGAGAAGAGCTCGATTTTGTGGTCCCGGCCACCACCCACGACAGAGCCATGGCTGAGAAATGCCGGAGCCACGCCAGACTCTGGATTACCCAGAGAGAGAAGAGAGGAAGAAAGAATTTTTTTTTTAAAAGGGGTCACTCAAATGATATTTTTTTAGGTTATTATTATTTATACTAGGATTGATACGGCGTCGTTTTAAGCCTGAACTTTAGGCGTCAAAACGACGTCGTTTTGATGACCCGCGGTGAGACCTGACCCGAACCACGTGGGATCCACTCGTTTTAACCTGGGGGTCTATTTGTGTGGTCAGTCCTTCCACTTCTTCGGCTAATTTCAATCTTATACTTTTCTTTTTTTTTGATTTTGTCATTAGATTTCACTCTGTTTTATTTTAATCCTCTGATCATTTGCTCTTTGGAACGCTGCGTTTAAGGGGAGTCTGGGATTAATTTCGCATTTGACCCCCGCTCCTTCACACGCATTTATATTTGGTCCCACTTTCTTTTTGTTTTTTATTTATTTTTGCAATTTATCCTCTTAACTTCACTTAAGTTACGATTTGGTCATATCTTCCACTCTTTTGTATACTATTTCTCTTATATTTTCATATTTATTTATTACTCTTTTATTTTATTCATTCATTCGCATAGTTATTTATTTATCTATATACTATTATTTTATTTTATCCTTTATATCATGTGTATGTTGTTCTTTCATTTTTAATATTCACCATTTCATCATCTGTTTATTTAGCTATCTATTACTTCTTTATGCATTTTAAAAATTTAAATCGCTTACATTTCATCTTTTACTAGTATATTTATTATTATTATTATTATTATTATTATTATTATTATATTTCCACATATTTTCTTATTCATTACTATTATTATTTATCTAATTTTATTTATCTATTTATATTTCTATTTCTATTATTATTATATTTTACTATTATTATTTATTATTATTATTTATTATCAATATTATTATTAGCATTTGCTAATTTTTTTATTTTCATTATTATTATTATTATTATTATTATTATTACTATCTATTATTTATTTACATATGTTTTATTACAAATTGTACCTTTAAATTTCATTTATATTTTAATTTGGTTCTTTATTTTCAATATTTTTATAAGCTATTTTCTCTTACATCATTTATATATTTATTTTATTCATTTCCTTGTTTTAAGTTGGTGTTGTCCTTTTATATGTATGCTTTGGTATTATTACCATTATTATCTATCTCGTTTATCCTTGATTTGTCATATTATTGTTAAGATGGTGTACATCATGTGGTGCTCGTAAATTGTTTTTATTAGTTTGCGTCATTTATTTGACATTTCATCTATATCATCGTCCCATTTTCAATATCGCCATTTCACCATTTCGTCAAAATCATGTTTTGTATAAGAGAAATATACATCATTTAAATATCACACTTGTTATTATTCAAAAAAAAAAATTTAAAAAGGGCAATGTTCTGTGTTTGGAAACTCGAGAAAGTCGTGCCCTAACTTACGGGGTCTCGACTTTCCTCGTTGGACCCAAATGATTGAATATCCTTTTAAAATTTAATATCCATAAGATTATAAAAATAAAGGCAAATTCATTCTCAAAAATTCGAAGTGTCGTGTCCTAACTCATGGGATTTGACATTTTTTTTACTTCGAGATGAGAGGGTCTTTAATATACTATTAAATTTATTAAGTAATTAAGCAATAATTTAATGATGGATTGTATTTTTCTTCAAAGTTTTCAATTTTCGACACTAAGACACTAATTAATCAACTAGGTACCAATTTTGGGCATTACGAGGGTGCTAATCCTTCCTCGTGCGTAACCGGCTCTTGAACCCATCTTTCTGAATTTCGTGGACCAAAATTGTTGTTTAAATAAATCAAACTATTTATTAAAAACAACCAATTTTACGAGGTGAGCCAATCACACCTCATCAAAAAGGATTGGTCGCGACTCCCATTTTTTCATTTTCAAAACCAAGTCAATCCCTTTTCAAAAAAATGGTTTCGACATTATTATTTCCAAATTGGTTTCCAAAACTCTCATTGAGTAGAGGCGATCGATTTTTCTGGTGGCAGTTGGATTGGCTAGAAGGATTAGGTTCGGGTCAAAATTGTCCATTATGATCCATAGTTTGTCTTGGTTTGCTTGCACAATAGTCCTTAATCTCATAACATATCCATTGCTTTTGTCTATGGTAGTCTGAATAGGATTAGAAGAAAGCTTTTGTGGAATAAACTGAAGTTGTCCATGCCGAGTAGGCCTGTTCCTTTTTTAACAATTGGGGATTTTAATGTCATTCTTTCCCCTAGTGAGAAGAAAAAATGAAGCTCTCTAGAAAAACGATGTCCTTTATTTAGAGATTTTACAGAAATGGTTGGGATGTAGGATCTAGGTTTTAAGGGTCCTCCTTTTACCTGGTATAGAGGGAGTATTAGTGAAAGATTGGACTGGGCAATTGGGAATGATGCATGGGTGAAGGTTTTTTTGAATTGTGTGGTTACTCATCTTCCAAGACTTAAGTTGGATCACAGACCTCTTTGCTTAACTCTTAGTTTGAATATTAATTTGCCTAGGGGTCATCCTTTCCGTTTTTTGGCTAGTTGGGCTAAACATCCAAATTCTTTAAATTTGTTAGAGGAAAGTGGACTTTTGATGGGGATATAGTTGATTCTATATCTCGCTTTACTAATAATATCAGAGAATGGAATAAATCAAACTATGGTCATATTGGGGTTAAAAAAAAGAAATTGATTAATTCTTTATCCCGGATCCAAAATGTGTTAGACTTTTTTGGTTCGAGCTATTTCACTCACTTGGAGATGAAGGTTAGAGAGGAGTTAGAGTCAGTTTTACATCATGAAGCGCTATTGTGGAAACAAAAAAATCGGTGAGATTGGCTTAAATTAGGGGATCATAACACTAGATTTTTTTCATAGTCATATGCTTCAATGGAGAAAGTTCAATCATATTAATGGCCTTCATAATAAAGATGGTGAGTGGATGTATGATCCAGATAATATCAAATCTGAGGCGATTACTTATTTCCAACAATTGTATAAAGAGATGCTGATGCTTATTAAGGGTTTACCTCTTCAATCTTTTCCACAACTTGAATCGATTGATCAAGATTTCCTGGGAAAGGCGATCACTGATGAAGAAATTAAGAAGAGTCTTTTTTATATGACCTCTTTTAAGGCTCTAGGAAGTGATGGCTTCCATGTATTTTTTTAGAGCAAATGGGATGTTGTTGGAGATAGTATCTGTGAATAGGCTAAAAGGGTGTTTGGTCATTGCTAATAGATTCAAGCTAATATTCCCTAAAATTGTTGAACAAGAACAGGTTGATTTCATGGAGGGAAGGAATATTTCAGACAATATTATTATAGCATAGGAGGTTATTCACTCAATGAAAGATAAAAAAAGAGGAAGTGGATGGCGATTAAAATATACTTGGAAAAGGCATATGATAGGATTTAGTGGGATTTTATTGATGTCTTTCTTCAAGCTGCAGGTATCCTGAACTTGCTTAAAAAGGTCATTATGTCTGCAATCACGGAATCCACTATGCAGGTGTTGTGGAATAGGGTCCCTACCTAGAAATTTAAACCAGCTAGAGGAATTTGACAGGGGTGTCCTTTGTCCCTGTATCTATTTTTTCTAAATATAGAGTGGTTAGGTCATAATATTCATTTCACTATCTCTAGTAGTAGATGGTGCCCTTTACATTTATCTCGAACAGGTCTAGTACTATCCCATTTTTTTTCGCAGGTGATTTGGTTATATTTGCTAAAGCTGATATAAAACAAGTTCAGATTCTTAATGAGATGTTTGATAACTTTTGTGATTTCTCAGGGCATTGGATTAATGCTTGGAAGACAAATATTTTCTTTTTCTCGTAGGGTGGATGAGACTATAAGAGATAGGTTAAGAAACTTTCTTGGTTTTCAAAGGGTGCAAAATCTCAAGACTTATTTGGGAGTGTTTTTATTTCATGAAAGGCTTATTAAGAGTACTTTGAGTTTTGTGGTGGAAAAATGCGTAGTAAGTTGTTTAATTAGAATGCCAAAAAAATTTCCATTGTAGGTCGAGCTACCTTAGCACATTTTTTGCTCTTGTCTATCCCAAATTATTTTATGCAATCCATGATGATCCCCAAAGGATTTTGTATGGAGATTGAACGATTGGTTAGGCAGTTTATTTGGGGCTTTTAAATTGCTTAAAAGAGATAGCTCTAGTTAGCTAGGACTTTGTTTGTTAACCTCGTGCTTGTGGAAGCCTTGGGTTTCATCACTTCAAGGATCAAAATGTCTCTTTCCTTATGAAACTAGGGTATGCTTTAACCTCAAAGGATGATACTCCGTGGGTATGTGTCTTTCGATGCAAGTACGACATGAGAGAGAGGATGCCAAGTAACATTTCAAAAGGTAGATGGTCGTTTCTTTAGAGCGCATTTTCAAAAGTATGGTCATTATTCAGTGAGAATTTAATTTGGTCAGTAGGTAATAGGAGGTCTATTTAATGTTATAAGGATCCTTGGATCCCTAATTTATGGCCTCTAGTGAATTACATAGTTTCGCATACAAATATTAAGTTAGATTGCATGCTCAATGACATGATAATAGAATAAGGTACTTGGAATCTTGAGTTATTCTGGGTCTGGCTTTCAGAGGATATAGTAAGGTGTATTGCGAGCATACCACCTCCTCATATGTTAGCAGGTTTGGATAGGATCATTTGGAATCTTATGTCAATAGGAAATTTCACTATTAAAAGCGCTTATAGGTTCATTCGAGGATTTTTTAGCACCCAATAGATTTTTCGTGAAAGTCTATTTGGAAATTTAAGGGACCTAAAGAGTGGTTTTTCCTTTGGTTTACCCTCAAACAAAGACTTCTAACTAATGTGGAGCGTGTAAAGCAGGGTATTAGACAAGACAATTCTTGTCTATTATGTCGACATCATTCTGAAGATGTTTTGCATGTGCTTAGAAATTGCTCTATTATGAAAATGTTTGGTTATGGCTTGTTCTACACAGTAAGCAAAATAGTTTCTTTTCATGTGAGTTACTTGACTGGTTAATTTTTAAATTAAGCTCTAACGTATGGTTTTCCAATGATGGCACTAGTTGGTCGAGCCACTTTGGTCTGTTTGCATGGCGATTATGGAAGAACATAAATTGTTTCATTTTTCAAGGATTTTCTTAGAGCTCTTCTGAGATCATAAATGTTTCTATTAATTCAACAAAGTAGTATCTCTTGGCTCACAAGGAAGAATCAGATCAACAACTTGTTCCTATTATAGATAATCCTTTGTTAAATAACTGGCATGTCTTCAATTATGATAGTTCCGTTAAGCCTAATGTAAGGTTTTTCTTTACCGAATAGGTTATACGTAATTAGAAAGGGCCATGGGTCCTCAGTTATACTCATCGATTTGGAATCTGTTCAATATTTGATGTTGAACTTTGGGGTATCTTTGTTTAAAAAAAAAAGGGTATGGAAAACGTAGTGGAAAATAAATTTAGGGAAAACAAAATTTTAATTTTTTTTTCAAAATAACATCTTGGTTGTGATATCTAAAGTAATAAATACTTAATCAAAATTGTACCTTTTCGATTCATTTAGGATGAGCACTTCAACCACGTAGTATTCTCCGCTATCCTCAAGCTCACGTCTGTTGAGTGTGGGCTGGTTTCGAATTAGAAAATTTTTCAAAAAAATTAGCAGTGGGGTAATTTTATAATTTCTCTAAACTTTTAGGTCAAGTTGTAAATCATAACAATATCTTTAGAAATTTTCTAAAATAATCTATTTGGAGAATTTCATCTCTATAACTTTCTTTTGAATTCAAGTATGTCTAAAATAATGACTCAATACTCTTTTTATATGGGGATAGTTTAGAGAGTTCAACTATAATTAAACTTAATCACTTCAATATTAAATTAATATAATTGATAAATATTAGATTAAATTTAATATTAAATCTTATTAAAATAATAGAATGTTTATCTACAAGATAAACATTAAATTAAATTTAATATTAAGATAATCACTTCAATATTAAATTAATAAAATACTATTAAGATAAGTATTAAATTAAATTTAATATTAAACTATTAAAATAATATTAATTTTAGAATAGATAATCTGAAATCAAATTCTCTGGTAGATTCCTAGTAGGAGTGTAACTCTTCCACTGTTCAACCACTAAAGACCAACCACCGTCGACCACCGAAACGCCGTCGACACCGTCGTGTCTAGTGATGTAGGTGCGACACCTTTACGGCACACCGAGCCGGTTCAATTCCTATTGGTTTAGTCTGGGTCAGTGACGACCTGACTGGTCTGACTTAGTCATCATTTGGACCGTTGACTCGGTTCGACAAGTTTTGGGTCTTGATCTCAGTTTTGGGCTCCCGAGCCCAATTTATGATCTTAGGTCTAATTTTCAAGTTCAATTACCGATTGGGCCAATTGACTGACTTGAAAATTAATTTTTAAAAATATAATATAAATTTTAATTAATTTGATTAATTTAATTTTACTTGATCAAATTTAAAATTTCCAAAAATTATTTAGATTTTCCAAATTAATTTTTCAAGAAAATTCTTTAATCAAATTCTGTAGTTGAATAATTCTTACAACCACCTAATTTAATTTCACATCGAATAAATCGACTCAATTAAATTATTTCTAAATTCATAGAATTTTCTTTTGATTCAAATGCAATCTGATCGAGCTTTTGCTGAGCTAGCGGACGGACCACTCGGACATATACAATTATGCTTTAGTAATTGCAATTATGTCCAGAAGCATCGTTTCGATAACTTGCAATTACTTAATCATGCAGTTAGTCCACGAGAAGTACTACAAGTGAAAACTTCTTATTGTATACTATTTACGAAAATAATTCATCCAACCACTTTGTCCAATAACCTTGTCATGTGTGTGTTACCCTCATATGATATCCTTGCTTCCTTCAAGTTAAATCCGTTCACTCAATATAATCCTATTTTATCTCATTGTCACAATTTTGTCTTCTTAATGATTAATATGATACTATTAACAAATGACTGTGATAAATTGCTCGTTCGAGAACTAGCAACCTATGGTCACGTTTCATATTTATTAATCCACACAATGCCAATGAGAGGATATCATTAACTCTTTAATTGAGCTTTGAATTCCACTATTGCTAGTAAATCCATGCCATACACAAGTCATGTACCCAACATACCAGCTATGAGCTTGATCATCTTTAGAGTATAAGCTTGCACTTATATCAAAACACATGAGTTGCATATGCATGGTCAGTGACTAACTCAGGATTTAGGTAAATCACACCATGAACATCACAAGTGAATTAATTCAAAAACAGATTCAGAATTAATTCATCTTGGGTCCAGTCTAATGTATCATTCTACCAATGAATACATCTATGTCTCTACTCGTGGAGTCAACTGCTCCAATAGCCAAGACTAGTTATCTCCCAATTTGGAATTGTAAATGACATAATAATCATTCTTAGTATTTGAATCAAATGCTCACTTTGATTCTTTTACAAAATTACAGACTCATTTAGATTATCTACTAAAGTAAGTTGTCTTTCTCACAATGTAAACGTTCTTACAATGTCTCTTATCTTTAGTTTGAACTTAGACAATCAATGAGCTAATGTTTACTTGTCACAATTTATCATTCTTAGTATTTGAATCAAATCCTCACTTTGATTCTTTTATGGGATTACAGGCTCATTCAGATTATCTACTAAAGGAAGTTGCCTTTCTTGCAATGTAAACTTTCTTACAATGTCACTTATCTTTAGTTTGAACTTAGACAACCAATAAGCTAATATTTGCTTGTCACAATTTATCATTCTCAGTATCTAAATCAAATGCTCACTTTGATTCTTTTGCGGGATTACAAACTCATTTAGATTATCTACTGAAGTAAGTTGTCTTTCTTACAATGTAAACTTTCTTGCCATGTCACTTATCTTTAGTTTGAACTTAGACAATCAATAAACTAATATTTGCTTGTCACAATTTATCATTCTCAGTATTTGAATCAAATCCCCACGTTGATTCTTTTACGGGATTACAGGCTCATTCAAATTATCTACTGAAGTAAGTTGTCTTTCTTACAATGTAAATTTTCTTACAATGTCACTTATCTTTAGTTTGAACTTAGACAATCAATAAGCTAATATTTTCTTGTCACAATTTATCATTCTCAATATCTGAATCAAATGCTCACTTTGATTCTTTTACGGGATTACAGACTCATTTAGATTATCTACTGAAGTAACTTGTCTTTTTTGCAATGTAAATTTTTTTGCAATGTCACTTATCTTTAGTCTGTACTTAGACAATCAATGAGCTAATATTTGTTTGTCATAATTTCACTATGTATGCAAAATATAAAAGAAAAAAATAAAAAAGACATAATAGTAAAATGTGAAATTAACTTTATTTATTTATCGTTCAAATAAATAGAAAATAACTACATGTTTAATACAATATGGGATATTTCCCAACAATTTTCCACTTGCCGTAGTAAATTAAATGTGTCATGTTTCACATTCATATATCCTCGACATGTTTGATAGAACTCCTAGTTACAAAAGTCTTAGTAAGAGAATTCGTAACGTTGTCTTTAGAAGCTATTTTCATCACATCTACAATTCCTTCGGCTATTGCCTCTTGCATCAAGTAATACTTTTGATCAATGTATTTCGTCCTCTTGTGACTTCTCATTTCCTTGGTATTAGCTATTGCATCACTGTTATCACAATACAGTGTTATACCTTTTTCCATACCAGGAATGACTTCAAGATCGATTAAGAACTTTTAAAGCAATATTGTTTCTTTCGTTGCCTCAGAAGCAGCCATATACTCGACCACCATAGTAGAGTCAACAGGGCAAGTTTGTTTTAAACTTCTCCATACTATGGCTCCACAGCCTAGAGTGAATACATTTTCTAACATCTATTTCCTTGAATCTTTACGTGTTTGGAAGTCTGAATCTGTGTATCCAGCAGGAGTAAGGTTCTCCCCAAAATACACAAGCATATAATCCATATTTCTTTTAATATACCTTAATATATGCTTTACAGTTTGCCAATACTTGAGACATGGATTCATCTGATATCGGCTAACTTTTCTTACTGCGAAACAAATATCTGGACGTGTGCAAAGCATCGCATACATAAGGCTTCCAACTGCCTAAGCATATGGAACCTTACTCATATACTCCCTTTTTTTCGCTGTCTTAGGACAATCATCTAAAGAAAGATGAAAACCTGATGCAGTCGGTTGAACGTCTAGATTCACATCGATCATTGCAAAACGTTCCAGTACCTTATCGATGTATGAAACTTGAGATAGAGATATCGTTTTATTCTTTCGATCCCCAAAGATTCAAATTCCAATAATATAACTAGCTTCACCCAAGTCCTTTATACTAAACTCTTGAGCTAACCACAGTTTAACCAATGACAATTCTCCTACATCGTTTTCGATAAGTAGAATATCATCAACATACAAAACGAGGAAGATAACCTTTATGTCCTTTATACTCTTATAAATACAAGGTCCATTAGCGTTTTGCTCAAATCTAAAAGTCTTGGTCGTTTGATCAAATATTTTACTCTGTGAGCGGGACACCTGCTTAAGTCCATAAATGGATCTTAGTAGTTTGCAAACTTTTTTCTCCTTTCGTTTAACAACATAGCTAGTGGGTTGAGCCATGTAAATAGTCTCATCAAGATAACCATTCAAGAATGCTATTTTGACATCCATTTTCTAGATCTCATAATAAAGAGTAGCGACAACGGATAAAAAGTATGCGGATAGACTTGAGCATGGCCACCAGAGAAAAAGGTCTCATCGTAATTGATGCATTCTTTCTGTGTGTAGCATTTCCCTACAAGTCTAGTTTTGTGTGTTTATACTTTCCCTTCTGCATTTCTCTTCTTCTTGTAGATCTACTTACACCTTATGAGTTTAATTCCAATCAGTAAGTCTACAAGTTCTTACACTATATTGGATTTCATAGAATCCATCTCGGCATCCATGGCCTGTTCCTAGAGCTTGGAATTAATTTCCTATATATCCTCCTCGTAAGTAAGTGGATCGTCATCTTTAGGTTTGGTTTTCGTATTATAAATACTACCATCATAGATGAAGAAGTTTGGTTTCTTAGGAATTCTCCCATTACGACGGATTCCCCTATGCTGTTGATCCTTTACAGGTCTTTCTACAACTTTCTCAAGAATTGAATTTGGTGATTGTTCTACCATTTCCAAAAATTCCTCGAGTACCACTTTACTTTGAGACTTAAAGTTATCCATGTAGCTTTCATCGAGGAAAGTAGCATGAGTAGAAACTTTAATTGTATTATCTTTCGAATTGTAGAATAATCCTCCTTTTGTTCTTTGCAGATATCCTACAAACATGCACAATTTTGTCCGTGTATCCAAATTCTTTGCATCATTATCCAGAACATGTGTTAGACAAACCTATATTCTAAAGTGATTTAAAGCGGGTTTCTTTTCATGCCACAGTTCATAAAGTGTCTTACAAGTAGACTTGGTTGACACATCATTCAAAATATATCAAGCCATTTGTATCACATATCCCTAGAATGAAGTAGGAAGTTGTGAATAGCTTAACAATGAACGAACCATGTCAAGCAAGGTTCCATTCCTTCTCTCAGATACGCCATTCTGTTGTGGAGTGCCTGACACAATCAATTGGGATAAAATCTAATTCTCTATAAGGTATCCTAAGAACTCATTAGACAAGTATTCCCCACATCGGTCAAACAGAAGATTCTTTATGGATAAACCTAATTACTTTTTCGCTTTCGCACGAAACTTTCAAAATTTATCAATGGTTCCAATTTTGCGGTGCATTAGATACACATATTCATATCGAGAATAGCCGTCGATAAAAGTCACATAATAATCTTAACTTCCTTAGGCACTAATGCTCATGGGACCACATATATCAATGTGCACAAGTTCTAAAGGTTGGTTGGCCCTTATAACTTTTGCATTAAAAGTCCTCTTAGTCATTTTACCTTTCCAGTAAGATTCATATTGTTGAAAACTAACTTCCTTAAGCATACTTAAAAGACCACCTTTCACGAGTCTAGTGATTTTTTCTTGGTTAATATAACCAAGTCTTAAGTGTCATAGATACCCCTCATTAGAGTGAGAAGGTTTAAGCTTTTTATTCACTATTTTAGTTTGAAGTATTGAGTAGTTATTTGGTTTGATAAAATAAAGATTGTTTTCCATCAATCCATTATAGATTAAAGAATGATTTTTGTGAATAGTAATCTTTTTATTGAATGTTATGGTATAACCGTCATAAAATAAACATGCTATAAAAATTAAATTCCTCTTAAAATGAGGTACATAAAACATGTTATTTAAAACAATCTTCTTAAAATGATCAAAGTGTAAAATAATTTCTCCCACTACTTCGGCTGAAACATAGCTCCCATCTCCAGTTCACAACGAGAGGCTCTTGTCTCTAAAACTTCTCATTTCGTTGAACCATTGTAAAGAAACACACGTATGGTTAGTGGCTCCAGAATCAATAAACCAGTTGTCAGTTGATTCTTCCACTAAGGAAGCTTTAACCATAAAGAGTTCCACATCTTTGCCCTTTTTGGCTAGGTAATCCAAATACTCATTGCAATTTGATTTGAAATGCTCTTTCTTGTTTCAAAAGAAACATTTGATCTTTTTAGGATCTTTTGACTTCTTAGCCTTTTTCCTATCCACACGAGGTGAAACCAAAGACTTAGCTGGTTTCTTCTTTCCCTTAGCTTTCTACTTCCCCTTAAAGGACGATGGGCCCATGACTAAGTTTGCTTTAGGTTTTTCCTAAACTAACTTACCACCATTCAACATCAACTTATAGAATTGTAATTCCTTCATAAGCTGAGTCAAGGTAAGTGTCTTATTCCCCAAGTTGTAAACGACCTTAAAACCAACAAACTTATTGGTTAAGTATTTGAACACTATTTTAATCCAAGTGTTCAAGTCTAGTTCAACCTTATTGCCCTCTGCTTCCACAAAGAATCCTATAAGCTTAAGCATATTTTTTCTTTACCGTAGTGTCAGTTTTCTGTTGAGAATTCATCAAATTTGTAATAGTGAATTGTGGAGCCAATGCGACTTGGCCTCCAAGCAAATCCTCCAAATTTGTCATGATCTATTTGGTAGTACGAAAATTTTCATATTGCTTTTGCAACACAATACCCATGCTTGCTAACATATAACATCGAGCAATCGAGTCAGAATCTCTTCAGCGATTTCTCGCTTTGGGCTAAGCTTTAGGAGGGTACGTTTCGTCAAGAACTAATTTGTGTTTCTCACAGCTGAGAACTATCAGCAAGTTCTGTTTCCATTCTCGAAAGTTATCGCCATTTAATTTTTTCTCAGCACAAATGCTAATAAGAGGGGCAGGAAACATATTTGAACTGAAAAAAAAAATAAAGATTCACGAATTCCTATCTTTGTATTAGGCAAATATTTTTCATTTCAGCAACATATCAAGAATGCAGTATGATATAAAACCTTGAAAAAATATTTTTTTTGTTGCTACGGCTATTCTCACACCTATCAACCATGTTGCCTTAGGGGTTCCACGATTAACTAGTAAGACTATGGATTACATCCAATTAATTCAATAATCTTAATTCTTAAGACTCCACATGAACTAACGATCGTTTAACATTTGGCCATCATCTCTAGCTTAAATATAATTTCTTGGGAAACTATTTAATAAAATATAATCTTGAGTGTGTAACCATTGACTCAACACTCATCATAAACATGCTCTCATTTGTGAGTCATCTTGGGACAATCTCTCTGAAAGTCATGCATAGCTTGTTGTCCTTAAAAGGAAACATCATCTAGTGAACCCACATGATAAAGTGTACCTTGGGGTGTGCCATGGTAGGAACCGACTCGAAACTTTATCATGCTATCACTTAAGAACCATCAATGGAAGCTGTAGGTCTTGTTCTAGAATGATCATACAATAGTCCTAGTGACGTTCTTACCTAATCTAAATGACATGTTTTCAATATATGTATGGCATGCTATGACAATTTTATAATATTCGTATTCATTCACAAGAATCAATCAATCATAAAAACAAACAATTTTGATTCTCCACAAGTTTTCTTTTAAAGGAAAAAAAACGAAGAAGTGAATGTGAACTGTGCACTAGGTAGGGTCCCAAGAAAGAGAGGTAAGTCAAATTTGATCGTTTAAAAACCAAGTCTTTCCTAGCTAGATCCAATCCTAGACATGCACATTCTCTTTACCACACTCTTACAGTTATCGAATAACTTAAAGAAGTGAATGGAACAATACAACACATGTATTTTCTCATTACCACACTTCTTATGTTTTAAACAATCAACTGTAGATTATCTCATATATATCACAATTATAACATTACATTATATATATTATAAACAATTATAAAACAAATACATAATGAGATAGGTAATTAAAATAAAATTCCCAGCCAAGATTTCCATGGTTTTATTTCTAGAAAATAAAATTACATTTAAGTCCTATGTTCATTTCTGGCTCACAAGAATTTTATAAATTTTTTTTAAAAAATAGCCCTACATGGAGATAATAGTTCACGATCTATTTCTTAAGAACAACAACTTCGACAATAATAATTATATAACAAATATATAATATCGCATCCATTCTCATATATAACTCAAAACATGCATAAAATCTAAAAAATGTCACTTTCTATGTAATCAAATCATTTAAGAAGAAGAGAAATTTATTTTGATTATCTGTTTATACTTATAGGTAGAACATAACCTGGCTTTGATACCAATTATTGAAAAAAAATGAATTCGAAAGACTAAGTGAAAAATAAACTTAGGGAAAACATAGTTTTAAAAAAAATTCAAAATAAGATCTTGGTTGTGATATCTAAAATAGTAAACACTTAATCAAAATTCTACCTTTTTTATTCGTTTAGGATAAACACTTCGACCGAATAGTATTTTTTACTATCCTCAAGCTTACGTCTGTCGAGTTTAGGCTAGTTTTGAATCAGAATTTTTTTTACAAAAATTACTAGTGGGGTAATTTCATAATTTCTCTAAACTTTTGGGTCAAGTTGTAAATTAGTAAAATATCTCTAGCAATTTTCTAAAATAATCTCTTTAGACAATTTTCTCTCTATAACTTTCTTTTAAGTTCAAGTATGTGTAAAATGGTGACTCAATGCTCTCTTCATATAGGGAGAGTTTAGAGTGTTTAACTATAATTAAACTTAATCACGATAATATTAAATTAATAAAATATTTATCTTGATAAATATTTTATTAATTTAATATTAAACTATTAAAATAATATTATTTTTGAAATAGTTAATCTGAAATCAAATTCTCTAGTAGAGTTCTAGTAGGAATGTAACTCTTCCATTGCTCAACTACCGAAGACCAACCATCGTCAGCCACCGAAACGTCACCGTCGCAGCCGCTGGCACCGCCGTGTCTGGTGATACAAGTGTAACACCTTTACGACACCTCGAGCTTGTTCAGTTACTATCAGTTTGGTCCAAGTTAGTGACAACCCAACCCGACCGGTCCGTTTTAGCCACCAATTAGACCGTTGGCTCGATTCCATATATCGAGCCCGGTTTAACCAGTTTTTGGATCTTGGTCTTGATTTTGGGCACTCGAGTCCAATTTACGATTTCAGGTCTAATTTTTAAGTTTAATTACCGATTGGACCAATTGTCTGACTTGAAAATTAATTTCCAAAAATATCATATTAATTTTAATTAATTTGATTAATTTATTTTTACTTGATCAAAATTAATTTTTTCAAAAATCACTAAGATTTTCCAAATTAATTTTTCAAGAAATGTAATCAAATTTTCTAGTTGAACAATTCTCACGATCACCTAATTTAATTCCACATCAAATAAATTGACTCAATTAAATTATTTTCAAAGTCGTAGAATTTTCTTCTAATTCAAATGTAATCTGATCGAGCTTTTGTTGAGCTAGTAGAAAGACCAATCAGACATATACAATTAGGCTCTAATAATTGCAATTATGTTTAAAAGTATCATTTCGATAATTCACAATTACTTAATCATGGATTCAGTCTATAAGAAGTACCATGATTGAAAACTCTTTTTGTATACTCTTTACAAAAACAATTCATCCAATTGCTTTGTCCAATGACGTCATATGTGTGTTATCCTCATGATATCTTTGATTCCTTTGAGTTAAATACGTTCACTCAATGCAATCCTATTTTATCTCATTGTCACCATTGTATCTTCTTAATGATTAATATGATCACTATTAACAAATGACTGTGATAAATTGCTCATTCGAGAACTAGCAATCTGTGGCCACGTTCCATATTTATCAATCCACACAATGCAAATGAGAGGATATCATTAATTTTTTAATTGAGCTGCAAATTCCACTATTGCTAATAAATTCATGTCATACACAAGTTATGTACCCAACATACTGACTATTGGCTCAATCATCTTTAGAGTATAAGCCTCCACTTATATCAAAGCATATGAGTTGCATACACATGGTCAGTGACTAACTCAAGATTTAGGTAAATCACACCATAAACATCATAAGTGAATTAATTCACAAACGGATTCAGAATTAATTCATCTTGGGTCCAGTCCAATGTATCATTCTACCAAAGAATACATCTATGTCTCTACTCATGGATTCAATTGCTCCGATAGCCAAGACTAGTCATCTCCCCAATTGAAATTGTAGACGACATAATAATCCTTCTCAGTATTTGAATCAAATGTTCACTTTGACTCTTTTATGGGATTACAGACTCATTTAGATTATTTACTAAAGTAAGTTTTCATTCTCGCAATGTAAATGATCTTACAACGTCACTTATCTTTAGTTTGAACTTAGACAATCAATGAGCTAATATTTTTTGTCACAATTTCGCTATGCATGTAAAATATAAAACATAGAAATGCAAAAGATATAATAGTGAAATGTGAAATTAACTTTATTTATTTATTTATCGTTTAAATAAGTAGAAAACAGTTACATGTTTACTACAATATGGACACATTTCTCAACAATCTTGGATGGGTAATTCTATTACAAAGTTGAGGGTGTGATAGGGTGTTGATCCAATCTAACAATTTAGCGGTGGTTAAAACAATTCAAGAAGGTGTTTTAGCTTTTCCAAATTCTGATTTGATCAAGAGGATCATTTAGATCTTACAACATATAAGACAGTGACATATAAGACATGTCCAGAGAAAGAATAATCTAGTTGCAGATCATTTAAGTAAAATTGACATCAGACAAAGAAGTAGATGTGTGGATGTTTGCTAAGCTCATTCGAAACTTTTAGTAGCTTTACGTTATGATAGAGCTAGTGTTTTTGTGGTCTTGATTTAATTTCTTTTGTTTTTATAAAAAAAACTAAAAGAATATTTTAATTTTAACAATTACGGTAAGTGGCAGCCATGAGGTAGATGTAAATGTAAATCAAAAGAATTATAGTTTTTTACTGCATTAATTTAAATCCGTCGAAAAAGAATTTATGATTATGAAATGAAATTTTGAAACGAAAATGATGGGTGTTTATTTATTAGGGTGTAAAAACTTTTTCGAAGTCCTTTTTTTTTCTTTTTCATTTAATTAGGTATTTGAAGTTTTAAAATACATTAAAAAAAGTCTTTAAATTTTTATAAAAAAGTAATTAAACTCCTGCTATTTTTTTATACTTAATTGAGTACTTAAAATACCAAAATATATAAAAAAAAGCCTTCAAACTTTTCAAAAAAAAAATTAAGCTCCTGCTCTTTTTTTGCACAACTGAGTATTTAAACTGTCAAAATGCATTAAAAAAGCCAGGGGAGGATCTAATGGAGGCTGGCAGGGCCCCAACTCTTCTTAAAATAGAAAATTTTTTTATTTAGACCCTTTATAATTTATAAAATTTTAAATTAGTAATGACAAAATTGCATTTTGGCCTTGTTAAATATGACTCCTATTTTCAGTCAAATTTGAAAAATAATCTTTCAGTTAAACTCTGTTTACTTGTTTCAATCAAACACTGATTAGTTTAGATTATTTTATTATTATTTGACCTATGAATTTAGCCTATAAATAGGCTCTTTTACAACCTTAGAAAAACACCCATTAGATATTAGAACTCATAACACATTTAGAGAATTTTTTGTTTACGTTTTAAGGGTTCTTTATTTTCGAGTTTTTGGGGTTTAGTTTTTATCTTCATCTTTTGTACTCTTCGTTCTTTTGCCATTATAGTAAAATTATCTTTGCCCATGATTTTTTATCCTCTTTAGAGGGGTTTTTCCACGTTAAATTTGTGTGTTCAATTTCTCAATTTATTCCGTTATTTTTTCTTGTTCGTTGCTTAATCGGGTCGATCCTAACAAGTGGTATCAGAGCTAGTTCAATTTTCATAGATCAGCCCATTCAGATATGGCAGCAACAAGGTTTGAAATTGAGAAGTTCGATGGTGAGACAAATTTCAATCTGTGACAAGTTCGGATGATGGTAATTCTAGTACAATCCGATTTGAAAAAGGTTGTTACCTGGAAAAAAGCCTGAGAATCTAAATAAAACAGAATGGGAAGAGCTTGATGAAAAGGCTTTGTCTGCAATCCAGTTATGCCTCGCGAATACGGTATTGCAGGAGGTATTGATGGAGAAGACCTCATCTGCCTTGTGGAAAAGGTTAGAACCTCTTTATGCGACTAAGTCTCTAGCTAACCGTTTAGTATTGAAACAACGTCTATTTACGTTTCGCATGAATGAAGGTGAGCTTTTTAGATATCACATCAGTCAATTCATTACTCTTTTAAATGATTTAAAGAATGTTGAGGTTCATATTGATGATGAAGATCAAGCTATGCTATTATTATGCTCTTTACCCCCTTCATATAAGTCCTTCAGAGAGACCTTGATTTATGGCAGAGACAAACTCTCGTTCGAAGATGTGAAGGGTCATTTGTTGAGTAGAGACAAACTCGACAATGAGCTTCATTTGGATAGCAAGGCAGATAGGCAAGCTTCTGTTTTGATAGCATCAAAGAAACGAGACAAAATGTGTCACTATTGTAAAAAGTTAGGTCACGTCAAAGCATATTGTTATAAACTGCGAAATAAAAGAGCTGCTGAGAGTAACGAGGAAGATGTAGCTGGTGCTAATTTGGCCGATGAAAGCGGTGATGATTTCTTGTTAGTGTCAACGAGCAATAACTCCAAGCTCACGTCCGAGTAGATCCTAGATTCGGGATATTTTTTTCCATATGTGTTCCAATAGAGAATGGTTCTCCACATATAGTTCGGTTGAAAGTGGAGTTGTGCGCATGGGAAACGATTCATCTAGTAAGGTAATTGGTATTGATACTGTTAAAATTAGGATACACGATGGGACAATTAGGACACTCTCAGATGTCAGGTATGTACCTGATTTACGAAAGAATCTCATCTCCTTAAGTATTTTAGACTTGAAAGGATGCAGAATTAACATCGAGTCGAGTGGCATTAAAGTATCTCGTTGAGCTCTCGTTTTGTTAAAAGGTAAAAGAACCGGCAGTCTTTATATTCTGGAAGGTTCTACAGTGACCTGTGAAATCAGACGTCCCTCGTCTGTTACGGAGTTGAAGTCAACTCGTTTGGAGCAGAGACAACTTGGTCATAGGAGGGAAAAATGTATGACTGTTTCGTTGAAGAGAGGTTCTCTTTTGGATGCAGGTTTTGAAAAGTTAGGGCATTGTGTTCGTGAAAATCAAACCCAGGTTAATTTTGATTTGACAGTGTACAAGTCGAAGGCTAGAAGTCTTCCAGTTTCTAAGCACAAATTCAACTCAATTAATTCCCTGCATAGTTCAAGATAGGCTCGTGACTGGTTTTGACAAAGATTGTGTTGTGCAAATATGAGTCAAGGTGGAGATTTGTTAAATATGACTCCTATTTTCAGTCAAATTTGAAAAATAATCTTTTAGTTAAACTCTGTTTACTTGTTTCAATCAAACACTGATTAGTTTAGATTATTTTATTATTATTTAACTATGAATTTAGCCTATAAATAGGCTCTTTTACAACCTTAGAAAAACACCCATTAGATATTAGAACTCATAACACATTTAGAGAATTTTTTGTTTACGTTTTGAGGGTTCTTTATTTTCGGGTTTTTAGGGTTTAGTTTTTATCTCCATCTTTTGTACTCTTCGTTCTTTTGTCATTATAGTAAAATTATCTTTGCCCGTGGTTTTTTATCCTCTTTAGAGGGGTTTTTCCACGTTAAATTTGTGTGTTCAATTTCTCAATTTATTCCGCTATTTTTCTTGTTCGTTGCTTAATCGGGTCGATCCTAACAGGCCCTTCCAAAAATGATAAAAATTTGATTTAATCCTCCAAAAAATTATAAAGATATAGGTTATTAAAATGGAAAATTTACATTTTTACTATCATAAAAATATATAATTTAATCTCGACCTCCCCCACCCAAAAAAAAATTTCTAACTTCACCGCTGCTCCCCCAAGTCTTATTTTTGGATCTGCCACTAAAAAAGGCCCTTTGACCATTAAAGTTAATTGCACCTAATTTTTTTCAGTTAAAGCCACCACGTGTCACAACCACGGCATAACATGTAACAAAAATGATAAAAATAAAAATCAATAAAATTTATAAAATTTATTAAATTTAATAAAAATATGAAATTTATTAAAAATCGTAAAAAATTATAAAATATATAGAAATATAGAAAAAAGTTTATAAAATTTTATAAAGTCGTAAGAAAATTATAAAAATATAAAGAAATATAAAAATTCGTAAAAAAAATTACAAAAATTATTGTACCAAAAGAATCCTTTTATAACTGTTAAGTTGATGGCCAAAGAGCTTTTTTCAGTGGCGGACTCAGAAATACGACTTAGAGAGGCAGGGGCAAAGTTAGAAATATTTTGGGGGGTGCAGAATTAGATTATATATTTTTATGACAGTAAAAATGTAATTTTGTCATTTTAATAGTCTATATCTTTATAATTTTTAGATGATTAAATCAAATTTTTATCATTTTGAGGGGGCAAAGTGTAATTTTACCAGTAGTAATTTAAAATTTTTATAAATTATAAAGGGCCTAAATGAAAAGAGTTCCATTTTAAGGGGGTCGTGGCCCCTGCCAACCCCTTAATTCTGCCTCTGACCTTTTTGATGTATTTTGACAATTCAAATATCCAATTGAGTGCAAAAAAAAGTAGGGGCTTAATTTTTTTTTTTTAAGTTTAAGAGTCTTTTTTATGTACTTTGAAAGTTCAAATACCCAATTGAGTGAAAAAAATAAGGATATAATGGTCTTTTTAGAAAAAAATAAAAACTTTTTACACCCTTAAGCTTTATTTATTTGGGATAATTTTAATTTATTTGGGTTAGTTTGAAGTTTGGATTTAGTTAATCTATAATTTATTTGCGTTAGTTTTTGTTTATGAGTTGGGTTGGTCTACATAATGCTATTGGGTTAAATATTTATATTTTATAAATATTTTAAATTTGAAAAAAAAACGCATCCATTATAGGTTAGTTAAAATGGTCTGTTTAGTTATACATTTAATTAGGGGTTAGCATTAGATAACATTGAGTTGATTCAAGTAAAAAAATTTCGAGTTAATCGAGTTGGTAAATCCTATTTTATCATCTTAATTCGATTTGAAATTTTTACGAATCAAGTCGAGTGAAATAAAATTTATTGAGTCGATTGGAGCGAAATTGTTCGAGTTAAATTAAAAAATTAAACATGTCAAATTAAAATCTTGTTATAGTATAACTAAAAAAAGATATTTTAGGTCCCAAAATTATTATTTTAGGAAATTTTAAAATTTTTAATTTTCTTTATATATTGTTTAGATTTTCTTAAAATTTTATAATTTTTTAAAAATATAAAGTTTGGAATTTTTATAAATATTTTAAAATTTGAAAATTATTTTAAAAATTTAAAAATATTTTAAATTTTATTTAAAATATACTAATATGTTTATTTTCAAAATTGACAAGGACTAAAAGAATATTTACACTAATTTTTTTATTTTAATTATTCGAATTATAATATTTAATTCAACACAAACTTGAGAGTCGAATAGTTTAAAAATTTTAAGTTTTTGGACAAGATATGTCTTAAAGTACGAACGGTTTTGGACAATCAATCTAATTCAAAGAATTATTTTAATACTAATTTTTAAAAATTATAAAAATAATATATTTATATAAAAATAATTTTAATAATTTTATTGTTTTTGGAAAGGTGGAACAAGCTACCCAGGTTGGTTAGGGCTTCACGAAAGTGAGCTTAGACAAGGAAGTAGGATTCTTTCAGGTGGGCGCACTACCGGAAAATAGGGCTTTAGCAGCGTTTTTAGCGGCGTTTTATCAAAAAACACCGTAAAAATTGTAAAACACATAGCAATAGCGGCGTTTTACCAAAAACGCCAATAAAAACAGAGCAATAGTGGCATTTTAGTAAAAGACGCCGCAAAAAATAGAGCATTAGCGGCGCTTTTGGAAAAACGCCGCTAAAAACCAGAGCATTAGCGGCGCTTTTGGTAAAACGCCGCTAAAAACCAGAGCATTAGCGGCGTTTTTGGTAAAGCGCCGCTAAAAACCAAAGCATTAGCGGCGCTTTTGGTAAAACGCCGCTAAAAACCAGAGCATTAGCGGCGCTTTTGGTAAAGCGCCGCTAAAAGTCATATAACCCCTAAACCCAAAAAAATCATAAACACTAATCTATAACCCCTAAAACAATAATTATTAAAATTTATGGTTATACAATATATTAAATATTTTCTTATATAATCGTAAAAGAAATAGTATTGAATTTAAAATATCGAATTAATTATCATTATAGTTTATGGTTTATGGTTTAAGATATATGGTTTAGGGTTTAAGGTTTATGAGTTAACTATAGTTTAAGATATATGGTTTAGGGTTTAAGGTTTAGGAGTTAACTAGTATTTGAAGGTTTATGATGAATTATTGGTTTAGGGATTATGATTTAGGGTTTAGGGGTTAGGGTTAGAGTTTAAGGTGTAAGGGTTTGGGGTTAAGGGTTAAGGGTTTAGAGTTTAGTGTTTATGGGATAAGGGTTAAGAGGTTTAGGGTTAGATTAATTAGTATTTTTTAATTTATATATTAAATGATTTCTTATATAATTGTAAAAGAGATCATCTTAATTTGAATATATTAAACTTATGATTGTAGTTTAAATTATTTAAGAGATAATAGATAAACTTTCAGTGTACAAAACAATTGAGAAGTGGACAAATGTACACATTCAAGTGAACATGAAACAATAGAGGAAAACAAAATTGAAGTGCAAAAAAAAAATGAATATATAGAAATACGATTGTAAGATTATTACAGTGAAACAAGGAATGAATTATGTGCAATATTTTTGTATATTTTAGTACCGTCATTATTTTTGTATAAGATATATTTTTTTATTCTAATAATAACTTAAAAACACAAATCTTGTATAATGTATAATTTATTGCACCTATCCTTTACGCTTATTAAATTTTAAAAATTTATACAACAATTCTAAAATTTTAGCTTTAGCGATTTAATATTCATAATATTGTAGCTCAAATTATGTATGTGCCCGTATATCAATTGTGAATCCTTCTATACTATTGTACTAATAATATATATTAATGTATTATGTGCCTGTATATTAATGTTAATGTATTACTGTAATATGTAGCTCAAATTGTCAATCCGTCTATATTATTGTACTAATAATATATATATTAATGTAATATTGAAGAGTTAATTGATTAAAAATAATAAATGCAAGTACAAAAAAGAGCAAGGTACGAAGAGGTACAAAAAAGATTCAAAATTGCTAACAACGAGATTTGAACCCAGGTACTAAGGTAAAGAGCAAGCAAACTTAACCAACTAAGCTATAGTGGCGTTTATACTAAAAATGCTGCAAAAAATTAATTTATACTGGCGTTTTTTTTAAAAACGCCACAAAAAGCCATTATTTTACCCAAAAAAAAGGGAAATCAAAATACCGCTCACTCTTACCCGCTCGTTACTCCCTCTTTTTCTCGATCTGGAATAAAAAAAAAGAAACTGAAAAAGGCACAAAGGGTTTTTGGAAGCAAAGCAGAGCGAAGAACTGTGTGAAGCCAGAGCTATCGAGCATGTTCGAGTCTTAGCACATGAAATCGACGGTCGTCAAGTGAGTCGGCTTATCTCTTTTAACTTTCTTTCCATCATGTCCTGTACTTTTTTCTTTTTTTTTCCTTTCAATTTTACTGGATAGCTTTAAATCATTACTATTTTTAGTAGTTTATTCTCCCCGCTTAGATTGAAGGTAACCTACTAGTTTTCTTCCTACTGGTTTTCTTCTAATTTAAGGTATCAGTCGCATTCACATTTTCTTGTTAATGGGTTTTCTTTATTTTATTTTCTATGCCATCGACTTTTTTCTTTCTTTCTTTGAGGTGCTCTTTAAAATCTGCAATGTGTTGTTCCAAATTGTTTCTTGGGTTTCTCTATGGATTCAATTGAGATTATAGAATTATAGGAATTTTTTTTTGTGTTGGATTGCGTATGGTAAAGAATCTAAAGTTTACTCTCCTTATGTTTGATGAATTGCCTATGAGAGAACTATTCATATCAGTATAGGAAAAGGGTACATTTGTTGTTAAGCTGTTGAAATTAGCTACTTTCATTAGTTCATGGTTTGAAATTCTTTTCCTCCACAAACAGTAGGAACTGATGATATATTTATTTAGCTTTGACATTTTAGAGGTGATTGAATAGGCTCTTTGTAAGTTTCCAGTAGTAGAACTGAATATGGGATTTCAGCAGTTAACTAATATAAGCGTTTTCTCCATCATCAGGAAAAAGGCTACTGAACAAGATGCTGTTGAAATCTTGATGTATGAGAGTTTACGTTTTGCATACGGCTTGCTTGAGGTGTTGATCTTTGTGACTTCTATCACCATATGGAATAAAGGCATCATTAGCCAAATAATTCTTTCGTTCCCTATAGCAATTTTTACTGGGAGAAATATGTTTGCTGAAAGGAGTAAACAAGGTACTTCAAATTTCACTGTTTGAATAGCATTTGATTTATATATTCTTTTTTCATTAATTTCAAATTCATTAGAAATGTTTATTGATTGCACAAGTTAGAGAGGTGAACCAACATTTTAGTTAAAATGATTACGTTCATTGTTTAACTATTAACTTCACCTCCATAATGACATGTGGTTTATGTACGAAGTTTAGCTGAAATGAGAAGAGAATGATAAATTTGTGGATATCAATTTAGGTTTTGTTCTTCACAGGTTGGTTGCCTTAATGATGGCTTTTGGGGAGGGGATAAAGGAACACTGTAATTCTGATTTTTATTTGTGAAATTGGGCTTTTATGAGCCATGCTTTGCCTGTTATTTTTTGTCTTGATCATTATGTTGTTAACATGGTCATTAACAGTGTTCTCATACTCAAGCTATTGCTCGTGTTTATATGAGTTAGTTGTTCCTTCTCATTTTCATTTTTGATCAGCAGGCCAAAAAGTGCATCAATCTCTAATAACGTCCATGCATCAAAACTAAACTCTCTAAGGTAAGCTTCTTTACATACATATATATATATTGTCTGAATGGTTTATTAGTTCTGCTCTGTATGTTGCAATTGGTTAACTTAATGAAATGTTTGCTAGGTTTTATATTAATCAGTTGATATCTCTAATCCTGTTATTAGATTGATACTATTCCGGCTCAACAATTGTTGTGTTGAATGTGGTAACAATGTCAACTCATTAATCCAAGGAACATTTTTGTTATTTCCTCAAACGTTTTTAGCTGTTTCGATGGATAGATTGAATAGCATGTAATGAATTTGTTACTCATTGTATAAATGCTTATTCCTTTTTAATAATAGCATTGGCACAGGAGGAATTGTAGTTAGGTGGTTAGAATAAGGAGTAATCATAAAATGGTAGAACACAAAATGATTCTCCTGCAATACGGAAGGGAGCTATGTGCATTTTGTTAGTTGCTTGTTTAGAATGATCTGCAATTTGATGTTGTTGAGTGTACCAATGCAATTTGATGTTGTTGAGTGTACAATCGAAACAAGTACATTTTAAAATAAGGGTCGATTTTTATTTTTATTTTTTCAAAATAAACTACTAATATTTTTAGTCTATTATTTCATTAAAAAATAATTTGCTAAATTTTATAAGGTTGTGCTAAATTTCATTTCGTGTTATGGGTTATTATTGCTGAATTTTGACTGTTGAATGCCATATGCTTTGATCTTTAGGTGCATTATCTATTGACAAAAGTTGCAATAAAGCTGATTGTTGAAACACAGGTAGACAGTTCTTGTTGAAGTCTTATTTTTTTAATGTCTATTATAGTTGTTGAGTTATAAAATCTAGTTTTTTCTTGTTACAGGATTGAATTTATCTTGGGCTCGAGTCAAATTGATCTCGGACTCTGATCTGTTACGATCTTCGGCCTTCTCGTGCTCACGTTTTGTCGGATTCATATTTTCTGAAGTTTGGATTTTTTCTAACTCCCTTTGTTACAGGTTCGGGTTTTCTCGAACTCTAGTTAGAAGTTTTGACTATTTAATTCAATTTTTATTATTTATTTTAGTTTTGATTCTAAAATTTTATTCTTATTAATAAAAATAATTATTATTCAAAGATATACAATTACTTATTTTTATTTATTTAATAACATATTACTAGTTCATGTAATATAAAACAATTAAGGTATTTTATAATATGATATTTGTTTACTTATAAATTTTAATAGTTTCAATTATTAAAAAAAAGTGTAATTAAATATTATCAGATTTAAAATGTTTTATTTTTATTTTTTGCTTTAATGTATTTCAATATTTATCAATTTTAAAATGATTTGCTTATATTTCATTTATCAACATTTTAAATATATTTCAATATTTCAATATTTATCAATTAATATAATTTCATTTATCATGTAATTTTTAAATAAATTTAAAATTTTCTATTATATTGATCCAAAATTTGAAATATTTTTATTTTATTCCACTTTAATTTAATTGCGATCGATAGCAAAAATTGAATTAAATTAAATTGTATTTAAAGTTTTATTTTAAATATTTTATTTTATTTCACTTTAATTTAATCACGACATATATATTTTGGATAAATTTATTTAAATTTTAAATTACATATTTTTGGATTAATTTATTTTGGATTAATCACGACACAATTTTTTTAAATTACGACACATATTTTGCAATTTAATCACGACACAATTTTTTAAATTACATGTTTTGGATTAATTAAAATAATTTTTTTAAAGGGAAATAATATTTATCTTAATGTTTATTATATATCATATAATAACTTACATAACTTACAAAACTTACATAATACATAAATATATATCATAAATATATATCATATCATAACTTACACAACTAACATAATACATAAATATATTTCATAAATATGTATCATATCATAACTTACACAACTTACATAATACTCCAAATATATATCATAAATATATATTTTATCATAACTTACACAACTTACATAATACATAAATATATATCATATCATAACTTACATGCCTTACATAAATGTATATCATAACATAACTTACATAACTTACAAAGCTTACTTAACTTACGTAATATATAAATATACACTTGAAAATCCCTTACAGAATTAGTTTGCACCTATTAGATAATTTATACTTGATATATATTATCTATTTTAGTAAACGCAATTTATTGTTAACTTTAGATTTCAAGAACTACGAAATGGATAGGAGTTGGATGAAATTTTCAAGGGTAAGCAATGCCTATCGAAATGGAGTACAAACTTTTCTAAATTTTGCATTTCAAAATGCAAGCCAAGAGAATATGATTTTTTGCCCGTGTAAGAAGTGTGGCAACATTAATTGGCATTTTCGTGAAGTTGTCTCACGAACATCTAATTGTTGACGGCTTTATTCGGGGTATAAAAAATGGATTTTCCATGGAGAGTGTACATCTAGTGGAACTTCTTCAACTATTAATCCGACTTATTCTGATAATACTTACCATCAGTATGTTAGACAAGATGACATGGAAGGTATGTTGCGGGATGCATTTAATATGCACAATCATGGTGAACAATCGTTTCCACCTAACTTTATTGCATCCGACGATTGTAATATTGGTGGAAATGTTTTTTGCGAAAAGCAACAACAAGGGCACTGATGAGGAGCCAAATGAAGAAGCGGCGGTTCTACAATTTACTTAACGAAATGAACGAAGAACTTTACAAGGGATCAAAATATTCGAAATTGTCCTTCAGTATTCGTCTCTTTCACTTAAAATGTTTGGGAGGGTGGACCGGAAACTCTTTTACAATGCTCGCTAGAGTTTCGAGAGAGAAATGTTTCCGTTTGCAAAAATCCCCCAATCTTGTCAAGATATGAAGAGACTAATAAAAGATTTGGGCCTTGGGTACGATAAAATTCATAGTTGCCCAAATGACTGCATGTTGTACTGGGGTGATCAGAAGAACCAACGGTCTTGTCATGTTTGCGGTAAGTCTCGTTGGATGAACGGGAATACAGAAGATGTGAATGGGGATGAAGGTGGGGCACATTTAAGAAAGAAGCCAGTCAAGGTTATGCGATATTTTCCCATAATACCAAGACTTCAAAGGCTTTTCATGTCGTCAAAGACGGCCGATTCTATGAGATGGCATAATGATCAACGAACCGATGATGGATTATTAAGGCATCCTGCTGATTCTTTAGCTTGGAAATCGTTTGACAGTAAATTTCCAAGCTTTGCAAGTGATCCTCGGAATGTGAGGCTTGGGCTAGCAGCTGATGGCTTTAATCCTTTTAAAATCATGAGTACTTCGTACAGTACTTGGCCTGTAGCGCCTTGTTCCTTACAATTTGCCTCCATAGATTTGCATGAAGCAATCTTCATTTATTTTATCAATGATTATCCCTGGAGAGAAAGGTCCCGGAAATGATATTGACATCTATTTGCAGCCACTTATTGAAGAGTTAAAACAGTTATGGTCGGGTGTTGAGACATATGATGTATTAAGAAAGGAGAACTTTAATTTACGTGCAACTTTATTGTGGACAATTAATGATTTCCCGGCTTATGCTAATTTATCGGGTTGGAGTACTAAAGGACGTTATGCCTGTCCTTGTTGTGCTACGCAAACTTGTTCGAAGTGGTTGTACAATGGGAAGAAGTTCTCTTACATGGCCATCGTCGGTGGTTAGATGGAAATCATAAATTTAGATTTCAGAGGACTTTATTTGACGGTACTGAAGAGTACAGAGGAGCTCCTGAGCAGACTGGTGGATCTGAAATCTTGTTTATGTTAAAAGATATCAACTTTAGTTACGGGAAGATGAATCAACCACCTATCATGCAAACAAGCAGAAGATCGAGGATGAATCGATGATGAATCGACGAAGAGGATGATCCTAATGAGGCGGACTTGTGGAAAAAAAGGAGTATTTTTTTTAGTTGCCTTATTGGGAGCACAACATTTTACGCCACAATCTTGATGTCATGCATATTGAGAAGAATGTCTGCGAGAATATAATTGGGACAATTTTAAATGTCGATGGAAAATCAAAAGACAATCTTCAGAGTCGACTTGATTTAGTTGACATGAGAATTCGACGTGATCTTCATCCTCAAGTACTTCCGAATGGGAAGTATCGGTTGCCGCATTCTATTTTTTCAATGTCAAAGAAAGAGAAAGAGGTGTTTTACATGGTGTTGAAGGATATAAAGGTCCCAGATGCGTATGCGTCAAATATATCTCGATGTGTGAGTCTTAAAGATCGAAGATTATATTCATTAAAATCACATGATTACCACATCTTGATGCAAGATTTACTCCCAGTTGCTTTACGGTCCTGCATGTCAAAAAATGTGACGTCCTGTATAATTGAACTATCCAATATAATGAAAGCTATTTGTGGCAAAGTTTTGGATGTTGAAGAACTTAAGAAAGTACAGGATTGAGCTGCTTTGACTTTATGCAATTTGGAGAAGATTTTTCCACCTTCCTTCTTCACTATTATGGTGCACTTGGTAATCCATCTCCCTCACGAAGCAATACTTGGTGGACCGGTTTTTTATCGATGGATGTATCCTATAGAAAGGTGCTAATTTATTTCTCAAGTATTTATTCATTCGACTCTATACATTTAGTTACAACTTTTAATAAATATTGTATATCATGTTTAGGTTCCTAAGCAAATTGAAATCTTATTGTCGCAATAAGCGTTATCCAGAAGGATCAATTGCTGAAGGCTACTTGGCAGAGGAGTGCTTGACCTTCTGTTCTAGATATTTAGAAGATGTTGAAACACGATTGAATAGACCAACTAGAAATGCTGGGCTCAATGATCATAACTTGGCCGAAACTTATTTATTCCAAAGTTACGGAGAATCAATTGGCAAAGTTGAAATTGCAGAATTAGATGATATATCGTGGATACAAGCACATCGATATACTTTTTCACCATGATTTAGTTGAACCGTTACGCAAGTAAGTTCTAAAATTTCATCACATATTCGTCGTTTTGATTTGTTTATCTTCTAACAAAATAAACTTGTTTTTAACATAGTGAGTACAAACAAATTTTGAGATCTCGTGCACGCTCTCGAAGATTACAACATCGAGAGATTAATAAGTTATTCACGAATCTTTTCATGAATGGTTAAGCCAAAAAGCGGTATGTAACTAAAGTTAATAAGTTACATATATTCACAAAATTTAGTTAATCAAATAAGAATGTTTTTACATAATACATTTATAATTATTCAATTTACTTTCGATCCAATAGGTTTGGAGTGGGAAGGACGTCAATGACGAAGTTAAATGGCTTTCCCAAGGTCCGAACAGAGTAATAAAAAGATATAGTGCCTTCCTTATCAATGGATACAGATTTCATACAAAGTATCGCGAGAGAATGAGAGAACTCAAAATTGTGGAGTTGTTGTTAATTCTTCAATTACAAGTTATGCTAGTGCTAGGGACTGAATCCGGTTGAGGGTAATGTGGAGTATTACGGACTTCTTGCCAACATTATTGAGTTAGATTACTATGGCAGATGGAAAGTTGTCTTATTTCGGTGTGATTGGGCTGATGTTAATACTGCTCGAGGAATTAAAAAAGATCAATTTAGTTTTACAATGGTGAATTTCTCTCGCTTGATTCACACTTGACAACAATTAATGGACGAGCCATATGTATTTTCCTCTCAAGTGAAACAAGTTTTTTTTCGAAAGATCCAACTGATGAGGGTTGGTATGTTGTACTCCGGAACACCCCTAGAGACTTGTTTGACATGGGTAATGGAAATAGAGATGACATTGTCGAAAGATCAGAAACATTACCTTTTCCAGAACAAAACTTAGATGAAAATATCCCTAGTACTAGTACACAACATCAATGGGTTCGACATGATGTGGATGAAGATATTTACGAATAATGATGTAGTAAGATTTTATGATTTTTTAATTATATGTAATATTATAATTTTAATCTTGGTCAAGTTATATGATTTAACTATTTTATATGTACTATTATTGTTGTAATTTGTTACTAAAACTTTAACTATTTTATGTGTATTGCAGGAAAAATGCGTAGAAGAAGATTACGAGATTTAAGTATTGTCCAGAATACTCCAAATTCGAGAAGAAGGAAATAGTGAACAGCAGACGTTTGTTGGATCTTCGAATGTACCAGAGACACTTGACGAGCCTGAAGAATTTCAAAGTAATGTTAAGTTCATTTTACATGTATTGACTTTTATTATTGATTTATTTGTCAATTTTAATATAATAATAGTATATCATTTTTCAGCTGAAAGTGGTGGGACACGCAGAGTTCGAGGACGTACGCTGCTTAGAGATCTATACGACTTAGATCCTGTCGAGCGTGTCAAAGTAAGTAGAAATACTCATGGTCAGCCTGTTGGATCTGAAGCTCGACTTTTAGCAGGCTATTTGGGCATTTTAGCACGAAATGCCAATATGTTGCCCATCAACTATGAATCATGGCATCACATGCCTGATAGCAACAAAAATCAGGCTCTCGCTAATATTAAGGTAACAAAATGTTAATGTAATTTATAATACTTTGGTTTAAGTTTTATTTATTTTTACATTCTAAACTTGTGTTTTTTTAGGAGAGATTTGTTTTGAGGTCTCCGATGATCATATCAAGAAGGCATTGGGTAAAAAATGGAGAGACAATAAAAGCACTTTAAAAAAACAATATTTTAAGAAAGACATAAGCCTCGAGGAAAAATTAAGAAATGTCCCGCCGGGAATGCTGAGGTACCAATGGGAAGATGCGGTTCGATTTTGGAATTCAAAGAAAGGAGAGGTATTGCGTATTTCCAAACTCTTATATATAGTGTTTACTATATACGTAATAATAATTTCATTATGTAGGACCGTGAGCGAGTTGGAACAAGCAGCAGGCAAAAACAAAAATACACGCACACGGCAGGGTCGAGAAGTTTTGCTTCTGTAGCTGAGGCCGAGGTATTATGAATTTATTAGTTCTTTCAAATATTAATAACTTTCTACTATTAAATAATATTTTTACTACTATATTGTAGGAAGTCAAATCTGGACAAAAAGTTGGGCGCCTTGACTTTTGAGATTACGCATAGGAAGAAAGATGGATCTCCTATGACATCCAAAAATTGGAGAAATTATGGTATATTTACTTAATATTTGATTTATTCTAAATATTTATAATCTTTAATTATAATTGTTTAATTCAATTCATCGTTAGTAGTTTTAAATAATGTTAAGTTATGTTGCATTCATTTTTATTATATATTTCGCTTTCTAACTATTTACTTGCTTTTTAGGAGAAACTAAAGGAGAAGAAGGCGGAATATGAAGCGATTGCTTGATCGATAGTTCTGTTAATCTTGAGAACATTGATAACAGAATTATCACCGAAGTTTTGGGTCCCGAAAGGTGCGGTCGAGTTCGATTTCAAGGATCCGGTGTTACCCCGACCCAATATTTTAGATTCGGCTCCCGAAGAATACATGCCTTCCTAAGTCAAGCTCAAGTCAAGTTCGAGAGGTTAAGAGACCGGATAGCTCGGATGCAAGCGAACACGGTTGAGCAAATTTTCGAGGTTCAACGAAAAAATGAAGAACTCCAAAAACAACTTAGAGCGGAGGTAGCGGCGGAGGCAAATGCAAATGCGAGGGAGGCAGAGGCACGAGCGAGGAGGCGGAGGCGGCGAGCAGAGAGCAGAGCAAAGAAGTGCGATGACTTCGACTACTGACTTCAACAGATGATGCGAGATGTTTCAAATAATCGCAAAAGCCACCATCTTAGACATTAGTTTTCTCATTGTAAGAATGTTTTTAACTTTGCCACGTTTAACATTATTGTAAGAATATTTTAAATTATACTTTATTTATTAATTATATCATATATCTTTCGTTAAATTTGAAGTATCATTTAGAATTAATATTTCTGGTTGTATTTTTTATGCTAAATTTGCTATTTTTGGCTGCATTTTATATTATATTTGTTGTATTTGGTTGGATTTTAATGCAGGAGGGCTGGATATTGGTGAAAAAAATATATAGCAAATCTGTCAAAATTAGCGGCGTTTGCCATAAAAACGCCGCTAAAAGCTGTGACTTTTAGCGGCGCTTTTCCAACAAACGCCGCTAAAAGCCGTGACTTTTAGCGGCACTTTTCCAACAAACGCCGCTAGAAGCCGTGACTTTTAGCAGCGCTTCTCCAACAAACGCCGCTAAATGCCGTGACTTTTAGCGGCGCTTCTCCAACAAACGCCGCTAAAAGCAATGACTTTTAGCGGCGCTTTTCCAACAAACGCCGTTAAAAGAAATGACTTTTAGCGGCGCTTTTCCAAAAAACGCCGCTAAAAGCCATGACTTTTAGCGGCGTTTTTTTCAAATAAACGCCACAAAATTTTGTGGCGGTACCTATAGCGGCGTTTTTTGCTACGTTTTAAGAAGCGCCGCAAAAAGTTTTAGTGGCGCTTAAAAGCGCCGCTAAATGCTAAAAAAAACGCCGCTAAAAGTCTATTTTGCTGTAGTGGCGGTGAAATATGGTTCAGTGTGATTGAAAATAATGATGGTGATAAGATTAATTATTATAGTAGTGATTTTGGATATTGTAACTTTAAAATTAAAATTAATGGTGAGATATGTGTTTGGGTTTTGTCGTAACGATGGTAGCAAGAAGAATTATAATAAGAGGATAAAATGAACATTAAGGACATTAGAATAATATATTTGTATAATGAAATTTATAACATACTGGAAAATTTAATAAATAATTAAAATATTAAATTTACTAAAACATAAGTACATTATTTATATATTTATTTAAATATTTTGACTAATTAATATATAATTATATAAATTTATTTATTTTATTAAATGAAATAAAAATATTGAAAACCTATTGAAAATTGAAATAATAAACAATTAAATATGCTAATTGTAAAAAAATGCAGATTGAATTTGATAAAACGATAATATATTAAATTAATAAAGTTATTTGAAAATTTTAAATTAAAAAATAAGATCAAAACTCAATTCAATTCGAAAAAATAAAAAAAAATGAATTTCGAGTTAATTGAATCGAGTTATTCGATTTTTTTTAGTCAAATTGAATAAATAATTTGAGTTTCGAGTACGAGTTGAGTTGAATTTTATATTTCAAATAACTCGAATAATTTGAATAACTCAATAACAAACTGGTGTTGTAACAACCCGGTTTTCAGTGGTATTGAAAACGACGGTTTCGAAACCCCATTTATGTGGTCTAAGTCTATATATTAGGTTAATATTAAATTTTATTAAAGCTTGGTCCCTTAATTTTGCTGAATTGATAGTTAATTAAGGTACATGGACTAAATTATAAAAGTTAATCGTTATAGTTTTGAATTAACCAAAGGATCAAATGAGAAATTGTGTAACATTTGCATTTTGCCTCAGAGCTAGTTACAGTACTATGTTGGGTTAAGAATATTAGAGAATTTTAGAAACAGACTAAATAAAATTTTTTGAGCGTTAGTATATGTGGGATCTATGCTTATGTGCGAACCATCTCTATGAGTAACCTTATACGAATAGAAAAGGAAGTGTTAGAGACTACGTAAGGTAGTCATAATGGAGAGTTTTGGATAGGATGGTAATAGACAAACTATTCTCAGATGAAAATGAATGTATTCTGGCTTTATGCCATATTTCAACCTTCATAATGATCCTTGCGTTTTCTTTTTATTGCGCCAAAAGACAAATTAAGAGAAGTATGATACTTCTATTCACCAAATATCGTTAATTTGTTCGCTATTATCTCCTCTTTTATTTCCTAAAATGCTGGAAACCTCAAACTTCATTCTTGAAAGGTCATTGCAAACTCTTTTTATTTCCTTTGGTTATAATTCGAATTCGTTGCTTGCCAAACGTTCTTTAAGTTCTTTGGTTGTTATCCCTTTACCAACAAGACATGAAATCTTTAAGTATTGGTTTCGCAAGTTTAATTGTCTTTCCAGTAACACCACAGTTCACCTACCAACCTGTCAGACTAAGGGCATTACAAAGTGAATTGTTTGAAGCTCACATTATCCCGTATTCATAACGGTAGCTTTTTTATCGTTTTAAGTCCAATTTTGTGACATGCATATAGGTGTTATGTATTTGTTAACCTTGAATGACAACATTGCTTGGAATCTATATTATGCATGACTTTGCATAATGGTAATGCTTGTTGAGATGGTATGCTTTGGTAAATAATTTGAGTTGTGTATATGGCATTTGAAATGGTATTGTTGGATGTGAATTGATAGTGATAAAAATGATATTTGGTTAATGGTTTGACATGTATACCTTGACAAAGGAATGATATATCTAAAGGCTGTTTAGATGTTATAAGGTGATGTGAGGATGAATGTCGTGATTTGTACTTGTTTTGGCGTGTGTATGGAATGCTTTAACGTAGGTAAACTAGCCAATTGTGCTCAAAATATGAAGATTATATGGTAGTTTTGAGATAGGTATCAAATGGTATTTTATCTTAAATAAGGACTTAGTAGACCGCTTCCAGTATCGCAGTACTAAGCCTTGGATATCGCGATACCCTTTTCTCACATTTTGAATTTTTTTCAGTTTAGTCCTAATTTGACTTCGAGATGGTATTGAGCTTTCGTAAGCTCAAGTAAGACCCGGAAATGATTGTGTAACATATTTTGAAATTGATTAACACTTAATCATATGTATAAATGCTTGTATGTTGCTTTATTGATCGTAGTTGCTCTAGCAACAAATGCGGCATCCTATAGCTTAGACCTGACGATAGGGTTAGACGAGGGGTGTTACAAGTGTAAAAACCCCTTTGGTCGCTGTCAATTTTTTTTGACACAATGTCTAGAACTACCCATAGCCCCTTCCCAACCCATAAATAAGAGGATAATGCGCTTCAACACACTCGAACCCACATCCTCCTACATTGGCAACAATGCTCATGCCAGTTGAGCTAAGACTCAATTAGTTGGTTCGTGGCAATTTTAAAAATGAAAAAATTAGTTACTCTTAACAAAAATTACAAAAAGAAATCAAAATAATTTTTAAAAGATTTAAATTAATTTTTAAAATTTAAAATATTTATAAAGATTTCAAATTTTATATTTTTAAAAAAATTATAGAAATTCTTAAAAAATAAAAATTCTAAAGAATATATAAAAAAAATTTAAAAAAAGTTAAAAATTTTCTAAAATAATAATTTTTGTAACCTAAATAAGTAAATTAAATATTTAAGTTTATCATACTAAAATATCTTTTTTTTTCTTGTTATTTTACTTTGAAAAAGCTTTCAAATATTTATGGTTTCAAATTTATATGTTCTAACATTGAATTAGTTATTTTGTAACAATATTTTAATTTGACATATTTAATTTTTAATTTAAACCGAAAAATTTTACTTGATTCGAATTGCATTTTACTTGAACCGATTAAAAAAAATTCAAATCGAGTTAGGATGATAAAATGAGACTCGTCAATTCGATTAACTCAAAACTTTTTCACTCGATTTGATCGAATGTTCACCCTACATTCAGGGTGTGTTTGATAAACCATTAAAAAATTTTATTTCAACATTTAATATTTTAAATGTGTTTGATAATCATTTTAATTGTTTACTTAATATAAAATTTTCAATAAAAAGTATTGAATAAGATAAATAGTAGGTTACTTATCACTTAAGGTAGAAAATATTAAATTAATTTTATTCATTAAAAAATTGAAATAAATGATTTTTTTTTGTTAAAAGAATTTAAATATTCAAATTATTATATTTAATTTTTCATCCAAAATAATATAAAAGATTATATTAATATGTAAAATTAAAAATAAATAATTTATTAAAAATTAGTATTTATTTTTATCAAATAACATAATTATATTCAGTACTTACATTTACTAATTTATCAAATAATTTTTAATATAAATTTAATATTTATAAAATTTAACCGTAAAAAAATAATTCTTAATTTTTTAACACTTAAATTTTTAATTTACCAAATACACGTGACACCTTTAATATAAAATAAAAAAATAAATGGAGAGAGAAAAACTATTGCACTGAAACATGGATGCGAAGGGGTTTATTTATTTATTTTTAGAACGAGAGTAATACGATTTAGATTTGTGCTAAATAATTGTTTAATAAAAACTTTAATTATTATTTTATACAAATTAAGATAATCTATAAGAGTTTATTAAAGAATTAATGGATTACTTTTTAAAGAGGTGAATAACTAATTAGAATTAAATGTCTGACATAAATAAGAGACGAGGTAAATAACCTCTGAAAATAAACATCCATCTTCTTAGATTATAAAGCAGTCAATAGTGAATAATACCATGAATTTATTGCTCTTAATAAGGACCGAAAAGCTTGACATTGATCTCCACCATCCGCAATCAATATATTTTTTTACTTCTGATCCAAGCTTTCATGAGTTTAATTTCCTAACGTTGGATACTGTACAATTATATGATATAAATATAATTTTAAATAAAATAAAATATGGTAATATGAAGTGATTTATTATAAAATATTTTAACTTCAATTGTAACATGAGAAAAATAGAATTTTTTAAAAGAAAATATTGGAATTATGAACAATAATAATATAAAGATATGACATATAGTACAAAGGATAAATAAATCACTATAAATTAATGCACAAAAAAAGAAAAGGAAAAACTAATAGTAACTGCAATACTGCAATATTTCATAAACAAACTAGAAATGTATCAGCTTGATCAAATCGCTAAAATTTGCATCCCAACCCTCCATCATCACCTAACGATGAATATTGATCGATCATGGAAACTGTCGAAATTCCCAAGAAACTCACCACATCAGTGAAGCATAAAAGATCAAGTCTCAGATGGCCTATTCTCCTCGTCATCTCGAATCTATTATCATCACTATAATATATCATAATAAAACCTTTCAAAAATGGTTCCTAGTAAATTTACCAAATCTCATATATATGCCAAAACATGACTAAAATTTTAAAAGAATAAAAATATGTTTTCTTTAAAAAGAAAGTGGACAAAACAAAATCACAAAAAATATGTACAAAATAAAACCATGTGGATTGAAATTAAAAACAAAGTAAAACTATAAAAATAATGTTAATGAAATCGTGACCAACACTCAACCCGAAAGTTTACGCTGCAGTCAACAAAGCAAATATTTAATTTAAAAAATTGAATGACTATAATTTAGTACAACTATAATTTAAATTATTAGATTCTTTTAAATTTTTATTACATCTATAATTTAAACCCAAACTATTAAAAAAAAAGTGAACATCAACATACGGATTGGATTCTTCTAATCTTTTTATTGTCATATGATCTTTGAACTTAATGGCTTGGTGAAAGCAATATTATAAGGTTAAAACTTATAAGGCAGCAAAAATTTTCGTGGGTAAATAAGCTGCCAGCCTATGAAAGAAGGTAATAAAGTGGGGAAATTTATGAGTATTTTATACAATAAATATAATATATGGAGGTAAAATTAGACTCGATTTGAGATAAAAATTAATTACTCAAATTAGTTTAATAGGACTTGTTCATTCATAGATAAAAATTTGATTATTTGTTTTTAAATTCAAGCTTGGATTAAAATTTTTCAACGCTAATTACAAGTTACATAAAAAATAAAAAGAAATTTAATTAGTTTAAAGAGTTATTCGAATAAAACATTAGAATACTTGAAATTGGATTGCTCAATAATTTAAGTTGTTTGAGATTTGTTTCAAGCTGCAGTAGCAAATTGCAAGTCAGGCTCAAATCAATTAGATGTAATCAGATTTATAGAAATAGAACGTGTTCAATAGTTTCTATATCATTGTGACACACCTATGACATTTTTCATCTTTGATGCATCTTCTCCTCTTCAAGTTTTGTTTCATTGCATGGGCATTTGAGGCTGTTCTCCGTAAAAAGTTCTTCATTTTTAATCTTCACTCTACTTCCAACATTAATGTTGCTGCTATTTTCTCAATTCAGTGTCTTAATTGTAATATATTCGTTTGTACATTTGTAATTTTTTCGAATAGATTGGTTAATAAATGTAACGCCCCAAATTTCTTATGTTTGCTTCTGTAAAAATATTTGGCACAAATGTGTATCTGCTTTAGTGATTAAGTATTCTAGGTGTGTGAAAGGTCTCAAGTTCAAGTTTTAGCCTTAGCAATGGGCTTATATTTTTTTTATTTTTGGATTTAAGCCCTATCTATGTTCAATGGGCTTATATTAAATTGCCTGTAGTCTCATATCATTATAAGCCTGCTAGTGCAAGAGGTTAAGGATTAGTGTGTTGGAGGTCTTGTGTTTAAATTCTTGAGTGAGCATGGATGTTATTTTTTATTCGATTATCCGAGAGTGTTTGGATTGAGATAGAATTCTGAAGTGGGTGGTTGAGGATGAGAGAATAGTGGGGAGTTGGGATATTGGGGAGTTATCAGAATTATTTTCTTCATCTTTTGTTTTTTTCCCCAAAAATTTGATTTTCTCTCTCTAAAGCAAAAATCTGACGTTGGTATTCTTTTTTCTGTGTTTTCTGTCTTTTGATGATTCCTCTCTTTTACTCTTTATTTTCGGTCAATCTAGTTTTCAATCGCGATATTTCGGCTTTTGGAGTTCTTGGGGATTGGTAAGTTTGGTAAGTGGTCTTTGTTAGATCTCTTGTCTGTTGACGTGAAGGTTCCTAAAAAGAGTTTTAATTTTTTTGGAAGGCTACATTGGATAAGGCAGTGTGGCTGTGGATTTCGTTTCAACGGATTGAGTTGAGCGTGCGGTCGTTTTAGTTAATGGTAAGTATGTGTGCACTTTGTTCGATTTAGCATTTCAGTGATGCAATTCATTGATTAAAAAGGTGTTTGGTACTCTAATTTTAGGTTTTGGAAGGCTCGGGACAGTTTTAGCATCAAATCGATACCAGGTGTGTACTCAAAATGTAGAAAAACGGGATCCAACGAAAGTCGAAAAACCCCATTGTCGACGCCACACGGCCGTATGGTAGGCCGTGTGCGACGGCACAGCCGTGTGATCGACGAAGGGCAGGCCGTGCGCAAGACATGGCCATGTGATGGCCAGGTTGTGGCTGTGTGAGCCACATGGGCTAGTCCAAATTGAGCGTGTGGGCCAACATGGGCATGCCACATGGGCGTGTGGTATCTGGGCCAGGCCGTGTGATCCACACGGGTAAGGCCAATCCGGGTGTGTGGACCAACACGGGCAAGCCATACTGGCATGTAGGCTCATTTTACTGAAATTTTTCATAGGGTCGTACGGGTCGTCCTAATCAACTGTGGGCCTACCGTAGGGTTGGTAAATGCTATCTAACCCTAAAACTAAGTGATCTATTAGACTGAAATATGGTTGTGAGCATGCCTATGTTTGTATATTTGTTGTCTATTTATAAAAGCATGATTTATCTGTTAATTCTGTATGTATGTTCTATTACTATTATCGGGGTGGGATGATGTATATTGGAAGAAGTGTTCTGAAAGGCAGTTTATGCCTGTTATTTGGCAGCATGGCTGCATTATATCTGTTATATGCCACATCGGTACAACATGGTGTGTAGGGCTGGGTTGGTGTTTTAAATCCCCCATGGTATGTAGGGATGGTTGGAGATGGTTTGTAGAGGATAGGGGTAGGATATTTGATTTTTTATTCTAATTTGTACATCTATATCTGTAACTGAGATGGGCTTAGGCCCTAATCTACATCTGTATCTGTAATGGGCTTAAGCCCTAAGCTGTATCTGCATCTGACTGAGTATATGATTATGCTTTTATTGCATGCTTATTTTTGTGGGGTTACACATTGAGTTTACGTAAACTCATATCTGTTTGTCTGTTCTATCAGGTAATCCATAGACTTAGGCGGAGCAGTGCAGCGTAGGACTCAATGGTGACCACTCGCCATAAACTATTTTATCTTGTTTATGGTTTTATTTAAGTTGGTGTTAAGATTTGAGAGTTTGTATTTTTTGGGATTGTATGGATTTTTTAACTGTTGGTTTTGGTTTTGTTGCTCGATTTATGCATGCTTTATTAAAAAGGTTTCTTTTAAAACGATAGTTACTAAACCATGGTTTTCTAAATCACGATTTTTTGAAAGGTTCCGCTCTAAATAATTTTGAGGCAAATGGATTAATGTTTGGACAATAAATACAGAAAATTAAGAGTTGAATAAACGTTTTTGAGTGGTTAAAAACAAATAAGAGTTAATAAACTGAAATGGTTTTTATGGTGACGGCTTAGTTTACAAAACCCATTTCATGTGACATCGCCAGATTCGGCCATAACGTCTAGCCCGGGTTTGGGGTGTTACAATAAACAAATTCATTAATTACATTAATATATTTTGTATGATGTTCCTCATATGATTTTTGAATGCAAAGAAAAATAGAAGCAAATGTTGCTCATTGGTTGTCTAATATTTAAATTAATACTAAGCGATATTACTAGTCCGATCATAATATAGAAAGACAACTTATATTAGTAGACGAACCTAAACATGTCCTTAGTCTAATAAAAAATGAGCAAACCGATTGAAAGACTAATATGTAGTCTATCAAGTCGAATTGAGGAGATGCTTTATCTTGGGCATCAGAATGGACGACTCCCAGAAGATAAAAACATAGATGTGATTGACTGAATTGATAGTATATCGGACTAGACCCAAAAAGAATAGATCTTGAATTAGTTTATGAATTTATTCACTTGTGATGTTGTTAGTGTGGCATATCTAAATCTTGAGTAGATGGCAGACTATGTATGCATGACTCGTATACTTTGACATAAGTAAAAGCCTGAGTTCTAATACATAAGGAACCGAAAGCTTATGCATTGAGTGTATGGCTTTTGTAGTATGTAGCGTCATTCACAATAGTGAAATTCATAGTCCAAGACATGGGTAAATGATATCCTCTCATTGGTATTACATTGTTGATGAAAAGTAAACGTGACCACGGGTTGTTCGTCTTTATGATGAATGATTTGATTACTATTTGATAGTAATTGACTTTTCATAAATGAATATGTAACAGTTACCATGAGATAAAATAGAATCATATTGGGAGAATGGATATTATCCCAGAGAGATTAAGGATATCCTATGAGGGTAACACATTTATGACAAGGTCATTGGACAAGCACTAATTGAGTTACTTTCGTAAAGGTATGTTGTTGGGGAGAGCTCAATCACGATATTATAATGGAATGACTTCGTAACTAAATAAGTTTATAATTAATAGGTGAAAAGTTGGAACTTAATTATAAATCATTTTAGCCTCAATTGCATATGTCCAATCGATCCCTCCACTAGCTCGTTGAAATTATAAATGAATTGCATATTGAATCAAATGAATAGTAATGGTGAAATGGAGAAATAAGAAATATTTGAAAATGATTATGATTTTCTCTAAAAATGAAAATAAAAATGGAGAAATAGAATAATTTGGAAATGAATTTGGTTTTCTCCAAAATGAAAATGAAAATGACCTTAAAAATAAATTTATGTTTTTTTGAAATTAAATGAAGTTCGAAATGGAAATAAATCATTTGGTCATAGTGAACAGTTAAATGTAGAAGTATTAAATATATTTTCACATAGATTCTTTTACAGTAAAGTTGTCATGATTTTAATGGAATTAGAATTAGGTTGAGAAAATTATTTAATTGAAAATATATTAAAGTTTTTTTTGGGGAGGGGGGAATAGAAAAACAAATATTGGGTTGGATCAAATTATAAAGTATTGAGTTAAAAGCCCGAGAAGTACTTGTAATTGGACCCGATATGGAAGTCTCAAATGCCCCTTATGTTATAAGGTAGGATGGCAAACCCTAGTATTATTAATTAGGGTTGTCTCCCCCTACATCCTAGTTAGACTAGAAGTTCATTTTTCTAGTTGAAATAAAGTTATATAATTCAACAATGGTTTTACCTTCTCTCCCTATAAATAAATGATATTGTTAGGGCTATTTACACTACTTTAAGATATTGTTACTCTGTCGAAAAATAGAAAGAATTTATTCTTAACTATTAAATCTATTTTTTTTGAAATAACAATTCTGTCAGTTTCTATTTGGGAAGAGATTTTTTGTTTTCACACTAAAAAAACTATTTCTAGTTTTGTGTTTTGATTCAATTTGTTTGAGCCTACACTCAAAGCAATTCATGGTACGAGAATGGCGGAAAAGATCATTTGGTTGAAAGTCAGGAACGACAAGAATCCATCTATTTTAAAATACATATACGATTTCAATATAGCACTTATTGCTATAAATATCACAAACCGGGTCGATTTTCATAATTTTTATTCCACTGTGCAAGAAAACTATTTTTGAACAAGATTTTTTTTAACAATTGATATCAAAGTCAGGCTGTGCTATGTTTATAATGTAAACTAAGACCAAAATTCTCTCTCTTCGTCATGTATGATTATATTTGATAAGATGTGACATTCTTGTAATTGTATGCATGTTTAGGGGAATGTATGTGAATGAATGTATGATATTATTTTATTATTATGGATGATAAATATTTTTGTTAAAGTTGTGATTTTTTTAAATTTAAATGTAATTTATTGTTATCTCAGATATGTATATTGAAGATTATGGACTATCATCTCCACGCAAAGTTTTATTTTATTATTTATATAGAATAAAATATGTGAGCCAGAAACAAACATAGAAATTTTGTAACTTAAAATTTTTCGGCAAAACCTGAGAAATCGAGACGCATCCAGACTGATTGAGATGACGTAAACTCGACCCAACCAAATCAACAAGTGATTGACAGTGGTCCGGCGGTTGACAATGATGATGACATAAAAACGACAGCGAAAATACGACAACGAAAGAAGCGTGAACCAATATCACAGCAGAAGTCCGTGGTGGCAAAATTGAAGACCCAAAATATGCTTTGGGGTGAATTTTGTAATTTTGCAATTTTTATTTCTAAGATGAAATCATGAAAACTTTGGTTGGTTAGAGTTATTTAATTTTATGTTTTTTTATAAGCATGATGATATTTATATGACTGCAAATATATGTTCATGTCTATATGAAATAAACATGCCATATAAATTATAAAAGAATGTCATATGTACTTGTCATGCATATATTAATCATTCATAATTGAAACCGAATATTAAAAACCTTACATGTTTTTTAAAATATTGAGTTAGAGAAGTTCTCTAAACGAGACCTACAGCCAATAGTCTCGTATGATGAAATGACAACATAACTACCCTACGGAGTGAATCTCACTGAAGAAATTTCGTGAAAGTAAGTATTCTCTCCTGTATTCCTATGATAATTGGACCGTGGTAGGTATTATTATATATTATATTCAGCTAATTGTATATATCTGAAACTGTTTCCTTAAATTCTTAATCAATTTCAAGGAAAGAAAATCTTAATCTGATTACGTGTTTGAATTTGATTCATGTATTATAATGTAAATTAAAAATAGTCAGATTTATTTTATATAATTTTAAACTTAAAATATAAATACCATTACCGCAATCATAGATATTAAATACATCTATAATCACTCTACCTATTTGATATTTATTAGTTGTTTTTTTAATATTTGACATGTGAACAATAAATAATAATTTATCAACATCTAACTTAAATATTAAAAAGGGACAAATCTCAAAATGATACATAAATTTTAATTTAATGTGTAATTGTATACATAAATTTTAATTTGGTGCAATTGTATATATGAAACTCTAATTGTGTGTAACACCCCAAATTCGGCCTAAACGTTATGGCCGATTTCGGAGGTGTCATAGAGAATAAGTTTAGTAAACGGAGTCGTTTCGTAAAATCATCTCAGTTTACTAACTCATATACTTTATAACCATTTTTGAAAACGTTAATTAATTAGTTTATTTGCCAAAACTTATTTTACAGCGGAAGTTTAACAAACTCGTTTCATTTTAGAAATTCGATTCATATTTTTAGAAAAACCTCTTTTTGCACCGTCGATTTCATAAATTATTTTACCAAAGCATGCAGATTATCAACAAACCAAAAAATCAACCGTTAAAAAAACATAAAGTCCATAGAGTCCCAGAAATTACAAACTCTCGAATGAAAACCAAAATCATAAATAAAGCCATAAATTGCCAAGTTTAAACTGTTCACGTTCGAGTGGTCACCGCTGAGTCTTCGCCTCTCCGATCTACCTAAGTCTAAGGATTACCTAAACAGAACAGACAAACAGATGAGAGTTTTCGTAAACTCAGTATGTAACCCAACAGAATTAGACATGTAAAACATACAGAATCATACATACAATTAGATACAGTCTCAGATTCAGATTCAGATTCAGATTCAGATTCAGATTTAGATTCAGATTCAGATAGCAGAAACAAATATGCAAAATCCTACCCCCATCCTCTACACACCAATTCCAACCATCCCATCACACCATGTAGGGTTAAAAACACACACTTATCCCTACACACTATATCGTGCCATTACAACACATATAAGATAATATGCAGCCAAGCTGCCAGAATATAGCCGATAACGCCATACAGATCACTTCCTCCACATATACCAATCCCACCCCAAAACTGTTATAGAAATCAGATATAGAATTTACAGATTAGACATGTTCAACATGCTTATATACAGATATCAGATATACATATAACCGATCAAACAGACATGCTTAATAGAGTCCTACACAGCATATTACCAAATTACCAGTTCACTTAAACTAGGGTTTGGTTAGCCCTTGCCAGCCCTACAGTAGGCCACAGTCGATCGGAACGACCCGTGTAACCTTAGGAAAAATTTTGGAAAAATGAGCCCACATGCTCGTGTGGGCCTATAAGTCCAAATTGGCCTTGCAGTGTGGCCCACACGGTCTGGCCTAAAAACCCACACACCCAACTTGGCCTAGCCCGTGTGGCTCACACAGCCATACTTTGGCCATCACATGACTGAATCTTACGAACGACCATGCCTTCACCGATCACACGGTCGCGTCTTGCATACAGCCAACCACACGGGCGACCACACGCCAGTGTGGCGTCGACAAAACAGTTTTTTGACTTTTGTCGAGGTCTCTTTTTTGCATTTCGGTACACACCTGGTACTTTTTTATGCGAAAATAATCCCGAGCCTCCCGAAACCTAAAAATAGAACACCTAAAAACGAATTTAACAGTCAATTTAGAAACCCCACAAAACTAAACCGTGTAAACGCACTCACTTACAGCTAACACACCCATTCACTCGGACAAATTACCCATTGAAAAGGAACTGTTGCTTCACCAACTTCTCCTATGCAAGAGACACAGAAAAGTTCAACATTCAAAAAACAACGCTAAAAGAGAACAAACAAAAGCCCACTTACCGATTACACGAACTAAAGATTCGAAACGCCTAAAAGCGAGGATTAGTGACAGAACAAAGTACGAAGGGAAGAGTTTAATTTCCAACAGAGTGTAGAGAAAACGAAAATAACGATAATGGGGATTTTTTTGGAGGAAAAAGAACGTAAAAAACACAGAGAGAATTTTGGGAAAAATAAAAATGAAAAAAAAATAAAACTAATTAGATATCCCCCAACTTCCCACTAACACCTCAATCTCAACCACTTCAGAATTTAAACTCTACCGAAACTCTCTCAGACAACCAAGCAAAAATATAACATCCACGCTCGCACAGGGATTCGAATATAGGACCCCTAACACACTAACCCCCTTACCATTTGAACCAACAAGCTCATTCTGATATAGAATAACAAACAGTTTAATATAAGCCCACTCAACAAGGGTAAGGCTTAGATTAAGAAAAATAACAAAATTTACCAAATGTGATACTTGAACCCAATACCTTACACACACACCCAAAATAATTAACCACTAAAGTAGATACACATTTGTGTTAGATGTTTATAAAAACAGAAATAAATTATTCAGGGCATTACATTGTGGTTCAAATGTATACTTGAAACTTTAATTTTGATTTAATCATACACATTTAAATACACATTTTGATTTTCTTGAAAACAATAAAGTGAATCTTGATTTTCTTTTTCGGTCGTGTGCACAGCTAGGGCCTTGGTAACGAAATCTTGGATGGTCCCATTCAATCTTGTTTGGATTTGCTTAGCTTTCAACCTCGTTATTGGCCTTGATGAAATTTGAGTCCATCAAGTTCATGAGCTTGATTTTGGGCCTTATGACTCGTATCGTTCCCCTCTTCCTCAAAAAAATTCGTCATCAAATCTGAAACATCAAAGGGAGATAAATCAACAATATTAAAGTAGAGCTTACATTGTACTCACCGGGCAGATCCATTTGATAGGTGTTGTTATTGATTCGCTTGAGTACTTGCAAAGGCTCATCTCTATTATGGCCTTTGGACCAAGCTACTCGTATCATTTCCCACTTCCTCACGAAGATTCATCCCCGAATCTTTAGGTGCACAAAAAGAAAAAAAAAGATTAGAATAAATAACAATAAAATGAAAAAAAATACTTACATAAGCTTTATTGTGTGCAAAAACTATCTCCAAGATCAAAAACATTATTTTGATCTTTCAAATCAACTTCGATCATGTATGTCTCCTTTAAAAACAAGGTATCAACACTAAACAAAGAAGTGTCAAGTACATGAGTCTTAAAGTAAAAAATAACCTGTAACTTTCTTTTAATATGCATGGTCATCCATAAGAATTTCCAACGATGAGTCAAGAATTTCACATAATTATAAAAATAAAAAATTTTAATACTATTATGTAAATATTCATCATTAAAGGTCAAGATAGAAAATTTTGTTACAAGAGAAAAAATGTAAAATGCTTTAAAAAACTTATTTAATGTAACAAAATTACTATTTTTATCCTTTACAAATTTAGATAAACCCATAAAATCAGTTGAACTGTCAGACCAAGGTTTAATGAAATTTGACCAACAAGAAAACATGTTGTAAGAAAATATTTTACAAACAAAATTAGTAGTATACTTATAAAAAAAAACATTCAATGTATGCCTTCTTAAATCAATTTCTATTGTTTCCTTACCTTTCTTACCTTGTAGCACTTGTAGAGAATTATCAATGTTCACCTTACCTCTCTTCCACAAGTGAAATTGTCTACAAATGGTAGAGTAATATAATTGAGAGTCCTTCAATGGATCCTTGAAGTTCTACAATAAAGAAACACCATTAAACAAATTTGAGTTAGGGTAAGTTAAAACATAATCATTCCTCACTTTTGTATGGGTATTTTCTTTCTTTTCATATTCTTTTTCCTCATGAGAACTCTCCAATTTTACCCCATATAGATTTTCACTCACCAAATTTGGACCATCAAGTAGACTTTTATCACTCAAGGTCTCTTTTCTCTCTGTCTTTTCACATGATTTTCCTTATTTCACATATCCCTCTCACAAGTATTATGAATATTTAATTTAGTACAATACATCTCAGTAAGAGAACATGACATTTCTATCTCATCTAACTCCATAGATTTGAGGAAAAATATTCTAACTATCATATTTTTCCAGTTCACAAAGTTCAATATCACATATCTCTTTTCCACTAAAGTAAGAATCAACAAAAAGTACAAAGTTATACTTACTTTCTTCTCTTGTTGGATATTTAATTAGATATTGTAAACCCTTATGATCTTTTTAACTACACCAATAACATTTCACAAAAGGTGATAGCTCAATCTTATTCTCTCTATTTGGATATTTAATTGGACATCGAAAACCCTCATAATCTTTTGAACTACACTAATAACATTTCACATCAGCTGAAAGATCAATTGTACTCCTCTTTTCGTTTGACCATCTCCCCTTGTCTAATAGTTCCTCTATTTGCCTTTGCAACTTCCCAATTATAGTATCGCAACTTATTATAAAAGTCTGAAAAGAACACAACACTCTAGAAAAGAAAGATTAAACAAACCTCACTGTTATGCACTCAGAAATAAAATCAAATTCTCAATGAGGTAAGAATTAATTCTGTAAGTCCTTTAGGAGTATTTATGACAATCAATCAGATTATTAAAAAATCTAGCTAACAATTACCCTAACGGAACTAGGAGTCCAAAAGTGGCTAGACACCTACGGATTTTTATTGCATGAAGGAAGGAATGTGCAACGTGCTTTAACCTACTAATACAAGAAACAATAAAGTGTTAGAATGCGTATAGGAACAATAAAAAGCAAAAAAAAAAACTAAGGCTCTGTCAATGAAAATTGCTGAAACCCAAAAACCTAAAAAATTGTGAAGCAACTTGACAAACTTCGTTTGAGGTGTTCCTGATTCCAAAAATCATGAAATTTAAATTGGAGCCTCCTCAAATAATGTAGATTTGATTTGAAAAGTTTTGACAAAAAATTTAACCCAGATAATATTTTTTCTATTCTTTTCGTATTTTCTTTTGTTGTTGTATTTTTTTATCACTTTTTTTTCGTGGAAAATATATTTTTATATTGTAATACAGTGCCAAGTGATGATGATTCACTTAACTAACTAAAATCAACACAAAGGCAAGTGCACCTATCGAATAATAGTATAGCTATGGTGAGTCGGGAATATCGTATCCACTAGGACTAAAAGTACTAGTACTTACTATCTTTCTATTATCTAGCCGATAAATTGAAGAAGCTTGTTTTAAAATCTAAAATTATCTAAGCTAATTATTAAGAACTCGATAGAGAATAAAGTAAGAAAATAATCGAATAAACCAATGAGAGAGATAATACCCAGGAAAAAATCCACCAAAACTTCACTTATTATTCTAAATTTGAATTAAATGATTTATTCACTTGCCTTGATTCGTAGAAATTCCTAAATTATATTAATATCTCTTTCGAGAGTAAAAATAACTGACTCTAGGTTGATTAATTGAAATCTCTTTCTAATTAAAACCCATATTGTCGCGTTAACTCGATCTATGGATTCCCCTATTAGATTTGACTCTAATCCGATAGATTTATGTTGTCCTATTTCTAGGAATACATGCAACTCCACTCAATTATACTAGATCTACTCCTAAATAGGGACTTTTGCTCCACTAAATTAAGCACATCAATAATGAATTAATATCCTGAAAACATTAAAACATGGAATAAGTACACATAATTGAGATCAAGAAATCAAGTATTTATCATGTAATTCAGAAAATTAAATAACAAGATCCAACATAGGTTTCATCTTCCCTAGGTATCTAGGGAATTTAGTTCATACTTTGGAAGGAAAACATCTCAAAATTAGGAAAACAACAAAACATAAAGAAACCCAAAATCTTCTAGAGAAATTGAATGGAGAACCTTCAATCTTGAAATAGATCCTGCTTCTGAGTTGATTCCGACTGCGTTCTTCGAGTAATTTCCTCGTTCTTCTCTACGTGCTCCCTTAGGTCTTCTTCTAGTGTGTATTTATAGACTTTAGAATACTCAGAAACTTTAAAAATTGGCTTTTTTCGCGTGTTTGGAAAATAGGGATCGATATCGACATGGGTTGGCACATGGGCGTGTGACCAGCCCGTATGGCTCACACAGGCATGTGCTCAGCCCGTGTAGGAATGGCCAGGCTGTGTGGATCTTGAAAGTAGCTCGTTTTGTCTGATTTTGTCTCGTTTTCTGCTCCTTTTGTTCTCCTATGCTCTCATAAGTATAGAAACATGAAATTAAAGGATTAGGAGCATCAAATTCACTAAATTATATAATAAATCATCCAAAAACATGCCAAGCATGGCATTAAAACATGTTACTTTTATGGTTTATCAAATATCCCCACACTTAAGTGTTTGTTTGTCCTCAAGTAAAATCCTCAACTCACGATTAAAATTAAACCTTCTCAATTCATAATTCTCATCAATAATATTTTATTATAATTCACAATTAATCACACATTGATAATTCAACTAAAAAAGCACTAAAGATTCAAACAATTCAAGTCATATATTTTTAAAGCATGAAAACATAGGTATTTCCCCTATCTAAGTAATTAGCTTTAATCCAAAACTGACAAGAATTGACATCCTCACTAAAGATTCACTCAAATCACTCAAAGTTTTTAAGGTTCAAATTAAGCACTCAAAAGTTAAACATGAAAAGTCATTACCATAGGCTTACATGAAAATCAAATCTCCACCACTATAAAATGAGACGATACACAAATCAAAAGGTCTTTAAAGGGTTGTAATGGGGCTTGGGTAAATATGTGTGGATAAAGGCCAAAAAAGAATGTTAGAATCGAGATTGAATTGATAAATTGCCAAATTAGAAAAATAAACAAATGTTGAATTACATGAATCGAAATTATTTAAGAATAACACGAGCTTCTTCTCAGAATATGAATATAAATGTTCAAGCTCAATTGACATGGATCTAAGTAATAATAAACGTATAAATGTATAATAATAATTATTTTTTTGATTGATTTTTTTTAGAACAAGGAATAATAAGAAATAATTTACCAACTAAAACAAAAGAACATAGTTAGGCAACTAACCAAATCAAATCTCGACAAAAAGGGAGTCAATAATACGGGAACAATTCTTAATGAATCAAAAATGAGTTATGGGTTAATATTAATGGTAGATCAAAGAATTACATTTTAGGCTCAAAGGGGTTCACTAAGGGTTAATTATGAAGGTAGGCTTTTTATAGGATAAGTGGGTTAAAACCTAAGTGTCTTTATCATCTCAGTATATTAAATCAAAGGTGTGGTCTTGATATGCATAATCGAAGCAAGTTCTAGAATAACAAATCAATATTGATACACTCATAACCAATAATAAAGTGAGCAAGAAAAATGTATGCTCTAAAGGCTCAAAATCTCACAAAAAATTATGGTTTTTGATATTAATCTTGAAAATCTCAAACTTCAAGGTAATACCTCAATTTAGGGAAAACAACCTAGCAATTTTTAATTCTAAAAATAGACTTATCATGCATGGTTCTCTCATGTCTTAAAGTTTAAACAATCAATGAACAATTACCTATGACTTTAATCTAAAACATATCAATGATAATCACAAATCGATAAGAATTCATTCTAATAGTAATATGAGTAAATTACTTAAACACAAGGCATAATTCAAGGATTTTCTAATAATCATATAAATAACCTCCCCACACTTAAGATGTATATTCTCTTCAATGTACAAACAAAAATAATCACAGTAAAGACAGAATATCATAAGAGAGGGAGAGAATTGAAACTGCCCTGAATATTGGATGAAAGTCCCAGAATAGTGAAAAGTAGAATTGTAGATAAATATGGATGTAATGCGTGATTCTAAGCAGCTGATAAGAAAATAAACACAATGCTAAAGAAGATTAAAGGGTTACTCGATTATAAACAACCATAATAATTAAAAAGTATAGTTCAAAATAGAAAAACAAAAGAAGTCTAAAAACATAACAATAAACATAAAAGTAAAAATAAAAAATAAAAATAAATGATAAATGGACTCAATGGTCCTCATCATCAGACGCATCAGCATCGTGAGTCGTCGCGCAAGAAGAGTAATATGGAAATGCTGACAAATTTACTGTAATGTCGCATCAATACTGTCGAACCTCTGAACACAGTACTGATGGAAGCTAGTGAACTCCTCGGTGGATACTCCTCGAAAGCTAGCAGTAGAAGGAATAAGTCGGTGGCTCGAATGTGGAGGCTGTGGTGAGTCCTCGTGATAGGGATGAACATTATCAGTGAAGTCATTGGGTTTATTTTGAGCGTTAGAATAAAACAATCGGTACTGAGGAGGATCCACTCCACGATGCCGCTTCATCATCCTCATGCATATCATGCTCGAGATGCCCTAATGGGACATGTGGCCGACTACTGTACGAGTAAAGGACTGCTCCGATGTGTCAAGGAGGCTGAAGTGTCGAGCGAGGCGAGTCACGTAAGGGCCTAAGTAGATAGGGCCCTTCCTGTGGCAATTAGTCTTGTAACACCCCAAATTTTTGTAATTTCGGCTTTTATGAAATTGTACTATAGGAAAATATCTGAATTTTTTTTGTATGAATTTGCATAATATCTGTCTACTTTTGTGTTTAAATGCTTTGGGGGTGTGTTAGGGAAGTCTCAAGTTCAAGTCTCAACTTGGGCAAATTTTTTGTTTTTTATTTAAATAAAGCCTGCCTTTTGGCTAATGGGCTTATAAGAATTTACTGCTAAAAACTTAACAGAATGGACCTGCTGGTCTAGTGGTTAAGTGGTAAGGGTTTATGCTAGAGGTCCTGTGTTCGAATCTTGGCTTGGACATTATTTTTGCCACTAAGGCCGTGATAGAATTGGAGGTGAACTAAAACACTGAAGTGGTAGGGTTTATCAGATTTTTCTGAGTAGTTTCCCCAAAAGAACTCTCTCTACCGAAATTCTCTACTATTTTTCCCCTCTCCACGTTCTTTTTTTTTTCTTTTTGCCAAAATTTCCCTTGCTTTCCTCCCATTCATTTTTATTTCATATTAACGGGCTTCTGCGATTCATTGACATTCTCCTTATTGGTAAGTTTCTGCTTATCGTTTGTAAACATCCTTTTGATTAAGAGATTAAGGGGGAATTTTTTTGGGTGTTTAGGTACTGATCAAGGGGATATTTTTCGTTCCTGGACAGCGAATTAAGCGCGTAGTATTCACTGGTTTTCGCTCGAGGTAAGGAAATTTAACGATTTTGGGGCAGAATACCTCGTTTAGTTTCAATTGAAGATTGTTTAAGTGACTAAAATAGGTCTTAAAATTGTCGAATATAGGTTCTGGAGTGCTCTCGGTTGCGTTAGGCTTCAATAAAAACCAGGTGTGTACTCCAATTGATCTGAAATCGCATTTCAATGAAAGCCAAAAGTGCTACTATCACGTCACACTGACGTGTAGACTGCCCATGTGGAGGCCGTGTGGTCGACGAAGTAGGCTGTGCACGCGCCACATGGGCAAGACAGATACTGAGTTGTGAGGCTAGCGAGGCCGTGTGCGAGGCACGGGCTTGACCAATTGGGCTGTGTGGGTCACACAGGCGTGTGAGATCTTGGTCTAGGCCGTGTGATACACACAGGCAAGACCAATTTGAGCCGTGTGAGCCACACGGGCGTGTGAGCCCGATTTGTTTAAAATGTTCTACAAGGTTGCACGGGTCGTCTAAGTCGACTGTGACCTGATTGTAGGGTCGGTAAGCGTTACTTAGACCCCTATACTCTGATCTAATACTAAGATGTATGTAAAGGCATGAAAATTAAAGTATGTGTATCTGTTCTGATTTGATGATGATCTTATGATTTGATATCTGTACATGAGCATGCCATATTATTCATGTTGCATTGCATTGGGTTGGGTTTGTTGTTGAAGATAAGGAAGACTGAAAGGCTATTAGCCTATCATCTGGCAGCTATATTGCATATAGTTGATACGTGTCGTATACGGTACCACTTGGTGTGTAGGGTTGGATGGATAGATTTTATCCCCATACTTGGTGTGTAGCGTTGGGTGGGTCGATTTTATCCCCACATGGTGTGTTGGGTTGGACGGAGATAGTGTGCAGGGTTGGTAGGCATTACTATTTTGATTGATATGCATGTATGTCTGTATGGGCTAAGGCCCGAATGTATCTGATACAGTTCTGAGTAGGCTAAGGCATACACTGGTTCTATTAAGAGCTCAGGCTCGATTATGACTATTTGACTGCTATATGTTTACATGCATACTTTATTGTGGGGATGTACACACTGAGTTTGCGAAAACTCACCCCTTATTTATTTGTGTATCAGGTAATCCCCAATAGTAGGTGGATCGGTGCAGTGGAGGGCTCGACCATAACCACTGCTACATATACTCTGGTTTTAAAGGTTTTTAATACTTTTATTATCTTAATTACTATAGTTGGAAGTAATTATGAAATTTAAGGTTTTAGACTGTTTGGTTTAAGTTCAGAATTTTGAAATACTGGCCGTAGGTCAGTTACGGAATGACTCAGGTCGAGTGGGGCTAAGATATTCAGGGGTATTGTTGGAGTTGCTCCGAGTGTGGCCAAGTACTGGATGAAGGCCACAGAGCGCATAATGGATGATTTGGACTTTAGTGATGAGCAGAAGCTCAGGATGACAATGTCTCTGCTTCGTGATGAGGCGTACCAGTGGTGGTTGACTGTTAAGGAGGGCACTCAGCTCGATTGGTTGTCATGAGATTTGTTTACGACCACCTATCAGAGTAGGTATGTGGGAGCTAGCTACACTGACGCTAGGCGACGTGAGTTCTTAAATCTCACTCAAGGGGACCGTGCGGTGGCCGAGTATGAGGCCGAATTTTTGAAACTGAGCCGTTATATGAGGGGTATAATGGCGATAGAGTATAAGCACTGTGTTCGATTTGAGAATAGTCTACGAGACAGTCTGCGAGTTCTGATAGCTCCATAGAGGGAGCGGGATTTCTCAGCCTTAGTCGAGAAGGCCAAGATTGCCGAGGAGGTGAAGTGCTCTGAGTGCCAAAATCGTGAGAAGGGAAAGGCTAAGAGGGATTCTGAGCCTTCGAATACTGGGATGAGGCCTAAGAAAAAGGCTAGGACTGATGGGCCCGTGAGAGTGAGGCCTGCTGTTGCTATTCCTGTTGGGGTGGCAATGTGTCAGCTCTGTAATAGATGTCATCCAAGCGAGATTTGGAGGGCTACTGGAGCTTGTTTGAGGTGTGGTTTGACTGAGCATCGTGTTAAGGATTGTCCACTGAGGAGTAATCAAATGCAAGCTCCGGTTGTTGAGACTGCACAGCTACCGAGAGGGGTGCAGCAGCCACCTAGGGGCCAAGGATAGGCTAAGGGTGGTAACGGTATGGGTCGAGGTCTGAGAGCACCAAGCAGAGGTACTGGGCTGACTGAGGTGAGGCAGCCTACACTTGTCTACGCTGCACATCACCGTGAGGATGAAGATACTCCGGACGTCATCACGGGTATGTTATTCATTTCTAATATACCTTATGTTACACTGATAAACATAGGCTCTACACATTCCTATGTTGCATGTTCTGTGTCTAAGACTTTGAGAATTTCGTGTAGAGCATTTCTAGTGAGATTTCAGTGGTGAGTCCATTGGGGCAATCTATTAGGGTTAGTAGACTATTTATAGACGTTCTATTGGAAGTCCAAGGAATGGTATTCTTGGCTGATCTGATGGAACTTCCGTTTGGGGAGTTCGACTTAATTCTGGGCATGGACTGGTTAGTGAAGCATCGTGTAAGTCTGGATTATACTGAAAATAGGGTTGTTCTGAGGACCGAGAAGGATAATGAGATAGTCGTGATTGGAGAACCACAGAATTATTTGAGTAATGTGATATCTGCGTTGGTAGCAGAGAAGCTTGTGAGAAAGGATGTGAGGCATACTTGGCCTACATCAGTGTTTCTAATTCTGTGGACTCTTCGGTTAAGGATATCCGTACTGTGAAGGACTTTCTAAATGTTTTTCTAGAGAAACTACCAGGGTTGCCTCTGAGTCGTGAGGTAGAATTTGGGATTGAGTTGATTCTTGGTACAACTCTGGTGTTTATCGCCCTTATCGAATAGCACCAAAGGAGCTGGCGGAACTGAAGGCTTAAATTCAGGAGCTATTGGATCGTGGGTTTATTTATCCCAGTGTGTCTCCATGGGGAGCACATGTTCTGTTCGTAAAGAAGGACGGTATGATGAAGATGTGTATTGATTACCATTAGTTGAATAAGTTGACGATTAAGAATAACTACCCACTTCCGAGGGTAGACGATTTATTCGATCAGTTCAGAGGGGCTTCTGTATTCTCCAAGATTGATCTGATATCAGGTTATCATCGGTTAAGGGTTAAGGAGGCCAATGTGCATAAGACAGCATTTAGAACTCGTTATGGACATTACGAGTTCTTGGTTATGCCCTTTGGGTTGACTAATGCACCAGCGGCATTCATGAACTTGATAAACTGTGTGTTTCAGCCCTACTTAGACCAGTTCGTGGTGGTGTTTATTGACGACATCTTGATTTACTCTAAGTCTGAGGACGAGCACAATGAGCATATCAGGGTTGTTCTACAAATCTTTCGTGAGAAACAGCTTTATACGAAGTTCTCTAAATGTGAGTTTTGGCTTCAGGAAGTAATCTTTTTGGGACATGTGGTGCCTACTGGGGGATTCATTTGATCCTCGTAAGATTGAGCTTGTGTTGGATTGGAAATAACCGAAAAATGTGTAGGAGATCCGTAGTTTTCTGGGACTGGCAGGATATTACCGATGTTTTGTAGAAGGGTTTTCGTTGATCACAGCGCCATTGACTAAGTTACTACGTAAATGAGTTCCTTTTGTTTGGACTGACGTACAGTAGGAGAGCTTTGAGAAGCTCAAGACAGTTTTGACTCAAGCTCTAGTTCTGATACAGCCTGAGCCTGGTAGAGACTTTGTGGTTTACAGTGATGTGTCACATGTGGGTTTGAGTTGTGTCTTGATGCAAGACGGTAAGGTAGTTGCCTATGCATCTCGACAGCTTAAGACTCACAAGACTAATTATCCGACGCATGATTTGGAGTTGGCTGCAGTTGTCTTTGCATTAAAGATTTGGAGGCACTATCTGTACGGTGAGAAGTGTTCCATTTACACTGATTACAAGAGCCTCAAGTATCTCTTCACTCAGAAGGAGTTAAACCTTAGGCAGGGACGATGAGTTGAGTTGCTTAAGGATTATGACTGCAGTATAGAGTATCACCTTAGAAAGGCCAATGTGGTGGCCGATGCATTAAGTCGTAGGGCTGTGGCTGATTTGAGAGCGTTGTTTGCTCGGCTAAGTCTTTATGACGATGGGAGTCTTCTGGCAGAGCTACAAGTGAAGCCAACATGAATTGAGCAGGTTAGAGCTAAGCAATTAGAGGATAAGACCTCGAGATGTGATTTCGTCAGGTTGAGACTGGAACTACTATAGATTTTGGGCTAAATAATAATGGGGTATTGTGCTTCCGAGGTAGGATCTGTATACCTAACGATGAGGATTTGAGGCTGTCAATTTTGAGAGAAGCGCATAGTAGTCTGTACACTATGCATCCTGGTGGAAATAAGATGTATAAAGATCTTCGAGAGTTGTACTGGTGACCAGTCTGACTTGTCAACAGGTTAAGGCTGATCATTAGTTACCTTCGGGGTTGCTACAGCCAGTTATGATACCGACGTGGAAATGGGAGCGAGTGACGATGGATTTCATTAGTGGGTTGTCTCTAACACCTACTAAGAAGGATTCTGTTTGGGTCGTCGTGGATCAATTGACCAAGTCTGGACATTTTATTCCTGTTAGGACAGACTTCTCTTTATAGAAGTTGGCTAAACTTTACATCTCAGAGATAGTAAGACTGTATGGGGTTCCAGTGTCGATTATCTCTGATAGGGATTCTTGGTTTACTTCTCGATTTTGGCAGAAGTTTCATGAGGCTTTAGATTCATGATTTGACTTCAGTACAACATTTCATCCTTAGACAGATGGTCAGTCGGAGAGGGTGATTTAGATACTGGAGGATATGTTGAGGGGCTGTGTTATGGATTTCTGAGGTAGTTGGGAGGAGTACTTGCCTTTGGTAGAGTTCGCTTACAATAACAGCTATCAGTCTAGTATTCAGATGGCACCTTATGAGACACTTTATGGTTGTAAGTGTCACATCCCTTTGTGCTGGACTGAGTTGGGTGAGCGACGTGTTCTAGGTCCGGAGTTGGTTTCAGAGACTGAGGATAAGGTCTGCTTAATTCAAGATCGATTGAAAGCGGCTCCTAATAGACAGAAGTCCGATGCTGATTTGAAGAGGATAGGTATCGAGTATTCTGTAGGGGACTTGTTTTTTCTTAAGGTCTCACCATGGAAGAAGGTTCTGAGGTTCGGTCGCAAAGGTAAGTTGAGTCCCCGGTTTATTGGGCCGTACCGAATTCTAAAGTGATTAAGGCCAGTCACGAATTAGTTAGAGTTACCTCTAGAGTTAGATCGTATTTACGATATTTTTCATGTCTCGATGTTGAAACGTTACCGTTCTGATCCCACGCACATTGTGCTTGTGGAGGAAATTGAGGTTAGACCAGATCTAACGTTCGAGGAGGAGCCAGTTCAAATTTTGGATCGCGACGTCAAAGTTCTGCGAATGAAGTTTATTCCCTTAGTGAAGGTGCTGTGGGGGAATCATAGCACTGAGGAGGCTACTTGGGAGCCAGAGGACTAATGCGTCAACTGTATCCTCACCTTTTCTGACCAAGTAAAATTCGAGGATGAATTTCTGTAATTTTGGCTTTTGTGAAATTGTAGCATAGGAAAATATCTAAATATGTTTTTGCATGAATTTGCATAATATCTATCTGCTTCTGTGTTTAAGTGCTTTGGGGGTGTGTTAGGGAAGTCCCAAGTTCAAGTCTCAACTTGGGCAAAATTTTTATTTTTTATTTAAATAAAGCCTGCCTTTTGGCTAATGGGCTTATAATAATTTATTGGTAAAAACTTAACAGAATAGGCCTGCTGATCTAGTGGTTAAATGGTAAGGGTTTATGCTAGAGGTCTTGTGTTCAAATCCTAGCTTGGGCATTATTTTTACCACTAAGACCGTGATAGAATTGGAGGTGAACTAAAACATTGAAGTGGTAGGGTTTATTAGATTTTTCTGAGTAGTTTCCCCAAAAGAACTCTCTACCAAAATTCTCTACAATTTTTCCCCTCTCCACGTTCTTTTTCTTTTCTTTTTACCGAAATTTCCCTTTTTTTCCTCCCATTCGTTTTGATTTCGTATTAACGGGCTTCTGCTATTCATTGACATTCTCCTCATTGGTAAGTTTCTGCTTGTCATTCGTAAAAATTATTTTAATTAAGAGATTAAGAGGGATTTTCTTTAGGTGTTTAGGTACTGATCAAGGGGATGTTCTTCGTTCCTAAACAATGAATTAAGCGCGTAGTATTCACTGGTTTTCACTCGATGTAAGGAAATTTAATGATTTCGGGGCAGAATACCTCATTTAGTTTTAATCGACGATTGTTTAAGTGACTGAAATAGGTCTTGACATTGCCGAATATAGGTTCTGGAGTGCTCTTGGTTGCGTTAGGCTTCAATCGAAACTAGGTGTGTACTCCAACCGATCTGAAATCGCATTTTGGTAAAAGTCAAAAATGCTACTGTCGACGCCACACGGACGTGTAGACTTCCCGTGTGGAGGCCGTATGGTGAGACACAGCCGTGTGGTCGATGAAGTAGGCCATGCGCGTGTCATATGGGCACGACGGACACGGGCGTGTGAGGCTAGCAAGGCCATGTGCAAGGCATGGGCTTGACCAATTGGGCCGTATAGGCCACATGGGCGTATGGGCCACACGGGTGAACCACACGGGCATGCGAGATCTTGGACCAGGCCGTGTGATCCATACGGGAAAGGCCAATCTGAGCCGTGTGATCCACACGGGCGTGTGGGCCCACACGGGCAGGGTACACGGGCGTGTGATCTTAATTTTTTTAAAATGTTCTGTAAGGTTACAAGGGTCGCCCAAGTCGACTGTGACCTAATTGTAGGGTCAGTAAACGTTACTTAGACCCCTATACTTTGATCTGATACTAAGATGTATGTAAAGGCATGATAATTAAAGCATGTTTATCTGTTCTGATTTGATGATAATGTTATGATTTGATATCTGCACATGAGCATGCCATATTATTCATGTTGCATTGTATTGGGTTGGGTTTATTGTTGAATAGAAGGAAGATTGAAAGGCTATTAGCATGTCATTTGGCAGCTATGCTGTATATATCTGGTACGTGCCGTATACGGTACCACTTATTGTGTAGGGTTGGATGGGTTGATTTTATCCCTATACTTGGTGTGTAGGGCTAGGTGAGTCAATTTTATCCCCACATGGTGTGTTGGGTTGGACGGAGATGGTGTGCAAGATTGGTGGGCATTATTATTCTGATTGATATACATGTATGTCTGTATGGGCTAAGGCCCGAATGTATCTGATACAGTTTTGAGTAGGCTAAGGCCTACAATGATTCTGTTAAGAGCTCAGGCTCGATTATGACTGTTTGACTGCTATTCGTTTACATGTATGCTTTACTGTGGGGATGTACACACTGAGTTTGCGAAAACTTACCCCTTATTTTATTTGTCTGTTAGGTAATCTCCAGTAGTAGGCGGATCGGTACAGCGGAGGGCTCGACGGTGACCACTGCTACATACACTCTGGTTTTAAAGGTTTTTAATACTTTTATTATTTTAATTGCTATAGTTGGGAGTAATTATGAAATTTCTGGTTTTAGACTGTTTAGTTTAAGATTGGAATTTTGAAATACTATTTATGGATTTTGGAACTGTAACTTTATTTGTTCTTAAGCTTCTGTGAACTAAGAAATGTTTTCAAGCAAATTAATCAATATATGTTTTCTAAGTTAAGTAAAAGGTGGTAGCTGAAATGGTTTTTGGGTAAACACGGTTTTAAATACATTCTCATGTGACCTTGCTAGATTCGACCATAACGTTTAGGCTGGGTTAGGGGTGTTACAAGTCTGATGGCAGAAGGCTAGAGCTATGAAATATGCCAAATCAAATATATACTCGTGTACCATGCTCCATAGAAAGTAAGCGTCATGAATGCTAACGACTCCGGTGCTCTCTTCTGACCCATCAAAGTGTAAGCTAAAAGGACGTGAATGTACCGTAAGGTTAGAGAGAAGAAGTCGCCTTTGAGCGACTCGAATCATATGATATCTGGCTAGATGTGAGATCAGTCCAACAACGTGATGGCGAGTGGTGGATATGCCGATGAAGTTAAAGGAAGCCCTCAACGCTCATAAAGTCCTCTGTGTTGAGTCCTATAGCAGCACCGAACTCGGAAACACTCATCTAGCGCACCAAACCACCAAGTTGAAAACTAATAGTGCCTAGCTTGTCATGAACCATCATAACCTGCTACACCAGAAACATTGAGCAAAAGTCCAACGTCAGCTCCATGTAGGTGGGCTCGATGATGGCAAAGAATCGATCCTACAGAGCTGTGGTGATAATGGTGTGAATGTCATCAATGAGGCAGACCTACTCCAACATGGCCCAATCGATACAGCAACCTAGACCGAGTGATCGTACTTGAAGAATTTGATATAAATCCTCCTGGGGGCCTGTTGCAAATTGGAGGTAGGAGTGGCGGACCTCGGTAGAGGCACTAAAGGAGGAGGTCGTGCCGGGGTCCTTCCGGTTTTTTGAAGTGGGGACGGTGACCTTAAACTTTCCTTGAGTGTTCTTCATGATGTTCTTGAAATAGAAAATAATTGATTAATAAAGGAAACATCACCCAATATGCAAACTAGGTCTTAAGAAAGTAGAATCGAATATGTCCAAATAACTAACAAACTATACGAATACCTAAGCATGCATAATTCATATAGTAATACTAGCATGAAACAACGTGGTAAAGTAATAAAGAACAAAAACAAATTATGACATAATAACAATAATAATTAAGAATAATAACAAGTAACCTAAATAGACTAATCATAAAAGCAATAAGGAAAAATACCTAAATAAATAAATAAACCTAATGTTAGAAACAAATAGTAATAGAAAATTCAACTAATGAATAATTAGTATACTAATCTAAAATAGTAACCAATATAACCAGAAGAGAAATAAAAAAAATGACTAACAGGAATGCTAATAAACAATAAAGAAATAAAATAACTAACAATAATAGATAAGAATTAAGGAACTAAATAAATAAGTAAAGGAATATAATAATAACATAAAATAAAAATAATAAAAATAATACTAAAGCAAAAGTATCAAGAAGTAAAAAGATAATCGATGGTGGTATGGGAGACGACGGCGACAAAAGGGGTCGAAGGAGAGAGGGTTCGGGCCAGAGGGAGTTGGAGGTGTAGTGGTCGTACGGCTTGGGGAAGAAGGGGTAGAAAAGGGAAAAGCAGATGGGGCTGGGGTGCGTGTAGTTCGTCGATAAGGGAGAGGGAATGGGCGATGGACTTAGGTGGTGGTTGCTGTGTGATGAGGTGAAGAAGAAAGAAAGCAAGGGGGCGCGAGGGGGGAGAGAAAGGGTAAAGGGAGGGTGGTTGGGGAAGAGGTAAGGAAAGGGGAAAAGGGGTTGAGGGAGGGCGACTGTCAGTGCGAAGAGGGAGACGAGTGGGATGGTCGGATTTGTAAGTAGAAGGTGAATGGCGGCCGAAAAAGGATTGTTAAAGGGTTGTGGTGGCTGGGGTTGAAAAGGGAAGAAGAAGAAGACAAAATAAGATAAAAGAAAATTGAGGCTAGGGTTTCAAATGTGACACGATCATGTAAAGACCTGTGTTGGGCCACACGACCGTGTCACACGCCTGTATAGCTTCTGTTCAGCCCGTGTCGATTAAAAAATGAAATCCCAGTCTTCACACGGCCATGGACACGCCCGTGTCGCACGGTCGTGTGCAATCTCGTTTGCTTCTCCCACGCCCATATAACCTCCCACACGCCCATGTGACTTCCTACACGTCCATGCGACTTCCCACACGCCCATGTGACTTTCCACACACCTGTGTGGCACGGCCGTGTCTCGCACATGACCGTATACCTTGCCCGTGTAACTCTCTAACTTGTTTTAAATTTGAAAAATTAGGCTCCAAGTTTCATACGGCCTAGGACACGCCCGTGTGTCCAGGCCTTGTGGTTCACATGGTCGTGTCACACACCCGTGTAAACTATTTTAGCCCATGTATCTGTCGATTTTTGGAAAAATTAAGTTCCAGGCTCCACACAGTCAAGGACACGCCCATGTGTCCAGCCCGTGTAACTCACTGTCGAATTTTTTCAAATTTTAAATTTAAGTCAAAAGATCCACACGGTCAAGGACATGCCCGTGTGTCCAGGCCGTGTGGGTTTTAAAAAAAACATTTTTTTATTTTTTTAAAAAATTAATTAATTTTTAAAATATCATGAGAAAAAAATTAGTAAATTAGGAATGTTAACGCTCAAGTTGCCTCCCGAGAAGCGCTTATTTAAAGTCTAAGCTAGACTAACCTCGTATTCGCATGGTCACAGTAGTTCGCAGAGTCGAGACTCCTCTTTCTCACTATCAATTCTTTCATTCAAATAAGGTTTAAGTTAAGTAATATTTACCTTAAAAGTACCGAAATGGGAATGAGTTACCTCGACTGTACCATATGAGAAGACATTGAGTATAATAAAAGGAGTAAATCCGTTTGCTTTAAGCTCTGAAGTAGCAATTCGAGGGTCGGTTTCATCTATAATTTCTGGTCCCCAACCTTGAAGTGGTTTATTCCATCCTTAAGCTCGTCATGGAGTCGCTTCGATTTTGCCTCGTGTATTTTCGATTTCTCCTTGACATGTGTTTGCCATTCATCTAGTTCATCGATCTGTAGCCTTCTTTCTTCATGAATTGATCTACTTTTGTCATATAAGCTAGATCGTGGCTCTATCACGATGTTTTGAGATGTGTCCTGCACAAAATATTGAGCCACAATGTTACTTATATTAACAGAACTCGTATAATCATCTCGATCACTAGATATCTTAGCAGAATCACGAGCTTGGAGTTTAATTGTGTCATCACCTACACGAAGTATCAATTCACCTGCACCAACATCAATGGTGGTTCTAGCAGTTGCTAAAAAGGGCTGACCTAGAAATAAAGGTACATCATTATCATTATTCATGTCTAAGACAACAAAATCAACTGGGAATATGAATTTATCAATTTTAACGACAATGTCTTCAACAATACCCTTAGGAAATCTAATGGTTCTATCTGCCAATTGAATGCTCATCCTAGTTTGTTTGGGTTTCCAAGACCTAATTGCTTAAACATTTTGTAGGGCATGACATTGATACTCGTCCCTAAATCAACTAAAGCATTATTAACATTTAAACTACATATTAAACAAGGAATAGTAAAACTCCCTAGATCTTTCAATTTGTTAGGTAGTTTATTCTACAAGATAGCCGAGCAATTTGCGTTTAGCTCCACATGCGACGAATCATCCAACTTCCATTTGTTTGCCAAAAGCTCCTTTAAAAATTTTGCTTAATTGGGCATTTGCGAAAGAGTTTTAATAAAAGGTAAGTTAATTTGTAACTTTTTCAAAAGTTTAAAAAATTTACCAAATTGTTCATTTGTGTGGTCTTTCCTTGTCGCATTTGGATATGGCACACGAGGTTTATACTCATTACTTACCGATTTTTGTTCACTGTGGCTCACTTTAACCTTACCTTGACTTACCACACTTTCTTGCCTTAGTCTTGGTTCAAGTTCAACTAACCCTCTTTCATCTTTCATTGTAATTGCATGAAGTTGCTCTCTTGGGTTAGTTCTGGTGTTGTTAGGCAAGCTACCTTGTGGTTTTTCTGAAATATCTTAGCAAGTTGTCCTATCTGGTTATCGAGTCCTTGAATTAATGCATGTTGATTTTTTAGTGCAGTTTCGATGTTCTGGAAGCATGTTTCTGACACCGAAATAAATTTCGTCAGCATCTCTTCAAGGTTTGGCTTCTTCTCTTGTGGTTAAGGTTGTTGTTGGAAGCCTGGGGGGTTATGGTCTCTGATTTCCTTGACCACCCAAGAGAAATTGGGATGGTTTCCTCCAACCTGCATTATAAGGGATTATTCTGAGGTCTAGAATTTTTTCCCATATAATTGTCTTGTTCGTTCTCTGTGCTAGGGTTGTAGGTTAGACATTCTGGATTGTTCATCCCTTCTCCATTTGTATCGCACTGCATTACCAGATGTACCTGCGTAGAACCATATAAACCATCAATCTTTTTATTCAAAAGTTCTACCCGATTCAATAATAAGGTGACCACATCAACGTTAAAAACATAGGCTGCTTTCATCAGCTTTGTTCTCATGACTTGCCACTAATAATTATTCAGTGACATCTCCTTTATAAACTCATAAGTCGCTTCAGGTGTTTTGTTATTTAGAGTCCCACCGGCGGTGCATCGATCAATTGCCTAGTTGAGGGGTTCAAACAATTGTAAAATGTTTGAACCTGTAGCCATAGAGGTAACCCATGGTGAGGGCACCTTCTCAATAAGTCCTTATACCTCTCCCATGCATCATATAGAGTCTCTAAATTCATTTGCACGAAGGAAGAGATATCGTTCCTCAGCTTGGCCATCTTAGCTGGTAAAAAGTACTTTAATAATAATTTTTCGGTCATTTACGCCCATGTAGTGATAGAACTTCGTGGTAGAGAGTTCAACCACTATTTAACTTTATTTCTTAATGAGAATGGAAACAACCGAAGGAGAATGGCGTCGTCAGAAACTCCATTAATCTTGAAAGTGTCGCAGAATTCTAAAAAGTCGGCCAAATGAGTATTTGGATCCTCATCTTGCAAGCCATCGAACTGAATGAATTATTGAATCATCTGAATGGTGTTCGGCTTCAATTCGAAGTTATTTACAGCAATAGCAGGTCTCACGATACTCAATTCAGCCTCAGTTAAGTTGGGCTTGGCATGATCGTATATAGTACGAGGAGCAGGATTTGCGGCAACCACAGGAGGTAGCTGATTATTCTGATTTTCTACCATCTCCTCAGTATTAATAACTTCCTCTTGCTCTTCTACTGTACTTTGTCGGTTCTGTCTTTCTTCTCTACGGTTTCTGCGAGTTGTACTTTCAATTTTGCTATCAAATAAAAGTGGTCCCGACAGGCTTATTCTAGTTATAAACTAAAGGAACCTGTCAGAAGTAAATAAAAGAAAAATTAGAAAATAAGAATAAAAATAAAATGCAATAAAAATAAAAATGGCTAAGGTAATACAAATTAAGTGTTCCTAATATCTTAGTCCTTGGCAACGGCACAAAAAAACTTGATGATGATTCACTTAACTAACTAAAATCACGATAAAGGCAAGTGCACCTATCGGATAATAGTATAGCTATGGTGAGTCGAGAATATCGTATCCACCAGGACTAAAAGTACTAGTATTTACTATCTTTCTATTATCTAACCGGTAAATTAAAGAAATTTGTTTTAAAATCTAAAATTATCTAAACTAATTATTAAGAACTCGACAGAGAATAAAGTAAGAAAATAATAGAATACACCAATGAGAGATAATACTCAGGAATGAATCCACCTAGACTTCACTTATTTTTCTGAATATGAATTAAACGATTTATTCACTTGCCTTGATCCGTAGAAAACCCTAAATTATATTAATATCTCTTTCGAGAGTAAAACTAACTGACTTTAGGTTGATTAATTGAAATCTATTTCTAATTAAAACTCCTATTGTCGCATTAACTCGATCTATAGATTCCCCTATTAGATTTAACTCTAATCCAGTAGATTTATGTCATCTTATTTCTAGGATTGCATACAACTCCACTTAATTATGCCAGATCTACTCTTAAACAGGGACTTTTGCTCCACTGAATTAAGCACATCAATCATGAATTAATATCCTGAAAACATTAAAACATGGAATAAGTACACATAATTGATATCAATAAATCAAGTATTTATCATGTAATTCAGAAAATTAAATAATAAGATCTGTCATAGGTTTCATCTTCCCTAGGTATCTAGGGAATTAAGTTCATACTTTGGAAGGAAAACATCTCAAAATTAGGAAAACAACAAAACATAAAGAAACCCAAAAACTTCTAAAGGAATTGAATGGAGAATCTTTAATCTTGAAGGAGATCCTACTTCTGAGTTTACTTCTGAGTTGATTCCGACGGCACTCTTCGAGTAATTTCTTCGTTTTTATCTGCGTGCTCGCTTAGGTCTTCTTCTAGTGTGTATTTATAGACTTTAGAATGCTCAGCAACCCTAAAAATTGGCTTTTTTCGCGTGTTTGGGAAATATGGATGGATATTGACACGAACTAGTACATGGGCTTGTAGCCAACTCGTGTGGCTCACAGGGGCATGTGCTCAGCCATGTGGGAATGGCCAGGTCATGTGGATCCTGAAAGTAGCTTGTTTTGTCTGATTTTGTCTTATTTTCTGCTCCTTTTGCTCCCCTATGCTCTTCTAAGTATAGAAACATGAAATTAAAGGATTAGGAGTATCAAATTCAGTAAATTATATAATAAATCATCCAAAAACATGCCAAGCATAGGACTAAAACATGTTACTTTTATGGTTTATCACCAAGAATCAGTATATAAAATTTCATATCAATTAAAAAATGTTTATCCACTCAAAAATATTTTTTCCGAAAAAAATTCTAGGTAAAAACTGCTTATAGGTTGTTTTGCAATGAAAATCAATTTAGAAATCAACCATGAACACCCAAAATGCCCAAATCTGATACCAAATGGTAAATAATGATGTGGATGAATGTAGAAGCGGATCGTAAAGTTTGTCAAAGTCGCGGATTTATCCTAGATCTCTAGACGAACGTAAACTGAAACGAAAAACAACGAAAAAAATTAGTTGTCACAAAGGAGAGTCAAACAAAATTAAAACAAAAGAAAGATGAACCGGCTAGTAAATAGTCTTAAAGAGAATAAATTAGAGTTTCTTGGATGGAAAGAAACCGTTCTTGGAACTCAAAAAAACGCCCCAACCAGATCTGGAAAACAAAACACAAACATATTTGTTAGAGGTGATTTTAAAGACAAAAACAAATTGTTTTGTGTAAGAATATTTAAAACAACAAGAAAAGATTAAAAATCCTAACTTTGATGTGATTCTTGATGGAACAAGATAGGAGAATGTCTTTCTTGAAGCAACTTTAACCTAGAACGAAAATCAATAAAATCAGCAAGCCAAAACAGTAATAACTAACTTAAATAAGCAAGAAATGATAAATTAAGGATAGAAAAGAGAAGATGGTGTTCTAAGAAGTCTTGGAAACATTAAGAATCCACAACTCCTTTCAATGGCTCTAATTCCCCCTCTAAGAAAGAGATCTTGGCAAGAACAAGCTTGAAGATGATTCTCAAAACCTGAAAGATTGTTAAAACAACTTTTAAAAGAATGTCAATAGCAATTCTTGAAGAAAAACTCAAAGAGAATTATTATTAACTCAAAAAAACATAAATCAATTGTATATGTATAAGGGTGAACACCCATGCTACTTATTGGCCAACAAAATAAGTTTTCCTAACCCTAATGGAATAACTAACATGACATCAAACAAACAAAAAAAAAAAAACAAAATAATTCTAAGTGTGGATTTTTAATGAGAATTCAGCCACATGAATTAAATGGGTTCTTTGGGCTGAATTCTTACATGATGATCCACCTATTAAAATAAAATTGGACCTATAGTTTAAATATTTTACAATTTGGGTCACTTTGATAATTTGGCCTGATATTCAATTAAATTACTTTCCAAACTTCAGGATGGGCTTGTAGACATCTTAATGGGCCATTTTTCAAGAACTTGGTCTTGTGATCCGTTTGCTCTCGAAATTGGCTCGTTCAAGCTCATACATGAAATCCAATGCGCATTGGCTGTAAGATGCGGTTTCTTGGACCAAGATTTCCAAGATTTGAAATATTGATTTTCTTGATTCTTGAAATTATTCGAAACAGCAAAATTGGACCAATATTCGATTTCTTGACTTTCTTGAAAACAATAAAGTGAATCTTGATTTTCTTTTTAGATCATGTGCGCAGCTAGGGCTTTGGTAACGAAATCTTGGATGGTCCTGTTCAATCTTGCTTGAATTTGCTTAGCTTTCAAACTCGTTATTGGGCCTTGAGGAAATTTGAGCTCATTACGTTCATGAGCCTAATTTTGGGCTTTTCGACTCGTATCACTTTCGTTATTGCGTTGCAACATTTTAGTCACTAAGTTGTTAATTACCATTAACGATGTAACGGTAAGTTGACGTGGCACATTAAATTATCATTTCAAACAAAAAATTTAGGTTAATTTATACAATCGGTCCCCATATTTTTTCGTTTTGAGCAATTTAATTTTTTTATGTTCTTTTAACTTTCCTTTTTTTCCCTCCATTCTCTTCTGCTTCTCTCTCTGTTTTCCTCCCTTCTCCATTTCTTTTAACGTAGTTTTTCTATGTTTTTCATTTGTTAAAACTAGTCTCTATACTTTTATTTTTTTGAATAATTTAATTTTTTCGAGTGAGGCGAGCTTGTGGACTAGTTTTAACAAATGGAAAATATAAAAAAACTACGTTAAAAGAAATGAAAAAAGGAAGAGAACAAAGGGAGAAATAGAATAAAATGGAAAAAAAAAAGTTAAAAGAACATAAAATAATAAAAGTTAAATTGCTCAAAATGAAAAAAATATGGAGATCGATTGTATAAATTAACATAAAATTTTCATTTGAAATGATGATTTAACGTGCCACATTAGTTTATCGTTATACCGTTAACAATAATTAACGACTCAGTGACTAAAATATTACAACATAATAACATAAGTGACTAAAATATAATATTTCAAATATAAATAATTAAAATATAACTAAGGTAAATAAAAATAAAAATCATAATAATTTAGTCGAAAGAAAATGAATTATGTAATCATCATTTTTAATTCATTTATGAACTAGTAGCGAAAGTTGGCATATCTACGAAATGTATGACTTTAGAACTGGTGAACTGACGTAGTTGGATGGTTGACAGGTGACAACCGGATTTCCCTATCAATTTGCCGCACATAATGATCTAAGTCATGTCTATCCATTGTTTTTCAGTAAGAGAAATACGGCTTTAAAATCTAATCATGTAGTTAAGCAATCTATTGTTTATGGTCAAGGTAAAACCCTCATGATTTATCAAAAAGTCAAACACTTTGAAAGCAAAGCCTGTTTCATGCACTCAACCCATCAATTTGTATTATAATAGTACCCAAACCTCTCTTTTAGTATTATTAAGACTTCTAACAAAATTGTTTTTAAGCATAGTTGGTCTTGGGATTTTATCATTTATTTTGGTCAAGAATTGTATACACTTTGTGAAAGGAAAATTTTGAAAGAATGAGCATCTTCGCTTTTAGTGAAATTTAAATCCTAAGATTTGATTTGAGTGTCTCCCTTAAGTAGTCACCTATATGTCATGTATAGGGATTCAAACTCCACCAAAAGTGAAGACGTTCATTTTCTCTTAGTGAATGGTCTTACATCCATGTATGATTTATTCCGTCGAGATATCTTTTTTCTGTGAACTATAATGTCTCTCAATAGAAACAAAAAATAAAGTTTCAACATCATCTAAAAATAATATCAATAATTATTAAGTAACTAACTAATTACCTAATAAATAACACTTTAAAAATCGAACTAATAATAATATATAAAAATAAGGGGGTGGGTTACCCATCTCAAGATCTAAATTTTAAATTTCTTAAATATCTATTAAAGAAACGCATAGGTTGAAAACAAGAAAATAATTAAATACCAGAATTTAAAAATTAAATTTACTAAATATAGATTTAAAAAATAAAAAGCACGTTATTAAATATTAAAATTAAAATTTACAGAAAATAACTTAAGATATTATTGAGGGTTGAAAGAAAGGGACACCTAAACAATATGGAGTAATCAATAGAATATAATATTTTCACCAAATTGATTGAAACAAACAAGCATAATAATTTATTTAGTGCTTAAATTTTATAAAATAAAAAAATAATTTTAATCATTTATTTATTTTTTATTTTTTTAGTCTTTAAATTTGTATTTTTTATTAATTCACTTCAAAATCGAAGGAAAGTTAACAGTTGTTAATTTTACTAACGTGAAATATACATGAATTGCCATATGAATGATTCATCATCATTTAATTAATTTTTTTAAATTTTAAAAATTCAAAAAAAGGATAAAAAATATTTTTAAAAAATTAAAAATCATTAAAATTATTTAAAAAGTGTAACAAATATTTGTTAATATTTTTAAATTTTAAAAAATTAATTAAATATTGATGTGTCATCCACGTGGTAATCCATGTGTATGCCACATCAGCAAAGCTAACAAATATTAATTTTTTAATCTATTCTAAGGTGAATTGACAAAAAATACAAGTTTAAGAACTAAAAGAGAGAAAAAATAAACGAAGGACTAAAGTAACCTTTTTGTAAAGTTAAAGGGCCAAATAAGAGATTATGCCCAAATAAAATGGAGAAAGAAAAATTCCAACATGTTGCAATAACTAAGTCAAAGGCCATCAAATTCACACTCCCAACAACCAAAGTCGGCTTCTTTTTCACATTTAGATTAATTGGATTGAGCACAAGTCTAGTAGACTAGTAGGCCTATAAATTAATAAGTTTGATTCACTGTTTATTTGTTTGCTTTTTAAATTTATTAGTGTTTAATTTGTATAATTTAGTAATTGAGTTTCACACTTCTTTCTAATGTAATATTTATATTATTTTTTGGTTCAATGTGATATTTATATTTGACAAAAATATATATATTTTTGTTATTTAATGGTAACGGTGTTAACTTTTTAGTGTTAATTTGATAAAAATACATAATTAACTAATAATATTAGCAATTAGTTTTCACCAAAGCAACCTTAAAATTAAACTGTATTTGACAAAATAAACGCAAAATTAAACAGATTCACGGTTAACTCTAATTTTATTTTATTAACAAAATCATGTAAAATTCGAACCTAATAATATTAGTAATTAAATTTTATCAAATAAATCCTAAAGCTCAAATTAAATACTAAGAAGTTAACATGATTATCTTTGGGTACCAAAATATATAACTTTTGCTACATACAAGTACCAGATTGGACCAAAAAGTAACACATATATCACATTAAGGAAAAGTGTCAAACTCAGGTATCAAATGATATATTAAAACTTTTTACCAATTATATTAATAAATATATAATTAAATGTGTTCACGAACATGCTTGTGATTATGTTCAACTATATGTTCACAAACAATTAAAAATCTAATCAGGAATAATAAAAAATATAAATGTTTTTTTAAATATAAAGTAATAAAAAATATTAATAATTATAGTATAAATAAATACAAGTAACACACAAGCAATAGTAATATTGTTAATTATACTATAATAAAAAATAAATGAGCTTAGTATAGTTAAGTAAAAGAGTTTTGAATAAATATAAAGAATTTAAATAGATCGAATATATTATGTTTACATAGCTTAAATTAAAGTTATGTTTGATAAATTGTAAAATTAAGTGTTGAATTTAAGTTATAAAATATATTTGGTATTTTATTTAAAATTAAATAATAAATATAATTATATTATTTAATAAAGAATAATATAATCTCAAACGGAATAAAATAGCAATTGAATTTATTATCTATTGTAGTTGTAAATCGCTATATACGGAAATGGGGAGAGATTGTGGGAGGTTTTCAAGTAAAATCTTCAAAAATGTATTTTGTATATTTTTTAAGTTTTTAAAATTATGACTAAATTGAGATAAACTGTAATGTTAAGGGTTAATATTTTTTAAAAATTATGACTAGATTGAGACGATATGTAAAAGTCGAGAGATAAATAAATTATTAGACTAATTTTTGAACTACTACATTACCGTTTCGTCAAACACTTAATAGAACTTAATGAAAAAGGACAAAAAAACCTAATTACTTGAGTGACCAATTTAAAACATTTGATAGTTGAGTGATAAAAAAGAATTAATCATAATTGAGTGCCTTACTAAATAAGAGAGATAACAGAATGAGCAAATCTATTTAGTCACAAGGCATTTTGTTTTATCAATGAATGAAGATGACTTACAAAAATGTCAAAAATTCATGATGTGCTTGATTTCATCACCTATCACTTCTATTGCTAGTAATGAATAGATTTTTGTACGTCCACTCTTACTATAAAAAAATATTTTATTTACCATGTGTTTATTTATTTATAATTAAACAGTAATATCTCAAAATTTTAGTTTTTAAGTATTATATATGATTATCAAGTTGAAATTCAGATGAGATTTGGGTCGCCTACCCGCAATTCGGATAGGCCCAACCAGGTGGACATGCGTGAGGCGTACAACGAGAGGATAATAGGGGTAGCTCGCAGTATCAGCTCGCACATGCTAAGGAGAGTTCGCGGTCTCTGTTCGCCCTACCTAAGGAGCTCTCATGTGAGGGACCGCGAAGTCTGGCAGGCGACCCAAAATGATACACATGTCCAACATGCCCGAAATAGGCCCAGAATGTCAGTCCTATAAATAATGGGATCGAGTCCATGAACAGTGGAGTCAAATCATGAACAATGATGATATGTATAAATACTCGAATGTTCCCTTTAATGAGACACGAGATAAAAATTACTTAACACTAAGAAAGACCAAATATTTTAAGGTGAATTAAGTATTTGGACAGAAAGTATGAATAATGAAATTTGATAAAGATTAAAATGAAAATTTATAGAAGTTGGAAGACTAAAAATGTAACTTTACCATTTTAGGAAACGTGAAATCAAATGTAATTTTTCACATTGATGAGTTTTTCATCCGTAAGAGTTCACACTCATCGTCTGTGAGAATTTACATTGATGATTTATTCTCATCAGTATCTTTTTACTCAAAAAGATAAAAAAAAAAAAATTGCAAAATATAAAATTAAAAATAAAAATGGTGAGAAAGAAGAGGATTTATTTTGCATTTATTTTTTATTCTTCTGTAATTACAATTAAAAATGAATTTTTAATCATTAGATTCCTCAAAATATTTAAATTTATTTAAAATTAAAATAAAGGTGATTATGTTAGATATAAATTGTTTTAGGTTCATTAATTAATCCAAATAATTGACACCCTTAGCAATCCATAAGATACTGCTGAGGTAGAATATATATATATATATATATATATATACACAAACGCGTGCATTCTAACTTATCATGTATAGATAGTATTTTTTCTATGTGCGGGTGTGCGTGCATGCCACATGATATAAAGTGTTTTGAGCAAAAAATATTTTACTATTTTAACCGAAATAGTCGAGGACAATAGCTATGCGAGCTATTAATGTTATTGTAAAAGTAGAAAATTAAATAATATCAAATTAAAATATAAATATTAAATCATGATTATAATAGAGAGATCAAAATAAAAAATTTACAGTTATTTACAATAGTAATGAAGAAAGGAAAGAGCAGTTAAATGTGTGGAAGGGAAGATTAAATCTCAAATGTGATAATAGTAGAAAGATGAAAATTGAAAATTTATGTTTATCATTCAAGGAAAAAAAAAACAGTAGTGAAAAAATGTTGAGCCTTCCTTTTATATATAGAAATATATAAAATTTAAATATCAGATCAAAACTAAAAATTTAGCAGACAAATATGTGATGTAGGGCTTTGCTTTTATTACATATAAAAGTAGATAAAGATTAAATAATAATAATAATAATAATAATAATAATAATAATAATAATAATAATAAAAGTGATGTAGGAAGGCTTCCTTTTATGTATAAGTATAGATGCTTAATATCTTAATGGTGAGAATGAGAAGAGGGTTGACTTGAGAAAAAATAAATAAAAATAGAATAGAAAGCGTATATGCTTGATTAGATGCCATAGCATGTGCAGTTTAAAAAGCCCACCACCTTTCTCACATCTTTGCATTCGCCATTTCCACTGCTTCCTCTCTTTCTATTCTTCACTGCAATACTGTTTGAAGAGAAACAGGTCAGTCTTATAAGTTTCCATATATATATATATATATGTCATTAATAATGAAAACACACCCACTATTGCATTTTAAATCCCAATTAAAACTACCTTATGTACTGCTACTTCAATTTTATTTAACTTTTTTTTTTATTTTTCATAATTATATATGTTTCCATTAATTAATTTATGTTTAGCAGTAGTTTTCCATTTCTATCCCAGAACTAGTATGGTATTATACCAAAATTTATATATTTTCTAATTAAATTTAATAAAACTTTTATTACTTAATTTAAATTTAGGTCAGGTAGAACCAACCCAAGTAAAAAGTCGTATCATATATGTTACAAAACTATAAGTATTTGGGTTCCTAATATCATTTATGTCTGATTTTGACTCATAAAGTCTTACCATTTTGTCTCACAAATCTGGAAATTTAAGGTGGTATGAGGCACGCAATAGTACATGTGGGTTGGAATTGTATTTTTTCTCTTTCACTTAAAAATTAGTAAATTAATCTTTATATATTAAATCAAATAATAAATTAGTTATTCTATTAAAAATTTCATTCATTTCTACTATTAAAAATTGGTCTATGATACGTTGACATGAAGTATACGTGGCATGCAATATGTAAGTGTCTGATTATTCTGTTAATCACACAAGTGTTAACAATAGAAATTGATGAAAATTTTAACTAAAATGACTAGTTTGTTCTTTCATTTAATGTGTATGCACTAATTTATTTAGTTTTTATTAAAAAGAATAAGTATAATCTAACTCTTTGTATAAAAACTTTCATGATATTTTTATTGAAAGCTTTAACTTACGTAATTGCATGGGCCTGAATAGAAGCTATCTTATTCGAATTTAAATTTAAGGGTCGGATAAAAAGAATGTATACGTCATATATATTGTTTTATATTTAAAAAGGTTTTAATCATATATTTTAGGTATATCCAAATATGGGTTGGATACAAAGTTTTGAATAAAGATGTTTCATTTGAAAAGAAGTACTACTATAATAATAAATTTAGTTTTCTTTTTCCTTTTTATCATAATTCTTTTTGTTGCATTATTTTAGCTCTTAAAATTTAAAATTTAATCAAATTGATTTTTAACAAAAAGTTGATGAATTATTACATTTTTGATGGTATTGATGTTACGATTCATATGTACTTTATTTAAAAATTTTAAATTATATTTATGTATATTTTGGACTTTCATGAAATGTGCGTTGGTACCATGTGATTATCATTAAAATTTTAATGGTCCAACTAACTTTTTTATTAAACAATAATTTGATTAAATTATGAGAGTTAGGTACCAAAATGATCTAAAGAGAAGTAGGATTGAATGTTAAAATTATTATTATGCTTTTATATAAATGTTAAAATATGCTATTAATTTTTGTACTTTGACAAAATTTGAGACTTAGTAACTCTAGCCTAATGGCTAGGATGTTCGTCGCCTTAGGTGTAGCTTGAGTTTGAGTCGTGCTAGTCACATTGCTGTTAAGGTTTTACCTTCCACTTGTAATTCTCCAAAAAAAAAAAAATGAAATTTAGTCATTGTACTTAAAAAGTTAAAAATTAAACCTTCCTACTTTTTTATTTAAAAATCTCAATTCACACATTAAAATCGTAAATATTTTTGTCAAAGTTTGTGAGCTTAGAGTTTTGATTAGGTTATTCTCATTTAGCATGACATATGATTAACAGAAAATAAATATGATAAGTTGACAAATTCTAATAAAAACCACCAAAAACAATAATAATTGAAATAGAATTTTTAAATTAAAAAAATAGAAAAATTGAATAACCTTTTAAATACATGGATTAAATGTGTTAAAAGTAGTTTTATTATTATTTGTCTTTTTGTTGAAGAAGTTAAAAGGTTAGAATTAATTACATATTATTTTCAATCAACACTAGTCAACGGTTTTATTATGGATTGATTAGATTGAATCAAATAAACATAATGCTTTTCTATATTAATAAAATCTATTTGCTCACAACTTTTTTATATAGTTGAGTGCTTGACTTTTGATATTTATTTGAATTATAAAAAGATATAAATTTAATGTAATTAATTTTCGTTATTTGGAATTTTCAAATGATAAAATTAATCAAAACAATTTAATTACCACACTCATTTACTTAATCAAAAATCAAATGATATTTTAATTTAAATGTTAAAATAAAAAGAGGAAAAGACAGGTAATTAAACCAACAAGTCTAAAGGCATAAAATCAGGGGTGAAGATAAAAAAAAGTATTTTAGGTGATGGAAATTAAATTGTAATTTTTATTATAATAAAAATATTATTTTTAAAAAATTAGATTAAAAATTTATTATTTTTAGAGGGAGATAAAGTAGAATTTTAGTTTTACTAATTTAAAACTAAAAAAAAAAGTCAAAATAAAAATTTTTCATTTCAGTCCCCTTACATTGGCGACTGAATAAAACATAGAAAGACCCAACCATCGCCTTGGCATTAGCCATCCTGTTGAAATCGAAATCAGCATCTCAAAAGACTTCTCCTTGATAACATCAACAAACAGTAGTAATAAACATCCCTTTGCAGCACACTTTATAGCTATGGAACATTAATAAGAAAAAGAATCAGCTATCGACATTCTGAGATTTTGATTCATGCAACAACGACATATCAACTCCTTTAAACATCTCCAGATTCTTAAAATAAATACCATCTTTTAAAATCAATTTCGCCAAAACACCAAAAACCACCTAAATCAATTAAACCCATAATAACCACCTATGACCCTCTCTCTTGCTCAAGCATTATCAACTCAGAAATTATAACATCATCTGAGCAGCTAGCTTTAAGGCCTAAGCTCTTACATAAACGCCATGCTTCCGCAGCTTCTTTGTAACTCATCCGTTTTCTGTTGATGAGACCGGCATCTGATAATGACTTCTTGATTATTATTGTTATTATTATTATACTAAGTTGATACCGTGATTTTGCAAGGTGCAGCCATGGCTAGAGAACAGTTAGGAGTGCTGAATGCACTCGATGCAGCCAAGACTCAGTGGTATCATTTCACCGCCATTGTTATCGCAGGGATGGGATTTTTCACCGATGCTTACGATCTCTTTTGCATCTCTTTGGTCACCAAATTACTCGGTCGTATATATTACCATGTCGATGGTGCATCCAAGCCCGGTACCCTACCTCCCAACGTTGCTGCCGCTGTCAACGGTGTTGCTTTAGTCGGTACATTAGTTGGCCAACTATTTTTCGGGTGGCTCGGCGACAAAATGGGCCGGAAAAAAGTCTATGGTCTCACTTTGATTCTCATGGTTGTTTCCTCTATTGCCTCTGGCTTGTCATTTGGAAGCAGTGCTAAAGGTGTTATAGCTACCCTTTGTTTCTTCCGGTTTTGGCTCGGTTTCGGCATTGGGGGTGACTACCCTCTTTCGGCTACGATTATGTCCGAATACGCCAACAAAAAAACTCGCGGAGCGTTTATCGCGGCGGTGTTCGCAATGCAAGGGTTCGGGATTTTAGGTGGTGGTATTGTGGGACTTATTGTGTCTGCTGCATTTGACCATGCATACAAGGCACCTGCTTATTCAGTGGATGCGGCAGCCTCGACTGTGCCACAGGCTGACTATGTTTGGCGCATAATTTTGATGGTCGGTGCAATCCCGGCTGCTCTTACTTACTATTGGCGAATGAAGATGCCGGAAACCGCTCGGTTTACGGCCCTTGTTGCAAAGAACGCAAAACAGGCTGCGGCGGACATGTCGAAAGTGTTGAATATGGATCTCGAAGCGGAGGAAGATAAGGTCATAAAGATATCGACAGATAGAACAAATTCCTTCGGCTTGTTCTCCAGGGAATTCTTGAAACGCCACGGACTTCATTTGCTGGGAACTACAACCACTTGGTTCTTATTAGACATTGCATTTTACAGCCAAAACCTATTCCAAAAGGACATCTTCTCGGCCATTGGATGGATTCCTAAGGCCGCAAGCATGAATGCGATCCACGAAGTGTACAAGATCGCCAGAGCTCAAACATTGATCGCTCTATGCAGTACGGTTCCGGGGTATTGGTTCACGGTGGCATTGATCGATATCATGGGAAGATTTGCGATTCAATTGATGGGATTTTTCTTCATGACCGTCTTCATGTTTGCTCTTGCAATTCCATACCATCATTGGACATTGGAACCTAATAGAATTGGGTTTGTGATCATGTATTCGCTCACCTTCTTTTTTGCCAATTTTGGACCCAATGCTACAACATTTGTTGTGCCAGCTGAGATCTTCCCCGCAAGATTGCGATCAACGTGTCACGGAATATCGGCTGCCGCCGGGAAAGCCGGGGCCATCGTCGGGGCATTTGGATTCTTATATGCGGCTCAAAGCACTGATCCGGCCAAGACCGATGCTGGCTACCCACCAGGCATCGGTGTCCGATACTCACTTATCATGCTCGGGGTCATCAACTTCTTCGGAATGCTATTCACTCTACTGGTGCCAGAATCAAAGGGCAAATCACTTGAGGAACTAACAGGTGAAAATGGAGATGAAAATGATGAAAAGCAGATTCAAATGGATCCTTCAAGGACTGTTCCCATCTGATTTTCACCACTAATTTGAAGTTCTTATCAAGTTTCATGTTGTTTCCTAGTTACTTTTGTATCTTTTTTCTTATTGGTTTTACGTTTAACTATATGTATATTGTGTGTATGTTTGCTTTCACTCGGGTCATTGGGGTATGTTCATTTTCTTTTAATTTTCATATAGTTGAATAGTTCTCGGAAGAATATATCATTGTATTTAGGGCGGTTGTACTTATTCATACAATCACAATTAAGGTGTACTGAATTTTCTTTCAAATAAGTCTTGAAAAGAGAAAAAAAAAACTGAAATATCACCAGATGTCTATTATTGAATTCATCCGACTTGATACTACTCATTTTTAAAATGTTCATTGTCAAAGTCACAGAATAAGTTACTAACCCTTAAAATGGACCATGTAATATACTTTATTCGCTGGATTACAAGGACATTTTTCATGTATATATACATCGTATATAATATTGTGTATTGATTTTTTTTAATGATATTTCATGTCTGATACTAAATTTTTAAATAAATAAATATATTTTTTAATTGTATGGCAATTACTAATTGTTCAATCTAATCTAAATTCAAGACAATCTTTATCATATAAGTTAGATTTCTATTGCTCGAATCTATCCAAATGAGAGTTGCACCTATGTTGCCTTGTGAACTTTCAGATTTCAAGTTTGAATGTCACATTGTATAAATTATGTTAAGTTTGAGTTCTCTGTTAATATTTATTTTGAGTTATGTTCCACCATATTGAACTCTATATAAATTTACTTTTATATAGGTTGAGATATATTATAATAATTTGATCACGCTTTATAATGATTAATTCTAATTATAGTTATCCGAATATGATTGTTTGTAACTACAGTTATGACTATATGCGTCAATTCCAAAAACAACTTTTATATATATATATATATATATATATATATAGTAATTGAAATATATATTATGGTTAACATATTATTATATTAAAATATAATGCACCCTATAATTTAATTTACTAATAATTAAAATGATTTTATAACTAATTAGGGTTTATTACTTTGAACTGAAGATGAAGATAGAATAAGTTATTATTTTATTTAAATTCATTTAATAAATAAAATTTAAGAGGATTAGTGGATTTTTCGAACTTTTAAGTGATAAAGTGGGTATTTTTTAAATTATAAAAGGGTAAGTAGATTTTTTTATCAAAGTTTAAAGGGATTAAAAAATTATTTGATACAATGAGTTTGCTACCCTAGCACGAATTAAGTCTGCCTCCTCTGGCATGTTTATTAGGTTTTCTTTCTTTTGTCCTTTTGTTGATTGTTTGCTTGACGGTAGTGCGTTTTCAACATTCTCGTGGCTCTTGATAGCAAAGTGGTATTCAAGATAGGATCACTCGCCTGAAATAAATGGAAACTGATTTAGTGGGATTAACACTTAATGAAGATGAAGAAGCAGTCTTACAAATTCAAATAGAGCCGAATATAGATGGAAAAGCAGAGGTATTCAGGTTAGTGGGTTGTTTCTTAACAGCTAGTATTATTCACTTCCCAGCAATGAAAAGCACTATGGCAAATTTTTGGCACCCTGTTTGAGGTGTTCAAATTCAAGATTTAGGAGAAAAATGATTTTTGTTTCAATTTTATCATGTTATGGATATGGATAGGGTGTTAAAAAGGTCTCTATGGACATTTAATAATCACCTATTAATGTTACATAAATTACAGTGGGGGGATGACCCATTAAAAGTACCATTAATACTGATGCCTTTTTGGGAACAAATCCATGATGTTCCTATTGGTGAAAATTTGGCAGTGCAATTGGGTAACTTTATAGGGGAATTTATAGAATATGATAGATCGAATCTGGGGAAAGAAAATAGAAACTACATGAGAAAAAGAGTTCAGATTGATATACGACGGTCGTTGAAAAGGAAAAAATAGATTATGTTTTGTGGAAGCTGTTCATATGTGAGATTTAAATATGAACGACTATCACTATTTTGTTTCTACTATGGTCGCTTGGGGCTTAACGATTCTTTTTGTGAAGCAAAGATGGCGTTAGGTGTGGAAATTGTTGAAATGGATTGGGATTTATCGCTACAAGCTCAGTCTCGAAAGGCTTTAACAATGAATAGTGTTTGGTTGAGAGAAGAAGGAGAAGGAAAAATGAACGGAAACAGAGAAGACAGTTGACAAGAAATTCCTTGCGGACGGTTGGAAACGCAAAACCATGATATGGATAGTCTTTTGATCTGATTTTGGGAATTAACCTGGAAGGCAAGTCGACATTTTTGAATCAATCGGGGAGAAAGTTAATAACAGACCAAGCTTTCATCGATATGGAGCACAACCTAGAAGATGGAGTACTAATTGGTGAGGAACGGAAGAAGAGAGATAGAGGGGAGATGGAGGTGCTAACAGAAATAGGAGAGATTAACACCACAGCGGTAAGAAATAGGAGATTGTTGGAGATTAACCATTTATCATCGGTGACTACCAAAAGGCAAGCCGACCGGGTGCAATAAAAACCCTAAGTTGGAATGCCCGTGGATTGGGGAGTCCACGGACAGTTCGAAGACTACAACATATGTTGAAGACACAAAATCCCCAAATGGTCTTCTTTATGGAGATGAAGCTATGTAAAAGTCAAATGGAAAGAGTTCGCAACAGTTGTGGTTATGTGAATGGGATTGAAGTCGATCCGGAGGGAACTAGAGGACGATTATGTCTAGCATGGAGAAATGAGATTTATGTTACAATTCAAAGTTTTTCTAAAAGACACATTGATGTGATGATTGACGATAATGAAGTAAGAGGCAAATGGAGATTCACTGGTTTCTACGGGTCTCCTTATGTATAAGATAGAGATATTCCTAGGCTACGCTGAGAAATTTATACACTGGTGAGGAGATTTCTTGGTTTGTTTGTGGGGACTTCAACAAAATCATGTATGGTTTTGAAAAAAATAGAGGATTACCTCGAGATGAAAGGAGAATGGAAATATTCTGCAATGCTCTAGTAGATTGTCATTTAATGGATGTAGGGTTTTTTGGAAATTGGTTAACATGGGAGAGGGGAAATCTACCCGAGACAAATATCCGAGAACGATTAGATAGAGGAGTTTCAAATGAATAATGGATGAATATGTTTTCTGAGGTAAATATTCTTCATCTAATACACTCATTTTCTGATCATTGTCCCCTTTTAATCAATATGAGAAAGGCTGAAAAATGGTCGAACAAGAAATTATTTCAGTTTGAAGCCTGGTGGATTATAGAGGATTCGTTTGGAGAGGAGGTTAAAAACATTTGGGAGACATCTTTAGGAAATTTGTTGGAAAAATTAGATAATTTAAAGGAAGGTTTGCAAAGCTGGGCTAAAAGGATTCGAATTGACAGACGGAGGCGAAATGAATATCTTATAGCCAGGTTATCAGAGCTGACAGAAACCGATAGAGATGATTTCAATTTGGCAGAGATGATTGACACGAAGATACAACTGAATTTTGAAATTGAAAAGGATGAACGCTATTGGGAACAAAGAGCTCGTGTAAACTGGTTGAAATTTGGAGACAGGAACATAGCATTTTTTTCATAGCCAAGTATCACAGCGTCGAAGGAGAAATTGTATTCACAAATTGAAAGATGAAGAAGGGAGAGAAACGGAGATCCTTCAAGAAATAGAAGGTATTGCGAGAGCTTATTTTCAGAATTTATTTATGTCAGAAGCAAGAGGAAATCATGATCATTTGCTATCAGGAACTGATAGATGCATTTCTACGAAGGATAATCAAAGACTTATGTCGTTGTACACAAGAGAAGTGATTCAAGAAGTAGTGTTTGAAATGGGACCTACAAAAGTCCCAAGTGAAGATGGATTTCTGGCTTTATTTTATCAAAAGTGCTGGCACATTGTTGGGGATGATGTCACCAATTTTTGTCTACAAATCCTTAATGAAGGCAAGAGGGTCAAGTATATTAATTCTACTCATATATTACTCATTCCAAAAATTTCCAACCCATTTAATATGAAGCAGTTTAGGCGTATCAGCTTATGTAATGTGATTTATAAAATTTTGGCAAAATTACAAATCGGCTTAAAGGAGTTATCGAGAAATGTATTGATTCAGCTCAAAGCGCTTTCGTACCATGAAGATTAATCTTGGATAATGTATTGATGGCTTATGAAATTCTTCATACACTGAATCAGAAGAGGTTGGGGAAAAAAAGTTTATGGCAGTGAAGTTAGATATGAGCAAGACATACGACAGAGTTGAATGGAACTTCATAAAGGAAATAATGGCTCAAATGGGTTTTGCTATAAACTGGATTGAAACTATTATGAAATATTTAAATTATGTTTCCTATTCTGTTGTGGTGAATGAACATATAGGAGAAAGTTTTCAAAGTTTTCAACAAAAAAAAGGACTTTGTCAAGTAGATCCATTGAGTCCGTTTTTATTTCTTATATGCGGAGAGGGTTTATCTTGTTTAATGTGACTTGCAGCTAGAGAAGGACTATTGAAAGGAGTGAAAGCTAGTAGAAGTGGTCCACAGGTATCACATTTGTTATTTGCAGATGACTATATCTTATTTAGTGAGGCGACTAGTAGAGAGGCTACTTTATTGAAATGAATTCTAAGGGAATATAGAATCTATTCTAGGCAATGCGTTAATTTTGATAAATCAATGGTATTCTTTAGCAAAAGTACATCAGAGGAAGATAGAAGAGGGGTTGTAAGCATTTTGGGGGTGCAGAGTTCAAATGATCCAGAGCGTTGTCTTGGATTGCCCAATATGGTTGGAAGAAAGAAAAAGAAGTCGTTTCAGAACTTAAAAGATCAGCTTAAGAAGAGCACTAGATACCTATTTTAAGGTGGGAATGAATATTCATCAAGACTATTCTTCAAGCTATTCCAACCTATACAATGGCTTGTTTTTTGCTACCGAAATCGTTATGTACTGAGCTAGAGAACATTATAGCTAAATTTTGATGGCAGAGGGGACATGGCAAACGGTGAATTCATTGGTGTGCGTAAAGGAACCTTTGTATTTTAAAGGAGAAATGAGGTCTCAGATTTTGAAATTTTAGTCAGTTTAATATTGCTTTATTAGCCAAGCAAAATTGGCGATTTATTAATTATCATAATTCATTATTAGTGAGGGTTCTTAAAGCTAAATACTACCCGTGTTCGGATTTCCTTAATGCCTGGTTAGGAAACTTACCTTCACTTACCTAGAAGAGTATTTGGGCTGTTAAAGGTTTGCTATAGAATGGGCTGTGCTAGAGAGTTGGAAGGAGACATGAAATTTCTAGTTGTGATGATCGTTGGATCCTAGAAATTGATCTAAGTGAATGGAGCAACAAAAACGACAATGGAGTAAAGTTAGTCTCAGATTTAATTGAAGTCACAAATAGAACATGGAAGACAGGCTTAATTAATAGTACTTTTCAAGAAGATGTAGCTCAAAAAATTCTACAGATCCCTCTTGCGAAAACACCTCATGATGATTTTCAAGTATGGAAAGGAGAACCATCCGGAGAATTTTCAGTAAGGAGTGCCCACAAACTATTACAATATTCTAGCTTGAATCCTAATATTTATTTAATATAGACCGATATAAAAGATTTCTACAAAAAGCTTTGGAATATATAGCTACCTTCAAAAATTGCAATTACAATATGAAGAATATCCTAGAATTATATCCCTACTCTAGCCAATCTAAAGTATAAAAGAGTGACTAATAATGCATTATGTCCTCGGTGTGGAAGAGAGGAAGAAAATAACACTCATGTCTTTTGGAAATATCCTGTAACAGTTGAGGTATGACAAATATTAAACCTTTCTTGGGTTATTAATAGTACGATTCAAAGCTTCTGGGATTGGATTACTTGGGTCTTTAATAAGAGTACTTATGAACAGTGTAGAATGTTCTGTTGCAGATTGTGATTCATCTAGAACTCGAGGAATAAACTCATACATGAAAGAAAGTCAGAGACAGGGAGTGAGTTATCACAAAAAGTTCAATTATACATAGCCGAACTCGAGGAATAAGTACCTTGAATACGGATAAAAGCCATAGTCAATGAGAGGCTAATGCCAGGGTGACGATTCAATTCGACGCAACTTTCGACAAAGGAAATTTTAAATCGGCATCGGGTTTGGTGGTTTGGGGCCAGACAATGGGACTCCTTGTAATGAAGACTGTACTCTACACAAATGTCCCATCTCCATTTGCAGCAGAAGCCTTTACAGGTCTAAAGGCTCTAAAGCTAGGAATCGCGATGGATCTCTACTCAGTAACAGTTATGGGAGATTCTCGTACAATTATCAAGAAAGGCCAATCAACAAAACCAGATAAATCAGTTATAGAGGCGATTATTAGCAACATTCAAAGCAAGAAGATTTGTTTCCAAGAAATCAGGTTTCAGTTTATCAACAGAACAGAAACGTCTTTACCCACAAAATTGTAGAAGAATCTTTGAAGAAGGGAGAGGAAACATACCTGAAGAGAGCAATTGTAGATCATTATCCGGAGGGACGATGGAAAAGAGACCCAGACTGAAGCTTGTTGTGCGAAGGAAGAAATGAATCAGGTAGCAGGTATAGCAAGATATTGAAACGACTACTGACTAAACAGATAGCACAAGGGAAGGGACAAGAGAATGAAAGGAGGCATTCAGCTATTCTTGAATCGACTAGAAGTAATGACATTAGGTTTCTTTTTTCTGCAACATTAAATGATTTGTCTTTTACGAAGTTGTGCTTTTTGAGTTTTGTTCTGTTTTTTTTAATAGGTAGGCCGAAAGTTGGATAAACTTTATCAGGCCGAAATCTAACATTAGGACCCAGTTAGGCTTTCCTTCTTATTATTAATAAATTACTAGTCGATTTTATTCAAAAAAAAATTATTTGATACATCGTCAGTTTTTTAAATTCTACAAGCGAGTTGAAGGTTTGACAAGTATATTATGGGGTGTAGTAAAAAAAATAAAAATAAATTTAATTATATAAATAAATATAACACTTGTTACACTCCCAACTCGTTTATAGCATCTAAAAAACTTTATTAACAATGTATCAAATAATTACCAAACAATTTTAATAAAAAGTATGAGACAAAAAGTAAAATGTAAAAAATAAAAATAAAAATCAAGCATCTTCTTGAGCTTTGTCTAAGCCCAAAATATATTTTCAAATAAGAAATTAATATATCTTAGATTATATTATATTTTTAAAATTATTGATAAATGATAATTATTCGAAATTTTGATAGATAAAATTATAAAATAATATTATACAATATTAATGTATTATATTGAAAACAATTTTTTTGGTAAGATTATAGTGAAAATTATGTTAGTATGATATATTTATATCGCATATTATAACCAAACCAATAATTTAATATGTACTATATTTAATACAAATATTTCTCGTATGTAAGTGGTTTAGAATATGGAAATGCATCAATCATAGCTTGAATCTCTAAAATAGTGGATGAAATATGCTCTTTACCATGAGCTGTCGATCTCTTAGTAGGCGTAGAGCGTTTGCATTCCCACCACGTTACTTGGCAGGAATTGTTCCATTAGATTCAACCATCGGGGCAGCTCCTTATATGATTTATCAGAGTCGCTGAACAGTTCATTCATAGCATTCTATTTTGCATGCCACGTTTTAGTGTATGCTTTGAATGTCAATGATGAAGACTGAGATTGGTATCTTTGGATTCGCTTGCATCAATGCCATTATGCAGTCAAATAATGTTGGAATGCTATTTTCGATGATCTTGCGTTATCTGTCCAACAACGCATGTTTAAGGACTGTCATACTTTCGGATCTCCTATATCTGCTTCATTTTCCTAAATGATGTCGTAATCCTCCAATTACAATTGTTACCATACTGTACGCACTTGCCAACATATTTACAAAATCCTAGATTCTGTATTGCTGATATCACAGCATCTTTGGATGATTCAAATAACCAAGAAGAATAATTCATATGCCTTGGTATTTTATGAGGTAATTCCAGAAATTCTAACACATATTGTGTCAATGACAATATTGTGCATATGGATGGAGGTTCATGCGGCGGTAGATTGCAACTTCTTCCACCAATTGTATCGGCAATACTTTTTTTCAGAATCACGGTTGCCTTTTGGAGCAATCTCGGGCTCAAAAAATAAACCTGTCTCCTCAAATGGTTCTTCAGCAGGTTCACCATCAAGTGTATAATAACCAAAATTAGCACCAATTTTTGAATAATATACCCCATCGAACGTCCTTACTATGCTGTACGAGTGCGAGTAAACATCATTCACCACCGACAACCCTATGTTCAAATCAAAATATGGAAGAATGGCTCCCTATGAAACTTGATGGGTTCTCTGCATACAAGTTAGAAGCAGTCACCGTTGGCTTATAGAATGTCTCTCCGAAGTTGTTGATGGGATCTCCGTATATGAGTTAGCAGCAGTCCTAATAGAATGTTGAGACACTTCAAATAGCACCCCAATTTCAGTGTCATGTGTTGTGATAAATAATCATGAAAATTCTATTATTCATCTTATACGCTAAAAGTTGTACAATATTACATACAAGCAAGCATTTGATCAAATTTCAAACATTATTATAAAATCATACGAAATTATTCTAACATGATAAATTTATGTTATAAATAAAACTAACATCTCATCGTCAAATATGCTAGAATTGTTTTAAAAAATAACATAACACAGTATATATTTATATCAATTTCAAAACTAGCAAACAAATACGAAAATATTATATCATGTACATCACTAATATATGTATTTTCACAAAATACATCACTAATATATGAAAACAAAATATTGGGTATATTTTTTGGACATTAAAATAATATAAAAAATACCAATTACTTCATTATTAATTACTTACTTCAACTTCCAAAATGCAATTGTGCTCTAAATACAAACTTCAACTTCCAAATTAAAAAAAAAAATCATCCAAGTTATTTCGAGGCATAAGAATATGAACAAATTAATAATAATAACTAATTTATTACATTTTAAAATATGTATAAAAAATTTACTTCAACTCCCCAATTTCAAATTGTGCTCCAGTTATGAACTTCAACTTTCTTCTTCAGAATTTACGAATTTCAACTTTCAAAATAAAAGAAAAAAATGGAGGTGGTTTTACATAGAGAAACAATATGTGAAAATTGAAGATTTGACATTCTGATTTACAAATGAATAAAGTCCGATTTGAAATAAAATGTTAAAATATGCTATTAGTTTATGTAATTGTATAGAATTTGATATTTAGCTTTATATTTTAAAAGTTCTATTTTTTCAATTTAAAAATCTCAATTCAATTATTGTTTTTGCCGATAAAATCTTTTAAAATTTGTCACCTCATCATGTTTATTTTCTGTAAGTCATATACCATGTCTCACCATATTTATTTTCTATCACTTATATACCATGTCATATGATGACAACATAATCAAAATTCTAAGTTGACAATTTTTATAGAAAATACTTACGATTTTACCAATTGGACTAAGATTTTTAAATAAAAAGAGTATGTGGATTTAATTTTTAACTTTTTAAGTATAGAGATTAAAGCTTAAATTTTGTCAAAATACAGGACTAACAACATATTTTGACCAAATAAAAGTTAAAAGCGTAAAAAAACTCTGTACAAAATTAAGCGTCAATATTTTTTCAAAAAAAGATTAGAAAACACCAACTTTTTTTCGGGAATAATATAGGAAAAAGAATTGATTACCTGAATAATATGAGGCTTTTCTTACGAAAATAATATGAAATCTAACTGGAAATCCCAAATCGGCATGGCAATTGACGATTTGGAATTGAAACTATTGCAACCGTTGTGTTAGAATCTAACTGGGCACCTCGGAAGCCCAAATTGACAACTGATATATTGATTTGGGGTTCTCATGTTGGTGCAAGTGAAGTAGAGATTTCTTGCTATTTAGGAAGGCAAAATCAACCGCCGACATGCCAATTTAGGCTTTCGAGGTGTAGAGATTCTTTGCTCCCTTACCATCCGACATGACTAAAGGTCGGGAACTTGAGACCTACCACATGCAGGGGTGTTTAAAAACCCCAAAATTTTGGGAAGAAAGTGATTCGAAGTGAAAAAAAAATTGTGAGTTAAGAGAGTTGAAAAAAAATCTTTTTGTTAATGGAGTTACCAAATTTGTTAAAAGATAGTTCTGGATAGAAAAGGAGAATTACTACTCCTAGGTGTCGAAAACTAGCCATTAATTATTTGGTAATAATTAATTTTAAATTATGCATAGATTTAAATTGTAAATGTTTTTATTCTTTTCAAGGAAAAGAAATTTATTTTCGTATAAAATATAAGAAATGGTAAATGATATTTTGATTGTAAATGTTTTATATTTTTTTCAGCAAAAAGAAAATTATTAAGGTAAAAAAATGGAAAATTGTGAATGTTATTTTGGCTTTTTTTCGGAATAATATAGAAAATTTTTAATATACCTAAATATTATGAAAAATTTTAAATCTTATACATCATTAGTGGGTTATTATGAAATTAATTGATTGAAATAATTTTTTTTCTCGAGATCGAAGTTAGAAGAGGCAAGCTCCTAGAAAAAAAAGGTAAAAAAAACTTTATAATGTAATTATATTATAGTTATACAGTTTACGAATAGAGTAAATGACATTATGTGATTTTTCTATGACATGAGATAGTAGGGTTTAAAAATTATGAAATATGATTAATGTAACACCCTCTAACCATTTTCCTATATCGAAATAGGATTACGGAGCATTACTGGTTGCTACGGTTTATAACACGAATCAAATAAAATTAAACATTGTATAGTTTAGTAATATATCTTATTAACCCATGGAATATGTTAAGAACAAATTGGAACCCAATCAAAAGCTTATAAACTTTTTCGTAAAATTTCCAAGATTTTTCTTAATGAACAGTATCACACGCCCGTGTGGTTTAGAGACATGCCCGTGTGTCTCTATGACACGCTCGTGGTGTCACCCCGTGTGACTCACATGGCTAGGACACGCTCGTGTCCTCTACCCGTGTACTTCTCTGACTTGTTGCTCATGAACAAACTAGTTTTACATGGCCAAGACACACGCCTGTGTGCTTAGCCCGTGTGGATTTATTTTCAATTCGAACCCAGTGCAGTTTTCACATAGCCAGGCACATGCCCGTGTACTGTGGCCATGTACTACACGCGGCTAAGACACACACCCATTTCTCTGCCCGTGTGGCCATACCTGAGCATTCTATTGCCAAATTTTTAGATGTAGGGGACACACGGTTTACTCACATGCCTGTGTAAGGGCCGTATGTCTCATACGGTCTGATCACACGCCCGTGTGGACTTAAAATGAGCTTTATAGTTCAAGTTTACCAACCCTGCAAACTTTAATAATAAGCAACTTAAAATTCAATCTTTCAACCAATCCAAAACATAATTAAATACATCCATTTCATAATAAAATCATCAATGTTACGATCTAACTCGAGTGTATTAGTAAGTGTTTAACATAGAACCTCCAGACAATATACTTAAATACTATCCAATCAATTCAAAATTAACTATATAAAGACTATATTATAATCATTAATTTTGCATATATGGGTTAACCATTATCATTCTTACACTAGTAACTTTCATACTCAAAATAACTTCAAAAGACAACATAGGTACATGCCATTTCTCAAAATAAAATACGTCACCAAGTATTTGAGTTCGTGCTTGTCTTGGATGCTGAGTTGTTAATCGCTTTTATACCTAACCTGCGCACGGAAACAAACATTACGCTGAGTATTCACTCAGTGGTATTTCTATAAACCAACACTTAAATCATTATTAACACAAAATGTATTTAAGCTATTAACTTCAAATCTAATAGCACTACTTATATTCAAAGTTCTTTCTCAATGAAACATTCAGTTCAATTATGTATCAATCAATAACAGTAGACTTTCAATACAGTAGCACAGTCATTCAGTTGTCCAGTACAGTAAATTTACCACTATTAACATAATTCAGACTTTGGCGGATACATGGATCTAACCAACACACCAGTACGACACATTGTGCCTCATCGGCATTGTCGAAGAAAACAGTAACAATACGGTACATAGCACCTCATCGGATTAAACCGAAGTATCAGTAACAGTATGACACACAAAGTGCCTCATCGACACAAAGTCGAAGTAACGGTACGACATTATTAGTGCCTCATCGACTCAATGCCGAAGTATCCCTATACACTTCCAATCCTATGGCATGCCAATCATATCCAACCTAGCCCGGCACTGTTAATAGGGTATTTATTTCACTTAAATTTTTAGATAACAGTCAATATACATTACAATTTAAATATTCACAACTCAATTCGATTCAATACAATAATAGCATTACTTACCTCTATATTACTTACCATATATATATGTAATAAATGCAATAATAATTTTTAAGTTCGATTTATAAAAATACAAACCATAATTTTTTCGGATTACTCCTCGTTAACTTTCTCCTTTCCTTTCTTTGTCGATGTCGTCGGTACTACGTTAGCTATGGAAATTAAACAATTCGTACTATTAATACAACAATAATTCACAATAAATAATTGAATTTCTATTTAATTCATACCTAAATTTTTAATTTAATACTAATTAATACATTTACTTTTATCACTCAATTCATACTTCATTTCTGTTCAATTTCCTACCATGTTCTCCTTAAACATTGAATATTCATGGTAAAACCCTAATCTCAAGTTTCTTTCAATTTAATCCCTCAAACATAAAACTTATAGCTTCTTTTACAATTTAATCCCTTAATCAATTCTAACTTGAAATTTATTCAATTAAATTCCTAATTCAACAATTTGTTCAACATAAGTCATGTCTAAAAATCTACAAACTTTCAAAATTTCCACTTACATCAAGTAATATTTGTCTCTAGGACTCTAAAAAATCAAAATCATAAAGAAAGGGACTTAATTGACTTACCAATTAAGCTTGTAACAGGCTCAATTTGCCTGGGCCCGTTAGAATCCAAAAAATAAAAAAATCAGAAAAAAATAAAAATAAACCAAAATAAAAAGTCCTAATTTATAACAGTCCAAATAAATACAAAGCCCGATTGGCTTAACTACCTTTACAGACCCGAATATAAAGATCCAAATGTAAAAATAATAATGGCCCAATGGCCCAATCTTAAAACAGGCCCAAACGACCCAAATTTTGTTGGCAGAAACTAAAACCTTAGCCAAACCAGCACCGCAGCCTTCGAGCCTCCTCCACGTCACCCCCATGAGCGGCCTTCTCCTCCGTACAGTCGAACCTGCGAGAAGAAAAGAATAATATAAAGCAACAACAGCAATAACAGTAGAGAAAAAAGGAAAAAAATTGTAATTATTCGGCTATAAAAGCCACACACGAATCTTGTATTTTTTACGAATACTGAATAATAAAAAAAAGCATTTCGAAAGCAATTTTAAAAAGGTGATTTTTAAATCTAGCTTTTCTTTCGATTTATTTTTTTCTTCTTTCTTCTTGATCTTTATTTGTTGTATAAAAAAAAATAAAGAGAAAGGGATTTATCTTAGTTTTGGCTTTTTCGAATCCTTTCTTGCTTCGTCGTAATCGAAGCTTAGGTGAGGATTCTAAGGCTTGTGAGCAAAACTCTAATATGTATGGTTGAACGAGGCCTGGATAGGCCGTCATATGATACCATCCATTGAGAAGAGAGGCGAAAGGGGGAGTGAGAAGCCTGTGGGTTCGACCGAATGAAGGAGGAAAGAGGCCTTAGGTTTTGTTTTGATTCTTTTTCAAATGGCTAAATGTTAGTTTAGGGTTTTTTGTTTTTGTTTTTATAAAGAGCATTAAACGACACCATTTATGGCCTGTTTCAGTGGCTCCAAAACGATGCCGTGGCCAACCCACTTCGATCAGACCCGATACCCTTAGGACCTGCGCGTTTCTGTGGTGAAGAGGATATTTGTGAGATTGATCCCTCCCTTTCGCATGGTCATTCAATTGAGTCTTATTTGCATTTTCTTTGTTTTTTAAATTATCCTTGAAATTTGCGCATTAAAGCAATTTGGTTCGCGCCTAAACGCCGTGTTTTGGGATCTAGAATATTTTCAGTTTTGATCCTTGCACATTTGCGCGTATTGCGCTTTAGTCATTATCTTAATTTCAATAGCTTATTTCATTTATTAATTATCTCTTTGAATTTGATTTTATTTCAATTGATTTTTTTATTTCAATTTGCATAATTTATTTTCTAATTCACTTAACATTCATTTTTTAAAATTATTTTTTATACGTTTTGAATTATTTTGATAATTTTACTTTGTTTTGTTATTTTTGTTTAAATTATAAAATCATTATTTTAAAATTCTCTTCTATGTCATATTGTTTTAAAATTTTGTATAACATTTAATTTAAAATTACCCATACAAATTATTATACATATATAGTTTATGGTTTAAAAAACATAATTTATTATATTTTTGTTATTTAAAAATTCTTTCTTGTACTATTACCTTATTATATATCGTTTATTTTTTATTTATGTGTGTATTATCAACTTTAAATAAACATGTCTTGTTTTTAAAATATTTTGTACATTATTTACTCCAAATTTCTTCTTCCATAATATCTATTTTAATACTCATTTATATATTATTAGTGTTTTTTTATTTTTTATATATATGTAAATTATTTCAATTTTTAACATGTATTATTCATTTGCAAATTTTTCATATAGTTTTTAAATTGTTTTGTATCATATTGGCTCCTAGTTTCCACATTGTTTTGTATATTATGTGTGGTTTTTGGTTTTCATTTTGTTTCATATATTATCATTTCATATTGTCTATTAGTCTTTTGTGTTACTTTTTTAATTTTATTTACCTATGTTTGAAAGCTTGCTATAGTTTTATCCTGATTTGTTTCTTTAATTAGCTATATTTCTAATTTTCATTATTTGGATTATTAATGTTTGGATATGAGCTCATTGTTATTGTACGTCTGTTAACTTGTTCTTTTTATTTTTACGTCTATACTATTTTCACTCATTAGTAGGATACTATATCCATGTATACTGTTCCATGTTTATAGTTTCGAATGAAATTTTCAACTCACCAATCGAAATTTAATTATTCCATTTTATTTTAAGTCAAACTAATGTGTTTTGAGCCGGCTTTATAATAGTTTATTTGAAAATTTCCCAAAACAAAGGCAATATTTGGTGTTTGGAAATTCGGGAAATCGTGCCCTAACGTGCTGGGTTTTGATTTTTCGTTTGTCTAAATAATCAAATATCCTTTTAAAGTTTCGTCCGTGTTTTTTAAACTTCAAAACAAGACAATGTTCTATGTTTGGAAATTCGAGAAATCGTGCCCTAACGTGTTGGGTTTCTATTTTTCATTGGACCAAATAATTGAATATCCTTTTGTAATTTTCAAATGTATGAGCTTTTGGAAATCAAGAATCGATTGTGGTTTTGAGGGTTTAAAAGGTCATGTCCTAACGTGCTGGATGTGATATTTTATTCGTCCGTAACAAGAGAATTTTAACATCCAATTCGAATGTTTTAAAAGAAACCATATTTCAAAATCTTTTTAAATTTTAGACATAAGGACATTATTTAATCAATTAGGTACCAATTTTGGGCGTAACGAGGGTGCTAATCCTTCCTCGTACGTAATCGACTCTTGAACCCTTTTTTTTAAATTTCGTAGGCCAAAATTGATTTTTTTTAATAAAATCAAACGTTTTATAAGGTGATCCGATCACACCTAAACAAAAAGGATTGGCGGCGACTCCATACCTCGTTTTAAAGTCGATCCCCTTTTTTCAAAAATAAAAAAATGGTTTCGATAAAGCTTAAAGCTTCAAATCCCTAATTTTCCCCTTTTTCTTTTCTCTTTTCTTTTTCTCCCAATTTGTTCCCACTTTCTGTTTTTCTTTTTCAATTTTGTTTCTTTATTTCTTTTATGTTTTATTATATGCTTTATTTTATTATTATATTATATTATATTAATATATTATTATATTAATTTCTTAAATACTAAGTATATAATTTATGTATATTATACATACACGTGGATTAATATTTTCCATACATTTGGCACTATTCCCTTTTATGGCTTATTCACTAATTTAGTCCTTTTAATTTTCTTTAGTCTATAATTGAACTTTTTTACTATATTCAATCTAGTCCTTTCACTAAATTAACCTTAATTCAAGCTAATTCACCTAACCAAAATCTAATTGATCACTCAACTAACAGTCGTAAATATTTCTAATAAATATTTATGAACCTAATTTTCTAAAATAGTAAGCCAGAAACTCAATTTTCGATACTCATAAATTTTGGGTCATTACATTTCTCCCCCTTAATAAATTTCGTCGTCAAAATTTACCTAAATAGAGATGGGGGTATTGAGATCTCATTGTATCTTCCGGTTCCCATGTTGCCTCTTCAATATTATGACTTTTCCATAATACTTTTACTAAGGAAACCCATTTATTTTGTAATTCTTTCACTTATCGGGCTAGTATTTTAACCGGTTCCTCTTCATATGACAAATCAGGTCGAATTTCAATATTCTCAGTAGAAATAATATGAGATTAATCTGATCGATATCTTCTAAGCATAGAGACATGAAAAACATCGTGAATCTTCTATAATTCCGAAGGTAAAGCCAATCGATAAGCAACCAGTCCAATTCTTTCCACAATCTTATATGGTCCAATATAACGTGGACTCAATTTACCTTTTCGACCAAATCTCAGAATTTTCTTCCAAGGAGAAACTTTGAGAAATACTTTGTCCCCAACTGATACTCAATGTTTCGATGTTTCAAATCTGCATGTCATTTCTGTTTGTCAAGAGCTGCTTTTAGTCTTTCTTGAATCTTCTTGACAGTACCCTCTATTTCTTTAATCAATTTTGGTCCAATCACTTTCTTCTCATTCAATTCTATCCAACACACTGGTGACCGACATCTTTGACCATATAAAGCTTAATACGGTGCCATTTGAATACTTGATTGGAAACTGTTATTATATACAAATTCAGCTAACGGTAGATAATGTTCCCAACCTGATTCAAAATCAATGATACAAGTTTGGAGCATATTTTCTAAAATTTGGATAACTCTTTCTGACCTTCCATAGGTCTGTGGATGAAAAGCTGTACCACAATGAAGTCGAGTACTAAGAGACTCATGCAACTGTTTCCAAAACTTGGATGTAAACCATGGATCCCGGTCTGAAATTATCGATACAGGAATACCATGCAATTTCACAATTTTCCGGATGTAAGTTTCTGTAAGTTTCTGGAGTGACCAATCTGTTCTAACTGCTATAAAATGAGTTGACTTTTTATGCCGATCAACAATCACCCAAATAGCATTTTTCTTACTTGATGACAATGGTAAGCCTGTTACAAAATCCATTGTGATGTAGTCTCACTTCCATTTAGGAATATTAATAGGCTGAAGTAAACTAGTTGGAACCTGATGCTCGACTTTAACTCGTTGACATGTCAAACATTTAGCCACAAATTCCACTATATCCCTCTTCATACCCGGCCACCAATACAGTTCCCGTAAATCTCAGTATATTTTTGTTCCTCTAGGATGTAATGCAAATAGACTATCATGTGCTTCTCGGAGTATTAACTCTTTCAATTCTGAAACATTCGAGACACAAATTCGGTTATGAAATCTCAAACAATCATATTCATCAATGTTGAAATTCTCTGCTACACCACTCTGAACTATTTCTTTTCTCTTCTTTAGCTTGTCATCTTCTAACTGAGCTGAATTGATTTGTTCAAACATCACTGGTTTAATTCTTAGTTCAGCCAATAAGCCTCCGTCATCACTAATACTGAGTTGTGCAAACATCGTTCGTAATTCGATTGCAGCTTTTCTACTCAATGCGTCAGCTACCATGTTAGCTTTACCCGGATGATAGTCAATAACACAATCATAATCTTTTAGAAGTTCTATCTACTGACGCTATCTCAAATTCAGATCTTTTTGTGATAGAAGATACTTGAAACTTTTATGATCAGTGTAGATGTAACATTTCTCACCGTACAAATAATGTCTCCAGATCTTCAGAGTAAAAACCACAGCTGCCAGTTCCAAATCATGAGTTGGATAATTACGTTCATGCGATTTCAATTGTCGTGAAGCATAAGCTATCACTTTCCCACTTTGCATTAGTACACATCCGAGACCACTTAAAGAAGCATCACTATACACAATGAAATCTTTTCTCGATTCTGACAAAGCCAATACCGATGCCTCCGTTAACATCTGCTTTAATGTTTCAAAACTTTTCTAACACTGCTCAGTCCAAACAAATGGAACATTCTTTTGTAATAATTTCGTCATCGCTAAAGCTATTTTTTAAAATCCATTCATAAACCTTCGATAATATCCAGCCAATCCGAGAAAACTACGTACCTCTGACACATTTTTGGGAGTTTTCCACTGCACAATTGCTTCAATTTTCTTTGGATCCACTCTAGTTCCATCTGCTGATACCACGTGTCCAAGAAATACTACCTCTGACAGCCAAAATTCACATTTACTCAATTTCCCATACAATTGTTTCTCCCGTAATGTTTGCAAAACAATTTGAAAATGCTAATCATGTTTAGATTCAGACTTTGAATATACCAAAATGTCATCAATAAAGACTACTACAAATTAGTCCAAGTATGGCTGAAAAATTCGGTTCACAAGATCTATAAAAGCAGTTGGAGCATTTGTTAACCTAAATGGCATCACCAAGAATTCATAATGCCCATACCGTGTTCGAAATGTTGTCTTTGGTATGTCGCTTTCTTTCACCTTTAACTGATAATAGCCCGATCTTAAATCAATTTTCAAAAATACAGAAGTTCTTTCAATTGATCAAACAAATCATCAATACGAGGTAACGAATATTTATTCTTGATGATCACCTTATTCAACTGTCGGTAGTCAATACATAACCGCATCGAACCATCTTTCTTTTTAACAAATAACACTGGAGCTCCCCATGATAATGTACTAGGTCGCATAAAACCTTGATCCAATAAATCTTGCAATTCTACCTTCAACTCCTTTAACTCAATTGGTGACATACGATATGGAGGTATCGACACTAGATTTGTACTCGGCTATACTTCAATCACAAATTCAACTTCCCGATCAGGAGGTAATCTAGGTAATTCTTCAGGGAATACGTCAGGAAATTCACATACAGTTCAGGTTTTACTACATTTACTTTCCATCGAATCCGAATTAATAACATATGCTAAGAAAGCAGTACAACCCTGATAAAGAAGCTTACTAGCTTTGATTGTCGAGATAATACGAACTGATCCACTGGTTCGAATACCATTTACTTCAATCTGGTTTTCATTTTCATTCTGAACAGTAAAATTCTTTTTATAACAATCCAATATTACTCCATGTTCTAATAGCCAGTCCATACCCAGTATAATGTCAAAGTCGCCAAATGGCAGAATCAATAAATCAACATGAAAAGTTCTATCTTGAATCATTAATGGACTTCTTTGACATATTTGATTCACTAACATTGTCTGCCACCGAGGACTAGACACCTCCACTGTTACTCTAGACAGTTTAGGTTTTAATTTTCCCGTCTTAACTAATTTTGCATTAACATAAGAATGTGACGATCCTAGATCTATTAAAGCATAAACGAGGTTCTGAATGTAATAGAAATATACATCTCACCACATCGTGTGCATCTCCTTCTTCTTGAGTTCTTACAACATATGCTCGAGCTGGAGCTCTAACTTTCGATTATTGAGTGGCAACTTCACTTGTTCTTCTAGCACCTCCTCTTCTGATTGAACCACCTCTGCCTGACCCTCGACCTCTAGAAGCAGATTTAGATCTCTGCGATACTGTTGGTGATGCTTTATCAATCTTTGAACTGTCTTTTACAAAATGATCAATGGATCCACATCAGAAACAACCTCCTATTAATCTCCAGCACTCACCCTGATGTTTATTCCCACAATGTTGACATTCCGGAATTTCAGTATTCCTAGATGGCCCTCTGACGCTACTAGTGGAAACTATCATTTGTCTACCACGATTTTTGTCACTTCTATCAGATCTAGAACCAAATCTTCCACTACTTCAAAAATTTTTTGATCTCTTAGGTTGTGGATTAGAGCTTGTAGTTCCGAGACGCTTTCCAAGTGAATGAAAAATTTCAGGCTTTTTGTCTAACCCCAACACTTGCTCAACCATTTTGGCTCTCTTAATTAAATCCACAAATTCAGTAATCCGTAGGGACACCAACTGTATTCGTAATTCATCATGCAGTCCTCATAAAAACTGTTCACATTTGTCAGCTTCAGTCGGTACAAATTCAGTTGCATATCTACTCAATCTCAAAAACTCTCGTTTATAATCTACTACAGACCTTTCACCTTGTTTCAATATCAAGAACTCATGTTTTCTATCTTCTATATATACTTCTCCCAAATATTTCTTTTGAAACTCTCTTAGAAAGAATTCCCAACTCACCTGTTCCTCTGATACATGTTGAGTTACCGATTTCCACCATACATATGCTTCTCCTTGTAACAAAGAAATGACACACAATAAACTTTCCTGTGGGGTACATTCAAGTTGCTTCAGAATTCTCTTTGTAGTCTCTATCCAGTTTTCAGCTACAGACGAGTCGACTCCTTTTGATCTTAGAAATTCGGTAGCACCATACTTCTACAACTCTTTAATTGGAGCTCGTCGAGTAGTAGGGGTAGGAGTTATAGTAGGTATAGTTCCTACTGCTTTTTGAAGAGCATCAGCTATCACTCGGAGTATTTTTGTATTATCTCTTTCTATAGTATTACTCCTTTCAACATTTGGCGGTTGATTACCTATCAGGTTTACACTGGGTGTTGTAGATTCTGATTCATTCATATCATATGGTTCATCCTATTCACTATACATTTCTTGATCAGTTTCTTCAATATTTTCACCAGACATCTTTAACTATAAAACAAAAATAAAAATAATTTAGTATATATATATATATATCAGCATCCAATCCTAACTCAAATTTAACTCAGTAATGACATGTACCTCTAGACTCATTTCTGTACTCAATTTGATCCTAGAACTGACTAAAACTGAATAGTTCTGATACCACTAAATGTAACACCCCCTAACCCTTTTCTTACATCAAAATAGGATTACGGAGCATTACCGGTTGCTACGATTTATAACACGAATAAAATAAAATTAAACATTATATAGTTTAGTAATATAACTTATTAACCCCTTTTATGTACAATCAAGGCCCATGGAATATGTTAAGAACAAACCGGAACCCAATCAAAAGCTTATAAACTTTTTCGTAAAATTTCTAAGATTTCTCTTAATGAGCAGTACCACACGCCTGTGTGTCTCTGTGACACGCCCGTGTTGTCACCCCGTGTGACTCACATGGCTAGGACACGCTCGTGTCCTCTACCCGTGTACTTCTTTGACTTGTTCCTCATGAACAAACTAGTTTTACACGGCTGAGACACATGCCCGTGTGCTTAGCCCGTGTGGATTTATTTTCAATTCGAACCTAGTTCAGTTTTCACACGCCAGGCACATGCCCGTGTACTGTGGCCATGTACTACACACGGCTAAGACACACGCCCATGTCTCTGCCCGTGTGCCCATAACTGAGCATTCTGTTGTTAAATTTTTAGATGCAGGGGACACACGGTCCACTCACATGCCCGTGTAAGGGTCGTATGTCTCATACGATCTGATCACATACCCGTGTGCCAGGCCGTGTAGACTTAAAATGAACCTTATAGTTCAAGTTTACCAACCCTGCAAACTTTAATAACAAGCAACTTAAAATTCAATCTTTCAACCAATCCAAATCATAATTAAATACATCCATTTCATATTAAAATCATCAATGTTATGATCTAACTCGAGTGTATTAGTAAGTGTTTAACACAGAACCTCCAGACAGTATACTTAAATACCATCCAATGAATTCAAAATAAACTATATAAAGACTATATTATAATCATTAATTTTGCATATATGGGTTAACCAATATCATTCTTACACTAATAACTTTCATACTCAAAATAACTTCAAAAGACAACCTAGGTACATGCCATTTCTCAAAATAAAATACATCACCAAGTATTTGAGTTCGAGCTTGTCTTGGATGTTGAGTTGTTAGTTGCTTTCATACCTAACCTGCGCACAGAAACAAACCGTTCGCTGAGTATTCACTCAGTGGTATTTCTATAAACCAACACTTAAATCATTATTAACACAAAATGCATTTAAGCTATTAACTAGCACTACTTATATTCAAAGTTCTTTCTCAATGAAACATTCAGTTCAATTATGTACCAATCAATAACAGTAGATTTTTAGTACAGTAGCACAATCATTCAGTTGTCCAGTACAGTAAATTTACCCCTATTAACATAATTTGAACTTTGGCGGATACACGGATCCAACCAACACACCAGTACGGCGTATTGTGCCTCATCGGCGTTGTTGAAGAAAACAGTAAATACGATATATAGTACCTCATCGACACAAAGTTGAAGTAACGGTACGACACTATTAGTGCCTCATCGACTCAAGGTCGAAGTATCCCTGTACACTTCCAATCCTATGGCATGCCTATTATATCCAACCTAGCTCGGCACTGTTAATAGGGTATTTATTTCACTTAAATTTTCAAATAACAGTCAATATACATTGCAATTCAAATATTCACAACTCAATTCGATTCAATACAATAATAGCATTACTTACCTCTATATTACTTACCATATATATATGTAATAAATGCAATAATAATTTTTAAGTTCGATTTATAGAAATACAAACCGTAATTTTTTCGGATTACTCCTCGTTAACTTTCTCCTTTCCTTTCTTTGTCGATGTCTCCGGTACTACGTTAGCTAAGGAAATTAAACAATTCGTACTATTAATACAACAATAATTCACAATAAATAATTGAATTTCTATTTAATTCACACCTAAATTTTCAATTTAATATTAATTAATACATTTACTTTTATCACTCAATTCATACTTCATTTCTATTCAATTTCCTATCATGTTCTCCTCAAACATTGAATATTCATGGTAAAACCCTAATCTCAAGTTTCTTTCAATTTAATCCCTCAAACATAAAACTTATAACTTCTTTTACAATTTAATCCCTTAATCAATTCTAACTTGAAATTTATTCAATTAAATCCCTAATTCAAAAATTTGTTCAACATAACCCATGTCTAAAAATCTATTAACTTTCAAAATTTCCACTTACATCAAGTAATATTTTTCTTTAGGACTCCAAAAACATCAAAATCATAAAGAAAGGGACTTAATTGACTTACCAAATTAAGCTTAAAACTTCAAATCCCTAATTTTTCCCTTTTTCTTTTCTCCTTTCTTTTTCTCCCAATTTTCGTTTCCACATTCTGTTTCTCTTTTTCAATTTTGTTTCTATATTTCTTTTATGTTTTATTATATGTTTTATTTTATTATATTATATTAATATATTATTATATTAATTTCTTAAATACTAAGCATATAATATATGTATATTATACATACACATGGAATAATATTTTCCATACATTTGGCACTATTCCTTTTTATGGGTTATTTACTAATTTAGTCCCTTCAATTTTCTTTAGTCTATAATTAAACTTTTGTACTATATTCAATCTAGTCCTTTCACTAAGTTAACCTTAATTCAAGCTAATTCACCTAACCAAAATCTAATTAATCACTCAACTAACATTCGTAAATATTTCTAATAAATATTTACGAACACAATTTTCTGAAATAGTAATCCAGAAACTCGATTTGTGATACCCATAAATTCCGGGTCATTACAATTAATTTGAAATGGTTAGATGGTTTAGGGTTTATATTGTAATAAATACAGTGATTAACAAATGTATTTTGTAGAGAAAAATGACTAAGATTATGTGCACTGCGAAAAAGATCAAAATTGAACAACAACGAGAGGATGTTGACATTTAGGCAGAGAAATTAAGAAATTGTAAAATAGACCTGAACAATAACTACGTTGTTGCCCACATATTTCCTGTGAACCTCATTCTACAGGAGTAAATTTGGTCATATTATTCTGGTCATAAGTGAGAAGTTCAAAAGTATCGATTTATAAGAGAAACATTTATATACATGAACATAAAGTTAGGTTGGATAGATGTTGGTTGATGGTATCTACCAACGAAAAAAATAGAAAAAAATTGTATGAGATCTTAATCAAAGAATTTGTGAAGGGCATCGCAAAAAATGGTGCAAAGAGAACTTCCTATCTGACTACAGGTAACCATATCTGTAGGAAAAATCCATATCCTTCTTATTTTCCATAGATGAGGAATTTAGATATAGGTGGGTTTCCAAATGATTTTATTTACTCCATTCCTAAGCTTTGTAAGGAGATTAAATCAAAGAAGGATAGAGGTGCATAGCGTTATGGGTTTATAAAATTAGGGTTTATGTTTGAAATGTATTATCTTTTATCGAAATATTTGCCTTTGTTATTGTATGAAGTTGGTGCTTTTATAATATGATAAGGAAATTGTGTGGAAGTTTTAATATCATGTTTCATTTTTTAATTATATTGTATTAAAAACAACCAACTTGTTTGTTAATTCAACCAAACTTAAAATATGAAAGGTATTAGAGTTTAAGGTTTGTTAACAACTATACTAATTTAAAATACAGTTATATTAAAGATGAACAACCAGCTTGCAACATTCATCTACTATGATTGCCAAATTATAGATTCTGATATTGGTGTAATTTTTGAATCCAACCATCATGGCGTAATATTTACCAATTCTGCGACACTCGATGAAATCAAAATAAAGACTGGTCAATAGCTCGTCATTTTGGAAGTGCTATTTCGAAACAGTATTATAAATTTCCTATGGCCTCCAATCATCGAGTGTATAAAATATTGGAACTTTCTGGTGATGAGGATGTCGAGGCAATGGTATATGCACATACCAACTTTGAGGACCTTTATGTTGTGGAGTTGTATGCAAAGTTACATGAAAATAATCCTGCTCGTAAGGTATACACTCAATCAATGCCATCAACAACTCCAGTAACTGATGCTAGTCTTATAAATCAATGAGTTCCACATTTTAACCCAAACATTGATAAAGCTACGTCATTCATGGGTAGACGATCATCTACATTTTAGCATGAGTTTGACTTAAATGTTGGATTTGAATATTGCAGTGATTATGGAGCCACATCGTCATATGTTAGCAACACGTTCAATTATCCAACACAAATCGTGGTTACTGATATACAACCATTAGTTGTTGGTTTTCAACACAACTTTGGGTTACCAGATGTATAAGGTGAAAGACCCAATGAGAAAAAGGTCCTAAATGCTCATGTGGATGAATTCAGTGACTGATTTCGATAAAGTTTCTAATGATGATGTAAATTAAAATCTAGTTTGTGAATACGATGACTTCCCTCAACCCTACAAGCATGGCAGTGGCATGGTGATCAACTTCGATCCTAATAACCATTTAATGAATGTCGACCCCAACACTGCCCATGCACTTGAGTTTCCAAAATACCCATAATTTTGCCACTCCATCAAGTGTTAGATGATGAAGAATTGGAAAAGCTTAGAGTTGGGTTAGAATACGATGAAAAAGAAAGTTGTGTTGCTATAGTAAATTAGTACAACTTAAAGGTGTTCATCAGCTACAAATTCACAATGTCAAATCCCACATTATATGTGGGAGAGTGTTGGAATGCATCCGAAGGAGGGCCAAGGTATCTTTTATGAATAAATCACAAGTGTGAATGACTCAAAATTATGAAGGCCCTTACACTTGTACTACGACATGGTTGGCTCAAGATCACCGAAAGTTAGATGCCAAGTTAATCAATCAGTGTATCAAGCCTTTGGTCAAGGCAAAACTCACTATTCTGATTGTCAAGTTGGTGGCATCTATGCAAACCCATTATCAGTACAATGTTTCATATCGAAAAGCATGATGTGCTAAACAAATTACCATGAAAGAGTTGTATGGTGATTAGGATGAATCATACAATGAGCTCCAATATTGGGCGTCAATAATGCGGTTGTAATGACCCAAAATTCACGGGCATCGAAAAAGTACATTATAGGGCCTCCATCTTAGTAAACTGAACCTTTAAATAATTATTAGAAATAACTATGAGTCTAGTAGTGTGTCTAATTAGGTTTTAATTAGGTGAATTTAGCTTAATTAAGAGTAATTAGGAAAAAAAGACTAAATTGAATAAGGGGAAAAAGTTGAATTATAGATTAAAAAAAAGAAAGGGGGACCAAAATGACAAATATTCCATTTGATATAATTGAGGCGGCAGTTAGATTGAAAAATCTGAGATTTTTCTTAGGTATATATATTATATATTATTATTAATTGATTATATTATAATTATATTATATATTATGAAACAAATTAAATAAATACAAATGTATGGTAATAAAAATATACATGTGTAAAAATTATATTTGTTCAATTGTAATTTAAATACATAATTTACTTATAATTTAAGTATAAAGATATTTTATGATTATTAATTATATTAAAAGATTTTTATATGATAAATAAATTAAATTCATGACAAGTGGATAGTGATGATGATATACAAATGTAACAATGTATAAATGTACATTTGTAACATATGTATTTGTGTATTAAATAGATACTTATTATATTATTAAATTAATGAATAAATTAATAAGTTGACAAATATAAGGTGATAGTAAAATACAAGTGTGATAAATCATGTACATACAATTGTAATATTTTTTATTTAATTACTTTTTAGTTAAGTAAATAGATAATTATTATTTATTAATATTATATTATTATATTATGAAATAGAATAGATTAAGACAAATGTAGGGTGGAGATAATGTACAATTGTAACATATATATTTGCTATCAAATAGATATTTGTAAATTAAGTAATTAATATATATTAAGTTATAATTATAAAGTAAATAAGAAAAAGAAACAAATAAAGGAAAGAAAGGAAATAAAACATAGAAAGAAACAGAGAAAGCCATTCGAAAGTGGGAAAGGAAAGAAAGAAAGAAAAGAAAAGGAGAAACTAAGGTTTGAAAGCTTGAAGTTTAATTTGGTAAGTCAATTAAGCTATTTTCTCTTAAATTTGATGTTTTAGAAGCTTTAGAACAAATTTTTGATGAAATTAAGTTGAGGTTTTAGAAGTTTTAAGGTTTTTGAATATAGTTCATGTTGAACAAAATAGTGAATTAGGGATTTAATTGAATGAATTTCAAGTTAGAATTGATAAAGGGATTAAATTGTAAAAGAAGCTATAAGTTTTGTGATAGAGGGATTAAATTGAAAGAAATTTTAAATTAGGGTTTTATTATGAATATTGAATAGTTGAGTTTCATATGGCAAGAAAGTAAGTAGAAAAGAAGTATGAATTCAGTTAGAAAAGTAAGTAAACTTAGTTAGGATTAAATTGAGAATAAGTAGGAATTGAATAAAATTCAATTATTTATTATAATTTAATGCTGTAATTAATAGTGAAAATTATTATTATTTTCGTAGCTAGCAAAGAACTCGAGGCATCGGTACTGAAAGGAAAGGAAAAATTTGTCGAGGAGTAATCGAACAAATCCGGGTTTGTATTACTATAATTCAAATTATTTATTTATTCAATAAATGTTAAATTAAATTATGTATTTGGTAAGTAAATTATGAGGTAAGTGTTGTTATGGAATTGAATGATAATTGAAATGGTAGTTAAATAAATTTTAGTATTGGATTGAATTGTTGAATTGAAAGAGAATTTGGGATTTAAAGTGAAGTTGAATTGAATGAGAAATATGTGTTAGTATTGAATTGTATTTTGATTGGTGAATGGAAAGTGTATTTGATTTTGAAAGTGGATTTTTGAAATGAAAGTGAAATTGTGATTTAAGTGGAATTGATGTGAATATTGATTGAAACAGAGAAAGTGAATTAAATTCCCTATTAACTAGTCGGGTTAAGTTGGATATAGTTGACATGCCATAGGATTGGAAATGTTTAGGGATACTTCGACCTCGAGTCAATGAGACATTGGGTGTCACTATTGTACTTCAGATAGATTCGATGAGGTATTGGGTACCACTTTACTTCGGCTAGGCCAATGAGACACTGGGTGTCAACTTTGCTTCGAACTATCCAATGAGGCACTGGGTGCCATTCTGGTGTGTTTAGTTGGATCCGTGTATCCGCCAAAGTCCGGGTCTGTTAATAGGGTGAAAAACTGAAATGAGAAATTTAAATTGTGGATTGAAATTGAGATTGGAAATGGAAGGCATGAACTAAATGTTGATGTAGTGAACAAAATTGAAGTCTATGATATTTGATTGAAACTGATAAATAGTTGAAATTGTGTTACTATTATTAACGAATGAAGTTTAAGAACAAGTTAATATTTGAGAAAATTCAATTGTTATATGTTTAATATTTATATTTCATTATTGTTATTATAGTTTGAATTATAGTAATACCATTGAGTATGTCTATACTCAGCGTACGGTTATTTTTCGTCCCCAGGTCAGTAGGAGTCAAAATCTGGTCCAACATCCGAACCAATCCCGATCTCAACAACCTTGGTGATGTATATTTTATTCTGGTATATGTGGCATGTACCTAGGTTGTATTTTGAGTTAATGTGGTTTTGGATTGTAAGGATAATATGTGATGATTTAAATTGGTAAATGAAAGATTAAATAAATGAAATGGTATATATAACATTATGTTTGAATTGATAATTGAATAGAATTTTTAATTTAATTTGAATAATGGTATGAATGATCATATAGTAAATTCTAGTATTAATCTTGGTATGTTTTAGATGTTTACATGTATGAATTGAATTGGTCAGTTTGAAATTGCAGGGAAGGTTAGATGTATATAAAGGAGGTTATATTGAGTTAAAAAAAATTAAATTTACGAAAATTCTCCGAGCACCTGGATAAGTCCTGTAACACCCCTATGCCCGTAACTGTCACCAGAGTAGGGTCACAAGGCATTACGGAAACAACTCAACTTTAGAACATTTCACATACATATAAATCAGAAATTGAAGTAATAAAATTAATTAAATCAGTCCCAATATAATCGAATATTCATATCTAACAACCAAAATCCAATAAGCCATATATTAAAGTATCCACATATATATATAATATATATAAATTCAAGGTCTCATAGAATAGCATCATGCAAATATAAATTTTACTATTCTTTTGGTATAAACCTTACCTTTAGTCGAATCCAATTGAGAATAAGATTCATTCATTTACAATAAGTACTTCGACTAATAAAACATTTGTAAATCTTATTATTATAGAACTTAATTAACCGAGCTTATCAAGTATAAAATCATTTCACATTTAAACTTAAAAACCAACATCCAAACCATTATACTAACCTCAAAGAAGCACTTTCAATTTCTAATATGATTTACTAAACATACAAAGATACTTTGCTTATATAAATATAACTTATCATCCATATCATAAATACGCATACTAGTTAACAAGATTTTTAACATTATAAGATCACAAAACTAGATCATGTGCCATTTTCGCATGGCTCATCAAAATGATAATTACATCATTCATAATACAAAAACTCATCTTTGTCTATCATTTACATGCCACTTTTTTTTTTTAACTTAAAGCTTCTTTAAAGATACCAAAATGATGATGATAAGTGTGATGACTTCAGTGATAGTCCCGAGCACACAACAGATCCAAAATCTAAATAAAGATGAACAAACAATTCCAATGAGATAATACTCAGTAAGTCTTAAGCAATTTAATTAATAAATCACAATAAAACTCCATTTAAATCTAATTTGTCTACCTTATTCGTTCATGATACCGTATAACCACATACTCTTGTTTCTTCTTCCAAGACATATTATACAATAACCTTTAGCAATAGACACATACATATCTCGTAAAAGCTTAATTACCTACGATGGTAATCAGTGTTCTATTTCACCCCCTACCACGATCATATTCCCTTAATCATATCGCACACATAGTGCCCCACAACCGATCTCGCACACATAGTGCTTGGTTAATAAACTCGCACACATAGTGCATATATTCATTCACACACATAGTGCTAGCTTTTCCATACGCACACATAGTGCTGCCCCATTCGCACACATAGTGCCCTTTTTATTCATGCATCTACGTACACATAGTACAACAAAAATAAAAATAATAACATATCAATTCAATGCCATCGGCTCAATATTACATTATCTATTCGACATTTCTCCACATATAGAATTTACATTTCATGAGCTATGTGTACTCTAGGCATACATAGAAATCTAAGTCTTAATTGCTTAGAACTTACCTTATTGTCGAACAAGCAGCTCTGATCGACTACTGAACAACCTTCGCTTTCCCCTTATCTGAACTTGGCTCTCTTTGATCTTGAGCTTAATCAAACAAATAAACTAATTCAATCATCTTATCAATTTATCATAACCCAAATTCTATTAATTTCAAACACATATATCATACGGCACTTTCATCATTGATGAATTAAACACATAACATGACTGACTGCACATAGTTCTTAAATTCGACTAGCTTGTCATAACATTTTCATATTAACATCATACCAAACCTAAATTGGACATTTATTTAATTATAGTCAAGCAAATTCAATTTCTCTTCCCACTATCACATACACGGCAACTCAATTCCTTTCATGTCAAATGCATTTAACTAAACCATGTCTTAATATCAAGTGCATTTGGCAATGACACAAACCAACTTACCTCAACATTCTATCTCCCATACCTTAACTGAATACTCCCTAGAGTATTTCAATCCTCCTATTCAATCCAAGAGCTTAAAATTTACCTAATTGAGTTTGTCCATGTCTATCTTATTATTCAACTAAAACAATAATTAAATTCAGCTCAAATCTTCCATGACCGAATGTATATATATATATATAACTCAATAAACAAAAAATTATTAACCTCCCAATTCAAGTCCACATTCAGCATCCATAAAACAATTACTAAAAAAAAATTTAAATATTAATTTTCAAAATTAAGCATAATTTCACCTTACTCCATAATAGCCGATTGAGATTTTTGTTCATATTAACCATTCATAGAAATTTTTACTTAGTTCATACTCACCTATAACCATTTCTAATAACATAACTTCAAAACATCAACAATTTAACATATAGGAGACATAATCGAATGTTTCATGCATCAAAAATTCAAAAAATTTAACACATGGGTCATGCTAAAAACTTCAAAACCAGCTCAATTCCACAAAAAAATCTAAAAAAATCACATTAAATCATACCTTAATCTATACATTCACCATAGCCGAATGCCTTAGCTTCATTTTCTCTTCTTTTCTTTATGGTTTCGGCAAAATGGAAGAAAAGATGGGTGGAACTTTGTTTTTATCACCATTTTCTATTATAAATTCATTATTTCACAATATAAAACCATTATAATATAATGCATATTTCTTTATTTAACATATAATTTCCACCAACTAAAACAAAGATATGAAAACACATGATTGCATGCATGTGTTGACCGATCATTTACATTCAAAATGGTCCATTTGACATGCAAGTCCCCCATAATACTAAACCATATAATATTTAGCCACTGCACATTTGCTATCACATTTTTAAGGTTTCTCAAACAAGTCCTTTTTAACTAATTTCACATCCAAATGACAGAAATCAAAACACAATATTTTCACACATGAAATTTCACATATAATAAACATAGAATATAACATTCAATTATTTTCGCGACTCAATTTTGTGGTCCCGAAACCACTTTCCGACTAAGGTTAAAATAGGGCTGTCACAATTCTCCCCCCTTAGGGATTTTCGTCCTCGAAAATCTTACCAGCGAAAAGGTTAGGGTAACGTTCTTTCATTGAATCTTCAAGCTCCCAAGTCGCTTCCTCAACTCCGTGTTTAAGCCACAACACTTTAACTAACGAAATTTTCTTATTCCGTAGTTCTTTCACCTCGTGAGCCAAAATACGAACCGGTTCTTCCTCATAACTCAAATCAGGCTGAATTTCAATTTCTGACGGACTAATCACATGTGAGGGATCGGATCTATAACGACGGAGCATCGAAACATGAAAAGCATCGTAAATCTTTTCAAGTTCAGGTGGCAAAGTCAATCTATAAACAACCTGCCCAATCTGTTCTGTAATTTCGTACGGTCCGATAAATCTCGGGCCCAATTTGCCTTTACGGCCAAATCTGAGTACTTTTTTCCACGGTGAAACTTTAAGAAACACTTTGTCCCCAATCTGATATTTTATGTCTTTTCGTTTCAAATCTACATAAGATTTCTGTCAATTCGATGCTGCTTTCAAACTATTACGAATTACTTTCACTTTCTGTTCGGCCTCTTTGATCAAATCTACCCCGTAGATCTTATTCTCACTGAGCTCGGTCTAGAACAATGGTGTACGGCATTTACGACCGTACAAAGCCTCGTATGGTGCCATCTTGATACTCGATTGAAAACTATTATTGTATGCGAATTCAATCAAAGGCAAGTATCGCTCCCATGTGCCACTAAACTCAAGGATGCAACATCTCAACATATCCTCGAGTATCTGAATAACTCGCTCGGATTGCCCGTCTGTCTGGGGATGAAAAGCAGTGCTAAAATGCAGCTTGGTACCCAAGGCATCTTGCAATTTCTTCCAGAATCGCGACGTAAATTTGGGGTCTCTATCTGATACAATAGAAACGGGCACTCCATGTAATTTTACAATCTGAGAAACAACAATTCCGCTAACTTATCGAATGAAAAGTCTGCATGCGAGCGAGGATAAAGTGAGTGACTTTGTCAATCACAACAATAACCCATATTGCATCTTTCTTGTTTGATGTCAACGGTAGACCGATCACGAAATCCATCGTGACCGATCCCATTTCCATTCGGGTATCATAATCGGTGTAGCAAACCCGAGGTACTACGATGTTCACTTTTTCACTTGTTGGCATATCAAGCATTTAGAAACAAAGTCAGAGATGTCTCGTTTCATACCGTGCCACCAATACTGACATTTCAGATCGTTGTACATTTTCGTGCTACCCGAATGAACTGACATTCAGCTGTTATGAGCTTCATTCAAAATCGTCAGAATAAGCTCTGAATTTCTCGGAATGCACAATCTATTTCGGAATCTCAAACAATCATCATCATCAATCCAAAATTCTGAATCTTCATTCGAATTACACTGTGCTCGTTTTGCTATCACATCATTATCAACTTTCTGAGCCTCTCGGATTTGATGTATCAATGTTGGTTTTGCTTTTAGTTCCGCTATTAACGCATCATTAGCGGACATAGACAAATGTACATTCATTGCTCGCAAAGCAAACAGTGATTTTCGGCTAAGGGCATCAGCAACTACATTAGTTTTTCCCGGATGATAATCAATGACAAGATCGTAATCTTTCAGTAGTTCTAGCCATCGCCGTTGTCTCAAATTCAAGTCTTTTTTAGTCATCAAGTATTTGAGGCTTTTATGATCGGAATAGACGTGACATTTCTCTCCAAATAAATAGTGACGCCAAATTTTTAGAGCGAACACAATAACAGCTAACTCGAGATCATGTGTCGGATAATTTCACTCGTGAGGCTTTAACTGTCTCGAGGCATAAGCGACAACTCTACCCTCTTGCATCAAAATGCAACCCAAACCATTCAATGAGGCATCACTATAAACCACAAATTCTTTACCCGATTCTGGCTGAACTAATACTGGAGCTTCTGTCAAGAGAATTTTCAACTGGTCGAAACTTTTTTGACACTTTTCAGACCACTCAAATCTGACATCCTTTTGAAGCAGCTTTGTCAACGGTGATGCTAACACGAGAAACCTTTTACAAATCGTCGGTAATACTCGGCAAGCCCTAAAAAGCTCCGAACTTTAGAAACACTCCTCGGAGCTTTGTTTTTATCACCATTTTCTATTATAAATTCATTATTTCACAATATAAAACCATTATAATATAATTCTTATTTCTTTATTTAACATATAATTTCCACCAACTAAAATAAAGATATGAAAGCACATGATTGCATACATGTGTTGACCGGTCATTTACATTCAAAATGGTCAATTTGACATGCAAGTCCCCCATAATACTAAACCATATAATATTTAGCCACTGCACATTTGCCTATCACATTTTTAAGGTTTCTCAAACAAGTCCTTTTTAACTAATTTCACATCCAAATGATAGAAATCAAAACACGATATTTTCACACATGAAATTTCACATATAATAAACATAGAATATAACATTCAATTATTTTCGCGACTCGATTTTGTGGTCCCGAAACCACTTTCTGACTAAGGTTAAAATAGGGCTGTCACAAGTCCCAATCCACTTCTAATACGTATTTTGGGTCTCGATGGTCCATTATAGGGACTTAAGGATTAAATTTATACTTTGTATGTTAATTATTTATGAGTTATTCGTAATTTTTTCGATATGTTTGGTAATGCTCCATAACCCTATTCTAGTGACGATATAGGGTTAAGGGGTGTTACAGCGGTAGTATGTCCCAAGAACTGTGATCAGGATGTAGATTATGAATGTGTACGATTAGGATGGCAAAGAAGTGCTAAGGTCTCAAATCTTCCATTGACTATTCTAGAAATTCAAACCTTCCTTTTTTGTAAGCCTATATTTCAGGTTGATGGTACTTGGCTCTACGAAAAATATAAGTAGATATTTCTTATAGCCATGCAATAGGATGGGAATCGAAATGTTTTGTCGATCACCTTTTCCATTGTAGATAAAGAAAACATGAAGTTGTAAGAGTTTTTCTGTAACACCCAGGTATCTTTATTACCCCGAAATCTAAGGAAAGTTAGGACTAAATTGAAAGGATTAGTAAATTGTCAGACTCCATTAGGAAATTTAGAAATTTTAGTGGTTGAATTTTGATTAGTTGGATCTCAATTCTGGTTCGGTTAGGATGGAACCAACTGGTTCCAAAGCGAGAGACAAAATGATTAAGGATGAATGGTAGAGACGGTCAGAGAAATCACGCTAAAGATGTATATATATAACAGTGTGTGGAAATAGAATTTTCTCAATTTTGTTTATCAAATTTTTCTCTAAAGTATCATCTTCTTCAGTAACTCTGAAAAAAAGAAGAAAAAGGAGGATTTAGTTGAAGGAAGCTCTACATGCCGTAATGATCATTTAAATTGAAGTCTGGTAATAGAGAAATTGAGGAACTGATAAGCTTCCTTACCCTTCTAAACTCGTGGATTAAAAGAAGAAGTAGAGTAAGAACTCTTGAAAGCTTTTGTACAATGATAGATTCTAGGTTTTATGGGTTGAACACCTTTAGTTTAACCGATAAATGGTTTTCCTGCTTAGCTGTCAGGACAAAAAAGGCTCTGACCTACAGGACAATGGATAAATGGATTTGTTATTATTGATGACTATTCTAGATATACATGGGTTTTCTTTTTGTTTTCAAAAGGTGAAGCTTTAGAAAAAAATTATTACTTTTTGTAAAATGATTCAAAAACAAGTGGGATATTCAATTTCAAGTGTAAGAAGTGATCATGGAAAAGAATTTGAAAACTTTGGCTTTGATAATTTTTGTAATGAACATGGTATTAGTCACAATTTTTTGGCACCTAAAACCCCTCAACAAAATGGAGTTGTTGAGAGGAAAAATAGGACCTTAGAGGAAATAGCTAGAACTATGTTATGTTAAAATAATTTGCCAAGATATTTTTTGACGGAAGCCATAAACACTTCTTGCTATATTATAAATAGAGCTATGGTTAGGCCTATTTTAAAGAAAACTCCTTATGAACTTTTTAAAGGAAGGAAGCCTAACATAAGCCATTTTTATCCTTTTGGTTGCAAATGTTTTGTTTTGAATTATGGAAAAGAAAATTTAGGAAATTTTGATGCCAAAAGTGATGAAGGTATTTTACTTGGTTATTCTACAAATTCTAAAGCTTATAGAATTTTTAGCAAGAGAACCATTGTTGTAGAATAATCTATACCTGTTATTTTTTATGAATCTCACTCTCCTTTTAGAAAGGAATCTATTGATTTTGATGTAAAAATATATCAAGTTGAGCAAAACCAAGCATCACATGAAGATCAAGGCGTAAGTGAGTTGGTTCAAGAACTCAAAATTGATGAACTCTAAGAAGCAACTCACGTTGAAAGAGAATCTAGCCACCCAAGAGAGCTTTCATATGTTAAGGATGGACACATCATTGGTAATCCATCTAAAGCGGTAATTACTATATCTTCAATTAGAAATACTTGTAATTAAGTTACTTTCATTTCTTGCATAAAACCTAAAAACATTGATGATGTTTTAAATGATGAATTTTGGATAATGGCTATGCAAGAAAATTAAATCAATTTGAAAGAAATCAAGTATGGAATTTAGTCGATAGACCTAGTGATCATCCAACTATAGGAACTAAATGGATCTTTAGAAATAAATAGGATGAAAATGGTAACATTGTTAGAAACAATGCTAGATTAGTTGCCAAAGGATATAGCCAAGAGGAAGGTATAGACTATGATGAAACTTATGCACTGGTAGCTAGGTTAGAAGCCATTAAGATGTTATTAGATTTTGCATGTTCAAACAATTTCAAACTTTTTCAAATCGATGTCAAAAGTGCATTTTTAAATGGTTTCATAAATGAAGAAGTTTATGTTGAACAACCTCCCAGTTTTGAAAATCCAAAATTTTCAAATGATGTTTTCAAATTGTCTGAAACTCTATATGGTTTGAAACAAGCTCCTAGAGCTTGGTATGAAAGGATTTCCAAATTTTTAATTGAAAACATTTTAGAAGAAGCAAAGTAGACACCACTTTGTTCATAAAAATTAAAGACAAAGACATTTTAGTAGTACAAATTTATGTTGATGATATTATATTTTGTGCTACTAATGAACTTCTTTGTCAAGAATTTTGTAAGATTATGCAAGGTGAATTTGAGATGAGCATGATAGGTGAGTGATAAATGATAAAACTAACATATTTTAATCTCATTCTTAATGCATTGTTGGATGATTATTTATGCAAATTAGTGAATTTGATACTCCTAATAATTTTAATTCATGCTCTTATATTTAGATGAGCATTTAGGAGCAAAAGAAGCGAAAATCAGAGAAAAAGATCTTATTTTAGGAGCCACACAGGCTAGGCACATGCCCGTGTGACTCACACAGGCTAGACACACGCCTATGTGCCAGCACATGTCAATTTTGCACCATGCTTCCCAAATATGTGGAAAAAAATAATTTTTAGGCTTTCTGAGCATTCTAAAGTCTATAAATACCAATTAAAAGAAGAGATATGGGAGCCATCAGAGAATATCGAAGAAAACACTTTAAGAAAACTATCGAAGCCAACTCGGAAGCGGATCTCCATCAAGATTGAAGATCTCCTTTTAATTTCTTCTGAAGTTTTTATGAGTTTCGTTGTTTCTTGTGGTTTTTCTAACTTTGAGATGTTTTTTATTCAAGATTATGAACTAATCCCCTAGATACCTAGGGAGGATGAAACCTATGACAAATTCTATTATTTAATTTCTGTTTTACATGATAAATACTTGATTCTTATTCTCAATTATGTGCACTTATTTCTTGTATTAATATTTCCTGGATATTAATTCATATTTAATGTGCTTAATTTAGTAGAGCAAAAGTCCCTATTTAAGAGCAGATCTAGCATAATTGAATGGAGTTGCATGCAATCCTAGAAATAGGATGACATAAACCTACTAGATTAAAGACAAATCTAATAGAGGAATCCATAAATCGAGTTAATGCGACAATATGGGTTTTAATTAGAACGAAATTTCAATTAATCAACCTAGAGTCAGTTGCTTTTACTCTCAAAAGAGATATTAGCATAACTTAGGGATTTCTGCGGATCAAGACACCAAGTGAATAAACTGTTTAAAACAAATTAATAATAATAGAATGAGTCTAAGTGGATTCTTTCTTGGGTATTGTCTCTTTTATTGGTTAATATTCGATTATTTCTTTATTCATTCTCTGTTACGTTCTTAGTTAAATTAGTTTATTAATTTTAGCTTTAAAGCCCATCACTCCAAATTATCGGCTGAATAATAAGAAAATGGTAATTACTAATACTTTTAGTCCTCGTGGATACCGTATCTTTACTCATCGTAGCTATACTATTGTTCGATAGGTGCGCTTGCCTTTGTCGTATTTATAGTTAGTTTTGTGACTATCAAGTTTTTGGCATTGTTGTTGGGGATTAAAATATTAGGAACACTTTATTTTTATTAATTTAGCCATTTTTATATTTTTTTGTTTTTAGTTTAATTTTTACCTTCTAATTTTTATTTTATTTGCTTCTGGCAGGTTCCTTTAGTTTATGACTAGAAGAAACCCGTCGAGACCATTACTGTTTGATAACGAAATTGAAAGTACAGCTCGTAGAAATCATAGAGATGCGAGACACAAGGTAGAGTCGATGAAACTTAGTAGACGAACAAGAGGACATTATTATTACTGAGGAGATAGACGATAATTAGAATATTCAGCTACCTCTTGCAACAGCTTCTATTCCACGTACTATGTACGATTATGCCAAGCCCACTCTGACTAGGGCTGAATCGAGTATTGTGCAACCCACCATTGCTGCAAATAGTTTCAAACTGAAGCCAAACAGAATTCAAATGGTACAACAGCTTATGCAGTTCGATGGTTTGTAAGATGAAGATCCAAATATTCATTTCACAAATTTCTTGGAAATCTACGACACTTTCAAGATAAATGGCGCCACTGACGATGCATTCGTTTACAGTTATTCCCTTTCTCGTTGAGGAACAAAGCTAAACAATGATTAAATTCTTTACCACGAGGTTCCATCACTACATGGGCTCAAATGACCAAAAAGTTTATGCTAAATACATCCCACCAGTTAAGACAACCAAGTTAAGGAATGATATCTCTTCCTTTTGTTTAAATCAATTTAGATAAGTTATACAATGCATGAAAGAGGTATAAGGACTTATAGAGAAGGTGCCCTCACCATGGGTTACCCTTATGGTTACAAGTTCAACCTTCTACAATGGTTTGACTCCCTTAACGAGGCAGTTAGTTGGCGCAGAAGCCAATGGAACCTTAAATAATAAAACACTCAAAGTGACTTATGAATTTATTGGGGAGATGACACTGAATAATTATCAGTGGCAAGCCATGAGGACAAAGCTGATCAAAGCAGCTGTTGTTTTTAATTTAGATGCAATCACCATGTTATCAAATCAAGTAGATTTTCTTAATAAGAAAATTGATGGTTTATATCTTTCTACGTAGGTACATCCGGTGATGTAATGCGATATAAATAGAGGTGGAATGAACAATCCAGAATGTTTACCCTTTGGTCCTAGCATAGAGAAGAAGCAAGTCAATTATATGGGTAATAATTCTATGTTTGAAAATAACCCTTATAGTAATAAATATAATACAGGTTGGAGGAACCATCCCATTTTGTCTTGGGGTGGTCAAGGAAATCAGATAGCACAACCCTCTATAGGCTTCCAACAACGACCTTATCAAGAAGAGAAGAAGTTAAACCTTGAGGAGATGTTGACAAAGTTTATCTCGGTTTTAGAAACTCGTTTCTAAAACACTAAGGTAGCATTGAAAAATCAACAAGCATTGATTCAATGGCTCAAAAATCAAATCGGCCAACTTGCTATATTAATCTTAGAAAGACCACAAGGTAGTTTGCCTAACAATACTGAAACTATCCCAATGAGCAACTTCATGCAATTACTGTTTGAGATGAAGAAGGGTTAGTTGAATTTGAATAAGAGTCGAGACAAGAAATTGTGGTGAATAACGATAAGGTTAAGGTAAGCCAGAAAGAGAAAAAGTCGGTTGCCAAAGAATATAAACCTTGAGCTCTATATCCTAACACGACGAAGAGAGACAACACAAACGATCAATTTGGTAAATTTCTTAAACTCCTAAAAAATTACATATTAACTTACCATTTGTTAAAGCTCTTTCGTGGATGCTCAATTATGTTAAATTTTTAAAGGAGTTGTTGGCAAACAAACGGAAGTTAGATGATTCGTTGACTGTGAAACTGAATGCAGTTTGCTCGGCCATCTTACAAAATAAATTACCTAACAAACTAAAAGATACAGGGAGTTTTACTATTCCTTGTTTAATTAGTAGTTTAAATATTGATAATGCCTTAGCTGATTTAGGGGCTAGTATTAATGCCATGCCCTATAAAAATGTTTAATTAACTAGGTCTTGGGAAACCCCAAACAAACTAGGATGAGTATTCAATTAGCGGATAGAATCATTAGATATCCTAGGAGTGTTATTAAGGATGTGCTTATTATAATCGATAAATTCATATTCCCGTTGACTTTTTTGTTTTGGACATGGATGAGGGTAGTGAGGTACCTTTAATTTTAGGTCGACCCTTTTTAGCAACTGCTAGGACTATAATAGGTGTTGGTATGGGTGAACTTGTACTTCGTGTAGGTGACAAAATGATTACTCTCTAAGCTCGTGATTCTGTGAGAACATCTAGTGATCGAGATGATTTTAAATCTTCTGTTAATGTTAGTGATCATGTGCCTCAACCTTCTTTGTAGAAAACCCCTCAAAAAAAGTAATGGAGCCACGTTTCAACTAATGCAACAAAAACAGAACGACTTATGAAGAACAAATGTTACAAATCAATGAACTAGATGAATGGCAGACACATGTCAAGGAGAAACTGAGAAAACACAATGAAGAGCAAAAGCAACGCCATAATGAGCATATAAATGGGCTGAACCAATTTAAGGTTGGGGACAATGTACTGTTGGACAAAATGGATCCGCAAATTGCCCTTTCGGAGCTTGATGCAAATAGATCAAACCCATTTACGGTACTGAACGTCTTCCCTTATGGTACAGTCGAGGTAACTCATTCTGAATTTGGCACATTTAAGGTAAACAATACTCGATTTAGACCTTATCTTGGTAGAATAATTGATAGCAAGAAAGAGGAGCCTCAGCTCCATGAACCACCGTAACCGTGCGTACAAGGTAAGTCAAACTTAAACTCTAAATAAGCGCTTATTGGGAGGCAACCCGAGTGTCTAACATTCTGTTAATTCTTTTAACTTTTTCATTTTATTTTCAAATTAATTAAATTAAATTTTAAATTTAAAAAAATATTTTGACCCATACGGCCTGAACACACAGGCATGTCCCAGGTCATGTGTAAAATAAGGCATTCGACAGTGAGCTACATAGCCCAACGACATGGCCATGTGACCCACACGGCCTAAACACACGGGCATGTCCTTGGCCGTGTGAGTCCTAGGACTTAATTTTCCCAAAATTTGATGTGTACATGGCCTAAGATAGTCCACAAGACCGTGTCCTAGGCTGCATGAGCACTGGAGCTAATTTTTTCAATTTAATTTCAAGTCAGTGAGTTACACGGGCAACTGACACGCCATGTGCGAGACAGGCCGTGACACACAGACGTGGGAGAAGTGAAGGAGATCACATAAGGCCTAGACACATGGGTGTGTCTGAGGCCGTGTAAAGACTAGGCCCACATTTCACATTACACACGGGCTAAAGGAGTCACACACAGGCGTGTGACACGGCCGTGTATCCCAACACGGGCCTTCACATGACCGCGTCACCCTTTTAAAGCAAACCTAATTTTTCTTTTTCAAGTTTGTCTTGTTCTCCCTCCAACCTAGCCATCACTCACCCAAGATTCCTCCCTCATTTACCAGTCTAACCACCGGCCATGCGACCAGCCCCTCCTTCGCACATTGCACCACCACGCAACCTCCCTTCTTCCCACGCGACCAGCCCCGACCCTGCTCATCCTTTCTCCCTTCTTTCCCCATTCTTCGTCTTTGTTTTCCCCAACAGCCCACACCCTTTCCCCTTGACCAGCCCTTACCCCGTCCTCTCCACTCATTGTAACACCCCTCACCCGTAACCGACGCTAGGATAGGGTTCGAGGCATTACCGGTATTTCACCTTTACAAACTTACTAAATCGGGTCACCGAAATTTACCCAAAATTAAAACTTTTCAAACATGTACTTCTCGTCCCTTATACAGACCTTCGAGGGCTAAAACATACCTAGGGGCAGTTCAAGAAAAAATAAAAAACATTCGATAAACTTTGGGCACCTTAGAAAATTTTCTCTCACTTTGAAGTGTGACACTCCCGTGTGGTGGGGCTGTGTGGTCACACACGCCCGTGCCCTCAGCCCGTGTGCAACACTGACTTCAACCTCACCATACAATTAGGGACATACGGCCAAGACACACGCCCGTGCGCCTAACCCGTGCACAACACAGACTTAAAAATTTAGGTGCAACGGATGTACGGCCATACCACACACCCATGGGGGTGAGCCGTGTGTCACACACGGCCTAGACACACGCCCGAGTGTCTACCTGTGTGGACCTTATTAGGCTATTTTCCAAGCCTTTGATCACCCTCCATCAACAAAACATACTTATGAGTTACTTTTACACATGTTAAGGCCAAATTATACACTTGTATAAGACCATAATAAACCTTATTGCATGACAACTTCATATCATCCGTTTTATACATGCTGGGTTAATTCCCATCTTGTATTTAAAGAGGATACCATGTCTCATTGACACATTTAAAATTGGCTCATTTTTATAACTCATTGTCAATTACAACCAAGCCATTACATATGAGCATAAACATGCATAGATTTGTAGGTCATAGCCTACTTCAAAATAAGCCAATTTCCATGGCCAAATACAAAAAGATAAGTATAACTTTACATGCCTTCATTTTGGCAAATCAAATGACACATATAACAAAATACTTAAAAGTTCTATACATGCCATTGAACAAAACATAAGAGTCTATATACCAAAGTTGGACTAGTTGATAGTGTGTAGACTCTCCAACCATCTTCCAATCTTTATGAGTCCTCGAGCTCTGAGAACGGGGAAAAAGAGAGGGGTAAGAATTTACATGCTTAATAAGCTCAAATAACTGGAAAGTAAATTTATCGATTATTTAGCATACATCCTTATTAGATAATGAAATCAATGGATATGAAAATGATTTCCCTATCACATGCACTCAATCAATGAGTTAATCACATAACAAAACACCATGTAATTTATCTTAGATGAGCTCATCATTCAACATGTCATTTGTACCTATACCTCGTGTTAGTCCCGTTGAGTTTCTAGGAAATCTCGATGGATTATCCAATCACCGTCAATTCATACGAATGATCATTTCACTATGCACTCCCGCGAACCTCACATCTTACGGCAAGATTACCAGTCCAGGCTAAATCCCCCGTAATATAAACTCATAGGGTGATGTCGGGATTACCAGTCCAAGCTAAATCCCTTATAATGACAAACACTTTTAATGAGCTCGGATTTGAATTACCAATCCAGGCTAAATTCAGACCTTAATCGGATTACCCGTCCGAGCTAAATTCACAATGCACACATATTCTTCGGGAGGCTCGATCCCTCAAGGAACACCCGTCCGAGTTAGGTCCTTTTGATACTTGAGATCATCGGATTACCCATTCAGGCTAAATCCTTTCTGCAACACATGCAGGATCTCAAGTCACATGTCAATCATGGTTTATCCATCAAATTCCCTTTTCAACCTCAACCGAGACATTTTCCAACAAATCATTGTCAAGGATGTATTTCATATGATTTCATGCTATTAATAAATACAATCATCATGCATTCATATATCATATACTTAAACGCATTTTGAGTTTACTTTAAGTTATCCGAACTTACCTAGTACTCGTTTTGGGGTTGTGTTTCGGTTACTCTGAAACCTTTCGCTTTCCTCGGTCGACCTCTAAAATTTGTCCCTCGGGGTCTAAAACAATAAAATTGATTCATTAACATATCACATTGTACTTTTTGAGCCTAAATTTCACCCCCAGTCCAACTGACCATTTTGCCCCTAACCTTTCACATTTTTACGATTTAGTCCCTAGTCTCGTATAATGAAACACATGAAATTTTTATCTTACCCAAGCCTAGCCGAACACTTTTACCTCTTATGGCAGCCCACATTTCCATTATTTTCACATTTCTACCTTCAATTTAGCAACTTTTGCAAAAATGTCCCTTTAGGGGTTTTTCATGAAAATCACCTAGGAAAAAATGTTTAACACACCTTCAATTTAGCAACTTTTGCAAAAATGTCCCTTTAGGGGTTTTTCATGAAAATCACCTAGGAAAAAATGTTTAACACACCTTCAACTTTCATATTCCTTCATAAACCATCAAAATACAAGTAAATTATGTATGAGTAGATTTTTAAACATGAACCCTAGCATGAAATATAGGTAGAAATGGAGAGAGTAAGCTACCGGGATTTCAAAAATACAAAGAACATTAAAAACGGGGCTTGGGTGCACTTATATTTAGCTTAAAAATGTTGAAAACCCTAGCTATGGAGTCCCTTGAAGTTTTGGCAGCATGGAGAAGAAAATGAGCTGATTTTGGTTCACTTTTCCAATTTTATTTCATTAAAATGCCAAATGACCAAAATGCCCTTAAGCCCTTTCTTTAAAATTTCATCCATGCAAGCCCATTTTTATCCAAAAACTTAGAAATTAGGCAAATTTCTCTCTAAGACATTCTAATTTATAATCTAAAGCAATTTCATACAAATTGCTTCTAGAATCCAAGTTTTGCAATTTATTCAATTTAGTCCCTAATTTCCAATTGACACCTTACTCAAAGAATTTCTTCATGAAATCTTAACACATGCATATTCTCATATTCTAGACCTCATAATAATCATAAAATAAATATTTTGATGTCAAATTTGTGGTCCCAAAACCACTATTCTGACTAGGCCCTATTTCGAGATGTTATATTTCTCAACCCTTAGGGACTTTCGTCCTCGAAAGTCTTACTAGTAAACAGGTTTGGATATTGGTTTCTCATGGTTTCTTCTAGCTCCCATGTAGCCTCTTCTACACCATGTCGATGCCATAAAACCTTTACTAAAGCCACATTTTTATTTCTCAACTGTTTAACCTCACGAGCCAAAATCTTGACTGGTTCCTCTCCATAGGTCATGTCTGGTCTAATCTCAATCTCTGCTGGTGAAATCACATGAGAGGGGTCTGATCAATATCGCCTTAACATGGATACATGGAACACGTCATGAATCTTTTTCAATTCGGGTGGCAATGCCAAACGATATGCTAATGGTCCAACTCTTTCAGTGATCTCGTACGGCCCGATAAATCGCGAACTCAATTTGCCTTTCCGACCATATCTCAACACCTTTTTTCCATGGAGATACTTTCAAGAATACTCTATCTCTAACTTGGAATTCAATCTCTTTTCTTTTTAGATCAGCATATGACTTTTACCTATTCGATGCCGCTTTTAAACAGTCTCGTTTTACTTTAACTTTTTCTTCAGTTTTCTTAATCAGATCAACCCTATGAATTTGACTTTCCGTAAGTTCCGTCCAGTACAATGGAGTTCGGCACTTTCTGCCATACAAGGCTTCATAAGGTGCCATCTTCAAACTTGTCTGAAAACTGTTGTAGGCAAATTCTACCAATGGCAAATACTTTTCCCAACTACCTTGAAATTCGAGGATGCAACATCACAACATATCCTCAAGAATCTAAATCATCCGTTCGACTGACCATTGGTCTGAGAGTGAAAAGCCATACTAAAACTCAATTTTGTACCCAAGACTTCTTGTAACTTCTTCCAGAATCTCGAAGTGAACCTCAAGTCTCTGTTCGAAATAATCGATAGTGGTACCCCGTGTAATCTCACAATCTCAGACATGTACAAGTCGGCCAATCTATCAAGAGAGTAATCTGTTCTTATCGGAATGAAATGAGCCAAATTTGTCAACTTATCTACCGTAACCCATATAGCATCTTTCATTTTCGGAGTCATTGATAATCCTATCACAAAATCTATAGTAACTTTGTCCCACTTCCATTCAGGGACCATTACAGGCTGTAACAAACCTGAAGGCACTTGATGTTCAGCTTTAACTTGCTGACATATCAGGCATTTCGATACAAATTCAGAAATGTCTCTTTTCATGTCACTCCACCAGTACATTTTCTTCAAATCGTTATACATCTTGGTACTTCCCAAATGAATAGACAAACGGCTATTATGCGCTTCTTGCAAGATTTTCCGAATAAGTTCATCATCTTTGGGTACACAAACTCTATCTCTAAACATCAAACATCTATCAGGACCGATCCGATAATCTGATTCAATGCTCGACTCACATTGAGTCCTTTTAGCCTGCAGGTCTCTATCACTAGGTTTAGCATCATTGATTTCCTGAAGAAATGTCGGCCTAGCCTCCAATTCTGTCAAGACCGAACCATCATCAAGCAATGTTAACCGAGTATTCATGGCTCTCAATGCAAATAAATATTTCCTGCTTAACGCGTTGGCGACCACATTCACCTTTCCCGGGTGATAGTCAATGATCAGATCATAATCTTTAATTAGTTCTAACCATCTCCGCTGTCTCAGATTTAATTCTTTTTTAGTCATCAAATACTTCAAACTCTTGTGGTCTGTGAATATACGACAAGTCTCACCATATAAATAATGCCTCCAGATTTTCAAGGCAAAGACAATGGCGATGAGCTCTAAATCATGTGTCGGATAGTTCTTTTCATGTGGCTTCAACTGCCGTGAAGCATAAGCTATCATCTTGCCATGTTGCATAAGTACACAACCCAGTCCATTCAAGGATGCATCACTGTAGACCACAAACTCTTTTCCCGACTCAGGTAATACTAAAACATGAGCTTCTGTCGGCAATGTCTTTAACTTCTTGAAACTCTACTGACACTTTTCTGTCCATTTAAACTTAACGTCTTTCTGTAGCAACCTATCATTGGAGTCACTATCATGGAGAATCCTTTTACAAATCTTCGATAGTAACCGGTTAAGCCCAAAAAGCTTCTAATCTCGCTTACATTTTTAGGCGGTTTCCATTCAACAATAGTAGAGATTTTTCTTGGATCAACTCGAGTGCCTTCACTCGAAACAATATGACCCAAGAACCCAACTTCTTGGAGCCAAAATTCACTCTTGCTAAACTTAGCATACAATTGTTTTTCCTGTAAGGTCTGTAACACAGTTCTCAGGTGCTTCGCATGCTCTACCTCATATTTAGAATAAATCAAGATGTCGTCAATAAACACAACAACAAACTTATGCAAGTATGGCCGAAAGATCCTATTTATTAGGTCCATGAATATGGTCGATGCATTCGTCAATCCAAATGGCATAACAAGAAATTCATAGTGGTCGTATCTTGTTCTAAAAGCTATCTTTGGAACGTTTGATTTCTTAACATGTAACTGATAGTAGCTAGATCTCAAGTCTATCTTAGAAAACACCATGGCTCCTCTCAACTGCTCGAATAGATCATCGATCCTTGGCAAATGATACTTATTCTTGATAGTTACCTTGTTCAGTTGTCGATAATCTATACATAATCTTATTGAACCATCTTTCTTCTTTACAAACAATACGGGGGCATCCCAAGGTGAAAAGCTTGGCCTTGTAAAACCTTTATCCGTCAACTCTTGCAACTGTGCTTTTAATTCTTTCAGCTCGGTTGGCACCATTCTGTACGGAGTAATAGAGATGGGAGCTGTTCCTGGCACCAATTCAATACCAAACTCTGTCTCTCTCTCAGGAGGTAATCTAGGTAATTCTTCCGGGAATACGTCTGGATATTTACATACTATAGGCACAGTCTCAATCTTCAACTCTGTTTCCTTCGTGTTCAACAAAAAAAACAAGCTAGGCTTCGTACCCTTTTCTCATATATCTCTGAGCAACCATTACCGTGATTACAGCTGGCGACGTGCCCAAATCTCTTGAATCAACCCGTAGAATATTACCATCTGGGCATTTCAATTTAATATACTTCCTACCACAATTTACAATTACATCATGTAGGGCTAACCAATCCATGCCAAGTATTACATCAAACTCATCGAAAGGTAACAACATAAAGTTAGCCGGAAAACATTGATCATGAATCGTCAAAGGACAATTCTTACAAACTTTATCAACCAAAACTGATTTGCTTAGTGGGTTCGACACTTTAACAACAAATTTTGTAGGTTCAACGGGCATGTTCATACTAGACACCAATCTCATGCAAATGTATGAATGTGTCAATCCCAGATCGACTAAGGCAATAACACATGTATTGAAAAGAGAAAAAGTACCCGTAATAACGTCAGGAGCAGAGGCTTCCTCTCGAGCACGTGTTGCATACGTTCTTACCGGGGCTCGAGCCTCTAATTTTGTAGTGTCTTTGGTTGCAACGTGACTGCCACTAGCACTTCCAGAATATCTCGGAGGTCTACCTCGTGCCATGGGAGCACTCAACTTCGGGTTTACTTCCACTTATTTTTCAATTCGTTCTGGGCAGTCCCTGAGAAAGTGGTCAAGAGAACCACATCTGAAACATGCACCGCTCTTTATTCGGCACTCTCTGAAGTAAAATTTGTTACAGCTCTTACACTTCGACTTTTGATCATCTATACTCCCTACACTAGTCACCATCGGAGAAGAAGACTTCTGATTTCGTTGTTTAAAGCCTCTCGTTCTACCCGAATATCTTACAGATGAAGTGGAGTGTTTATGTTGGCTCCTTGATTTCTTTGTGAAAAATGGGAGCGTCTTACCGCTCGATCTCTTGCTCGTAACTCGAGCCTCTCTCTTTGCTTGCTTTCTTTCATAATTGAGTTCATCGGCCTTCTTGGCCCGATCAGCTAATGCAGCGAACTCCCGTATTTCAAGGATCCCAATCAACAACTTGATTTCTTCATTCAAACCTTCCTCGAAGCGTTTACACATTTCTGACTCGGTTTGAACCCACTCAGTTGCATACTGACTTAACCTTACAAACTTCCTTTCGTATTCTGCCACAGTCTTATTCCCTTGTTTGAGTTCTAGGAACTCCTTTCGCTTCGAGTCTAAGAACCTTTGACTGATATGCTTCTTCCTAAACTCTGCTTGGAAGAATTCCCAAGTGATATTTTCCTTTAACGCCACCGAAGACACGGTCTTTCACCAATGGTACGTAGTGTCCTTCAAGAGAGACACGGTACACTTTAAGCACTCCTCAGGTGTGCACAATAATTCATCTAATACCCTTATGGTATTCTCAAGCCAGAACTCGGCTCTCTCAGCATCATCCTTAATTTTTGCTCTAAATTCCTCGGCCCCATACTTTCTAAGCTTATCTACGGGGGCCTTACTGATTCTTACCGGTGCCATATTTCGTGGCAAATCCTCATCAGGTAGGTTAGGAGGCAGGGGAGGTCATGGTATGTTGGGGCGGTTCCTCAAATAATCCCCAAACCATTCATCCATCATGTTAAAGAACGCGGCTTGGGCCTCTTCTCGGCCTTCAGACATAACCTTTCTACTACTTCTAGATACAGCTCGTTGCATTAAAGCTGGAGCATGGCTCTCGGATCCCTCGGACTCATCTTGTGCATGATTGAAAGACATTTACTATATTCAAAAACAATTTAAACAGTCAGGAGCTATCACACTATCAAAGTTCATATAATGATATGTATAGCGAACCTCAATACCCTCTACGGTAGTCCTAGAACTGACTAAACCATAGCTCTGATACCACTAAATGTAACACCCCTCACCTGTATTCGACGCCAGGATAGGGTTCGAGGCATTACCGGTATTTCACCTTTACAAACTTACTAAATCGGGTCACTGGGATTTGCCTAAAATTAAAACTTTTCAAACATGTACCTCCCGTCCCTTATACAGGCCTTTGAGGCCTAAAACACACCTAGAGGCAGTACGGGATAATACCAAAAATATTCGATAAACTTTGGGCACCTTAAAAAATTTTCTCTTACTTTGAAGTGTGACATGCCCGTGTGGTGGGGCCGTGTGGTCACACACGCCCGTGTGGCTTGGGACACGCCCGTGCCCTCAGCCCGTGTGCAACACTAACTTCAACCTCATCATAGAATTAGGGACACACAGGCAAGACACATGCTCATGTGCCTAACCCGTGCACAACACTGACTTAAAAATTTAGGTGCAGGGGACGCACGGCCATACCACACACCCATAGGGGTGAGCCGTATGTCACACACGGCCTAGACACACACTCGTATGTCTACCCGTGTGGACCTTATTGGGCTATTTTCCAAGCCTTTGATCACCCTCCATCAACCAAACATACTTATGGGTTACTTTTACACATGATAAGGCCAAATATACACTTGTATAAGACCATAATAAACCTTCTTGCATGACAACCTCATATCATCGGTTTTATACATGCTGGGTTAATTACCATCTTGTATTTAAAGGGGATTCCATGTCTCATTGACGCATCTAAAATTTACTCATTTTTATAACTCATTGCCAATTACAGCCAAGTCATCACATATGAGCATAAACATGCATAGATTTGTAGGTCATAGCCTACTTCAAAATAAGCCAATTTTCATGGCCATATACAAAAAGATAAGTATAACTTTACATGCCTTCATTTTGGCAAATCAAATGACACATATAACAAAATACTTAAAAGTTCTATACATGCCATTGAACAAAACATAAGAGTCTATATACCAAAGCTGGACTAGTTGATAGTGTGTAGACTCTCCAACCGTCTTCCAATCTTTACGAGTCCTTGAGCTCTGAGAACGGGGAAAAAGAGAGGGGTAAGCATTTACATGCTTAGTAAGCTCAAATAACTGGAAAGTAAACTTACTGATTATTTAGCATACATCCTTATTAGATAATGAAATCAACGGATATGAAAATGATTTCCCTATCACATGCACTCAATCAATGAGTTAGTCACATAACAAAACACCATGTAATTTATCTTATATGAGCTCATCATTCAACATGTCATTTGTACCTATACCTCGTCTTAGTCCCGTTGAGTTTCTAGGAAATCTCGATGGATTATCCAATCACCGTCAATTCATACGAATGATCATTTCAGTATGCACTCCCACGAACCTCACATCTTACGGCGGGATTACCATTCCAGGCTAAATCCCCCGTAATATAAACTCATAGGGTGATGTCGGGATTACCAGTCCAGGCTAGATCCCTTATAACAACAAATACCCTTAATGAGCTCGGATCTGAATTACCAGTCCAGGCTAAATTCAGACCCTAATCGAATTACCCGTCCATGCTAAATCCACAATGCACACATATTCTTCGGGAGGCTCGATCACTCAAGGAACACCCGTCCGAGCTAGATTCTTTTCATACTTGAGATTATCGAATTACCTGTCCGGGCTAAATCCTTTCTGCAACACATCTATGATCTCAATTCACATGTCAATCATGGTTTATCCATCAAATGCCCTTTTCAACCTCAACCGAGATATTTTCCAACAAATCATTGTCAAGGATGTATTTCATATGATTTCATGCTATTAATAAATACAATCATCATGCATTCATAAATCATATACTTAAACACATTTTGAGTTTACTTTAAGTTATCCGAACTTACCTGGTGCTTGTTTTGGTGTTGTGTTTCGGTTACTCTAAAACCTTTCGCTTTCCTCGGTCGACCTTCGAAATTTGTCCCTCGGGGTCTATAACAATAAAATTGATTCATTAACATATCACGTTGTACTTTTTGAGCCTAAATTTTTCCCCTGGTCCAAATGACCATTTTACCCCTAACCTTTCACATTGTTACAATTTAGTCCCTAGGCTCGTATAATGAAACACATGAAATTTTTATCTTACCCAAGCCTAGCCTAACACTTTTCCCTCTTATGGCAGCCCACATTTCCATTATTTTCACATTTCTACCACATATTTAGCAACTTTTGCAAAAAGGTCCCTTTAGGGGTTTTTCGTGAAAATCACCTAGGAAAAGATGTTTAACACACCTTCAACTTTCATATTCCTCCATAAACCATCAAAATAAAAGTAACTCATGTATGGGTAGATTTTTAAACATGAACCCTAGCATGAAATATGGGTAGAAATGGAGAGAGTAAGCTACTGAGATTTCAAAAATACAAAGAACATTAAAAATGGGGCTTGGGTGCACTTACTATTGAGCTTGAAAATGTTGAAAACCCTAGCTATTGAGTCCCTTTAAGTTTCGGCATCATGGAGAAGAAAATGAACTGATTTTGGTTCATTTTTCCCATTTTATTTCATTAAAATGCCAAATGACCAAAATGCCCTTACGCCCTTTCTTTAAAATTTCATCCATGCAAGCCCATTTTTGTCCAAAAACTTAGAAATTAGGCCAATTGCTCTATAATCCTTCTAATTTATAATCTAAAGCAATTTCATACAAATTGCTTCAAGAATCCAAGTTTATCAATTTATTCAATTTAGTCCTTAATTTCCAATTGGACACCTTACTCAAAGAATTTCTTCATGAAATCTTAACACTTGCATATTCTCATATTTAAACGTCATAATAATCATAAAATAAATATTTTGATATCGGATTTGTGGTCTCGAAACCACTATTCTGACTAGGCCCTATTGCGGGATGTTACACTCATCTTCCATGTTGCACCACCACGAGCCCCCTCTTTGTCGCCCGTCGACCACTGCGCGAACCTTCGGCCACCATCTCACCTTCAGTCCTCCCTATTTCCTTTTTTTAATTCTTTATTATTTTATTATTTTATCATTTTATTATTTTATTTAATTAATTAATTAATTAATTTTATTATTCTTCTTTTTTTATTTAATTTATTTATTCCATTTGATAATTTTATTATTGTTTGATTATATATTTTCCTGCTACCTTAGTTAGTTATTTTATGATTATTTAAGTTTAATACATTATTGTTTTTATATGTTATTTGTCTTATTTATTTTCTACTTAGTATTATTTCTATCATTTTTTTGTGTTTCTTGAATATTAGTTATTTTCTTAATAGACATTATTAGTTTTTATTTCACTTTATTTTTAGTATTAAGTTATTGTTGTTTTTATCATGTTACTTGTTGGTGAATTTATTCTTGGGTTAGTTACTCAGTATTGTGGTTTAGGTTTTCACTTTGTTTCTGTCGTAGTCATGCCATCTATTGGACTTATTATTTATTCTTTTTATTTTGTTATTACTTTTTACTTTTCTTTTAGCAGTTATTCAATTATTTTTCCGATCAATGTTTAGTCTTATGATTTCATTTTAGTTTGATTCAATTTTTTATTTGATTAAGTTTTATGATGTTGAGTTGTGTTTTGACTTAGTTCTTCTGCTGACATTTAGCTATTATTTATTCTTTTTAGGCACTATGACGAACACTAGAGGCAAGTCCAAGGTCATCGTTTCTGCTTCAAAAAAGTGGAAGACTTCAGGCATGACATCATTGTCGAGCGCTTCCGTTGATGCCCACCACCCCTATCTCCGATTTCCACAGGGTCCTCAGGAGGATTTATATTAGCATCTTCGACTGAGGCTATTTGGATTAGGTCATTGTATTGACTAATCCATTGTATTTATTGGGCTGCTTTAGACCAGGTCCAGTTAGCTTATCATGTCCGCGCCATCATTGCTACACCTCCTTGAGACCGGTTCTTTTCCATCATCAATCCCACACACTCGGAGTTGACTTTAGAGTTTTGTTCAACATTTATCCTACAATAGGTAATGACGACCAATGATAAGTCGGGCACCATTACCTTCAGACTCGATGGTACGGCGCGACATATAAGTGTCCCAAAGTTCTAAGCTGCATTAGGACTTTACGCTGCAGAGTTTATGAGTGTCGAAGTGTTCCTTCGATTATACTGGCACATCCACTACTCGCCATCTCTTTGCTAGGTAGATCTTACGGTGAGCACGACGCCTTATGACCTAAGTCGGTCGAAGGCAACTTCTCTTCCTTCGATCTTGTGCTACATTCATGCCATATTGGTTCACATATTAATCTGTAGGAGGGAGAGCACCAGATTCGTCGGTACAACCGACGCATATTTTTTGTAGAAGGGGCCTTATTTCATCGACCTTTTTGTTTGTCATCAGACAGAGCGCAGTAGAAGGGGCCCTATCTGTTTAGGCCCTTATATGACTCGACTCGCATGTCACTTTGGTCTCCTCGATACACCGGAGCAATCATCCTCCCTTACACTAGTTGGACAGATTTCCCTATAAGGATTCTCGAGTATGACTCACATAAAGATGATCAAGAAACTTTGTGGAGTGGATCCTCCCCTGTAACATTCTAAAATAGGGGTTAGTCAGAATAGTGGTTTCGGAATGACAAATATGACATTAAAATAATTATTTCATGAGCATTATGAGGTCTAGGGTATTAAAATAAGCATGTGTTAAAGTTTCATGAAGAAATTCTATGTGTAAGTTGTCCAATTGGATATCAGGGACCAAATTGAATAAATTGTAAAACTTGGTTTCTAGAAGCAATTTGTATGAAATTGCTTTAGAATGTTAATTAGAGGTCCTTAAAGAGTCATTTACCCAATTTCAAAGTTTTTGGACAAAAATGAGCATGCATGGAAAAATTTGAAAATTTGGTAAGGAAGGACATTTTGGTCATTTGGTAATAAAATTAATAAAAAGGGAAAAAGGAAGTAAAATTCAGCCATTTATTCTCCATGGCTGCTGAAAATTAAAGGGTCTCTATATCTACGGTTTTCAACATTTTCAAGCTCAATAGTAAGAGCTCCCTAGCCCCGTTTTTAACGTTCTTCGTATTTTTGAGATTCTCGTAACATGCTCTCTCTATTTCTACCCATATTTCAAGTTAGGGTTCAAGATAAAAAATTTACCCATGCATGAGGTGTATGTGTTTTGATGATTTATGGAGGAATATGAGAGTTTAAAGGATGGTAAACAACTTTTACTAGGTGGTTTTTCATGGAAATGGCTTAAAAGACTAAATTGTAAAAGTTGTGGAAATGGGCAGGAAAATATAGAATGAAGGAAAAACATGGGCTGCTATGAGTGTGAATAACATTCGGCTAGGCTTGGGTAGCCAAGGAATTACATGCATTTCATTATACGAGCCTTAGAACTAAATTGTAAATATTGTGAAAGGTTAGGGGCAAAATGGTCATTTTGCCCGGGGTCATTTTTAGGCCTAAAACGAATAATGTGATGTATTAATAATCTAATTTTATTAATATAGACCCCGAGGAACCAATTCTGGAGGTCGACTGCGGAAAACGAAAGATTTCAAAATAACCGAGACACAAATCTGAAACAACTACCAGGTAAGTTCGTGTAACTCGAATGTAAACTATTTAAATTAAATTAAAAATGTATATTCATGTATGCATTATAGTATTGATAATTGTTGTGAAACAATGCATGATAAATATTGCATTGATAAATGTCCCGGTTGAAATAGAAAGGGAAATTCGATGGCTAAATTATGGCTTAGATGACATGAGATCCTGTATGTGTTGCAGAAAAGGATTTAGCCCAGACTGGTAATTCGATGATCTCAAAATAGTAAGGATCTAGCCCGAACGGGTGTTCTTTGAGTGATTGAGCCTTCCGAAGAATATGGGTGCATTAAGGATTTAGCCCAGATGGGTAATCCGATTGAGGACTGAATTTAGCCTAGACTAGCAATTCAGATCCGAGCTTATGAGAGCAATTGTCTTTAAAAGGGATTTAGTCTGGACTGGTAATCCCGACATTGCTCTATGAGTTATTACTACGGGGGATTTAGCTTGGACTAGTAATCCTGTCATAAGTTGTAAGGTTCACGGGAATGTGTACTTGAGATGATCACTTGTATGACTTAACGGTAAATGGACTATCCATCGAGATTTCTGAGAAATTCAATGGGATTAACATGAGAAATAGAAATGGAAATATTGAATTGATAAGCTCATCGAAGACTAATGACATGATGTATTGTTATGAGACTAACTTGATGATTGAGTGCATGTGATAGGAAAATTATTTCATGCTTGTTGGAATTATTGCCAAATTATGGTTGTATGTTAATTAACCGGTAAGTTTACTTTCCAGTTATCCGAACTTACTAAGCATATAAATGCTTACCCCCTTCTCTTTTCCCTGTCTTACAGAGCTCGTGGACTCGTGAAGATTGGAAGATGGTTGAAGAATCAACACACTATTGACTTGTCCCGCTTTTGTATATAGATACTTTTATTTTGTTTAATGGAATGTATAGGATTTTTGGTTATTTTGTTATATGTGTCAATTGGCTAGCCAATGTAAGGGCTTAAATGGTATACTTATTCTTTTGTATATGGCCATGAGATATGGCTCATATTGATGTAGGTTGTAAACCTACTAATGATGCATGTTTATGTTTAAATGTTTCATGAGATATGATGATGAGGTTTATCATGGATGGATGATTGAAATGGGACCTAATAATTTGAGAGTGAACATAGCATATAATGGTATATGGTTATAATATGGCCTAAGCGTAAAATGTAAAATGTGCTATGTTAATCTCTAATACAAAAAGGATAATTTAGCATGTATTAAACCGATAAGATGAGGTTAACATGCAATAAGTTATGCCAAGGTTGTTTAAGAGTATAATTAGGCCATGTTAAATATCATTGAAGTCTATAAGTGTGTATAGATGATAAAGGATGACCAAAGGCTTGGAAAATAGCCCTAAAAAGGTCCACACTGGTAGACACATAGGCATGTGTCTAGGCCGTGTGTGACTCACGGTCAGTCCCCATGGGCGTGTTGCCTGGTCGTGTGTCCCCTGCACCTAAAATTTTAGGTCTGTTTGCATGGTAGTAAACACACGGGCAGAGACACAGCCGTGTATCTCAATCGTGTGGAGGACACGAACTAAAACACGGGCGCGTGCCTTGGCCGTGTACCTCAAAATGAATGATGACATTATAAACAGAATGTCCAGGTTTTTGGACATAAGCGTGTCTAGGCCATGTGAGGGACACGGGCCAGGGACACGGGCGTGTGCTTGGCCGTTTGAAAACCCTTGTAGGTTCGAAATGAAAAATAAATCCAAATAATTCAACATGGGTGAGGGTCACGGGGTGTCCACAAGCACACGGGCGTGTGCTTTGCCTCCACACGAGCGTGTACTAGGAATATTAGTAAAATTTTTTATAGTTCATGGTTTAGTCCCGGGTCACTTTTAATGTATGTTTTGGACCTTGTAGGTCCATAATCGGGACACTATGATGTTGTTTGATCGATTTTAAATTAGAATAAAATTTTGTAACCTGTATTTTTCGAAAGTGTCTGAGTATGTGTCTAGTAACGCCTCGTACCTTGTCCCAGTCTCGGGTACGTGTAAGGGGTGTTACATTTAGTGGTATCAAAGCTACGGTTTAGTTAATTTTTAAACTAACGTAGCATGTCTCGGGTCTAGCTATACATTCCATAATACAAGTTATGATAGTGTGCCATCTCCTAACCTTTTTAATTGTATTTGAATATAGTAAATATCTTCCAATAAAGCCCAAGATGAGTCCGAGGGAGCCAAGAGCCATGCTCCAGCTTCTATACAACGAGCTATTTCTACTAGTAGTAGTAGAAGGCCTATGTCTAAAGGCCGGGAAGAGGCGAGAAAAATCTTTTTCGATATGATGGATTACTGGTTCGGGGAATACCTAAAAAATCGCCCTAAAATACCACGTCCACCTCCACCTGCTAACCGACCTGATGAAGTATCAAGGGTTGTTGAACCAGTGAGAATTGGTAAGGCCCCAGTGGATAAACTTAGGAAATACGGGGCTGAAAAGTTTAGGGCTAAGGTCGAGGATGATGCTGAACGAGCTGAGTTCTAGCTCGAGAATACTGTACGAGTTTTGGATGATTTGTCATGCACACTCGAGGAATGCTTGAAGTGTGCTGTATCCCTTCTGAAGGATACTACATAACACTGGTGGAATACAGTATCCTCAGTGGTACCAAAAGAAGACATTACATGGGAGTTCTTCCAAGCTGAGTTTAAAAAGAAATACATTAGTCAAAGGTTTTTAGACTCGAAGCGAAAGGAGTTCCTAGAACTCAAATAAAGAAATAGGACTGTGTTAGAGTACGAAAGAGAATTCGTAAGGTTAAGTCAGTATGCAACGGAGTGGGTCCAATCAGAGACAGAAATGTGTAAGCGCTTCGAGGAAGGCTTGAATGAGAAAATTAAATTGCTGATCAGGATCCTTGAGATACGAGAACTTGCTGCATTAGCTGACAGGGCCAAGAAGGCCGAAGAACTAAATAATGAAAAAAAGTAAGCCAAGAGAGAAGCTCGAGTTTCGAGTAAGAGGTCTAGCGGCAGAGCACACGCCTTTCCTACAAAGAAATCGAGAAGTCATCAAGAACGCTCCACTTCATCAGTAGGAATTCGGGTAGAGCAAGAAACTCCAAGCGACATAACCCGAAGTCTTCTTCCCCTTAATAACTAGTGTGGGAAGTGTGGATGATCAAAAGCCAAAGTGTAAAAGCTGCAGCAAATTCCACTTCGGAGAGTGTCGAATGAAGAGTGGAGCATGTTTTAGATGTAGGTCTCTTGACCACTTTCTCAGAGACTGCCCGGAGCGAGCTAATAAAGAGGTTGAATTAGCCTCGCAGCCAAATGCTCTTATTTCTCGAGGTAGACCCCCAGACATCCTGGAAGTGCAAGTGGCAGTCGAACTGTTGCTAAGGATGCTACTGCAAAATCAGAGGCTCGAGCCCCAGTAAGAACTTATGCGATACGCGCTTGAGAGGAAGCCTCTGCTTTCGATGTCATCACGGGTACATTTTCTATCTATAATACTCGTGTCATTACCTTAATTGATCCAGAGTCAACCTATTCATACATTTGCATGAACTTGGCGTCTAGCATGGATATGTTTGTAGAACCTATGGAATTTGTGATTAAGGTGTCAAATCCTCTAGGCAAGTCAGTCCTAGTTGATAAAGTTTGTAAGAATTGTTCTTTGACGATTCAAGGTCATAGTTTTCCTGCTAACCTTATGTTATTGCCATTTGATGAGTTTGTTGTAATACTTGGCATGGATTGGTTGGTTGTGCATGATGTGATTGTAAATTGTGGTAGCAAGTATATCGAATTGAAATGTTCAGATGGTAAGATTCTCTGGATTGATTCAAATGAGTTGGATACTCCGCCGGTTGTGATTACCTCCATGATGGCTCAAAGGTATATAAGGAAAGGATATGAAGCCTACCTTGCTTTTGTGTTGAATACTAAAGAATCTGAGTTGAAGTTGGAATCGGTACCGATAGTATGCGAGTATCCGGATGTGTTTTCGGAAGAGCTACCCGGATTACCTTCCATTACAGAAGAAGAGTTTGGTATCAAGCTGGTGCCTGGGACACCTCCTATCTCTATTTCTTCGTATTGGATGGTGCCAACCGAACTGAAAGAGTTAAAAGCACAGTTGTAAGAACTGGCGAATAAAGGTCTTGCAAGACCGAGCTTTTCGCCTTGGGGTGCTCCAGTATTATTTGTAAAGAAAAAATATGGTTCAATAAGGCTATGTATAGACTACCGACAACTTAACAAGGCAACTATCAAGAACAAGTATCCGTTGCTGAGGATTGATGATCTGTTTTATCAATTGAGAGGAGCCACTATATTTTCAAAAATAGATCTAAGATCTAGCTACTACCAGTTGTGAGTTAAAGAGTCGGACGTGCCTAAGACCACTTTCAGGATAAGGTATGGTCATTTCGAGTTCCTGGTCATGCCTTTTGGTCTAACGAATGCCCCAATCGCGTTTATGAACTTAATGAATCGTGTTTTCTGACCATACTTGGAAAATTTTGTTGTGGTATTCATTGACGATATTTTGATCTATTTCTGTAATGAGCCCGAGCATGCTAAACATCTGAGGACTTTTTTACAGACCTTGCGAGACAAGAAATTTATGCTAAGTTCAAAAAAAGCGAGTTCTGGCTTCGAGAGGTAGGATTTTTGGGTCACATTGTTTCAGGTTATGGCATCTGAGTTGATCCCAATAAGATATCTGATATTGTTGAGTGAAAACCGCCAAAGAACGTAACTGAGGTTAGAAGCTTTTTGGGCTTGGCCGGCTACTACCAACGCTTTGTGAAATGTTCGATGATTGCAACTCCTTTGACAAGGTTGCTGCAAAAAGATGTTAAGTTTGAATGGTCAAAAAAGTGTCAGTAGAGCTTTGAAAAGCTAAAGATGTTACTAACTAAGCTCCGCTTTAGTACACCCAACCGAAAAGAAATTCGTGGTCTCTGATGTCGTCCTTGAATGGATCAAGTTACGTCTCGATGCAAAAAGGTAAAGTGATAGCCTATGCTTTGAGCCAATTGAAGCCACACGAGAAATTTTATCCAACACATGACTTGGAGCTAGCCGCCATTGTATTTGTCCTGAAGATTTGGAGACACCATTTGTATGATGAGACGTGCCGTGTATTCACCGATCACAAGAGTTTGAAATATTTGATGACTAAAAAAGAATTGAAATTGAGACAACAGAGATGGTTGGAGTTAATTAAAGATTATGAACTGATCATTGACTACCACCCGGGAAAGGCGACTATGGTCGCAGATGCACTAAGCAGAAAATCCTTGTTTGCTTTGAGAGCCTTGAACACGCAGTTGGCCTTGTTAGATGATGGCTCGATTTTGGCAGAGTTAAGAGCCAGACCAAGAACAAGTATCCGTTGTTGAGGATTGATGATCTGTTTTATCAATTGAAAGGAGCCACTATATTTTAAAAAATAGATCTGAGATCTAGTTACTACCAGTTGCGAGTTAAAGAGTCGGACGTGCCTAAGACCACTTTCAGGATAAGGTATGGTCTTTTCGAGTTCTTGGTCATGCCTTTTGGTCTAACGAACGCCCCAGCCGCGTTTATAGACTTAATGAATCGTGTTTTTCGACCATACTTGGAAAAGCTTGTTGTGGTATTCATTGATGATATTTTGATCTCCTCCCGTAATGAGCCCGAGCATGCTAAACATCTGAGGACTGTTTTACAGACCTTGCAAGACAAGAAATTGTATGCTAAGTTCAGCAAAAGCAAGTTCTGGCTTCGAGAGGCAGGATTTTTGAGTCACATTGTTTCGGGTGATGGCATCCAAGTTGATCCGAATAAGATATCTGATATTGTCGAGTGAAAGCCACTGAAGAACGTAATCGAGGTTAGAAGCTTTTTGGGCTTGGCCGGCTACTACCGACGCTTTGTGAAATGATTTTCAATGATTGCAACTCCTTTGACGAGGTTGCAGCAAAAAGATGTTAAGTATGAATGGTCAAAAAAGTGTCAGCAGAGCTTTGAGAAGCTAAAGATGTTGCTAACGGAAGCTCCAGTTTTAGTACAACTCGAACCGAGAAAGGAATTCGTGGTCTACAGTGATACATCCTTGAATAGACTGGGTTACGTACTGATGCAAAAAGGTAAAGTGATAGCCTATGCTTCGAGGCAATTGAAGCCACACGAGAAAATCTATCCAACACATGACTTGGAGCTAGCTGCCATTGTATTTGCCCTGAAGATTTGGAGACACCATTTGTATGGTGAGATGTGCCGTGTATTCACCGATAACAAGAGTTTGAAATATTTGATGACTCAAAAAAATTGAAATTGAGACAACGGAGATGGTTGGAGTTGATTAAAGATTATGAACTGATCATTGACTACCACCCGAGAAAGGCGACTATGGTCGCAGATACACTTAGCAAAAAATCCTTGTTTGCTTTGAGAGCCTTGAACACGCAATTGGCCTTGTTAGATGATGGCTCAGTTTTGGCAGAGTTAAGAGCCAGACCAACGTTTCTACAAGAAATATGTGCAGCTGATATCAATGATAGTGATTTACAAGCCAAGATAACTCAATACGAGTCAGGCAACGAATTAGATTTTCGGATTGGACCCAACGATTGCTTGATGTTCATAGATAGGATCTGTGTACCGAGAGACAATGAGCTTATTCAGAAAATTTTGCAAAAGGCACATGATAGCTGTTTGTCTATTCATCCGGGAAGTACCAAGATGTACAATGATTTGAAGAAAATGTACTGGTGGAATGGCATGAAAAGAGACATCTCCGAATTTGTATCGAAATGCTTGATATGTCAGCAAGTCAAGGCTGAACACTAAGTACCTTCAGGTTTGTTATAGCCTGTGATGGTCCCCGAATGGAATTGGGATAGGATTACTATGGATTTTTTGATGGGATTACTGTTAACCCCGAAAAAGAAAGATGTTGCTTGGGTTGTGGTTGATAGGCTAACGAAGTTGGCTCACTTTATTCCAGTACGAACTGACTACTCACTTGACAAATTGGCCGACTTGTATGTATCTGAGATTGTGAGATTACACAAGGGTACCGCTATCACTTGTTTTAGATAGGGACCCAAGATTCACTTCGAGATTTTGGAAGAAACTACAAGAAGCCTTGGGTGCAAAGTTGAGTTTTAGTACGACATTCCGTCAGTCAGAGCGGACGATTCAGACTCTTGAGGACATGTTACGGTGCTGTGTTTTTTTAATTTCAGGGTAGTTGGGAAAAATACTTGCCTTTGGTGAAATTTGCCTACAACAACAATTTCCAGATGAGTTTAAAGATGGCACATTATGAGGCATTGTATGGCCGAAAGTGCCAGACTTCGTTGTATTGGACAGAACTCAAAGAACACCAGATTCACGGAGTTGATTTAGTCAAGGAAACTGAAGAAAATGTTAAAGTGGTACGGGACTGTTTGAAAGTTACATCGGATAGGCAAAAGTCGTATGCTGATTTGAAAAGAAAAGAGATCGAGTTTCAAGTTGGAGATAAAGTACTTTTGAAAGTACCTCTATGGAGAAAGGTCTTGAGATTTGGTCGAAAAGGCAAACTGAGTTTAAGGCTTATTAGACCCTATGAGATTACTGAGAAAGTTGTACCGTTAGCCTACCGCTTAGCACTGCCATCCGAATTAGAAAAGATTCACGATGTATTCCATGTGTCCATGTTGTATAGATATAGATCAGAACCCTCTCATGTGATTTCACCGACGGAGGTTAAAATTAGACCGGACATGACTTATAATGAAGAACCGGTTAAGATTTTAGCTCGGGAAGTCAAACAGTTGAGGAACAAAAATATAGCCTTGGTGAAATTTTTATGGCATAGACACGGAGTAGAAGAGGCCACATGGGAACTTGAAGAAACCATAAGAAATCAATATCCGAACCTGTTTATTGGTAAGACTTTCGAGGACGAAAATCCCTAAGGAGGAGAAATGTAACATCCCGAAATAGGGCCTAGTCGGAATAGTGGTTTTGAGATCGTAAATCTGATGTTAAAATAATTATTTCATGATCATTATGAGGTTTAGGGTATGAAAATAAGCATGTGTTAAAGTTTCATGAAGAAATTTTATGTGTAAGGTGTCCAATTGGAAATTAGGGACCAAATTGAATAAATTGCAAAACTTGGGTTCTAAAAGAAATTTGTATGAAATTGCTTTGGCATGTTAATTAGAGGTCCTTAAAGAGTAATTTACCCAATTTCTAAGGTTTTGGACAAAAAATAGACATGCATGGGAAAATTTGAAAGTTTGGTAAGGAAGGACATTTTGGTCATTTGGTAATAAAATTAATAAAAAAGGGAAAAAGGAAGCAAAATTCAGCCATTTCTTCTCCATGGCTGCCAAAAATTAAAGGGTCTCCATAGCTAGGATTTTCAACATTTTCAAGCTCAATAGTAAGTGCTCCCTAGCCCCGTTTTTAACATTCTACGTATTTTTGAAATCCTCGTAACATGCTCTCTCTATTTCTACCCATATTTCAAGCTAGGGTTCATGTTCAAAAATTTACTCATGCATGAGATGTTTGTGTTTTGATGATTTATGGAGGAATATGAGAGTTTAAAGGATGGTAAACAACTTTTACTAATTGGTTTTTCATGGAAATGGCTTAAAGGACTAAATTGTAAAAGTTGTGGAAATGGGTAGGAAAATATAGAATGAAGGAAAAACATGGGCTGCTATGAGTGTGAATAACATTCGGCTAGGCTTGGGTAGCCAAGGAATTACATGCATTTCATTATACGAGCCTTAAGACTAAATTGTAAATATTGTGAAAAGTTAGGGGCAAAATGGTTATTTTGCCTGGAGGTGAGTTTTAGGCCTAAAACGAATAATGTGATGTATTAATAATCTAATTTTATTGATATAGACCCCAAGGAACTAATTCCGGAGGTCGACCATGGAAAACGAAAGATTTCAGAATAACCGAGACATGAATCCGAAACGACTACCAGGTAAGTTCGCGTAACTCAAACGAAAACTATTTAAATTACATTAAAAATGTATATTTATGTATGCATTATAGTATTGATAATTGTTGTGAAACAATGCATGATAAATATTGCGTTGATAAATGTCCCGGCTAAAATAGAAAGGGAAATTCGATGGCTAAATTATGGCTTACATGACATTAGATCCTGCATGTGTTGCAGAAAAGGATTTAGCCCAGACGGGTAATCCAATGATCTCAAAATAGAAAGGATCTAGCCCGAACGGGTGTTCTTTAAGTGATCGAGCCTCTCGAAGAATATGGGTGCATTAAGGACTTAGCACGGACGGGTAATCCGATTGAGGACTAAATTTAGCCTGGACTGACAATTCAGATCCGAGCTTATGAGAGCAATTATCGTTAAAAGGGATTTAGCCTAGACTGGTAATCCCGAAATTGCTCTATGAGTTATTACTATAGGGGATTTAGCCTGGACTGGTAATCCCGCCATAAGATGTATAGTTCACGGGAGTGCCTACTTGAGATGATCACTTGTATGACATAACAGTAAATGGACTATCCATCGAGATTTCTGAGAAATTCAACGGGATTAACATGAGAAATAGAAATGGAAATATTGAATTGATGAGCTCATCTAAGACTAATGACATGATGTATTGTTATGAGACTAACTTGATGATTGAGTGCATGTGATAGAGGAACTATTTCATGCTTGTTGGAATTATTGCCTAAATATGGTTGTATTCTAATTAACCGATAAGTTTAATTTCCAGTTATCCAGACTTACTAAGCATATAAATGCTTACCCCCTTCTCTTTTCCCTGTCTTACAGAGCTCGTGGACTCGTGAAGATTGGAAGACGGTTGGAGAATCAACACACTATCGACTTGTCCCGCTTTGGTATATAGATACTTTTATTTTGTTTAATGGCATGTATAGGATTTTTGGTTATTTTGTTATATGTTTCAATTGGCTAGCCAATGTATGGGCATAAATGTTATACTTATTCTTTTGTATATGGCCATGAGATATGGCTCATATTGATTGTAACATCCTAAAATAGGGCCTAGTCGGAATAGTAGTTTCGAGACCATAAATCTGACATCAAATTATTTATTTTATGATTAGTATGAGGTTGAGAATATGAGAATATACATATGTTAAGATTTCATGAAGAAATCCTTTGAGTAAGGTGTCCAATTGGAAATTAGGGACTAAATTGAATAAATTGCAAAACTTGGATTCTAGAAGCAATTTGTATGAAATTGCTTTAGATATTAAATTATAACGTCTTAGAGAGCAATTTGCCCAATTTCTAAGTTTTTGGACAAAAATGGGCTTGCATGGATGAAATTTCAAAGAAAGGGCTTAAGGGTATTTTGGTCATTTGGCATTTTAATGAAATAAAATGGGAAAAATGAACCAAAATTAGCTCATTTCTCTTCTCCATGCTGCTAAAACTTCAAGGGACTCCATAGCTAAGGTTTTCAACATTTTCAAGCTCAATAGTAAGTGCACCCAAGCCCCGTTTTTAATGTTCTTTGAATTTTGAAAATCCCAGTAGCTTACTCTCTCCATTTCTACCCACATTTCATGCTAGGGTTCATGTTTAAAAATTTACCCATGCATGATTTGTTTGTATTTTGATGGTTTATGGACGAATATGAAAGTTGAAGGTGTGTTAAACATATTTTCCTAAGTGATTTTCATGAAAAAACCCTAAAGAGACCTTTTTGCAAAAATTGACAAATATGTGGTAGAAATGTAAAAATAATGAAAAATGTGGGCTGCCATAAGAGGGAAAAGTGTTCAGCTAAGCTTGGGTAAGATAGAAATTGCATGTGTTTCACTATACGAGCCTAGGGACTAAACCGTAAAAAAGTGAAAGGTTAGGGGCAAAATAGTCATTTGGACCGGGGGTGAAATTTAGGCTCAAATAGTACAATGTGAGGTGTTAACGATTTAATTTTATTGTTATAGACCCCGAGAAACAAATTTCGGAGGTCAATCAAGGAAAACGAAAGGTTTCGGAATAACTGAAACACATCACCAAAACAAGTACCAGGTAAGTTCGGATAACTTAAAGTAAACTCATAATATGCATATTTTATGACTTATAAGTGCATGATGATTGCATTGTTGATAGCATGAAAATGCATGGAATGCATCCTTGATAATGATTTGTTGGGAAATGTTTCGGTTGAGGTTAGAAAGGGAATTCGATGGATACACCACGATTGACATGTGACTTGAGATCCTGCATGTGTTGCAGAAAGGATTTAGCCCAGACAGGTAATCCGTTGATCTCAAGTATGAAAAAGATCTAGCCTAGACGGGTGTTCCTTGAATGATCGAGCCTTTCGAAGAATATGTGTGCATTGAGGATTTAGCTCGGATGGGTAATCCGATTAGGGTCTGAATTTAGCCTGGACTGGTAATTCAGATCCGAGCTCATTAAGAGTGTTTGTCGTTGTAAGGGATTTAGCCTGGACTGGTAATCCCGACATCACCTTATGAGTTTATGTTACAGGGGATTTAGCCTGGACTGGTAATCCCGCCGTAAAATGTGAGGTTCGCAGGAGTGTATACTTGGAATGATCATTCGTATGAATTAACGGAGACTGGACAATCCATCGAGATTTCTTGAAAACTCAACGGAACTAACATGAGGTATATGTACAAATGACATGTCGAATGATGAGCTCATCTAAGATATATTACATGGTGTTTTGTTATGTGACTAACTCATTGATTGAGTGCATGTGATAGGGAAACCATTTTCATATTGTTGGTTTCATTATCTAATAAGGATGTATGCTAAATAATCGGTAAGTTTACTTTCTAGTTATTCGAGCTTGCTAAGCATGTAAATGCTTACCCCTCTCTTTCCCATGTCTTACGGAGATCGAGGACTCGTAAAGATTGGAAGACGGTTGGAGAATCAACACACTATCAACTAAATCAGCTTTGGTATATAGACACTTATATTTTGTTCAATGGCATGTATAGAACTTTGAATAATTGGTTATATGTGTCACTTGATTTGCAAGATGAAGGCATGTAAAATTATACTTATCTTTTTGTATATGGCCATGGAAATTGGTTTGTTTTGAAGTAGGCTATGACCTAAAAATCTATGCATGTTTGTGTTCACATGTGATGGCTTGGTTATAAATGGCAATGAGTTATAAAAACGAGTCAATCTTAAATATGTCAAGTAGATATGGAATTCCTTAAATGCAAGATGTGAATTAACTTAGCATGTATAAAACCTATGACATGAGGTTTACATGCAATGAAGTTAATTAAAGTCTTATATACAAGTGTATAATTCAGCCTTATTATGTGTAAAAGTAATTTATAAGTATGGAGGGTGATCAAAGGCTTGAAAAATGGCCTAATAAGGTCCACACGGGTAGATACACGGGCGTGTGTCTAGGCCGTGTCCATGGGAGTGTGGTATAGTCGTGTGTCCCTTGCACTTGAAATTTTAAGTCAGTATAGAACACGGGCTAAGCACACGAGTGTGTGACTTGGCCGTGTGTTTTTAACAGAATGACGAGGTTGAAGTCAGTGTTGCACACGGGCTAAGGGCACGGGCGTGTCCTAAGCCACACGGGTGTGTTGCACTTCAAGTAAGGGAAAATTTTCTAAATTTCCCAAAGTTTATCGAATATTTTCGGTTGTGTCCCATACTGCCCCTATGTGTGTTTTAGGCCTCGAAGGCATGTGTAAGGGACAAGGAGTTCATGCTTGAATGGTTTTAAATTTGGGCGAAGTTCAATGACCCAATTTAGTAAGTTTGTTAAGATGAGTTACCGGTAACGCCTCGAACCCTGTCCCAGCATCGGGTATGGGTGAGGGGTGTTACATAGATGTAGGTTGTAAACCTACTAATGATGCATGTTTATGTTTAAATGTTTCATGAGATATGATGATGAGGTTTATCATGGATGGATGATTGAAATGGGACCTAATAATTTGAGAGTGGACATAGCATATAATGGTATATGGTTATAATATGGCCTAAGTGTAAAATGTAAAATGTGTTATGTTAATCTCTAATACGAAAAGGATAATTTAGCATGTATTAAACCGATGAGATGAGGTTAACATGCAATGAGTTATGCCAAGGTTGTTTAAGAGTATAATTAGGCCATGTTAAATACCATTGAAGTCTATAAGTGTGTATGGATGATAGAGGGTGACCAAAGGCTTGGAAAATAGCCCTAAAAAGGTCCACATAGGTAGACACATGGGCATGTGTCTAGGCCGTGTGTGACCCACGGTCAGTCCCCATGGGCGTGTTGCCTGGTCGTGTGTCCCCTGCACCTAAAATTTTAGGTCAGTTTGCATGGCAGTAAACACATGGGCAAAGACACGATCGTGTGTCTCAACCGTGTGGAGGACACGACCTAGCACACGGGCATGTGCCTTGGCCGTGTGCCTCAAAATGAATGATGAAGTCATAAACAGAATGTTTAGGTTTTTGGACACGAGCGATGACACGGGTGTGTCTAGGCCGTGTGAGGGACACGAGCTAGGGACACGGGCGTGTGCTTGGCCGTGTGAAAACCCCTGTAAGTTCGAAATGAAAAAAATCCAAATAATTCAACACGAGTAAGGGACACGGGCGTGTCCCTAAGCATACGGGCGTGTACTTTGCCTCCACACGGGCGTGTGAGGCCTAACCCTTAAAATTTTACTAAAATTTTCTATAGTTCTCGGTTTAGTCCCGAATCGCTTTTAATGTAAGTTTTGGACCTTGTAGGTCCATAATTGGGACACTATGATGTTGTTTGATCAGTTTTAAATTAGAATAAAATTTTATAACACGTATTTTTTGAAAGTGTCCGAGTACGTGTTTGGTAACGCCTCGTACCTTGTCCCGGTCTCGGGTATAGGTAAGGGGTGTTACATCCCTAATACTGATTATCTCATTCTAGCCCTCAGAATGAGCAAAGGGACTTTGTTGATGATGTCCCTGTTCACCACGAGGTTCCACCTTCGAGTCACGGTTTTATTTCTTCTGCTGCCACCTCAGAGGACCTTTCCGAGCGGTTCACTCGCTCCAAATAGCACTGCTTTCAGAGGTTCGATAGTATTGACGCGACTTTGCAGCAGATCTGTCAGCACCTCCATATATGCTCTCTTGCACCGGCAACTCACGATATTGATGCCTCTGACGATGAGGATAATTGATTTTATTTGTTTTATTTTATTTTTTAGTTGTTTTATTTTTATTTTCTTAAGACTTATTTCGTTTCTTATCTTTTAATTAAGTTGTAATATTTTAATCTTCTTCACTATTTGTGTTCATTTTCTTATTAGTTTGCTCGAAATCATGCATTACCTTTAGATTTGCGTGCAATTCTACTTTTCATTATTCTGGCGATTTCTTCCAATATTCAGGGCAGTTTCAGTTTTCTCCCTCTCTTATGATATTCTACTTATACTGTAATTATATTTGTTTGTACATTGAGGACAATGTACATCTTAAGTGAGGGGAGGTTATTTATATAATTATTAGAAAGTCCTTGAATTATGTCTTATATTTAAGTACTTTTCTCATACATACATTAGAATAATTTTTTGTCGATTTGGGATTTTTGTTTATGTGTTTTGGATTAATATGTAGATATTTGTGCATTGGTTGATTTGGACTCTAAGACATGAGAGAATCAAGCAAGATAAGTTATTTTTCAGAATTAAAAAAAAATTAGGTTATTTCTCTAAATTGAAGTTTTATCTTGAAGTTTGATATTTGCAAGTTTGGCATCAAAATCATGATTTTTTGTGAGATTTTGAACCTTTAGAGCATATATTTTTCATGCTTATTCTATTATTGGTTATGAGTGTGTCAACTTGATTTGTTATTCTACAACTTGCTTCTATTATGCATGTTGAGACCACACCTTTGATTTGATATACCGAGATGATAAACGCACTTAGGTTTTAACCCACCTATGCTATAAAAAGCCTACCTTTTTAATTAACCCTTAGCGGACCCCGTTGAGCCTAACACACTGTTTCTTGATTAACCCATTTATGTTAACCCATAACTCATTTTCTTCGTTACGACTTTTTCCCTATTTTATTGATTCCCTTTTTGTCGAGATTTGATTTGGTTAGTTGCCTAACTATGCTTTTCTGTTTGATTTGTTGAATTATTTCTTATTGTTTTAGAAAGAAAAAAAAGAAAAAATTCAGAAAAAAATTTATTTATCGATTATTATTTAGTTCCATGTTGATTGAGCTTGGACAGTTGAATTCATATTTTGAGAAGAAGCTTATTTTTATTCTTGAATAATTCTTAATTGGTACACTTATTTTTAATTCAACATTTGTTTATTTTTTCTAGTTTGGTAATTTATCAACTCGATCTCGATTATAACCAACTTTTCTAGCCTTTATCCACACCCTTAACCTAAGCTTCATTACAACATCTTAAAGACCTTTTGATTAGTGTGTCATATCATTTTATAGTGGTAGAGATTTGATATTCAAGCAAGCTTATGGTAATGACATTTATTGTTTGACTTTCGAGTGCATATTGTTGAACCTTAAACACTTTAAGTACTTAAGTGAATCTTTAATGAGGATGTCAATTATTGTTAATTTTGAATTAAAGGTAACTACTTAAATAAGGGGAGACACCTATGTTTTCATGTTTAAAAATGTTAGCTTGGATTGTTTGAGACTTTAGTGCCCTTTTAGTTGACTTGCCAATGCATGATTATTTGTGAATTATTTTGAGACATTATTGATGGGAATTACAAGTTGAGAAATATTAACTTAAATGTGAGTTGAGGATTTTGCTTGAGGACAAGCAAACACTTAAGTGTGGAGATATTTGATAAATGGTAAAACTAACATATTTTAATCTCATTCTTAATGCGTTGTTGGATGATTATTTATGCAAATTGGTGAATTTGATACTCCTAATCCTTTTAATTCATATTTTTATACTTAGGTGAGCATTTAGGAGCAAAATGAGTGAAAATCAGAGAAAAAAAGTAGATTTTAGGAGCCACACGGGCTGGGCACACACCCATGTGACCCATACAGGCTGGACACACGCCCATGTGCCAGCACGTGTCTATTTCATACCTTGCTTCCCAAATACGCGAAAAAACACTATTTTTAGGCTTTATGAGCATTTTAAAGTCTATAAATATCGATTAGAAGAAGAGATATGGAAGCCATTAGAGAAGATCAAAGAAAACACTAGAAGAACACTATCGAAGCCAACTCGAAAGCGGATCTCCATCAAGATTGAAGATCTCCTTTTAATTTCTTCTGAAATTTTTATGGGTTTCTTTGCTTCTTGTGGTTTTCTGACTTTGAGATTTTTTATTCAGGATTATGAACTAATTCCGTAGATACCTAGGGAGGATGAAACCTATGACAAATTTTATTATTTAATTTCTGTTTTACATGATAAATACTTGATTCTTGTTCTCAATTGTGTATGCTTATTTCTTGTTTTAATATTTTCAGAATATTAATTCATATTTAATGTACTTAATTCAATGGAGCAAAAGTCTCTGTTTAAAAGTAGATCTAGCATAATTGAATGGAATTGCATGCAATTCTAAAAATAGGACGACATAAATCTATCGGATTAGAGGCAAATCTAATAGGGGAATCCATAAATCGAGTTACTGCGACAATATGAGTTTTAATTAGAAAGAGATTTCAATTAATCAACCTAGAGTTAGTTGCTTTTACTCCTGAAAGAGATATTAGCATAATTTAGGGATTTCTACAGATTAAGACACCAAGTGAATAAATCGTTTAAATTAGATTAATAATAATAGAATGAGTCTAGGTGGATTTTTTCCTGGGTATTGTCTCTCTTACTGGTTAATATTCGATTATTTCCTTGATTCCTTCTCTGCTACATTCTTAGTTAAATTAGTTTAGTAATTTTAGCTTTAAAACCCATCACTCCAAATTGTCAGGTAAATAATAAGAAAATGGTAATTACTAATACTTTTAGTCCTCATGGATACGATATATTTACTCATCGTAGCTATACTATTGTTCGATATGTGCGCTTGCCTTTGTCGTATTTATAGTTAGTTTTGTGACTATCAGTGAGCTCAACTTCTTTTTGGGGCTCCAAATCAAGCAAATTCATAATGGCATCTTCATCAATCAAGCCAAATACATTAAAGAAATACTCAAGAAATTTAAAATGGAGGACTTGGAGCCTCAATCAACACCAATGAGCACTTGAACTAAGCTTGATAAAGATAAAGAAGGTAAATGTGTTTACACTAAACTTTATAGGTCTATGATAGGATCATTGTTTTATCTTACCCCAAGTAGACCAGATATAATGTTTAGTGTTTATTTATGCTCTCGATTTCAGTCATTTCCTATTGAGTCACATTTACAAGTCATTAAGAGAATCTTTAGGTACCTTAAAGATACTCCAAACCTAGGAATTTGGTATCCCAAAGATTCATCATTTAGTTTGCATGCTTACTCCAATGCAGATTTTAGAGGATGCAAGTTAGCTAGAAAAAGCACTTCCGGAACATGTCAATTCTTAGGAAACATGTTTGTTTCTTGGTTCTCTAAAAAACAAAATACTGTAGCTTTGTCCACAACTGAAACGGAATATGTTGCCGTAGGCAGTTGTTGTGCTCAAATTCTTTAGATGAAGCAACAATTAGTTGACTATAGAATTGATATGGATCACATTCTTATAAGGTGTGATAATACTAGTACTATTTACTTTACCAAAAATCTCATCCAACACTCTAGAACAAAGCACACAGAAATAAGACACCATTTCATTAGAGATCATATGCAAAGAGGTGACATAGTACTAGAGTTTGTAGATACTTTGCATCAACTAGTCGATATTTTTACAAAGCCTTTAGATAATGAGAGATTTTGGATAATTAGAGGAGAGTTAGGACTAATGAACATGCCTTCATAAGCTTCTTGTATAATCTTTTTGACATTCTTGGACCCTTGTTTTGTTCTATGCATGCTTTGTGTACATTACTCGACTATACTTGTAAACTTGTAAATTCATTATTTCTCCTCTCTCTTTTTTTCATGTTGAAATGTTGTTACTATGTGATATAATTAATTTAGACAGTATTTTAAATCATAGATAAAAATTTTAGAATGTTAGTAAATGTATTTTTCACCTTTTGATTGCATTCAAGCATGTTTTCTTGATTTTTTTTATAGATATTTGTTTAAACATGGTATTATATGGTTTTACATATGTTATCCATTTGTTTTTGTACATTTTTTCATGTTTTTTTTTTCATTTTTCTTTTGTTTCTATTTTTATTCTTATGTCTCCAAATGTTTAAGTATTGTGCACTTATTCTCGTAGTTTTTCAAGCATGCATTCTTTTTTATATTACAAAAAAGGGGAGAAAAACGCAAATTTTGCATAATATAGTTTTCAACTTAATCTTAAAGCCAAATTCTTTAAGTTGGAAATTTAAATGAAATGACGTCTAAAATATTTTTTTCAAAAAAGGAGCTTATTTTGAAAATAATGTTTAAGATAGGGGGAGTTAGCAATTTTTTTTCAAAATGTTTTTGTTATATCAAAAAGGGGGGAGATTGTTAGCTCTAGTTTTTCAAGTATTTTGATATAACAAAAAGTATATTAAAAATTCTCTACTTAAATCTGCAAAAATTGTTTATAAGTCCTTAAAATTATTTCCAAAGTGTTGGACAAAATAAATTGTTAAAAAGCCTTGATTGACTTATTTTTTAACGAGTTTTTGAAGTCTGAAAGACTTCTATCAATACTTAGGTGGACAAGTATCGGTAGAACTCAAGATGAAAAAACCTTGAAAAGGATACAAAATTCTACCGATAGAACTGGGAGTTCGACTGATACAACTCAGACTTCTGTCGGTAGAACGCACTCCAGTAAACAAGGTAGTTTTGGCCTGGGACTTTTATCGTTACCCTAGTCCAATCTGCCGATACAACCAAATGCTACTGATACCTTGAGGACTTCTATCGAAACAAGTCCCAGTAGCCAAAGTTCAGCATCTCCTGCATTTCTACCGATACCTTGAGGACTTCTACCGAAACAAGTCAAGTTAGTAGCCAAAGTTCAACATCCCTTGCACTTCTACCAATACTTTGATGAGTTCTACCGATACCAAATGAAACCCTCAAAGTTCTACCAGTACAAGATGACTTATACCAATAGAACGAGCCCTGTGGTCATATTTTGGAAAGACTTCTACCAATACAAATTTCCTTCTACCGATACAACGAAGTTGCGGACTACATTTAATTTTTATAGCTGCAACGACTACAAACGTCCACAATGTTGTTAAAGGACTTAAATACAAGGTCAAGGCTCCTCATTGAAGTCAACAAATACAAGAAACAAGTGTCTAACTTCTAAGAACTCAATTTTCAATCTTTCTCAATTTTTTACTAAATATTTCTTGTCCACACTTGTGGGTTAAGTTTTCTATCATTATTTCAAGTGTTGTAACTTTGTGTGAGAATGCTTAATTGTTAATTATCTACCTTTTAAAGGTATCATCTTATTCATTATTATTTTTCTCTCATTTGTGAAGTGTTACTTAAAGTTTTTGGTAGAAAACCTTAAAGGGAAGTGGTTCTATCTTACCTTTGAAAATATAGGAATTTGTAAGATTAAACATTGTTCTTAAAGGTTCAAATCTAGTGGATTTGGGAAATCCTTAGTTGAGGAAAACTAAGGTAATAGATGTAGACAATTGAGGTCGAATCACTATAAATATTTGAGTCATTTGATTTTTGCCCTTTCCTGAAAACATTTTAATACACCAATTCACCCCCTCTTAATGTATTTCGATCTCAACACCTCTATTTTGTTTTTGCTCATCAATCTTAAAAATTCACAACCCTAAATAAAAAAATATTAAAAATAAAAATAAAACACTTCAAAAATGTCAAACCACTTGTTTCAACCAAAATAAAAAGAAACCCATAATCAATCATTCTAACAAAACCCACCAAGCAACAGTGTATGAAAAGATAAAATGACTAATGACATGTTAGTTCAAAGCATTGTCAATTGATATTTCTAGATTTTGAATTTGAAAAACTCATGTCGATCTTTGTTGGAAGAAGTCATAGATGTCGACATTGTATTTCAAGATTTTAGATTTAGAACATCATTAACAACGTGATTGGAAGAAATCACTAGTACCAACGCCAGTTATGATAACTACTAAAGATAGAAGAAATGGGAACTTTGTTTATTTTTAGAAAAAGACAATTTAAAACTTAATATGATTTTTTATTTGTAAAAACAAGACCTTTATAATATTACATATATTTTATTTTTAAATATATTTCTATAAGTTTGTATTTTTTTATTTAAAAAAAATTAAATAATAAACGATATGATATGCACATGGACTGCCATGTCAATAAAATTAACATTTTTTTTTATCCATTCATTTTGAGTACTTTGACAAACAACATTAGTTCAAAGACTAAAAAAACAAAATGTTTGTTATTTTGTAAATGTTGGAAATCAAATTTATTAAATATTTTATATTTAACATCAAATTGAATTCAAAGAATAAAAAAAAAAACAAAATGTTTATTATTTTGTAAATGTTGGAAACTAAATTTATTAAATATTTTATATTTAAGATCAAATTGATGTGTAAACATTAGAGGACTAAAACTGTTATTAGACAAATAAAAAAAGCCCACATCAATCTTCTATTAATATTCAAACTGCTCTCAAGATATTTGATTTGGTGACCAAAATAAAAAATAAAAGTTCAGTGACTATTTCTCGTACTTTACCCTATATTTTAAAATCAAAAGACCCATATATTAATCACACCAAACCATTATCACCCTTAGAAACTTTTATATTCAATTAATTAGAAAAGTTTCAGATGAAAAGCACAAGAGATTGAAATACCATTCCACGAATAAGAGTCAATATCCATAATAATCACACTCCTTTTCACCTGAGAAGCATCATGGCAATGAGAAGTCCAAAGTCCCAACATTCCTCCCATGTTCCAACCCTGATCCTCCTCCTAATCAGCCTTCTCAGGCGTTATTTAATGATAACGACATACTATGTCAGAGACGGGTAACTCGACTTAATTCTGCAATTTAATTGAACCATAAAACAACCCTAAAGGTACCTCTAGGAAGTTTTCCTAAGCATGTGAATTCCGGGAGCGGACGCTTAATGTGCACGCTCCCTTATCACCTCAAGATCCATTTCAGTCGGGTCGGTTGCCTGGATTTCGTAATGGATGCCCTCCAATTCCCTTCTGAACCTGTCCTTTGATGTTGCATAGAGCATCTTGGAACGGATCCTTGAAACAGAAGGAGACCTGCAGAAGAACAAGGTGAAACCAAGGTGATGAGCAGAAAAGCTCCAACAAGTCGATGACAAGAAACTAAAACTAATTCCATGATTTTCACACTCAAAGAACTTGAGTTTCTGAACCTTAAAGAGAAAGCAAAGCAAAATACTTGACTTAATATTACAAAGCTTTGTACTTCAAATGCAGCCCAAATTAATGGAATGGGATTACTTTGCAATTGAAAGAGGAAACTGACCATGCAATAAAAAAGATCTTGCTCTTCTGACAATTCTCGGAAGTCACAAAATCGAAGTCATAAACTGCATAGCGGCAATCACTCTCCGGCAATGAGGCTGCGAAATCATCATAGCTCTCTGTCGGACCTCCAGTCTTTTCAACTATGACCTCCTTTTTCTTCTCATCAATCTTGAAGATAACATATCGGAACACCTTCTTCCTCTGAAGTTCCAGGTACGTGCTTTTGCTGTGTTCAGCCACTCCCATGCCCGATGATGCATTTCCCTGAAAAACCAGAAACAAATGCTCAATGTTTAATGGTTACTCCAACCAAAATTGATTAGTATTGACTTCTTATATTAAAGAAAAATCATTCCATTTTTAAGCAAAAAAGAAAACTTCGTTCAATAAATCCAAAAACCTTAGCTTTGGCATCAACTACATACCCGTATCTGACACTAGAATCTAACATAATTCAACATCCTAATCTAGGTTCAAATCATAATGCCCATATATTTACAACAAGACACAGAGCTAGTATTGTAATTGAAGAAGAAAATGCACAATAAAAATGAAAGTGTAAAACAAATCTGATCTAATACTCCACTATTTCATGAACTGAAACATGAAAAACAAATCCAAGAACAGAATCTAAAAGCTAAGATCTAACTAGCCAATGGAAGATTCAATCTTACAAACACATAGGAAAAGAAAACACAATAAACTATATCAAAAATAGAAGCTGCCCATAGAATAAAAATCTCAACTTTGTTTAAGTTTCAGCAAGGAAAGACAAAAATCAACTTATTTTTAGCTAAAACAAAGAAACTGAAAAGAACCCAAACTGAACCAGATCTTAATTAATGGAATTGTAAAACAAATCTAAGCTAATAATCCATTATTCCATGAACCCAAAAATGCAAGAACTAAAACTAAAAGCTAAGATCTAACTAGCCAATGGAAGATTCAATCTTAGAAAAATAAAAAATAAAATATGAACAAAATAGAAGATACCCATATAATAAAATCCTCAACTTCGTTTAAATTTCAGGGTGGAAAAACAAAAATTCAACTTAATTTAAGCTAAACCAAAGAAAACAAAAAGAACCCAAACTGAATCATATGTAAAACAATGAAAAGAAAGAGAGACATACTCCTCTAAAAGACATAGCTGCTTCTAATGAAGATACTGGGAGAATGAAGAGAAAAAGAGTTCTTATGGAGAGAAAATAAGGGGAAAAAGCAGCCACCAAAAAGGAGAAATGGAAAGAAAATTTTTGAAACTATTTTGAAATTTTAATTAAAAAAAATAAGGATTTTTTATTCTGATTCTTTTGAGAGTGCGTGTTTTGAGAGGCAAGGAAGGAGGCGCGTGGTGTTCGATTCTTTTCTTACAATGACGCATCATCTTCTTTGCGGAGGTAGCCGTTTATCATTTGGCTTTTCAATCTTTTAATTTCATTTAGGCATAATTCCAAAAACAGCCCTCAACCTTTGGGGGCTTTTGGATATATGCCTCAAACTTTTTTTTTCTGATTTTGGCCCTCAACGTAACGAACTTTTTAGACATCAACTCAGTTGAAACGGTAACCATCAGATGACCGTTAGTTAATAGCCGGTCAAAAATATTAGTTATGTGGTGTTTTAGTTGACTGATACGTGGTAGACATTTAAATAATAGCGTTGACGTGGCAAAAAATTAATCAAATTTAATAAACATAAAATAAAAAAAACCCTAAATCCCTCAAATCATCTCAAACCCTCAAATTTAAAACTTTCTCCAAATACTAAAATTCTTAATTCGTCAAATTCCCTAAATCATGAAACCTCTAAATCGTAAAATCCCCAAATCCATAACATCTGAAATCTTTGTTGAATCTCTAACATCTTCAACAATTTCCTTTTTGAATCATTGATTGAGGGATTTTTCTACATCATTAATCCCTTAGAACCAAATTGTGAAATCCTTAATCTTTTCAAAAAAAATTTGTTTTTCTTTTTTGTCTTCTAAAATCATGGATTCACATAGTTCGAATAGTTAGTCTAGAGGTTGGGTAACACATGGTTTGAATAGTTCGAAGAAAAAATCGTCATATGCAAATATTGTTACTTCATCGCGAAGGAGTATGTCTACGATGGACCAACAGTAAAATATCACTGCAATAAGTTAGCTCCAAGAGACACTTCATGGAGCAATTTAAATTCAAGTAGGAGATTTTATGGTTGTTCAGATTTTCGGGTAAGTGAAGATTTTTTATTTGCAAATTGAGATTGAGTTCAATTTTGATGATTTCATAAATCTCATAATTTGTTTTGTTTTCAATTTGGATTATTTCAATTTGGTTGAATTGGGGTTTGTTTGTAGGGCGATGGTTGTGATTTCTTCAAGTGGTACGATGGGAAAATGTGTGACAATGCGACTGACTTACTGCGTCAATTGCATGACAGTGAATGAAATCTTTTGAAGGATAATTTAGCACTTAGAAAAAATGTTATGGATTTGGTTGCATTTGATGGTAACCATAATGGCGGCACTAGTGCTGTTGACATTAAGGTTGAAGGAGGTATATCAGTTTGTGGTGTTGAAGGAGAAGTAGCATTAAGGAAGAAAATGTTGACCATGAAACAAAAAATTAAAGTTATCAAGAAAGAGAAGTCAATGTATAAGATATTATTTTTTTACTCTACGTTATGTATTGTATGCATCACCATAGGTTGCTTTTTTAGCAGTAGTGGTAAGAGGCATATGCAACTAACAGTTACAAATGTTGATTGAATGTAAATAATCCAACATATGTTTGTTTATGTTTGGAACTAATGACCAATTTTTGTTGTTTTTTATGTAATTTAACATTATGCTTGGAAGTAATGACCAATATTAGTTGTTTATGCCTAATTTAATTTAGCTTAGTAAATAATGCAGTGACAATAAACATAAGACTAAAAAGACAAATTTGATCATTTAAGCATATAGTTTCCCCATTTCAATTTGGATAAATGTACATTACAAAAGCATATGATTAGCCTATACACCATTCACGCTATACCAGCCAAAAACCAGAATGTGAGTGAGCTATACATGAACCATAAAAAAACCAACATATTGGTTTTCAATTCAACAAAATTATATTCAACATTGGTGTATTCCAAAACTAGAATGTTGTAGGCTCAAAATGTGACTACCAACTTGTGTTCCAAAACCAAAATGTTGTAGGCCCAAAATGTTGTAGACAGAATACCTTACACCGTCCTTTTTGGATCACGAGCTGCTACAAGATGGTCTTGCGAAATAGAAAATAGATACAAGATAAATGTTGTAGGCCAAGCTAGTTTTGGCACATATAACCAACATATGAGATGCAAATAGATAAATGAAATTATGGCACACTGGATAAATTGATTTGCTTGAAAAAGGAACTTCGCAGACAGAAAAATGTTGCAATAAGAGACTTGTGTTGTATGACCTATTTGTAGAAGGCTATGTGCACAGTTATGAAGTGAATTATAGCATGGTTTAGCATACAGCAAAAAGAAAAGGATAGCATCCCTAGTTCCAGAGAAAACACAATATATATATAATGAACCTGCATTTTTTTCATGTAAGATTGCATAAGTTCAATAGTAAGTTATTATTGTGAATCACAAGACAAACAACAGAAGTCATTCAAAACAAAATAACGATGATTTACTCATGTTTCCTGCAACTGATTCTTGTGTTTCCAGATGGTCGAGAGGAGCCTTTCGCTTGTTATTTCGCGACTTGGGTGTTGAAATTTTTTTTCCATTACCATCTTAGCATGAAGCTATCGTCATGCTCATTGTGGTTCTACCAGACTACAAGAGTATTTTATATTAATATTAAAACAATATACAATGTTTGATCAATAGTAAAAGGAAGAAACTCAAATAAATTGTTTGCTTTCCCTTAGATTTATCTGAGGTAGTTGACCTTTTAATGGGAGATTTCCCCTTCTGTTTGGGTGGCTGTGTATCTTACTGCAAAAAATGGACTATAATCATTGGTTAGACAAAATAAAATAAAAATCTTACTCAATATGTATAATTCAAGAACAACATTATACTTATTTCGAATTTGTGCAAAACCGCTTTGTTATGGCCATGTTGGCCACATTGAGTACATGTCATGAGTAGACCTTTCCTACTCAAGTGGCCAAGCTTTAATTTTTTTGGTTCATCTTTGGTCATCCTCCTATTCTTTTTGGGCCTCCCAAGCATCTTCCTTTCAATAGGAGGTAGCACTGGCTCAATACCAATTTTTTCTCAATCATGTAGCGCATTTATGGGTTGCATTGGAAAAGAGTAAGCTTTCTTGTAGGTATCAATGTGATAACATTCATGCATATATTCATCTGGTTGAAGCCCTAAGTGATACATGGCAGCACATGCATGGGAACACGAAATCCCATTAATCTGCCAACTTCTACAACTACATATCATTTGACTTAAGTCCACTATATATTGATAACTTCATTTCTTCAACTCATATCCATTTTCACCATTCCATATCAGTTGTCACTCTACACAATCCTTCTTGTTGGCATCAAACTTAGCTTTAACCAATGGACCATAATTTTACTTCCATACATTACATAACTTCTTTTTTTGTACTATCCTAGTCATCATCTTGGTCCTAATATCCTCAAGCATTCTAATAATGCTTTTGAACCTAGCTTCAACAATGCTTGAATTGAATGCTTCACACAAATTGTTGTCAACTATATCTGATTTACAAGTAGTCCTAAAAAATGCCCTAGTCCACATCTTTGGAGACATTTTCATCAAATTATTATAAGCATCATTATCTTTCTTCTCCAGTGCTAAACATAGATCCCACATTCCCTCTCAGTCGTGCACTTCACAATCTACCAGAAATTACACTCATAAGATTTCCCTAACTTTCTCCCTGACCAATTTGCAAACACGTGCCTCGCACAATTCCTATGCTCCACCCTTGACAGTATGTCAAAAATTGCAATCTCAAAGCCCTAATTCAAAATAATGAACTAGATAGATTGATAGAAAAAATTAGTTAAATACAAATAACATAATAAAAAAATACCAAGCTTAAATTTGTATATTCACTAACCTTTTATTGGTCACTAGTAATTGTGCACCCATACCCATCTTCCGAACCCAAATTAGTTGATAGGAGACTGAGAAACCAGGCTTATGAATTAGTGCACTCCACTTCAACCACAGCCCATGCAATTTGGAACATCTGGTTGTTTGCGTCTATTCCAACAGCTGTGAGAAATTCACTCTTAAATGGGCCTTTTAGGAAGCAACCATCTAGCCTAATGAGTGGCCTACATCCCACTTTCCAGCCTCTCTTTAATGCATCAAAGCACACATAATACCTCTTAAAATGAGGAAGAGAGTCTGTTGTCACCCTTTGAACAACCACTTTTATTGTGCTTTCTAGCATCTTTTACTTTAACTCATGAGCATAGTCCCATAATAGGCTCAATTTCTCCTGATTCCCAACCATTTTCTCCTTCGCTATTTTTTTTGATCTATAACAACAGTCAATGGTCACATTTACATGCATCTTAGAAGCACATCCTCTTTGAATTTCCCTTAGCTTCATATTAGGGTGATCATTGATAGTTGCTTCAAAATGTTAGGCAAAATCATAGCAGCAGTCATCATTTTGTTCTTAAAACTAACCGAACAATAGTGCTTATCCTGAAACATCTTTATTTATAAGCATTTCACAACAAGACTGTAGCTAGTTCTAATTCTTCATAGACAATTAGGGGAAGCAATGCATTTCACAACAACCCTTTTCAGTTCATTTTTAATAAACTTTAGTTATTTCTACATTTTTTAGAGTACTTTTGAATTGCATTCTTAAACTGTTTGCCATCTTTAAACAACATTCCCAAACTAAATTTTAACTTATCACTGTACAAGGGAAACTTGTTCCTCCTTCTCTCACCATCTTCATGTTCTTCATCTTTATCAGACCCAACCAAGCTTCCATGTTCATCTGAGTCCTATACCTTAATCTCATTTTCATGCCCCCCTTCTCCACTACTTGCAGTAGTAACATTATCCACTCCATTTGATGTTGCAAAATCACCAACATATCCACTAGCAACATTATCCACTCCATCTGATGTCGCAAAATCACCAACATATTCATCAATAGCAATTTCACTATCATTATCCTCTCCAACAATAGACCCTAAACTAATCTGTCCACCACTTTTCACACCACCATACTCATCTACCTCAATACTTGTAGCAGACACACCCTTCCCATCAGATTGTACCCCTCTTACATCATCCTCTTCAATAGATTCTACCCTTTCCAGATCACATTCACCATCAGATTCTACCCCTTCAACATCACCCTCCCCATCAAACGTCTACCCCTTTAACATCACCCTCCCCAATAGTCAATAGAAACATTTCGCCTATAATTATAGAGTTATCAACCTCATGTTCAACAATATGTCAATCTCTTTAAACTTGACCTAAAGTCTAACATAGCTATAGTGGAAGTGTCATCATAAATCACCCTTAGATTATTTTGTAACCCTACTGTACCAGGCCCATGAAAATATATTAACATAACAGTGTTAAAACCTAACTCAATTTTCATTATTTTACATAATTCAAAATAAGATATTGTGTCTAGGTCCTCTTTAAGTCTAATCACTTTCCCACCTACATATCTAACATATGGGTCCTTTACAAAGTGCCCGTCCACAAAGAATAAACAAACAATTATATTGTATTCAAAATAAGATAATATTCCTCATCTGATGACATCTGCAAAGAATAAACAAACAATTTTCTAAGCAAAAAATATTCAAAAAAAATAAAAAACAAACTTACCACTTACATTTGGACCATTTCTTTGAATACAATACAAAATAATAACACGTGTCTACAATTTTAACATCTTTTTGCTTGGGTAACAAAAAGCAGCAACATTGGGATTACTGTCGCATCACAAATTGACAAAACAAACCCTACATTATGACACTGAAATTGCAATAATAAATCACAAATAACCATCTACAATTTTAATAACAGCTTTATCAACTACATCGGGGCCACTGTCACATCACAAATCGACAAAACAAACCCTACATTGTGGCACTAAAATTGCAATAATAAATCACAAATAACCAACAAACCAAACCAAAAATGAAATTTATTTTCCCAACAAACCAAACAAGAAAGCACCTACCTTTCGATTTTGGGTTACGAAAACTTCTCACGATTGTTGAAGCTTTTTCGTTCCTAAAAGTTTTAGGGATTCAACTATTTGGTTTGTAAAAGTTTTAGAGATTTCAAGAATATTTTGAAATGCTAATGATTTAGGGATTTCAAGATTTAGGGATTTTACGATATTAGGGATTCAACGAAGATTTCGAATGTTATGGTTTTGGGGATTTCACGATTTGGGGAATTTAACGAGTTAGAGATTTTAGAATTTGGGAAAAAAGTTTCAAATTTGGGGGTTTGAGATAATTTGAGGGATTTAAGGTTTTTTTGTTTTATGTTTATTAAATTTGTTTAATTTTTTTGCCATATCAGCGTTATTATTTAAATTTTTGCCACATCATCAGTCAACTAGAACGCTATATAGACCAATTTTTTTGACCGGCTATTGACTTACAGTCAACTGACGGTTACCGTTTCAACTAGGTTGATGTCTAAAAAATCCATTACGTTGAGGGCCAAAATTAGAAAAAAAAAGGTTAGGGGCATATATCCAAAAGCCCTCAAAAGTTTAGGGCTTCTTTTTGCAATTATGCCTTTCATTTATGAAATTTAAAAGGGATTTTTAAATAAAAATCTTATGGTACATTTTCTTTTCTTCTAAATATCAATTTGTTTAATTCAAATGAAACATATTTAGGATGGGTTTGGATGGGTGGCGGGGTGCGATGTAGTGCGTTTAGCTTATTTTTTGTCTCACGCTACAATGTCGCTACAATATCTAATCTCACTATCACCGTTTTTTTACACTAACTGCAAATAAACGCACCACCCATCCAAACTCACCCTAAATATGTTTTATTTGAATAAAAAATCAAATTATATTATCTCCCTGTCGTGAGATTAAAAACAATAATGATGGTAAGATTGGGTATTATAGCAATAAGATTTAAACAAATGGTAGAATTAGTATATAGATTCAAACGTAGTTGTAACGATGTAATGACAATAAAAATGACTATTATAGACATTAGTTTAAAATATTTTTATAATATAATAAATAATTAAAATCCATATCTATACTAAATAATAAAATATTAATTACAATTATATTTTTAAATTTATAATTAAAAACATTAATATCATATTTAATTTTTTTAAAAATAAGAGCATTATATAATAACATAATTTATAATATATTTCCTTTTTTAAAGAATATATTTACTTTTTATAATTATTAAATTTTTATTTATATAAGATGTTTAATTTGTACAAAATTCATGTTTTTATAACTATTAATTAGGCTTTTTTACCTGTATAATACAAATTAAAAAAATAAATATTGAAATGGTATGTCAATACCATTATTTACCAAAACAATATGTTTGGAATTATACCAAGGGGTGAAGGGAGAGAGATGGGCGGCATCCATTTTATTTGTGACACAATAATTGAAACATCATTACAAAATGATGTGCCTTTAAAAAAAAATTAAAGGGTGGAGGGGAAGAGATGGGCAACACCAATATAACAAAAATACAATGCAGTTTATTATATGAATACAAGTAATAGTAAAATAAAGTGGCATTGGGACATGTTGCTGTAGGGAGGGCTGACCATCGGCGACACAAGGCTGGTGGAGGGCTGACAGCAAGCGGCACCATAAGTAATGTGACCACTTGATCACAAGGATGTAAAAAAAATAGATGTTATTTTTTATAATTTATGCATACTTATATATAAGACCGGTTGGATTGAAAGAAGAAAAAAAAAGTTAAGTTTGGCTGAAAACGGTGAAAAAGAAAAGAGGAAGAAGGTAAGGTTTATATGTGAATTTTGTTTTTTGTTTTTGATTTGTTTATTTTATATTTTGTAGAAAGAGAGTTTTTGAAAGAAAGACAGATATGTTTCTATTTTTTTCTTAATATTTTTTTAATTTAAATATAAATTGTTGGAAATTATAGATCGTAAATTAATTATACATGAGCATTATTCAAATTAAAAGTGATGGTTTATCATCTTACAAATTTAATTATTCATAAGCACTATTCAAATCAAAGTGATGATTTATCATCCAATAGATACATTTCCGTGGGACATGTTTCTCTCAAGAAGTATGTCTAATATGAAGGGCTGTGGCTCTTCAAAATTGTATTCATTGAGTGTATATAAATAGAGGCATTGTGGTGCTCACAAAATATAAAATTACAATCAATCTTATTTTCAGAAACTAGTGTAAGAGTTAGAAAATTCCTCGATTTTGCTAATCAAAGGAAATTCAAAACTTCATTGTATCCCGAGAGGTCTTTGTCTTAACCCTCTAGCAACTTTGTGCGGGGGCAAATAGTTCTCTTTTGAAAGCGTCATCCGCACCTCGAAGTGTACTGTTTATTTTCATATAAGTCTCCGATTCTATTGTTTCCACTCAAATATCCAACAATCAAAGTGAACTATGTTTGGAAATGGCGATGGAGGCTAACACCGCATTCAAAGTGATGAACCAAAAATTTGTGAAACTTGACCGATTTGATGATTCAAACTTCAATCGTTGAAAGGATAAGATGTTGCTCCTTCTTACTTTCTTAAATGTGGCGTATGTTATGGATCTAAACCTACAACCTATGGAGGATTCCGTCCTCAATGCAAATTCTGAGGAAATTGCAAAAATGGCTGAACTCAAGAAGAAGCACGAAGAAGACAATTTCACATGTTGAGGACGCATCCTTAACATCTTGTCTGATCGATTGTATGATCTTTACATGTCGATGCAATCCCCAGTGGAAATATGGAAAGCTCTTGAAGAGAAATACAACACCGAGCGACAAGGTACTGATAATTTTTTAATGATGAGGTATTTCGAATTCAAAATGCTAGATAGTATCCCGATCATGGATCAAGTCCATGAATTACAAGTCCTTGTAAGCAAGTTCATGACTTAAAAAGTGTTATTCTAGAATTGTTACAAGTTGGTACTATCATCTCAAAGTTGCCCACGTCTTGGAACAATTATCAGAAGAAACTTTTGTATATGGCAAAGGACTTCACTGTGGAGAAAATACTTAGGCATTTGCGTATTGAAGAGGAAACTCGGAAGCATGATACAGTGTATCTTCCCCAATGTTCTAAAGTGACCATGTGAGCAAGTCCAAGAACTCTTGAAACTATAAACGAAAGGCCACATCCGAGACCAATGACATGCAAGACAAGAAGAAAAAAACTCGTAATTGTTATAATTACAATAAGAAATGACACTATATTAAGGATTGTAGACTTCTCAAAAAGAAGCAAGATACCACAACTTCCAAAGCCAATATGGTGGAGGGCATGAACTTAGTGGCCATGGTTATGGAAGGGATCAAAAATTTGGAGATTGGTATGATTAGTGAACTCAAATAGCCATGACTGATAAGTCCTGTAATTGGTGGCTCGACTCCAGAGCTACTGTCCATGTGCGTAATGACCGACAACAATTCAAGAGTTATAAACTAGTGGCAAACCGTGAAGTGCTTATGGGCAACTATCAATTGGTTAAGGTGTTCGGTTAAGGGAAAGTGGAGCTCAACTTCACATCTGGGAAGAAATTGACTTTGACTAATGTTTTGCATGTTCTTGATATGAAGAAAAATTTAATGTCTGCAAGTATTCTATGTAACAAGGGGTTCAAGATTATCTTGGAATCCGATAAGCTTGTCTTGCTTAAGGGTGATATATATGTAGGAAAAGGATATTATAACGAGGTTATGTTCAAGTTGACTATTGATATGAATAAAGTTAATTCTTCTACTTATATTGTTGAATCTTATCCTTTGTGGCATGCGCGTTTAGCACATTTTAATTTTAAAACTTTACAATATATGCGAAAGAATTGTTATATAGGTCTAAGTAATGATGAGTTTGAGGATAAATGTGAAATTTATATTCAATCAAAAATTACCAAGAAGTGATTTCCTAATAAGTGTGAAAGGAATTCACAAGTGCTAGATTTAATTCATTCGAATGTTTGTGAATTAAGTGGAATACTAACAAGAGGTGGAAAATGATATTTTATCACTTTCATAGACAACTTCTCTAGATTTACTTATGCGTATCTCATGAGAAGTAAAGACGGGGCTTTTGAAATGTTTAAATGTTTTAAAAATGAGGTTGAGAATTTATTTAGTAAGAAAATCAAAGTGCTTCGTAGTGATAGATGTGGTGAATACTTTTCAAATGAATTTAATATATTTTGTGAGGAACAAGGTGTGGTACTGTGGTACATGAGTGTTTCGCGCCTTATCCTCTATAACAAAATGGTTTGGCAGAAAGAAAGAACCGTACTTTAGTAGATATGATTAACTCAATGTTGTTAAGTGATAAACTTCCATATAATCTATAGAGTGAAGCATTATTGACTGCGTGTTATATTTTTAACAGAATACCATCAAGAAATTCAAAGTATCTCTATATGGGTTATGGAAGGGTTGGATGCCAAACTTAGATTATTTCAAAGTGTGGGGGTGTTTGGCTTACTACAAAGTTCCCGACCAACAGAGAACAAAGTTAGGTCCAAGAGCCATCAATGATGCATTCATTGGATATGTCCAACACTCTAAGGCTCATAGTGTTCTTGACTTAGTGTCAAATGTGATCATTGAAACAAGAGATCTTGTATTCATTGAAAATATTATTTTCAATGACTCAACAGATTCGAAAAAAGAATATCAACCAATGATCTCATGTGATTAAAACAAAAGAAGTCTTTGTGATAATAAGGATACGGAGCTGAGGAAAAGTCAAAGAGTGAGAAAAGTAAAAGACTTTAGTCCTGATTTCACTTCCTCGTAATCTCTAGCATTTCTTGTTAAGAGAAATAGAGAATCTGTAATTAGAAAGATCCCCATAATGTTTAATGTGGATGGTGATCCACAATCCTATGATGAAGCCATGACTTCTAGGGATACAACATTTTGGAAAGAGGCAATCAATGATGAAATGGATTTAATATTTTCCAACAATACACTGATTCTAGTAGATCTTCCTCATGGATCGAAGCCTATCGGGTGTAAATAGGTGTTTAAAAGGAAGAATACTCTAACATGGGGTTCTCCAACCTTTAAGGCTAGGTTGGTGGCTAAAGGATTTAGGCAAAAAGAAGGCCTAGATTATTTTGACACTTATGCACTAGTGTCTAGGATGATCTCCATTCGAATTCTTATAGCACTTGCATCTATCCATAAGTCACATGTACATCAAATAGATGTTAAAACGACTTTTTTAAATGGTGATCTCAAAGAAGAAGTCTACATGGAGCAACTAGAAGGTTTTATGCTTCCTGGGAATAAACATTAGGTGTGATATGGTTTAAAACAATTGCCTAAATAGTGGCATGAGAAATTTGACTCGGTTACCTTGTCATATGGTTTTTTACATAATGGTACAAATAAATGTATTTACCTAAATTTACCAATAGGTATGGTGTAATTATTTGTCTTTATGTAGATGATTTGTTGATTTTTGGTACGAACATGGAAGGTGTTCGTGAGACCAAATAGTATCTAGCCTCGAAATTTAAAATAAAGGATCTCAATGAGGTATATACAATTTTAGGTATAAAGGTGAAAAAACATGAAAAGGGATTTACACTAAGTCAATCTCACTACATCAAGAAAGTATTGGAAAAGTTTAAACACTTGAATATCAAGGATTCAAACACTTCATACGATTCAAACTTCAAGTTAAGTGAGAATAATGGCAGGGCTATAGTGCAACTTGAGTACGCCAGTGCAATCAGAAGTCTAATGTATGCAATGCATTGTACTAAACTTGATATCGTATTTTTTGTGTGCAAATTGGTGAGATTTACAAAATGTCCTAGTACCAATCATTGGAAAGGCATTTGTAGGATTTTTGGCTATCTTAAGAAAACAAAAGATTTGGGATTATTCTATAGTGATTATCTCACAGTACTAGAAAGTTACTTGGATGCAAGTTGGATTACAAGTCTAAGTGACAATAAGTCCACATCAGGATGAATTTTTACAATTGGAGGTGAAACCATTATTTGGGCCTCCAAGAAACAAACTTGCATCTCACATTCAACTATGGAGGCTAAATTTATAGCCTTAGCGGCTACTGGCAAGGAAGCGGAACGGCTAAGAGATCTCTTGCTAAATATAAAGTTGTGGCCACAACGTAGGTTCGCCATTTTCGTATATTGTGATAGTGAATCTACCATGTCTTGAGTGTACAATAAGGTGTACAACGGAAAGCCTAGACATATGAGTTTGAGACATGAGTATGTGAGACAATTGATTAGGGACGGTGTGATAACTGTTACCTATGTTAAGTGAATTGACAATTTAGCGGGTCCATTAACAAAAGGTTTGTAAAGGGGTTTGGTTAAGAGTACGACCACTAAGATGAGATTAAAACCATTCTAATCACGTCATTGATAATGGAAACCCTACCTTATTCTAGCCAAAAGTTATTTTCAAGGTTCAAAGGGTAATAACAAGTTATCAAATGACAACATACACTAAGGATCAAGATTTAGTGTTTATATTTTAGGAGGATGAGTTTTACTCTTAATGAATGGACATTAATTGTCATAAAATCCACATATATGGACATGAAGTGGTGCCGCTTCAACGAGATTTTATTTATGGTTTTCTCTCGTACATGTTTATGAAATGGGATAAGCACATGGCCATAACGGTGCTAAAGCAAATTAAACTCTTACACTAATACTTTGCAATTATGTGTGAAATTTTTTTGGTATTGACTTTAAGAGTGATGGTTCAAGCGACTAGCCACTATTCACTTTGTTGATACTCTAATAGTTTGCACTAAAGGAAAGTTCAATTTGCGGACACCCTTCTTTATGCATAATCGTTGTGTATTTATTTTCAGGAATTAGCAATCTAGTGGGGGATTGTTGGAAATTATAGATTTCAAATTAATTATTCATGAGCACTTTTCAAATTAAAAGTGATGATTTATCATTTTACAAATTTAATTATTCATAAGCACTATTCAAATTAAAAGTGATGATTTATCATCCAATGGATACATTTCCATGGGACATGTTTCTCTCAAGAAGTATGTCCAAAGGGTTGTGGCTCTTCAAAATTGTATTCATTGAGTGCATATAAATAGAGACATTATGGTGCTCACAAAATATGCAATTACAATCAATCTTATTTTCAAAAACTAGAGTAAGAGTTAGGGAATTCCTCGATTTTGCTAATCAATTCAAAACTTCGTTCTATCCCGGGAGGACCTTTGTCTTAACCCTCTAGCAACTTTGTATAGGGACAAATAGTTCTCTTTGGAAAGCGCCATCCGTGCCTCGAAGTGTACTGTTTATTTCCATATAAGTCTTCGATTCTATCGTCTCCACTCAAATCTCCAACATAAATAACAACAGAGAGAGGATTAGTTTAATTTTTGTTGATAATTTGTTTTGTAGAGAGGGTGTTTTTTTACATTAATTTTTTTTATGTACTTAATACATGGTCCCATTGTGTTGAAATCCTCCATGTTAGTTTTTTCTGCTATTTACTTAACTAGTATAAAGATGATTACTATGTCCAAGAATGTGATCTGAAATTTTATTTGTAATTACTATGCATTTGTTTGTTAGCTTTGTTATCTAAAAAATACAAAAAAAAAAATTAATAGCTCAAATGGTATGTCCCAGAGATTATTTATCAAAATGGTACTTTTGGTACAAATGAATTACCGAAATGGGTCTTTTGCTACAAAAATAAATACCGAAATGGGTTATTTGCTTCAATTTTTTACGGTGATCCATTTTGGTATTTAATTTTTTTTGGATTATTGTTGTAAAAGAACTACATTTTACAAATGTTGAATATTTGTTACGTAATAAAATTTAATTACTTTTTTTGGATTATTGTGGTAAAAGAACTACATTTTACAAATGTTGAATACTGGTTACATAATAAAATTTAATTAATTGTTTTGGATTATTGTGGTAAAAAAACTATATTTTACAAATGTTGAATATTTGTTACATAATAAAATTTAATTACTTTTTTTGGATTATTGTGGTAAAAGAATTACATTTTATAAATGTTGAATATATCTTACGTAATAAAAATTTTGTTATTAGGATAAAAAATGAAAAAATAAATAAATGAGATAGTTTTGAAAAAATATGTGTAAAAATATTAGTAATTCTTCAAAAAAAAATAGTAATTCTTCAAAATTACGTTGTTATTGATTTGTTTATGTGTAAAAATATTAGTAATTCTTCAAAAAATAATAAAATGGTACAAAATTCATTTTCGTTATTTGTTAAGGCGATGATTAAATTTTTTGCCTAAAACTACAATTATCAGAATGGCTTCTTTGATAGAAACGGATCACACATCAAATACGATTGATTTATCGGTAAAAAAATTGTTATTTGTTATTCAGGGGTTACCTTATAAGCTTGCACGTAATTTTTTTATGTAATTGGTATACATTAATTATTACGGTTAAATATGTGGTCAAGGTGAGCTTCATTATTGCGTACTGAGGGGTCGTGTCAACGATGTGGGTTATTTTTCGGATGAATGTATTATGTCATACTTGGAGGCATTTGGATTTGGATCAACGGCATTGATCCATATGTTCGATTTGAAGTACGACTTGATCTCCATGTTGGTCAAGCGGTGGCGCCCAGAGACCCACACCTTTCATTTGTCATGTGGGGAGTGCACCATTACTCTAGAAGATGTTACACTGCAATTGGGGCTCCCCATCAACGATTATGCCGTCATGGGTTTTAGTACACTGACTAACTCGGAGACCCTTTGTTATGACTTACTAGGGCTCTTGCTCGATGTTAATAAGGATAAATTAACGACTTTTAGATTTTCATGGTTGAAGGCGAACTTCGAGTATTTACCAAATAATGTCACTAAGTGGGATTTGGTGTGCGCCGCTCGAGCGTATATAATGCATATCATAAGGATTGTACTCATTTCAGATACAAATAACAACATGGTCCACTTGATTTATTTTCCCCTGTTGTAACATCCTGATAAATTTGTTTCTGCTTCTGTAAATATCTGACACAAATATGTATACGCTTCAGTAGTTAAGTGTTCTGGATGTGTGTGTGAGGTCTTGGGTTCAAGTCCCACTTCTATCAATTTTGTTATTTTTGGATCCAAGCCTTATCCTTGTTCAGTGGTCATATATTAAATTGCTTATAAATTCACATCAGAATGAGCCTGTTGGTTTGAGTGGTAAGGGAGTTAATGTGTCGGGGGTCCTGTGTTCGAATCTTTGCGCAAGCGTGAATGTTAATCTTTTTTTGCATGGCCTCTTGATAGAGTCTTGATGGAGTTGGGTTCTGGGAAGTGGGATGTTAGTGGGATAGTGGGGAGTAAATTAAGGGATTTGGGTTATCTATTATTTTTTATTTTTTTATTATTTTTTCAAAGTTTCTCTCTCCTACAAAGAAAGTCACGTCAAAATTTCCTTTGTTTTCCCCTCTCTAACATTTTTTCCTTCCATCTCTGCAACTCTCTATTTTGGTTTTCTTTCATTTCAACTCGTGAACCCGTTGTTAGATCGTACTGTTGGAATTGTCGGATTCTCTTTTTGGTGTGGTAAGTAGAACTTTATTGTTGTTGATTTTTTATTTGAGATTTTTGCGATGACAATCTAGGGAGATTTATTGATGGATTCAGTGTTTAGGTGAAGATTGTGAAACGAGAAATTGCATTTCAGCAGTTTAGTGTACGTTAGAGGCGTTTTGGGCATCGGTGGTAAGTCAACTCCTTGTCGACTATTGTGTCGAACTTGTTAACCAATCTGCTAAAACGATGTTGGGTACTCTGTTTTTAGGTTTTGGAAGGCTCGAGATAGTTTTTGCATCAAAATGATACCAGGTGTATACCCGAAACACAAAAAACAAGGCTTCGACAAAAGCCAAAAAACTGTTATGTCGACGCCACACGGACGTATGGTCACTCATGTGGTTGGCCGTGTGCGAAACACGACTGTGTGGGCCACAAGGGCTAGGCCAAGTTAGGCGTGTGGGACTACATGGGCATGCTACATGGGCGTATGGGTTTTGGACCAGGCCGTGTGGGCCACAAGGGCGAGGCCAATTTGGGCGTGTGGGCCCATATTTCTAAAATTTCCCTTAGGGTCGTATGGGTCATTCCAATGACTGTGGGCCTACCGTAGGGTTGGTAAGGGCTAACCAAACCCTAAAACTGTAGATCTGATAGTCTGATATTCTTTTCTGAGTATGATAATGCTATGCATGTCTGATTATTCTGATATTTGTACATAAGCATGTTGAGCATATCTAGTATGTTATTCTATATCGTTTCTGTATATGATTGTGGGGTGGGATTTCTATATGAGGAGGAAGTATTTTGTACGGCGATCATCATCTATATTCTAGCAGCTTGGCTGTACATTATCTGACATGTGTCGTAGTGGCACAATATGGTGTGTAGAGATGGGTGGGTGTTTTTAACCCCACATGGTGTGATGGGATGATTGGAATTGGTGTGTAGAGGATGGGGGTAGGATTCTGTATATCTGATCTATATATTTGATTCACTGTACTATATCTGAAAAGGGCATGAGCCTGACTCTGTATCTGTATGTTTGCATGCTTATAGTTTATGAAAACTCACATGCGTTTGTTTGTTCTGTTAAGGTAATCCATAAACTTAGGCGGATAGGTGCGATGGAGCCTCTCGGTGACCACGAGTTTGTAAACTGATTAGGTTTATGATTTTTATTTTAAGGATTATTTCTAGATTTTTGTAATAATTTGACTCTCCAGACTTTTTGGCTGATTTTCTTTTGGATTTGGATTTTTGTTTTAGTAAAAAACTTGTAATTGATATCTAAAAACTATGGTTTTTACTAAAACAAAGGTTTTTTAAAATACAAACTGTTTTCTTGATATACAATGATTTTCGTAAGCTTCCACTATTTAACACGTTTTAAGGTAAAATAATTAGTTGAATAAATGTTTGACAATGGTATAAGCAAGTAAGAGTTGAAAAACTGGAAAGGTTTTATTGTATAAACTTCGTTAATAAAACCCATTCTTTGTGACACCTTTGGATTCGGTCATAACGTCTAGGCCGAGTTTGGGATGTTATGCCTGTTGCAGGATTTATATGCTCTCCATTCATATAGATGAGGCTCAGCAGTACTAGCTACATTGTATAGCAAGCTTTGTCGGATGACAAAGCACCATGCCGTGGACATAGGCAGTTGTCTAGTATTGCTACAATCCTGGGCACTTTACAGGATACTATTATTAGCATTAGTTAAGTGCCAAACATATGTTTTCCCACTAGTCAATAGGTGATAAAATTTAACCATAACAGCAAGAATTTTACTTTGTCCAATATGGAAATTTATTCTAACAAGTTTAAATTTTTCGTAGACAGAGTACTTCTTCGAGTATTGGAAGGTCATATATGCTTCCCATATACCGTCAAATGATCGAAATATACGTAGGGCCCAGGGTAATTTTTTTTAATATTCAATACATGTTATTAATTGTGTTACTACCTTCATGTTATTTTAATCGTGTTACTACATCCATGTTATTAATTGTACAGTTCATCTATATGTCATACTTATTACCGGACATTGCGCAAGTTATTCCCCTGTCTGCTCACATTCGCTTACACTTGTGGTGCATTAACATACCATTATTGAATTTTCAAATGGTTAAGTGGTATAATAGGAATTGAGTATCGCGACAATTCGGGTGCATCTAACATATTCCAAATCCTCCATGGAGTTTGGGGGTTACACATGGAATTAACAAAAGGGGTAAACACGACAAGAATTGGGCATTGGAGCATGAATAATTTATTATATTATGGAACTACTAGATGGAGCAGAGACCTCGGATGAATTATTTATATGATTTGTGTCCCTCATAGGAGTACATCGTCTAGTACAGCATGTGAGAAACCTTTTTTATTTGCTGGGCAAATGATGCTAATCCTTCACACATGGAAAGAGTAGGGCATCTTCCCCACCGCGTGTGACAAGATCCTCCTGCACCCAAATCGGAGCTCGCACCTGAACCAAAGCCTAAACTAGACCCCATCTATTAACGATCTTATTGACATTTTGGGGGTAGTTCTTATCATCTAGACTTAGGGGCGACAATTATTTTTCAGGCTTGTCAGGCTACGCATATCAGACAGAGATTCTCGATTCTAGTTCAAATCATCTGAATCTAAGATCATTGAAGATGTTTGATACCTTCAACCCAAACCCACCCCAGTACTTAACCCTCCAGGAAAAATATTCAAGACATGCGATTTCTTGAGTATGTTTAGCACACCCCAAGGTTTTTCGATGGATTTCCTGAACTATGACATTCGTGAACACCCTCAATGTGAATGTTGATCGCCACAACAGTATACCCCTAGGACAACACCTTCCAATCATCAATTTTAGAACTTATAATTATATTTACTACATGTAATTTGTAATTTAAATTTTCAAGATTGTGTTAATTTTGTTTGAATTAATTTATTAAACTACAACAAATGCTTGACTTAATTTTGTTTGAATTACGAAAATGCCTTCATAATAATAAAACTTTTATTACAAGCCCGAACAAGGAGAAAACAGTCTAGTCATATTCCACCCGGTCGCGACAATTGTTCAATATGGTAAGATAGATGTGGGCATTCACTCCGGTTATGACCAGCTACTCTACTCATGCCATAAAGTTTACCATCAATTTTCTCCCTCATGTTCATTTCATTATGAATCCTAATGATTTACGGGCGACCTTTCGACTTCCTACATAACCCTTTGTTCGGGACAAGCTCAAAAGTCGATGGAGGAGGCACTTCCCATGTAGACAAATCATGCATGATGGGAAACTCATTTTCTCAGACACACAATATGCGCTCAAGAGTGTACACCTCATCGATATATTGTTCAGCATTGATCGAGGTGCGAGCACAAGCTGCAACGATGTGCGCATAGTGGTAATGAAGTGACTGGAACCTTCTGCAATCGTATCGTCTGTTTTGGAGATCAACTTCGTAAAACCTAGGTGGGATACCTGGTTGACAACTGATGGACTCTGTAACTCGAAAAGTTTCAAACTGTAGAGAATATATTTCTATATTCATCGACCTTGATCTCCGACTGTTTGCATCCATTGCCTTCTTGACATCTTTGACAAATACGTGTCCCGCCTCTATCTGTTTGACTTGTTTCAGCCCCATTCTTGGCATCAAGGTAGTCAACCTGTAGAACGTAGCTGAGAATATAGATGAAAACAGAAGATTTTATGTTTTCCTCAACACGGAGTTAACTGCCTCTTCTAGGTTGGTTGTCATTTGACCATATCGAGCCCCGTCATCGAAATTTTGAGCCCATTGCCACGATTCCATAGTGCCCAATAATTCTAAAAAAGGAGTATTCATTTTACCTTACATGTCACCCTTAAGTCTGCTCATCCTTTGCCTAAAAAAGTGTGGCTGTAACTCGCGCGCTGTATATGTATTAAGAAAAAGACAAGTTATAGTATGCAAAATTAATTTGTTGAAGTATTAAAAACATTTAAAACATATGTTGAAACTAAATTTTACAAATTTTCACAACTTGTTTATGCTAATTGAATTCTTGTAGTCTCGGTGGAAATTAGCCGCGATGTGATGGATGCAATAAATGGATCTCTACAGAACAACAATATTCATAATCGTGGAAATTATTCTCTTTCCTTTGTTAGATATGATGTAAATATTATTTTTCCTAACTACATACGTCCGCAAGTTCGTCAGGAAGAATTCTCATGATTCTAGGTTCTCATTGTCCATGATGGCAAACACTATTAGGAGCAAGTTTTGGTTATTGTCTTGAGCAGTTGAAATAAGTAGGATCTCCATATATTTTTCGTATAGCTAGGTCTCATCAACCTACACAATTGGCTTGCAGTGGGGAAATGTCCGCACGCATAGATCGAATGTCCAGAACATCTATTGGAAAACTCTTTCTCTCAATTGTAGTTGGTCGTCCAGGCCGTAATAAGGTCGTGTCTGCTACTTCATAACAATCCCTGACACGTACTCACGCATAGCGACTATCCACCCCTATAGCTCATTGTACTACGCATCCCAATCTTCGTACAACTACTTCATGGCCATTTGTTTAGATATCCTTTCTTTCTTGTATGAAACTTGGCACTGAAATCACTCTTGCATTCAACAATTAGTATAGAAATAGGAATGGTCGACATGTCTTTCACCATTGGCATTATGCATGTGTAGATAGTTTTGGAATCAAGTTTAGGGTGATCTTGCATCATACGTGTTGAAGTGCATGTGTGAAGCCTAACAAATTTTCGAATCTCCCACATTTGTGTCCTCTAAATAAATGCGACTTGTAACTGCCAATTGCAATCTTCTGTTGACCTCCAACACTCTCCAATATACAATGTCGATTTAGACACAACAACTTTGTAGTCAACCGACACATTTATGCTATACCACTTAATAGCAAATACACATTCTTCCACAACTTTCAAGCATGAATAAATTCATGCTTCACTAAATTTTATCTTAGCTTTAGTCCGGTGTTCTTTCCGATCGGAAATCGTAAGATACGAATTCATGCTAAAATCTGTCCAATCAGGATTCATTCTTTTCCTAGGTATTGGGATTGACAGATCATCCCTTAAGGATAACTCGATTACAAGTCAAAAAGTGCACGTTGGGTTGGAATCGTGTTAGCTGACAGTTGAAGAAACGAGTCGATCGTGCTGGATCTCCTAAAACAAATCGAGGAAGAGGTGATCAGATTTAAACGACCCACGTAATTGAGGCCGTTAATTCGAGTTGGGTTCTTCAGACCGCAATGCTGTCGGAATCTTGAATCGGGAACATGTATATCTCAGTTAGATAATCGGTAAGGGCTGGTTTGCAGGCCGTACCGGAACCAGCTACGAAATGAGGGATTGGTGGTTAAGACGTTCTTAACTGCTATAACCAGCTTATCGTTTGGAGGAGAATATTAACTTTCAAGGATCAATTCTTGATACGAAATTGATCGAGTCTAAGGTTAATGCTTATTTTATCTGTTGTAAAATCCTAAATTTTTTTCTAATTTATTTAATTATTTATGTTGTTTCAGTTATCTAGTTTCTAAACATTTCAAAAATCTCTGACTTACTTTTATTTCTAATCTTTGCAAGTACGATTGGAGTCGTGGGCACGACTATTACCACCACACTGGACACGACAAACAATCTGACCATAAGCTATACACGGAAGTAGATTATAGCATCCAATCCTTGTGGACTCGACCCTACTACCACTCTTACTACTAATCAGAGTTATTTTATAGGAATTATATTTGGTGGTTTCGACGCCCATCAAATTTTGGCGCCGTTTTCGGGGATTGGAGATATTCTTTTAATTTCTATTTGTTTCCCTTATGACCAGATCAGAACCGGGGACTTTAGTGTTTAAACCAGAAATTAAAAAATTGGCCCGACAACTACGAAGAGAAGCCATACGATGTGGTAAACGGCCAAATCCTAAATTCGAAACCATATCATACACCTAAGAGATTTTCTCATTCAACAAACCAAACGAGATGGCTGAGTAGACGATACGCCAACTCACAGCAGCTTCGGATGACAACAACCTTTATGTATAACCTATCCGGCAGGAGGAACGCCGTTCAAGTTAAAATCTGGTTTGATTCATCTACTACCCACTTTTCCTGGATTACAGAATCAAAACCCGCACACCCACCTTAAAGAATTGCATATGGTGTACACAAGCATGAAGCCTCAGAGAGTAACCAAAGACAAAATTAAACTTCGTACTTTTCCTTTCTCACTAGTCGACTCTGCTAGAGAGTGGCTATTTTATTTATCTCCCGGATCTGTCAACACATGGTCTGACATGTCTCATTTATTTCTTGATAGGTTCTTCCCTGCAACCCAAGTAGCCGAACTAAGGAAGAACATTGTGAGAATCTTTCAAAAAGACGCTGAATTGCTCTACGATTACTAGGAGCGATACAAAAAGTTGTGTGCAAGCTGCCCATAATATGGACTGACTGGACAATCACTCTTGCAGTATTTCTATGAAGGATTACTCTCGATGGAAATGAAGATGATAAATGCTGCAAGTGGGGGGGCACTCGTTAATATGATGTCTCAAAGAGCGAGAAAGTTTATTTCAACCATGGCTGTTAACTCTCAACAATTTTGATCGGCGATAGAACCCACGAGACGAGTTCATGGGTTAAGTTCTTTATCTTTAGAAGATAAAATTGATAAGCTAACTAATGTTGTTCAAACTTTGCTTACAGATAAGACGAGCCCAGCACGGTTGTGCAGAATTTGCGCTAAGCCAGACCATCCGACGGACTCCTGTCTGATTTTATATGAGGATTCCACTGAACAAGCAAATTCTGTCGGGAACTTTCTAGGACCACCCCAAAGACGGTATGACCCCTACTCGAACTCGTATAATATGGGGTGGAAAGATCACCCGAATCTCAGTTATGGGACGAATCCACGATTCAATCAACTGTTTCAACAAAGGCCGCCGCAGAATCAACAGATACCACCTCCAAAGTCGTCTTTGGAAGCCATAGTGGAAAGGCTAGCCAACAGTACTGAGAAATTCCAACAAAAAACTAACATGCATTTGCAGGAGTTGGACAAGCAAGTGAGCAAACTCGCGCTCACGGTTAGTCGTTTGGAGTCCCAAGGTAAGCTGCCATCCCAAACTGAGCCAAACCCTTGACACAATGCAAGCGCTATGACACTAAAGAGTAGGAAGGTTTTGGAGCCTATACTTGACATGAGTCGTGGCCACGACATTGGTCGTGCCCACGACACTGGTCAAGGTAGGGAGAAACTTGACGCAGAGGCTCCAGTAGAGTTGACACCACAAAAGTCATTTGCAGTACCACCTTTGTTTCCCAAAAGACTTGCCCAATGCAAGAAGGAGCGAGACGAGAAGGAGATCCTCGACATCTTTCGAAAGGTAAAAATCAACATACCTCTTCTCGATGCAATTAAGCAAATCCCACGATACGAAAAATTCTTAAAAGAGTTATGCATGAGTAAAAGGAAACTTCTGGGTAATGAAAAGGTAAGTGTCGAAGAAAATGTCTTTTTTGTACTGTAACAAAAAATACCGCCTAAATGTAAGGACCAATGTATGTTTCTCATATCTTGTAAAATAGGTAGTGTCGGTATTAAAAAAGCAACGTGTGACTTAGGCTCGTCAATTAATGTTATGCATTTGTCAATTTATAAACTACTTAACGCGAGTCCTTTAAAAGAAACAGGTGTGATTATCCAGCTTACAGATAGATATGTGGTGCATCTAGAGGGAGTATTGGAGGACGTTCCTGTCAAGATAAACGAGCTAATATTTCCTGCAGACTTCTACATTATCGACATGGAGGATGACAATTCAGCCAATTTATCTGACATACTTCTTGAGAGGCCATTTTTGAGTACCGCTCATACAAAGATTGACATACGCAGTGGGATACTTACTATGGAGTTCGATAGGGAGGTGGTAAAATTCAATGTCTATGAGGCCATGAACCGGCCATGACCGAAATTCCCGGGCACCGGAAAAGTGAGTTATAGGGCCTCCGTCTTAGTGAAATAAGTTCGAAAATAATTATTAAAAATATTTATGAGCCTAGTGGTGTGTCTAATTAGGATCTAATTAGGTGAATTTAGCTTAATTTAGAGTAAGTAATAAAAAAGATTAAATTGAATAAGAGGTAAAAGTTTAATTTTAAAGTAATAGAAAATAAAAAGGATCAAAATGGCAATTAAGCCATTTACATAAATTGAGGCGGCAAATGGAAGAAAAAAATCAAGATTTTTTTTAATGTATGTATTATATATATTAAAATTATTATTATGGTTTTATATTAAATTATTATAATTATTTAATTGATAATATATTATAAATAAATTAAATAGAAGACAATTGTATGATAATAAAATATAAATGTGTAAGAATTGTATTGGTACAATTGTAATTTAAATATTTAATTACTTATAATTTAAGTATAAAGATAATTGTTAAATAAATAATTAAATTATTAAAATTATGAGATTTTTTGTTTGAGAAACAAATTAAATAATGACAATGGTAATAAAATTATTGGTACAAATGTAAAAATAAATATGTATCCAATTGTAATATTAGTATTTGTTATGAAAATAGATATTTATTAAATTAATTAAATATAAAATATAACATAAAAGAAATAAAACAAATGAAAAGAAAAGGAAAAAAGAAAGAAAGAAAGAAAGAAAGTTACAGAGAGCATTCGAAACAGGGGAAAGAAGAGAAGAAAAAAAAAAGAAAAAGGGAAAATAGGGTTTTTAAAGCTTCAAGTTTAATTGGTAAGCTTAATTAAGTCATTTTCTCTTAATTTTGATGTTTTAGAAGCTTTGAAACAAGATTTTGATGAAATTAAGTTGATAGTTCAAGAGTTCATATGTTTCCAAGTAGGGTTCATGTTGGAAAATTTATGAAATTAGGGATTTAATTGAATGAATTCTAAGTTAGAATTGATTAAGGGATTAAATTGTAAACTAGGCTATAAGTTTTATGTTGTAGGGACTAAATTGAAGAAATTTCGAAATTAGGGAAATATGCTGGAAATTTTATAGTTAAATATAAGTTTAGACAAAATTTGAATAGAAAAAGAGAGTGAATTGGATTAAGAAAATAATTAAGTTTAGTTAGGATTAAATTGGGAATAAGGTAGGAATTATTTAGAAATTTAATTATTTATTATAATTAATGCTGTAAATAATAATATAAATTACTATTATTTTCGTAGCCAACAAAGAACCTGAAACGTCAGCATCGAAAGGAAAGGAGAAAGTCATCGAGGACTAAAACGGGAGAATTACGGTGTGTATTACTATAATTCTAATTTTAATTATTATTGATTGCTGAAATTTTAATTGTTATGTATGGTAAGTAAGACTTGAGGTAAGTATGTGAAATTGATATGAATATTGAGTAAAAATGAAAGTGATGCAAATTGAGTCAAATGGAATTGAATAAGTGAATTATGGAATATGTGATTATTTGAAAAGTGTATTGATTGAAAAATGAATGGTGATTTGAATTGTGAATTGAATACCCTATTAACTAGTCGGGCTGAGTCGGATATAGTTGGCATGCCATAGGATTGGAAGTGTTCAGGGATACTTCGACCTCGAGTCGATGAGACACTGGGTGTCACTAAATTTCTTCGGATAGATTCGATGAGGTATTGGGTACCAACTTTACTTCGGCTAGGCCGATGAGACACTGGGTGTCAACTATTACTTCGAACTATCCGATGAGGCACTGGGTGCCATATTGATGTGTATGGTTGGATCCGTGTATCCGCCAAAGTCCGAGTTACGTTAATAGGGTGAAAAATTGAAATGTGAATTTAAGGTATTGAAATAAAAAAAATTGAATTATGAATAGAAATTGGAATTGTGATAGAAAGAGAAAAGTATGAGCTAAATGTTCATAAGTGGTTTAAATTCAAGTTTGTAAAAAAAAATTACATTGATTGTCGAATAATTAAATTGAATTATTATTATGAAATGATGAAAATAAATATATATATATATATATATAAAGCATGACTTAGTATTTAAGAAATTAATTGTTATGAATTTTAATATTTATATTTTTTTATTATTGATGATATATTTTGAATTATGGTAATACCACTGAGTATATCCATACTCAAATGACGGTTGTTTCGTCATGCGCGGAGTTAGTAGAAGTCAATTGTCTTGGCTCAAAGATCCGAACATTCCCTACTCCAATACAAATTTGGTGATGTATATTTTCTTTTGGGTAAAAGTGGCATGTACATAAGTGTTGTTTAGTCACTTAAATATGTATATTACTTTGGGTAGTGAAGGACGAATTATAAAATTTAGATGGTTAAATGAAATGGTAAGGAAAGTACATGATATTTTGATACATGAACATTAAGTTGTTAAATGAATGAAGTTTTTAACCAATTTTGAATGATGCTATGATAGTTATTAAGTTAAAATTATGTTAATGATATAAATATTAGTTATATGAATGTGAAACATTGGTGTTGGTTGTTTTGGTTTGAATTTGCAGGAGGTTTAGGTAAAAATAAGCAGAAATGCTGCCGAAATTTTTATAAAAAAAAAATTCCGGAACACTCGAACAAGTCTCGTTCTACTTTTAATACGTGTTTGAACTTCGAGAGTCCAAGATAGGGACTTAATTATTATATTATACTATGAAAGTTATATTAATTGTAAATTATTCGTAAGTTGTCTGATATGTCCGGTAATGCCTCATAACTTCGTTCTGGCAACGGTTTGGGGTTAGGGGGTGTTACAATTATTGGTATCAGAGCTATCAGGTTTAGCCGATTCTTGGGCTAAATTGGGCTCGGAAGTGAGTTTAGAAGTACATGCCACTGTTGAGTCAAAATTGAGTCGGGATTTTTTGGATGCTAATATATTTATTTGATTTTGTTTTATAGATAAAATGTCAGATGAAAGAATGGATAATATTGAACAGGAAATGTATACTGGAAGTCGAGAATTAGAAGAAACTGAATCTGCTACACCTGGTGTGAATCCGTTAGATAATCAACCTCCTAACGTAGGGAGAGAAAGAAATGCTTCACAACTGTTAAGAGATATAGCTGATGCATTACAACATATAGTGAGAACTATACCTGCTACTACAACTGTACCTACTGTCAGACAGGCCCCGATTAAAGAGTTACGAAAATATGGTGCCATGGAATTTCAGGGATTAAAAGGAGATGATCCGTCCGCTGCTGAAAATTGGATGGAAACAACAATAAGAGTTTTGCAACAATTAGATTGCACCCCCGAGAGAGTCGATATGTCTTTGTATCATTTATTACAAGGAAAAGCGTATCTCTGTAGGAATCGTGGTTAGACATTTGCCGGATGATCGGGTAACTTGGGACTTGTTTCAAAAAGAATTTGAAAGAAGTATATTGGGAATTGTACATCAAAGAGAAAAAGCAAGAGTTTTTAGTGTTGAAACAGGGAATATGTCGATCTTGGATTATGAGCGAGAGTTCTCTAGATTGAGCGGTATGCTTGAATATGTTCCAACCGAGGCTGATAGTTGTAAACGATTTCTCTACGAGGATGAGATGAAATCAAGATTCAATTGGTAAGTCTCGAATTCTGCGAACTTGTTGATCCGGTTGAGCGAGCAAAAATGATAGAACAAATCTTGGGCCTGGATAAAAAATCAGAAATTGGTAAATCAGCTGGGAAACGTATGGGAACTACTAGTTCTAATCCAATACCGAAGAGATTCAAAGAATCAAAAAGTGACTGGAGATCCAGTTTTAGTCCAGACAAAGGTGGTAGAAGCGGTAAAACAGATGACGATATCTACTAGTAGTGTGAGAGGTCCACCTCGAAGTGTAGAAATTCAGTTGTGAGCACTCGGGAAGAAACACGAGGAGAATGTTGGAAAGTAACTAGAGGTTGCTTGGATGTGGTTCTCTGAGACCATTTTATCGAGAGATTGTCCGAACACCGATAGTCTTTGCACTTTGTATCGTCACAAAGATCGGTACCTCTTGCTGCTAGAGCGCAGGGTCGGGTAGAGGTAGTTCGGCTTCGGAGGAGGTGCCAGGTAGAAGGAGCGATGATATTGTTACTCGTGATGCGAAGCGAGTACCAGCCCGAGCTTATGTGGTCGAAAAACGAGAAGAAGGTGATGCTCACGATATGGTGACAGTATATTTTCTTGTATTACGAGCTGTTTATGCTTTGATTGATCCCGGATCTTCACATTCTTATATTAATTCAAAATTAGTCAAATCGGGAAAACTGAAATCTGAAATGTCTAAAGTGTCTATAGAGGTGTCAAGTCCGCTAGGCCAAACAGTGTTAGTGAATCAGGTTTGTCCGAGATGCCCGTTAATTATAAAGAATAAAACTTTTCCTGTTGACTTGTTGATTATGCCATTTGGGGATTTTGATATAATATTGGAAATGGATTGGCTATCCGAATATGGAGTAATTTTGGACTGTTATAAAAAGAAATTTAGTATTCAAACAGACAGTGGGGATCGAATTGAAGTAGACGGTATTCGTACTAGTGGGCCGGTACGTATCATTTCAGCAATAAAGGCTAGTAAATTACTTCAAAAGGTTTTTCAGCATATTTGGCATATGTTATTAACTCAGATTCGGTTGGAAGTCAATGTAGCAAGATCCGAACAGTTTGCGAATTTCCTAATGTATTTCCTAAGGAATTACCAGGTTTACCGCCAGATAGAGAAGTTGAATTTGCTATAGAAGTTTATCCGGGTACTGCACCAATCTCTATATCTCCGTATCGGATGTCACCTACAGATTTGAAAGAATTGAAGATACAGTTGCAAGATTTGTTAGATCGTGGCTTTATTCGACCGAGTATATCACCGTGGGGAGCTCCGGTATTATTTGTTAAAAAGAAAGATGGCTCTATGCGACTTTGTATTGATTACCGACAGTTGAACAAGGTGACAATTAAAAATAAGTACCGTTGCCTCGCATTGATGATTTATTCGATCAGTTGAGAGGAGCTTCTGTGTTTTCGAAGATTGACTTAAGGTCGGGTTACTATCAGTTGAAGGTAAAAGAAAGTGATGTACCAAAAACAGCTTTCCGTACAAGGTATGGTCATTATGAGTTCTTGGTAATGCCATTTGGGTTAACAAATGCCCCAGCTGCTTTTATGGATCTCATGAATCGTATCTTTCAGCCGTATTTAGATCAATTTGTGGTGGTTTTTATTGATGATATATTGGTTTATTCAAAGTCAGAGTTAGAACATGATCGGCATCTGAGGATTGTGCTACAGACTTTACGAGAGAAACAGCTATATGGAAAGCTCAGTAAATGCGAGTTCTGGTTATTAGAAGTGGTATTTCTGGGACATGTAGTATTTTTAGATGGAATCCGAGTTGATCCGAAAAAGATTGAAGCAATTATTCAATGGAATGCACCGAGGAATGTATCTGAGGTACGTAGTTTTCTTGGTTTAGCTGGGTATTACAGAAGATTTGTAAATGGATTTTCGAAGATAGCTTTGCTTGATGACCAAGTTGCTCTGAGAAAGAATGTTCCTTTTATTTGGGATGATCGATTATCGAAAAGTTTTGAAACATTGAAGCGAATGTTAACCGAGGCACCAGTTTTGACATTGCCAGAATCGGGTAAAGATTTTGTAGTGTATAGTGATGCTTCTTTGAGTGGTTTGGGTTGTGTATTGATGCAGGATGGGAAGGTAATAGCCTATGCATCTCGTCAATTGAAACCACATGAAAGGAATTATCCGACTCATGATCTTGAGTTAGCAGCTATGATTTTCGCATTGAAGATTTGGAGACATTATCTTTATGGTGAAAAATGCTACATCTATACTGATCATAAGAGTTTGAAGTATCTTCTTTCTCAGAAAGAATTGAATTTGAGACAAAGGTGTTGGATCGAACTTTTGAAAGATTATGATTGTGTTATAGACTATCATCCGGGAAGAGCTAATGTTGTAACTGATGCATTAAGTAGAAAAGCTGTAATTGAATTAAGAGCAATGTTTGCACAGCTTAGTATCAATGATGATGGGAGTCTTTTGGCCGAATTGAGAGTAAAACCGGTAATGTTTGATCAGATTAGATCAGCTCAGTTGGAAGATGACAAATTATTGAAAAAAAGAGAGATGGTACAGAATGGCACAGCAGAAAATTTTAGTATTGATGATTGTGGATGCTTGAGGTTTCAAAACCGGATTTGTATTCCAAATACTTCTGAGCTTAAAAAGTTAATTCTACGGGAAGCTCATGATAGTTCATTTGCTATGCACCCCAGAAGCACGAAAATGTATCGAGATTTAAGAGAATTATACTGGTGGCCAAGGATGAAAAGAGACATAGTAGAATTTGTAAGTAAATGTTTGACTTGCCAACGGGTAAAGGCAGAACATCAGGTTCCTATTGGATTGCTTCAGCCTATTAATATTCCTGAATGGAAATGGGATCGCATCACGATGGATTTTATTACAGGATTACCGTTGTCAGCAAGCAAAAAGAATGATATTTGGGTGATAGTTGATAGACTTACCAAGTCAGCACATTTTATAGCAGTCAGGACTGATTGGTCGTTGCAGAAGCTTGCAGACGTGTATATTCGAGAAATTGTTAGACTACATGGCATTCCGATATCAATAATTTCAGATCGAGATCCTCGGTTCACATCGAGATTTTAGAGACAGTTACATGAGTCGTTGGGTACTAAACTTAGTTTCATCTGACTTTTCATCCCCAAACCGACGGACGATCGAACGGGTAATTCGTACTAGAAGATATGCTTGAGCTTGTATTATTGATTTTGAAGCGGTTGGGGAGCGATATTTGCCACTAGCTGAGTTTGTCTATAATAATAGTTTCCAATCTAGTATTCAGATGGCTCCGTATGAAGCGTTATATGGTCGAAAATGTAGATCACCAGTATGTTGGATGGAGTTGAATGAAAGAAAAGTAATTGGGCCGGAATTAATTCAAGAAACAGAAGAAACAGTCAAGAAGATTCAACAGAGATTAAAAGCAGCTTTTGACAGACAAAAATCTTATGCTGATCTGAAACGTCGGGACATTGAGTATTCAGTTGGAGACAAAGTATTTCTTAAGGTTTCTTCTTGGAAAAAAGTTTTGAGATTTGGCCGGAAAGGTAAATTGACCCCACGTTTTATTGAGCCGTATGAAATAGTGGAAAGAATTGGACCAGTTGCATATCGATTGGCTTTACCTTCTGAATTACAAAGGATTCATGATGTTTTTCATGTTTCGATGCTACGGAAATATAGATCAGATCCTTCTCATATAATTTCTACAGAAGATATTGAAGTTCGACCTGATCTATCATATGAAAAAAAGCCGGTTCAAATTTTAGCATGGGAAGTGAAAGAATTAAGAAATAAAAAGGTTCCTTTAGTGAAAGTCCTATGGAGAAATCATAATGTTGAAGAAGCGACTTGGGAACCAGAGGAAACTATGAGAGTACAATATCCTCATCTCTTCTCAGGTAAATTTCGAGGACGAAATTTATTAAGTGGGGAAGAAATGTAATGACCCGAAATTCTCGGGCACCGGAAAAGTGAGTTATAGGGCCTCCGTCTTAGTGAAATAAGTTCGAAAATAATTATTAAAAATATTTATGAGCCTAGTGGTGTGTCTAATTAGGATCTAATTAGGTGAATTTAGCTTAATTTAGAGTAAGTAATAAAAAGGATTAAATTGAATAAGGGTAAAAGTTTAATTTTAAAGTAATAGAAAATAAAAAAGATCAAAATGGCAATTAAGCCATTTACATAAATTGAGTGACAAATGGAAGAAAAAATCAAGATTTTTTTAATGTATGTATTATATATATTAAAATTATTATTATGGTTTTATATTAAATTATTATAATTATTTAATTGATAATATATTATAAATAAATTAAATAGAAGACAATTGTATGATAATAAAATATACATGTGTAAGAATTGTATTGGTACAATTGTAATTTAAATATTTAATTACTTATAATTTAAGTATAAAGATAATTGTTAAATAAATAATTAAATTATTAAAATTATGAGATTTTTGTTTGAGAAACAAATTAAATAATAACAATGGTAATAAAATTATTGGTACAAATGTAAAAATAAATATGTATCCAATTGTAATATTAGTATTTGTTATGAAAATAGATATTTATTAAATTAATTAAATATAAAATATAACATAAAAGAAATAAAACAAATGAAAAGCAAAAGAAAAAAAGAAAGAAAGAAAGAAAGTTACAGAGAGCATTCGAAACAGGGGAAAGAAGAAAAAAAAAAAAGAAAAAGGGAAAATAGGGTTTTTAAAGCTTCAAGTTTAATTGGTAAGCTTAATTAAGTCCTTTTCTCTTAATTTTGATGTTTTAGAAGCTTTGAAACAAGATTTTGATGAAATTAAGTTGATAGTTCAAGAGTTCATATGTTTCCAAGTAGGGTTCATGTTGGAAAATTTATGAAATTAGGGATTTAATTGAATGAATTCTAAGTTAGAATTGATTAAGGGATTAAATTGTAAACTAGGCTATAAGTTTTATGTTGTAGGGACTAAATTGAAGAAATTTCAAATTAGGAAATACGCTGGAAATTTTATAGTTAAATATAAGTTTAGACAAAATTTGAATAGAAAAAGAGAGTGAATTGGATTAAGAAAATAATTAAGTTTAGTTAGGATTAAATTAGGAATAAGGTAGGAATTATTTAGAAATTTAATTATTTATTATAATTAATGCTGTAAATAATAATATAAATTACTATTACTTTCGTAGCCAACAAAGAACCTGAAACGTCAGCATCGAAAGGAAAGGAGAAAGTCATCGAGGACTAAAACGGGAGAATTACGGTGTGTATTACTATAATTCTAATTTTAATTATTATTGATTGCTGAAATTTTAATTGTTATGTATGGTAAGTAAGACTTGAGGTAAGTATGTGAAATTGATATGAATATTGAGTAAAAATGAAAGTGATGCAAATTGAGTCAAATGGAATTGAATAAGTGAATTATGGAATATGTGATTATTTGAAAAGTGTATTGATTGAAAAATGAATGGTGATTTGAATTGTGAATTGAATACCCTATTAACTAGTCGGGCTGAGTCGGATATAGTTGGCATGCCATAGGATTGGAAGTGTTCAGGGATACTTCGACCTCAGTCGATGAGACAACTCGGGTGTCACTATATTTCTTCTGATAGATTCGATGAGGTATTGGGTACCAACTTTACTTCGGCTAGGCCGATGAGACATCTGGTGTCAACTATTACTTGAACTATCCGATGAGGCACTTTGGGTGCCATATTGATGTGTTTGGTTGGATCCGTGTATCCGCCAAAGTCCGAGTTACGTTAATAGGGTGAAAAATTGAAATGTGAATTTAAGGTATTGAAATAAAAAAAAATTGAATTATGAATAGAAATTGGAATTGTGATAGAAAGAGAAAAGTATGAGCTAAATGTTCATAAGTAACCTAAATTCAAGTTTGTAAAAAAAAAATTTACATTGATTGTCGAATAATTAAATTGAATTATTATTATGAAATGATGAAAATAAATATATATATATATAAAGCATGAATTAGTATTTAAGAAATTAATTGTTATGAATTTTAATATTTATATTTTTTTATTATTGATGATATATTTTGAATTATGGTAATACCACTGAGTATATCCATACTCAGCGTACGGTTGTTTCTGTGCGCAGGTTAGTAGAAGTCAATTGTCTTGGCTCAAAGATCCGAACATTCCCGACTCAATACAAATTTGGTGATGTATATTTTCTTTTGGGTAAAAGTGGCATGTACATAAGTGTTGTTTAGTCACTTAAATATGTATATTACTTTGGGTAGTGAAGGATGAATTATAAAATTTAGATGGTTAAATGAAATGGTAAGGAAAGTACATGATATTTTGATACATGAACATTAAGTTGTTAAATGAATGAAGTTTTTAACCAATTTTGAATGATGCTATGATAGTTATTAAGTTAAAATTATGTTAATGATAAAAATATTAGTTATATGAATGTGAAACATTGGTGTTGGTTGTTGTGGTTTGAATTTGCAGGAGGTTTAGGTAAAAATAAGCAGAAATGCTGCCGAAATTTTTATAAAAAAAAAAAATTTCGAAACACTCGAACAAGTCTCGTTCTACTTTTAATACGTGTTTGAACTTCGAGAGTCCAAGATAGGGACTTAATTATTATATTATACTATGAAAGTTATATTAATTATAAATTATTCGTAAGTTGTCTGATATGTCCGATAATGCCTCATAACTTCGTTCCGGCAACGGTTTGGGGTTAGGGGGTGTTACAGGCCATGAACCGTCTTAGCTTGATTTCTAATATTTCTAACGTTGATTTGATTGATCCTTTAACTGAGTTACATTTAGAATATCATGACGAGGATGAATTACAAATTGTTCTATACAAAAGTCTAGACTTTGATGCCATAAAGGAACAAGAGGAGTGGATAAACTGTGAAGAGTCTGTTCACGAAACAGTGGCTTATTTGGAGGCGTCGCAATTGTAGAAAAATTTAGGTAAAGTTTTCGAATTATCTCCTTCACAAACCAAACTTGTACCATCCGTTTTGTAGGCTCCAGAGTTGGAACTCAAACCCCTTCCGGGCCACTTGAAGTATGCTTATCTCGGTAAAGGAAATACCTTATCTGTAATAATCTCGAGTAAACTCTCGAGGATAGAAGAGGAAAACTTGGTGTGGGTTCTTCGGGACTATAAAGAGGTAATGGGATAGATGATAGCCGACATTAAGGGGTTGAGCCCCTTGACTTGCATGCACAAAATTCAGGTTGTTAGTAATGCTGTTCCCAAAAGGGAGGCTCAAAAACATTTCAATCCGCCTATGATGGAAGTGGTAAGAAAAGAGGTCCAAAAGCTACTTAATGTTGGGATGATCTATCCCATATTTGACAGTAATTGGTTTAGCTCAGTCCACGTAGTACCAAAAAAGACCGGTGTAATCGTAATTGAAAATTCAGCAGGTGGGATGGTTCCCACTCGAGTCCAAAATGGATAGAGAGTCTGCATCGATTACAGGAAGTTGAATTCCTTAACTCGGAAAGATCACTTTCTACTTCTTTTTATTGACCAGATATTAGAACGTTTAGTTGGAAAGTCTCATTATTGTTGTTTGGATGGTTACTCAGGATTTTTCCAGATTCCAGTGGCACCGAACGATCAAGAAAAGACGACGTTTACGTGCCCATTTGGCACGTTCGCCTACAGAAGGATGCTGTTCAGACTTTGCAACGCACCAGCTACATTTCAGAGGTACATGGTAAGTATATTTTCCGATTACGTCGAGAAAATAATTGAGGTATTCATGGATGACTTTACTGTATATGGTGAGTCATTTGAAGTATGTTTGTCAAATCTTGCAAAAATTCTAGAAAGATGCTTAGAATTTAATCTTGTTCTAAATTATGAGAAATGCCATTTTATGGTAGACAAGAGATTAGTTCTAGGTCATATTATTTCTGTTGAGGGAATTTCTGTTGATAAAGCGAAAATTGACATCATAAACTCACTACCATACCCCACAACTGTGAGGGAGATTCATTCTTTCCTTGGTCATGCAGGTTTCTATAGGCGGTTCATTAAGGACTTTTGAAAAATTGTGCAACCGCTTTGCAATCTCTTACAGAAGGACAAAGAATTTGAGTTTGACCAACCATGCAGAGATGCGTTTGACACGCTCAAACATAAGCTCATTTCAGCACTTGTCGTTCAACCACCTAATTGGAATTATCCTTTCGAAATAATGTGCGATGCTAGTGACCATAGTGTAGGAGCAGTCCTTGGACAAAGAATCGAGAAAGAACCGCACGTCATCTCCTATGCTTCTAAAACTTTGGATGCTGCCCAAAGCAATTATTCGACCACTAAAAAAGAGTTTCTAGCTGTAGTCTTTGCCTTAGAAAAATTTCGTTCATATTAATTAGGAACTAAGATTGTTGTTTTTTCTAATCATGCAGCTCTTAAATATCTGATCGGGAAGAAGGAAGCAAAACCAAGACTTATAAGGTGGATACTACTCTTGCAAGAGTTCGATCTCGAAATAAAGGATAAAAAGGACGTAAAAATTTGGTAGCTGACCATCTGAGCCGAATTCCTCCCTCGAATGGCGTAACACCACTTAAAGATGATTTTTCGAATGAAAGCTTGCTTGCTGCTCAAACTATTTTTCCTTGGTATGTAGACATAGTAAATTACCTTGCTACAGGTATAGTCTCTTCTAACTTATCGCGATCTAAAAAAGAGAAGATCAAACGTGAGTCGCGATATTATATCTGGGACGACCCCTACCTTTGGAAATACTGTTCCGACCAGGTAATTTGACGATGTGTCACAGAGACTGAGGTAAAATCGATTCTATCTTTTTGTTATTCTTATGCATGTAGTGGACATTTTAGCCCTAAATGAACTGCACATAAAGTGTTAGAATGGGGACTATATTGGCCACATTTTTTTTGAGATGCGTATTTGTTCTGCAAGACATGCGAAAAGTGCTAAAAGGTAAGAAACCTGAGCCAAAAAAATGAGATGCCACTAACCCCGATACATGTGTGTGAAATATTTGATATATGGGGCATAGATTTTATGGGACCTTTTGTCTTGTCTTATGGTAACATTTATATTCTTCTTGCAGTTGATTATGTGTCGAAGTGGGTGGAAGCAAAAGCCACTCATCATGGTGATGCCAAAACGGTAGTCGATTTTCTAAAGAGTTATATTTTTTCCAGGTTTGGCACACTACGAGCATTGATTAGCGATCGTGGAACGCACTTCTGCAATAAGGTAATCGACATGCTCTTGAAGAAATACGGGGTAGTGCAACGAGTCACTACGACTTATCACCCTCAATCAAACGATCAAGCGGAGGTGTCGAATCGAGAAATCAAAATGATTTTAGAGAAGGTCGTTAAGCCTGACAAAAAAGATTGGAGTTTGCGACTTAACGATGCACTGTGGGCGTAACGATGCATGTGTTCAAACTTACATTAAATTCATTTGATAGTTTATTTGACATTAAGCCTTTAATCTCATACTTAGTCAATTTGGACAATTGGGCAAATTTTTAATTTTAAATGTTCAAGTGTATAGCTTAGTCGACATTTGTGTTTTAAGGTTGATATATGTAGCTAGATTTTTCGTATAAATTGATTGTTTGAAAAAAATATTTGCTTGTGCATAAATAAATTAATAAAATAAAAACTTTAAGGCTCGAGTTATGAGTGAAGTTTTGAAAACGTGACCGAATTTAGTAACTGGGGTAAGGTGCTTGGGTTGTCATCTTATCTCGCGTCAAAAGGTTCAAGTGACAAGTCGATAACTTACAAACATTCCACTAACCGAGCCTTTAAGAAAAAATAATAAATAAATAAAGACTGTTTGAACTGAGCAATCGGGATAGGGTGCTTGGGTTGTCATCCTAGTTCGCGTAAAAAGGTTTGACCATGTCTAAAAATTTTTTATTTATGCATAGTTAATTAACAATGCCTTGCAAATTATTAGATTCAAACTCAATTTGATGAAATTGTTTAGCCCACATATTTCAGTTTTATGACACTTGTTGATCAAACTATATATTCTGAACATTCATTTATTTCTTGCTTATATTATTTGCATTGATTGAGGATGCGGAAAAGAGGCTCTATTTTTAATAAATTATAGAATGAATTCTAATGTTTGAAGGAACAATATGCTTGAGGACAAGTATAAGCTAAGTAGGGGGATTTGATAAACATGTTAATTTGCATATTTTTTGTGTTTAAATTGGTTTATTTTTTAACTGAACCCTGCTAATTAAGTGCTTTTATGATTTAAACTTGTCAGGGATGCAATTGGTCAAAAACAAGCTAAAATGGGGCCAAATAAAAAAGATGGAGGAAACCAAGGACACATCAAATATTTTGACTTTGTAAAAGCCAAAAATAGGAAAATCTTATTTTATTTATTTTTATTTTTATTTTATTTTTGATTTTATATTAAATTAGTTTAGGCTAAATTTAGTAAATCTCATGTACATAAATAGGGGTTTTATGTTCTTAGGAAATCATCCCTTATTTTGTATTCCTAATTCTATTTGGAATTGAAATACTCTCATTTTTCTCTTTCAAATTGGCGTGAAGCATTCTGCCATTTTTCATTTGGTTTTGTTTCTTTTCTAAAATTGGGCTAATTGCCTTCCAAGTGCTTTTCCTTTCTAATTTCCATCACCTTTCATACAAATCTCATCATCTTCCACAACTTTCAAGCATGAATAAATTCATGTTTCACTAAATTTGATCTTAGCTTTAGGCCGGTGTTCTTTTCAATTGAAAATCGTGATACGAATTTGTGCTAAAATCCGTCCAATCGGTATTCATTCTTTTCCTAAGTATCGGGATTGACAACTCATCCCTTAAGGATAACTCGATTACAAGTCAAAAAGTGCACGTTGGGTTGGAATCGTGTTAGCTGATAGTTGGAGAAACGAGTTGGTCGTGCTATATTCGGATCTCCGAGAACAAATCGAGGAAGAGATGATTGGATTTAAACAACCGACGCGGTTGAGGCCATTAATTCGAGTTGGTTAACACATGTATCTCGGTTAGATAATCGGTAAGGGCTGGTTTGCAGGTCGTACCAGAACCAACTACGAAATGAGGGATTGGTGGTTAAGACGTTCTTAACTGCTATAACCAGCTTATCGTTTGGAGGAGTATTAATTTTTAAGAATCGATTCTTGATACAAAATTTACCGAGTCTAAAGCTAAGGCCTATTTTATCTGTTACAAAATTCTGAATTTATTTTCTAATTTATTTAATTATTTATGCTGTTTCAGTTATCTAGTTTTTAAACATTTCAAAAATCCCCGACTTACTTTTATTTCTAATCTTTGCATGTACGATTGGAGTCGTGGGCACGACTATTACCACGACACTTGACACGACAAACAATCTGACCATAAGCTATACACGGAAGTAGATTATAGCATCCAATCCTTGTGGACTCGACCCTACTACCACTCTTACTACTAATTAGAGTAATTTTGTAGGAATTATATTTGGTGGTTTCGATGCCCATCAATCAATTTGCCGACTCCGATCCCGGCAATGAAGTGTGACCATTGTCTCCATGTTATCATTGTCTACAAGTTTTATCTCGGTGAAGTTCTTGGGATCTATTGAAACTAAAAATTTATAAAATAGTCTCGAGATCCTCCTCCCACAATGTCTAACAATTTTTGCACTGATCCTCTCTTTCATATCATCAACGAGACATTTTTATTAAATCCCATTGCTATTTGTTAGCGACATTCAAATATACATCCAACTGTTATTGTCAAAATTTCTCCATCGAAATAAATGCATACGAAAAATTGATTATCTATCTTCAATAATAAATCTATAAAAATAATTAAATTTCTAAATATTTTATTTAAAAAACTAAAAAAAAATTCATAGATATACTAACCTTGAATCCTTCTCTGCTTTCTCCTCTTCTACAGCCAAATTTGTTTCCCTTCTACTCTTATCATTCAAAAACGTTAACAAAACACTGTATTTAAAAGGTTTAAAATCCATTGTCGCCTCTCTCACAGCCTCTACCAATGATGCCTTTCTCTCACACTCTATTGCCATTAATGTCGCCTCTCTCTCACCCTCCACTTACCCAATGCCGCCTTGTTCTCACCCTTCACCATTTAGACTATATTCTTTCACCAGAAAATACTAATATCACCCATCTCTTCCCCTCCACCTTTAAAAAATATTTTTTTATACTGGTGCTGCCCATCTCTCTCCTTCCACCCTTAAAAAATAATTTTTGTTATACTGGTGCCACCCCATCTCTCCCTTTCCACCCAAAAAAATAATTTTTTTTAAAAAAAATACATCATTTTGTAATGATGTTTCAATTATTGTGTCAAAAATAAAATGGGTGCAGCCTATCTCTCTCTTTCTCCACCCCTTGGTACTGTTTCAAATATACCATTTTGGTAAATAATGATATTGGCATACCATTTAAGTATTTAATTTTTATTTGTATTATACAGGTATAGACTTGTCCATGGGTCGGGCCACCTGGCTCGACCCGAAGGCCTGTCAGAAAAATCGGAGCGTTTGGTAAAAATATAGGCTCGAAAAATCGGCTTGGGCAAAAAAATAAGACCCGTTTAGAAAACAGGTCAGGCCTCGAGTAAGGCTTTTTTGACCCGAGCTCTGCCTGACCCGAATATGAAAAAAATTATTTTTTTCTTTTTTTGTTTTTTTTTTGCTATTTTGTTACAATTTTACAATTATGTTGCTACTATTTTATTGTTAATATTTGGATATTGTATAACTATTGTTTTATTGTTAATTTTGTTATTATTTTAAAGGCATTTCACTTTTGCTTGTTAAGTAGCATTTATCTTTCAGTTTAGGTATACATATTTTTATTTCTAAATTTATTTTCAATTTTTTGAGAAACATTTATTTTAATGTTTTTAGTATTTTTGATTTATCATATTTTTTTAAAAAATAATATAAAAAAATTAATACGGGCAAGCCGTGTCGGGCCCGGGTTTTAGCATTTTTATTCGGGGCGAGCTTAGGCAAAATTTTAGGCCCACTTTCGAACCAGGCCGGGCCCGATCCTAACAAACGAGTCTAAATTTTTTGTTAGGCCTAGCCTAAACCTAACCCGACCCATGAACACCACTATACAAGTAAAAGAGCCTATTAATAACATCTGTAGTTTTATTTTATATTTATATTAAAGTAGAATAAAAAGGTTAAAGTGGAAAAATATTTCCACAATAGGAGCTTTTACATTACTAGACTATTTAGTTGTAGTTGAAAAACGCTAGTTTGAGAAATCTCACCTCACTCGTGTTATCCAAACACCAATCAGTGCTTCAATGAGGTGAGTTTTTGCTTTGAAAGTTGTGAAATAGAGTATCCAAAACGACCTTAAATAGAGGTGAATAAGATTCGATTTAGAAAAAAAATTTAAATTATTTAAGTTATTTCATTTTTTAAATCAATTTAAATAACTAATTTAATTTTTTGAGTTTGAGTCAAGTTAAATTTTATAACTCAAAAATTTTGAATAATAGAATGGTGTAAATATCCCTTTAATTCTTGTCAATTTCAAAAATAAGTAAATTGATCTCTCTTAATAAAAATTTTAAAAAATCAAAATAACTTTCAAAATTTTAAGATATTTGTAAAAAAATCCAAATTTTCATAAAAAAACAATTTAAAATTATAAAGATTCAAAAAAAAATCTAAAAAATATATAAAAACATTAAATTAAAAAAATAATAATTTCAAAATAATAATTTTGAAGAGTTTAACAAATAATTGTCAAGTTTCTGATATTAAAGCTTCTTTTTTTTTTTTCCTATTATTTGAAAATTTTTTTGGTAGAGATCATTCATATCATACCAGTCATGATCCCCAATCAATAATATAAGTGTGTTGGTAAAATTTTTAATCACATGTAAAAAATATACTTATCTAGCATTATATTATTGGCTAGAGACCATGACTGATGCAGTAAAAATGGTCTATCTAATAATTTCTCTTTATTTTTCTTTAAAAGAGTTTTTAAATTTATGTGCTTTAACTTATAATTAATTATATTGTAACAAAATTTTAAATTAATATATTTAATTTATTTAGTTTAATTTAATTAAACTCGATTTCACCAGTGAAATATTATGACTCAACAAGCAAAACTAGATAAATACTAACAGTTAAATAAAGGTAAAGAAGATCATCCCTGTGGAGAATGAGCATCAACGAGGATGGAGGTTTGTTAACCTAACCTGCAGGCTCCAATTCATCCCTGTAACATTTCACCAGCCAATCAACAGCATTGTTAACAGATCTCCTAACTAGAGAAATACAGCTCATTTCTTCTTCAAGCAATCAAAGTTGTCCAAGATAGGGTCAATCTTCCATTTTCTATTAGAAGGGTACCTTTTAAGTTCCTCTACTATCATCGAAAAATCGGATTCCACATTTTGAAAGTTTTTCTGTAAGCAAACTATAGCCCTTCTTTCAATGCAAGAGCCTCTACAAACAATGCACCATCCACAAAAACATGCTTCCCTCTTTCACCAATCACGTCCTGAGAAGCATTCCTTGCCACAATCTCAATAGCCCATCTTTCACTAGACTTGTATGTACCATCATAGTGTATCTTGACCTATCCTTCCTAAGGTGGAAACCAACTTACATGATCCGCAATAGCAACCTTAGTTGCTCGATCCTTGTTTAATCACTTTCTGTTTTATATTCAGAACTGAAAGCACTGAAAGAAGGACAAATTACATAGTAGATACCGCATATATATCATGTTGTAAAATACTCCTAACAGATACCGATGGCTTGTCCAAAACTTGGAGTACTCAATAATCGAAAACCTTGTTCAACTTGGCCATATGATCTGCTGCCTGATTCGAGAGCCGGTTAACATATGCCAGATCAACCTCCTATTGCAGCTTCAACAACTCAACAATATGTTCACTAGCCTTAGACCTCCTCCAGCTATATCACCATTATTAACTGAATCACCACCTCACTATCGCATTCCACCCATACCCCATGCCAGTCGGAGCCCATCCACACGCCCTAGAGCTCAGCTTGGGTCACCCAGCATATCTCTAAATCTCAATAGTAGCCAGCTACCCATTGCCCATCATGATTCCTAATGAATCCCCCCTTTGCTGCCCATTCTGACACTGAATGTACAGAGCCATCCGAATTAACAGTCACCTAGCCTTCTGCTGGAGGTTCCCAAGCAACACGACGCACATAAAAGACTAGTGAAGAGTCCTCATAGCCTAGGAGCTTCGAATCTGAGATGCCCAAGCCCAGCTATGCCCAAGAATGGTGTCAATGTTCCAAAGTGAATGACGAAAAATATAATTATACCGATTCTTCCACAGCTTCCAACAAACAATACCAAAGGGAGTCCTCCACTCCACCTCTGAAGAAATAATGTCCTGACCCTTGCTGATATTAAACAGTAACCAAGACTCAAAATATGAATTTAAAAAAAAAAACTATCTATCTTATCAACGGGCACTAGTTTAGACCAGACCGACCTGGCTACCATGCAGTTCCGAATAACATGAGAGATATCTTCATCAGGGAAACCACTTAGCTGACAGCCAACGTCCAATGCTAACCCTCTCTTGACCCTTTCATTATTGGTGAGAAACCGATCACGCAAGACTAGCCGAAGGAAATTTCTAACCCTTTGCGGCACTTTCAACTTCCAACCTAGATCCCACTGGGACCTCACTTGGATTTTGATCGATGGTAATATGTGTCACAAATAGAAAAGTCCATTATTAGATCCCGGTTGGGTGGAGGAATGGCTCTGTAGAATGCTCTCCACATCCAATAGATTCACAACTGGACCATAGCCAATTTCCTTGTGGATCAACCATCTCACAGACAAATACATCACTATTCATAGGCACATATCTAGTACGGGAAATGAGCGTGTCTCCTTCCAAAACCGCACCTATCAACCATCACCCACCACCCAAATAAGATTCTCCTTTAAAGAACCCCAAACCTTGGCAAGCGATCTCTACATATAAGAACTCTTCAAACACCAAATATTATCCAGGCAACCAACACCAACTTTATATTTACTTTTGAGTAGTGTAACCCAGAGGGCATCAGGATTATTAATAATATTAAACCCAATCTTAAGGAGAAATGACTCATTTTGTCTAACTATAACACCAAATAATTTCAAATCTGTCTTCTTGAAAATAAATTCACACATGCGTTTCCATATATAACAGTAGACCATGACTACTTCGATCCTATCCTCATCTTGTAGCTCATTGCTAGACCGTAAATCCAAGAGCCATTTTCTAAAATGCACCACCTTATTCTTCTCAACCCTTAAATCATGACATCCTTGGATTTTTTTTTTCAGCAATTGCTTTGCTATTGAAATTGATTACTATATACATTGCAAGAAGATGATTTTAATATATAGTAGGATAGAACTTACATCTATAGTTTACAGACATAACAAATTATTTTAATTAAAATAATTATAATTTTAGATTTTAATTAACCCTTAAATTGACTGCCAAGGATTCACCTTCATGTACACGAATCGATTCCCTAGTAATAAATCCAAAAGCTTACACAGTTCAATCACAAAAGTATATCAACAGAAAAGAAGTTTTGTAGTTGAGAAGTTCTTTAAAAACCATGCAAGCTAAAGCTACAAGTAAAACAAGTTTGAGACATCAATAATAGATGAAGAAGAAATTTTTCATGGGGATTACAGTTTGACGCGGTTGTAATCTATTATGGCCTCTTTAAGCTTCCATCTTCTTTTAACATTCAACCTCGTTGACTGAGGGCAAGAGATTCGGAGCTTTTGATGTCGACGTTGGTGATGATGTCCCCGATCCGCCCGATGATCCCCTTGATTTCTTTTTCCGAGGTTTTTTGGGGACTTCAGTTGCGTCTTGGCAAGATGATTCGCTGTCCCGAATCGAGTTCTTGGTCCTCTGTACTTCTTGACCGAGGCATTCTGCCGTCGAATTGTTTGCCAAACGATTTTGCTTGGACTTCTTGCTAGCTTTAGGAGAACCTTTAGGAGAGTCAGTTTCGACCGCTGGCTTCCGATGTTTCTTCCTTTGCTTCTCATTACCATTAGGTGGCAATGAGTTTGGATTTCCTGCATGAATGAAAATAATTTTAAAATTTTTTAATTTTTTTATTTCTATTTATCTTTAAAAGGTGACATCCAATTCATATAAATTTTGAATTTCGTAATTCTTATTTTTTTATTATTAATTGTAATCGAGTCATGCTAAACTCAAACAGTAAAAAATTTAAATTTAAAATGTGACTCAAATTTGATCGAATATTATTATAAAAATTTAATTTTAACTTGAAATCAAATCAAATTATTCAAGCTCCTTTCAATTTAAAGTCATTTATATTATTTATATATATACTCAAGCTTATTCTTATACAATTTAAAAAAATTAAAATCACAATTTAAGATTTAGGTTTTAAGTGTATATATATAAAGGGTAAAGTAGTGAATTAACATTAAAATTTATTATAAATAAAAAATTATTAGGGTTACAAATTGTTTAAATCAAATATTAACATATTGGATAATGATCGAATTAAACTCAAATAATTTATCACTATAAATATTTGATTTATTTTTTATGAGAAAAAAATGATATTTTATATATAAGATTTAAAAATAAAGACCTTACTTTGTGGTTGATGAAATAGAATCTTATCAAATCTTAGATTTTGGATTCGTTTGAATTGTGTGTTTAAAAGTGAATGATTATTAATATTGTGGTTAAAAAAAAAAAAAAAAAAAAAAGGGAACAAACCTGATGCTGAAGGATTCACTTCTAGATTGCCATTTAAAGCATCTGCCGAGAATTTTGGAGCAGAAGTAAACTCATTCATCTGCAAGGATTTGATAAAAAATAATTATTAACCTAAAATTTGATGTTAATAAAATTTTAAACAAGTTATTTATCGTAAGTAAGTAATTAGATTGAATAAAATGATTAAAGTATCAAATTTATACCCATATGTTGGACTACATGTTGGTATTAATTAAAATGGATTGTAACACACATTACAATTTTTTATTAAAATGGAATTTAAATTATTTTATACTAATTTAGGGTTGAAATAATACAAACAAATTAATACAATTAATATCAATACAATATTATACCATATATATATATATAACCATAATTTTTTATGGTATTTTAAAATTAAAGGTTAATATTCTCACACACATTATATACGCACACGTTATATTCAAAAGGAGTTATCCAAATAAAAGTTTACCATTTATTTCCTATAAATTCAATCCCGAGTAAATTTTATAAGTAAACATCCTTTCACTTTAAGATCAATTACGAAAGTTTTATAACCATTATTTATATCTGTGCTACATAACAATTAAAGAAAGGAAAGGAAAATTTTGACATCATACCCAAGAAGGCTTGGTGGCAGAAGGACCATCCATACCAATATGGGCAACATGTTTTACATCTGTAGGAGGTCCTATTTGCATTTCTGGTTTTTTATCTACTGCAAAATTTGTCAAAATAATATTTAAGGGAAAAAATGTGGTAGAGTGACATAATATAATTGGTAAAAAAAAATTCATAAGAAAACAGAGTTATGAAAAAAACTTAATTTGGGTACTTACCAAACATATGGGTAAAATATTTTAAGCTTTTCAAAAGACCATTCATTTTGCTTGTCAGTAATGGTGGATCCTTTTGCAATACAAATATGAAATCTTCCTATTCTCCCAAGCGACGGAAAAGGAAATCAAGAATATATTCCAAAGTCTGTTTTTGGCACGTCACATATAAAAAAAAACATAAATTGCAATTAAAAATAATATATATATATTATGTTAGAATTGGTATAAATATTTACATACAAGGAAAACTGCAAAAGCTGATCACGAGAGAGCTTTTATTTCCTCTTCAAAAATCTTGAATCTCTATCACGAATACCAACATTTTGTTAAATTAGATAGATACTGTCGATGAAAATCGAATGTTGATTTCGAAGTTTTGTCGAGCTCATTTGAGTAATTGTCTAAGAGATAAATAAGTGCATTTACCTTTAAAATGAAAATTTTCATTTTCTTTTATTTTTTAAGATATATAAAATTATAAGGAATGATGAAATTATACATTAGTAGTTTAAAAATGATAAAATTTTAATTTAATTTTTTTAAAAATTATAAAACTATTAACTGGTAAAATTAAAATTTAACTCTTATCAATATGTGTAGCTTAATCCTAATTCCAAAAAAAAAAAAAAAAATCGACTTCACCCTCCAATTGTGTTTTTGAGGATGAGATCCAACATGTAAGAATTAACATCTCTTATACCAAAAAGTTTAGTTCCTATTTGAAAACAAGCAAGCATTTGGTTAAAGAAATAAAAAGAAATTGTGGGTAAAAATCAATTTATGAAATAGAAATTTAAATAAATATATTTAAAACGTTAGATGAAAGTCAGTTATGTTTTATAAATAAAATAAACAGACAAATAAAATAGAAAGAATACCTCTAAATTGAAACAAAAAAGATTCCATGTGTTAGAGAAATCAAAAGATGATGAGTATGGAACAAAAAAAAAAAAAAGATGCAAAATCGATAAGAAAAGAGAAAGAAAAGGTTCAACTTCTTCAATTATTGATTGTAGCTTGTAAAGGAATTTCAATTTTATTCATTGCATCAATCAAGAACAGAGAAGTTGACCGAATTTTCAGTTGGAAAAAGGTTAAAGCTGAATAAGACTATTTTTATGTTTATATTTATAGCTCTTTTCTTAATAAATGGTTTGAGGGGAAAACGGTTAAAGAATGAATGGCAAATTGGTAATGCAAATATATACATATCCTAATCTTATTACACATTTTTAATTGAGTGGCTGCTATTTTAAGGTTGTTGTTTTTTGGTTCAAAGTTAGATTTATTGTATATGGTGTGAATCTGTGTTGGAGGATCTCAATCATTTGATTTTAATCCTGATTTCTCTTATCCGCTCAACCAGTTACTTAATTCTATGGTCATTTTACACATACTACTCTAACCACTCTATTTTAGGTTTTCATAATTCTACCACTACCATCTAAACATATCTTTTTATATAGTATTTGTCTTCCTTAAAGCTTATATTTGTTTCATCACTTCTTTTTCATTGTCTTACATAAATAATTCATTCCTATGTTTCTTTTCCATAATTCATATAATATCTTTAAACATATCATTGATTCTTTAACTGAACTATGATTTTACTATCTATAAGTGAAGTTATATCATGTATAAGTCATATACCTTATGTATCAACCTTTTGCTTACTCTTTTTAAATGCTTTGGTTTTCAATACATTAAGGTATACAAGTTATACGCACACATATATATATAGTCATTTACTTGCTCAAGAATAAGATAAGTCACATGTTGATAAAGTGATACAACAAGGAAGGAGTAGGGAGGAGGATGCAGTGATGTTGATGGAGATCGGTTCACATAGTTGGGGTGGAGAGGTTGAAATTACAAAGAGTGGAGGTGGAGAAAGTCTTGAAGGTTGAGTGCTAAGGGTAGATTGACAAAGTGCAGACCAATATGCTAGAGAATCAATCTTTTTTTTTTATCATCTTCGGAAGTATTTATAGGTGAGGTCCTGTGCAAGATAGTGTTAATGCATTGGACCCGCCATCAAGTCATCATTGCAAGATGTGTGGGGAAAATGTCTTCAATGAAACGAGGATGTCTATGACGGGACAAATTCTATCATTCATTTTGATTTAGCAAAACGGAACAGTTGAACCTATGTGAGGTTTGATGACCAAAGAGATCACATTTTTACTAGAAGGTCGGGTGCTTGGAGGAACGAATGGTTACCTTCTACTCGTCCAGGTGGTTAGAATGCACATCTTCTCGGTGACATTCCGATTTGTAGTAGGTAGGGTGCATCCCTCAGATGGCCCTTTGATCTACCATGTGTCCCCATTTATAGGGGATGTATAACAATATCCCCTCCTTCAAGTCAAAATAATGGTTATAACGTGACATCTCTTGAGACAAGTTGTTTTCGTACCTCCCGTTAACACCTCATAAGCGAATGGTATCTCTCAATAATATTATGCCATGTAAACACTTTTTTATGCATCAACCTTCTTTTTAATTTTCAATCTAATCCCATTTCGCCTCTTTCTAGTTAATTGTAACTGATTTTGAAAGAAAGAATTTATTAGAAAATAGATGTAACACCCCTTACCTGTATTCAGCGTCGGAACATGGTACAAGGTATTACCGAACTTACATCGCAAGCAAACATACAAAACGAGTCATAAATTTGCATCCAAATTAAAATCATTTATATTCAATCATAAAGTCCCTAATATGAGCCTACAAGACCCAAAACATGCTTTGGAAGTGGTTCAGGACTAAACCAATAACTCAGGAAATTTTTACAAAACTTAGAAATTTTTTGCCAAAAACAGGGGTCACAAGCCCGTGTGGGCAGGCCGTGTGGTCACACACGCCCGTGTCCCTGACCCGTGTAACTCTCTGTTTTGCAAAGCATGAACAAATTGAAGTCACACGGCCAAGTCACACGCCCGTGTGCTAGACCGTGTGGTTAATTTAATTTTCATAAAATAGGTGCAGACTTTACACGAGCGGGACACATGCCCGTGCTTGATGTCGTGTCCCTCACACAGCTGAGACACAAGCCCGTGTCTCTGCCTGTGTGCTCAATTCTGAGCATTCTGTTTCTCAAAAACTAAGGTGCAAGGGACACACGGTCTAAACAAATGCCCATGGCACAGGCCGTGTGCCTACCTGTGTGGACAAAATAAAAGTTATTTACCAAGCCATTTGCCACCCTCATTTACACATACAAAAATCCAATGAAATAAATCATGGCATATTTAGGCAACCAAAACATCCACAAAACAATGCCAAATCATGTCATTTCATTATCCACTCTCAACATATTTACAACATCATATTTTGCCAAACCAAATCATACCAAACTCATATTCTACAAGTTTTAATATGGCTACCATTAACATGCATAATTTTACTTAGCTTTTTTCCTATCATACCAATGGGTCAATCTTAACCATTCAACAACCAAAACCATTAAGCCACATTCAACCATTTACCAAGCATTTATAAACCACATCACACAAGAGATAATTGCTCATGCATGCATATATAAATATATATAAGCTTACAACCAATTCAACCAAAATAAGCCAAGTTACATGGCCAAATACCATATCAAGCCTTTGACAATTACAAGCCAATACATTTGGTCAAATTCATAATGACACATATAATAAAATGACCAAGTCCCTATACATGCCATATTCTCAAAATGTTTAAAATCATCGGTACCCAAAATAACAGTTTGATAGTGTGATACGATCTTCGACTATCTCCAAATCGAGCTAGCTTGGTGACACTATAAAACATGGAAATAAAACGGAGTAAGCTATATAGCTTAGTAAGCTCGTATGAAAGAAATAAGCTAACCTTACCATACATTAACATGCAAATAATATAACATAAGATAATGTGTTTTACCATACTCTCATGATCATAATTCATTCCAGCACAACTTAACACAAAACATGCAAATAATGTGTTTTACCATACCCCATGTTGTTGCCACAAAACTTTCACTAGAGTTATGCTTTTATTTCTCAACTGTTTAACCTCTCGAGCTAACACTTTGATCAGTTCTTCACCATATGTCATATTGGGTCGAATCTTAATCTCTGTTGGGGAAATTACATGCGAAGGATCTGATCGGTATCATCTCAACATTGATACATAAAACACGTTGTGGATCCTTTCTAACTCTGATGACAAAGCTAGTCGATATGCCACTGGCCTTATTCTTTCAATAATCTCATACGGCCCAATGAAACGCGGACTTAACTTGCCTTTGCGGCCAAATCTAAGAATTTTCTTCCATGGAGACACTTTTAGAAACACTTTATCACTAACCTGAAATTCAATATCTTTCTGTTTTAAATCCGCTATGATTTTTGTCGATTCGAAGCTGCTTTTAAACAATCATGAATTAATTTCACTTTCTCTTCGGTTTCTCTGACCAAATCAACCCTGTGAATCTGTTTCTCACTAAGCTCGGTCTAGTATAACGGAGTTCGACACTTGCGACCATATAATGCTTCATATGGTGCCATCTTTATACTCGATTGAAAACTGTTGTTATAAGCAAATTCAACCAATGGTGGATATTTCTCCCAACTACCTTCGAACTCTAAAACACAACAACAAAGCATATCTTCGAGAATTTGAATTACCCTCTCTGATTGACTGTCGGTTTGCGGATAGAATGCAGTACTAAAATTTAACTTTGTACCCAACGCTTCTTGTAATTTCTTCCAAAATCACGACGTGAACCTCGGATCTCTATCCGAAATAATAGAAGTAGGCACCCCGTGCAGTCTAACAATCTCAGCAATGTACAATTCAGCTAGCTTATCAAGTGAATAATTGGTACGTACCGGAATAAAATGAGCTGATTTCGTTAATCGGAGTCAGAGGTAACCCCGATACGAAATCCATCGTAACTCTATCCTATTTCCACTCGGGTATAGTCACAGGCTGAATGAAACCCAAAGGCACTTGATGTTCAGCTTTCACTTGTTGACAAATCAAACATCTCGTTACAAACTCTGAAATGTCTTGTTTCATGCCTGACCATCAATACAATTCCTTCAAATCATTATACATCTTTGTACTTCCAAAATGGACAGATAGACAACCATTATGTGCCTCGCGAAGAATTTTTTGAATCAGCTCAGTATTTCTCGATACACAAATCCTTCCTTGGAACCTCAAACAATCATCCGATCCAATCTGATCTTCTGAATCACTATTCAATTGGCACTGAACTCTTTTAGCTTGCAACTCATTATCACCTTTCTGAGCTTTGTAAATTTGCTGAAGAAATATCGGTCTAGTTTTCAACTAGGCCAAAATCAATCCATCATCCGATAAGGCTAACCATGTATTCATCACTCTCAATGCAAACAAAGACTTTCTACTTAGAGCACCTACGACTACATTCGCTTTCCCCGGGTGATAATCGATCACTAACTCATAATCTTTCAACAACTCAAGCCATCTTCGTTGCCGCAAATTCAGATCTTTTTGAGTCATTAAATACTTCAAACTCTTGTGATCTGTAAAGATGCGACACTTCTCACCGAATAAATGGTGTCACTAGATTTTTAAAGTGCACACAATAGTGGCTAATTTCAAGTCGTGCGTCAGATAATTCTTTTCGTGTGTTTTCAACTGTCTCGAGGCGTAAGCTATGACTTTACCCTCTTGCATCAACATATAACCAATACCATTCAATGATGTGTCACTGAAAATCACAAACTCTTTCCCCGACTCAGGTTGCACTAACACCGGTGCCTCAGTCAACAATATTTTCAACTGTTCAAAACTCTTTTGACATTTCTTAGACCACTCGAACTTCACATCTTTTTGTAACAATTTGGTCATAGGTGTAGCAATAATTGAAAATCCCTTAACAAAACGTCGATAATAACCAGCCAAACCCAAAAAGCTTCTAACTTTGGATACATTCCTCGGTGGCTTCCAATCGACAACTGCCGAAACCTTACTTGGATCAACTCGTATACCTTCTGCTGAAATAATGTGTCCTAAAAATCTGACTTCTCAGAGCCAAAACTCATTTTTGCTGAATTTAGTAAACAATTTTTTATCTCTCAAAGTCTGCAATAAGATTCTTAAATGTTCAGCATGCTCAGACTCATCTCGGGAATAAATCAAAATGTCATCAGTAAAAACAACCACAAACTTATCTAAATACGGTCGGAAGATTCGATTCATCAAGTCTATAAAAACTACAGGAGCATTAGTTAACCCAAAAGGCATAACAAGGAATTCATAATGCCCGTACCTCATTCTGAATACGATTTTCGGCACATCCGAATCCTTAACTCTCAACTGATAATAACTAGATCTCAAATCTATCTTCGAGAACATTGTTGTCCCTTTCAACTGATCGAACAAGTCATCAATTCTCGGTAAAGGATACTTGTTTTTTATCGTAACCTTGTTAAGTTGACGGTAATCAATACAAAGTTTCATGGATCTGTCTTTCTTCTTGACGAATAACACTGGTGCACCCCAGGGCGAAAAACTTGGTCTCACAAAACCCTTATTTGTCAACTCTTGCAACTAGGACTTCAATTCTTTCAATTCGGTCGAAGCCATTCTATATGGAGCTATCAATATCGATGAAGTTCCTGGTACCAAATCAATAGTAAACTCAACCTCTCTGATCGGTGGTAATTCAAGCAACTCCTCTGAGAACACATCCAGATATTCACAAACCACTGGCACAGATTCAATCTTTAATTCAGACACTTTCGTATTCAGTACATACGCAAGATAAGCTTCGCACCATTTTCTTACATATCTCTGAGTCGACATCGACGAAATCACAATAGGTAACTCACCTGACCTATCTAATTCAATCCGAAGAATTTCATTATTTTGACATTTCAATTCAATAATTTTTCGTCTACAATTCACTACGACATCATGTAGAGTCAACCAATCCATTCTAAGAATTACATCAAACTTATCAAATGGTAAAAGCATTAAGTCAGCCGAAAAATAGTGACCCCGAATCATTAAAGGACAATTCTTGCCAACTTTATCAACTAGAACATATTTGCCTAAGGGGTTCGACACTTTAATCACATACTCAGTAGACTCAATAGGAAAATTCTTACTAGATACCAAATTCATGCAAATATAAGAATGAGTCGATCCAAGATCAATCAATTCAACTACATTAGTATCATAGAGAGAAAATGTACCAGTGATAACATCAGGGGATGACACATCTTCGCGAGTGCGAATAACGTAGGTTCTAGCAGGTGCTCTGACCTCTGACCTCATAGTTAAATCTTTCGTTACACCTTTGCTACTGTTCCCACTTTCCGTATTTCTCGGTGGCCTCCCTCTAGTGGCAGTGTTGCTCGATCTTGCATTCTGAAAACTATCTTTCTCAGACATTTCAAGGCAATCGCGAATGAAGTGATCTTGGAAGCCACATTTAAAACAAGCCTAGTTATTCATCCTATATTCATCGGGATGTCATCTACCATAGTGTTGACATTCAGGTCTATTAGACCTAGCATTACCAACACTTGTTATTGACGTAGTTTGGGCCTTAGAACCCGAATATTGCTTCCCACGATCTCTGTTGGGATACCCAGCTGAAGCATTAGAATGAGTATACAAATCCCTCGATTTATTTGACAAACATTGAAACGACTTATTCAGCGGTCTTTTTCTCAAATATCTAGTCTCAAGCTTAGCTTTTCTCTTTTCTTTGCTCAATTCTTTGGCTTTGCAAGCTCGGTCGACTAGCACAACAAATTATTTCAACTCTAAAATCCCAACTAGCAGTCTGATATCTTCATTCAACCCATCTTTGAATCTCTTATACATGATAGCTTAAGTGGAAACACATTCCCGAGCATACTTACTGAGCCTAACAAACTCTCGTTCATATTCAGTTACAGACATACAATCCTATTTCAGCTCTAAAAACTCTTTGCATTTCTGATCAATGAACCATTGACTGATATATTTCTTTCTGAACTCATCTTGAAAGAATTCCTAGGTAACTCTTTCTCTCGGTATTACGGATACAAGAGTATTCCACCATTGATACGCCAAGTCTCTCAGAAGTGATATAGCACATTTCAAGCACTCATCTGGTGTACAAGAAAGCTTATCAAATACCCTAATAGAGTTCTCAAGCTAAAACTCTGCTCTCTCGAGGTCATCGTTAACATTGGCTTTAAATTCTTCAGCCCCTTGCTTTCGAATCTTATCAACTGGAGGTTTGTTCAGTCTAATAAATTCCACACCTTGGGGAGTTACAGGAACCGATTGAGGGTTAGGTGGGGTGGAGGATGTTGGGCAGCCAGATTTATTCGAACAAACTCAGCAAACCACTCATTCATCCTTTGGACGAAGGCTTCCCTAGCCTCTCCTCCCTGACTAACCGTTACTGGACTACTTTCAGATGGCGCTGTCCCTTGAGCGGGAGCCGGCGCATTACTTTCAACATCATCAACTACTTCTCGATCGGGATCTATTTACTATATGAAAGCACAATTTAAATTGTCAGGAGTCGTCACACTATCACAATTTATATATGCCATGTATAGCTAGACTCTGACACATGCTACGTTAGTCCTTGATTCGACTAAACCATAACTTTGATACCACTAAATGTAACACCCCTTACCCGTATTCAGCATCGGAACAGGGTACGAGGCATTACAGGACTTACATCAGAAGCAAACATACAAATCGAGTCATAAATTTACATCCAAATTAAAACCATTTATATTCAATCATAAAGTCCCTAATACGAGCCTAAGAGGCGTAAAACAACCTTTGGAAGTAGTTCAAGACTAAACTGATAACTCAGGAAATTTTTACAAAACTTAAATTTTTTTCCCATAAATAGGGGTCACACGCCCGTGTGGGCAAGCCGTGGGTCACACAAGCCCGTGTCCCTAACCCATGTAACTCTCTGTTTTGCAAAGCATGAACAAATTTAAGTCACACGGCCAAGTCACACGCCCGTGTGCTAGGCCATTTTGTTAATTTGATTTTCATAAAATAGGTGCAGACTTCACACGGTCAGGACACATGCCCGTGCTTGATGCCGTGTCCCTCACACGGCTGAGACACACGCCCATGTCTCTACCCGTGTGCTCAATTCTGAGCATTCTGTTTCTCAAAAATTAAGGTGCAGGGGACACACGGCCGAAACAAATGCCCATGGCACAGACCGTGTGTCTACCTATGTGGACAAAATAGGCTATTTACCAAGCCATTTGCCACCCTCATTTACACATACACATACACAAATCCAATGGCATAAATCATGGCATATTTAGGCAACCAAAACATCCTCAAAATAATGCCAAATCATGTCATTTCATTATCCACAATCAACATATTTACAACATCATATTTTCCCAAACCAAATCATACCAAACTCACATTCTACAAGTTTTACTATGGCTACCAATAACATGCATAATTTTACTTATTTTTTTCCTAGCATACCAATGAACAAATCTTAACCATTCAACAACCAAAACCATTAAGCCACATTTAACCATTTACCAAGCATTTATAAACCACATCACACAAGAGATTATTGCTCATGCATGCATATATAAATATATATATATATATATATATATATAAGCTTACAACCAATTCAACCAAAATAAGCAAAGTTACATGGTCAAATACCACATCAAGCCTTTGACAATTACAAGCCAATACATTTGGCCAAATTCATAATGGCACATATAACAAAATGACCAAGTCCCTATACATGCCATATTCTCAAAATGTTTAAAATCATCAATACCCAAAATAACTGTTTGATAGTGTGATACGATCTCTGACGATCTCCAAACTGAGCTAGCTTGGGGACACTATAAAACATGGAAATAAAACGGAATAAGCTATATAGCTTCGTAACCTCGTATGAAATAAATAAGCTAACCTTACCATACATTAACATGCACATAATATAACATAAGATAATATGTTTTACCATATTCTCATGATCATAATTCATTCCATCACGACTGTAACACCCTTAACCCATATCCGTCGCCGAGTTAGGGTTACGAGGTGTTACCAGTTATGACACAAATTTAAACAATCATAGACATACAATTGCACAAACTTTTAAACCAATCAATTATTAATATAAATAGTCGAATTAATTTTTTTTTAAAACTACATAGCTGAGTATAACTTGGATACAACTTATAGAATGTACAAACATACAAACTATATTTTACTTCGATTGCAAACTAACAATTCATATATAGATAGAGCTCACAAAAACAAGTACACTTAATCATTTCAATTTGACCATATCATATTCGGAACTTTTATATTAGTACATGTTCAGTCAATTTATAACCATAATTAAAGAACTAACTTACATACTACTCAACATTCATTTATCATTAAGTAGGATATTTATACATCACATATAAACTCATATAATTTTCATAATTTACTACTGTGCAAGTCACAAATCATTTGGTCATTTTTCAATGCATATAGCCGAATACAAATGTGTTTAACAAATATACTTTAGCAATTGTTCACTTCCAACTTTATTCAATCACTTTATAAGTCAACACCTACTTTTTACTAAACTTGATAAGCTTACACCGAATATATCTCATATAAATAACATGCATATTAATTTACTAATGCATAACCAGTTATAACACGTTACACATCCCCTATTAACTCATAACTGAAACACATGATCAACACTAACATAAACATATATACCTTAAGATGAGATACATACTAAGTTAATTCATCATTTGCATAAATATTTATATAAACAAATGCCGAATCACAAGTTAGTCATAACCATCTCATAAACCTTTATCTTATATTCGAATTTACAATACATTATAGTATAATTTTCAAACCAACTCATACTACAATTTATATTTCACTAGAGTAAGTCATTATTTACAAATAGATATGTATTCAAAACATGAATCTCCCATACCATATAATGAACATATCAAGACAAGCTTATATCATGCTCGGACATAGCCAACAACCTTTAATGCCAAATCACATATAACACGTTAATCATATACACACATCCAAGATCATCAACCAATTTCAATACACAAAATGGATATCTCAAACACATATAATATTCATCCATAACACATAGCATAATAACCAAAATGAACCTAAACCATAGATAAACAAAACTAAATTCAAACAAAGAAGTTAGGTCATTTTCGCATGGCTTAAATTATACAAAACCAATATTCTTTACTTCAAACTATAATCTAGCCTATACATGCCATAGATTCGAAAATTCAGATTATAAAATACCGAAGACAGTCGATAGTGTGATAAGTTTCTCTGATGATTCCTGAGCTCAAAACTTGAATCCGAAATCTATTAAACAGAGGCGAACATGAACACACACAGATTAAGCTTTCATAGCTTAGTAAGTCATAAGCAAATAAACAACTTAGTTACATAATCACATCATTTAAACTAAACCAAATTATACTATCATAGTTACTTTGAATCTTAAGCTTTCAATTTCATGTAATTTATATGTACTTTCACATGTATATTACTCATGGTCGAATGAATATATGTATATTTTAACAAACTATCATTCAATTTCCAAGCTAAAATATCTTTATCATAACTAGTACATAAACTCTTATATGCATAAATTCATAGGTCAAAGGATAATAATCACATACATATTTATATTATATGTCTGAGTACACAAATATATATATATATATATATATATAAGCAAAATATCCTTCAGTTTCAAAGCTAAATATCATTATGTGAACACATATACTTTTACTCATGAATCAAAATACAGCTTTTTATGCATAAGCATAGTAATACCGAATGAACACTTTCATATATAAAGATACATTAACAAACTTTCATTCAATGACTAAGCCAAAACATCTTTATCTTACCAAATACACATACACTTTTATGCATATACTCGTAAGTTAAAGTATAACAATCACATAGATATTTATCAATGGCCGAATACACCACCATTTGTATATATTCACAAATAATTTCAATAATGTTCATATTATTTGTTTACAAGGCCGAATACCTTTTTCACATTCACATATATTATTACTTTACTTCAAGCATGTTTTGCAACAAATATTAAGTAACTTACTCACTTTGTTTCAAATAGATAATAAACCATTTCATACCTAATCATTTTAGCTCACTTTTGCACATTTTATCACAACTTATCGATGCCCGATGAACCATTCGGAATTGGATAGGACACTCGGGTAATCACACATATATCGTACAATACCAACGTCCCAGACGTGGTCTTACATGTAACCACATATCGATGTCACTGTCCCAGACAGGGTCTTACTCGTACGCATATATCGGAGTCACATATCGATGCTATGGTCTTACTCGCACATCACATATTGAAATCCTATGTCATGACATATGTATCCTAGCTATTCCTAAGGTTCATACGGGGATTTCAGACGTCGAAACTCGGTCGAAATGAATGCTTGAACATGGTTACCAAGCTTATTCACATTCGGCATAAGCATATATAAATTCATATTTTTCATACCAGTATATATATATATATATATATATATTTAGCATTTATTTACAATTAAACACGTCTATTTGCCTATAAACTCACCTCTGACGATGTAAAATGGAACGGGACGACTAGTCGACAACTTTCGTTTTTCCCCGATCCAAATCTAATTTCTTTGGTTCTTGATCTAAACATATTCAAATTAAGCTCATTCAAACAAATTTTCATTCAATTTAATCCAAAAACACATAAATGGTAAAATTATCATTTTACCCTTGACATTTACAATTTTTACAATTTAGTCCCTATTTCACAAAACACAAAATATACAAAATTTCCCTATACTTGCTTTGGGCTGAATTTTACCCATTACCATACAAGTCCATATATTTCATTTATTTCACATTTTAGTCCCTCAAATTATTATTTTTGCAATTTAGTCCTAATTACTCAAAATCATCAAAAACTCCAATACAAAATATGTTAATCTAAAACATATCTTTCATATTTCATCATCAAACAACAAAAATTACAAGTTATCAACAATGGCACAACTCAAAATATTCATCAAAATAAAAAATTAAAGCATGGGTCTTGAAGAATACTAAGCAACGATCTCAAAAACGTAGAAATTATCAAAAATCGAACAAAAACGAACATTGATTGAGCTTGAATATTGGCCGAACCCTAGCTTGGCTTCTTTCTTTTTCTTTTGTTTATATTCGGCAAGAACAATAAAGAAATAAAATATATGTTGTGTTTATTTTATGTTTTATTATGTATAATATAACATATTATAAGTTAAAACTTAACTTACCAATATAACCTTAATGAATTAATAATAAAGCCTTATATTGCATGCCTAATACCATCCAACTAACATGAAAGTGGGCTATTTACAACATAAAGGTTCCCAATAAAGAAGCCAATAACAAATAGGTCCCTTTTAGAAATAACCACCAAATTTTCATTTTACGCGATTAAGTCCTTTTATTAAATCGAACACCTAAACGACAAAATTAAATCATGAAAATTTCACAGACATAAATTCACACAGAATAAACACAGAAAATAATTTTAAAATATTTTTTTGACTCGAATTCGTGGTCCGGAAACCACCATTCCGGCTAGGGTCTAATCTGGGCTGTTACAACGACTTACCTTGAGTTCATCATTTCGCGAATTTAATAATCATAAGTTTTGTGCACATACATGTACCACTCATAATGGTTTCATACTCATTCTCACCTTTGTCATACCCAATGAACCACTCGGAATAATAATATCGGATACTCGGGAAACCTTGCACACAAGGTGCTACATATGTAGCCGATGCTACCTTTATCTCATAACACATATATGTTCACTCTCAAGCCATTAACGGGCTTGCTCACACAAGCTGTCCGTCGAGACGTAGCTACACGATACTACTCACACAAGCTGTCAAGTAATCACAATATATGCCGGTATACTCAGCCACCGGTAGGACGTACAGGACCAGTACCCGGATCACATAACATAAAACCCTAGTGACATGTCACTTGTATCCTAATCTATTCTTAAGGTTCAATTGGGATTTCTCGCTTGCCAAATTGTCGTCAAATGTGTCTGTAAGGTCGATTACATAATTCATGCATAAATTAAAGCATTTAAAACACATTTAAAGTAAATTTATTTAACATATGGACTTACCTCGGTTACAAAAACGGCCAAAGAGATATATTCGTCAATTACTTTGTTTTTCCCCCGATCTAGACTCAAACTTCGTTTTTCTTGATCTATAAGACTATATTTAACTTATTTAATCATCACATTATTCAATTCAGCCCAAAAAAACATTATGGCAGAATTTATATTTTTGCCCCTAACTTTTCAACATTTTACAATTTAGTCCCTAGGCTCGTAAAATGAATTTCTTTCAATTTCATTACAACCGAAGCCTAGCCGAATGTTGTTTGTACTCATAACAGCCCACATTTTTCATTTATTCACACTTTTCTTCACATTTTATAGACTTTTATAAATAAGTCCCTATTTGACGTTTTTACCGAAAAATCACTTTACAAAAGTCGTTTAACAAACAACAAACATGTATTTTCTACCATCAAACATCAAAATACAAGCATATTCAACATGGGTAAAATTTTAGACTTTAAATTTCTTTCAAATTAGTCCTTGAAATAGCTAAATCAAGTTATCACGATCTCAAAAATATAAAAATCGTTAAAAACGGGACAAGATCGAACTTACAATCGAGCTTGAAAGCTTGGGAAAAACCCTAGCTATGGCTTCTCTTGCAATTTTCAGCTATGGGGATGAAATTAGAAAAGATGAATACTTTTTATTAAGTTATTTTGGCTTTATTTACCAAATTACAAAATTACCCCTAACTTAAAACATTGAGAATACATCTAACCATGTCCATTTTTGTCCATACCAAGGTATAATGGTCTAATATATATTTAAGGACCTCCAATTTAAAATTTCATAGCAATTAGACACCTTTAACTTATAGAACTCAAGTTTGGCACCTATTGCAATTTAGTCCTTCTAGTCAAATTGAGCACTCAATCGATAAAATTTCTTAACGAAATTTTCACACAATTATTCTATCATGCTGTAGACCTTAAAATAGAAATAAAATAAATATTTCTACTTCGGACTTGTGGTCCCGAAACCACTGTTCCGATTTGACCCAAAAACGGGTTGTTATAATAGATGTATGATATGCTATATAACAAAATTTCGAAGTCATTCATGTGTCAAAATTTTAAGCCATTCAGTGGTGAAGCTAGAGGGTTAGTAAGGGTCCTAGGTCCTCCTAAAATGAAAAATTTTCATTTAAGTTCCTTTATAATTTATAAAATTTTAAATTAATAATTGTAACATTACACTTTTGACCCTAAAATGATAAAAATTTGATTTAATCCTTTAAAAATTATAAAGATATGAGCTATTAAAATAATAAAATTATATTTTTACTATCATAAAAATATACAATTTAATTCCGATCATTTAAAAGAAAATTTTGACTTCGTCCCACAAGCCATTGACATAGAACAATTTTCATTTTCTAGAAACGTGGACTTTAAATATTATATACAAAAATATAAGATGTAGTTAATCATCATGATGATCAAAGTAACAAGCGAATAATGACTTAAAAATCTTAAACTTGCCAAACAATTAAATTCAGTGTCAAGCTTAACTTTGTAGCATAATCTATTGTTTAGTTTTGTAAAGACACTTACAAAAATGCATTGATGATATCTTATGAAATTGCCTCATGCAAACTGCTAAAAACAATACTATTCATAGAATTTGATACTATGGACTTGCCAATGTATAGTTAAATTCGGTCCTATACCATATTTTAATTTTAATATTTTATTAAAAGTTAAAATATGCAGTTAGTGTTTATATTTTGATCAAATTTAAGATTTAGTCTCTATCAGGTACGCCTGACCCCTTAAAATAAAAAATTTTCTATTTTGATCATTTAATTTTTTAAAAGAATTAAATTAATAAATATAAAATTACACTTTCGCCCTTTAAAATGATAAAAATTTTATTTAGTCCTTTAAAAATTATAAAGATATAATCTATTCAAATGATGAAATTGCATTTTTATTATGTAAAAATTAAAATTTAATTTGGCCCCCTTAAAAAAATTTTCTGCCTTCGCCCCTAGTCTCTATACTTGAAAAGTTAAAATGATATTTTTATTTAAAAATTCTAGTTCAATTATTAATATGGTAATTATTTTTATTTTTCTATCAAAATTTATCAATTTGACATGTTGATTAAGCTATTCTCATATGATGTGATATATGATTAAAAGAAATAAATATACTAAGTTAACAAATTTTAACAAAAATGACTGATGAAAATAATATTTGGACTAAGATTTTATGAATTAAAAAAATAGAAAAATTAAATTTTTAACTTTTAAAATATAAGAATTAAATATCAAATTCTATAAAAATACAGGGACTAACAGCATATTTTAACGTTTATTAACAATATTTAATCTGTCAAATAGCAATATGGGTTAGATAAAATTGACCCGAACCTAAAGCCCATCATCACTGGAAAGAAAGGATAGATCCAACGGTTTAAACAACCTGTAAAAGTACCATATAATAAAACCCTAACTTCTCAAAACCCTCTTCACATTTCTTCTTCCGCCGCTCAATCTCTCCTTTTAGCTCACAACGCTCTTCACGCTGTGTAAAAATGGTGAGTTTTTCTTCAATCTCTAACGTCGCCCTTTTCACTTTCTTCACTCTTTGATTTTTCTTTTCTTTTCTTTTTTTCTTTTTTGTGTGTGTAGCCGTTCAAAAGGTACGTTGAGATCGGGAGAGTCGCTCTCGTTAACTACGGCAAAGACTACGGCAAGCTCGTCGTCATCGTCGATGTTGTTGACCAGAACAGAGTATGTAATTTTATTTAGTTTTTATGTATTTATTTCATCTATGGTAATGAAAAGGAAATTTAGTTTTTAAGTAGGATTAGTTGTTTCCTTCCTGGTGAGATTGATTTGGAAAATAGGTTCTATGTTTGAAAGGTTGGGACCAAGTTTGTAATCGAGTTAAATCCGAGTTCAAATTATAAGAATCTCAAGCTTAACTCGGAATTTGAGGTTTTAAGCTCGAGTCGAGTTTGATCTAGCTTTAATTTTAGATGTTGAGCTTGATTCATGATAACCATTCAATTGTTTGACTTCAATCTCAATTATTCCAACTTTCGAAACAAATTAAAATGAAGAAGTTAACGAGTACTAGTATATCTCATTTACGCCCTTAGTTAGGACTATATCTGACTCCATATGTGTTGAATATGTGCCAACATTATGATATAAATTCAAATGAAAAAGTTTAATTTGTTGACCTGTTTCTGTTTTGCCTTGGTTGTTACTTGTGATGCTATTGTATATGCATACCATGGGATGATATAGAGTTAGTAAATGTGTTAAATGTGCAAGTTTAGTCGTGAACGTAGTTGAAGAGGACTAATATGGATATGCTAATAAGTTGTGTAAAACTTGAATGGAGCTTTTTTTTGTGTCTCGTCATCGCAGGCTCTAGTTGATGCCCCAGATATGGTGAGGGGCCAAATGAACTTTAAGAGGCTTCAATTGACTGATTTCAAAATTGACATTCCTCGTGTTCCAAAGAAGAAGACACTGATTGAAGCAATGGAAAAAGCTGGTAAGAAAATCTATTCTTGTCTGCCAGTTTTGTTTTCACTTTCCATTTTTGTTGAAACACTTGTGTCTAACGTTTGTATCCTATGCATATTTGGACATGAGTTGGTGATATGATTTGCCCAAAAGTTTAAAAATACATAGAAAGCTTGGAAAAATTTGAACAGACTCGTGTTGGAAACATATCCTTTTTTGACATTTTTATTAACATAGCTTTATGTTTTCTTTTTGTTCTTATTGGAATGGAAGATGTTAAAAACAAGTGGGAGAATAGCTCATGGGGTAAAAAGCTGATTGTTCAAAAGAAGAGAGCATCTCTCAATGACTTCGACAGATTCAAGATCATGTTGGCCAAGATCAAGGTTAGTTATTGGAACATGTTGATGTTTAGTTGTTTGTTTGATGTTAGGTACTCTTGAGTAAGAGTGAAATCGAGTTGTGCATAGCCGATATTAAGCTATAAGAAACTTGAGATCAAGCTTAACATAAGCGTGATCGAGTTTTGCTTTTAGAGCTTGAGATTGGTTTAAAAAAAAATTGAATTGCCGAGCTTACTCAATTAGGCTCGATTAAATTTATTTATTACTCTGAAAATATAGTTCTATTCTCTTGCTCCATTTCAAACTCGATTATTTATACTTGAGCTTGAACTTGAGGTTTATCAATATTAATTAAAAAAAAAACTGGGTTAGGCTTATGAGCTAATAAAAGAACTCAAGTATTAGGATACACAAGTCCGGCTCATTAAATAGCTCAAATCAATAGTTACTTAACCACATTCATTACTTAAACCCGAATAACTTGGAAGCACTAGTATCTTGTTTCTGTTGTTATTATCTAGACTCTGAACCAAAAATGGATATGATATGATTTTGCAGAAAGCTGGAGTTGTGAGGCAAGAGCTTGCTAAGTTGAAAAAGGAGAATGCATCTTGAAGTGATTGAGAAGATTTTGAGTATTTTGCTAATTTTGTCTTCTAGTATTCTGCATTTTGTTTTTTTTTTTTTTTTTTTTATGCTTTTGTCTAAGAAAGGATTAAAAAGAATCAATTGGGGGCACTTTCTTCAGTAGATGCAACATTTGATTTCGGAGGTTAAGCCTGTCTCAGTTTTTAGTTCAATTAGTTGAACCGGCTAATTGATTAAATTGATTAATCGATGGATTTGATCCGATAATTTAAACCATGGTACAAAGTAAAACTATGAGATGACAGAAACCCTGAGCTCGCCCCTATCACCTCTGGTGATACAGGTATCAGCATCAACAAAGGTAACATCGAATTCCCCTCCCCGTATTAGATGGTGGCCTCAATGCATCTGGTAATCGAAGTTACGCTGTTGTTCTCTCATATGTTATTTTCATCTTCGTCAAATCACAGCATTTTTATTATTCACATTACAACAGTTTATTTTATTTAGCATATCATTCATCCCATCCACATAATATATCAAACTCTATATTACTTTGATTTAAGTATGAAGATACGATTCTTCAATAACTTGAAAAAAGAAAAAAAGAATGAGCACTCACCATGATCTGGACTTCTGTGTGATTGTTACGTGCACATGTTTATCCGCTAAGGTGGTATGTTCAATTTTCTCTTTTAAGTTTTTTTCATATGTACAAGTTTGACTTGAGGTCAAATTCATATGTTGAACATGGGTATAAAACAGAAAAATATAAATTTAAAATAGTATATATCCATTTTCGACACTAACCCAAATTTCAGTGGCGTAGATGAAACTCAAAATAGGAGAAATAACTGACCTGGGATTTCAAATTTGTTGGCTAAGGTGGCGGTGACAAGTGGAGGCACAGGCCAAGGAGCTCCCAATTGAAGTTCACCTATATTATCAAAATCTTTGTTCAATTGAAGCATTTTTTTGAATTTTTAGGTTATAAGCTACACATACAAATCCCAAAGAATTAGTCAGAAAAAAAAAAATCAATGTTCATAAATATCTGAGTACTTGCTATTAGACCTGTTCATGGGTCGGGCTACTTGGCCTGGCTTGAAGGTCCGCTCGAAATATAGGAGGGTTTGGATAAAAATATAGGTTTGAAGAATGAGTTTGGATAAAAAAATGGCCCGTTTAAAAAATGAGTTGGGTTCTGGGTAAGGTATTTTTGGCCCAGGCCTGGCTTGAATTCACTAAATAACAAAAAAAATTTGTTTTTTTAATATTATTTTCTTATTGTTTTCTCCCTATTTTGTTACTATATTACTATTAGTTGTTATTATTTTGTTGTTATCGTTTGGATATTGTATAAAACTTATTTTATTATTAATTTTGTTATTATTTTAAAGGTATTTGTTAATTTTGTTATTATTTTAGAGATATTTGCTTGTTAAGTTGCATCTATCTTAGTGCTATTTAAGTCTACATATTTTTTAAAATTTATTTTTAATTTATTGGAAAATATTTATTTTGATTTTTTTAGTATTTTTGATGTATTATATATATTTAAAAATTATATAAAATAATATAAAAATAAATACGTGCGGGCCAGGCTGGGTCGGGTTTTAGTATTTTCATTTGAGTCGGGCTTGGGTAAAATTTTAGGCCCATTTTTTGGGCTCGGCCCGACCAGAGCCCAATGAATGGGCCTAAATTTTTAGTTGAGCTTGGCTCGGCCCAGCCCATGAGCACCTTTACCCGCTATCAATAGCCATTTTTATTTAAGAGCCCCAAATAAACAACATAACAATGTAACAATTGTGTGGCCAAGTGTTATGAGGAGTAATCTTCAGGTCTGAGGTCTTGGACCTGGATGGCTTCCATAGAGTTCGAGATGAGAATGCACTGTTGTATATTAGTTTCCATCTCCCTTGTAGCTTATCGAGATCAACTGATACGTCCACCAATCCAGCAACGGCTTCAAGTTCCTTGGTAGCGTCATCGGGCTTTAGGAGATCATCTTATTTGTAGTAAAAAAGAAAATGTTGTAGTTAGATTGTTGATGGTCTGAATTTTTAATTGATAAAATTTTAGAAATATATTGTAAAAGCTTAGAAGTTGTTTTTAAATATATTTTTATAAATAATTAAGTTTAAAGTTTCTTTACTTGGATATTGTAAAATTTTTAATATTTATCGTAATATGTTTTTTTTGAAAAGTTAAAATATGTTTAGGATTAACTTTGATGATACTGTGAATACTGTGAAGATTATCCAGGATAATTTAAGAGCGACATCAGATCGATAGAAGTTTTATTCTAACTTGAAGAGGAAGGATATAGAGTTTAGTGTTGGTGATCGAGTCTTCCTTAAGGTTTTGTCTTGGAAGAAAGTTTTGAGGTTTGGCCGCAAAGGAAAGTTGAGTCTGAGGTTCATTGGACCCTATCGCATCGTCAAGAGAGTTGGACCAGTGACATATCAACTAGAGTTACCTCCAAAGTTAAATTGTATTCACGACGTTTTCCACGTGTCCATGTTGAGACGATACAAGTTCCTTTAATTATATTTTGTTTTCAAGCTTTCACTACTATATTAGAATTAGAGTAATTATTGTGCATGTAAAACAAATCAATGTATCTACATTCAATGATGACATTTGAGTTTTTCAATTGTAATTAACATACGAAGATCTCGATATCCATGTGAGTTGAGTTGCATGTAATATGTAGAGTTAAACCTAATAAATAGAAACAAATCTTGACACCCATTGGTATAAAGTTCTTCTTTAATTAATATTTTAACCATTTGGAAAACCTATTGTTAATAAATATGTTCAATGAAGCTCAACACCAATGATTGTCTAGTTTAATTTTATTTTATTTTTCACCTTTTACTGTAGACCTAACTCTCATAAATATTATTAGGGAATGCCAGGATTTTAGAGTGTTTAGGGCTGGGCCAAGAGGGTTTTTTAACGCCTTTTTTTTTCTTCCCATAGGAGTTATTTCTTATTTCACAAATACTTGCCATAGTAACGAAGAAGGGGGAACAAACACACTTGGAGAGTGTAGTACAACGAAGAGTTGTATGCTGCGTTTGGAAAGGATGAATCGCTTCCAAAAAGGAATCTATTTATTCTCTCCCAATTGGTTAGACTGTAGGTGTGATGATTTACTTCACAGGCGAGATCTCTAGTTCAAGTTTAGGATGGCCCAACTACGCCAAAGAAAAGAATAGAAGAAACATCTAACTCCTTCATGTATGCTCCACTTGGCTTGGGGGATATACCTTAATTGATAAAGCTTTGCTCTAACAATTAGGTCATTGTGATTACGGATTGGGTGTCTAATTGTCCAAACGGTAATAATAGTATCTTGTACTTGAATTAGTGACTCACTTTTTCTAAGTAATAGAGAAGAGGATCAAAACATGCCACTAAAAGACTCTACCGAGACAAAGATGGGCTGTCAAGAACATATAAGAGGTAAGATGGATGGTTGGTCAGATCTAGTATGGATCGTACATGGACCGTAGTTGGATTCAGCGACTCTCCTAGGTTCCCCATCTGGGATCCTTGAGGAAGAGGATCAAGTTGGCCATTGTGAACAGCTTAATGCATTATCCCCCTATTAGAGTATGCCCCAAAACCAATCATGAGATGATTGTAACCATATTCTCGTTTTTACCTTATTTATTAATATAAGACATTACCATTATTATTTCAGTTTCTTTTTCTGTGTATATAAATAAACTGAATTGTAATAAAGTCCTAAGAAAATATGATTATTGTTAAAAAGGTCTTTAGTCAAGTATTATTGTGGGCTTAGACAATAATAATGCATTGAGACTAATGTGTAGTTGATTGTTGACAAAGAATTGTCATTGACATAGGGATATCAAAATCAATACATTAGTATGTGTTAGAGAACAACATATTGAACTGACCCGCTATGAGTATATTTCTTAGATTATTATGTAATAGTCACAATATTACTCATAGTGATAACTATGTATATGATACTCAGACTTGAGATCATCATTATCCCAACATCGTGAGTCGTATATTTTGATACAGTCAAAATGTCTACCGTAACAGGTTTTACTATAAAGACTTATGTTGGATATACCACAATCCATGTAGTGGGATATGGTTGATCAAGATAGTATTTATCTCTCCTACATAATAGGAGCAATATCTTAGATCTCTTGATGGAATGAGATTAGAAATGCATGACCATGCTCGAATAAATTGATATGAGATATCACACTTATTTGTTTATTGTAGTTTGCTCAAAAAATCAAGAAATATGAGATTGGACTATACAAGTGTGACTATTTCATGATTTGTGTCCAGTCTAGATATTAATGATAAAAAGATATAATACATGAAAAGATTATCACAGAAAGGTTATGTCAAATCACGACTTCTTCTAATTTGGGTGGTAATGATGTATTGCTAGATGCCACTCATTGATTGTAATGTTAGAAATGTTCTAGTATTACTACCAACGTTACAAGAGCCTACAGGATTACACCCTATAGTTGAAACGAACTGAATCCAAATACATTTGATATTATATTTAGTTGTCACATGAATTAAATTAAACACATTAATTTAATTTGAGAAGAAATTTCTCTAAACAAATAAAAAAATCTAACATTAAATCATCTTATATAATATGTTAGCCCAAGAAAGTATTCAATAATACGATTACTAGTAAAATTAACAAGAAAAATAAACATCCTATGCAATTTCATCTAGTTTGTCTAGCATTCCAAATTTATTGAGTTATTCACTCTCTAACATTAAACATATACTCTTTGTTATCGTCAATTCGTTCTTGATTAAATATAAAAATAAGAAATACTATATACTTTAATTAAATTTAGTAGAAATAAACCATAATATATATTATATAATTTAGTTAATTATTGAGTAGGTCAAAATACATATTTTTTTTTCTCTTATCAATAAAAAATTTAACTTACATAAACGTAACATATAATTGTATTTTAAAAATAATATTTAAATCTTAAAATTAATTAATATTATTATATAAAAATAACTTTTGAAATATAAATAATTTACAAGCATGCTTAAAAGGCTCTAAGGTGATGGATTTAAGTTTAATTGTTGGCAATTATTTGCACAATTACTCAATATCTCATAATTTTCTCAGGAATTAGAGAATGAAATTTGAAGAGCACTCAATTTATTTATATTGATTGTCACAAATGTGTGATTACATCCAAATTTAATTTTTAGCTTTTCAAACTCATTCTTAAAATTAAAAACATTTTTTTTTCATTTTTTAAAATTTTTAGTAAAACATATTTCTTTAATGTTTTTATTTAAAAAAAAAACGAAAACGGTGTATGTTTCCTAAAACCCAACGCAACTTAATTTTTTTTTTCGTTTTTTAAAAATTTATAATAAGATGTGCATAAAGACTATTAGGGGGCAACTTTAGCCATTAGTTTTTCTAGAGAGAAAATAATAAAGTCAGTTTTGAGTCAGCCAAATTTGGGTGAGATTGTATGATATTGACATCATCCATAAATCCAACCTGAACCCAGATTGGGCCATGAACACTTTTAGATCATACACTAATTTTTATACATAAATCCAATTCGAATCTGAGTTAAGCCATGAACACCTCAAAATCATAAATCAATTATATGTCCAAGAACAGCTTGAAAACACCGAACATAATGCTCATAGTGATAATGCGCTTCAATATGTTCAACAACAAATCAAAAAGCTTAATGTTTTCAAGATTTCTATACATTCATTGTCTTTTTTTTTTTTTACCGCATGTTTTCTCGACGACGAACATAGCGAGTACGATCATTGTATCTTGGTCTGTCTTGGGCTCTCTGGGGCTGTGGTTCAACCCTCCTTTGTCGTTCAGGTGATCTTTGAACAATCTCGCCATTAACAAACAACTCAGCTGCAAATGTTTAACCCAACATAAATCATAGATCTATGGGATTTACAATGTGAAGCAAAATGAACCAGATGCGGTACAAGAATAACAACTGCAGAAGATTAAACTCAAAAAGTACCATAGATAAAAAGTCCATGTCTCATTTATTCGATTATTGCCTTTCTGAGAAAGACAAACTGATCTATTAACAAAGATTATCATGAAAACCGTAGAACTAGGGAAAAAGCAAAATTTTATGTATCTTATTCAAGAAATCTGCAATGCTGAAAATTCAAGCAAAGAAGAGTACCAAGAGGACTTCAATGTGAGTCCATTAGCATTCAAAGCTACAAATTGCCAGCTAAAGGCTAGTAGCTTCGCCAAGATGGACTGAGAAAAATAGTTTACGAGCTCTTAAACAGATTGTTTATGTTGCAAATAAGGAGACATGCATGCCATTCAAGGAAAAGGATAATATGCAACTTCGAGTTGTCAATTATATCCTTTATGGAAATCAAAAACCAAATTCGAGATTTTCTAACACAAGTATTCAACTAACTCATACTTGTTTAGGGTTAAATCAGGACCAAGACAACAAAATTTTTCCTGCCAAAGTGGTCTATGCTTCTTTTGTTGAAGGACAAATAGTCAAAATCAAGATTTCCTAAGAACTGAAATCTAATATTATCAGAAAACTAAATGATCCATTGGTCTTGGGATTGATTTCTGATAATAGGTCAGATCGTACCAAGAAGAATCGGCTTTATTCATTATTCCTACAATCATTTAACCAAAATTATGTAACTATCCATACAATCTTGAACTGAAAGGACTAACACTTAACCATCAAACTTGAGAAAATGCTTATATACCTATAAGATCAACATGGACATTGTCAAATGCTTAAATCAATGCACATGTCCACAGTTAATCAAGCAATTTATGCGAATATTATTTCGAATTTTGGTGAAACTATTTATTCCCTGAAAGGCTTACCCCCATAGTCCTTGTATTCGGGATCGACATATGAATCCGGAAGAACGAAGAGAACACCAGGCAATCCTGTTAACAAGAAAAGAAGCACAAATTTAATTATTATAGAACATTAACTTCGATCAAAAATCAATCCACTGATTCAAGGATCACTCAAAATCAATACCTTCTAGCTTATTTGAGGTTTCTTCATCGATTTCGCAGCCGAATCCAAAATAACTCTCACAGGAAACGTTGTAAATTTTCTTCTTAGCTTCTTCCTCACTAACACAGGGTAATAACAAATAACTCAAAGATGGTTATCTTCAAAAACAAAAACAAAAACAAAATAATGCATTCAATATCAAAGAAGTTTAAATCCTGAAATGAAACTATATTACATAATCAATCCTACTAAAGAATCAATAAAAAAAAAAAACCCCAGGAGATTATTTACTTTCCAATCTTAAGCCCTCACTTTCCCCCACATTTTCTCAGCATCCAAACACCCAAAAATCCACCAAAAGATTGAAAAAAATTACCTGCCAACAACTTTGGCAAGGGTTTTAATATAGCAATCAATCATTTCCTGCTTAGTAGCTCCTTCGCCACCGGGCTTATCCATAACAATAAGCCAATGCTCGTAATCACACCCAGGAAAAAGCGGGGCCATTTCAGTGGGCGGTCGGTCACTGAAGTTTGACCCCGAGTTCAGAGGGGAATAAGCCGAGTTTCCGGAGCGGTTGACGCGGCACCGGATGGAGGTGAAGCGAGTATGGTGGACAGGTAGAAATCGGACGGCGTGAGAAACAGGGAAAAGAGGGCGACGGGAGAAGAAGAGAGAAGGTACGGGAGGAGGGTGGGTGATGGAGGTGGTGAAGTAGAGGCGCTTGGAGGGGAGGAAGGAGAACGTGAGGCGGCGCGTTAGGATGGACGTGGCGGCGCGTGATATAATCTGTGCCATTTTGAGAGATAGTTGTAGTACAAGTGAAAAAGAGTGCGAGGGCTTATGGATTAGAAAATTGGAGCTTGATTGTTACTTATTTTGGGTAAACTACCCCTAACTTATTAATTAAGTTTATAGTAATTTAACTTTAAAAAATTATAAAATGATGATTAAATTATTTGAAAGTTTTTATTTAAATTATTGCAATGTTAAAATTTTGTTGTTCGCATTACTTACACAAATTGAAAGTTATCCTTTCTCTTCTCTTCTATCGTTTAATTTTTTCACGAAGCAGCTTTGAATATCACGAATTTATGAATTAAAATTCAAACAACTTTTTTCTTTGATTTCCGACACTGACTGTTAGATTGACTTGGATTTAAGTTTTGTTTCTTTACTCATCGATGGATATTGATCTACCGTATTGATCGTCAAATCGTCACTTGTAGCTCACTAATCGAACTTTTAAAAAATAAACTTAATAGTCTAATGACTTAAATAGAAACTTTCAAATAATTCAACTACAAAATGAAAACTTTCGAATAATTTAGTGATCATTTTGTTACTATTTGAAGTTGAGTAATAAAAGCGTAAACTTATTAATAGTTTAATGATGTTGAGTATAATTTTCTCTTTATTTTTCTACTTATTTGTTTGAAAAGGTATAGAATTTTTTTATAAAAATTAATTAAGTCCTAAAAAAAGAGTTGTTACTATATCTCCATAACTTCATAAAAAAAGTTATCTTAAAAAAAAGTTGTTACTTAAATCTCCCTTGTTAAAAATCCCACCCCAATATTGTATAAAAAAATTCCTTAAAAAAATCACTTTTTAAGTATCTAATAATTAGGTGTTGCATCATCAAATTATTTTTTATTACTATGTTTAACTCTAAAATTAATCTATCTTTTAATAAAATTCTAAAACTTTAAAAGGTATACTTGGTTGGATAAAAAAAATAGAGATAGAAATAAAGAATGAAAAAGTAAAAAAAAAAAAAAGTAAATAAATTTTGAATATACTTGGTAGGAATAAAAATGAGAGAACAAATTAGGAAAGACTATCATTTTTATCCTAAAGCATAAAAACCAATCATTCTAAATTGAAATTATGAGAGTAAAGAAAATAAGAGAGATGTGGTTATTAGTTCAAAATTATGCATTTTCAAATGTTTTATTTTCTTTCCTTTAATTTTTCATCACAACCAAGCAATGCGTTTTTCCTACCAAGCACATCTATGGAAAAAAAAATTATATTTTTCATCTTTATATTTTTCTATCCCTTCAATTTTTCATCTTTCTAATTTTCTCTTCACTCTACTAACCAAAGCCTAAATCTTACGCCCTAAAATCTTATACCCTAAAACCTTAAATCTTAGATCTTTTTAGGCCCTAAACCCTAATATAACTTTTTCCTTAAAATCATAAATTTTAAAATTCTAACCCACCATACCATAAATCATAAATCTAGTTGAAAAAAACAATAAACCTTACATTGCTATAACTATTTCTTAATTTTTTTAATTAGTCAACAGTAATTAATGTTAAAATACTATTAAGGATAATTGATCTAGTATTAGAAAGTCTGTGATATTAATTAGAAATTCTTTTAAAAAAAATGAAGTAACACATATTTATTGAATGCCTAAAAAATAACTTTTTAGGATCATCCTAATATAATTTAAACTCAATATATAAATCAACATTAATTAAAACTCTATTAAAACTTAATCAATGTACTTTTTTAACAAATAATAAATAAAATAAGAAAATTCACAAGTCAACAATATTCTTACCTAATGTATTGCCTCTTGAATTCCAAAAGAAAAGGTTACAACAATTGAGAGAATTATTGGGTTGTGGTCCCTTTATGTGGGAGCCCATTTTCGTGTGCCCTACACATATATGTTGCGATGGTTGCTAAAAAAAGAGAGAGTTAGTTTTCTTTAAATGTGCAGGCAAAAATCAAAGAAAAATGGGAAAGAAAAAACATTGGTTTTTTATACACAGACTAGCTTTCATATTTTCTTTGATCAAAGGTCCATTCAGTGCCTGTTGGAGCTGATTTTTTTATAGTAGCTAGTAGACTTGAAGAGTTTTGATGTGTACGGTCCGATTTTTGTTTGGGGTACTGTAGCTTTAAGTTTTCAGCTTTCAAAGTTAGTCTCTTTTTGGTGATATTCTCAACTTTTCTCTTAAAGTTTGCTTGAGATTATTTGTAAATAGCATTGTTTAAGTTGTATACTCTTTATGGTAGCTTGGTTGTGATATTGTAGCAAGATTATTGATAAATCATAATATATACATATTTTTATCCTATGCTTGGCATATTTTTGGATGATTTATCATAAGATTTAGTGAATTTGATGCTCCTAATCCTTTAAATTCATGTTTTATACTTAGTGAGCATAGGAAGGTGAAAAGAGCAAGAAATGGGCCAAAAAGGGACAAAATGATCTTATCTCAGTATTTCACACGGCCTAGACAATTCAACACGGGTAAACCACACGCCCGTGTGAGGCATAGGGGAAGGCCACACGCCCGTGTGTCATGGCCGTGTCGACTAAAAACCAATTCAGAATTATATACGGCTTGAGCACCTTTACACAGGCGTGGCACACGGCCGTGTCCCTGTCGAGCCTAAGTCTAATTCTACTCGAAAAAGGCTAATTTTGAGGGTTTTGAAGCACTCCAAAGTCTATATAAACACCCTAGAAGAGGATTAAAAGGGGGAGACGCAGAGTAGAAAGCAGAAAATACTTAAGGACAACCATCGGAATTAGCTCGAAAGCAGGATCTACTTCAAGACTGAAAATCTCCATTCAATTTCCTTAGAAGTTCTTTGGGTTTCTTTATGTTTTGTTGTTTTCCCAATTTTGAGATGTTTTTCATTATTATGAACTAAACTCCATAAATACCTAAGGGAGATGAAACCTAAGATAAATCTTATTACTATTTGAATTATATGATAAATACTTATTCTTATTCTTAATTATGAGTTTTAACCTTTGCTTTAATATTCCAGGATATTAATTTAGGTTTTTGATGTGCTTATTTAGTGGAGCAAAAGTCCCTGTTTAAGAGTAGGTCATTCATAATTAAGCGGAGTTGCATGCAATCCTAGAGATAGGACGACATAAATCTGCCGGATGAGAGTCAAATCTAATAAGAGAATCCATAGATCGAGTTAATGCGACAATAGGGGTTTTAATTAGAAAGAGATTTCTTAATCAACCTAGAGTCAGTTGTTTTTAGTCTCGAGAGAGATATTAACATAAATCAGAGATTTCTACGAATTAAGTCAAGTGAATAATTCGTCTAATTCAGAAGTAATAAGTGAAGTCTAGGTGGATTCTTCCTTGTGTATTGTCTTCTCCATCGATTTTCCAAAAGTATTTTCAGTTTTTATCTCTGTCATATCTCTTAGTTAATTAGATAGTTAATTTTAGTTAAAAACATCCCTTTAATTATTAGGCTAGATAATAAAAAGATAGTAATTACTAGTACTTTTAGTCCTTGTGGATACGATATTTCCGGTCTCACCATAACTATACTACTGTTCGATAGGTGCGCTTGCCTTAGTTGAATTTTTAGTTAGTTTAGCGACCATCAAGTTTTTTATGCCGTTGCCCAGGACTAAGATATTAGGAACACATAATTTTTATTGCTTTAGCCATATTTTTTATTGCAATTTAATTTTGTTTTATTTTAATTACTAATTTTTATTTTCTTTAATTCTGGTAGGTTTATATAGTTTATGACTAGAAGAAACCCGTCAGGACCTCTACTTTTTGACAGTAAGATCGAGAGCACAGCTCGCAGAAATCGAAGAGAAATAAGGCGAAGCCTGCAATACATAGAGAAAGGGCGAGAGGACGATATCCATACTACAACCGAGGAGATGGCTGAAAATCAAAATAATCCGCTACCTCTTGTGGTTGCCGCAGATTCAGTAAATCAAAATCCTGGTCCTCGTACTATGTACGACTATGCTAAGCCCAATTTAACAGAACTGAATCGAGTATAGTTAGACCTACTGTTGTTGCAAATAATTTTGAACTGAAACCTAACACGATTCAAATGATACAACAGTTTGTTCAGTTTGATGGTTTGCATGATAAGGACCTAAACACTCATTTAGCAAATTTTTTGGAATTCTGCGACACTTTTAAGATCAATGGCATTTCTGACGATGCCATTCGCCTTTGGTTATTTCCCCTTTCATTACGAAATAAGGCTAAACCGTGGTTGAACTCGTTACCACGAGGGTCAATCACTACTTGGGAACAAATGACCGAGAAATTTTACTTAAATATTTTCCGCCGGCCAAAACAGCTAAATTGAGGAATGATATATCTTCTTTTGTGTAGATGGATTTAGAAACACTTTATGATGTATGGGAGAGATACAAAGATTTATTGAGAAGGTGCCCTCACCATGGGTTACCTCTGTAGCTACAGGTTCAAACTTTTCACAATGGTTTGAACCCCTCAACTAGACAGATGGTCGATGCAGTGGGTGGTGGAACCTTAAATAATAAAACAACTGAGGAGGCTTATGAATTTACTGAAGAGATGTCACTGAATAACTATCAGTGGTAAGTTATGAGGACAAAGCCTAATAAAGTGGCCGGTGTTTTCAACCTCGACACGGTCACTATGTTATCAAACCAGGTAGAGCTTTTAAATAAAAAGATTGATAGTTTATGTGTCTTTACACAAGTACATCTGGTGATGCAGTGTAACACAAGTGGAAGAGAAATGAATAATACAGAATACCTAGCTTACGATCCTAGCATTACGAGTGAGCAAGTCAACTATATGGGTAATAATTCTAAACTTCAGAGTAACCCCTATAGTAATACTTACAATGCAGGTTGGAGGAATCATCCCAGCTTCTCTTAGGGTGGTCAAGACAATCAAAGACCACAACCCCCTCTAGGCTTCCAACCACCTTACCAGCAGGAAAAGAAGCCGAACCTTGAGTAGATGCTAACAAAATTCATCTCAGTGTCAGAAACAAGTTTCCAAAACACTGAGACAACGCTTAAAAATTAGCAAGCATTGATTCAATGTCTCGAGAATCAAATAGGTCAGCTTGCTAAGCTGATCTCAGAAAGACCACAAGGTAGCTTGCCCAACAACACCGAGGCTAACCTAGGAGAGCAGCTTCATGCAATTATTGTTCAATGTGAATAAGGGTTAGTTGAGTCCACACCAGAACCGAAGCAAGAAACTATGGTAAGCCAAAATAAGGTGGATGAAAGCCAGAATAAACAAAAACCGGTAAGTAGAGAATACACACCTCGCATGCCATACCCTAAAGCGACAAGGAAAGACCACACGGATGAACAATTCGGTAAATTCCTTAAATTATTAAAAAAATTGCATATTAACTTACCATTTATTGAAGCTCTTTCGAAAATGCCCAACTCGGTTAAATTTTTAAAAGAGCTTTTATCAAACAAACAGAAGTTAGATGAGTCATCATATATGGAGTTGCTATTCTACAAAACAAGCTACCCAACAAATTGAAAGATCCAGGGAGTTTTACAATTCCTTGTTTAATTGACAGTTTGAATGTTAACAATGCTTTAGCTGATTTAGGGGCAAGTATCAATGTGACGCCTTATAAAATGTTTGAACAACTAGGTCTTGGAAAATCCAAACAAACTAGGATGAGCGTTCAATTGGTTGATAAAACCATTAGATTTTCTAGGTGTATAATTGAAGATGTACTCGTAAAAATTGATAAATTCATATCCCCAATTGATTTTATTGTTCTAGACATGGAAGAGGATAGTGATGTCCCTTTAATTTTAGGACGGCCCTTTTTAGCAACTGCTAGAACTATCATTGATGTTGGTACAGGTGAACTCACACTCCGTGTAGGAGAAGATACGATCACGCTCCAAGCTCGTGATTCGATCCAGACATCGAGTCATGAGATGATTCTATAAAACTTGTTAATGAGACTAATCATGTGGTTCAACCTTCTTTGCAGGAAACTCTTCGGAAAAACATAAACGAGCCACGTTCTAGTACTAACCCTGGAATCATCCATGACAAGCGAAGGCTACAGATTGAGGAACTAGATGAATGGCGAACACAGGTTACGAAGAAACCGAGAATACATGATTAATCAAGGCAGTGCCATAACGAGCATAACGACAAGATGAACCAATTCAAGATAGGAGATCGAGTCTGGTTAGATAAAAAAGACCCTCGAATTATTACTACAAATCTCAACGCAAACAGAACAACTCCCTTCACGGTACTGAATATCTTCCCACACGGTATGGTCGAGGTAACACATATTAAATTCAGAACTTTTAAAGTAAATAATATTCGACTCAAACCTTATTCTGATAAAATTGATAGTAAGAATGAGGAGTTTCAACTCCTCAAATCACCGTGACCACAGAAGATTGAGGTAAGTCGAGTTTAGACTATAAGTAAGCGCTTTTCGGGAGGCAACCCGAGTACTAACACCATTAACCCACTTATTTTATCTATTTTTCGTGCTTTTATACAGGTACAGTGACCCACACGGCCTGGACACATAGGCGTGTCCTTGGTCGTGTCGAAACAGGGCTGAAATTTCCCAAAAATTGACATGCACACAGCCTGTGATAAATCCACACGGCACGGCCATGTAAACCATATGACCTGGACACACGGGCGTGTACTAGGCCGTGTGAAAACTGGAGCTCAATATTCAAATTCTAAATAGGTCAAAGCGCTCTACGGGCAGGGCACACGGCTGTGTGTTTAGACGCATGGGCATGTGGGAGACCACACGGGCGTGGGAGAAGCGAACAACACAGCACACAGCCTTGCGATACGGCCGTGCGACTAATGGCCATAAAAATATTCACGATTAACACGGGCTAAACTCGAGCCACATGAGCTTGTTACACGATCTTGTGGCCCAACACGGGCCTCACACGACCGTGCCCCTTTTTAAACCATAACCCCTCTTTTATTCTTTCTCTTAATTTTTCTATTTCCTCTCTTCTTCAACCCCCAGCCGCCGCAACCTTTACCCTCATTCTGGCCACTATAGTTTCCTCCCACTCACCGTCCGACCACCATCGTCACTCACCCTCATCTCGCTGAACCCCTCTCGACCACCCTCTCTCCCTTGCGCGTAAAAACCCAGCCACCGGTCAACAACCATTCCCCCATCCCGATTTGGTCCCCCATCCCACTCACGCCTCACAATCTCAGCCGTTCGACCGACCTCCCTAACTCAACCCTCTCCTTCTCCTCTTCCCTCGTACGTCAGCCCCATTCCCCTCAGCCCTCACGCTTCACCAGCCACTCCGCGCGCACCTTCCATTTCGACCAGCCCTCACCTATTCGGCTGACCCCCCTTCCGTCGACTGCTGTCCGTACCCTCGTCGACCACCCTACGCGCTGTCAGTTAATTTTCCACCATTTTCTTTCTTTTGTTTATCTTATTTATTTTTAATTTTTATTTTTATCTTCATTTTATTTTTATTTATTTTTATCAATCCTTTATTTGTGTTCATTATTCTGACTTTAAGTTGGTTCTGATTCTATTTTGATGCATAATAGTTTAGGTTAGTTCTTATTCTTATTATTTTAACTCTATTACTGCTGTTATTCCATTCTTCATACCCCTTGTTTAATTCATTATGCTAGTCGTATTTGTCTCATTCCACCTATTTGTTTTAACATAGTTCTTTACTTGCTGATTTCTTCTTTTAATTACTTTTCTGATTAGGATTATTTTACATTTTCAGGGACATCATGACAAACACTCGAGGCAAGAAGACTGCCGTCCCCACGTTGAAAAAACGAAAGGGTCCTGGGTCGACCTCCTCCTCCAGCACACCCGCCAATATTCGTCATCCCTATCTTCAATTTCAGACAGGCCCCCATGAGGACCTATACCAGCTACACTGAGTTCGACCACTTGGGTTGGGCCGTTACATTGATTGGGCCGCTTTGGAGTAGGTCTGATTCCGATGACGTGCGTGCCATCATTGCTATCGCTTCTTGGGATCGCTTCTTTGATATCGTTGAGCCCACTTATACGGAGCTCACCTTGGAGTTCAGTGCCACCTTCTCGGCCCAGTAGGTCATGGTAGTCCACAACGAGCCAAACAATATTTCTTTCTGCCTCGGTGGCTTGATGCAACACATGAGCGTCCTAGAGTTCGGTGCTGCTATGGGACTCTACACGGAGGAGTTCATGTCTGTCGAGAACTACATTTGACTTTATTGGTATATCCATCATGCACATTCGTGTTGTTGGATCGATCTTACCGGTAGCCAGACTACATATGACGTGAGTCACTCGAAGGCAATTTCTCTCCCTCCAATCTTATGGTACATCCACGCCCTTCTAGCTCACACTTTGACCGGTCAGAGAGAGAGCACTAACGTCGTCAGCACTCACGATGCATACTTCCTCTGGAGCATGGCCTATAGCCATATTATCAATTTGGCATACTCCGTTGCACTATCCTTCTGCCATTAGATTGAATGACATAGGGTGGGTCCCTTTTGCTCAAGCCCTTACGTGACTCGCATAGCTCGATATTTTGGTCTAGTCGACACACCGGAGCAGTACTCGATGCTTACCTTAGCAGGCTAGATGTCCCCTCAGGACATCTCGAGCATGACACATATGAGGATAATCGAGCGACGATGTGGAATAGATCCTCTTCAGTACCGATTATTACATTCTGATGCTGAGGATGATGATGAAGACTTCGCTGATGATGTTCCTTTCTATCACGAGGATCCACCACAGCCTCCACCATCGAGTAACCGTTACCCTCCTTCTGCTGCTAGTTTTCGAGGAGTATCCTTCGAGGAGTTTATTGATTTTCGTCAGTACTGTACTTAGAGATTTGACAGTATTGATGCGAGGCTCGATAGTTTCGATACGACTTTGCAGTAGATTCGCGAGCACCTTCATATCGCTCTTCTAGCACCACCGGCTCATGACTCTGATGATGAGGACCACTGAGTCCACTTGTTTTTATTTTTATTTTTATTTTATTTTTATGTTTATTTTTCTCTTATATTTTGAACTATATGTTTATTTTAAATAATTATTCCTAATCGAGTCTTAATCCTTTAATCCCTTTCGATATTTGTGTTTATTTTCTTATCAAAATCATGTTCTACATTTCTCTACAATTTCGCTTTTCACTATTTTAGGAATTTCATCCATTATTCAGGGCAGTTTCAGTTTTCTCCCTCTCTTATGATACCCTGTTTATACCATGTTTATATCTGCTTGTACATTGAAGACAATGTACATCTTAAGTATGGGGAGGTTATTTATATGATTATTAGAAAATCCTTGAATTATGTCTTGTGTTTAGGTAATTTTCTCATATTACTATTAGAATGAATTTTTCATCAATTTGTGATATTTATTGATATGTTTTAGATTAAATTCATAAATAATTGTGCATTGATGGTTTAAAATTTTAGACATTAGAGAATCAAGCATGATAAGTTTATTTTCAGAATTAAAAATTTTAGGTTGTTTCCCTAAATTGAAGTATTACCTTGATATTTAAAATTTGCAAAATTGACATAAAAAAGCCATAATTTTTGTGAGATTTTGAGCCTTTTAGAGCATACATTTTTCTTGCTTACTTTATTATTGGTTATGAGTGTGTCAATATTGAACTGTTATTCTAGAACTTGCATCGATTATACATGTTGAAACCACACCTTTGATTTGATATACAGAGATGATAAAGGCACCTAGGTTTTAAACCACTTATCCCATAAAAGCCTACCTCCACAATTAACCCCTAGTGAAACCCTTTGAGCCTACCACACCATTCTTGATTTATCCATTAATATTAACCCATATCTCACCCTTTTTGACTCATTAAGAATTTTTCTCATTCTATTAATTCCCTTTTTTTCGAGATTTGATTTGATGAATCACCTAGCTATGTTCTTCTATTTCATTTGTAAGTTAGTTCCTGTTTTTATTCTTAAAAAAAATCTACATTCATGTGTGTATTTAGTGATTATTTCCTAGCTATGTTGATTGAGCTTGAACAGTTATATTCATACTTTAAGAAGAAGCTTGTGCTTTTAATAAATAAATTTCGATTGATGTAATTTAGCATATAGTTATTTTTTTTCTAGTTCGATGATTATCAATTCTATCTCGATTTTAACCCTCGTTTTTAGTCTTTACCCAGACCTTTAACCCAAGCCCCATTACAACCTTCTAAAGACCTTTTGATTTGTGTATCATCTCATTGTATAGTGGTGGAGATTTGATTTTCATGCAAGCCTATGGTAATGACTTTTCATGTTGACTATTGAGTGCTTAATTCTGAACCTTAAACACTTTGAGTGATTTGAGTGAATCTTTAGTAAGGATGTCAATTCTTATCGATTTTTAACAAAAGGTAATTACTTAAATAAGGGGAAATACTTATGTTTTCATGTTTTGAAATGTTTGACTTAGATTGTCTGTATCTTTAGTGCTCTTTTAGTTAAATTATCAATGTGTGACTATTTGTAAATTATGACGAAACATCATTGATGAAGATTATAAGTTGAGAAAGGTTGATTTTAATTATGAGTTGAGGATTTTGCTTGAGGACAAGCAAACTTAAGTATGGGGATATTTGATAAACCATAATATATACATATTTTTATCCCATACTTGGCATATTTTTGGATGATTTATCATAAGATTTAGTGAATTTGATGCTCCTAATGCTTTAAATTCATGTTTTATACTTAGGTGAGCATATGAAGGTGAAAAGAGCAAGAAATGGGCCAAAAATGAACAAAATAGGCTTACATTAGTATTTCACACGACCTAGACACTTCCACACGGGTAAACCACACGCCCGTGTGAGGCATAGGTGAAGGCCACACGCCCGTGTATCATGGCCGTGTCAACTAAAAAACCAACTCAGAATTACACACGGCTTGAGCACCTTCACACGGGCGTGGGACACGACCGTGTCCCTATCAAGCCCAAGTCTAATTCTACTCAGAAAAGGCTAATTTTAAGGGTTTTGAAGCACTCCAAAGTCTATATAAACACCATAGAAGAGGATTAAAAGGGGGAGACACAAAGTAGAAAGCAAACAATACTTAAGGGCAACCATCGAAATCAGCTCGAAAGTAGGATCTACTTCAAGACTGAATATCTCTATTCAATTTCCTTAGAAGTTCTTTGGGTTTCTTTATGTTTTGTTGTTTTCCCAATTTTGAGATGTTTTTCATTATTATGAACTAAACTCCCTAAATACCTAAGGAATATGAAACCTAAAACGAATCTTATTACTATTTGAATTATATGATAAATACTTGTTCTTATTCTTAATTGTGAGTTTTAACCCTTGCTTTAATATTCCAAGATATTAATTTAGGTTTTTGATGTGCTTATTCAGTGGAGCAAAAGTCCTTGTTTAAGAGTAGATCATTCATAATTAAGCGAAGTTGCATGCAATCCTAGAGATAGGACGATATAAATCTGCCGAATTAGAGTCAAATCTAATAAGGGAATCCATAGATCAAGTTAATGCGACAATAGGGGTTTTAATTAGAAAGAGATTTCAATTAATCAACCTAGAGTCAGTTGTTTTTAGTCTCGAGAGAGATATTAACATAAATTAGGGATTTTTACGGATTAAGTCAAGTGAATAAATCGTCTAATTCAGAAGTAATAAGTGAAGTCTAGGTGGATTCTTCCTTGGGTATTGTTTTCTCCATAGGTTTTCCAAAAGTATTTTCAACTTTCATCTCTGTCATATCTCTTAGTTAATTAGATAGTTAATCTTAGTTAAAAACATCTCGTTAATTATTAGGCTAGATAATAAAAAGATAGTAATTACTAGTACTTTTAGTCCTTGTGGATACGATATTTCCGGTCTCACCATAACTATACTACTGTTCGATAGGTGCGCTTGCCTTAGTGAAACTTTTAGTTAGTTTAGCGACCATCAATTATGATTATAATGGAATTTTTGGTGGACTTTTAAGTCTCGTGGTTTTTATCCTTTGCATTAAAGGGGTTTTCCACGTAAAATTGCATGTCTCAATCTTATTATTTTTGCTTATGATATTGTGGTTGATTTGCATTGATTGTTGATATGTTATGTTATTGGGTTTACCATATACTAAATTAATTTATTGAGAGTGAAAGAACACTAATTGTGCTTTCATGTTATTTCATCGGGTTTGGTTTTATCCTAACAAACTAGTATAAAGAGCTTGGTTCTTGTGTTTGGTATCATGAAAATTAGCACTAGTAAGATAGTTATGTTGAATGGCACAAATTATCAACTTTGGCAGAACAAAATGAAAGATCTTTTGTTTGTGAAGGCTTTGCATCTTCCTGTCGTTGTTACCCAAAAACCCAAGTTAGAAATGGATGAGGAGTGGAAATTTAAGCCTTAGCAGGTGTGCAGTTTTATTCAGAAATTTGTTGAAGAGTGTTTATAACCACATTGATCAAGTTACATAAGTAGGCACATTATGGAACAAGCTTGAAAACTTGTATGTTTCAAAGTTCGACAATAACAAGTTATACATGCTTAAGAGAATGACGACATTAAGTTATAAGGAAATGACTTCTATAACCGACCACTTAAATGAGTTTCAAGGTTTGTTGACTTAACCACTTGTTATGGGAATTAAAGTTGATGGTGAGATTACGGGGCATTGGTTACTTGCCACTTTACCGGATTCTTGGGAAACATTTCAAGTTTTGCTCATTAATGTTTCTCCAAAGGGAACTATGACCTTGGAAATTACTAAAAGTGGTGTTTTGAATGAAGAGGTGAGAAGAAGTTCTCAAAGTTCCTCATCATAATCTGAGGTTTTAGTTATTAAAAGTAGGGGGTGAAGCAAAGAGAAAGGTGAAAAGGGTAGAGATAAAAGCTGAAGCAAGTCTAGATTAAGATATAGGAATCTTGGGTGTCATCATTGTAGTAAGAAAGGCTATATCAAGAAGTATTGCTACAAGTGGAAAAGAGAGAATACAGGTGGTGGTGATAAATAAAAAGGAAAGGGATAATGTGACATCTGAACGTGTTATTGCCACTACTACTAAAGATCTATTAGTCCTTAATGATGAGAATTTGAGCAACCTAGCATGAGACAAGACTAGTTGGGTGATAAACACTAATGCTTCACTTCATGTCACATTACAGAAGGAGTTCTTCGCATTTTATACTCTTGGTGATTTTGAGGGTACTAGAGATGGGTAATAATGGCTTGGTATAGGTTGTCAACATGGGAGATGTTAGCTTGGTCATTAATGATGGAAAAATGTTAGGCATACTGTAACACCCCCTAACCCTGAACCGTAGCCAGAACAGAGTTACGAGGCATTACCGGACATATCAGACAACTTACGAATAATTCACAAATAAAATAACATTCATAGTATAATTAAATAACTAAGTCCTTATAATGAACTTTCGAAGTCTAAACATGTATTAAAAGTGAAACGAGACTCATTCAAGTACTCCAAATTTTTATTTATTTATAAATTTCGATAGCATTTCTGCTTATTTTTACATAAAACCCCCTACAATTAAAACCGTATCCATTTCAAACATAACCAATCCGACCAAATCATTTCACATACTCATTTTCTATTCTAAATACTTTCTAAATACTTTCTAAGCAAACTCAATCAATATAATATCAATTTAAATTTATCAATATACTAATTAAATTAAAATGGATAAACTTCTTTCATTATAATTCTTAGACTTGTATTGCTAACATTTTTAACCATTTATATTCAAAACATAATAACCTTTATACACATCCTATGTACATGCCACATTACCAAAAGAAATTATGCATCACCAAAAGTTTACTGAAGTCGGGTTTGGCTTTGGATGCTGGTTCAATACTTGACTTCTACAACCTGCGCACGGAAACAACCGTACGCTGAGTATGCATATACTCAGTGGTATAACTATAATTCAATTTATAAATAAATACATTAAATCTCACATGTACTTTTACATTACAATTATCAACACTTAATGAACAATTCAATCTTTTTATGTTATCATTTGATTATATATATACCATTCTTATTTCTTTATTTCAATTATCACCTTTCACATATGCATATCATCCAAATCTAGTTTTATTAGTAAATTTATTTCATTTGTCCCTATTAACTTGACTCGGACTCGGCGGATACACGGATTCCAACCAACACACCAGTACGACACATTGTGCCTTAACGGTACGATACCTAAGCGATGTCGATAGCAGTAGCGATGCGATGCTTGATAACAATATTCAACACACAAAGTGCTGAATGCAATAACGATAAAGATATGATATTTGACACACAAAGTGTCGAATCGGTAACGATAAATGATATGATGATATGATGAGTCGGCACATAAGTGCCTAATTAGTAAGCCGACAAAAATCCGTACTCTTCCATATCTTATGGCATGCCAACTATATCCGATTAGTAGACTAGTTAATAAGGTATTCAAATAATTTTTTAGAACAATTTTCATTTCAATTCAATATTAATTATAATTTATTATTTCGATCAATTTTTTCACAGTAATACAGTAGTTCGTTTCATCAGAAATTTTACAGTTCAATGCAGTATACGTAACAATATTCAGTAATTTCGCAGTTCAATTTGGTATTCAAAACAATATTCAGTATCCCATAATTCAGTTCAGTATCAATCTAAATTTTAATACCCAATCACGAATTTTATTAGTTCATTAAATACTTACCTTAAAATACTTACCACACATGCATATTAAATTAAACACATAATAATTATAAAGCTTGAGTTATAGTGATACAAACCATAATTTTCTTCGAATTTAATCCTCGATGATCTTTCCTTTTCCTTTTTGGGCCGATGCTTCAGGCTCGATATTGGCTACAAACAATTAAAATAATTCCACAATTATTAGCATAACACAATTTAAATGCTGAAATTTTTATTTAACTTTTACTTTAATTCTAATTTAATCCTAACGAAACCTTTTTACTACTCAATTCATACCTTTTTACTACTCAATTTCTTGCCAAACTCACATTTAACTATTTAATTTTTATCAAATTTTTATAATTTCGAATTTATTTCAATTTAATTCATAAAACTCAAAACTTATAGCTTAGTTTACAATTCAATCCTTTATTCAAATCCAATTAAAATTTCTATCAAATAAACCCCCAATTCCATCATTTGTTCAACATAAACCCTACTAAAAGATCTATTAACTTTCAAAATTTCAACTTAAATCCAAGAGTATTTCACTCTAGGATTCCAAAAACATCAAAGTTATAAGAAAAGGACTTGATTAAACTTATCAATTAAACTTCAAGCTTTAAAACCTTAATTTTTCCTTTCTTCCTTCTTTCCTTTTTCTTTCCTGCTCTGTTTCGAAATGGCCTCTGTTTCTTTTCTTTACTTTGTTTTGTTTCTTTATTTTATTTCATTTCTTTTATTCTTTTATTTTATTAACTCAATAATTATTATTATTATAATAAATATCTTATTTAATAACAAATATATATTACAATTGGACATGCATATATTTTACACTTGCCTATTATTATCACCATCCAATTGATATTATTTTATTTATTTTATATAATTTAATACTTTAATATAATAAAAATATTTTTTACTTAAATAAAAAGTAATTAAATAAATATATTACAAATGTATAAATATATGCATTACACTTGTATAATTTAATCACCATACATTTGTCTTTATTTTAATTTATTTTTAATAATAATAAGAATAATAATAATCATAATTTAATAATAATACTAATAATAATATAAAACCATAACAATTAATAATAATAATAATCAATTATATAATATAATATATAATTTAAATAAAATCTTAAATTTTTTTAATACATTTATGCCGCCTCAACCATTACTTAATGGCATATTTGCCATTTTGGTCCTTTTTACTTTCTATTGCTTTAGATTTAAACTTTTACCTCTTATTCAATTTAGTCCTTTTTAATAATTACTCTAAATTAAGCTAAATTCACCTAATTAAAACCTAATTAAACACATTACTAGACTTATAATTATTCCTAATAATTATTTACGAACCCGTTTACTAAGACGGAGGCCCGATAACACACTTTTTCGGTGTCCACGGATTTTGGGTCATTACATTTCTCCCTCCTTAAAAAAAATTTCGTCCTCGAATACCTAAAAATAAGTGAGGATACTGTGATCTCATAGTTTCCTCCGGTTCCTATATTGCTTCTTCCACACTATGGCTTCTCCATAATACTTTTTCCAGAGGGACCTGTTTGTTTCTTAATTCTTTCACTTCTCGGGCTAGTATTTGAACTGGTTCCTCTTCATATGACAAATCCGGTCTAATCTCAATGTCTTCAGTAGAAATGATATGAGATGGATCCGATCGATGCCTTCGTAACATGGAAACATGAAAAACATCATGAATTTTCTGTAATTCTGGAGGTAAAGCCAATCGGTAAGCAACTGGTCCAACTCTTTCTAGAACTTCATATGGCCCGATAAACCAAGGACTTAACTTTCCTTTTTGGCCAAATCGTAATACTTTCTTCCAAGGAGAAACTTTGAGAAACACTTTATCCCCGACTGAGTATTCAATGTCCCGACGTTTCAGATCATCATAAGATTTTTGTCTGTCAAAAGCTGCTTTTAATCTCTGTTGAATCTTCTTGACTATTTCTTCTGTTTCACGAATCAATTCAGGTCCAATTATCTTCTTTTCATTTAATTCTGTCCAACATACAAGTGATCGACATTTTCTACCATATAGAGCTTCATACGGAGCCATCTGAATACTGGACTAAAAACTGTTATTATAAACAAATTCAGCTAACTGCAAGTAATGTTCCCAACCAGATTCAAAGTTAATAACACAGGCTCGAAGCATGTCTTCCAAAATCTGAATTACTCGCTCAGATTGCCCATCAGTCTGTGCATGAAATGCTGTACTAAAATTAAGTTTAGTACCCAAAGACTCATGTAACTGTTTTCAGAATCTCGATGTAAATCGAGGATCTCGATCAGAAATTATAGAAGCCGGTATACCATGCAACCTTATAATTTCCTGAATATAGACCTCTGTAAGTTTCTAAAGTGACCAGTCCATTCTGACAGCTATAAAATGAGCTGACTTTGTAAGTCGATCAACTATTACCCATATAGCATTTTTCTTGCTTACGGAAAATGGCAATCCCGTAATGAAATCCCTCGTAACACGATCCCATTTCCATTCTGGAATAGTAACGGCTGTAATAATCCAGTAGAAACCTGATACTCTGCTTTCATCCTCTGACAAACCAAGCATTTACTAACATATTCAACTATATCTTTTTTCATCCCAAGCCACCAATACAGTTCTCGTAAATCATAGTACATCTTTGTGCCTCCAGGGTGTAGAGCAAATGAACCGTCATGTACTTCTCGAAGAATTAATTCTTTAATCTCTGAATTGATTGGAATACAAATCCGATCTCGGTATCTCAAACAATCATGTTCATCAATACTAAAATTCCCTGCTATGTCACTCTAAACCATTTCTTTTTTCTTCATTAGTTTATTATCTTCTAATTGAGCTGACTTGATTCGTTCAAACATCACTGGTTTAATTCTTAATTCAGCCAATAAACCTCCATCATCACTAATATTGAGCTGTGCAAACATCGCTCGCAATTCAATTGCTACCTTCCTACTCAATGCATCAGCTACCACATTAACTTTATCTGGATGATAATCAATAACACAATCATAATCTTTTAGAAGTTCTATCCATCGACGCTGCCTCAAATTTAACTCTTTTTGTGATAGAAGATACTTGAGACTTTTATGATCTGTATATATGTAACATTTTTCACCGTATAAATAGTGTCTCCATATTTTCAAAGCAAAGATCACAGCTGCTAATTCTAGATCATGTGTCAGATAATTATATTCATGTGGTTTCAATTGCCGAGAAGCATAAGCTATCACTTTAACACTTTGCATCAGTACACACCCGATCCCATTTAAAGAAGCATTGCTATACACAATAAAATCTTTTCCTGATTCTGTTAAAGTCAAAACTGGTGCCTCTGACAACATCTGCTTCAATTTCATAAAGCTTTTTTGACATTGATCATTCCAGACAAATGAAACATTCTTTTGCAATAATTTTGTCATCGGTAAAGCTATTTTTGAAAATCCATTCACAAACCTTCGATAATACCCAGCTAATCCAAGAAAACTACGTACCTCTGACACATTTTTGGGAGTTTTCCACTGAACGATTGCTTCAATCTTCTTTGGATCCACTCTAATTCCATCTGTTGATACCACGTGACCAAGAAATACCACCTCTGATAACCAAAGTTCGCATTTACTCAATTTTCTATACAACTATTTCTCTCGTAACGTTTGCAAAACAATTCGAGATGTTGTTCATGTTCAGATTCGGACTTTGAATATACCAAAATGTCATCAATAAAAACTACCACGAACTGATCCAAGTACGGCTGAAAAATTCGATTCATGAGATCCATAAAAGTAGCTAGGGCATTTGTTAACCCAAATGGCATCACTAAGAACTCGTAATGACCATATCTTGTATGAAATGCTATCTTCGGTACATCACTTTCTTTTACCTTTAACTGATAGTAGCCCGATCTTAAATCAATCTTTGAAAATACTGAAGCTTCTTTTAATTGATCAAATAAATCATCAATACGTGGTAACATATATTTATTCTTGATTGTCACCTTGTTCAATTGCCAATAATCAATACACAACCGCATCAAACCATCTTTTTTTTTAACAAATAACATTGGAACTCCCCACGGTGAAGTACTAAGTCGTATAAAACCTCGTTCTAATAAATCTTGAAGTTGTATTTCAACTCCTTCAATTCAGTGGGTGGCATACGATATGGAGGTATCGACACTGGATCTGTACTCGGGTATACTTCAATCACAAATTCAACTTCCCGATCAGGAGGTAATCCAAGTAACTCTTCAGGGAATACATCAGGAATTTCACATACAGTTCTAATCTGACTACACTGACTTCCGACTAAATCAGAATTAATAACATATGCTAGATATGCTGTGCAACCCTGATGAAGTAACTTATCAACTTTAATTGCTGATATGATTCGAGCTAATCCACTAGTACGGATTCCATTTACCTCAACACTATCACCATCTTCAGTCTGAACACTGAATTTCTTTTTATAACAGTCCAAAATTACTCCATGTTTAGCTAATCGGTCCATACCCCCAAAAGGCATTATTAATAAATCTACCGGAAAAATTTTATCATATATCATTAGCGGGCATCTCGGGCACACCTGATTAACTAATATTGTTTGCCCTAATGGACTTGATACTTCTATTGAAACTTTAGACATTTCTATTTTCAATTTCCCCAACTCTACTAATTTTGAATTAATATATGAGTGTGAAGATCCAGAATCAATCAAAGTATAAACAGGCTCAGAATACAGTAAAAATATATCTGTCACCATATCATGAGCATTGCCTTCTTCCCGGGTTCTGACTACATAAACTTTAGCTGGAGCTCTGGCTTCAGATTGCTGTGTAGCTATATCACTGCCTCTACCAGCTCCTCCTCTCCTCGAAACAGAACCTCCTCTGGACATTCCTCTACCTCTGGCAGTCGATACCGATCTCTGAAATGTGGCAGGCATACTACTCTGAGTTCTCGGACAATCTTTAACAAAGTGTTCAGTAGAGCCACAGCGAAAACATCCTCCGATTTGCTTCCAGCATTCACCAAAATGTCTTTTCCCATAATAATCGCATTCAAGATTTTCACTTTCCCGGGGCGGAGCTTTAACACTACTAGTGGAGACAGTAATTTGTTTTCCTCTGCTTCTGTCACCCCTATTAGACTGAAAGCTTGATCTCCAACTACTTCTTGATTCTCTAAATCTCTTCGGTAATGGATTAGAACTGGTAATTCCCATACGTTTCCCAGCTGATTTACCCATTTCTGACTTTTTATCTAGGCCCAGTACTTGTTCTATCATTTTCGCTCGCTCAACCAGATCAACAAGTTCAGTAATTCTGAGACTTACCAATTGAATCTTGATTTCATCTCGCAGTCCCCGTAGAAATCGTTTACAACTATCAGCCATAGTTGGAACATATTCTAAAGCATACCTACTCAGTCTAGAGAATTCTCGTTCATAATCCAATACTAACATATTACCTTGTTTCAGTACTAAAAACTCTTGCTTTTTCTCTTCGATGTACATTTCCCTAATAAACTTCTTCTAAAATTCTTTTTGAAACAAGTCCCAAGTTATCTGATCATCCGACAAATGCCTAACCACAGATTCCCACCAGAGATACGCTTCTCCTTGTAATAATGATACAACACATATCAGACTCTCTTGGGAGGTGCAATCTAATTGTTGCAAAACTCTTTTTGTTGATTCCATCCAATTTTCAGCAGCGGACAGATCAACTCCTTTTAATCCCTGAAATTCCGTGGCACCATATTTTCGTAGCTCTTTAATCGGGCACATCGACGATGAGGTAATGCGTGTAGTGGCGCGCGTGCGATCTTGCTACGTTGTAATGCATCGGCTCTAGCTCTTAACAGTTGTGAGTCATCTCTCCTTCTTCCTACGTTAGAAGGTTGATTATCTAACGGATTCACACTAGGTGTAGCAGATTCAGTTTCTTCATATTCTCGACTTCCAGTATACATTTCCTGTTCAACATCATACATTCTTTCATCTGATATTTTATCTATAAAATAAAATCAAATAATTATATTAGCATCCAAAAACCCGACCCAGTTTCAACTTAAATATGGCATGTACTTCTAGACTCATTTAAGAGCTTGATTTAGTCTGAGAATCGACTAAACCTTAGCTCTGATACCAATAATTATAACACTCCGTAACCCTGAACCGTCGTCGAAACATAGTTACGAGGCATTACCAGACATATCAGACTTACGAATAATTCACAAATAAAATAACATTCATAGTATAATTTAATAACTAAGTCCTTATAATGAACTTTCGAAGTCTAAACATGTAGTAAAAGTGAAACGAGACTCATTCAAGTACTCCAAATTTTTATTTATTTATAAATTTCGATAGCATTTCTGCTTATTTTTACATAAAACCCCCTACAATTAAAACCGTATCCATTTCAAACATAACCAATCCGACCAACTCATTTCACATACTCATTTTCTATTCTAAATACTTTCTAATCAAACTCAATCAATATAATATCAATTTAAATTTATCAATATACTAATTAAATTAAAATGGATAAAATTCTTTCACTATAATTCTTAGAATTGTATTACTAACATTTTTAACCATTTATATTCAAAACATAATAACCTTTATACACATCCTATGTACATGCCACATTACCAAAAGAAATTATTCATCACCAAAAGTTTGCTGAAGTCGGGTTTGGCTTTGGATGCTGGTTCAGTACTTGACTTCTACAACCTGTGCACGGAAACAACTGTACGCTGAGTATGCATATACTCAGTGGTATCACTATAATTCAATTTATAAATAAATACATTAAATCTCACATGTACTTTTACATTACAATTATCAACACTTAATGAACAATTCAATCTTTTTATGTTATCATTTGATTATATATATACCATTCTTATTTCTTTATTTCAATTATCACCTTTCAGATATGCATATCATCCAAATCTAGTTTTATTAGTAAATTTATTTCATTTGTCCCTATTAACTTGACTCAGACTCGGCGGATACACGAATTCCAACCAACACACCAGTACGACACATTGTGCCTTAACGGTACACAGTACCTAAACAGTAATCAGTAACGGTAGCAGTACAGTAATAGTAACAGTATTCAACACACAAAGTGTTGAATTTGTAACAGTACCTGTAACAATATTTGACACACAAAGTGTTGAATCGGTAACAGTAACGGTAACAGTAACAGTATTTGACACATAAGTGCCTGATTAGTAAGCCGGCAAAAACCCATACTCTTCCATATCCTATAGCATGCCAACTATATCCGACTAGTCCGACCAGTTAATAAGGTATTCAAATCAATTTTCAGAACAATTTTCATTTCGATTCAATATTAATTATAATTTATTATTTCGATCAATTTTTTCACAGTAATACAGTAGTTCGTTTCATCAGAAATTTTACAGTTCAATGCAGTATACGTAACAATATTCAGTAATTTCACAGTTCAATTCAGTATCCAAAACAATATTCAGTATCCCATAATTTAGTTTAGTATCAATCTAAATTTTAATACCCAATCACGAATTTTATCAGTTCATTAAATACTTACCTTAAAATACTTACCACACATGCATATTAAATTAAACATATAATAATTATAAAGCTTGAGTTATAGTGATACAAACCATAATTTTCTTCGAATTTAATCCTCGATGATCTTTCCTTTTCCTTTTTGGGCCGATGCTTCAGGCTTGATATTGGCTACAAACAATTAAAATAATTCCACAATTATTAGCATAACACAATTTAAATGCTAAATTTTTTATTTAACTTTTACTTTAATTCTAATTTAATCCTAACTAAACCTTTATATTTTTCTTTCTCAATTCATACCTTTTTACTACTCATTTCTTGCCAAACTCACATTTAACTATTTAATTTTTATCATATTTTTATAATTTTGAATTTATTTCAATTTAATACATAAAACTCAAAACTTATAGCTTAGTTTACAATTCAATCTTTTATTCAATTCCAATTAAAATTTCTATCAAATAAACCCCCAATTCCATCATTTGTTCAACATAAACCCTATTTAAAAATCTATTAACTTTCAAAATTTCAACTTAAATCCAAGAGTATTTCACTCTAGGATTCCAAAAAATCAAATTTATAAGAAAAAGACTTGATTAAACTTATCAATTAAATTTCAAGATTTAAAACCTTAATTTTCCCTTTCTTCTTTTGTTTCTTTTTTCTTTCCTTCTCTGTTTCGAAATGGCCTCTGTTTTTTTTCTTTACTTTGTTTTGTTTCTTTATTTTATTTTATTTCTTTTAATCTCTTATTTTATTAACTTAATAATAATAATTATTATAATAAATATATTGTTTAATAACAAATATATATTACAATTGGACAGACATATATTTTACACTTGCCTATTATTATCACCATCCAATTGTCATTATTTTATTTATTTTATATAATTTAATACTTTAATATAATAAAAATATTTTTTACTTAAATAAAAAGTAATTAAATAAATATATTACAAATGTATAAATATATGCATTACACTTGTATAATTTAATCACCATACATTTGTCTTTATTTTAATTTATTTTTAATAATAATAAGAATAATAATAATCATAATTTAATAATAATACTACTAATAATATAAAACCATAACAATTAATATTTATAATAATCAATTATATAATATAATATATATAATTTAAATAAAATCTTAAATTTTTTTAATACATTTATGCCGCCTCAACCATTACTTAATGGCATATTTGCCATTTTGGCCCTTTTTACTTTCTATTGCTTTAGATTTAAACTTTTACCTCTTATTCAATTTAGTCCTTTTTACTAATTACTCTAAATTAAGCTAAATTCACCTAATTAAAACCTAATTAAACACACTAATAGACTTATAATTATTCCTAATAATTATTTACGAACCCGTTTACTAAGACGGAGGCCCGATAACACACTTTTTCAGTGCCTACGGATTTTGGGTCGTTACACATGCACTGGATATTCGTTTGAATTTGATTTCTGTAGGAAAGCTTGATGATGATGGTTTCTGTAACACTTTCAACAAGGGCCAGTGGAAATTGACTAGAGGCTCCTTGGTTGTGGCTTTAGGGAAGAAGAGTTCGAACTTGTATTTAATGCTTGCTTCAAATTTTTGTGCAAGAATGTAACATCCCGAGATAGGGGCTGGAAGTTTTGGTCTCGACAATGAGGGTTCGTCAATGTTTCGGCAAACTGGGGTTCACTAGTTAAGTTACAAATTATGGATTTTCCAAATGGAATTCAACAAAAGGTTTGCTAAGAGAATATGAGGAAGGAGTTTCCAGAAATTAGGTAAAGCAATATACGCCAAAAGATGCGGTCAGAGGGTTTGCTAGTTTCATTGCAGGTTATGTTCACCAATTGAGTTGCGAACTGAGGGTTCACCAGTCAAAGTTGTGTCAAACTAAAAATTAGGAAAAAAAGATATGGCGTATCAAGGAATACTTTTTGTGCATGTAATCTTCTTCTAAATCGAATAGAGTTTCCTAAGTTAAGTAGGGTATCCTAGGATCATTAAGTCACTTAGTGCCTATAAATACAACCCTTATTCCATGAAAATTCTCTTATCGATATTCTGTTTTCAAGTCTTTGTTTTGAACCAAGTTCATAGAAACTAAGGTAAGCCTCTGTCCTGTTAGGGTTGAATGTCCAAAAATCTAAGTTCGCTTGCATGTGTGAAATTCGTAAGTTTTGTCTTTTTTAGTAATCTATGTGTTTATGTATGTTGTGAACCAGTCGGACCATCTACCAGAAAGGATAAAGGTAAAGCAAAACTCATTTAAATTCTCAGCTTTATCAATGAGTGGTTAAGAATTGCCATAAGTGTACTAACTATCATTTTTTTTTTAGTATGATTGCTCAGGGTTCGCAACTGGTGTGTGAAATGTTATGTTTTCCAAGAACTTTGTTTTTGAAACTAAACTTTATTTTTAAAGTTCTAATATTCTATTTTCAAGATATATTTCCAAGTTATGTTTTAAAAAATATGATTTACGTGTGCTCTTATGCGAGCCTATGTTTTAAAGCATTTTTTAAAGTATAGTTTTATAAAGTATAGTTTTATAAGCTATGTTTTGTGAGTTCTTTATGTGAGCTCTATGTGGTAAGTTTCTTTGCGAGCTTCTTTGGGAGCCCTTATGTTGGATATATATTGGTATAACAAAGGATCGTGAGTATTCACCTATAAATTCTATTATTTTTGGCTTTAAGGCCCCGAGACATGTGGAGAGATAAAGGAATGTCAAGCTATGCTCCATTCAATGAGACATGTTGGCATACAAGAGAGTGTTTAGATTTATGCTACACTTATGGAACATGTTAAGGACTTTTTGAGTCATTTTGAGGTGTTATAAGGAGATCTCCATATCCAACAGATTCTGATAAGATAAGTGTGTTAAGACAATTACGAGAACATATTTTATGTTCCTCAGCCATTATGATAAGACAAGGATGTGAGTATGTTTCATGCTATATAAGTTTCATTTTCAAACAAGAACAAGCTAAGTTTTTAAGTATAATTTTCAGTAAGTACATGCGAAACTGTTTTTACAAACTTATGTTTTCTAACAAGTAGGATCTGTGAACTAGGTCTCGTACCTTCACTATGAACCCAACACGCTATATAATTTTTTAGAGTAAGTATTCTTTCTGTTTTAAAATTCATATTTTAATCATACTCTGTTGATTCCTGATTATTCATTGAGTTTGCAATGAACTTGCCCACTCCTCTCTTACTTCGCAGGGTAAGTAGGTTTCGGATGGAAGTGGCAAGGCTCACACCTAAATAGATGTTGGAGAACTTGGGAAAAAGGTGATAGGGTTTTATTTATGTGGGTTTAGATTTATCCTAATTTGATTATGTTATTGAAACAATTTCTTTGAAAGTTTAAGTTTATTTTCATTCTGTGAACCTTACAACTAAAGCTATGCTATTAATTTCTTCTCTGTATGAATAAAGTTTGATGTTTCTTTATTTCTCCATGCATTCGTACCATGTTGTGTCCTTTCAATATTGCTAAAGTATGTCTTAATATTAAATACGACCCATTTTTATTGTGAAGTATTATTGTTCTGCGACCCTTATGTGAATGATTTATCTGCTTGCGGCCCCAACATGCATGTGAACCTTAGTGGCATTAAAATTTCTATCTAGCGAACCCTATAAAATTGTGAAAACCTTTGTATGAGTAAACTCTTTTGTTGCGAAGCCATTTGCATGCGAACCCATGATGTTTTGTTTAAGTGCAAAGTTAGGAGTTATGCGAATTGTTGTTACATTGCAAACCTATGTGTTGTGTGAACCTTAATACTTACTTCTTTCATGTGAACCGTTAAGTTTAATTTTTTAGACGACATGCAAACCCTACATTTATTTGTTTGATAAGCTCGCATGTTTTACATTCCATGTATGATATTATTCCACTGTTGTGTTATAACTTAGTGCTTTATATGTCACATATTTGTGGTGTGTTGAAAGTTAGGTTGGGAATTAATAGAGAGTCACTTTGGTGGCTAATGTAGCTCACCAAATTTAGGTCAAACCTACTCGATCGGGTTTGGGGTGTTACAAAGAAAATTATGCAAGAACTCAACTTTACTAAAGAGAAATATGTCTTGTTTTGTGACAACCAAAGTACTATTCATCTTGGTAAGAATTCGACTTTTCAAGCTCGGTCTAAACTTATTGACGTGAGGTATCATTGGATACAAGAAGTTTTTGAGGCTAAATTGTTAGAGCTTGAGAAATTTCACATTAATGATAATGGTGCGGATATGTTGACCAAGGCCTTACCTAGAGGGAAGTTTGAAGCTTGTTTTTTTATCACTGATATGATGAACATCCCCACACTATGTTGGAGTTGTAACACCCCATACTCAACCCGATTGTTGGATTCAAGCTATAAGGTGCCATATTCGTTGTCAAAGCAACTACGATCAAATTACCATTTGATTTACAACCTTAGACATTAAAATATTAATAAAAAAGTATATAAAACTATTTGTATTCATTTTCAGGTCTTCTATAAGCCTACGAAAGCTCTAATGTTAACCCGAGATCGAATCAGAACTAAACTATAAGATTTTCGAAAGTTCAAGTTGACATCGCGATGATGGGGGTTCCTCGTCATGACACAACATACTGTTTTAGGGCTCTTCTTGACGAATCATACATGATTTTGAGTCATGGTATGGTAGCCTGATCTCATTGCAATGACACTCATTCGATGTTATGATGTCACATACTGTTTCTGTAATTTCTAATGATATCAACTTGCAACTTCTCCAACCAATCTCTAATTTCAAACAATTCATAATCAACCAACATATGCAATTCTCTAGCAACAATTCATGCACTCTAATACCTTATTCAATATTATACCAATGCATCATCAAATATAAGCTAACCATCTAGAGTAATTCATTCAAAACATATTCATTCATACCTAAATTTACCATGGCCATTAACATTTAGCGCATAACATACCATAAAGACCATATATACATAGGATTTATGAACATATTGTGATTATTTGACCAAATTTACACCTTTAAGTCTTACCTCTAAAAGATACATGAACTTAGAAGCATACCAACATTTACTCAAATTAGGTACATGCCAAACTTAAAACAAAATAGGATATGTAAAAACTTTATTGAGTCAAGGATTGATTACTGGATGCTAGATCAACTACTCAAAATTTCAGAATCTACTTTATTTGTGCACGGAGAAAACAAACCATACGCTAACCTAATATGCTCAGTGGTAAGTCTATGATTCAAGACAATATAACAAGCTTATGCAAAATGCACACATTCAATTTCTAACCTAATCTCATGCCAATTCATTTCAAACATTTTCAATTTCACATAGTCATGTTTATACCTCTCTTACTAGACAATTCATTTACATATACATGAAAAAAAATCATTTCCGAGTCTATAAGATCATTATTATTTGATTAACCCCTAGGGCTCGTCTTAATCCATTTCACATGTTTTCATATATCATAATTCAATCTCTATTCATCTCATATACCATTTAGCTAGTTCATACGCTTTTAACCTTAGTAACCTAACATCGACTCATAACCGATACGCGAATTTATCACTCCAGGTTGTTCGACAACGATGACGGTATAGATGTACATAATACGACCTTGAATTGCTTGACTATTGTGGCTTTCTCAATTTGATTAATCTATCATCTCGGGTTGCCCAACAACAATGGTTTTCAATCAGTAATCTAACGTTATGGCATGCCAACTATCATCAAATCAATTTCCAATTCATTACATTTAGATCAATTCATATTCTTTTATTATCAAATTATCATCAAATCATCAATTTATCATATAACACAACATGCTTCAACTCAATTTCATACAAATTATTAAATATCAATCATATCATGAAATTTCTAATCTATTCAATTTAGTCATTGTCTTGGTAATCAATCTTAATTACATCAATTCAACTCAATTAATCATCAATAACTCACATTAAACTCCATATAATGCAAAATGACATGAACACGTAGAAAATAAATGGTTTTCAAGTCATAAAAATACAAACCGAATTTCTGAGCTATTCATCGTCGATTTTCAATTTTCCTTTCCCTCTCAACGGTTTCGTGTGACAGCTTAATTTTTATTGGTGCCAAAAATAGAGGTTTTGGAACCCCGTTCTTCAATGCTTGAGTCTATAAATATTATTAATTAATATTTACGATTTAATTATAATATTATATTGAATTTTGGTTTGACGAATTTGGTAGTTGGATAGTTAGTTAAGGTATAAGTGTAGCAACCCAAAAGTTAATGGTGTTGGAAAATGAGGTAACGGGACCTTATTTCCGTAAACTGAGCTCCGTAAATATTTATGGAGTTACTGTTTAGGTGAACTGAATTTTGAATGGGTATTTTTTGTCAAATTAGTGATTAATTAAGGTAGAAAGACCAAATCGTAAAAGTGATAAAAGTTAATCGCTATGGAATTTTAATTAATTAAAGAATCAATTGAGCATTGCAGCTCTTTTTAATTTAGTAAACGGTGGTGGATGACAACTTTCATCCACCAAATTAGTTAATTGTCATTAGCATTTTTTAATTAGGCTTAATTAAATAAAGTGTAATTAATTAGTTTTAATAATAAGTATATAAGTGAAAATAAAAAAGAAAAAATGGCTATTTCATGTTCAACTTCTTCCCATCGAAAAAAAATAAGGGTTTTATGCTTTCAACATTCGATCCTTCATTTTTGATAAGTTTTCAAGTCCGTTTCTTGTAACTTGTATGCTTTTGAGGTCTTGGGAACTTGATTTAGCTAACTTAGGTATCAATTTCTAAACCCATTAAAGTTTACAAAAGCTTCCATTGTTGAATCTTGAAGTTTTTGGTACTGAATTGTTAAATTTTAAGCTTAGATTTGAAAAAGAACTAGTTTATAAATTAAAAATTGTTAGTTTTGAACTCATGGACTAAAATGATATAATTTCGAATTAGGTGTGAAATTTTTGTAAATATAGTTATTAGAGGTCTGTAGAAGGATGTAGTTGAATTTTTTTTGAAATCAAGGCTCAAATTTGAAAGTTATAGCTATTTCGATTTTAGGGACTAAATTAAATAAAATTAAAAACTTTAGGGGACATCTAAAAAATGAAATTGAATTTATATATGCTTATAATAGGCTATTATAAGAGGTCCAGAATTGATAAATTGAAAAAAATTATTATAGGTCGGGAATTGAATAAATCAGAGAATAATCAAGGAAAATGTAAAATTAAGAATTAGTTTCTGACACCTTATTAGTTGTTGTTTTTGCTAGGTAAGTACATATAAGACATACTTATTTAATTCATGATATGTTTGTATTATATTGTTTACTTGTTAGTTTAAATTGTTATGTAATTTTGATGAAACTGGCATCTAAAGGACTAAATCGTAAAGAAAAAATGATATTATTACCATAAATAGATATGATGCATTGAATGGAATTGAAATGTATGTATGGATGGATGTTATGAATATGATGGCATTACATGGTTAAGAATTTATATGGATTGTTAATCGTAATGTGAAAAGTGAGTATACGATTTTAGGGTTTGAAATGATATAAAAATGATAATGGTGCTCGTGTGAACTTAGTAAACAATTAGGATATGAATAGCATGCCATTAGGGTTTATAAAATAAATTGGGTGTTATTTAGGGAATTTTGTTTTGATGGCTAAAATCCAACATGTGTTGCAGATTCTTGACAACTCGAGTGAGTAGCATCGAATAAAGTTGTAAAGGTAAACTTGACCTACAACTTAAGTGAGCAGCCCAAATATCACAACTTGTGTGAGCAAATTCAAATATCATAGCTCGTGTAAGAAAATCAAATAATTATTTATCGATGGCTGAGATCCAACACATGTTGCTGATTCTCAACAACTTAAGGAGCAACATTGAATAAAGCTTGTATAAGCAAACCAACTCTACAGTTTGTGGAAGTAAATCATTCTCGTGTATCCGAGTTCAATTTACTTTAGTTCTCTGGGCAAACGACAGAAATGAAAAAGGTACTAAATGGAAATGTAATGCTCGGAATGAATATATATATATGTTACAAGTTGGATTTGATTTAGTGGTACATGTTTTATGATGGAATGTTATATCATTGTATGAATGTGTTATAAGCTTATGACATGTGATTGAGCTAACTTATTTAAGATATTAGTTGAATGCACATGAAGTGTAGGATACCAAAGGATTGCCATGTTTCTATCAATGATTTCAATTGCTAAATTGTTGTCATGTCAAGGTAAGTTAAGTAAATTTCATATGGACTTACTAAGCATTTTAAATGCTTAGATGTTGTCTTATTTTTCCTTGTAAATAGTCAGTTTTGTAGAACATGTCGATTAGATCACCACAATGCTCATACTATCCTATCATCATTCGATAGGCATTTATTTCTTTAAATCTCGATTATGTGGCATGTACATAGGTGTTTAAAACATGAGTTTAATTGGAAATGATAGTTTGGTTTGAATCATGGTTAATGGTTGATCTTTGATAAAATTATTGCCTATATGTATATGTGTTTGGTTGATAACATATTTGGAATTTTGAATGACCATTTTGAATGTAGAATTATTTGTCAAATGATGGTTTAGCATGAACAAAAGCATGGTGGTATAGATGAAGTATGAATAGGCTAAATTGGTAGGTGTAGTGCCAAATATGTGGGGCGTATTTGATTGATTGAACTTAGAAATGGTTAAATGATTGTTTTGGATGGTACTTTGGTTGGTTTTGTGCAGAAATAAGGGTGCAATTATGCTCCAAATAGATCAGCGATATTGGTAGCTTGAAATAGGTATCAAATGACCTAAAATGTACAAAAAATAGAGTCCTCGTCGAAACGAGCAACTCTCCTCGTCGCAACGTCGGCTAACAGATTGTAATGTCCTGATGTTGAGTGCCCGAACATTGCAACCTGACCAAATATTTGGCGATGTCACAACATGGTGGAGGTGACTTCACGATGTGAGCTCTAAATTTTCAAAACTTTGCAATTCGATCTTATTTCAGCTTGGGCCAACAAAAGAGCTTTCGTAAGCTCGACTAAAACTCGAATTTAATTGTATATCATAATATCTGAATGTCTATAACTTGATTGAATATTTTAAGGATTATTTATGATATGCTTGATCTGAAATTTTGAAAATGTTGCAAATTAATCCTTGTTCAATTCTGGGTTGAGTATAGAGCATATGTAAGCTCGTATAAGACCTGCGAAAGGTCGTATTTGGTGATTATGAACTGAATTGACTATGATTAAATGATTTATCTTTAATTTGAATATTAATTGTTCGTATTTGTTCCGACAACGATTGTAGCATCCCGTAAATCAGACTCAACGATCGGGTTGGGTAAAGGTTGTTACATTCTATGTCAACGTTAGCTAAAGAAAATCATAAAACAGATAATATTATCAAAATCCATTCAAATCAAAATCAATCACAAAATCAAGCATATTTTACAATTTATTCAATTTAGTTCCTAAATCCGAGGCAAACATAACTTTCAATCCAAAGCTTCAGATTGAAATTTGATTTCACAATTACTCATTAAGGAGCTCCTATTTCTTATTCATATAGCAAGTTTATTCATATAGCAATTTCACGTCAATTTTCCATTTTAATCAATTTGATACCTAAAGTAGGAAACTAATAATTAGGCATTACAATGCAGTCATTTTCTTAAACTAAGCTTAATTTTTATTTATTTAACACCTAAAACATTCAATTCTCAACAATATAATCTTTTCAAAATTTCACTAATTGATTAAATTGATCCTTGGGTTAGCTTAATCAAGCTTCCAAGATAAAAAAAAATCTATAAAAATCAAAGAAAAATGACTAGAGACTTACTTGATATTGAAGCTAAAAGCTTGGAAACCCTTTAATGGCATTTTTATTCTTGTTCTTTTCTTATATTCAATTGGATAAATAATTTCATCTCTCTTCCCAGTCGAAATATCACTTTTATAGTGAGATTAATTTGTAATTTAAGTTAATTAATCTTAATTTAATCAAATAAACCTTAATTTGTTTAAGTTAAAGGCCAATTAATCTTACGCCCACTAAATACATTTAAATATTGTAACACCCATAACCCATACCCATCGCCGAATTAGGGTTACGGCATATTACCCTACAATCCAGAAAAATCAATAACAGATAGCAATAAGTTTACCAAATTAATTAACAGAATTTCATAAGTAATTCATATTGGAGTAACACAGACATTTATGGGCCTTAAATTGAGTTTACGTGGCTTTTGAAAATAGTTTAGGAACAATTAGGGACCAATTCGAAGCAAATTAGCAAGTTCAGGGAAAAACTAAAAAATTTTCAAAACGGAGGTCACATAGCTGTGTGACCAGGCCGTTGACATAGCCCAGGCTGTATGGTGTAGGGCACGACCGTGTTCCTAACCGTGTGATAGATTGTGTACCTTTCGAAACAATTCCACACTGCCGTATTGCAAGTCGTGTGCTAGCTCGTGTTCAATTTGATGTTAGGTCACAAAACCGTGTCGCAAGTCGTGTGCTAAATCGTGCTAAAAAAAGTTTTGATGTGAAAACTGCACCTAATACATTCAGGGCACATGCCCATGTGGATTGCCTGTGTGTGACACACGGCCTTGTGACAGCCAAGGCCGTGGGTTCCCAAAGATATCCTAAAACATGCTCATTTCATATACAAATGCTTAAGTACTTAATTATACATTTATGCACATGTTCATAAGACTTTCGAATGCATTTTAAACTAATCAAATCAAGTTAAACAACCAACCTATATGCCTAACCAATATGCCATCATTAATACCACATTTCAATCACATAATTAATCCAATATCAAGCTAAAGTTTCAAGCCATAAATGCATACCAACCCTAATAAAAAAAACTTACCAATTCATGCTTTATTAGCATCAACCACTCATGACTTAACTATAATTAAACATACATGCCTTAAATAGCTACTTAGCATAATAACAATTCAAGTACATCAAACTACCACATATGCGTTTAAAACTATCACCAAAACATTCACCATTAGCCTATTACATGCCATATAAGCCAAGGTTATACTCAAAGTCTACCAAAATATCCTCAGATAGTGTGATTCTTCGAGTTGATCCGATCTCCCAACTTCCACAAAACGAACCAGGACTAATTTGCAACAACATCAAAGTACAGAGATTATTCTATCACTTCTCTATGCCTTAATTTTCAACCCATTCTTGATTTGGAATAATAATTTCATTCAATTCACTAATTCCAATAGAAAAATCAAATCATTTTATGCAATTAAGTCCTTTTTGACATTTTTACAAAATTACTCCCAATATTTCATTTATTTACAATTTAGTCCCTAAGCTCAAACTTGTAATTTTACCAATTTTTAGCTGAATTCAAGCTTAGCTAAATTTTTTGGGACCTTTATACAGTCCATATTTATTGTTATTACACAAGTACATGTAGTTTTACTATTTCACATTTTAGTCCTTAAACATCAAAATTGCCAAAAACTACTTTACAAAATAGTCATATTTGGCAATCAAGTTTAACAATCTACCATTAAACTTCAAGAACACACTAAAATAATTAGTCATCGGGTTAGCTAAATCAAGCTAATATGAGCTCAAAAAATAAAAATTACTAAAAACGGGTGAAATTTGACTTACAAAAAGGAGATTAAAGCTTCAACGAAACTTTCCCAACCCTAAAAATGGCTATTCGAGTTTTCTTCCACGAAGAAGAAAAGAAAATGTTCATGTTATCATTTAATTTCTTTAATTTTAACTTAAATTTTAATTATTTACTAAATTACTCTTTTTATTACAACTTATAAAATTACTAAATCATGTCCATATATGTCCATAATATAAGTATATGGTTTAATTACCATCTAAGGAGGGTTTAATTGCACAATTAGTCCTTTAATTATTTTAAATTATTAGTTAATTAAACTTTATTTCAATTTAACCCTAAATTAATTAGGACTAAGTAAGGAAATGGCCCAAAAGCTAGTGGACTAATCATATCCACCATTGCTTAGACTTTTTGACCATAGTTTAATCATCATTTTGGTCCCTTGACTATTTTAAATTTACAGTGATTAACTTTTACCTTTTTTACAATTTAATATTTTTACCTTAATTAAGCAAGCAATCGTCAAAATTACCGGACTAAACTTCGATTCACCTATAATACTACCAGACTAAACTTCGATTCACCTATAATATGACTCTGTAAAGATTTAATAAAAAATTCACGAGATCGGTTTACAAAAAGGGATCCCGATACCTAATTTTCTGAAACCACTTGACTTCCGGAACAACCACTCATACTAACCATTACTTCAATTAGTTAAAATTCATCAAATCAAAATTCAATATAAATTTATTATTGACTCGTATAACATAAATACTAATTATATGAACTTACTCGTCGGATTTGTGGTCCCGAAACCATTGTTTCTAACACCACTGAAAACGAGCTATTACAACTCTCCCCATTTAGGAAATTTTGTTCTTGAAATTGTTACCTCAAAATCCAAAAGTAAATCTCGGATTGGTATCACAAATAATAAATAATGTAACTTCATGTGATCTAACAATTTCTAACACGTATGACTCAACTACTTCTCAAGGAGATAATCAGTTTTGACTAGAATAAATGAGTTTACCTTGTCAATCTATCAACTATAACCCAGATCAAATATTTCCTCCCCGATGATACAAGAAATCTAGATACAAAATTCATCGTGACTTTCTCCCATTTCCACTCAGGAATTATGATAGGCTATAATAATTCCGACGGTACTTGATATTTAGTTTTTATCCAAAATAATAGAATATGTGCTGCTGCGAGCCTCAGATTAAATATCTCGTTTTAACTTTAGATTATTCGGAACACATAATCCATTGCGGAATTACATCATACCATTAGTATCCACTGTAAATCCTATAGACAAATCACTATGGATTTGCTCTCACTTAGATATCAGCTTTTAGGTCATCATCTTGCAATCCCCTAATTTTTAACAGAACCATTACTATAATCAACATATTCCTTCCTAGATTCAAGCTGGGTCAATACAAAACTTCTATCAGTAAGACTTTCAGTTGGTCAAAACTTCCAGAGACATTTTCAGAGTTTCCAAATAATAATAAAAGAGAGTTACTTGAATCTATACGAACCCCATCTGTCAAATTTAAATAATAAAGAAAATCAATCTTGCTGAGACAAACCCACATTTACTAACTTTCACATAACAAGAAAATATATGTTCAGATGAAGCTGAAAAATTGATTCATCAAATTCTTAAATTAACAAAGACATTAATTAATCTAGGCAACATTACCAAAATTCATATTGGCCACATCGAGCTCAAAATTTTTTTCCAATATGCCATAATCTTTACTAGTAGCTAATAACAACCAGATCTATTGTAACGCCCTGATTTTCTTATTTCTGTTTCTGTGAGTATTTGACATAATTGTGTATCTATTCGAGTGGTAAGGCAGTCAGTATGTTGGAGGTCCTGAATTCGAATCCTTGCACGAGTGTGGGTGTTATTTTTGGCTCGGTTATGGGCAAGTATTTCGGTGGAGTTGGTACTTTGAAGTGGTTGAGATTAAGGTGTTAGTGGGAAGTTAAGGGATATCTGATTAGTTTTATGTAACACCCCTAACCCGGCCTATAAGTTATGGCCAGATCTAGCAATGTCACATGATAGGGTGTTTGAAAACCATGCCGTCGTGATAAAACCATTTCCATTGAATTATTTATCTTAATATCTTATTAGTTCCAAAGTCGTGTTACTCATTTAGTCGGTAGTTTCAAAACGTTATTCATTGCGGGAGCTTCTAAAACAATTTAAACAATCGTGCGTTTTCGAAAATCCTTTGTTTCTTTTGAAAACTGAGGTTTCCTACTACTGGCAGTTGTAATCCATAAGGTAAAGATAATTAAAATCCAAAACCAAACCAAAGCCCGAAAGTCCAATTACAACCCAAGAATTTAACCAGTAAAAATAGACTAAAAATAAAACCAATAATCACAAATTAAAACCATGACAGTCCAACACTGTGGTCACCATCGAGTCTTTCGCCGCACCGATCCATATAGGTCTGAGGATTATCTGTGCACATTAAACAGAGAGGGGTTAGTTTTCGTAAATTCAGTGTGTAATCCCGCAGAAAACAACAAACAAGCAATAATTACAGTGCATAGTCAAACAGTCTTAGGCCTAAGCCCCTTTTCGATGATCGATGCGATTTGGGCCTTAGCCCATCTCGATGATCGATGCTCGATCATGCGATTTTGATACCAAAGTCCTACCCAACCAGCCTCTACATTCCATCTCCGTCCAACCCTACACTCCATATGGGGATTAAATCAATCCACCTATCCCTACACTCTAGATAGTACCGAATGCAGCAGAAAATAGTAATTTGCAGCTGAGCTGCCAGTATATTAGGCTTAAGAGCCTTTTAGTACACTTCCTCCAAACATAATCAACCCAATCCAATGCAATGCAACATACAATGAGATGTCATGCGATCACAGGTCTATCAGATACACATACAGTTTAGTATACATGCTTATATATATAACATGCTCAGTACATAATTCACACAATCAATTTCACACAGTTAAAGGTCTAAGTAGTGCTTACCGACCCTACGAAAGGTTCACAATTGACTTGGGCGACTCGTGCAACCTTAACAATCATTTCAGTAAAAATGGGCTCACACGCCCATGTGGCCCACATGGACCAAATTGGCTAGCCCATGTGGCCCATACGACCCAAATTGGCCAGCCCATGTGTCGCACATGGCTTGCCTAGCCATCATACGGCTGTGTCATGTGCGCACGGCCTGGCCTCGTCGAACACACGGTGTTGGCCTACCACACGGGCGACCACACGCCCGTGTGGCATCGACAGTCCACTTTTTTTACTTTTTATTGAATCCTATTTTCTGCATTTCGGGTACACGCTTGTATCGTTTTTTTATGCAAAAGCAACTCCAAGCAATCCTGAACCTATAATAGACCAGTATTTTCACTTAGTTAATCACTTAAACAATCAAACTACCAAAACCCGAAACAGAATATTCATCATTCGAGCAAAAACCTTTACCTTCAATTGAATATCAGAGATTCCACACCTTTAAAATGCCGATGAATGATATTCAGCCCCTCGAAAAACCCCTAAACACCAAGCGAACCCTTCTTAATGCTTATCCAAAACATAATTAAAGTTTAACCAAAAACTAAACTTACCGAATGCGTGTAGTCTACGAAGCACCACGGAATTGAGAGAAAAGAACCGGAAGAAGGAAAAAGGTGAGGGAAAATTTAGTAGAAAATTCGACAGCAAAAGGGCAAAGAATCGGTAGAGACAAAAGAAAGGGAAAAGAAGAGAATAGACTTTTTAGCAAAAAGGAAACCCTAAATCAGATTTAACTAAAATAATGTTAAAGCTTAAGTAAGACAAAAACTTACCTTGAAAACCAAGGACGCTCTCCAATACAGTTTGGCACTAGAATAACTCCTTACCCTCGATTCTCGACTGTGAAAACAGTTTCACAGGCCTTCAATTAATATATTAAAAATCGAAGTTACAAAACTAAAATCACTTACTATTATTGATGAACTTAGCGTGTGAACTTTAGAAGAGTAAAGAAAGAAGAAAGGAAACGATAAGGGTGGGGAAGAGCAAAATTCGACTATGGAGAGAAGGAAAAACGAAGCAAAAAGAAAATATGGCAGAAGAGTTGGCGTCAGAAAGTAGAAGAGGAAAAGGAAGCAGAATTTCGGCAGAGGAGAAGGTAAAATTAACGTCAAAAGTTGGAGGAAATATTTGGGGATTTCGAAAATAACAAAATAGAAATAAAATCAGATTTTTGGATATTCCCCAACATCCCCTAATTCACTCCTGAATTCTCTCTATCAAACTCTTACTATTCAGATTTCCAATACAACTCAAACTCTCAACGACCAAACCAAGCAAAAATAATCTCCCTTGCTCACGCAGAGATTCGAACATAGGACCATCAGCAAGCCAACACACTGCTTAACCACCAGACCAGCGGGCCCATTATGATATAAGCTTATCAACAATTAAATAAAAGCCTATTGACCAAAGATAGTGCTTTATTCATAAAAATACCAAAATTTTCCCAAGTCATGGCTTGAACTTGGGATCTCATACACCCACCCAGAATACTTAACCACTGAAGCAAATACACATTTGTGTTCCACATTCGTAAAAACAAAAATTTAAATTTTTAGAGCGTTACATTTTAATTTATTTTCTTTTTCCCTAAAATTCTTTATGTGTTTTGACATTCTTCTTCCTCCAAACAAAATCCCCATTATTCCTATTTTTATTTTTAACTACTCTCTGTCGGAGTTAAATTTTTTCCTTTGATCTTTGGTTCTGCCACTAATCCATGTTTTGGGTGTTTCGAATCTTTAGTTTCATGTAATTAGTAAGTAGACTTTGGATTGTTTCCTTTTAACGTAGTTTTCTGAAGGTTGATACTTTGCAGTATTTTTACGTAAGAGAAGTGGGGGAAACAACAGTCTCTTTTCAGCGGTCAAATCTGTACGAGTTAATGGGTGTGTTGGTGGTAAGTGTATGTGCATCTTTCGATTTAGTTTTGAAGAGTTTGTGAATTGTTGGCTAATTTCGTTGTGCGTATTCTGTTTTTAGGTTTTGGAGGGCTTGGGATTATTTTTACATTGAATTGATACCAGGTGTGTACCCGAAACACGAAATGTTGAGTTTTGGCAAAAGCAAAAAATAACCACTGTCGACGCCACACGGACGTGTGATAGTCCGTGTGGTAGGCCGTGTGCGAGACACGGTCGTATGGTTGACGAAGGCATGGTCGTGCACAGTACATAGCGTGTGGTGACGTGAATGTGGCCGTGTGGTCCACACAGGCTAGGCCAAGTTGGGTGTGTGGGCCACACGGGCAAAGGACAATCTGGGCGTGTGTGCCCACACGAGCAGGTCACACGGGCATATGGGCCCATAATTCTGAAATTTCCCCTAAGGTCTCACAGGTCGCTCCGATCGACTGTGAGCCTACTGTAGGGTTAGTAAGGACTATTAAACCCCTATTTGTATGCTGAGATATTCTGATAGATGGATCTGAGTAGGATGCTGCATGTATGCCTAACTGTACTACTATACGTATAACTACTATCTGTATGTAAGCATGTTCAGCATGTGTAATCTCTTACATTTGTATCTAATTTTCTGTATCTATTATTGAGGTGAGATTTGTATATGAGGAGGAAGTATATTGTTCGACGTTGATCGTCTATCTTCTGGCATATACTCTGTTATGTGTCTTAATGGCACAATGTAGTGTGTAGGGATGAGTGGGTATTTTTAACCCCATATGGTGTGATAGGATGGTCGGAGATGGTGTGTAGAGGATGGGGGTAGGATTTATGCATATCTGCTTCATGTCTCAATCAATCAAATCGTGTATCTGCTTCCGACTGCATAAAATTCTGTATGTTTACAAGCTTAATTTTGTTGGGTTGCACACTGAGTTTTTGTAAACTCACATCTCTTGTCTATTTTGTCCGGTAATCCACAGACTTAGGAAGATCGGTGCGACAGAGCCTCTCGGTGACCATGAGTTCATAAACTGGTTATGTTTATGATTTTTATTTTAAAGATTATTTCTGAATTTTTGTAACAATTGGACTATCTGGACTTTTTGGCTGATTTTCTTCTGGTTTTGGATTTTCGTTTTAGTATTTAATTTGCGGTTGGTATCTAAAAACTATGGTTTCTAATAAAACAAGGGTTTTCAAAAGATACGAACTAATTTCTTGAAGTACAACGTTTTCGTAAGCTTCCGCTATAAAACACGTATTATGGCTAATTAATTAGTTGAATAAACATTTGACAATGGATAAAAGCAAATAAGAGTTTTAAACTGGAATGGTTTTAACGCGTAGAGTTTGATATCAAAACCCATTCTTTGTGACATCTCTTGATTTAGCCATAGCGTCTAGGCTGGGTTTGGGGTGTTACATCTATATTTATCTTTGAGAGCACTATTACATCTTTTAACTGATCAAGCATGTCGTCTATATGAGATAAAAGATATTTATTCTTTATCCTGAATTTGTTCAACTTTCACATTTAAGAAGAAATCTCATAAATTCTTTAGGAAACAGATCAAGAAACTTGCTGACAATCGATACATGATAAATCTTTGATCCCATTTCTTGAGTATCAAGTAAACATATATATATCAGAAATGCTTACAAGTCAATTTTTGTATAGAGATAACTAAAATAACTCTGGTAGTATTATCTGAATTAATCGAATTCAACCATAATCCTTTCACCATTCTAATAGTATAGATCAATTTACTTCAGTCTAAAGTTCACTACAACATCGTATAACCTTAGTCATTCTATTCCCAAATTAATATCAAATTCAAGAAATGGTAATAATATCAGATCAATAGGAAAATCATAGCCATAGATTCTCAACAGATAATTTTGATATACCAAGTTAACTATTACACTCTACTCGATGGATTATGACTCGAACATCAAACTCAATTAACTCAAGAAATATATCTTTATCCATTACTAACACAGTGCAAATATATAAATAAGTTGATCCAGTTTTACCTAGTGTATATAAAATAAAAATATCACAAAGATAGAACGTACCAGAAATAATATCAGATGCGGTAGCTTCAGATCTAACAATTGTGTCATCGGTCCCACTACATTTAATTCCAATGTTATTTCCCTGACTAGGGTGTTTGCCTTTCTGAGGTGTATAAATTTTTTTAACATTATCCATAGGCATAATTTCTCAATTATATTTACTAAGCTGTACAACTTCCTGTCCAGATTACATTCGAGGACATTTTTCTTTCTAAACTCAAATTTGAAGAAATTACAGTTAATCTAATTTCTCCATACAACCACCGTTAATGTTGACTACCAATTATAAATCTTACCTTATATCAAGGACATGTCACATTTGAGATAATCATCAATGAAACAAGTCATATCATCAAAAAATTTCTGAGACATTTTCAAACTAGTACCCAGCCCTAGTCAAGTCATCACATGTTTTATCACTGAATTCTTCGGTACCATACCTTCAGATTATTTAATCAAAAGTCGTCAAACTATTTCAGTCTGTTAAGGACCCAAGATTCCATAGGTAGCATAGTAGGAGGTAGAGGTTGTAGGGCCACTGAATTGGCTCGCACCAGTTCTATGAACCACTGACTCATTAAATAAAAAAGACACCTTGATTTTACTATCAAACATTTGTAAAACTGGTAAACTATAATTTACATCCAGTTTAGAAGTTGGGATTTTACCATTTACGTCATCAAGGTCAGTATGATCAAATTCTATTAACATTCATAAATCTGTAAGAAAAACAGAGGTTAGATCGGATCAATCAATATCACACTATCACAAGTTTATATGGCATGTAATTTCTAGAATTCAGATATGCTACATTCAGTTTGAGAATCGACTAAATCGTAGCTTCGATTCAACTAAATGTAACACCCATAACCCGTACTTGTCACCGAATTAGGGTTACGACATATTATCATACAATCTAGAACAATCAATAATAGATAGCATCAAGTTTACCAAATTAATTAACACAATTTCATAAATAATTCATATTGGAGTAATACGTACATTTATGGGCTTTAAATCGAGTTTACGTGGCCTTAAAAATAGTTTAGGAACAATTAGGGACCAATTCAAAGCAAATCAGCAAGTTTAGGGAAAAACTAAAAATTTCCAAAATAGGGGTCACACAGTCGTGTGACTAGGCCGCATGACATAGCCCAGGCCATGCCGTGTAGGGGTACGGCTATGTGGCTAACTGTGTGACAGACCGTGTACCTTTCGAAATAATTCTACATGGCCATGTCGTAAGCCGTGTGCTAGCCCGTGTTCAATTCGATGTTGGGTCACACAGCCGTGTCGCAAGTCATGTGCCAGACCGTGCTTTAAACTGTTTTGATGTGAAATTGCACCTAACACGTTTGGGGCACACGCTCGTATGGGTTGCCCGTGTGTGACACACGGCCGTATGATAGCCCGTGTGTGCCTAAAGATATCCCAAAACATGCTCATTTCATATCCAAATGCTTTAGTACTTAATTATACACTTACAAACATGTTCACAAGACTTTAGAATGTATTTTAAACTACTCAAATCAACTTAAACAACCAATCTATGTGCCTAACCAATGTGGCATAATTGATACCACATTTCTATCACATAATAAATCCATTATCAAACTATAATTAAACATACATGCCTTAAATAGCTACTTAGCACAATAACAATTCAAGTACATCAAACTACCACATATGCATTTAAAACTATCACCAAAACATTCACCATTAGCCTATTACATGCCATATAAGCCAAGGTTATACTCAAAGTCTACCACCGTGTCGCAAGTCATGTGCCAGACCGTGCTTGAAACTGTTTTGATGTGAAACTGCACCTAACACGTTTGGGGCACACACTCGTATGGGTTGACCGTGTGTGACACACGGCCGTATGATAGCCCGTGTGTGCCCGAAGATATCCCAAAACATGCTCATTTCATATACAAATGCTTAAGTACTTAATTATACATTTATGCACATGTTCATAAGACTTTAGAATGCATTTTAAACTAATCAAATCAAGTTAAACAACCATGTGCCTAACCAATATGCCATCATTAATACCACATTTCAATCACATAATTAATCCAATATCAAGCTAAAGTTTCAAGCCATAAATGCATACCAACCCTAATAAAAAAAACTTACCAATTCATGCTTGATTAGCATCAACCACTCATGACTTAACTATAATTAAACACACATGCCTTAAATACCTACTTAGCACAATAACAATTCAAGTACATCAAACTACCACATATGCGTTTAAAACTATCACCAAAATATTCACCATTAGCCTATTACATGCCATATAAGCCAAGGTTATACTCAAAGTCTACCAAAATATCCTCAGATAGTGTGATTCTTCGAGTTGATCCGATTTCCCAACTTCCCCAAAACGAATCAGACTAATTTGCAACAACATCAAAGTACATGGACTATTCTGCAACTTTTCTATGCCTCAATTTTCAACCCATTCTTGATCTAGAATAATAATTTTATTCAATTCACTAATTCCAATAGAAAAATCAACTCATTTTATGCAATTAAGTCCTTTTTGATATTTTTACAAAATTACCCCTAATATTTCATTTTTTTATGATTTAGTCCCTAAGCTAAAACATGCAATTTTACCAATTTTCAACCGAATTCAAGCTCCAAATTTTTTGAGACCCTAATACAGTCCATATTTATTGTTATTACACAACAAGGACATGTAATTTTGCTATTTCACATTTTAGTCCTTAAACATTAAAATTACCAAAAACTCCTTTACAAAATAGTCATATTTGGCAATCAAGTTTTATAGTCTACCATTAAACTTCAAGAACACATTAAAATCATTAGTGGAATAATCCACAACGTTTAACAGTTTTACAAATTAGCCACCGTGTTAGATAAATCAAGCTAATACGAGCTCAAAAACATAAAATTACTAAAAACGGGCGAAATTTCACTTACCAAAAGGAGATTAAAGCTTGACCAAAGCTTTCCCAACCCTAAAAATGGCTATTCAGTTTTTCTTCCATGAAGAAGAAAAGAAAATGTTCATGTTATCATTTAATTTCTTTAATTTTAACTTAAATTTTAATTATTTACTAAATTACCCTTTTTTATTACAACTAATAAAATTACTAAATCATGTCTATATATGTCCATAATATAAGTATATGGTTTAATTACCATCTAAGGAGGGTTTAATTGCAACTTATAAAATTTTAACTTAAATTTTAACTATTTACTAAATTACCCTTTTTTATGACAATTTAAAAAATTACTAAATCATGTCCATATATGTCTTTCAATTATTTTAAATTATTAGTTAATTGAACTTTATTTCAATTTAGCCTTAAACTAATTAAGACTAAATGAGCAAATGACCCAAAAGCTAGTGGATTAATCATATCCACCACTGCTTGGACTTTTTGACCATGGTTTAATCACCATTTTGGCCCATTTACTATTTTAAATTTATAGCAATTAACTTTTACCTCTTTTACAATTTAATCCTTTTACCTTAATTAAGCAACCAATCGTCAAAATTACTAGACTAAACTTCAATTCACCTATAATACGACTCAGTGAATATTTAATAAAAATATTCATGAGCTCAGTTTACAAAAATGGGGTCCTGATACCTAATTTTCTGAAACCACTTGACTTCCAGAACAACCGCTCATACTAACCATTAATTCAATTAGTTAAAATTCATCAAATCAAAATTCAATATAAAATTATCATTGACTTGTGTAATTTATATACTAATTATACGAACTTACTCGTCGAATTTGCGGTCCCGACACCACTGAAAAACTGGCTGTTACAACTATGGTTTAATTGATGTTTTGAACCTTTGGTTAATTGCAATTTAAGTCCCAAAATCATTTCCTAATTAAAAATCTATAGCGATTAGACTTTACAATTTAGTCCTTATGCCCTAATTAACCACAATTTCGACCAAATTGACCATCCAAAATTTAATTCATCTATATAAAAACTTTACAAATATCTTTATTTAATATTTACAGGCTCGATTTATAGAAACGGAATCCCAAAATCAAAAATTTCGATACCACCGGAAACTGAGTCGTTACAAGAGCCCACTTCTATATGTGCCCTACACATATACGTTGTGGGGGTTGCTAAAAATAAGGTGTTCGTTTTCTTTTGGTGTGTCGAAAAAAATCAAAGAAAAAGAGGAAAGTGGGAGAGAAAAAAAAACTATGTTTTATACATAAACCAACCTTTGTATTCTCTTCGATCAGAGGTCCATCAAATGTTTGCTGGAGTTGATTTTTCTATGGTAGCTAGTAGCCTCAAATATTTTTAATGTGTACAATCCGGTTTTTGTTCAGGGTACTGTAGTTTCAGGATTTTTGCTTTCAAAGTCACGTTGTTTTGGTGATATTCTCAACTTTTCTCTTAAAGCTTGCTTGAGTTATTTTGTTAATAGCCTTGTTTGAGTTGTATACTATTTATGGTGGCTTGGTTGTGATATTTTAGCATGGCTTTGATTATATTGGAATTTTTTGTGGACTTTCAAGTCCTATGATTTTTACCTATTGTTTTAAAAGGGTTTTCCACGTAAAATTGCGTGTCTCGATTTTTATTATTTTTGCTTGTGATATTGTAGTTGATTTGCATCAATTGTTGATATATTGCGTTATTGAGTTTGTCATAATTAACGAATTGATTTATTGAGAGTGAAAGAACACCGATTATACTTCCACATTGTTTCATCGGGTTGAGTTTCTTCCTAAAAAGAACAACATAAGCCAAGTAAGAAACCCCATAATACCAACAACCATGTCGAACAAAATTCTTTTTTCATACTCATAATCACCATTCATCTCCCCGAAACCCAATCAATATTGCTACTATTGTTGTCATTGTTCGTTGAGTTGGAATTTGAATAATTATATGAAAGATTAAAAATTAAACAAAAGTATATAATAAGGAAATGAAAAGATTAAGGGTGTGCGGTGGGGTGGAAAAGTAAAAGATGAAAGGATGGAGTGGAAAAGTTGAAAGAAAAATAAATTTTGAGTATGCTTGATAAGAAAAAAAAAAGTGAGAGGAAAGAAAATACGAGAGATGATCATTTTTCATCATAATGCATAAAAATTAATCTTTCAGAGTGAAATGATGAGATGATAGACAATGAGATATATATATATATATATATATATATATATATATATAGTTCAAAAGTAGACATTTTTCAAATGTTTTACTTTTTTTTCTTTTAATTTTCAACTCTACTTGGATAGACAAAAACTTGCTTTTTCCTTTTCTTTTTCTATTTTTCTTACCAAACACACTTATGAATATATATATATATATATATTTTCTAACTTTTTATTTTTCTACTATTTCAATTTTTCATGTTTCTAAATTTCTTTCCGTCCTACTAAATAAAACCTAAATCATGCAAATTTTTTATTCCACCATGAATATGTTTGGTGGTAATTACTACATCAAAAAGTAATAAAATACAAGAAGGAAAAAATCAATACCTCGAATAAAGGTAGCCAACATCATTTTTTTTTTTTTAAAAAAAAAAAATTGTTTTCGAATGAACCCTGAGCTCAATTGTTGAAACTTGCGGTTGTCCAAATGTTTGACTTCTAACGGTAATCTACACTTGAAACTTAGCAAAACTTTCGTAAGGTTAATGTCCACTTTACCGAGATAATGCTAGCTATTTGATTGCGAGGATCTACCTCTTTGTTTTCATTCTCTTAAACTAAAACGATGAAATCAAGCAAAACTATGAAAGCAAATCTTACTCAAAAGTGGTAAGTGGCTAAGAGAGAAAACAAGAAAAAATTAACCCTTAAACTTACTCAACCCTTGAAGCTTTTGAAGATTTTCAGTTTATTCCTTCTCATTTTAATTTTCAAAATTCCTTAGTGTGTGACTCAGTAAGCTCTAAATTATGTTAACAATAAATATAATCTATTTTAATTAAGTTCATAGATTATGAGTGTGACATCTCACACTCGATTTGGTCATTAGATTCGATTGTGAGACACCACATTCATTATTGGAGAAACAAATATAATCTCATTGACAATGGTGATAATCTCCTATTCATATGGGTTGTAATATTGGTTTTGATAATATTGGCCACGCTTCTCATAGTTGACCTTCTTAACTTGCATTTCTAAGATATTCTAGACTAATTGAGCCATTACTTTTTGTCTAAGCTTCTGTAAACAATATTAATTTTTATAACAATTAAGTTATACAAGATGTTGGGAATGACTACAATGATGGTTCACACCATAGTTGAGTAGTGTGGGTTTTATAGATTGTCTACTTCCTCTCTCTCTCTCTCATGGAATAGGGGGTATTAAAAAGTAAAGGAAGGCTTGAAGTGGATTCATTATTGTATGATTGTTTCTTTGATAAAATCCAATTTGTATCTATATTAATGTATGGTTTGAATATGATATTTTTGAAGTTGATAAACTTGAAAAGTAAAAAAAATATTTACAAGATTGAATCTGAGGTAACAGCTGTTTTTGAGGGTATCACGATGATGCTAACATGTTGAATCGAAAATTTAATATGATTTTATGAAACATAGCCAAGGGTGTATTCCACTTCAAAATTTGGAGAAAATGAAGTCATATAAGATTGAATCTATATCGATTTTAATTTATAGTCCTAAATTTATCCACTGCGCATCTCAACAATTCATACCTTAAATTCCGGGTAAACGGACAAGCTCAAACATAAAATATTGCGCTATGATAGCACAGTTATTTGAATATTTCATCTGAAATTTTCATTTTTCTTTTATATATATTAAAAAAATATTTTTTTAAAGTGTATATTTGAAAAACATACAAATGTATTAACATGGTTTTGATTTTAAAACCCAGATTTATTTTGTATAAATTATGTGTGAAGTTTTATATAAATTTTGTTTTGATTCAAATATATTTTGTAATGATAAATTTTAATTTTTTAAATGTGTATTAACCAATTTAAAGAAAATATATTAATGTATACATTCAAGTTAATATATAAAATATAGATATGAAATATGAATATTTGAAACAAATGAAAAATACAGATAATATATACAAGGTAATTACATAGCTAGTCCCATTAGATCAAATTAAATATATATATATATTTATATTTATTTCAAGTTTGATACTTTTCTTGCTTAATTAATAAGCCAAGGTGCGAAAATTATGTTTCGGTATTGATTTAACCAGTTGAATATTATATTAGAAAATAAATATATGTATTTTATTAAACTAAACCAATTCTCGCTGATTTTAATTTCTTTTCATTGTTATCCATTCAGCCTTTTCTTGGAAAATGCCAAATGTTAATTTTAGAAGAAAGAAAATGGCATGAGAGGCATGCAAATGTCTTTGCCTCAGTGAGCTTTCCTTGCATGGCTGCCACGCAATTTTATTATATTCATATTAGAAATAGATGCTTTATTTACCATTATTTATAGTGAACAAGTTTCAGAGAGCCAAAAAACAAGGGAAAAAATAGTGAGGAAACTGAGGAAAAAAGAACAAACTAGTTAAGAGCAATGGAAGACGATGCAATGGCAACTGAGGCTCCTTTAGCACCAGTCACTTGTGGAAGGAGAGTCCGAAATGACTTGGAAGATAAACTTCCTAAACCTTGTAAGCTTTTGGTCTCAATTCTTTTAGATTTTCGATTCTCAAAATAAAACCCAAGCACTTATCATTGAATTAATGAATGAAATATTTCTAAATTGAGTAAAAATTATTATACTTGAATTCATAATGAGTTTTTGAAGGAATGACGACACCTATGTTTGAGATCAGATATGGCGAGAGCTTTGGTGGCTCCGGATGTCGATCACCCGAACGGAACGCCGGGCCATTACCATAACGGAATGAGTGTTCTTCAACAACATGCGGCATATTTCGACCAGGACGACAATGGAATCATTTATCCTTGGGAGACTTACGCCGGTACGATTCTTTCTCGAATTTGTGTATATATGCTTATAATTTTCGAACACTGTTTGTACGACTAATTAAAAATGATGTTTCAATTTGGATCCTGAAACAGGTTGTCGAGCCATGGGATTTAATCCGATTGCCTCTCTTTTTTTCACCATTCTTATTAATGGATCTATGAGCTATCCTACACTTCCAGTGAGTTTCCTTTGCTACCATGTTGGATTTCACTCTCATACTTAACCCAATTTGGCTCCTCTCGTCATGCATATATTTTAATCACAATTCACTTGATTTTCACAATTACATGAGTTCTACATGTGTCTTACATCTTATGAAGATAGTAATGGACCATGGTAATGGAGTGGATCTTAACCTCACCATTTGACATCAAAGTAAGTTCTGAGTGTTGAAATCAAAATTTCATTGAGGTGAAAGTACAATGGGCCCTAGTTCATTAAATTGTATTTTGCTCTTTGATTTAATATTTGTACTTTGAAATTTTAAAATTTCATTCATTCGTGACCAGAAATTGATGTGGCTTACAAGAAAGTAACACTAACTTATCTTGTTTGATGTACAAGAATAATTTTAGCAGTAAATGTTTACAGAAGAACAAATTTGTTTTTTTAATGTAATGTTTTGTCCAATTTTTTAGTAGAGGTACCTCCAAGGCCAAAATAGTACGTACTCCTCTTTTAAATTTTTTCATATATTTACTGTTGAAGTATGAAATGGTCAATATTTGTTTTGCAGGGATGGTTACCTTCACCGTTCTTCCCAATATACGTCTACAACATACACAAAGCCAAGCATGGTAGCGACTCGGGTATTTATGATAGTGAAGGGAGGTAATTGAGCATTCCTTTGGTTATCACATACCCTATTTTTCTATGACAAACGAAATACGAAATTAATGAAACAGATAAAATTTTGGTCATAATATGTTCGCTTCCATATTGCAGGTTTACCCCTGCAAACATCGAAAGCATGTTTAGCAAATACGCGCGTACGGTACCTGACAAATTCACATTGGGAGAACTTTGGAAAATGACTGAGGGGAACCGAGACGCATTCGACCTCTTCGGCTGGTTTGTTCCTTCGTAACCATTTTTCTTTTTTGATTTTGACTTACTAGTATTGTGTTGATCATCGAAAGCGAATGTAGGCTTGCGGGTAAGTTCGAGTGGGGTGTTCTATATGTTCTGGCACGGGATGAGGATGGTATGTTGTCGAAAGAAGCAGTACGAAGATGTTTTGATGGGAGCTTGTTCGAGTATTGTGCAAGAATGAACATGGGTAGGCATGGGAAAGTGGCTTAGAGTTGGTGTTTATGCTCCAACTTCTCTATGTATAGCCTAGTCTGCATTTGCATGATGTGGTGTTTATCTTGTATTTGGTAGCTTTATTTCGATGGTTTATGTTTGGATTTGGATTTGGCATTTGATGTGCGTGTAGTTGTGTGCCTATGGGCTTATGTTATTTGTTGATTATGAATTGAGTACTTGAATCTGGTTTTTCTGGACACCGGTTCGTTTCTTTTTTCTTTTTGAATTTCTTTAAGGGAGAATTGGAGAAATAAAAGTTTCCTATGTTGCTTTTACCTGTCAAAGGATAGAAGTGGATCTGATCGAAGTAAAAGAAATTAGGGCCATTAAAAACGTATTGGCTTTGGGCTCTTAACAACGTTGTATTCGTGGACTAGTGTCTAATATTCAATGCACTAGATTCTGTCTCTTTTTGGGAAGGGAGACTCACTTTCATAGCTGTAAAATTAATGTTCTTTCGTTTATCGCATGTAAATTTTTTATCTGAAATTTTCTTCTTTTTTTTTTTTTTTTTTGGTATTTGAATGTTTGGTAGGAATTTCAGAAATAAATTAAACTTGCATGGAGTAATTTTTATGTTGCCTTCAAAATTGCCTTTGTTACCTGGAATGTTATAGATAGGATGTTAAAAAAGGCGAAGAAAAAGATTAGGCCAAGCAAGCAGCCATGAGTGAGACTACAATGCCAAATATGCAACAAATTTAGTTGTGTACCTCCTACTGAGCAACTATTTTCAGAATCTTGTGTGTAAAGATCCCATATTATTTAGATTCGTCTGATCAAATAAATTGAGAAAGCCTTTTGAGCATCATTTAACAGTCATTCCATTGCCAATTTTCTATAGAAGAGGACCTTTAGGTCCACCAGGAGAACTCTCTCTCGTCTCTCATCTCTTAGCACTAAACGAACATGTAATGACGAAGGTTGAAAATAGAGATATAGATGACCTAGATTTGTTGGTAATGTAAATAAATATTATTTTGGCTTTCAGAATATTTTCGGCTGGGGAAAATCTGATACTGCCATTTTACTATTTTATCTTTTTAAAAAATATAAGTACCAAGTTAATTTTTTACATTTTTTAACAAGAAGTTTTTTTATTCTGACTGATACATCTCTAATTTGAGTCATAGATGTGTCCGATTATTTTAAAATAAAGAAGTATCGTTTTATTTAGAGTTAAGACTGAAATGGGCTAAATATAAGTTTAAAATAAATAATTTCGAGCATTTTAAAGATAGTAAAACTAATGTACGATTAATAACAAAAATGAGAATATTTTGAAGTTTATAACTCGGATGGAATGGTTTAGGCTTAAGGTTGAAGAGAGAGTATTGACCTGAAACTTAAAACAACATTTAAGGTGGATAGAAAGATAAATCGTGACTTACTATCTATATGGAGATAGGAACCAATCGGTATAAGGATGAACGTTACATTCGTTAGAGTGATAAGTTCGAATGAATCAGATTGACGCCACAAGAATAACTTGATAAGTCAATTGAGTCACAAAAGAACAAGGGGAGTTGAACAACTCACAATTGGTATAATGTTCATAAAAAGAGTCAAAGTTGTAAACTTCAAATGTTTACAAAAACAACTATTTATAGGCTCTAAGCCTTGGCTAGCCGAATAGATACAAGTGAAACTAAATGGACAACTTCTAATCAACTTAAATGAGCTGAAACTTTTTGCATCTTCCTAAAACGTCGCATGAAGTCTCCAAGGTCAGATTAGCTTTAATTGAGGTAAAATGGAGCTGCACCTAGCTGAATACAACCAGTCAAAGGTGTGAACAGCCTTTAAGAAGCTGCCTTGGGTTGCCGAATAGTCATGAGCTTAATGGACAGCTCGGGCACTTCAATGGACTTGCAAATGAATCAGTTGAATATGATCAGCCATGGAGTGTGAAAGCTAAGAACCGATTAGCCATGTGTGTGAAAAGAACCTCCAGCCAATTTGAACAAGTGTGAAAATACTTGGGCTGTTGATATGCACAAAAAAGCAGCTTGGGAAGAGAAAACAACAGCTCAATTGACCTTTGCTATAACCGAATAGTCTCAAGGTGTGAACATGATCATTCAGCTGAAAAAATAAGTGTGAAGCACTTGATGCCTTGCTGAATCCCGAAATGGCTCTTGGGAGATGGTGTTCAGCTCATAATTGTGCAATACGAATAGCCAAAGGAAGCTTTCTAGCAGCAGCCAATGTGAACATCTTAATGCCGTCTATTCATACTCCTACAAGACAAATTAAACACAACTTAAACATATTTAATTGGTCTGAACTCAAACATGTCATTAAGATGTCTAAAGCTAAGACACATCAAAACGCCTATTTAATATGTACTAAACTAAGACATATTTAAAACCTTAATTAAAATGTTCATATTAAAACATAATTAAACTCATATTAAAGTGGTCTAAATTATGACACAATAATTATCTTAAACTAAACAAACTAAATTAACCATGGCCGAATTAATTATTTATTCCAGCAATTAAAAAAATGCACAAAGTAAAAATGAGATAGAATTGAGCTCAATGAGCTAGGAGTGAGCTAGATAAGCTAGGGAAAACTAAGATTGAGCTCGTTGAGCTAAATTAAGCTTCATTTTGCACTTGGGGCCCTCATGTTTAGGCCAATCCCGATATCATTGATGTGAGTCATAACATGATACGACCGGGATCGCATCACTGAATTTGTTGTGAGAAGAGTAATATTAATTTTGGGTGTATGAATATTGAAGGATTATGTTCACTTAGAGATTAGGATAGATTTGCTTCTAAGGCAGTGGTTCTTCTACGACATAGTGATTTTTTTTACTATTTATGTTCAATTTTTTTTTTGTCAATGTTGACAGTTTTCATTTTGCAGTACTATATTTTATTTAAAATCAAATCCTCAACTACTGTTTAAACATGTTTGTCATGATGAACAAGTTCATAACCGATTGCGAACTACGAGAATAACATTTTGAACTAGATTTTGGGTGCCCACAAAATATGACCTTTACTGTTACTTGGGCATAAGCAGTACATCATCTTCCAATGCCTACCATGATGGGAGAGGAAAAATACATCAAAGTTGGTCTGTTGATTGGCATATGTAGGATGATATGACATCATCGACTCTCGAGAAACTGTGCTAGCAAACAATAAAGGAAAAACCAAAGAATAAGATTATGGTGTTTTTTATTATTATTTTCATTCAATATTTTGTTGGGCACAATTGTAGTGATATATTGTGTTACTAGATTAAATTGGAGGGAGATTGAGTTTCAAACGGGACTGTCTATGACCTATCCAGTTTTTCCTTGGAGTTGAACCTAGTATGGTTTTTTTAGTAAAACAATTTACTCTCTTTTACCACATTCGCATAACAAACAATATCAAAGTCGAAGGTTACTTGAAGCATGCTCTATGGTGTGGGTTGAACTGATTTTCCACATCAGAAAAGATTTTCTTGGGCATATTGAAAGACTACAGTTGACATGGTGGACAATCCAAGAGCTCCAACATAGTCCATGTGTGTGAGACCAACATTAGCAAATAAGTGGTTGGTAGTGGAGATCTTTGATGGAACAAGTCATTTTGGTATGTGGCAAAGTGAAGTTCTAAATGCTCTCTTTCAGCAAAGCCTGGACATTGCTATTGATGAGAAGAAACCAGATGATATGGAGAAGAAAGATTGGAAGACTGTCAATAATTTGGCATGTGGTATAATTAATAACATGGATAATGATAAGCAAGATAATACGTTAATTTAATACAAGTATTGTGCAAGAATGAACATGGGTAGGCATGGGAAAGTGGCTTAGAGTTGGTGTTTATGCTTCAACTTCCCTATGTATAGCCTAGTCTACATTTGCATGATGTGGTGTTTATCTTGTATTTGGTAGCTTTATTTTGATGGTTTATGTTTAGATTTGGTTTGGTATTTAATGTGTGTGTAATTGTGTGCCAATGAGCTTACGTTATTTGTTGAATATGATCTGGGTACTTGAATCTGGTTTTTCTAGTCATGGGTTCATTTCTTTGTTCTTTTTGTTTCTCTTTTAAAGGAGAATTGGAGTTCAAAATAAAAGTTTCCTATGTTGCTTTTACCTATCAAAGGATAGAAGTGGATCTATTTGAAGTTAAAGAAAATAGGGCCCTTCAAAACGTATTGGCTTTGTGCTCTTAACAATATTGTAGTTCGTGGAGAAGTGTATAATATTCAATGCACTAGATTTTGTCTCTTTTTGGGAAGGGAGAGTCACTTTCGTAGTTGTAAAATTGATGTTCTTTCGTTTATCGCATGTAATTTTTTTATCTGAAATTTTCTTTTTTTGGTATTTAAATGTTTGGTAGAAATTTCAAAAATCAATTAAATTTGCAATCTTAATCGTTTTTAACATTCAATGGTACTCAATAAAATATATTTTCAAAATTCTTTATCAGAATCAATTTATCTGTGTTTCATTTAAAATATTTTTATTTAAATTAAACAATATCTTTTTGATAAATTTAACTAATTACAACTTTTTTTAAATGCAAAGAAAATGGTTAAAACTAGGATTTTGTTACAAAATTAGAGTAATTCATGACAATAAAGTTACTCAGGCTTGGTTACTCTTTAATGTCGATTCTTGCACTTTAACTTTAACTTTAAAATATTCTTTTTCATTCAGTTCATGAAGAACATCCTTGTCTGGAGCAATTTTGATGTTGCCTTAGTTACTTGGAATGTTACAGATATGATGTTAAAGAATTAAAGCATTGCCACTCAAAGAAAAAGATAAGTCCAAGCAAGCAGCCATGAGTGAGACTACAATGCCAAATATGCAACAAATTTACTTACACCTCCTAGTGAGGAACTACTTTTAGAATGTTGTGTGTAAAGATCCCATACTATTTAGATTTGTCTGATCATAAATACACAATAAATTGAGACAAAATTTAGATTGGGAAAGCCTTTAAGCATCATTTAATAGTCATTCCATTGCCAATTTTCTATAGAAGAAATGGACCTTTAGTAATGTTACAAATTTTCCATGGACGTACTCCAAGAGAACTCTCTTGCGTCTCTCATCTCTTAGCATTCAACGACTTGGATCTTCCATTGCGTGGAGATTGAACATGTAATGACGAAGGTTGAAAATAGAGATGTAGCTGACCTTGGTCTTGAGTGAAGTTAAAGTAAATAATCATTTACCTTGAGTGTCACAATCCGAAAGTTACTATGCTAGTTCCCTGAATGGTCTTGAGTGAAGTTAAAGTAAATGATCATTTATCTTACTTCTTTCAGTGATTGAGAAATATAACTCTTGATTGGGTCAGGCAGGAGGCCAAGTGGCTTAGGTATCTATTTGGAAAGATTCTTTTATGGGAGAATGGAGCACTTGCTTTGAAGTACGTGAGGTCTAAAAGGAATCTAGTTTATCCACTAACCAAAGGCTTAAGTAGGAAAATGGTCCTTAATTGTCGAGGGTATGGGTCGTAAGACTAATGGCTGAAGAATTCAAGGTGGATACCCAACTCAGTTTTCTAAGATCAATGTGGTTAAACGAAACCATGGAAAGGCTTATAGTGTACAATTTACCTATCCTTATGGTGAACGATGTACATCCATAAGGTTGAGTTCTTACCCTTAATGAATTAATATCCTATAGTTTGGGTGGTTCTAATGAGACGGACTTGATGAATTCACCAACTTATAAGGTTGAGTTTCTTAATTTTAATGAGTTCATATCCCAAAGTTTGGGTAGTCCTATTGAGATGGACATGATGAATTCACAGAACTTAAATTTGAAAGGATAAGCTTAATAAATTCTCTTAATGATTTCATAGTTTTGATTCGGATGGTCTATATTGAGATAGACTTGATGAAATCACCTACGTAAGTGTGAAGAACTAGCCACCTTCTATAAAAGACATTGGGCAGTCTTTTTAGAGTACTTACCAGTAACCCGAGGTATATTGGCTAAAACTTGTTGATCTATTGTGGAATATCAATTCGATTGGATTATTAGTTGTATGTCATGAGTTAACCCTATTTTAACAAGTTCAAAATTAGTTTACTTGTTAAAGAGAAGAATCACTCATTTCACTACGTACTAGTTCAAATCCACAAGATATTAGTGCTTAAGTGACTAATTTCGTTGTTTATCTTCTCATGTTTTACCTTTTCTCATGTTTACAAAATTTTCAATTCCTTTGCAATAGTGGGAAATGTTGGTAATGCAAATAAATAATTTTTTTCGTTTTTCAGACTATTTTCGGTTGAGAAAAATCCTGTAACTATTGAAGAATATTAATCCTATGCTATTTTTGGAAACTGACATTGCTATTTTATCATTTTCCCTTTCAGAAAACAATATAAATATCAAGTCATTCTTCATATTTTTTAACAACAACAAGCAATCTTTTTTCCCACAGCTCGTTAGTTTCTTTTAGAGCCTTTTTTTTTCCGAATCCTTTGTACGAAGAGCAATACCAATTTTGTTCCACCTTTTTTATTCAGGTGTATGAATATTGGAGTACTGTGTTAACCTTGGGGGCGACGTTCACTACACGATTACACTGACCAGGATGGATTTGCTTTTAAGGTAGTGGTTCTTCCACGGCATAATAATTCTTTTATTCTTTACGCTTAATTGATTTGTTTTTCACTGCTAACTATTCGTTTTGTAGTAGTATATTTCTAACAGGATCCAGTGAACGAAAGTGTGGCAAATCAAAGTTAACCAAAAACATCCTTTAGAGACACTTTAATAGAAAATACCAGTTTTGATGGAAAACATGATATCTTGGAGCAGAATTTTGATCTAACTAACAATAATATGGAATTTATCAAGGATGGTTCAATATTGGGAATCAAGTTCTCAGATCATATTTATGATTGGATTAACAAAATAATAAATACTTTTGTGATTGTAAAATTATTGGGATACTCAATAGAATACAAGGCATTGGATCATTAACTTATGGAAGCCTGGTGGATCATCCTAACGAAATTTCATTAGTGGTTCAATAATATCAACACTAGAAATATTCGACATTGTACTAGGTTGGCCCATCACCTCATAAACATTAAATTTTACCACCTCACCGTTGAATTCCATACTAAGGGTTCCACTTTGAACATCAATATTTGTATGTGTGATACTTAGGAATGATCTCTCGAGTAAAATATCAGAAGCATTTTTTGAGTAGTTGTCCTCCATATCGATGATGTAAAAGTCTGCAAGAAAAATTAGTTCATTTACCTTTACGAGGACATCTTCCAACACCTCTTCTGGATATACGCATGACCTATCTACCAATTGAATAATCACCCATGTTTCTTTCAAAGGACTCGTCTTTAGCAATTTAAAAATAGATAAAGGCATTACATTAATAGATGTTCCCAAATCACACATGGTTTTCTTTATGCTAATATTATCTATTTTGCAGGATATATAAAACATACCTTGGTCCTTACACTTAGGTGGGATTTTCCTTTTTAGTACTGTAGAAACATTTTCTCCCGCATTCACCCATTTGTTTCCTTGGAGCTTCTTTACGTCTTTAGCAATTTAAAAATAGATAAATGCAATACATTAATAGATGTTCCCAAATCACATGGTTTTCTTTATGCTAATATTACCTATTTTGCAGGATATATAAACATACATTGGTCCTTACACTTAGGTGGGATTTTCCTTTTTAGTACTATAAAAACATTTTCTCCCACATTCACCCATTCGTTTCCTTGGAGCTTCTTTTTGCCAGTACATAGTTTTTTCAAAAATTTTGCATAACGTGGAACCTTTTTAATTGCATCAAGTAAAGGAATATTAATTTCTACCTTTTAGAATGTTTTAAAGATTTCTTTTTCCTCTCATTCCTTTTTAACTTGAGCGAGCCTTCCAGAGTATGAGGGAGGTACAACAAATGGTTTATGAGGTGCTGGCTAAGTAGGGGTTGCTGGTTCGGCTTCCTGTTCAACGTCGTGGTCACGACTCGTGCCAGGCACTAGTTATGACTCTGTTCCATATTTTACGGTCACGAGACTTGTATTTTGACTTGGGTTTGGCTCGATTTGAGATGACAATTTTCCTTGGCTCTCCAAACGACTAACCATAACTACTAGCTTACTTATTTGCTGGTCTAGTTCTCGGAAATGTGCTTCAATCTTTTGTTGGAGCTTTTCGGTGTTAACGACTAGCCTTTCTACTATAGTTTCGAGAGATGACTTTGGAGGTTGATACTATTGAGGCGGAGGTGGCCCTGGTTGATATGGTTGATTGTATCGAGGATTTGATCCATAGCTTAGATTTGGGTGATCCCTCAACCCTACATTGTACGTGTTTGAATATGGATCATAGCGCCTTTAAAGTAGCCCTGGGAAGTTCCCAATGGCATCTACTTGTATAGTTATGTCCTCAAGTAAAATCGGGCACGAGTTGGTAGGATGATCAGGCTTAGCACAAATCCCACATAACTAAGTTGGGTTCGATTTTCCTGCAAGCATACTTTTAACCACATTAGTAAGTTCATCAATCTTATTTACTATGGAAGGAGTACTTAGCTCATGAACCCTTTTTGTAGGTTCTATAGGTGGTCGATACTGTTGAGAATTTGCAACCATGGTCGAAATTAATTCCTTAGCTCTTTGAGGAGTCATTTTTACAAGCACTTCTCCACTAACGACATCAATCATCTTCATTTCTATTGGAAGTAACCCTCGTAAAAATACTGTAAGAGCGACTGTTCAGACAGGCATGTTGTAGGCAACTTGCACACAACTTCTTCTATCGCTCCCAATATTCGTAGAGTGATTCTTTTTTTTTTTTTGACTATACTCCTCCTTAATTTGGCAACTCGAGCTGCTGGGAAAAACCTATCAAGAATAATCGAGACATATTAGTCCAAGTATTAACAGATCTTGGAGGTAAATAAAACAGCCATTCTCTAGCAGAGTCGGCTAATGAAAAAGGAAAAGCTCGTAGTTTTATTTGATCTTCAATTACTCCTTCTGGTTTCATGCTCAGACAAACCATGTGGAACTCTTTCAGATGAGTATGAGGGTTCTCATTTTTCAAACCATGGAAAGTATGCAATAAATGCATCAATCCCGACTTTAACTCGAACGGTGTTTTGCTCGCCGTAGTGGTTGTTGTTCATCTGGTGCAACTGCAAGTTGGAGTATAGTTTGATCTACCATGTCGTCTGAATCTTCGGATGAGTAAATATCTTTGATGTAAGATCTTTCTTCAAAGTCGGGTTGTGGTTGTTTACCTAATAGCTTCTCTTTGAAGTGTCTAAGCCAACTTTTCTATTTCCAGTTCAAATACTAGAGTGTCCAATTCCGACCTGGTCATAAAGAAAACAAACAAAAATTAGAAATTTTCACCAATCCCGGCAATGGTGCCAAAACTTGATGGGCATCGAAACTACCAAATATAAATTCCTACAAAAAAATAACAGTATTTAGCAGTATAGAGCAGTAGGGTCGAATCCACAGGGACTGGCTATCTTAATTTGCCTTTTTCCGTGACCAGAATCGATGTCGCTGTCACAATCGTGCCTACAACCTATGTGTAGAAATGCTAAAAATAAAAATAAAAATGGGGGGTTTAAATTGGTTAAGATAATAAAAGAAGAAAATACGAAAATAAAATAAAACAGATTCAAAAATGCAAAAAATAAATAAATTTAAGAAATAAAATAATTTTTTAAGCTTAGCCTTAGCCTCGATGTACTCTAATCTTGAATCAATCCTTGAAATAGATTTTCCCTTCCAAGCAATAAGTTGGTTATAGCAACCAAGAATGTCTCGATCGCCAACTTTTCCTTATGTAGTCAATCCCGGTACGACCTGCAAACTGACTCTTGCCAAATTTCTAATTGCAATACACGTGTTCGCAATTTAAGATTTTGACAGCCTTGCGATTTGAAAAGCCCAACTCAAATCAACGGCCTCAACCGAGTGGGTCGTTTAAATCCAATTTCTATCTCCCTTGATGGAATCCAACTGGCTTTTCCCACCTAGACACGCCAAATTGTTAGCGGGAATTTGAATACAGCACGACCGGTTCATCTTTCCAATTGTACACTTAACAACTCCAACCCAACGCGCACTTTTTGAATCGAAGTTGAATCAACTTTAAGAGACAAATTTGTACTATCTCATATACCAAAGAGATAGAAAATATTGTGTTGAGAGGTTTTTGAAGTGGGCTCGTATCTCACAATTATTTTATTAAAGTAATTTTCAGGCTAAAGCTAAAAGGGGTTTAGTTAATCATGCAAAAAGTCATTCTTTGAAAATAAGTTTGTGGAATTGTGGAAAGTGGGAGAGGAAAGGGCCTTGGAAGATAGATAAACCAAAATTTGAAAGTAAAGGAAAAAAAAAGAATGAAACAGCATAATAGAAAGGTGGCGCAGGAAGAGAGAAAAAAAAGTAATGAGAATTTATTAAATACGAAAGGCAAAGTGTGTATTTAATTGGCTGAAGTCACTAGATATTTATACATAGTTTTAGTGCTAAAATTTAGGTAGATTTTTCCTAAATATTATCATTAAATAATTCTAAATATTATCACTAAATAATTCAAATTTTAAAAATCAAATTTAAACTAGAATTTAAACTAATTACAGAATTGTAACAATATAAAAAATCCTTCAATCTTTATCTAGCCACTTTTAAAAAAAATCTTCAACTCTTCAATTTTTATCCAGACATCTTTGAATATTCAATCTTTCAATCAAGCCCTCCTATTTGCTTTTTGTATCAAATTTAGCCCCTTTTTGTAATAGTTTGAATTCAGCACACCAACTTCATTCTTGATAAGAAAAATCCAAATTTAATAGCATTTTATCCGATAATTAGCCAAAAATAAATACATTGAAAATACGAATTTATCATGCTATCAAAGGGTGTTGGTGAAATTGGACAAGAATAATGAGAAATTGATCACTATTTTTTGTGATAATAGCTCAGCAAACAAGCTCTCCAAAAATCTAGTAATGCATGGTCGCAACAAACATATTGATGTGTGTTTTCATTTCCTTTGCGACCTGACAAAGACTAACAGTATTAAACTGGTGCATTGTAATTCATAGGATCAGCAAGGAGATGTGATGACCAAACCTCTTAAACTGGATCAATTTTGTAAGTTGAGAAGATTCTTGAGTGTTTGTGCAGAAGCTGACATAAACTAAATGCTTAGAGCTTTTTTAGTTTAAGGGAGGAATTGTTAGGATTTGATAATTTGTTTTTTAGGTTGTTTGGATAATAAATCCAGTTTCTTTAGGGATATTTATTTGTTTGATTTATTCAAAGTTGTTGAGTCATGAAATTCTTTTCTTTTGCTTTTCAATTGTGATGTACAGCTATAAAAAGTCATTTTCTCCTTCAATAATGGATATTCAATTCTTTTCAAAATTCTCTTTACCTTACACTCCTTTGATATATCTTCTTTTTAATTGAGTTATAAATTAATGTTGCATTATTTTCATATAAAATAGTTGACACCTTTTTTTTTGTGAAGATAACTACAAATCTTTTGGATATGTTTATTAGGCTTAACCAAACACACTATTGGGTAGCCTCATGCATTACAATTTTTACTGTATGATTTGAAGAGGCTGCAACTTAAATTTGTTTTTATAGAATGTGATTGTATCTCCACACATAAATAATAGACAACTTAAATTCTTTAACACTCTATTTTATAGATAGATTTGAATATAATATAATTTAATTTATAGAAACTCAACTAAAAATAAGTCTCTTCCACCTCATTTTATATCTTATACCATTCTTTGTTGAATTATTACAATTGAAAGCATTTACTCACATAGCTACCTTTTCCATTCTTTCTTGAATTTCTTCTATTATCAATGCCTTAAAAAGTTGTCTTTGAAATTCTCAAATTCGAAGATTCCTATTTAAACAATTTGAAACAAATTCATTCCTTAGGCTAAAGCTTGAACCCATGACACGCGCTGGTTGTTGTTTCTGCATCTGACCACCTACCCAAATATCATCCCAGAGCATAATTTGTGAACCATTCCCAACTCTTCAGTATAACCCAGCTTCCAAAATATCCTTAATATCCTCAAATACTTCGCCATGGACTGGAAGGTGCCAAGCCCAAATAAACTTTTTGCCCAGAGTAATACTTAAAATAAGTTCAGTTTATCTTCTCGAAATGGATGCCTTCTTTCGTCTTTGCCATTGAGACAGATAGAATTGCTGATGGCTTTGACAAATGATTTCTTGGCAGTGCTTATCGGAATGCCTTAAGTAGAAGAATATTGTGTATTTTATTCACTAAACTCTTGGAATTCATATTTCTCTAATTTGGTTTTTCATTTAAATTAATATAAAACAATATAAATTCAAAATTATTTATTGAAATAATATAAAAATTACAATGGAAGTGAGAGTCAGCTCACACGAAACAAATGGTTTTATTGTAATTAAATTTTATCATATTCAGTGAAAGAAATTATTTTATTTTAAAATAATATATTTATAAAAGTATATTCATAATAAATAATTATTTGGTGGAGTGACAAAGGTGTTTTTATATGAATATAGTGGTTGTGTTTGATTCTCAAATAACGATTTAGAATTATTTTATTTAAAAATTATATGAAAAGATAAAAATATCTTTATAATAATATTAATTATCTTTTAAAATAAAAATATTTTAATAATTTTATATATGAATTAGTATTAAATTAACTAATGATATCAACTCAATCAACTATATACTTTATATATAGTATAAATTTTACATGACAAATATGTATTAATTTCAAAAACAAACAGACATAAAATATTATTTAGAAGAGTAATTATAAATTCCAAAAAAAGTTAATTTTCGTAAATAAAACATACTATAATTCAAAAAAGAAAAAGAAAGCATATATCATTTTAAGCTGAAATTTACATGCTATCATGACAATACACGATGATAACTAGCTATCATGACAGACAAATTGATCAACTATCTTTAAAGCATATATATATATATATATATATATATATATATATAGGAGGGCATGAACAACTTTCATTAGCAAGAAACTTCTTTAATTTTTTTTATACATTAAAAAGAGTTGAGACGAAGATAATAAGTTTTTAAATGAGTATCATTTTTTTTAAATTAAGATTTAATTGATAGCTAATGGGACTATATTCCTTTAGGTTCTCAATTTTGAAATTGAGAAAAATTTGAGATTTTTTTAAATAATTTTATTATAGGTTTTAATCACATCAATTTTTTTATACTATGCCTAAAACTATCTATAGCCCATTCCCAACTCATAAATAAGATGATAATGCGCTTTAAAACACTCAAACTCACATCCTTTTGGCAACAATGCCTATACGAATCAAGCTATGACTGAATCGACCTCTTTTACCAATATCTTTATTACGATTACAAATTGATTTAAAACTTGGACACATGTCAAATTTATGTCACTAAAACATTCATGCATACAAGACAATATGGATAATGATTACTGCATGTAAAATAAAACATAGTAAGAACGAAATGATGATGAAATCAGATCAAAAGGATTAGATTTGGAGGGCAGGCGGGTGTACAGTGTCTTGGTTTATATAAGAAGAGCAAGAAAAATAGCAATTAGAGAAAGATGGATATTGCAACAGAGGCACCCAAAGCACCATTGACAAGTGAAAGGAAGGTTAGAGCAGACCTTGAAGAATATATACCCAAACCCTGTAATTCTTTATACTCTTTTCTTTTCTTTGCTCTTTGTTCCAACGGCTCCATATGATTTTTTTTTTTTTTGACAAACATTTATGAAATGTTGGATCAGATTTGGCAAGGGCATTGGCTGCTCCAGATGTGGAACATCCACATGGAACACCAGGGCATGACAACCATGGAATGAGTGTTCTTCAGCAACATGTTTCCTTTTTTGATCAAGATAAAGATGGGATTGTTTATCCTTGGGAAACCTACACAGGTTAATATATATTTTTTCAAGTTCCAATCTTTTTTCTCCAACTTATTTTCATTTTTTATGAAAAATATTTATGTATACTACAGCTATGAGAAATCTTGGTTTCAATCCATTTTCAAGCTTTTTTATTGCAATCTGTATCACTGTGGGAATGAGTTATCAAACTCTCCCGGTAAGTTATTCTACTCCCTTGTATTCCTTTCCAGGGCAAATCTATGAGAGTCGAAATTTAATTAATTTTTTTTTACTTCTTTTTACAAATTCTTTATTTTTAAGAGGACTAAATTAAAAAAAAATTATTTTGAGAGTCCAAATTATAATTTCAATATATATTAATTTTTTCATTTTGGGTCCAAACACCCTACCTCCCTCCCTTAAATTCACCTATGTTCCTTTCTATAAAACATACACATAGCTGTAAATATTGAATATGGATACCACATCTCATGTCTCAATATTTTACTTTTTTTTTTTTTTAAATTCCATGTATTTAATTGATCATAACCCTATACTCATATTTAGAAGTGACAATCCATCGGGTTCAACTAAATTTAAGTAAAATCATTTTAAATTTAAATTATTTCAAATTTTAAATAATATATTCTTTCAACATATATATAATATATTAATATTTAATTAATTTATCCAAAACATTAAAATAAAATTAATTAACATTTTTATAAAAAATAATAATTACAATTTAATTATTTTATTTTTAACATTAAATTTTTCCTTGGGTCAATCTTGGGTTTGTGTTTTTTTTTTTTTTCTTCTTTAAAGTTTGGTTGATTCCAATCTCGGATTATTTCAACTTCAGCCCATTTTGAAGTAGAGGTTTTGGGTTTTTTACTATTTGATCAAATTAGGTTTGAGCGGATTCAGACTTTGACTTTTTTTCGAGTTAATTTTTGAAGTCACATATTCTCATCTTTGTATATGCACCAGATGCAAGTAGGGCCTTGACCCCTGGTCAAATGAAAAGTTTTAATTAATAGTGCTCTTCAAGTATTAAATTTTAATTTTAAGCCTAATAAATGAAAAAAAATTATAATTTGGTTCTTTTTTAAAAATTAACAATATAATATAATCTTTTTTAAAATAAAGTTTTTTTTTTTTTTATCTTTAGCCCTTTAAAATTTTAAATTTTATATCGGCTCCCTTGACAAAGTTTTTGGCTTCACCCGTTACTAGACTGGATATTTCAAAAAAAAAAATACAATAATACAAAGTTGATATTGCTTTCACAAATTTGACAGGGATGGCTACCAAATCTATATTTTCCCATATACATAGATAGAATACACAAATGCAAGCATGGTAGTGATTCTTCAACATTTGACAATGAAGGAAGGTAATTAGCATATCATATTGGAATCATTAAAAATATTATGAAACAAAATACTTTTGACCATTGTTATGCAATGAATGTGATCTTTTCAGGTTTATGCCAATGAACTTTGAGAATATATTCAGTAAATATGCTCGAACTGAGCCCGACAAGTTATCATTCGGGGAAGTGTGGCACATGACTGAGGCTAATCGAAACTCGTATGATTTCATTGGCTGGTATTTTCAATCACCCCTTTCTTTGAATTTCGTGTTTTTAATCCAATAAATGCTTTGTTTCCTGAGAGATTTGAACTGCTTGCAGGCTAATGACAAAGGCAGAATGGATGCTTTTGTATCTGCTTGCAACGGATGAAAATGGTTATCTATCAAAAGAAGCTGTCAGGGGATGTTTTGATGGGAGTTTGTTCGAGTATGTTGCCAAAATGAACAAGGCTGGGAAGAAAGAGGTTTACTGAGTGCAGGTTGCTAGTTTAAAAATATATGCTTGCTTTTGTTATCAAATAAAGTTGTTTGCAGATGTTACATTTTTCTGTCAAAAGTAATGTTACAACAATTAATGTTTCGATAGAACAATGAAATAAATTATAAGCGAAAAACAAAAAAGTGTAACATGAAATCAAGATTGTTTACACAATTCTGAAAATAAATATTCTACCTTTATAAAGCTTTATTCGTGGGTTTGCACTCACTCTGTTATTATGTAAAATTAGTATGCTTTTAATCATTAATTCTAATAAATAGGCTACTAATTCTAGTAAATTTTATTTCAGGTTTAATTTATGTCACGAAGATGTTAGAACTTAAGCCAATTTTGTGCAATTGCATGGGAACTATTCAACTTGGTATGGAGCACAAGTTGGTTGGATGGATGTCATAAGATTAGTAGTTATTTTGTATTGGGATTTTTTATTTTATTATATTAGGTGATTAGTTAATTTAGGTTATTATTATCTTTTGTTTTATTTTATTTTTGGATTTTTATCATTTTAATTATTATATTTTGTATCGTCTCTTAGACATGAATTATTTTTCTTCCTTTGTTGAATACAATTTTGACTTTCTCTTAACTATGAGTAGTTTATTTTTTCTGGCCAATGGTAAATAAAAGCTGAATTTTATTATAATTGTGAGATTTAAAAGAGTTTTCATTCTTTTCTTATTTATTCTTATTTGCTTATTGTATGAGAAAGGTAAAATTGTCATTTATTATCGTTCTTAGTATTGTTCCGAGTAAGCCACTTGTTTGGTATTTACAAAATAATTAATTAATTAGAGTAATTAGATATGTAATTGTCTCTTTATTCTAATAATTACATCAAGTTAGCCTAGTTCGATATAAGAAAAAAAATTGGGTTACATATTTGAAACAATCATGCGGTTGAGTTTATTAATTAGAGTCAGGTCTTTTTAATTCATAAGGTTGTCGGTGAATTAAATCTTAAGAGTGTCTCTTAGGGTTGTTCGCTTGGTAATGGGTACTACAACAAAAATACTTTAAGCAACACCTTAAATTGTTGTTTAAACAACAAATTTCATTGCATGAGAGTTTATGCAATAATTTTGTGACTGTTTTGTGTGTGGTCGTTGCCTAAACTTAAAAGCAACATTTATTTCATTTCAAATAACGATTTATTTTAAAGTTTCCATGGAAATTTTAGGTAATGACATTTTATTATTAAATGCAACATTTATTTGAAAAAAAAAAGTCAATATTATAGGGAATTAGTTTGTGTATGAAAGGAACAAGTAAATGTAATAAAATCAAGAAGATTGAACACACAAACTTTACATGAAAAATTTCCTCAAAAGAGGATGAAAACTAACGGGCAAAAGGAGATTTCACTATAATAAATGATAGTACAAAAGATGGAGAGAATTAAAGAAAAACCCGAAACTAAGGTCTATTTATAGGCTGAAATTCATAGCATATATGACTACAACAACCCTAGGTTAATCAAAGTTTAAGTGAGAAACTAAAAAACATAATTTGATTGGGAGAAGAAAGCCAAGATAACTTGGACTACACGTCGCCACATCGTGACGTGGCTTGATATGTCATCGGGACTTGAAGGATCATTGCATCGTCGGGACAAAGTTTTGTTTCTCATCAGGACGAGATACCATCGTGTCGTAGAGATGAAAGAGTGTTGTTCGCCGGGACATCGCGTACTGTTTGGTCAAAATAAGAGGCATTCTCCCACAAATCTCTACATTGACTCGTATTTGGACTAAATTCGTTGCCAAGCCCTATTATGGGCCTAATTTGATCTTCATTGGTTACTTACCAAGTCCAAGCAATGCTCGAACTTTGAAATTAGAAGGTTCTTTGTCAACATGTCGATTGGATTGTGTTATATGCCAATTTTAAGAATCTGAACATCCCCTTTAGTGATCACCTATCGAACAAAGTGATAACGAATGTCTATGTGCTTCATCCTTTCGTAATGCATTTGATCTTTGGTGAGATGTATGACACTTTCACTATCACAATATACAACAGTTGCCCCTTTTTCACTTACCAGTTCACTAAACAGGCCTCTTAACAAAATTGTTTCTTTTACTACTTTTGTAATCTCTATGTATTCCACTTTAGCAGTCGACAAAGCTACTGTGGCTTTAAGTGTCTCTTTCCAACTAATTGCACAATTCCCAAAAGCAAATAGGTAACTTGTGAGAGACCTTCTTTGATCTAAGTCTCCCGTATAATCAGAATCAACATATCTAACTAAACTCTTTTGATTTCTTTCGAACTCTAAGAACATGTTAGAAGTACCCTACAAATATCTAAAAATTCACTTCACTGCATGCCAATGTAACTTACCAAGGTTGACCATGTATCTATAACACCTCTAACTCGTATCTGTCGCCTGAATAGGGTTACGGAGCATTACTGTACAAATAGAACATTGAAACACACATTTCATACATTATCATAAACATAATAATAAACATTCATTTACATACATATTGTCCCCAAATCGAGCCCTCAAGGCCTCAAATATACCTTAGAAACAAATTGGGATTAAATTGAAATCATTTGGAAAGTCTAAGTAAAAGATAAAAAAAATTGAATATAGGGGTCACACGGTCTTGTACCTCACACAGCTAAGTTACACGCCCATGTCCCAAGCCGTGTAACCTTCGAACTAGGGACACACAACCATGTCACATATCTGTGTGTCAGGCCGTGTAACTCTCGAAATTGCCCCACATGTCCGTATACTATGTAGCAGCCCAAATCTGCCCGAGCCTTAAAACCAAAAACAAAAAATAAATGAATAAATGAATATTTATTTATTTTAAAAGTCCTTTAAAAAGTCCAAACCTAATAACCCTTACAAACTGACTCATTACCCAAACTGATCTACTACAGACCCAAGTCACTCGGGCCCAAAAGGCCCAATGACTTAAAACACCAGCAGGAAACCCTAGGGTTTCCTTGGAACCTCAGCGCCGCAAGAGCAGTTCCAGAAGCTTCGCCACGTCAGAGCCGTTCCAGCTCCCAAAGCAAGGGCGATCAATAGCCCTGTCCCCTCACGTCACCCCAGCTGGCCCTCATCAATGCTGGTCAGATCGATGGTCACCTCACACGAGGTCCCATCAGAGCACTGACCAGAGGCTTTGGGCACTCCGAACGTCACCGCCGTTTGCCTCACAATGATCCAGTGGCTTAAACAACACCACCATTAGTGCACCGTGATCTCAGGCCTCACCATTGACCTTTGCGCCTCTATCGGTGCCGAGATCTTCACAGCAGAGGCCGTCCTGTGGTCACCAGGCAAGATTCGCATCCACAACGCGATCTTCGCCGGATTTTTGGTACCTGCAAGATAGAAAAATGAAACCAACAGACACGAAAAAGAAAAACGGAGCAGAAAAGGAAACCAAACAGACAAAAATGGCAAGAAATAGCAGCAGATAAACTGAAACAAACAAGGAAAGAAATCAAAGATTTCTTTCCTAAACATGCATAGTCTAAAGGCTATAAAGTCTTTCTTCAGATTTGTAATTGGAGGAGTTTTGACATGCACAGATACACATATACAGAGGCAGAAAGACACAAGCAGAGAGATAACAGAGGAGAGATTTACACAGTACATAGAGAGAAAAAAACAGTGAGGAAAAAAAGCAAAAAAAGAAAAAGAAAAAAGTGAACAGTTGTAATCTTTTTTTCGAAGCATATATAAAAAAGGAAAACAGTTACTTGCTCGAAAGGTAATTTGAAACGTTTCTTCATTTTTATATTTTTTTTATTTTTTCTTACATGTTTGCTTGCGAGTGTGTGTTTACAGGCATATTTATGAAAAGTAATAAAGAAAAAAGAAAGGGGAAGTGATTACCTGAAGATTTGTAAAGAAAAGATGGTTTTTTTTTGAACCCTAGCCACTGTATGCGGTGGTCCTGATGACGGCGTGTTGGCGCGTAAAGACTATGCACGACGGGGCTCGAGGATAAGAGATGATGGCCCCCTGGCCGGAGCTCAGAGGGCTAGAAGATTTTTTTGGGGGGGTTCTCTCAGGTTTTGTTTTGGGTAAAAAGGGCTGAAATGATTTTTGAACTAAGAAATAGTCTTATATAGCTTCTACTAAACGACACTGTTTCTGCTTAACTCAATAAGCGGCAAAATGATGTCGTTTTGAATATAACCCAGGAAAGATCCGCGTGTTGACCCGACCCGGGGAGGATCCGCGTATTTCTTTCGGGTTATTTATTCAATTAATCCTCCCGCATTTCTAACATTTATGATTTTGTCTTATTTTATTTTTAATTTAGCCCTAACGTTTTAATTTTGTTTCAGTTTGGTCCTTACAGTGACTTTAAAACTGTATTCATGGAAACGGTGTCGTTTTGGGATTAGGGCAAATTGCCCAGTGAGTCCCTCGATTTTAACGCGCTTTCCAAATAAGCCCAAATTTTTTTTATATTTTCCTAATTAGCCCAAAGTTTTTAATTGCTTTTAATTTTAGTCCTCTTACACTTTTAAATTTATTTATTTACTGTATATTGTTATTTTATATTATATTAATACTCATTATTATTTTATATTAAAAATTATATGTTATATTTATATACTTTATTATTAAATATTGGAAATCCATTTATTTTATTATATTATATATTATTATATTATTTTATATGGTGTATATATTATTTATACTTTATTATATATAAAAATATTAATTAAATATTTTTAAATATATGTATTATATTCTAAAAAATAGTATAAAATCATTTTTATTATTTCAAAATATGTATTAAATATGTTATATTTTTGTCCATTATCATTTATTACCCCAAATGTGTTGTTTTTTTTATATGAAAGTTTGTTTTAATATATACGTACTCCTATTGCATGAATTATTTATTGTTATTAAAATTATGTTGGTATGAAAATTATTCATGTCGTATTTGTAACTTATATTTGCATATCTTACTTGCTTTATTTGCCATGGAACATTAATGCATGAAATTTATGTTGCCTATGTTTAATCACATGAAATATGAATGTTATATTGTATCTTCTATGCTATATTTGTATCAAAACATGTATTATAATAGTTTAATTTTACCCTGTAATATGTTATTTTGATTGTATCATCATTAAAACATAAATAAAGAAATGTTTTTTTTCAAAAATAAAGGCAATGTTTTTCATATTCAGGAATTTAGGAAATAGTGCCCTAACATGCTGGGTTACGATTTCCCATTTGTCTAAATGCCTAAAATACCCTTCTAAATGATTTTATAAATTACGAGGTGATTTCAGTTACAAGAGTTTTAGAATATTGTGTCCTATCATGCTGGATGTGATATTCATATTCTTTTGGAACAAAGAAATCTTGGTTTTAAACTCGAACTATTTTAATTTCAAAAGAGATCATATTTTTAAATACTTTCAAAATTCTAGCATTAAAGACAGAAAGTTATTCAATTTGGTACCAATTTTTTGGGCGTTACGAGGGTGTTAATCCTTCCTCGTATGTAACCGACTCCCGAACCCGTTTTCTTGATTTCGTAGACCAAAACAAATGATTTCAAACAAAAAGTGGTTCGAAGGTGGTCCAATCACACTTAAACTGATTGGTGGCGACTCTCATTTTTCATTTTTCAAAAAGTCGAACCCGATTTTTCCAAACTCCTTTTAAAATGGTTTCGACAGCTTGGCGACTCCGCTGGGGACAATAAGAGAGTCAAGCCAAAAATTGATAACTTTCTGTCTTAATGCTAAAAATTTGAAAGGATTTAAAGATAAAGATCCATTTTCATGTGTTTGTTGCATATGTTTGTTATATTATTTGCACACATTGCATTTGCATGATCGTTGGTCACACCTTTAAGTAGGAGTAAGAAACTAAGCTTTCGTGAGGTTTTCACCTCCGCATGAGTTAGTGGATTGCTTCCGGGAAACATCTGTACCTATAGGCTTCGTGAGATTTTCATCTCCGCATGGTCATAGGGAAATGAATCCCCCTAAACTGAACTCGGTTCATATGAGCCTATAATGGGTGAAGATCGATGAATCTACTGGTTTGGGTACCTTTTACTTTAGAATCGAATTTCATATAATGAGCTTTAAGTGCTTGCCCTAGGTAGTATAGTGATATCCTTTAATGCCTACCTTTATAAGTATTTGTTTATTTCATATTTTTTTATGATACTGACTTGTTTTTTTATTTTTTTTTTTCATTATTGCATGTCATTCAAAAGGTGTCGATTCAAAATTTGATTTCTGAGTTAGAAAGTTTTATAATGGGGGACGAATATCTTAATAAAGTGGGGGACAACTCTTTCGTCTGTGCATGGTCAGAGCAAACCTCGTTGGAGAAAGGGGATAGTGTCGTTGAGGGGTATGCATTAGAGTTATGGGATTTTATTCGTATCAGTTCGACACAGTTTGATTTCCAGGAGTTGAGAGACATTTAGGCCCAGTTGGATGACGAGGCTAAGCAGTTGTTCTTCCAGACTTATGGAGACCTTCCCTATTTACTAGACGTCAAAGTAGATAGACACTTGTTTCGAGCTATGGTACAGTTCTGGAACCCTGCTTATAGTTGCTTTACATTTGGTGATGTTGATCTTGTACCTACTTTGGAGGAGTATACGACTTTACTGCGTTGCCCGAGGATTCAGGGTCACAAGGCTTATGTTAGGCCTACTACCTTCCAACTTTTACGAAAAAGTTGGTGATGATTACTGGGATGAGTGAGCAGTGGGCTGTAGCTCGTGTGCAGCAAAAAAGGTGATAGTAAGTGCGTTCCATTGGCCGTTTTGAGGGATTTGATATCGACACATTTAGACGTAAAGAAAAGGGTTGACGTCCTGACTTTGAGTATTTACGGCATGGTGATTTTCCCAAAGGCGTTGGGGCACATAGATGAGGTAGTCGTGAATTTGTTCGATCACGTTGGTAAGCAGAATACACCGGTACCAGCAATCCTAGCTGAGACATTTAGATCTTTGAGTGCATGTCAGAGGGCCGGCGAGGGTAGATTTATTGGATGTGCGCAATTGTTGCTAGTTTGGTTTCATAGCCACTTCTGGAAGCTTGATAAGGTTCCTTGCCGAGTATTCTTTGAGAGTTATTCTCCCTTAAAGGAAGTAGTAGACATGTCTAGGAGTGATGACATTTCAGAGGAGAGGTGGATAGACATTCTTCAGAATCTTCGAGAGGAAGATGTTATGTGGAAGGCTCCTTGGTTAGTTCCTAGTGAAGTTCTTTACCGCTATGGCAGTTTTGATTGGGTCTCTCTGCCAGGAATTTGGGGAGTTGTTGGATATGCACCATTGCTTGTTCTAAGGCAATATCGAGCGAGGCAGTTCATACCGCCTACACAGGGTTTAGCTCAGAGTGATTTCTCTTATAAAGAAGATCACTATAAGAAGAGGATGCGAGAGATTTCTGAGGCTTGGAAGAAGCCTTTCTGTATGAAGATCTTGACTAAAGGTTCGACATCAACCCTTGAGTATAAAGGGTGGTTTAGTAGGAAAGTCAACGATAATGTCCCTAGGCCAATTTTGGGGGTGGCTCGATCATTAGAGGAGAGCTTACAAGTGATTCCATCAGAGTTGGAGGTCATGAAGCAAGAGTTCGAGAGAAAGAATTCAGAGCTTGAAAAGAGGATTGAGAAGCTCGAAGAGAAAAAAATGTACTTGAGTCTCGATGTCGATGTTCAAAAGATGGAGGTCGAGAAGGTGAAAAAGGAAAAGAGAAAGATCGAGGAAGATCGAGATGATTTAAAGACGCACTACAAGAAGGCCCAGGTAATATTGAAAAGGGTCGGATTAGGGAGATCTTCAGAGTAGTGGCAGCAAGAGATCCAAGAGGAAATGATCAAAGCTGAATATTGGGAAAAGAAGTTTCGAGATATGCAAGCGCAGAATCAGACCTTAGAGGAAGAAAACTAGGGGTTGAAAACCATGGTGGCTGAACTTGGACGGTCTCTTCATCTTTAACGAAGTCGTAGCTCCGCAGTCGAGATAAAAGAATTGGAGAGCAAGCTTGAAAGTTTAGAGTCAGCTTTGCATAATAGTAGGCTTCGAATCGAGCAGCTTGAGGCACGAGAGGGACATTGGAAAGGAGAACTCCACCAATCTCAAGAGCGAGTTAGAGATAGAGATCATGTCATGGAAGAGGCCTTAGTTCAGATTCGAGAGGTTGCTAAACACTTGCAAGATTTGGCAGTACAAGCTAGAACGCTGAGTATAATGTATGAGTCATCATCAGACAGAGGACGAGAGTTAGCATTGTTATTAGATAGGGTTAAGACTCTAGGCCTACGGGCGAAAGCGTATTTGTAATCCGTTTTATGAAAATATTTTTGTTCCTTAAATAACGTTTTCTAAAATGAAACTGAATCAGAATCGACATCTTTTTGCATTTATGTATTTACATTTCATAGCATCTCATTGCATCATATGCATTCGAGGTTATAGAAAGACTCTAATTAGCTAAATTTACTTAAGAGTTAAGAAGGAAAATCTGGAAATCACACATCACTACGGAACTCGTGCAAAAAATAAGAACATGGACCAAAGATTTGAACAGCTACAGAAGGACATGCAGGATCAATTGCAAGAGCAATTGGCAAAAATGTAAAACGACATGAGAGAGCAAATTTTGGAGGCTCAAAAGAACATGATGGCTGAGATGGCTCAACTACTGAGGGCCACTGATAAGGGAAAGGCTCCCATGGCAATTACTGGCGAGGATGGTGAGGATCATCCTCCAGGATTCACCCCACCCTACGTACCTACACAAACCGAGGCATTTCCTAGGAGGGCATCTGTCACTATAAGGCCTCAACAAAGGCGGTCGATGTTGGGATCCCCATAAATTTCCCAACTGGCTCAGGATTCAATTTGGGTGACAATCCTGCAAATCCTATTATTCCTGACTTAGACATGGTTGAAAAAGAGGATTTAAGAACTAAGGCTGCAAGACAGTTGGAAGAACGCTGCAAATGGTTGGAGGAAAAATTTAAAGCTTTAGAGAATGCTGATGGGCATCATAGAGTTGATGCCAAAGATCTAAGCTTGGTCCTAGACTTGGTGCTTCCTCACAAATTCAAGATGCCAGAATTTGAGAAGTACAACGGGACTACTTTCCCAGAAGCCCACATTACGATGTTCTGTAGGAGGATGACTGGGTATGTGAAATATCAACTGTTGATCCACTGTTTCCAGGACAGTTTAATTGGAGCAGCAGCCAAGTGGTATAATCAACTGAGCCGGGCCAAAATAAGTTCATGGAGGGAACTTGCACAAGCCTTCATGCAGCAGTACAATCATGTGGCTGACATGACTCTGGATAGGATCATGCTACAAAACATGGAGAAAAAGCCTAATGAAAATTTTAGGCAATATGCACAGAGATGGAGAGAGGTGGCAATGCAAGTTCAACCACCATTGTTGGAGAAGGAGACTACCATGTTGTTCATCAACACTCTAAAGGCTTCATTCATCACTCACATGATTGGGAGCACCACTAAAAGCTTTGCAGATATAGTCATGGCGGGAGAGATGATCGAGAATGTCATAAGGGGTGGCAAAATCGAGGGAGAAGCGACCAAAAGATTGGCCCCAATGAGAAAGGATAGTGAAATGAATAACACAAGCACCTTCAACACGAAGGCAATCACAGTTGGTCAACCTAAAACAGCTGCAGTTGAGCAACAGAGTTTTCAAAGGCAGGAGTCGGGTACAAGGCAAAATTTTGAAAGGATGCAGTTCACACCTATCCCCGTGACGTATCGTGAGCTTTATCAAAGCTTATATGATGCACATGCTATTGCTCCTTTTCACTTGAAACCACTGCAGCCCCCATATCCCAAATGGTATGACGCAAACGCCAAATGTGAATACCATGCTGGAATACCGGGGCATTCGATCGAAAACTATACCGATTTTAAGAAGGCCGTAGAGAGGCTTATTAAGATGGGGGTAGTGAAGTTCGACAATACCTCTAATACTGAAAACCCATTGCCAAATCATGGCGATCAAGGAGTGAATGCCATTGGCGAAGCTAGTGAGAGGAGAATGAAGGAAGATGTTGCTGAGGTGAGGATGCCTATAAAGGTGATTTGGGAGGAGATGATGAAGAGAGGTATGTTAACCTCTAAAAACGAGAGAAGAGAAACAAGGAACTATGGTGAGTTCTATGAGAAAGAAGGACATGAAGTTCAGGATTGTGAAAAATTCAAGGCCTTGGTGTAAGGCTTTATAGACAACAAAGAGCTACAAATTTTTGAAGCTAGCTCTTGTGAAAAACAAGTATGTGTGCTGGAGGATGAACAGAAAGGAACTAGCCGGCCAAGGATTGTTATTTTCCTGCTGGGGAATAATGAAGTGGGGGCACAAACGGTGCCTAAGGTCATTATCCATAAGCCTACGCTTCTCCCTTATAAGAATAGCAAGAGGGTACCATGGAGTTATGACTGCAGTGTGACAGTGCCGGAGGAGGAGAGTATAGCCAGTACGTTTAAGGATGTACAAGTTGAGGGTTCCCATACACGGAGTGAAAAGCGGTATGATACGGTGGGCGTCAGAGAGGAGCCCACAAAAACAAAGAATGTTAGTGCAGAGAAGGAGAAAGAGGCTAAAGTGCCTGTCAAGGAGCCAGTAAAAGAGGAGGAGGCTAATGAATTTCTAAAGTTCCTTAAGCATAGCGAGTATAGCGTGGTCGAGCAGTTGCATAGGCAGCCGGCTCGCATATCAGTATTGGCTCTACTTCTGAGTTATAAGGTGCATCGAGATGCATTGATGAAGGTGCTCAACGAAACATATGTCACCTATGACATATCCATTAACAAGCTGGACCGGTTGGTGAATAACATAAGTGCGGATAATTTCATCTACTTTAATGATGATGAAATCCTACCGGGGGGCAGGGGGTCAACTAAGGCCTTACACATCACCACTCGATGCAAGGGGTATACACTCCCAAGCGTACTCGTCGATAATGGATCGACCTTGAATGTTCTACTGTTGTCTATATTGAACAGATTACCCATTGACGGTTCTCACATAAAGACATGTCAAAATGTGGTAAGAGCCTTCGACGGTACAGAAAGGAAGGTGATGGGAAGGATTGACATCCCCTTGGAAATTGGACCGAGTATATACGAAGTAGACTTCTTGGTTATGGATATCAAGCCCTCCTACAATTGCTTATTAGGGAGGCCATGGATACACTCAGCGGGAGCAATGCCCTCATCGTTGCACCAGAAATTAAAGTTAATGATGGATGGACAGTTAGTAACCATCAATGCGAAGGAGGACATTATAGCCGCAGTCACTAGCAAGGCCCTTTATGTCGAGAGGAACGAAGAGTCTATTGAGTGTTCCTTTGACTCTTTAGAATTTGTGAATGCAACCTCCATTTCAGAAGGGAGTGAGCTACCGGTGCCAAAGATAGCAAGAGCCACGAGGATGGCTCTACAAATGATGATGGGAAAGGGAGCCTTACCAGGAAGAGGGTTAGGAAAATACTTGCAATGAGGGACTCAAATCCCAGAACTGAAAGAGAGGAGAGATCGCTTTGGTCTGGGCTTCAAGCCAGACTATAAGCAAATGAGGAAGGAAGTTGAGAAACGCCAAGAGAGAAGAAGGACGCGCCTTAATGGAAGAGAAGTGGAGTGGGAGCTGATGACATTTCCTCCAATATCCCAAACCTTCATATCAAGAGGGTTACTTATAGAAGAAAATCATCAGATTAATGCTATACACGACGAAGGATCGGAGCAAGAAAACCTTGAGGGCATTCGCCCTTACGAACCAGGAAGCTCTTTGAACAATTGGACTGCGGAGGAACTTCCTGTAGTCTCTAGAAATTTTTCAGAGTAATTCTCCAAACATTCTTGTTACTCTAGGGCCTAGGAGTAATAGGATTACATTTGTGGAATGGGCTTACGATCATTTATTATTTTTTTAATAAAACATAACTTTTATCAATTTGAACGAGTATTGTTTCATTTTTATCAACCAATATTCCGTTAAACTTTTGCAATTCTTATTCTTTTGTTCATAGCACATAAATAATCATTCTTAAATTCATTCATTCTTTGTATACTCTTTATACTTCACAGGTCCCTAGATATCAATGACATGAGCACTGATATTACAAATTCTGATTTCTCTCGCGAGCAAGACATGTGTTTAGAGGAATCTCAAGATTTTAAAGATGTCCAGGATTGTGATGTGTCTCCGGATCTGTTGAGGATGGTAAAACAGGAGGAGAAACAAATCATACCCCATGAGAAAGATGCAATAGAGAATGTAGCCCTAGAGGAAAGGAAAGAGGTGAAAATCGGCATACATATTGCTAAGGAAACGAGACAAAGCCTTGTTGAGCTACTACGGGAATTCAAAGATATCTTTACATGGTCATATGAGGATATACCGGGATTGAATACTGATATTGTGGTACATAATCTCCCCATAAAACAAGATTGTAAGCCAGTCCAACAAAAATTGCGGAGGATGAGGCCCGATATTGTGTTGAAAATAAAGGATAAAGTTAAAAAGTAGTTTGATGCTAGATTCCTAGAAGAGGTTAAGTATTCAGAATGGGTAGCCAATATTGTGCCAGTCCCTAAGAAGGATGGGAGGTACGAATGTGTGTTGATTACAGAGATCTGAACAAAGCTAGCCCAAAGGACAACTTTCCTTTACCACACATTGATACTTTGGTGGACAACACAGCGGGATATTCGTTGTTCTCCTTTATGGATGGCTTCTCAGGGTACAATCAGATAAAGATGCATCCTGAGGACATGGATAAAACCACCTTTATAACACTGTGGGGCACCTTTTGTTACAAGGTAATGCCCTTCGGACTAAAGAATGCAGGGGCAACATACCAAAGAGCTATGGTGACTTTATTCCATGATATGATGCACAAAGAAATTGAGGTGTATGTTGATGACATGATTGCTAAATCTCAAATAGAGAAGGAACATATTGAAGTTTTGAGGAAGTTGTTCCTAAGATTAAGGAAATTTCAGTTGAAGCTTAATCCGGCAAAGTGCGTCTTCGGAGCTAGGTCGGGGAAGTTATTAGGCTTTATGGTCAGCGAAAAGGGTTAGAAGTTGACTCAGACAAGGTCAGAGCCATACGATAATTACCTCCAATGCAAACTCAGAAGGAAGTTCGAGGATTTCTAAAAAGATTGAATTACATCGCTCTGTTTATTTCACAACTAACTGAGAAGTGTAATCCTATCTTTCGCCTCCTTAGAAAGTACAATCAAGGCACTTGGGATGAGGAATGCCAAAATGTTTTCGAGAGGGTCAAGCAGTACTTGTTGAACACTTCAGTGTTGTCTCTGCCCAGTCCAGATAGACCACTAATACTGTACTTATCAGTATTTAGCAGTTCTATGGGATGTGTGCTTGGTCAACATGACGAGTCGGGAAGGAAAGAAAATGTGATATATTACCTCAGTAAGAAATTCACTGAGTGTGAAATGAGATATTTGCCGATTGAGAAGTTGTGTTGTGCCTTGATTTGGATGACTCGGAGGTTAAGATAATACATGCTATATCATACTACTTGGCTTATTTCAAAACTTGATCTTTTAAAGTATATGATGGAGTCAACAGCTTTGAATGGGGGAATAACGAGGTGGCAAATTCTGCTTTTAGAGTTTGACATAGTCTATATGAGCTAGAAGGCTATAAAAGGAAGCGTGATAGCGGAATTTCTGGCTAGTAGAGCTCTAGAGGACTATGAGCCGTTGAATTTTGATTTTCCAAATGAGGAGTTGATGTGTGTAGCAACTACAGAGGATTATCCTTGGAAGCTGAGCTTTGATGGGGCATCCAATGCGGTGGGAAATGGAATTGGGGTAGTCTTGGTATCCCCAAATGGAGATTATTATCCATTCACGTGCAAGTTGGATTTTGATTGCACAAACAATATGGCTGAGTATGAAGCGTGCATCATGGGACTTCGAGCGGCTATAGAGCGAGGAATAAGAACCTTGGAAGTATATGGAGACTCTGCGTTGGTAATTTACCAGCTTAGAGGTGAATGGAAGACAAGGGATCCTAAATTGATCAATTATCGAAAGGTAGTTTTGGGGTTACTTGAGGAGTTCGATGACATCACTTTCAATTATATCCCACGAGACGAAAATCAGATAGCAGATGCTCTAGCAACCTTGGCTTCAATGATTAAAGTGAATAAAGAGGAGGAGATGAGACCCATTCAGATGAGTATCTTTAAGGCTCCAGCTCACTGTTGTAACATTGAGGAAGAAGAAAAAGATGATAACCCTTGGTATCAGGATATATTGTGATATGTGAGAGATCGTAAATACCCAGAACAGGCAACTGAAAATGATAAGTAAACTTTAAGGAGATTAGCCTGTGACTACGTTTTGGATGGGGACATCTTGTACAAAAGAAGAAAGGACCAAGTACTGTTGAGATGTGTTGACGCCGTGGAAGCTAAGTTAATCTTGAAAGAAGTTCACGAGGGTGTTTGTGGGATGCACGCTAATGGTTTCACGATGGCTAGACAAATCATGAGGTTTGGATATTATTGGTCTACCATGGAAGAGGATTGTACTAACTACGCCAAGAAATACCATAAATGTCAGATTTATGGAGATAAGATTCATGTACCACATTCACCTCTACATGTTATAACTTCTCCATGGCCTTTTTCCATGTGGGTCATGGATGTCATTGAGCCAATATCACCAAAAGCTTCAAATAGGCATCGCTTTATCTTTGTGGTCATTGATTACTTCATGAAGTGAGTAGAGGTTGCTTCTTATGCGAATGTTACTAAGTCGGCTGTGAGTCGATTCTTGAAGAAAGAGATCATTTGTCGGTATAGGATGCCTGAAAGGATCATATCGGACAATGCATTGAACTTGAACAACAGAACGATAGCAGAAGTTTGCAGTCAGTTCAAGATTAAGCATCATAACTCTTCTCCATATCGTCTAAAAATGAATGAGGCAGTAGAAGCAGCCAACAAGAACATCAAGAGGATAGTGGGGAAGATGACTTAGACTTATAGAGATTGGCATGAGAAACTACTGTTTGCACTCTTTGCCTGTCGAATATCTGTCAGAACCTCTACTGGGGCAACTCCTTTCTCGTTGGTTTATGGGATGGAAGCAGTGTTACCCATTGAAGTGGAAATACCGTCTCTCCGAGTCTTGTCAGAGATAAAGTTGGATGAAGCTGAATGGATACAATCGCGATATGATCAGTTGAACTTGATTGAGGAAAAGAGGCTAAGGGCCATTCGTCATGGTCAGATGTATCAGAAGCGAATGATGCGAGCTTACGACAAAAAAGTGCGACCAAGAGAATTCCACGAGGGGGATCTTGTGCTGAAAAAGATCCTTCCCATTCAGAAAGACTTTAGAGGAAAATGGATGCCGAATTTAGAAGGGTCGTATGTCGTGAAGAAGGCTTTCTCTGAGGGTGCATTGATCTTAACAGAAATGGATGGGAAGAGTTTACCCAATCCAGTGAATTCAGACTCAGTCAAAAGTACTTTGTCTAAAGGAGAGGAGAATCTAAGGTGAAAACCCGTAAAGGGCACCTTGAGTTTTCGAAAAAAAAAATAGAAAGGCCAAGGTGAAAACCCGCAAAGGGCGCCTTGTGACCAAAGGGGTTTTGAGTTGAAAACCCGAAAGGGCAGCTCAAATTTTGAAGAGCACACGGTAATCTTGCCATATCTGATTCAACAAAGAGCGAAGAGCGTTGCATATCGGGGCATCAACAAAGTACTTTGGATCTTTAAACACATGCTGAATTTAAGAAAATCTTCATGGAGCTGGTGTATAGACGCTCAAGCGGCGATATCTAGGGCATCTAACTTTTGTCCTGTTTGCTATCTTTAGATTCTCTTTCTTCTCAAAGATAGGCTATCAGATTAATTTCCTTTGTATTTTTTACAAATTCATTCAAATCTAATTATCCTCAAGATTAAATTCATCTTCCATTATTCGTAAAGTATGTTGCATTAAAATAATGATAGATGAATTAAATGATTTTCTCAAATATAATTTTCTCAAATGAAGTTTTGCTCATTACTCTGAAAATTTCTAGATAATACAAGAATCTAAAACAGGACAATTGTTCGAGGAATTCACGTAAGTGAGGTTTGAAAGAACTCGAGGAAATTCTTTTTTTAGTCTAAAATGATGATTGGACAAATCAAACGATTCGATCCTAAGAGAGGATCATCTTACAGACATTTTCGGTGGGTCATAGCATTTGAAGAATGGTACAAACCCACAGGCTGAGTAGGAATGATACTTCGAGAGAAATAAGGATAAACTTCGACGAAGGAATGAGTGGTGACGTCTGGAATAAGGGTCATATTCATAAACATTTTGCATTATAACAGGGTTAATTAGGAGCATTTGACTCACTTCGATCATAACATCCTAATCATTAGGCATGAACTCATACACATTATACAGGTTATGCCCTTCGAGGGACAATGAAGATTGATGCACCTTAACCCCCTAAGCAGTAGGGTAACAGGCTAAAGTATAGCAGATTTGGCTTTCACGTGTTTACGCTGAAGTAGATCTAAGATGATTTGGCATCTCTGTATTGTCAGAGAACAAATCGAAGAAACAGATTTGGCATCTCCATATTCGACGGAGAGCAGATCGAAGACATAGCAGATCTAACCTTCGGATGTTTTCACATCGAAGTAGATCCAAGATGATTTGGCATCCTTGAGTTTAGAAGGAGCAGATCGAAGACATAGCAGATTTGGCTTTCACGTATTTACGCTGAAGCAGATCTAAGATGATTTGGCATCTCTGTATTGTCAGAGAACAAATTAAAGAAACAGATTTGGCATCTCCATATTCGATAGAGAGCAGATCGAAGACATAGCAAATTTAACCTTCGGATGTTTTTTGCATCGAAGCAGATCCAAGATGATTTGGCATCCTTGCGTTTACAAGGAGCAGATCGAAGACATAGCAGATTTGGCTTTCACGTGTTTACGCTGAAGCAGATCTAAGATGATTTGGCATCTCTGTATTGTCAGAGAACAAATCGAAGAAACAGATTTGGCATCTTCATATTCGACGGAGAGTAGATCGAAGACATAGCAGATTTAACCTTCGGATGTTTTTGCATCGAAGCAGATCCAAGATGATTTGGCATCCTTGCGTTTACAAGGAGCAGATCGAAGACATAATAGATTTGGCTTTCACGTGTTTACGCTGAAGCGAATCTAAGATGATTTGGCATCTCTGTATTGTCAGGGAACAAAGTGAAGAAGCAAATTTGGCGTCTCTATGTTCGACGGAGAGCAGATTAAAATATTAGCATGACAGACTTAAGTTTGCAAGGAGCAGATTTAAGACAAGGATCTGATAAGACCGGGCAAATTTAGTCTATCTATAAGTCTTTGGTCGATTCCTATTACACAGCAATGAGCAAAGAGGGGCAGCTGTAGCAGCCCAAATCTGCCCGGGCCTTAAAACCAAAAACAAAAAATAAATGAATAAATGAATATTTATTTATTTTAAAAGCCCGTTAAAAAGTCCAAACCCAATAACCCTTACAAACAGACTCATTACCCAAACTGATCTACTACAGACGCAAGCCACTCGGGCCCAAAAGGCCCAATGACTTAAAACACCAGCAGGAAACCCTAGGGTTTCCTTGGAACCTCAGCGCCGCAAGAGCAGTTCTAGAAGCTTCGCCACGTTAGAGTCGTTTCAGCTCCCAAAGCAAGGGCCATCAATAGCCCTGTCCCCTCACGTCACCCCAGCTGGCCCTCATCAATGCTGGTCAGATCGATGGTCACCTCGTACGAGGTCCCATCAGAGCATTGACCAGAGGCTTTGGGCACTCCGAACGTCACCGTCGTTTGCCTCACAACAATCCAGTGGCTTAAACATCACCAGCTTCAGTGCACGGTGCCGAGATCTTCGCAGCAGAGACCGTCCTGTGGTCACCAGGCAAGATTCGCATCCACAACGCTATCTTCGCCGGATTTTTGGTACCTGCAAGACAGAAAAATGAAACCAACAGACACGGAAAAGAAAAATGGAGCAGAAAAAGAAACCAAACAGACAAAAATGGCAAGAAATAACAGTAGATAAACTGAAACAAACAAGGAAAGACACAAGCAGAGAGATAACAGAGGAGAGATTTACACAGCACACAGAGAGAAAAAAACAGTGAGGAAAAAAGTAAAAAAAGAAAAAGAAAAAAATGAACAGTTGTAATCTTTTTTTCGAAGCATATATAAAAAAGGAAAATAGCTACTTGCTCGAAAGGTAATTTGAAACGTTTCTTCATTTTTATATTTTTTTATTTTTTCTTACGTGTTTGCTTGCGAGTGTGTGTTTACAGGCATTTTTATGAAAAGTAATAAAGAAAAAAGAAAGGGGAAGTGATTACCTGAAGATTTGCAAAGAAAAGATGGTTTTTTTTTCAACCCTAGCCATCGTATGCGCGGTCCCGATGACGGCGTGTTGGTTGGCGCCAAAACTACTATGCACGACGGGGCTCGAGGATGAGAGATGATGGCCCCCTGGCCGGAGCTTAGAGGGCCAGAAGATTTTTTTTGGGGGGGTTCTCTCAGGTTTTGTTTTGGGTAAAAAGGGCTGAAATGATTTTTGAACTAAGAAATAGTCTTATATAGCTTCTACTAAACGACACCGTTTCTGCTTAACTCAATAAGCGGCAAAATGATGTCGTTTTGAATATAACCCAGGAAAGATCCGCGTGTTGACCCGACCCGGGGAGGATCCGCGTGTTTCTTTCGGGTTATTTATTCAATTAATCCTCCCGCATTTCTAACATTTATGGTTTTGTTTTATTTTATTTTTAATTTAGCCCTAACATTTTAATTTTGTTTCAATTTGGTCCTTACAGTGACTTTAAAACTGTATTCATGGAAACGGTGTCGTTTTGGGATTAGGGCAAATTGCCCAGTGAGTCCCTCGATTTTAACGCGCTTTCCAAATAGGCCCAAATTTTTTTTATATTTTTCTAATTAGCCCAAAGTTTTTAATTGCTTTTAATTTTAGTCCTCTTACACTTTTAAATTTATTTATTTAAAATATTATTATTTATTTATTGTATATTATTATTATCTATTATATTAATACTCATTATTATTTTATATTAAAAATTATATGTTATATTTATATACTTTATTATTAAATATTGGAAATCCATTTATTTTATTATATTATATATTATTATATTATTTTATATGGTGTATATATTATTTATATTTTATTATATATAAAAATATTAATTAAATATTTTTAAATATATGTATTATATTCTAAAAAATAGTATAAAAATCATTTTTATTATTTCAAAATATGTATTAAATATGTTATATTTTTGTCCATTATCATTTATTACCCCAAATGTGTTGTTTTTTTATATGAAAGTTTGTTTTAATATATACATACTCCTATTACATGAATTATTTATTGTTATTAAAATTATGTTGGTATGAAAATTATTCATGTCGTATTTTTAACTTATATTTGCATATCTTACTTGCTTTATTTGCTATGGAACATTAATGCATGAAATTTATGTTGCCTATGTTTAATCACATGAAATATGAATGTTATATTGTATCTTCTATGCTATATTTGTATCAAAACATGTATTATAATAGTTTAATTTTACCCTGTAATATGTTATTTTGATTGTATCATCGTTAAAACATAAATAAAGAAATGTTTTTTCAAAAATAAAGGCAATGTTTTTCGTATTCAGGAATTCGAGAAATAGTGCCCTAACATGTTGGGTTACGATTTCCCGTTTGTCTAAATGCCTAAAATACCCTTCTAAACGATTTTATAAATTACGAGGTGATTTCAGTTACAAGAGTTTTAGAATATTGTGTCCTATCATGCTGGATGTGATATTCGTATTCTTTTGGAACAAAGAAATCTCGGTTTTAAACTCGAACTATTTTAATTTCAAAAGGGATCATATTTTTAAATACTTTCAAAACTCTAGCATTAAAGACAGAAAGTTATTCAATTTGGTACCAATTTTTTGGGCGTTACGAGGGTGTTAATCCTTCCTCGTACATAACTGACTCCCCAACCCGTTTTCTTGATTTCGTAGACCAAAACAAATGATTTTAAACAAAAAGTGGTTCGAAGGTGGTTCAATCACACTTAAACTGATTGGTGGCGACTCCCATTTTTCATTTTTCAAAAAGTCAAACTCGGTTTTTCCAAACTCCTTTTAAAATGGTTTCGACATACTAGGCCATGTAACTCACTAACTTACATACAAAAGAACCTTCAAGAGACACACGGCTGTGTCGCCAGGCCGTGTGTCACACACGATTGAGTCATGCGCCCGTGTCTCTGGCGTGTGAACCTAAAATCCACAAAAAACAAGCCATTCTCAACACTATAACATGCATAATCATTTGAACAATTGGTGTACATTTACAAAGCATCAAAACATACCTAAAATATGCATATATAAGCCATTCCAAAAGTCATATTTTAACTAACTAATATGCCAATCAAAGGCACCTCAAAAGCAATCATTAAAACTTACTTAATCATGTCAAATTTACCTAATTTCAAACAAAAAGATTTAATTCAATACTTTTCAAAACATGCCATATCTTGGCCATGAGCATACCAATTCAAAACATACCATTAAGTCATTCACACCTATTATAAAAGTGACCAAAAAGATCACTTAAAGCAAAAATTATAATCTATTATGCGTACATGACACCAAAACACAAACACATTTAAATACTAATTACATATTCATCAAAAGATCATTTTAAAACATCCAACACATTCCAACCATAATTTCCAACTACCTAAGTTTATACATGCTACTACCCTAGGAGATACAAAAAAAAACTACCAACTTCAATGGATAGTTTGAGCCGTTGGTTTGATCTGTACCAAAATGTCAGCAACAATGATCTACAAAACAATCCACAAGAACAAATAAGCTTATAAAGCTTAGTAAGAACATAGTATGTCATTTAATATAAATTAATTAAATACAATTCATATACTATTTGATTCAAAGATACCAGAGCGTAAACAGGGGCACTAAAGTGCATTCAAGGGTACTGAAGTACAAACAGGGGCACGTATGTGCAATTCAGGGGTATCGAAGTACAAACATGGGCACGTATGTGCAATTCAGGGGTACTGAAGTACAAACAGGGGCACGTATGTGTAGTTCAAGGGTGCCGAAGTACAAGCATAGCTACGTATGTACAATTTAGTAGTCTTCGAAAAACATAATAATAAAAGCATCGTAATATAAATACACAAAAATAAATTTGTTTACATATTGAAATACTACGAACTTACCTCGACGACTAGGGCATAGAATTAAACGAGTTATTTCGAAGCTTTTACTTTGCCTCGATCTAGGTCCTTATGTGGTCTATCTATATCTAAAAAGAAAAATTTAATCCATTTAATACTTTAAGCATTCAATTTAGTCCACATTTCATAGTTATGCAAAATTTACTATTTTACCCCTAATATTTTAACTTTTTACAATTTAGTCCCTAAGCTCATAAATTGAAATCTAAGCATTTTAATCATCTATTCAAGCTAATCGAACTTATTAGGGACTTATAACAACCTATAAAAACTAGAATTTCATAAATTTTCCATGAACTTTTACTATTTTTACAAATAAATCCCTAAATGCTCATTTCATAAAAAAATCACTTTACAAAACTTGTTTATTTATCAACAAGGACTCGTAATTTATCATTAAACATCAAGAATCACACAACAACATTCATGGCATAACCCTCAATATTTAACAGTTTTGCAAATTAATCCCCAAGCTAGCTAGATTAAGCTAAAACAACCTTAAAAACATAAAAATCATTTAAAATGGGCTTAAAAATCATACCATGCAAGAAAGGTAGCTTGAGCGAATCTTCAAACCTCAACAATGGAGTTTTCTAACCCTATTTTTGATGGAGAATTAAACTAAAGAAGATACAATTGTTTTACCTTATTTTACTTTAACTTAAGTATTAAATTACCTTAATAACCTTGCTAATTAACTAAATAAAATACCAATTTCATGCCCATCTTTGTCCACTAACATTATGAATGGTATAATTACCATTTAAGTCCATTTACTTCCACTCGCATAGTCATTTAGCCCTTTTAATTAATGGAACTCTACTTTTATACTTTTTACGATTTAATCCTTTTAACTTAATTAATCATGCAAACATCAAAATTTCTTAACGAAATTTTAATACAACATTACTAACATCCCATAGATATTAAAAAAATAATAAAATAAAAATTTACTCATCAGATTTATGGTCTCGAAATCACTGTTCCGATTTTACTGAAAACGAGCTTTTACAGTATCAACTAACAACACTAACAACATGTGAAATATCGAGACAACTGCATACCATTGCATAAATCAAACTTCCAACTGTGCTTGAGTAAGGTACTTTTGACATGCACCTTTCATCTTCTTCATAACATGGAGAATCTGAAATTGAGAGTTTAAAGTGTGCAGCTAAAGGAGTACTTACCAGTTTTGAATAATGCATCTCAAATCACTCAAGTATCTTCATGATGTACCTTTGTTGCAATTTCGAAAAAAATAGAGAGGCCTATTACCAATTAGTCCAAAAAAAATTTCTACTAAAAAGTATTTTTATAAAAAAGTTGATTTCAACTGGAAATAAATTTCATTTATTTTTTGGATTCTTTTCAATTTATTTTATTCCAGTTTGAATAAATTTTTGAAAAAAAATTTTACAAAAAAATTATTTTTTGAAAAATAAATAAAATTTATTTCCAATTGGAATCAGATGTCTTACAAAAATACTTTTTAGTAAAAATAAAATTTGGACTAATTGGTAAGAGGCCTCTCTATTTGTTGTGTTGAAGGGAAATAAAAAGAAATAATAAAAAAGAAGGGTTAATGAAGCAATTTATCCTATTTGAAGTTTGGTGCCGCCAAGCTGTCAGGCGGCACCTGTAAAGCTTTTTAATCAAAATGATAAATTTACATATTAGGTCCCTAAATATTTTTGTGATTACATTTCAATTTAGTGCTACAGATTAACCAGGCAGCAACCATAAAAAAATATTTAAAAAAAACTTGATGTGACCGGTGACTAGGGAGAGGGGTGTTACTGATTGATCAAGTAACACCAATTTTTTTACTCTAGCTCGTGCCTAGATTCATAAATATTATTGTCTTTATCTCATTTTAATTATTTTATATTATTTGAATAAAAAATCCCTTTCTTTTTGTCTGTTTTAGGGAAAAGGGTATCCAAAGATGAATACAAAAAACCTAAAAACAAGGAATGCAATTTTTATTTTTTATTTTTACATTCAAACTCTTCTTTCCCAACCTCCAGGATAAGATAACAGGCAGGCAAAGATAAGGCATCCATTCCCCTTTTATAATATTTTAGATTTTTTATTTTTCAATAATTATTTCATATTTTGTTGGAATTATAATTTTTATATATGATATTTAATTTTTTATAATTTTAATTTATCTATTTATGTCAATAATAAAAGGTTGAGAGCAATTTTCTTTAAAATTGAATAAAGAAATTAATAGTGGATTAAATTTATTATTATGCTTTATATATTAGAACATTTGTAAATTCATGTCAACTTTTGATTTTCTTATAATATTCACATTTAATTAATGGATTTCATGTATATCATTTTTTTAGTGAAGATTAAGTGTTAAAATAATCAAATTGAATACCACTTATATATGGTATGAGAGTAATGGTAAAATTTAAGTTAATAGACTTAATCATTATTGTTTAAGTTAATACTGAAATTTTAAAATTTTAAAATACATAAATTAAATATAACCTAATTAGAGTGGTAGAGATTAATAAAAGAATTTGGGGTTTGTGGGGGAAAGAGATTTGCCATTCTCATTTGGTAATATTATTTTGTAATAACTAAAAGGAAAGATGCTAAATCTTAGATTACATGTAGTTTTGGGGTTTAGACTTACTTTTTCAGGTAATGAGAGGAGTTTCGGTATTATTTATTTTCAGTATAATTAATAATTAATAATATAAATACATATTTTCAAAATTATTTATAAGTTGAACTCATAAAAATCCTTTTTTCTGATTGAAATTAAAGAAAGTGAAGCACACCAAATGGCAACATTTGAATCCCACAGCATGTGGGCCTCAATCCAACTTGTGACGCATTGCCTTTCCTCTCCCACACCACATTTGTAGATTAGGTCTGCTTTCACATGCTCTTTACTTCCCAATTTCTACACCACTAAATTAATTTCAAGGTTTTCAAATTTTGATTAATATTTGAATACGTCATCAATTAATTTGCTTAGTTGCTTGATTTGATTAAATAAATTATTAAAAATTTTATAAAAATAAATCAATTAATTCAGTCCAATTATAAAAATAGTAATTAATATATTTCTTTTAATTAGTTTTCAATACTCTTATTATTCTAAACAGTAAAACTTCCATCCAATAATCATATCGGTTATCAAATTTTTTTTTTCTTTTACCAAAAGTGTTACTTAAATTATTAATTTCGTCTCATTTTACCTCAAAACATAATATTAAAATATAAGAATGTGCTATTCAACATCATGTATTTTTTTTATTTTTTATTTTAAAAAATTGAGACAAATTAATAGAGCTTAGGGTTTAGGATTTAAATATTAGTTTTAAATACGTAGGTGGTATAATTTGAAAATTAATTTTGTTGTTAAATCCTATTGTTGAAGTTACAGATCCAATTTTGAGATAAAAGTATGAATAAATTCACTTCAATCATATAAATTGGATATCCATTTTGTTTATTTCTCACATTCAAATTTCAATCATCAAAAATATTTTAATTTTAAAAAATAAATTAATATAATAAATATAGCATTCACAATTTTTTAGTTGTAAACTTAATAAATATTCAAGTATTATTTATTCAACATTTTTGGGCTCCATATTTTGGCTAAATTTTGTAAAAAGCTCGTTTTTTTATATTTAATTGTTTATGACAATTTTTTTTTTTGTAATATTTATTAAAATAGGTTGATTTTGGTGGGGAAGGCGAAAACGTGTCTAGCAAGGCGTGTTTTCAGTCACCTTCTAACTTTTTTATAAATCATATTTTTTGGTTAAATAGTTAAATGCTAGTGTTTTTATCATTAAGTCTTGGGTTCAATTTATATTTTACTCACATTTGTAATTTTTATTTCATGTTGCCTCAAGTTTTTTTTTTTTAATTAGTATTTTCAACATATCAATTCTTTTGGCTAGATGGTTAGATAATTGCAACTACATCTTTAAGTCCCAAGTTTTATTATTTTTATAAGCATATTAATGTATTTTTTATTTGATGTGGTTTCAAACTTTTTTTTATTTTTAATTCATCTTTTTAATTAATAACTCTTTTATTTATAAAATAAAATAATTATTGAAAATATCATTATTTTTAATAAATATAAATTTTAATTAATTATTTCAAATATTATTATGTTTATATGTGAAATATTTTAAATACACATACAAAAATATATAATACTAAAATTTACTTCACTCATGATATGTTTATAGTCATGTAACACATATAAGCAAAATATTTTATAACATAATGATAATTGAAATAATTAATTGACATTTATATTTACTAAATCTAATGATATTTGCAATAATTATTTAATTTTTATTAATTAAAAAGATGAATTAAAAATAAAAAACTTATAAACGATATATTTATTAATTATAAATAAATAAAACTTGAAATGATATGAAATAAAAAATACATTAATATGCTTATAAAAATAATGGAACTTGGGATTCAAAGATATAATTACAATTATCTAACCATCTAACTAAAGGAGTTAACATGTTAAAAATATCAATTAAAAATATAAAAAGTTTAAAGCAATCTGAAATTAAAAATATATACAAATGTAAGTAAGAGAGGAATCAAAATCGGGACTCAATGATAAAAGCACTAATATTTTACCATTAAAATGAAGGGGATGATTTGTCAACAAAGTCAGAAGTTGACTGAAAGCGCGCTCTACTAAGTGCGTTTTCGCCTTGTTTCTCTAAAATCGACTTATTCCGATAAATATCACAAAGAAAACTAACTTAAACAGTTAAACTTATTTAAAAATTGACATTTCTTCATAATTTAGCCCTATATTTAGTAAATTTTAGACATGTTCATGGAATGTACGTTTCCCTAATTTGGTTGAAAGCGAAATTAATTGAAAATAAATTTCTTTGATATTGAATTATTGAAAAGTCTTTAAGGGTGGTATATTTTTATTAGAGTTAAAATATAAATTTATTATTTTAATAATTTTAATAATTATAATATTTATAATTGATTATATCATTTAAAAATTAAAATACAATATTTTAGTATATATTTAAAATTTTATAAAAATATCATTAAAAAATTGTAACAAAAGCAATGGTGCATATAAGACAAAGTGGATAATGTATGTGAAAATTGAAGTAATGGCGAAATCTGATTTAAAAGAAACCTAACTTGGACTTTTCATTTACTTGTCTCATTCAATAACTCTATTATTAGCATTCCACTCACTGTTTCACAAATCCTATTTTTTGCACTTTCAAGGAAAAAAGAGATACACATAATAGTACTTGCAAATAATGATTAATATCTTATGAGAAAACTTTCTATATAAGGAGAGATAGCTTCATCGTTTTTATAACAAAACTCAAACTGAAAAAAGAGGATGGATGTTGCAACAGAGGCACCCAAAGCTCCATTGACAAGTGAAAGGAAGGTTCGAACAGACCTTGAAGAACACATACCTAAACCCTGTAATTCTTTTTTCTCTTCTTTGTTCCAACAGCTCCATATGATTTTATTTTATTTTTTGATAAATATATATGAAATGTTGGATCAGATTTGGCAAGGGCATTTGCTAATCCAGATGCGGAACATCCCCATGGAACACCAGGACGTGACAACCATGGAATGAGTGCTCTTCAGCAACACGTTTCCTTTTTTGATCAAGATAAAGATGGAATTGTTTATCCTTGGGAGACCTACAGAGGTTTTATTTTTTCCAATCTTTTCTCTCCAATTTCCTTTTTTACTCTTTTTTTTTTTTTTGACAAATTTTATGTATAATACAGGTATGAGAAATCTTGGTTTCAATCCAATTTCGAGCCTTGTTATTGCAATTGCCATCAATGTGGCGTTGAGTTATTGGACTCTCCCTGTAAGTTATTCTGCATTCTTTAGTTCAATTTTGCTTAAGTCAATCTAATTCTCAAAAAATAAGAATTTTCATAGAAATTCTCTAAGGCACTTAAGTAAAGTAGAAGCAAACTCAAAACAAAAAAAAGCCACAAATGAACAGAAAATTTACAGAAAAATAGCACATGTCAAGTATTTGAGTAAATGCTCTCAAAAATAATCTATTACTTTAAATAGGTTTGCAACTGAGTGATTACAAATTAAGGAAAACCTCTATTTATAGTTGAGCTCTCTCAGATTCAACAATATTGATAAAATTACTTCAATGGCTAAAATTCATATTTATCTACAAAATAAGAGTCCTAAAAATTTTAAAATCTACACATTTTTATTACTCAATATGGCATTCACAAATTTGACAGGGATGGCTACCAAATCTATATTTTCCCATATGCATAGATAGAATACATAAATGCAAGCATGGAAGTGACTCTTCAACATATGACACTGAAGGAAGGTAATTAGCAAATAAGATTTGAATAACTAAAAACATTAAATAAAAAAAATATTTTAATCTTTCACAAGCAAATGAATGTAATGTTTTCAGGTATATGCCAATGAACTTTGAGAGTATTTTTAGCAAGTACGCTCGAACTGTGCCGGACAAGTTAACATTGGGGGAACTATGGCACATGACTGAGGCTAATCGAAACTCATATGATTTCATTGGCTGGTATTTCAATCACCCTTTTCTTTGAATTCCGTGTGCTTTCTATTCATTTAAAAATAAAATAAAAAATGGAATTGGTTTGCAGGATAATATCAAAGGGAGAATGGATACTTTTGTATATAATTGCCAAGGATGAAAATGGTTATCTAACAAAAGAAGCAGTAAGGGGATGTTTTGATGGGAGTTTGTTTGAGTATATTGCCAAAATGAAGGGTGGCAAGGTTCACTGACTGAGGTTGCTGGTTTAAAATATATGTGTTGTTACATTTTTGATTTTTGAAATTTCTATTCAGAGGTGAAGCCATAGATGTATAGATTTAAAGTAAAATTGAAAAAGTTAATAAAGACATATAAAGTACATTTTATTGTGGTTTTGATTATAAAATAATTTATTAATATTGAAAATAATTCAAACTTTGGATAAGCAAATTTTTATGCTATTAAAGTTTTGCTTGATTTAATAATCAAACAATTTTAATTTAGTTGGGATCGAATTATATAAATTTATTTTGAATCAGGCTTCAATAAAAATAATAAGTTCATCTTTCAAGTTAAGTTAGGTTTGAAGAAAGGAGATAAAAAAGAATACATTAATTAAGTTCGGCTCAAATCGATACAAGTTGCTAAGCTTAGGGGCTAAAATATACAGTAACCCTTTTGATTAAAACCTCAATCAGATTTTTATTATTATTAGGGATTCAATTGATTATTCATTTATTACGAGAGCTCGGTAAAAATTAAAAAATGAGACAAAAAAATTTGATAGTTGAATCAGTTTATATATTTTAACTTATTTATTAATTTTAATAATTTTTACTTTTTATTATTTCGTTATTGTTAAATGAGCTATCAAAGTAGTTAAATCTAAAATGGTGACTTGATCAATTTAAACACTGATTCAGTTGTGAATCAAAGAATGTGGGTTTGCTGAGGAACAATCCAATAGTCATTTTGGGGTCTTGCATTGGGCTTTTCTTTTATTTTAAATTGGGGTCTGGATGAAGGTATATATACAATTATTTATCTAAGCTCTTCGAAATAATATATATATTATATTAGGGTAAATTATATTATTAGTCATTAAATTATAATTTTTTAAAATTTTTTATAAAAAAATTATTTTTAAAAAATAAAAATGCAAAAGATATTAATTTTTTTTTAAAAAAATGTAAAAATTACCAACTTCTCTTTCATCTTAGTTTTCAATTTCCTTTTGTCTATTTTAGGAGAAAAAAAAAAGTTATCCAAAGAAGAATACAAGAAATGCAATTTCCTTTTTTTACATTCAAACCCTTCTACCCCAACCTCCAGGATAAGATAACAGGCAGGCAAAGATAAGGCATCCATTCCCCTTTTATAATATTTTAGATTTTCTATTTTTATTTTTCAAGAATTATTTCCTATTTTTTTAGAATTATAATTTTTATATATGATTTTTAATTTTAATTTATTTACTAATGCCAGCAATTAAATGTTGAGAGCTAATTTTCTTTAAATAAGAGCATAAGGTCAAATTGAATAAAGAATTTAAAGTAGTGGGTTAAATTTATTATTATGCCTTGCATATTAGTACACCTCTAAATTCATGTCAATTTTCTATTTTCATATAATACACACATAGAGGTGCTCATGGGCCGGGTCGGGTCGGGTTGGGTTCAACTAAAAATTTAGGCCCATTCATTGGACTCGGGCCGGGCCTAAAAAATGGGCTTAAAATTTTGCCTAGGCCTGATCTAAATAAAAATACTAAAACTCGGGCCCAGCTCGGCCCGTCCGTATTTATTTTTATATTATTTTATATAATTTTTAAATATATATAATACATCAAAAATACTAAAAAAATCAAAATAAATATTTTCCAACAAATTAAAAATAAATTTTAAAAAATATGTAGACTTAAATAGCATTAAGATAGATGTAACTTAACAAGTAAATACTTCTAAAATAATAACAAAATTAACAAATGCCTTTAAAATAATAACAAAATTAATAATAAAATAAGTTTTATACAATATCCAAACAATAACAATAAAATAGTAGCAACTAATAGTAATATGATAGCAAAATATGGAGAAAACAACAAGAAAATAATATTAAAAAAAATAGCAAATTTTTTTTTTCATTTAGTGAATTCGGGCCAAGCCCGAGCCAAAAATGCCTTATCCGAGGCCCGGCCTATTTTTTAAACGGGCCTCATTTTTTTCAAGCCCATTTTTCGGGCCTATATTTTTGCCTAAACCCTCCCACATTTCGGGTGGGCCTTCAGGCCAGGCCGGGTAGCTCGACCCATGAGCAGGTCTATACCTACATAAACCATATCATTTTAATTAATGGATTTTATGTCTACTATTTTTTTTGTCAAGATTAAAATTTTAAAATTTGAAAAGTATTAAGTGTTAAAATGATCAAATTAGATAAAAGGGACTAAATCTACAACTTATACATACTACGAGACTAATAATAAAATTTAACTTAACAGAATTAACTGTTATTCTTTGGGTTAATATTGAAATTTTAAAATTTGAAAATACATAAACTAAATTTGACCTAATTAGAGTACAAATTCTAAATCCACAACTTATTTATATAGTATAGAGGCTAATAAAAGAATTTGACCTAATATAAAAAAGGTTAAAATTTGGTCCAAGTCCTTGTCCTCTTCGTACATTTGGGATTTAGTTCCTCTAGTTTTCAAATTTAAAAATGCAAGTCTAATTATTAATACGTTTAAAATTCTGTTGTTAAATTCAGGTTCATTACAGTGTTATTTTTTTGTTACATAGTTGCCAATAACTATTTTTTTATTTGAAAATGTTACACCAACAAATATAACAGAAGAATTTCAACGATATTGAAAATTGGACTTAAATTTTAAAATTTGAAAGGTAAAAAGACTAAATTTCTTAAAATAAAAATAAATAGAATAAATTTCGAATATGCAAAAAGAAGAATGACTTAACCATATTTTAACCTTTTAAACACGTGGACAAATTTAAGCCATACTAAAATGCCCAAAAATGGTCCCATGAAAGTAGGACACGTGGGAAAGAAAATTGGAAATGATTTGGGTATTGTTTGGGCCCTGGGAAAAGAATTTTGTGATATTATTTTGTAATACTAAAAGGAAAGAGGATTATGTTATAATAATAATTCTAAATCTTAGATTATATGTACTTTACCTTCGGTTTTGGGGTTTCAACTAATAAGGAGTTTTCATATTGATTATTTTTAAATCATTTCTACACTTATTGTATAATTAAAGTATAAATACAAACAAAATTATTTAAAAATTAGGAAAATCTAGATCAAATTAATTAAGTCAGACTCATTTTAAACTTCATTTAATACTACATTTGTGTATACTAAAAAAATTTCTTTGAATTCAATACAAATTGGATTTTGATTAGGATTTATATGATATATATTGGATTTGGGATTTATTATTATCACATCACTAAATTTGGTTCCTAAAATTATTATTTTAAAAAAATTTAAAATTTTAATTTTCTTTATATATCCTTTAGATTTTTCTAAATTTTTTTTGGAATTTTATAAATATTTTAAATTTTAAAATTATTTTTATTTTTATTTTTAAATTTTTGTTGACGGGTCAATTTGTTTATTTTTAAAATTGATAGGATTAAAAGGGTATTTATACCATTATATTATTTAAATAATTCAAATTGTAAAATTTAACTCGGCTCGAACTCAAAATTTGAATTACTTATTCTAATTGATTCGAATGATGTAATTAACTCAATCGTGCATATAAGACAATATGGATTATGCATTTGAAAATTGAAGCAATAATAAAATGATTTAAGCAATGCCGAATTGGCTATCAAAAAAAGAGTCGGTTAATAAGAAACGTGTTGGTAGGTAAAACCTTTAATTGGTTTATTAATGAGTAGGCCATTGGTTCGGTTTCTTTTGTCTTAAAGTAATATTATGAGAAGACTTTCTATATAAGGAGAGACAGCTTCATCCTTTATAACAAATCTCACCCACCGGAAAGAAAAGGATTGATATTGCATCAGACAATAGATAAAATTTTTGCAATTTAATCTTTTGTAAATATATTACGGTTCTCCTAAAAATATAAGTAGGCCTTTCAAGGTTTAAGATTTTTAAAATTTCCCTCTTTGTATATACCTCCCAAAAATATAAATAGGTTCTTTCAACTTTTTTATAGTATTCAAAATAATATTAAAAAAATTTATTTTTGATAAGATAAAGGGAAAATCTTGTTCACTTTGTTTAAAATTATGTCAAATGATAGCCTGTGAATACTACTTCTTTTGAATCGATTGTTTGTATGTTTAAATCAATTGTCATGTTGTAATACTACTTCTTTTGAATCAATTGTTTATATGTTTAAATCGATTGTTATGTTAGACTATTGCTTCTTTTAAATCGATTGTTTATATGTTTAAATCAATTGTTATGGTGGAATACTATTTCTTCTTCTTTTGAATCGATTGTTTATACGTTTAAATCAATTGTTATGTTAGACTATTGCTTCTTTTGAATCAATTGTTTATATATTTAAATCGATTGTTATGTTAGAATACTGCTTCTTTTGAATCAATTGCTATGTTAGAATACTACTTCTTTTGAATCGATTGTTTATATGTTTAAATCGATTGTTACGTAATACATCTAATTTTAGCTTGCCCCGTTAAGATTAACATCCTAGCTCTGCCACTTGCAACATAGACATCCAAAGCTCTATTGACAAGTGAAAAGAAGTTTCAAACAGACTTTGAATAGCACATACCAAAACCTTGTGATTTTTTTTTGTCTTCTTTTTCTTTCTTTGTTCCAACAGCTCCATATTATTTTTTTTTTTGACAAATATGTATGATATGTTGGATCAGATTTGGCAAGGACATTGGCTAAGTGGAACATCCACATGGAACACCAGGGCATGACAACGTGTTCTTCAGTAACATGTTTCTTTTTTTTATCAAGATAAAGATGGAATTGTTAACCTTGGGAAACCTAAATAGGTTTTTCTTTTATCAACAATTTATTTTAGTTTTTTTATGGTTTGCACATTTTGAAAAAAATTATGGTGAAAACAAAAAGGTATGAGAAATCTTGGTTTCGATGGATTTGAATGCTTTTTTTTTTTTTGCATTAATTGTCATCAATGTGGGGTTGAGTTACTTGTTGACCGTTGTAAGATGTACGAACGTATAGACTAGAAATATTGCAACAAAAATATATAAAATAAAACAGCGGTGTCTGCAAGTATACAGGCTAAATTGTAATATAGTAAAATTTATAACGAAATTTTCGAGAAGTATTCCGAGGATCGTACCAAAAGGAGGTTGATTAAATTAAAATTACTTTCTACAATAGCAGAGCTAAACAGTACTAATCTAGACTTATAATATGATAAGTAGAAATAAAATTTAGTGACAAAAATAACATAAGACTAACAAAAATAAATTAACAATCGAAATTAATTCAGATAACAAGCAGAAGATTAACTCACGTAAGTGTTCATAATTAACTTTAAAACTCGAGTTTTAATGAATTCGCCAATAATTAACTAATTATTACCTCTTAGCCTCTAACTAATTAATTAATCGATAGAAACCACTTATCTCTCCACCTTGTAGTTTAAACCATGTTAAACTAAGAGGTGCTCGATAAACTATTCTATCAACCTCATTTACCTAGATTACTTCCCAGGGTCATCAATTTTAGGGTTTAAGCATACATAATTTAAGTTAAATAATTCTATGGCAAACCATAATTTTTTAGTTAATTAATCCCACCTTCGATAGTTAATCTCCCTACTCATGAATCTAGATGCAAAATTCCCTAAGTTTAATTAAACATGCAAAGCACAAATTAAACTAAAGAGAATGAAAAAGAGAAATTAATATGTTTCAATATTGGATGCGCTTGGAAGCTAAAAATCCTTGAACAGTTGTTGAGATAACACCGATTGCAAATGAAAACCAAATAAAAAATTATAGATTACTAAAGAAATGAAAGCTTGGATTGAAATCAAATCCAAGTTTAAAAACAATACTAAAAATTCTGTCAAATCTCAAACTAAATTGAAACTAAAACTAAAAATCCTAAAAACTATTCTCAAAATGGTCTCCTCAATTAAGCCTAAATATTACTATATATAGTCTAATGTTTCTGACCCTCCTAGGTCAGTTAAAGCTAATAAAAATAAATTAAGTATGTTGTGTAGACGAAAACACCCTTGGCGGTATTTTGGCCCTTGTCGAACCAATGTCATGAAATTAGATATGGGTGTCGCGAAATTGAACATCGAATGGGACTTTTGATAGCTCGAAGTTGGGTGTCGTGACTTTGCATGCTATTGTCACAGGACTGAAGTTATTCTTTGTGTTCCTTGGCTTGAAATGACGTCCTGCACACTTAATTAGCTCATTAGTCCTACCCTCGACCCGAATTGGCCTAATGGGTCATCAAAATACCAAAACTTGCATAAAAACACTTATTTCACTAAATTTAAACGTAAAATACTAAATTAGAAAACTAAAAAAAATAGTATGAAATTTCTCTAAAACAAGCTCATTAAGTGCCGAAAAGAACCTAATTTTCCATAACGAATTGTGGCAGATCAAACTCCCTCACACTTAACTTGTTGCTTGTTCGTAAGCAAACAAGACAAACATACAACGAAAACAATAGAAAATAATCAAGACTATACTTGAGCATGCTTCATATGCGGAATTAGTTTGGGATATGACAAATAAGAGAGTTTGGCTAAATATGCAATTCTAAATAAATATATAAACAATTCACGATTTTAACCTCAAACATGTTAGTTCATTAAGTTCCACAGTAAATAAGTTAAAGTTAGTTAAGCATATGCTTCCATCAAAATGAATACACAAGTACAACATCTAAGTTCGAAGAACACATGTAATTAGAATCCAAAGTACTCAATTTAACTTTCATTCATGTTTTGAACTCTAGTATAGTACTAACAAATATAAACAACTCAATGAGTATTTGTGCAATTATGAGTAAAAATAGCTCAAGTACTCATACTCTTTATTGGATTTTTTGTTCTCTCTTCACTCCTATTACTTTTAGCTGTTCAATAGTTTTATAACTCTCACTCTACTTTTAACCCTCTAAATGCTTTTGTTCTTTCATTAATTTTCATTTAAGTCCATACTTGCACGGATTCTATACTTACTATACTCTACTATTTCAATATCCATGGATTCAAATAACTGAGTTATGAAATTCAAACAACCTATAATTCAAGCAAGCATACATGCCTTCTCGTGTATACTTTTATCATTTGGTACGCTTAAATACTTTTTTCTTATTTACAGTTTAATAGATTAAACTAACTAGTCTAAAATTAAATCATCGGAAATCCTCTATTATTAGGCTAAATTTACAGTTTATACAAACAAACTATCACATGTTTGTTAGCTTAGAAGGATAAACTTGAAATCACCGATAGGGAAGTTGAATTAGCCTTTGAGAACTTGTGGTGGAAGCAATGAAAAATATGCAACAAAGAACACAATGATTTATAGTAGCTCTGCCCCAATTACCTACTCCACTACCTTAGCTTACCACAACTAAGGATTTTCCCAAATTTACTAATTTGGAAACTTTTGAGGATAATGTTTAACCTTACAATCTCTTTTAAGATTTATGATCCAAAATCTTAAGATACAACTCCTTTAAGGTTTCTACCCAAACCTTAAGAATTAACCTCTCTTAAAGAGAAACAAATAAGTAAACAAAGAAACAATCCTTACATGATTAGGATGTTTTCCAATTAAGCACAAATACAAAGAAGAACACTTGAGCTAAATGAATACAATGAAAGCTCACAAGTGTTTATAAGAAAAGGTATGAAAGAATAAAGCTCTAGGTTGTTTTGATTGATCTTTAAGTTTTGCACATGTTTCTTGTTGTTGCTAAACTTTTGGAAGATGATATTTATACCCTCTAATTGATTTCCAATCATTGTGGTTGTTGTAAAAGTGAATGTAGCCGTTGGGGATGAAATACCCGGTCATTAAGTTCACCTACAGCAACAAGTATCGATACCTATTAAAAGGGTATCGATTTTTTTTTGTAATTAATGCTGATTTCAGTGGCCGTTGGAGCAAGAATATCGATACATTAGGAAATACATCGATACCTTAAGAAAAGTATCGATACCTATCAGGGTTTGAAAATGGCAGAATGTCAATTTGGTATCGATTATCAGAGGGATATCGATATCTTGTAAAATATCTATACTTAGACAAAAAGTAATTTTTGTCCTGGAGCAATTCTAACTTGTTTGAAAATGGTTAAAACATATTTGAATAATTGAAACCATTTCAACTTGATTTTTATGAAATTGCTCAACTTTAATTTTATTCAAAAATATTTTAATTTGTTATATCAAAACATATTATCCAATAAGGTTTAGTTTAATAATCTCCCCCTTTTTGATATAACAAAACATTTTGTAAATTTGTTTTTGAATAGGTTGATCCCCCTTAATAAAAGTCATTTTCAATTTAAGCATTAACCAAAACCAAGTCTATCTAAAACAAAAAAGAAAAGGAAAGAAAAATATAATCATCCAAGTTTAAAATTAATTACAACCCCCCTAAAAAAAATTCAAATGAAATGTCAAATTAATCGAAATCAGGTTTCGACACTTCGCCCATCTTTGCCTTCCCCTTGTCACGTCTTACAGCAGTCTTTGTGGCCTTCTTACTCGTAAATTGGGTTGGGCTATGTCAGCTTGGCCTGCGTAAATGTACACCTTTCGTCGGATGTCATTCTAATTAGTTCCTTCTCAAAGTTCTTAAATATGGGGATACTCTTCTCCTTCATCCTCTTCTTCCTCGTCATATTCTTCTTCACTCTCCTCCTCATCCTTCTCAGATTGCTCATTGTACGGAATGGGTTCATATTTTTCGGTAGAGAATTTGACACTCAAATGTCAAACCTCTGTGCATTGTCGATACCAATTCATGTCATTTCTTGCATCGATCTAATAACCCATTCCATATCGGGCAGATCACTCAACCCTTGTCTTTGCTTAGCCTTTGTTTTACCTTTGCGTTTGAGGGATGGTAGAATGTCCATCTTATTCTTTCAACGTTAGTTCCACTCCGTTATATGTTTTCGTTGAAGCTCTCCATACTTGGTGTACATTGAATTTTCAATGATGCTTTTTGTCGACTTCACGAATTGTTTTGTGGTAGACATTGAAACCTTGGAACCTTGGCCCTTTTACATAAGACTGTCACTATGTGTAAGAAATAAATTCATTTTCTTCTTGCCACTGATACACGTCATCATAAATTGATAGATCTATTTTCTCATGCAAATCTATCATTTTTACAAATTAGCATCAAGCAAAATCGCTCTAAAAGTGTACGTTAGACATGTTTTAAGATAGCGAAATCCGAGTGCAGATGAATTGCATCCACATTTTTGCAATTGAGTACATTATTGACTGATTAAATTTCAATGGGAAATTAATACTAGGTTGGTAAGTCCACTCACCTCTCCCCTAAGTAAGGTATTTTACTATTTGATCCATATCAATATCCTTATAGTAATTTAAATCAAAATTGTCAAGAAAATTGGAGGCATAGCATGGAGCATCGTAAAAACGATAAATTTCTCAATGAGTGACAAACACTTCCTTACTCCTTACTGTGACATGTGTGTAGACTTCTCTCAGTAGTTTATTATTTTCCATTTTTTCAGGGAAACATAAAATTTGTAAACTATTGAGTCGATCGTCGATTCATTTAGGGTCGAACAAAAAATTCCTCTAATAATGAATGTGGACTGACTTCTAAATTTCATCGCACATGGTCATCGATGGGTCAAACCCTCTTTCTTGTATAAATGTTCAAACTTAGAGTTCTAAGAAGTATTTTTCAACCTCTTGGTTATGAAACCTATCGGAATCGACATCTATCAATGACTCATTGGTTGTAGTTAGCCTAATTTTTCTAGGTGCCATGGCAATACTATGAACTTTTAATCAGGTAGAAAATATGAACAAATAATGAAGTTAGAACGCCTAACCTCACTTGTTGACATATTTGAATGTGCCAGTTGAATTGATTGTTGTGGATGTGATGTGTAATACCTGCAAAACAATGAGATAGCCAAAGACAAAGAAAAAATTGTAGTAGAACAAGAGAGAAAAGAAAGAAAGAAATAAAAGGAAATCTTGAAAAACTAGAGAAAATGATAAGGGAAGGGCGTTTGGCGGTTGCTAATGTTGTTTTATGGGTGTAATATAGTGCAAAGTATGTTTCATTAGAGGTTTTAGCGTTAAAAGATAATGGGTTTTAAAGAAAAACCCAGTTGGTCGTGTGATAATTCCGAGTATTAAGTTGTAGACTCAACGAAGTGTTACGACATTAGGTATGGGTATCATGACACCAAACTTTGAATTGCCAGAATTTAAATTCGTAATGTTGTGTCGCGACACTAATATCTTGTATCACGACACTACCTGTGTTTACAAAATATTTTTCTTCAAAATGTGATGTCACAACACCGGGGTTCGGTGTCACGACACTACCTCTACATTCTCAAAATTTATCACTTCGAAGTGCAAGGTTGCAACACAGGGGTTCGATGTCGCGACACTGCCCCTAAATTTTCAAAAACTTTTTTAGGGCATGTTAGACTATTCTGTGTTGGATTTGGTGGCTTGAGTGTAATATTTTCGTCTAAGTACACGTGTAATTTTTTTGAACAGATTGGTTAATAAAATTATTCATGAACTACATTACTACTTTGTAAATTGCTGTCACATGGTTTTTTCATCAAAGCAAAATAGAAGCAAATGTTGCTCATTGGTTGCCTAATGTTTTATAAATACTATAACACCTTATACCTGATTCGAAAGTTTACCTAAGCTATAAGGCATTACAATATTAAAACTTTATCATTAAGACAACATGATCAAATTATTCATATAATATTAAACCGCAACCATTTTACACGTCTTACGAGTCTGTTAGAACCTAAATCGAGCTTAGGGAACATTTAAATTAGAGCTTAAGGAAATTTAAATTAACTCGAGATTAAATCTGGATTAAATTGAAACAAATATAAAATTTTGACTAAAAGTGGAAATAGGGGTCACATGGCAGTGTGAAAGAGGCGAGCTCGTGTATGCCCAAACATGCCCATGTGGCTACCCCATATGCTCGTGTGACTACTTCACACGCCTGTGAGCTTAGATCGTCTTCAACTTGAAGTAGGGTCACACGGTCGTGTCTTTAGGTCGTGTAACTCTTTGTGACTATGTGGACAGTCCTGTACCTAAAATCAATAAAACACACGGCCATGTGAAAAGGCCGTGTGTGGCACATGCTGTGTGACAGCCCGTGTCCTAGGCCATATACAACCAAGTAACTTCATTTTCAAGCCAAAATAACCACCATTACTTGTACACCAAGCCATACCATTAACAACCAAATTCACCTATACAAAACACTAAAACACACACCTAAAAACAACTAAAACATGGCAAATCACAAACAACCTATGTGCCTAACCAATATACCTTCATTGGCACGACAATTCAAACATCAATTCTAACCATAAACAACTACCATAATCACATATTTCATGCTAGCTTAAACATACCAACTCCTTTACATCCATTCTACCAAGCAACATATTCTTACTCATACTCACATAATGACCATTTCCATTTCACAATAATACTTAATGATAGCAACATATAACTATCGTAAAATACCATTTACATTAACCAAATACCAAAATGACAGTTACAAGCTACCATTTCAACAAAAGTTATTTATCAACTAAGGCTTATATATATGTATATACATGGATACCCTAATTACATGCCACTTCAAATCGACCTAAAATGAACAAAATGACTACCAAAAATATAATGGATAGTGTGTGATCTCTTGAGCTGATCCAATTGACATTACGATTCCAACAAACCTGCAAAATTAAATCGAACAAAGTAAACTCAAGTAAAGCTTACTAATTTCATGAAATTAACTCGTTATACTCGACAATTTAAATACAATAATGCAAGAATGTATCATAAGGTTAACGATCAAAATTCATGTATCTCAAACAACCAAGATAATTTAACCTATAATATCCACATCATTAAAATCACCAAATCATGAACTGATACATCATATATAAGATCATATGGCTGGAGAATACTTTTAAATTCATCGGATACTTGAAATAGTATTTTCCTGTACAAGTTACTTGATACAACACACCGGTACGAAGCTTGCTAGGCTCGAGGCTTGATACAATACACAAGCACGAAGCCTGCTAGGCTCAAGGCTCGATACGATACATCCAGTACAACTCAATTGCATTGTTAATTTCCATCAACCAACATTCAATAATTACAAAAACAACAACTATTAGAGTAAAACAAATATTAAAGAATTTAATTATAACATAATTTATATAATACAAACTTACTTGTGCAGTAACTACCGATCTTCAATAATGATAATTTGACTGACTTTCCTTTCCCAAGATTATTGGATAATCTACCCACTTGTCCCCAACTTTTACCTTTTGTACAGTTTAATCCCTAAAACCAAATCTTCTAGTTCAACACAATTTAACCCCATCCAAGCTTAACCGAACCACCTAAGGACTATGTTCAGTCCATAACTTTTGAAATATTACAAATTTCCTATGCCAAAATTATTATTTTATCAATTTAGTCTCTAAAATTAAACTAATTAAAATCACTTTACAAAATAGTCATATCTAACATTCAAGCTCAATAATCTATCATTCAACACCAAGAACACTCAATATCATCAATAGGAAGTTTCTAAACATTGGACAATTTCACAATTTAGTCCTTGGATTAACTAGCTTTAGCTACATTGATCCCAAGAACATAAAAATAATGAAAAACGGGTAGGAAAAACACTTACATGCACTACGAATAAGCTTGATTGAACCTTAGTTTCTCCTAGTTATGGAGTTCTACGTTTCCCTTTGTCCAAAAATAAGGAATATGATGTTTGTTTAATTTTTATTATCTTATGTTTTTAATTAGAATTATAAAATTACCATTAGTTATTTACATTTCTAATTTGAAAGGAAAAATATTATTTACCTATCGTCCACTACTTAATAAATAAGGTCAAATTTCCACTTAAAGCCCTAAATTCATGATTTTATACTTATTTAATACAATTAACTAATAAAATTAAACTTTTACAGCTCTAATGTTTTAGTCTTTCCGCCTAATTAAAATAATCAAACGATAAAATCAACATATCAAATTTTTATTCAACACTACCACGACTATTTAGATACTAATTAAATAATAAAATAACATACTAATCGGATTTATGGTCCCAAACCACAATTCCCAATACTACTAAAAATGAGCTGTTACAAATACTAAGCAGTATTATGTGATCAGATCGTAGTGCGAAAAGACAGCTTGTATTAGTAGATGAACCTAAACATGTCTTGTCTAATAAAAAAATTAGCAAACCGACTGAAAGACTAATATGTCATCTATCAAGTCCAATTAGGGAGATGCCTTATCTTGGGCATCGGAGCAAATGATTCTAAAAAGATAGATACGTAGATGTGATTGATTGGACTAACAGTACATTGGATAGGACTCAAGCAGAATAGATCCTGATTCTATTTATGGATTTATTCTCTTGTGACATTCATAGTGTAGCATACCTAAATCTTGAGTGGATGGCGGACTATGTATGCGTGACTTGTACACTTTGATGTAAATACAAATTTGAGTTAAAATAGATAATGAATCGAAAGCTGGTACATTGGATGTACAACTTCTATAGTATGTAGCGTCATTCACTGTAGTGAAATTCATAGCCCAAAACATGGGTAAATGATACCCTCTCATTGGCATTACATGGTTGATGAAAAGTAAACGTGGTCGCGGGTCGTTTGCTTTTGTGATGGATGACTTAATCACTATTTGATAGTGATTGACTTCTCATGAAGGAAGATGTAATAGTTACCATGAGATAAAATAGGATCATATTGGGAGAATGTATATTATCCCAAAGAGATCAATGATATCTTATGAGGGTAACACACTAATGATGAGGTCATTGGATGAGCGTTGAGTAGTTGCTTTCATAATGGTATGTCATTGGGGAAAGCTCAATCAAGATACTATAGTGGAATGACTTTGTGACTAAATGAGTTTATAATTAATAGGTGAAAAGCTGGAACTTAATTATAAATCATTTGAGCCTCAACTACATATGTCCAATCGATCCCTCCGCTAGCTCGTTGAAACCAGAAATGAATTGCGTGTTTGAATAAAAATGAACGAAATGAATAGAAAAAGAGAAATGAGAAATGTATAGGATTACTTAAAAATGATAGAAGAATGAATTTATGTTTTTGAACTGTTTTGAAGCCCAAAAATGAAAATAAATCATTTAGTCATAGTGAACATGTTGAGTTGTGACACATTAAATGAATTTTGTTGAAATTTTACCGGGAATAAAATTGTTAAAATTTTATTGGAGTAAAATTGAGACAATAAAATTATTTAATATGTAAATATTAAAGTTTATTCTAGGAAATAGAAAAATTGAATTGGGTTGGATCACATTATAAAGTACGAGGTCAAAAAAGCCTAGGAAGTACTCGTAATTGGACCCAATGTGAGAGAGGCCCAGAACTCCTCATATAACATGAATGGGGCGACTACCCTAGTAGAAATACAAGGGTTAGTCGTTCACCCCTCTCCTACTCTAAGTAAGAAGTTATTTTTTTACTTCTAATAAACCTTTACAACTCTACAAGGATTTTACCTTCTCTTTCTATAAATAAATGACACCGGTAGAGCTATTAAGACAATTTTTGAGAGATTTATATTCTGTCAAAATATAGATAGAATTTATTCTCATCTTTTAAATATATTTTTCGAAAATAACAATTTTACCGATTTCTATTAAAGAAGAGAGAATTTTCGGTTTCACCCCAAGAGGAGAGAACTTCTTCTAGTTTCGTGTTTTAATTCAATTGGTTCGATCCCATACTTGAAGCAGTTCGTGGTATAAGAATATTGGAGAAAATCGTATAGTTGAAAGTCAGAAAACATTAATGATCCATTTATCTGAAAACACAGGTATGTATTTGATTAAGGTTTATTATTACACATTGTCCTCAATGTGTAGCCTAAAACAAAAGATTAAGAAGTTACTGGACTTCCCTAGAAGGAGTTATCAGACTAGCTCAGGTCATCCACCTTCACATTTAAGATCAAAGTTGTTGTGTAATCTTCGAATGAGTGGCTTGCACAGAAAACAAACAAGCACACCAAAGAAAATGTATTTGGGAGATTAGGACTGAAGATTAAGAGAATTTGAGTTTTAGGGTTAAACAGAGTGAAAGCAGATGGGTCGCAATACCTAAAACATGTATTTTGTGAAACTCGACAAGGGTATCGTGATACCAAGTGTTAGTATCGTAATATCCTTGAAACTTTTAGAACCCTAATTTTGAAACTGCCTTGGGCATTGTGATACTGACCTATGGGTATCGTGATACCACTATAATGTATCCAAAAAAAAAAATCTTAATTTTTGAGTCTAAACTCTCAACCAATACAAAAATTAAACCTACAAAATCCTAAATTTAAACATGCAACAAATTTTAAATCTAAAATAAACAAAATTAAATAGAGTCTCAGCTCGAATAAGTTTAATTATTTACAAATAAGTTTAAATTTAAAATCCCTCTCCGGCATTATGTCATGCCCTTGAAGTGGAACTCCAATGAAGTCCTCAAGACTTTGACCATTCTCTTGTTCTTCTTCAGGTTGATATGGGCCTTTTTCAGCAAATGAACTTATCGAACCCACGTTGACTTAGGTCATGTTAATATCTACACTTTGAGTCAATTGTTACTGAAACCAAATTCACTCCCATTGCATCTTTTAAGGGGTTATCTATGTCGGGATCACAAACTTAATTTCTTTTGAGTTCTCCATCTCTTTTGAATATTCCTTTGTTGGGGCACATCCTCCTTCAGTTCGTGGTGTGAGATTTCTTCTACTATGTCCAAGAAGTGTGGCGGCTCCTCTACACTTTCCTCAACAATGCTCAACTCTTCACTTAATTCTCCGACCTCTATCTCTTGTTGAAAATCAACCTTTAAGCCTTCATGTTCAACAATGGTATAGGGGGCTTCCTCCTTCACTTCAACATTGTCTAATTAGGCACACTCGCCCACTGGAACACTCTCCTTAACTCAGTATTGAAGGAGTTCAAGTACTTGGTCCGACTTATTCTTAATATCTTTCGTGTTTTCTTGGTACTTAGACATGCCATCCTCAAATGTGCTACCCCAAGTGGTTTGGTAGCGATCTTTGTTGGACTCTTCCCAATACGCACCCCCATCCTTGCAAGAATAGAAGGAATACAGGTCATATGGGTCATAAGTCGGGTGAACACCTTCCCATCCTTGGTTGATGCTATCCACCAGGCATGCATAGCTATACGAATCATACGAAGGATCATATCCTTGCCTCCTATAAGGGTCGTAATCATCCAAGGTAGGTGTTGAAGCGCCATCCACATCAGACACGAACGAACCCTCGGGCCACCTATAATTGTCATTAAACATGACTATCAATCAACTATCAACAAGACAAAAATAAGAAAATCATAAAATAAAATAAAAAAGTTTCGTATCTATAGATTTAATTTTTGCTAATTATCTCCTTAACAACCATGCAATAATCAAACAAAAATTACTAAATCTTACACCGGCTCCTTAACAACAACGTCAACAATTTAACTCTGTGCACATAAAACAAATGATTTTACAAAGTAAATTTAAAGTACGATTTTACATCAATTGTGCTTTTATGTAGGCTCCTCTCAGTAACCATTTTTCTGTCCCTTTATTTAGTATTATTTAATTCAATGGTAGTTACGAAGGTGGGTAGTGGACAAATTGATTTTAAATCAGGTTGGATTGCTTCCAATTAGCTATTTTATTTAATAGAGTTAAGGTCATTTCATACACGTAAACATTAAGATTATAAAATAGGGATAATGCATGTAAAAGGAAAATATTAACAGGAATGGAGGATTTCCCGTTTGCTTGTCCCACTTGAATGTTTCAAAATCAATTTGGAAGAAAATCGATGCACCGACTACTACTACTACTACTAATAACAATAATAATAATATGAGTAAATTGCACCGAAACTTCTCAAACTATGGTTATTATTTTAATTTAGTTCTTAAACTTTAAATTGTTCTAATTACATTTAAAATTTTCGAGATTATGTCAGTTAGATTTTCTATTACTAAAATCGTTAATTTCACTGTTAAATTTTCTTTTTAAAAAAAATTAAATCTTAAATTATGCTACATAAAATTTAGTATGTCACTTAATGGTGTGAAAGGACTTAATTGACAAAACCTTGAAAATTTAGGGATGAAATTATAATATTTTAAAGCGTAAGAATCAATTTAAAATGAGACCTTTTACTCTAATAATAATATCTTGATGAGATGGGAGAACTGAAGATGTAAAGGGATTTGTGGTTACTTGTTCCATTAAGAGTAGGCTACCTCTAGCTACCCAGCTGAGCTGAATGTTTCAAATTTCTTTGTTTTTGTCTTTTGAAACAATGAAACAAAAAAGTAAGATAGATACATGTAGTACATATACAAAATAATAAATAAAATCATCGTTTCTCAAATTTAATATAATCTTATTACTATTGAATGCCAAGCTGTGTGTGTGGTGTATGCGTTTATTGTTTTCAAAAAAAAAAAAAAATTATAATTAAATTTAATGGGTGACAATAAAAGAAAAGTTTGGTAGGCAAATCCCTTTAATTGCTGCTTCAAAGTATAAAAGTATCATTTATTTATATAATTAATGATTAGAATAGTAGGGTGCGGTGTTCTGAGAAGACTTTCTATATAAGGAGGAGACCTTCACTGTTTATAACAAACCGTACAATCTCAAAAAAAGAAGAACAAAGAAATGGATATTGCAACAGAGGCACCCAAAGCTCCTTTGACAAGTGAAAGGAAGGTTCGAGCAGACCTTGAAGAATCTATACCCAAACCCTGTAATTCTTTTTACTCTTTTCTTTTCTTTGTTTTTTGTTCCGACAGCTCCATATGATGTTTTTTTTTTTTTTTTTTTTTTTGATAAACATGTATGAAATGTTGGATCAGATTTGGCAAGGGCATTGAACACTTCAAGTGTGGAAAATCCACATGGAACAGTACCAGGACATGACAACAATGGAATGAGTGTTCTTCAGCAAAATGCTTCCTTTTTTGATCAAGACAAAGATGGAGTTGTTTATCCCCGGGAAACCTACAGAGGTTCTTTTTTCTACAATTTATTTTTGTCTTTTATGTTTTACAAATTTTGACAAAATTTACGGTGAAAACAAGCAGGTATGAGGAATCTTGGTTTCGGTCGCTTCGAAAGCTTTCTTGCTGCAGTCGTCATTAATGTGGCATTGAGTTACTGGACTCTCCCTGTAAGTTATTCTGCTCACTTTTATTCCCTTTTGCAAATATACACTTCCCTCTATTTGTATCTGAATATGTGAGTTACTCACATGTTTACACATTTTTTGGACTTTTTTAGATTTGAGTTTCTTGTTTAGATTTTTATGCTTTTAAATTTTTCTTACTCGAGATTTTTCCCATTCAATTCGAATTTAAGTTGGTATTTGTTTTCATTATATGTAATTATATTTAGGTCATCCATTAATTAAATCTCAATTCAGTTATAAAATTATCTAAAAATCTTTTTATTTGTATAAAATAACAAATATTATTTTACGTGTACTATTATTTTTTATATTTTAATATAAAAAACACATATATACAATGAGATTTAAACTTAAAACTTCATTGCATTCATAAAATCAACTTTAAAATTTCAATTAAACCAACATTTGATTTTTTTTTTCAACTTTTTATAAAATTATTACATAAATTTGTTTTCGCCCACATCATTTATGTGCCATAATTTATCTATCCATAGAAATTATTAGTTTATTATTATTTAGTAATTTTTTTATAATATTATGTTTTTAATTATATATATTTAAAATTATTGTAGTTTCAAAATTATGTAACATTAACTTTTTATATAAAATCAAAGTTTTAATATATTATGAATTAATCATATTACATTGTAAACTACAATTTTTAAAATAATTATATCATATTTGTTTTATATAATCATGATATAACTTCTTGTTTTTCTTTTATAAAATTACTATTTATTTTAACATATATATAAAAAATATATTAATATTTAATTAATTTATTAAAAAATTAGAATTATACTAATGATTAATTTTTTTTATAAAAAACTTATTTATCCTTTGATTATTTTATTTTTAATATTAGATTTGGTTTGGACAGTCTCGAGTTCAAATTTTGTTTTGGGTTCTGACTTTTTAGTCAAATTATAATTTAATTGGTTTGAGCTTAGGGGTTTTTTCACTGGTTTTTTCTGTCTAGACTCATTTTGTCACCTTCACCCACATTTTTATGTGCAATAAGTACTAGTAAACCTATTAAAGTATCATACTATATATGCAAGTCCAAAGATTTATCCAAAATGTGAAGAGGATTTAAACAAAAGTGTGATATTTGAAATATATTCTTTAGCCAAAAGAAAACTCATTTAAAATATAAGTTGGACTTTGACTCCAACTTTCAAGACCAGAGTTAAACTCATTTTGTATATTTGTAATATATTATTTTATGTTATTTTTACATATTGTATGATTTATATCGTATAAAATTAAATATAAGTAGATTTGAATAAAATTCTGTACTTAAATTTTGAGTTGGGTTAAGTCTGGACAAATATAAAAAAATGTTGATATTATACATAAGCTAGATTCGAACTTCCCCACCAACTCCTTTCGGCACAACATAATGAAGAGTATATATATACCCTATAAGGTTGCTGATATTGCATTCACAAATTTGACGGGGATGGTTACCAAATCTACATTTTCCTATATACATAGATAGAATACATAAATGCAAGCATGGAAGTGATTCTTCAACATATGACACTGAAGGAAGGTAATTAGCATATAAGATTTGAATCACTAAAAACATTAAATAAAAAACAATTATAATCTTTCACAAGCAAATGAATGTGATGTTTTCAGGTTTATGCCAATGAACTTTGAGAGTATTTTCAGCAAGTACGCTCGAACTGTGTCCGATAAGTTAACATTCGAAGAACTATGGCACATGACTGAGGCTAATCGAAACTCATATGACTTCATTGGCTGGTATTTTCAATCACCATTTTATTTGAATTTCGTGTGTGTTTTATTCAATTTAAAAAAAAAAAGAAAAAAAAAAAGAACTGGTTTGCAGGATAATATCGAAGGGAGAATGGATACTTTTGTATAGACTTGCAAAAGATGAAAATGGTTATCTGTCAAAAGAAGCCGTGGGGGGTTGTTTCAATGGGAGTTTGTTTGAGTACGTTGCGAAAATGAATAACAGTGGTAGCAAAAAAGAGGAATAGATTGAAGGAATGAAGGTTGCTGCTTTTAACATACGTGTAGTTTGAGTGTGTTGCCAAAATAAAAGAATAAGAAGCAGTGATTCAAGCAATGTAGGGTGGTAGGATTTAAAATATACATGTGTTCTTTCTAAACTTCAATTAAAATCAAGATTTCATCTGTTTGTACAAGAATTTGATTATTTTTCCTTCTAAGTTTATATTTTTATAGCATAAAGCAAAATGACTTAAATCTTATCCAATTACAAGGAACTTTCAATTTGACAACATTTCATTCTTTCTCAATTGTGTATACTTTATTGTAAACTCCATTCTCCTCACTTATATATAATTCCACATTTTTATAAACTTATATATTTTTCACAAAACAGTAAATCATTTTATTTATTTTTCTGTTGAGTTGATCTTTGTACTTGTATTTTGTCATATATATATATATATTTATTTTAATAATGTTAAGGTGTAATAACGTGACACTTTGACGTTGTATATATAATTTTAAAATTATGACTATTTTTTCACCAATATCATCTATAAAGTTTAATTTAGAGTTGTACAAGCCCAATTTTGGGCCCAAAACCCCTAACCCAATTTACCCAAAACACTAAACTTACCCAAAACCCCAAACGGGCCCAATGCCTAACATCAGCCCGAAACCAAAACCAAAATTAAAAAAAAAAAAAACCTAGCCTAAATCACCTATCCCACCGCCCCCAGTCACGTCGACAGCAAGTGGCCTCTGCTCCACCGTCTCTGCACCTGCAGGCATTAATAAAGAAGGGACACAAAGCAAAAAAAAAGAGAGCATGTAATGGCTATTTAAAAGCCAAGTCGAAAAACCATTTGTACATTCGGATTTTGGAAATAAAAAAACAACATTAGATTTTCAACATGCAAACAAGAACTTAGACCCTAGCTACACCGAAAGCGGAAAAATAACACAATATCAGCAATCGGAGAATCGAAAGTAGCAAATCTAAGGTGATTTAATCTTGTTTTTATTTTATTTTTAGATCCATTTTTGCATTTATACATATAAAGTGAAAATATAAAAGAAAATAAAAAAAGGAGAAGAAAAATCACCTTAAGGCGATTTCCGGCCACCGTGTGCGATGGCCGGCACGACGGACGGCGCGACGGCGGCCGGTCTGCTCCTCGCCAAATTCTGGCTCGGGCCAGAGAGAATAGACAAGCCCCCTCCCCTTTTTTTTTTTCTGAAGCAGAGAGAAATGAAAATTTTAAAAAAAAATCTGCCTTAAATAAGCCGATCAAAACGACGTCATTTTGGTCGGCCTCCTTAATGCCAAAACGACGCCGTTTCACGTGACCCGCGCGCGACCCGACCCGACGCCTGAGGATCCGCGTGTTTTGCTGCTACTGGGATAATTACACGCGCGGTCCCTCCGCTTTCTGGGAATGTTTCAATAGGATCATCTTCGTTTTTACAATTTTGGCCGCGGTTTGTTTACCTATTTCATTTAACCTTTTAATACTCAAACTAGCGAACGACGTCGTTTAGAAGAGTTAGATTATTTACTCCTTCGGTCCCTCCTATTTGCCTGTGCATTCAAATCAGTCCCCTCCCCCTTTGATGATTTTAAAATTCGCCCCTAAAATTCCGTTTTTAACCCAATTTCGTCCTTTTTCTTCATATTTCTCACTTTATTGTAATATTAATTTTACTATTATAATTTATTAATATTATATTTTTATTTATTAAACATCTTACTTTTATTTAAAGCTTATATACATATGTTAGAAAGCTTAATATTATTGTTGCATTAGTGTATTTGTATATTATATATGTATACATTTAAACGTATATATACATTGTACTACGCATATATATATATTAGCATTATTACATATATTTGTTCCTCTTAAGTATTATATATATATATTTCACCTACATTATGTATGTATATAGCTAGTATTATTACTTATATGCGTTTACCCCATCTCATGTACACATTACGTATATACATGTTTTTATACTATATTAGGTATACATTTTTAAACATTATTAGTTATATATTTTTATGTTATCATATATATATGTATCTAATATTATATTACATGTATACTTTAAAAAGTTATATCAAGTTTGTATATATTATGTACAGTTTTTTTTAAATATTATATTATATATTTTAAATAATAATACTATGTATTATGTTTTCAATACATATATATTTACGTATATAACGTTACTAATCTTCTTATTTTATTTTCTCCGTTACACATTGTCGTTTGTATATCTTTATTATTACTATATTAGTATTTTACTATTACTATTATTACTATTTTTATTACTATCATTATACTCTTATTATTATTATATTTCAATCTATATTTATCCTACCTAGTTCAACTTATCTATTTTATGTTTATGTTATTATGATATTTTATGTATTACCTATATTTATATTTAGGTATGAATGCTATTATTTTACTATTGGTTTTCTTATATTATTTTCATTAACATTTTACTTTTCATCATTCTGTATTTTTATCATTATTATTTACATTATTATCACCGTTAGTATTATCTTTTAGCTATGTTACTATTATTTTTATATTCATCCTTACTATTATCATTATTACCACCTCTATTATTTTTATTATCATATTATTATCATTTTTACCATATTATTATTTCCTATCCTTTATATATTATTATTGTTATTAACATACATTATTATTATTATCAATTTACTATTGATTCCACTTTTCTATTATTATTATATTATCATTGTTATCATTATCTTCATTTATTATTAATACTGACATTAATTTTCTTATCATTACTATTATTATTATTATTATTATTATTATTATTATTATTATTATTGTCTTTTATATTATCCTCTATCACTATTCTTTATTATCAAAATTATTAATATTATCGTTTTCATTGCCATTTTTATCTTGTCATGTTTTATATTTATTTATTTATTTATTTATGTATTTGCTTATTTCATTTTCCCTAGGCGTTTGTTTTATATTTTACTAGCCTTGTTTTTATTTTATCTTCTTGCTCATACTATTGTACTTGACACTATCGCACCTATCATTATGTTATTATACGTGTTAATACCATAATTTTGCTTTTGTATTTTACTATAAATCGCATTATATTTCTCGCTCGATACCTCAAAATAATCCTTTCATAAAAGTAATATTTCGTATTTGGTAACTCGAGACAATCGTGCCCTAACTTACTAGGTTTCGATTTTTCTCATTTAACCTAAATAACGGAATACTCTTTTAAATCACAATACGAGTTTTGAAATAAATATTCTCGGAGATACGAGGTGTGGTGCCCTAACTCACCGGGTATGACATTTTGTTACCTCGAAATAAGATTTTTTGCAAATAAAGGCAATTTTCGATGTTCAGAAATTCGAGAAAACGTGCCCTAACTTACTGGGCTTCGATTTCCCTCGTTCACTCTGGCTAACGGAATGTCCTTTTAAAAGAAGTTAAAATATATTTTTATATAAAAGGCAAGCTCGCTCTCGAAAATTCAAGATGTCGTGTCCTAACTTACTGGATGTGACATTTTATGTTTTGAGACGAGAAGGTCTTTGACATTGGAGCATTTTTTAAAGAGGGATCGTATTTCAAATTCTTTCAAATTTTCAATCTTCGATCTTAAGACATTAATTAATCAACTAGGTACCAATTTTGGGCGTATCGAGGGTGCTAATCCTTCTTCGTGCGTAACCGACTCTCAAACTTATTTTCTGATTTTCGTAGACCAAAAATTATCTTTTTAGTAAATCTTAACTTTTATTAAAATGGTTAATTTAAAGGTGACCTGATCACACCTCATTAAAAAGGATTGGTGGAGACTCCCATTTTTTCATTTTCGTTTTCAAATCCAAATAGATTCCCGTTTTTCAAAAAAGATGATTACGACAAGAGTATTCTTTAAAAATACAATATAACTGATATTCCACAATTATTAATATAAATATATAATCTTCTAATTTGTTTCAAATGTCTATTATTTAATAGTTTCTATTTCCCTCTTGTTTCGTTACATGGGGTTAAATTTCTTGACTATATCTATATATACATAAACACACACGAGAAATTGTCAAATTTCTATTAAATTTTACAATAAAAATTTCAATTCAATATATTAACTGCTATATATATCGCAGTAAATATAGAAGTATGAGATAGTGTCACGGGACTAAATTTTTACATTACAATAAAACATACTTAAAACAACATTTTTTGGTCGACACTTTTTTAAGTGTTAGGATAGACTTGTTGACATACGTTTTGACCAACTCTTTATATAAGGGTTAGAATATACATACCTAAAGTAATGCTTAAATAAGTGACAATTTTGTCTAACACTATGCCAACTTTTCTTTTATCTTTCCAAACTATATAAAAGTGTTGTCATATAAAAAGCCTAAGACAACTCTTTTTGGACTACGCCGACCCTTTTTTGGGTTGACAAAATCTAATCATATCCCGACTTTTTAGGAGGAGTTGGGAAAATATTAACCTATTCCAACTTTTATTTTTTGTTAGCAAATATTTTATCTAACCCAACTTTTTTTGTGTTGTCTTTGCCTGCTCATAATTTATCTCACCCCTTTTTTTTTCGTTGGCAAATATTTGGCTTAACCCAACCTTTTTTATGTTGCCTTTGTCTACCCTGGATCTTCAGCAACATGTTATCATTTAATTTTTACAACATCTCATTTCCAAAGAAACAAAAGAATGAACCAATGATTTAAACTATAATTTTATTTTGTTAATTAACAATAACACCATCACCTCCAAATAAAAGAGAGCGAGTTTTACTTACACCGATGTAAGTCAGTATAATAAAAAATATTTTAAAATTGAATTATAAAAATTTATATAAAATGGATACTTAAAAATATTTGGTTCAAACAAATTAATTTGAAAATACTTTAAAAAAAAAATAAAGATGTTATTATATTATCAAGTTGGTTCAAGTTGTTCCAAAAAAATGTTACGGTAGACCTATTTTGTTGTAATGGTTTAATTTTATGCAAATATTAAGATGATATTCCAATAAATTAAGTAACTTTCCATGATATCAAATGTGGATAAAATATCTTAATAATGTAAGTTTAAAAAAAAATAATTAGTTTTTTAAAATTATATATTAAAATGAGTTATTGGGGTCATGGAATAATAATAAGTAAAACCCATCCACTAAATGCCCCAAATTTTTTTTCCTTCCAAACCATTTGTTTTATTTTCCTCCCAGAAGAAGGAATTTTTTCCCCTTTCAATTTTGGCGCCACCACCACCACTCCCCATTGGATTCCGGCACTGTTCAAGGTGGATGCTAGTAGCCAATGGTAGCCTTCATCATCTCCTTCAACCTTATTGGTTCGGATCTCCCCAAAGCAAATAAAAAAGCCTTTGAAAAGGTAACCAAAGCCAGAAACTTTGCCTCTTCCGATCTGCTTCGTCGGCCACTGTGTCGACCTCTGGTCAGAGATCAATGTTTCATTTAGCCTTTTCTTGGCTACCACCGCTTAGTTTTTCTTTTTTTATTTTTGCAAAATAGTAGAGGGAGATGGCGCCGAATGATCCCAAACAAAGCGGTGGTTTCTTTGCGTCCATAGCTAGCAGTATATCTAATTTTGGTAGCGTCATGACTAAATCAATCAACGGGTATTACGATCCGTCTTTTAATTTTAATTTTATTTAATTCAGTCTTCTTGGATCTTTTTGAATTTGAAATTCATTTAGTTGATTCGATCTCCAAGTGGGAATAATTTTTTGTTCAATTTTAAAGTTGGTATTGATTTCATGTTGTTTAAAAGGAATTTGTTGTATCAGATCCGTGATTTTATTTAGAGATGATTAGAGAGTTTAGCTAAAAATGAATTTATTTGAATGTTTTAAGAAAGGGTTTCTAACTTGATATGATTTATAGTTGTTTTCCTGTTTGAACTATTGGGATATGAAGGGCTTGAAGTTGTTAATCCAGAAGGCGGGACTGAAGATGCCGAAGAAGAAGTAATGAGAGGAAGATGGAAACAGGAGGTAACGTTTAATTTTGGGATCTTCATATTAATTCGAGGAAATGAGGAAGAAAAACATTTAACTTGGTGCCTGGTTCTATCATATGCTTTTGAATCATGATGCTTTAATTTGAAAAATGCAGTGCATGCAAAATCACTAAAGGGTTAAGTGTTAAGTAGCCTTTTGATCATTAGCGCTTAACAGGGTTATATTGTAGTAATGATGAACCTGACATGGTTAAAGCATATGTTTTGCTTGGGATAACATTTTCCAATTCACTGGAATATATGAGATATTTGCATGTTGCTTGGCATGTGATGCTTATTTATTGAATTAATAAACCATCAGTTATTTACTTACTAGTAGAACTAGATTGTCAATAAATTTGTTGATGGTTTAATATAGATTGATTGTTGTTATTGGCTATTTGTTTGTGTTGTAATTGAATGTTAGTTTCTTATTCAATGTCTTCATTGTTTTCTCAACCAATAATTATTGGATGTACTAATGAAATTTTTTTATTTAGCTTCAATTTATGGTTTTTTTGGCTATTATTGAAATATTTTGTTATATTTGCATTTGTTAATGCAGTTGAATTTCAGACTAGAGGACCTGATGATGAGGCCTTCAGTTTGGATGATGATGAATGAGGCCTGTTGCGTATTATGTGTGTATATATGTATGTTATAGTAGTTGATGAATGCAGTTGTCCCATAATTTTTTGATGTCATGGGAAACAGGTTGAAACATGTTGGCAATGCATTCACTGAATGCAATTACCAAGTGATGTAATGAACAACAAGCTGACAACATGTTGCCAACGTGTTGATTGTTTTGATGAGAATTTTGTATATAAACTAATAACTGAATTATTTAATTGTAATTTTATATTAATACGATTTGTTTATGTTAATTAACTATTCAATTAATATCGTCTCAAACTTGTGCAAACTCAACACAACAAAGTTTCTCATATTTCACCAAAATAGCCTCTTCAAAAGTTGAGAAAAAAGGTGTTTGAGTAAATATTCTCAAATATTTTTTTAACTCAATAATAGAATACAATAGGATGATTACAAATGAGGAGGAAGGTCTCTATTTATAGTTGGGCTTCTTCAAATCTAATGGTACAGATTGAATTATATTAATGGTTGAAATTAGTGTCTATTTACAATGTGAGAGTCTTAAAGAATTTAAATTCTATACATCTTTATTTCTTAGGATTTTCAATAATTACCTTCGTAACTCCAACTTTATTGAAGTGTTTCAAAGGGCCACTAAGACTTCATGTAGATGAGTTTCTCTATTTGTTCCACGAATTAGGTCAGTTCAAGTGCGTCAAATAAAGTTTCATTTACAGGACGTTATGTGCACAATGGTTATGGGCTTTGATCTACGGCTCGTGACATTCTCCCCCACCCATTCTTGTTACGCCATTGTCGCTTCCTTGGAATAACATTGGTTTGACTTGTCTCGAAATAGTCTTAATGCCTCGGCTGATTCCCAACTAGTCTCTCTGTCGGGTAGTTCGACCCTTTTGAATATTTGCTTTAGTTTATGTCTCTGTTGTCGCTTAACTCGAACTGTATTTCTCTCTTGTACATCTCAATCGTAAGAGGCTACCACTTTTACTTGTTCCCATTGTGACTTGCCTCGATTAGGATCCCTTTCATCCCCACAAACAGGATTAGGCATGCTCACATTGAACACTAGCTTAACCTTGAGTATTGCTGCTAACTCCTATTGAATGCTAAAGGTACAAAAAATTGATATAAAGCCTGTTGAATTATTAATGAGGCTACCATCTATGAGAGAAGTGGGTTGTGCATTGGATTAGGGTTGAGGAAATTCACTTAGATGATTACGACTTTGTGCTTAGTTTGAATTTCCTTAACAAGATTAATGCTATGTTGGTTTTTTTTTCCTATTGTATATCTTGGATATTCGACAACAACAATGCGTTGTGCCGATGAGTCGAGACATGAGGGGAGAAACCAATGTATTGTTGGTAATCTAACTAGTCGAGGATTTTTATTGTGGTAAGAACATTGACTTGGTAGATCGAACTGTGATAGCTCATTTCTATTCTATTTTGAATGGTAACATTCTGCAACCCTAATTCGAGAACGGAGATGGGTAAAGAGTGTTACACAACACATATTCAAGGCAACAAGAATAACACCCGGACTCTGTCACCACTACCCGCTTCAATCTCCACCAAAACCAAATACAAAAGCCTTCCCCTTATTTCAGAAGTAGCTAAATACACATTCGAAGTGCCAACATTCCACACATACAAAAAAAAAAAAAAACCCTACACTATTCATCAAATAACTCTTGGACCCTATAAGAAAACAACACAAAACCAATCATCTCACTAAACAAAACATCACAAAACATAAATAATCAAGATCTCTTAGAGTATATAGACCACCTGTCGTTAAAAGGTCAATGTTATATGGACACAACACTAAAAAACAAAATGCTTCAATTCAAAAAGCAACAAACAAAGAAACTTAATAGTCAAAATTAAACCTGTTCTCTTCAATTCGTATCGACTTTTTGATAACTTCATTCTCATCTCCTATGACTCATATGTCCAACTTTTTACTAAGCTCCCATGCCTAAGAAACTTCTTTCCACAAATTCTTGAAAATCAGACTCAAATCATGACTCATTAGCGATTTACCTCCTGAAGATATTGGTTTTGCGAGTTTATCGTTACATTTCCTACCTCTCCCTTTTTTTTTTTAGTCTCAACCTTTGCAATTCTTTGCGCTTCAATCTTATAAAGAGACTTCACTTTTTCTAGAACTAAAATTAATATTTTCTATACTCTTCTCGACTTCACCGTCAATCTCCCCCTTTCAGCATCAATAATATTGGGAATTATATTCAAGCTCCAATAGCATCAGTAGATTAGATACATTCAATCAAGTAGTATATATAAAAAAAATTATCAATAAAAAAAGAAGATTGTTAGTAATAATAAGTTAGAATTGTATAAAAATGGAGCACTAAAGCTAAGGGTTAGCATTTGGTCAAGTCGAGTCGAATCGAGTAAAAAAACTTCAAGTTAGTTGAGTTGACAAATCCTATTTTATCAATCGAACTCAATTTGAAATTTTTTTGAATCTAATTGAGCCAAATCGAGTTGAATTAACGAATCCTATTATTTATACTCAATGTTGCATTTACATGGACCGGTTATTTAACTAGTAGATGAAGTATAATATTATTTAATTATATAAACAATATAATTGTTTTGCCTTCAAAATTATTTAACTATATAAACAATATAGTTGTTTTCCCTTTTCACTTAATGGGTAAACATTTATAAAAATAATGTAATTTTGCCTTTTAACTTTGGTTTTGACTTTTAACTTTAGGAAAAGTAACATTTATCAAAACAACGTAGTTTTACATTTTCTTATTTGGATTTTCGGATAACTCGAATTGTTTAATTCATATTCAAGTTAAACAGAAAAATTTAATTTTTTATTCGAGTTGATCCGAATAACTCGAATAACTCAAAATATTTAATTTGAAATTTAAATTTTTTATCGAGTTTCTTGAATTGAATCAGATTTTTTCACCCCTAATTAAAGCAATGGTTATTTAAAAAGGCAATATTGAATCATATTTAAACAACAATGGCACCGGGAAGAGATAAAATATTATTTTAATTGATGATAAGATAATATTATGATATTATTTTTAATTTTTTTTTTTGTAAGTTGTTTAGGCAAAGCAAGCAATCTTAAATTTGTTTTTTTAATTATTTCCAATATTTGTTCTATGCTCTTGAAATTTTTTTATGGATTTGTCTAGAAAAGAAATTAAAATTTTAACAATTATTTTTCATAGTTATTATTAAATGTCACCATTAATTTAATGTAAATATAATTTGTATTTACTTTATTATATAGTTCTAAATTTGTATATTATTTTAATAATAATTTTATATATTAGTTCAATTTTTTGTTTGTATTATTTTATCCTCTCAATTGTTTTTTAAATTTAATTAATTCATAATATAAATTAAACTAATCCTGGTTTAATTGATACAAATATATATATTTCAAATTATAAAATATATTATTTAATACATTAGAAACTAGTTTTTAAAAAAAATCATAAAGGTCAAAACTATGGAAGACCTTTAATGGGATTTGACGGGTTAATTTGTTATATGAAGAATGTATCGGTTAACCATGTATTGAGAGAAACAAATACTTGCATTCAAAAAAACCTCAAAGGAGGTTTCAGGTATTTATTTTTATAGTCAATAAATATATATTATAAAATAGTAATAATAATGCAAAGAACACAATAATAATGGATAAAAATAAGAGAGATTTTTATTGCATTTCTCTTTTTTTCTATCATCGTTACAAGTAATATACTCTTATATATATGGGAAGATTAGACTCATCATTTTTTAATACATAAAAAGGAAATGGGTTACAAGATGAAATATGAAGAGTTAAGTAAGATGAAATGTGAAAGGTTAAGAAAGATGAAAAGTTGAACATCCACTTAATAACATTCATAACACTCTCCCTTAGATATTCATTGTATAAACGATATGTCTCATTAAAAATCTTACTAGGAAAACCCAGTGGGATAAAAACCTAGTGAAGGAAAAAAAAAAGTACATAATCCTTTAATACACAACCTGTCACAACCTTAAAATAAAAAATATAATGCAAATTTACTTCCACTCAAGTAAGCATCACTTAAGATCTTTGAAACAACACAATCCAATGCTGAAAATTAACTTCTTAAGTGTAGCAGTAGGGAGTGCCTAATCGAATTTTTGGTTATTCTTTGCATTGGGTGAGGGGTGTTACAACAGTGCATATTTTGCTCCCCTTATTTGGACATCATTTTATAACTCAATATTGAGTCATTCAATATTATTTATCAATAATTAATCATCAACATAAACAACAAATTTTGTTGATGCGTATAAATATAGTAATATAATTCAGTTGCATTCTCATGCTTTAGATGTCGCCAACAACTTTATAAAGCATGATCATGAAATATTGTATCATTCACTATTACCAATACAATGAGTGCATTGAGCACATAAAAAAATGGTACTTCAGGACCATCATTTTATAACATTATTGTTTGACCATTTGTATTCCTTTCCAATATCTCTAATCTACATGAAAAATTAGCCTGATTAATTTTGATTATATAAACAGTATTGGATACTCAATAGTAATTCTTTATAATATCATTGTGTAACAATTTGTCCTTATTGAACATTTGATCTCATGTTGAGACAAATTTTCATTTTTAGATATACTTTCATGATAAAATTTATCTATCGAATAAGTATTTCTGTAACTTCGTCAGGAACTCCAATGATTTTATCATGAAACTCAAGTTTTATGCTTCAGGCATCAATATTATCAAATCATTTATATCAGTTGAATACAAATTCACTAGACGTAAATAAATAACTTTATTTGGTTTTTGCATTCACCACTAATTAATCATTTTTCATAACCAAAATCAAGTGTCTTGTGGATGTTCTTGTTAGAAGTCAATTCTATATATTATTACTTGTATTTTTTTCGCTATTATGCTAACATGTACTTCCCTTGGCTTTACACCTTCCGAGTGTTTGGACTTCTTGTCCGAGATGTATTTCATAAGTTATAATAGAAGCATTTATTTATTTTTGATGACTTTTTCTCATCTCAATGCTTTCAAATATATTTTTATTCAAGATCTTTATTTCTCCATAATATTGAAGTATTCTATTTATGTTATCATTGTCGAAAACAATGTCCTTTTTGTGAGCTCCATCATATTTAGTTTTGACGTAACTGATTGGGATATCCCATTATATTCATAATTTCATGTACTTGAACCTCTTCTGGAGTTTTATCAAAAGTTATGCCTTGGGTCCCCTCATAAGTACTCGCCTCCTTTAGCATATGACCATTTTCAATTCTTTTTCCTTTCTTTCAAGAATTTTTCATTTTATGGAATCGACTAGTTTGTTGTAACACTCCAGAACCAACCTGAACGTTATGGCTGAATCTGGAGAGCTACATTAAACCACTTCTGGTTAGTCCAACTTTTAATAATAAAAATTCAAACATTTCAAAGTCATTTACAAAATCATAAACAAACCACAAAATGCAATTTTTAAAAGAAGAAATCTGAAAAGAAATATGTAATAGTATAAATTCATAAAAAAAAGTAATCAAATAGACATGACCGTGCTCTTGCTACGCCAACCTGCTTAAGCCAGTGGGTTACCTAAAATTCAATCAAGCAGACGAAATGAGTTTACATACTCAGTGTGCAACTTAAGTATTCAATTAGCAGAAAATACTAGACACGTATTCGGTTTCACTGTATTCAGATAGTTCTCAAAGTTGAGTTCAAAAATAGTAACAGGATATATCAGATACAGATACAGTTCATATCAGATACAGATCCAGATTTCCTACCTCTATCCTCTACTCACCATCTTCATCTATCCCCACACACCAAATAGGGTCTCAAGTACCCATCCATCCCTACACACCGCATAGTGACTGTATATCACGTTCAGAATTTTGCGGACTAGCTGCTAGATCAAAGCACGATAAACCGCAAAAATCAGATATGTATATGTGGCATAACCACCAGAATCAGTAGATAATTAAACTATCCACACTTCTTCCTTTATCACAAATCTCACCCCAATGTAGATGCATAATTAACAGATATCAGATATGCATACACAGTAATATAAATTCAATCATTACATATCATATTTGCTTATCAAATAACACATCATATGAATATTCAAATAACAGATTTTCCAGTAACAGATCATCAAATAATGAGTTTATAGCCTAGTTCAGATCATATGAACCCTACAGAAGGCCCACGTTCGATTCGAACGACGTTTATGGCCATAGAGAAAAATTCTGATTTTTGACCCACATACTTGTGTAGATTCACACAACCCGGATGACTGGCCCATGTGGTCCACATGACTTGGCACATGCTCATATGGCTCATCATAGTACCTCACACAGTCTGTCACACGTCCATGTAACTCAAATCAAAGAGTTACACGATCTAAACATAAGCCCGTGTCGTTCGTCTGTGTGACTCACAATCAAAATAGTCCCTCACACTACTTCGACACATGCTTGTGTCGCATGCCCGTGTGACCCAAGTTAGAGAGTTACACGGCCTACCACACAACTGTGTGGCTGGCATAGCCTACCACACGACCGTATAGCGTCGACAGCCATGCATTCCAGCTTTCGTCATTCGTAGAAAACTCAGTTTTCGTTAAACACCTGAGATATATTTGACATAGAAGCAATAGAAGTGGCTCCGGAACCTAAAAACTATAAACTAATGACCAAGTCAACTAATATTTCCCAAACAAAGTGCTCGAATTAATGCACAAAATCGACTTACATCAAAAAGCTTTGAGGTAAAACCCCAAACTCAAAAATCAACGCTTAACTTTGCACGATACCACAAATTCACAGACCTATTACGTTAAGGGATTGTTATCCTCAAGATCTTCACCTAAAAGAAGTCTAATCAAACACTTAAACAGAGAATTCAAGCAAATTAAGCAAAAAAACTAATTTTGACATAAATGAACGAGAGCGAACGTTACAGGAATTCAACCACAAAACTTCGTCAATTAACCTTTCAGTTAAAATACAACGAACTATGCAACTTCCTCGACAAACAGCAGCAAGATTTTAATGGAAGAAAAAAAAAGCAATGAAGAAGAACAATAGGGAGCAAAAACAAAAGAAGAAGAAAAGAAAAACAAACGTAAAAAGAAAAATGAAAAGAAGGAAACCATTTAATAAATTTAAAATAACTATTTTTTTTAAGTGTTAAAAATAAATACGTTCCTTTTTCGCTTACGCAAAGACTCAAACACAAGACTAAATAGTATACAAAATCTTAACCATTGAACTAGTAGGTTCATTCTTGATGCAAGTTAACGTAGAAATAAACTTAAGTCAAAAGTTTATGGTTAAGGGCTAAGTCAAAACAAATAACAAAAGTTAAAAAAGGGAGACTTGAACCCTTGATCTAAAACACATAATCAAGCCCCAAACCACTGAAATAGATACTTAATTATTGACAATATTAACAAACAAACGTTCAAATTTTAGGGCGTTGCAAACAAATAAGGGTATTGTTAACGAATCAAATCCTCATGTTCCCACGTGTCTTTCTCAGTACCATAATTCTACCACAGGACCTTAATTAGAGGAACAATTTTCCTCCTCAAGACTTTAATAGCTTGATCCAGAATCTAAATAAGCTCTTCCTCAAAAGTCAAATCTGGTCGCACCAATATCTTATCAACGGGAACAATGTAAGATGAGTCAGACCGGTACTGTCTCAACATATAAATATGGAACACATCATGAATCTGATCTAATTTAGGAGGTAGCTCTAGCTAATAAGCAACAGGTCCAACACGTTTCAAAATACGATAAGGCCTAAGGAACCTCAAGCTCAACTTATCCTTACGTTCAAACCGGAGAACATTTTTCCATTTAAATACTTTAAGAAAGACTTGGTCACCCACTAAATACTCAATATCTCTCCTCTTTAAATCCACATATAAATTTTTTCGATCGGAAGTTGCCTTAAGGCGGTCTTGAATCAATCTAACTGTATTCTCAGTCTCAAAAACTAAATTGGGACCCAACAAATCGACGTTTACCTAACTTGGTCCAATACAAAGGGTACGACACTTACAACCATAAATAGGGGTAAGGTGCCATCTGAATGCTAGATTGGAAGCTGTTATTATATTCAAACTCAGCTAGCAATAGGAATTCCTCTCAACTACCTCAGAAGTCAATCACATAGCTCCGTAACATATCCTCTAGAATTTGAATAACTTATTTAGACTGTCTATCGGTCTGAGAATGATACGCGGTACTGAAAATTAATCGAGTTTCCAATACCTCGTGAAGCTTTTTCCATAACCGAAAAGTAAAACGTAGGTCTTTATCAGATATGATCGAAACCAAAACTCTGTGTAATCTTACAATTTCAGAGACATACAGCTTAGCTAGCTTCTGCAACGAATAGTCTATCATGACAGGTAGGAAATTAGTAGACTTGGTCAATCGATTCACGATGACCCAAATAAAATCTTTCTTAGTTGGTGTTAGAGGCAATCCTCTAACAAAATCCATAATCACACGTTTCCACTTCTAAAAGGGAATCTTAACTAGTTGTAGCAGACCTAAAGGCAGTTTGAGCTTGGCCTTAACCTGCTGGCATGTTAGACAATGAGAAACAAAGTCAGTTATTTCTCGTTTCAAACTATGCCACCAGTAAAGCTCTTGGAGATCCTTTTACATTTTATTTTTACCGGGATGCATAGCATAAGGGCTACTATGCTCTTCTCACAAAATCGACTACTTCAATTCAGCATCGTTAGTCACACAAATCTGACCTCTGAAACACAAAACCCCGTAATCATTCAACCCAAAATTGAAAGTCTCACCATCTTCAACCTATCGAAACCGCGAAACCAAAGACTCACCACTTAACTGTTTAACTCTAATCTAATCAATCTAAGTTGGTTTAACCTATAACTCAGACAATAGACTACCATTGTCTAACAAATTTAGGCAAGCAAACATGGCTCTATGACTAAGAGTATTGGCCACAACATTTGCTTTACCGAGATGATACTTTATAGTGGCATCATAATCCTTAAGCAAATCAACCCATCTACGTTGCTTAAGGTTCAACTCTTTTTGAGTCAATAGATACTTGAGGCTTTTGTGATCGGTGTAAATGATACATCTCTAACCATACAAATAATATCTCTATATTTTTAGAGTGAAGACAACTGCAGCCAACTCAAAGTCGTGCGTGGGATAGTTGCCCTTGTGTGACTTAAGCTGTCGCAATGCATAGTTTCCCAATCTGACATATGAAACATCTTTGTAAACTATGAACTCTTTACCAAATTCAGTCTGTACCAGAACAGGTGTCTAAGTTAAAACAAACTTGAGCTTCTCAAAGCTCGCTTGTTTCTCTTCAAACTACACGAAAGGCGCATTCTTACACAGCAACTTAGTTAGGGGAACTGCAATAAGTGAGAACCCCTAAATAGACCTCCGGTAGTAACCCGCTAAACCTAAGAAACTCCAAATCTCAAACACATTCAGCGGTTGTTTCCACTCGATCATAGCCTCAATGTTTTTAGGATCAACTCGGATCCCCTCAGCAGAAACAACATGTCCCAAAAAGGTAACCTCTCACAAATAGAACTCGCATTTACTAAACTTAGCTAGAGCTATTTCTTACGAAGTATCTACAGAACTACTCTAAGATGCTCATCATGTTCACTTTCAGTTTTAGAGTAATTAGAATATCATCAATGAAGGCCACAACGAACTGATCCAGATACTAATGAAATACCTAATTAATTAGATCCATAAACGTAGTCGGAGCATTCGTCAAATCGAAGGGCATGACCAGGAACTCATAGTATTCGTAACAAGTTCTAAAAGTAGTATTATACACATCAGTCTCCTTAACCTTGAGCTTATGGTACCCAGGATGAAGATCGATCTTCGAGAATACTGATGCCCTATAGAACTTATCAAATAGGTCATCAATCCTCAAAAGCGGATACCTATTATTTACCATCAACTTATTTAGTTGACGATAATCTACACATATTCTCATCGTGTCGTCTTTTTTGATTACAAACATAATTGGTACTCCATACGGGGACACATTCGGCCTAATGAACCATTGATTAAGAAGTTTTTGAAGATGAGCCTTTAATTCCATAAGCTCTTCTGGTGACATGCGATAAGGAGCAATGGACACAAGAGCGGTACATGAAAAAAATTCAATACCAAACTTAACCTCCCTAGTTGGAGGTATCTTCGGTAAATTTTTAGGGACGACATCTGAAAAATCCCTTACAGTCTAAATATCTTTAATAGAAGGTTTTATAGGACCGGACTCAGGCACAAATGCCAAATATGCCTCACAAGCTTTTCAAGCTAACTTTTCAGGTACCAGAGCAGAGATCACATTAAAGAGGTAATCTCGATGCTCGTCGATCATAATAATCTTAGTATCATTATCATATCTCTAAGTTACTCTCTTAGAGGCATAGTCCAAATTGAATTGATGTTCCACGAGCCAATCTATTCTCCGAATAAGATTAACCTCTCCAAACGGTAACTCTATCATATTAGCCGGAAACACAACACCTTAAATATCTAACAGAACCCTCCTATAAACTTTATTAACCTAGACGGACTAACCGATGGGACTAATCATAGAAATCTTTCTAGCAGTACTTTCAGCAGATATATCCAAATTCACAAAAATAGTACTAGCTACAAATGAATTTGTAGAACCAATGTCCATCAAAGCAAAATACAGTGCAGAATGAATAAATAATGTATGCCCTATAATGTTGGCGTCGTCTCTGTTCTCGCAGCGCCTCATCTCATATACAAAAGGAGGCAGTCGTGCCTCAGTTTGAACCGTACCTATACCCGGGGCTTTTTAACCCCTACCAGAACCATTACCACCTCTGGCTGTACCACGACCCCTAGGTGGATGCTATGCTGCCCTCGGAGGCTAAACCAGACCTGAAGCTAGAGCTTGTGTAAGAGCTTGCACTTGATCGGATCGGAGAGGACGGTTCCTAATGTCGTGCTTCATCAACTCACATCACAAACAAGCTCCCAACCTTTTTCTGGACTCACCCGATTGGCGTCTACTATAGTCACTGTAGGTTTGAATCTCAATCGGTGTAGTTGGTGCTTCAGTCCTCGGAAGCCCATTAAACCTAGTACATTTCGTAAGGCGCTGAATAGAACTAGAGGGAGCTGAATCCCTCTTAAGTTTACTTTAACCCTTCTCTAATCTGTCCTCTCGCGCTTAGTATGCTTCACCTCCTCCTCTATCTTTGCCTTGTCAACTAAGGCCTCGAACACTTGCTCCCTCTGAGAAGCTATTAGAACCTTCAAATCATATCTTAGTTCGTACTCAAACCGAATACTCTTCTCATAATCATTCGAAACCAAACTACGAGCATACCTACTCAATCTCAGAAACTTGACCATAAACCTTTCACCCTAAACTAGGCACTTAAACTTGCATCTACGAGCCTCCACATAACTTGCCCTGCCATACTTACTCTGGAAGGATTTCTTGAATAAATCCCATGTGATGCGTTTGGGCTAGGTGCCCTCCTCAATTGTTAACCACTACTGGTATGCCTCATCTCGGAGCAAAGACATTGCACCCCTAAATTTCTATGCAGGAGTGCAATCAATATCATTCATGATGCGCTCAGTGGCCTCTAACCAGTACTTGGCCACTGTTGGGGCGACTCTAGTGATGCCCTTGAAATCCTTAGCACCGTTTGACCAGAGTCATTCAGTAACTGACCCTCGACTTTTAGATCCAAAATGGGTCATAGTGACCCTATCTAAAACACGAAACATGGCTTGAGACTGTGCGTTGTACCTAGTCATCGGAGTCTAAGACCTCGTCTCAGCAGTAGTAATACCAACAGTCTCGTTGGTATCCAGATTGGGGATATTTCATAGCAAGGAAGACTCAGTTTGGTGCCCGCGAAAACTACATCCACGACTACCGCGCGAACTCATAATCTCAAATTTTTTACAAATATCAGAATTTACAAATCAGTTCCGAGTTTTTTTCAGATGTCTTATTTCACAGTGCATATCAGAGTCTCTAACTAAAGCAAACAAGTTTAATCACTATAGTGTTTTCTAGCTAAATAGTATAGCTAAACTAGAAGTACTTATAAGTTCAACATCGAAGACTCAGTTTTTCATAAAATAAAATTTTAGAATTAACCAAATAAATGTTTTTATTCAAAAACACTTTTCATAAAAATAGGAGCCCAAAAAATATAGCCTGAAATTTGTAACATGGCTCTGATACCATTAAATGTAACACCCTAGACTTGGCCTGAACGTTAAGCCGAATATGGAGAGCTTCATTAAACCACTTTTGGAGAGTCAAGCTTTTAATAATAAAAATTCAAACCTTTTAAAGCTATTTACAAAATCATAAACAAACAATAAAATCCAGTCTTTAAAAGCAAAAATCTAAAAAGAAACATGCAATAATATAAATTCATAAAAATAATAAAGTAATCAAATGGACATGATCGAGCTCTTACTTAAAATTCAATCAAACAGACGAAATGAGTTTACATACTCAGAGTGCAATTTAAGTATTCAAGTAGTAGAAAATACTAGACACGTATTCAGTTTCACAGTATTCAGATAATTCTCAAAGTTAGGTATAGAAACAGTAACAATATATATCAGATACAGAAACATATCATATCAGATACAGATGTAGATTGCCTACCCAATCCTTTACACACCATTTATGTCCATCCCTACATACCAAATAGGGTATCAAGTACCCATCCATCCCTACACACTGCATAGTGATTGTATACCACGCTCAGAATTTCGTAAACTAGTTGCCAGATCAAAGTGCGATAAATCGCTAAAATAAGATATGTATATGTGGCTTAGCCGCTAAAATTGCCAGATAATTAAACTGTCCACACTTCCTCCTTTATTACAAATCCTGCCCCAATGCCGATGCATAATTAATAGATATCATATACGCATACACAGTGATATAGATTCAATCGTTACAAATCATACCTTCTTATCAAATAACATATCATATGAATGTTCACATAACAGATTTTTCAGTATCAAATCATCAAATAATGAGTTTTATAACCTAATTTATATCATACGGACCCTATAGAAGGCCCAGGTTCAATTCGAATGATGTTTATAGCCCTAGAAAAAAAAATTAATTTTTGGCTCACATTCCCTAGATGACTAGCTCGTGTGGTCCACATGGCCTGACACACGTTCGTGTGGCTCATCACAGTGCCTCACATGGCCACACGGCTTGTCATACAACTGTGTGACCCAAGTCAGAGAGTTACACAGTCTAACACACGGCATGATACATGTCCGTGTGACCCAAAACAGAGAGTTACACGGTCTAGACATATGCTCGTGTTATTCGCCTATATGACTCACAATTAAAACAGTCCCTCACACGGCCTGGGCATAGACCCGTGTCGCATGCCTGTGTGACCCAAGTTAGAGAGTTACACGACCTGACACACGATCGTTTGGTGTCACAACCACAGATTCCAACTTTTTTCGTTTACAGAAAACTCAATTTTCTTTACAAACCTGGGATAAATTCGACATAGAAGAAGCATAAGTGACTCCGAAACCTAAAACGATAAACTAATGACCGAGTGAACCATTATTCCCAAAACAAAATGCTAGAATTAACACACAAAACTGACTCACATTAAAAAGCTTCGAGGCGAAACCCCAAACTCAAAAATCAACACTTACCTGCGCATGATACTACAAATTCACAGACCTAATGCATTGGGGGAGTGTTATCCTTAAGATTTTCGCCTAGAAAATGACTAATTGAACACTTAAACAAAAAATTCAAGCAAATTAAGCAGGAAAACCAATTTTGACATAAATGAACGAGAGGGAACATTACAAAATTTCAACCACAAAACTTACGCAATTAACCTTTCAGTCAAAATACAACGAACTATGCAACTTCCCCGAAAAATAACAAAAAAATTTTAATGGAAGAAATCAAAGAACAAGCAACGGAGAGGAACAATGTGGTGCAAAAACAAAAGAAGAAGAAAAGAAAAGAAAACGTAAAAAGAAAAAGGAGAAAAAGAAGGAAACCATTTAATAAATTTTAAATAACTATTTTTTAAAGTAGTAAAAACAAAAGCCCCTCTTCGCTTACTCAGAAACTTAAACACAAGGCCAAATAGTATATAGAAGGTTAACCATTAAACCAACAAATTCGTTCTTGACACAAGTTAACGCATAAATAAACTTAAGTTGAAAGTTCATGGGTAAGGGCTAAGTCAAAACAAATATTAAAACTGCAAAAAGGGAGACTTGAACCCCCGATCTCAAACATATAATTAAGGCCTTAACCACTGAAATAAATAGTTGATTATTGACAGAATTAGCAAATAAATGTTCAAAGTTTGGGGCGTTACATTTATCATGCTTCTAACATGCCCAATACTTATTTTTATCACATTGTCCTTCTGGGACATATAATTATTTGGAGCATTTTAGCTGGTATATGTATCAACTAGTATATGCAATCTCTAAATATCATCCCTAAACATGTTTGACAAATAATTTTATCATTCAATCTTTATGCACATAATATTAGTAAGGATCACAAAAAAATGATGACATAATAATTTAACCAATTTGTCTCCCCTTAATACTAAGAAAATTTGTAACATGACAATACTTTTTCAAAATTATAAATATATATCCCTTCAACTTTTTCACATATAATGAAAATTCTAAATTTTATCAATTTCATACTTAATGATCCATCTTAATGCGTTATGTTGGAATATAAAATAGATATTGCACATCCGAATATTCTTAGATGAAATCTTTTAGTTTATAAATGAAAATAAATTCTCATGAGACAAATATTTCTTACATGTTGGCTTGATGCAAATAATGCATGCTTATTGTAAAGCTATTCTTATATTAATGGTTAAGCAATTAAATGGTGGCATAGTTTTGCTAACCATTAAGTATAACATATATATGCATAAACAACTTAATATTATCCCAGATAAAACTATGAAAATCAAGCTTTGGATATAGTTCACCAGCGTTGTTAGCACAAATTACATACTACAGAGATTGTGCACAATTAAATTATTTCAAGAAATAATTTCACAAATTTCGGGTTGCACGCATATGATACATGAGCTCATATATTATTTGGTTATCATCTATAAATACAACCAACCTCTAACTTTAGCTAATGTTAGCTCGATATGTTGTCAAAATAATTAGTATTGATGAAAATTATTAAAATACAACTTCTAATTGTAACACCCCAAGCTCGGCCTAGACGTTATGGCCGGATCTAGCGATGCCCCATGATAGGATGTTTGAAAACCGTGTCGTCGCGATAAAACCATTTCCATTGAATTACTTTTATTAATATCTTATTAGTTCAAAAATCGTGTTATTCATTTAGTCGATAGTTTGAAAACGTTATTCGTTGCGGAAACTTTTAAAATAGTTTAAACAATCGGGCGTTTCCGAAAATTATTTGTTTCTTTTGAAAACCAAGGTTTCCTACTACTAGCAGTTGTAATCCATAAGGTAAAGATAATTAAAACTCAAAACCAAACCAAAGAACGAAAGTCCAATTATAACCCAAAAATTTAACCAGTAAAAATAGACTAAAAATAAAACCAATAATCATAAATTAAAACCATGACAGTCTAGAACTGTGGTCACCATCGAGTCCTCCGCTGCACCGATCCATCTAGGTCTAAGGATTACCTATGCACGTTAATCAGAGAGGGGTGAGTTTTCGTAAACTCAGTGTGTAATCTCACAAAAAACAACAAACAATCAGTAATCATATCGCACAGTCAAATAGTCTTGGGCCTAAGCCCCTTTCAGAATCAGTAACAGTTTGGGCCTTAGCCCATCTCAGTATCAGTATCAGTCATGCAGTTTTCAGTAACAAAGTCCTACCCAACCAACCTCTATACACCATCTCTGTCCAACCTTACACTTCATGTGGGGATTAAATTAACCCACCCATCCCTACACTTCAGATAGCACCGAATGCGGCACAAAACAGTAATTTGTAGCTGAGCTGCCAGTATATTAGGCTCAAAAGCCTTTCAGTACACTTCCTCCAAATAATATCAACCCAACCCAATACAATGCAACATACAATGAAATGTCATACTATCACAGGTTTGTCAAATACACATTCAGTTCAGTATACATGCTTGTATATAACATCCTCAGTACACAATTCACACAATCAATATCACAAAGTTAAGGGTCTAAGTAGTGCTTATCGATCCTACGAAAGGTTCACAGACGACTTGGGCGACCCGTGCAACCTTAACATTCATTTCAATAAAAATGGGCTTACATGCCCATGTCGCCTATTCGTGTGGGCCTACACAGCCCAAATTGGCCTTGGCCGTCATGGGTTGGCCTCGTTGATCACACGATTGTGTTAGGGCACACGACCTACCACACGGGCAACCACATATTGGAGTGGCGTTGACAGTGAAGTTTTCAGCTTTTGTCAAAACCTTGTTTTCAACGCAATCGAGTACACATCTGTATCGTTTTTTATGCCTAATCACTCACGAGCACTCTAGTACCTAAAATCGAAAAATCAAAGCCTCAATTTCAATAACATAACCGGGACTTAAACGGTATTATAACTAGATGTTTGTCCATAACTATCGAAACTCTTACCTTCGATTGAAATGAGGAATGCACACACTCAACTTGTTGATTGGGAACAATTTTTAGTCCTTTGATTAGCTCTTAAACACAAAAAAGAAACCTCTCTTAGAAAGTAACCAGAAACGTTAAGACTAGCAAGAACTGAAACTTACTGATATCATGCAAAAACTGAATTAACGAGCCACAGAAAATTTAGAAGTAGAAGGGGAATCAAACAAGGAAATCGGCAGCAAAGAATGAAAGGGGTGATGACAAAAAGAAGAGTGGAAGAGAGAACGTATGCCTTCAATCGATGATCAGAATGGATACTAAACGAAAAATCGAATAAAGAGGGAGGACAAAGAACCAAAAATTTGCCAGAGAACAGAGAAGAAGAGAAAGAAGAAAAAAATGAAAAAGAAGAAGTGGAGGAGAAGATGATCAAATTTTTTTCAGAGAGAATTCTTGAAAAATTTTTTTACTCAAATCCCACTACCTACCCTATCTCAATCCCTTAATTTTCTCCCTCAACTCCCATTTCACATCCACCACCCAGAATCCCAGTTCAGCACAACTCTGGCCGAACTTTAAGCAAAAATACTACTCATTGCCATCGCAGAGAATCAAACACAAGACCTCCAATACACCAACACTGCACTTAACCGCTAGACCAGCTGACCCATTCTGATATGGTTTTACAAAAAATTAAATAAAAGCCTACTGAACAAGAGTGAGGCTTAACTTAGAAAAAAATTTAAAATTTGCCAAAGGCATGGCTTGAACTTGGGACCTCTCACACACACCTAGAAAACTTAACCACTGAAGCAGATATAGATTTGTGTCAAAATTTATAAGAACAAAAATAAGAAATTTGGGGCGTTACAACTCTACCCCCTAAAAGAAAATTTCGTACTCAAAATTTACCTGATCAGAACAGATGAGGATACTGCTAATGCATCGAATCCTCAGGTTCCCATGTAGCCTCTTTAGTGCTATGATTACGCCATAGAACATTCAACAAAGGGATAGATTTCCTCTTTAGAACCTTTATGTCACGATCCAAAATCTAGACAGGCTCCTCTTCAAAGGTCAAGTCTGGCCTAACCTTAATCTCCTGAACAGGGACAATATGAGTAGGATCAGAGTGGTAGTACCTCAACATAGAGACGTAGAACACATCATGAATACGATCCAGCTTTGGAGGTAGCTCTAACTGATAAGTAACTGGTCCTACTCGCTTTAGAATATGGTAAGGTCCAATAAATCTAGGGCTCAATTTGCCTTTACGACCAAACCTCAGTACTTTATTCCATAGTGAGACCTTGAGAAACATGAAGTCCCCTACAGAATAATCGATCTCACACCTCTTCAAATCCACATAAGATTTTTTTCTGTCAGAGCCGCTTTCAAATGATCTCGAATCAATCTAACCTTATCTTCTGTCTCAGAAACCAACTCAGGACCTAGAACACGTTGCTCGCCCAACTCAATCCAACATAAATGAGTGCGACACTTACGACCATACAGTGCCTCGTAAGGTGCCATCTGGATGCTAGACTAGAAGCTATTATTATAGGCAAACTCCGCTAATGGCAGATAGTTCTCCTAACTTCCTTGGAAATCAATAACACAACTCCTCAACATATCCTCCAGTATCTGAATCACCCTCTCAAACTGACCGTTGGTTTGAGGATGGAACGCCATATTGAAGTCCAACCTTGAACCAAGAGCCTCATGCAACTTTCTTCAAAACTGAGATGTGAAACGAGGATCCCTATCTAAGATGATCGAAATCGGTACTCCATGCAGCCTCACTATCTCAGAAATATAAAGCTTTACCAACTTCTGTAGAGAATAATCCACCCTAATCGTATGAAGTGCGCAGACTTGGTCAATCGATCCATGATGACCCATACCGAATCCTTCTTAATGGGTGTTAGGGGCAACCCACTAACAAAGTCCATGGTTACTCGTTCCCACTTCCATAGAAGAATCTTAACCGGCTGCAACAAACTCAAAGGTAGCTGATGCTCAGCCTTAACCTGTTAGCATGTCAGACATCTCGCCACAAAATCAGTAACCTCACATTTCAACCCTGGCCACCAATATAACTTACGGAGGTCTCGGTACATCTTATTTCTGCAATGATGCATAGCATAAGGGCTATTATGTGCCTCCATCAATGTAGACTGTCTTAGATCAGTATCATTTACACAGATTCTCCCACGGAAACAGAGTACCCCATCACTATTTAGTTCAAAATCCGTAGTGCTACCATTCTCAATCTGTCAGAACTGAAAACCTAAAGGCTCATCCTCCGACTGCTTACCCTTAATCTACTCAATCTATGTCGGCTTAACCTGAAGCTTGACTTATAAGCTACCATCATCAAATAAGCTTAGGCGAGCAAACATCACCCTCAAATCAGTCATAACTCTACGGCTTAGTGCATCAGCCACCATATTGGCCTTGTTAGGATGGTACTCAATGGTGCAGTCGTAGTCCTTAAGCAGTTCAATCCATCTACACTGCCTAAGATTTAGGTCCTTCTGAGTGAGGAGGTACTTGAGGCTCTTGTGATCAGTGTAGATGAGACACTTCTCACCATACAAGTAATGCCTCTAATTTGCAGTGCAAACACCATAGTGGCCAATTCCAAGTCATGCGTCGGATAATTCGTCTCATGTGTCTTAAGCTGACGAGACGCATATGCTACCACCTTACCATCCTGCATCAACACACATCTCAAACTGACATGTGACACATTACTATAAATCGTGAACTTCTTTCTAGGTTCTCGTTTGTATCAAACAGGGCCTCGGTCGAGATAGCTTTGACTTCTCGAAGCTCTCGCATCGCGGCGATCGCCTAATCAAACAGTACACGCTTACGTAGTAGCTTAGTTAAGGGTGCTGCAATCAATGAGAAACCCTTCACAAATCACCGATAATAACCTATCAGCCCCAGAAATCTATGGATCTATGATACATTCCTAGGCTATTTCCACTCCAACACAGCCTCAATCTTTCAAAGATCAACTCGAATCCCCTCAGAAGAAACCATATGACCTAGAAATGTCACCTCATGGAACCAGAACTCGCACTTACTAAACTTAGCATAGATATACTTTTCCCTCAAAGTCTGTAGGATGACTTGAAGGTGCTCATCATGCTCATCCTCAGTCCTCGAGTAAACCAGTATGTCGTCAATGAACACTACCGCAAATCAATCCAAATAAGGCTGAAATACTCAGTTCATCAAATCCATGAAAGATGTTGGTGCATTAATCAGTCCAAATGGCATCACTAGGAACTCGTAACGACTATAACGAGTCCTAAACGCCGTCTTATGTATGTCAGCCTCCTTGCCCCTCAACTGATGATTCCCAGATTGAAAGTCAATCTTGGAGAATACTGAAGCTCCTCGGAACTGGTCAAACAGGTTATTTATCCTCGATAACGGGTACTTGTTCTTAATGGTTAACTTGTTCAGCTGGCGGTAGTCGATACACATCCGCATGAATCCATCATTCTTTTTCACAAATAGTACCAGTGCTGCCCATAGAGACATACTAAGGTAGATGAACCCACGATCCAATAACTCCTAAATCTGAGCCTTAAGCTCTATAAGCTCCTTCGGTGCCATTCGGTAGTGAGTGATAGACACCGAAGCTGTACCAGGATGGAGCTCTATCCCAAACTGCACTTCACGATTCGGAGGTAACCCCGGTAGCTCTTTAGGAAAAACTTTCGAAAAATCCTTAAGCATTCTGATGTCCTTAACAATGGAGTCCCCAGAATAAAAAACACTTACATAGGCCAAAAATACCTCACATCCCTTACGAACCAACCTCTCTGCCACCAGCGTAGAAATCATATTAGATAATAATTTCGACGTTCTCTAACTAAGACTACCTTATTATCTTCCTCAGTTCTCAATACGACCCTCTTAGTCGCACAGTCCAAGTTGACACGATGCTTGACCAACTAGTCTATTCCCAGAATTAATTCGAACTCCCCAAATAGAAGCTCTATCAGGTCAGCCAGAAAGATTGCCCCTTAAACCTCTAAAGGGACGTTCTAAACAACTTGTTAAACCTTATAGATTGCCCCAACGGACCCAGTACGATAACCTCACTCGTAGTGCTCTCAACCAAAATCCCCAAGTTTTCAGACACAATACAGGCTATATAAGAGTGAATGGATCTTATATTTATCAATGAAGTAAAAGGTACATCATAAATAAGGAACGTACCTGTAATAACGTCTAGAGCATCTATGTCCTATCGGCGACGTGCAACGTATACTAGAGCTAGCTGCTTCGCCTCAGTCTGTCCAGCATCTCTGCTCGGTGTTATTTGTCCGCGGCCTATACCATTACCACCCCTAACCTAACCACGGCCTCTTGGTGGCTGCTGTGCTATCCTCTGTGGCTGTACATTACCAGTACCCTGAGCTTGCATCTAATCAGCCCTCAGCGGACACTCCCTGATACGGTGATCTAATGATCCACACCTTAGACACGCCCTAGTCCTTTTTTAACACTTGCCCTGCTGGCGTCTACCACAATCAACACATGGCTGCTGTCCAGTGGAAACAACAGGGGGCCCAACTCTAACTGGCCCATCAGCTCTGGCCTTTTTCTTAGGCCTCTGAACAGAAATTGAGGGCTCTGAAACCCTCTTGTTCTTACCTCTCTCTCTGTCATGGTTTTGGCGCTCAACGTGCTTAACCTCCTCGGCGATCTTTGCCTTCTCAACCAGTAAAGAAAAATCACATTCTCGCTGCGAAGCTATCAAGACTCTCAAATTATCCTTCAGGTCATCCTCAAAGTGGACACATCGCTCATACTTAGTCACCACCATACCTAGCGCATAGTGGCTCAGTCACAGGAATTCAGCCTCATACTCAGCCACAGATCGACCTCCTTGAGTAAGGTTCAGGAACTCCCTCCTATGGGCATCCACGTAGCTCGCTCCCATATATTTCCCCTGGAAGACAATCTTGAAGAACTCCCAGGTCAGACGTTCAGGCTGAATGCCCTCCTTAATAGTCAGCCACCACTTATAAGCCTCACCCCGTAGTAGTAAAACTACACCCTTTGATTTTTGCTCAAGGGTGCAATCTAGATCATCTATGATCCTCCCCATGGCCTCAATCCAATATTTAGCCACATTAGGGGCGACCCCAATAACACCCCTGAAGAGCTCAGCTCTATTGGACTGGAGTCGTTCCGTAACTGACCCTCGACCCTCAGATCCAGTGTTGGGCCCAACGACCCTCTCCAAAATCCTTAGCATAGCCTGAGACAATGTGTCATCCCCAGCCATGCGATCTTGAGACCTAGTCTTAGTAACCGGTGACATTGGCGTCTCACTCGTGTCCAAATTAAGCATGCTGCTAGATGACAAGGACTTAGCTCAAGCTCATCTATAGCCTCTTTCACGGCCTTTAGTACCCTGCCCGCGGATACCTCGTGTGCTCATATCTAATAGAACTTATTTGTATTAAAATTTTTATGAATCAATTATAGTTCTAGTATTTATTAACAAATATTTTATGTAAAGCAGTGCCAGAGCTTGTTTTCGTTTGTCACAGTCTCTAGCAGTTTACTATAGTTTTGGCTTAACTACAGTTTTCAGTATATATTGACTAGAGTATTTTCATAGTTTACTACCTACAGTAGTTTCAAAATATCATAGCATTTTCAATTGAAGTAAAAATCAATTTCAAAATTCTTACAGAATCGGCGCCGGAGACTCGGTGTACCACATACTCAGTAGAAACATTTCAAATCATTTAAAAATCAACTCTTCAAAAAAAATTTTAAAAACCCATAATCCTCAAACCCGACCTAGACGTTATGGCCGGATCTAGCAATGTCATATGATAGGATGTTTGAAAACTGTGTTGCCGCTATAAAACCATTTCCATTGAATTACTTATCTTAATATCTTATTAGTTTCAAAATCGTGTTACTCATTTAGTCGATAGTTTCAAAATGTTATTCGTTACAGAAGCTTTTAAAATAATTTAAACAATCGGGCGTTTTCAAAAACCATTTGTTTCTTTTGAAAACTGAGGTTTCCTACTACTAGCAGTTGTAATCCATAAGGTAAAGATAATTAAAACCCAAAACCAAACCAAAGTCCGAAAGTCCAATTACAACCCCAAAATTTAACCAGTAAAATAGACTAAAAATAAAACCAATAATCATAAATTAAAACCATGACAATCTAGAACTGTGTCACCATCGAGTCTTCCGCCGCACCGATCCATCTAGGTTTGGGGATTACCTGTGCACATTAATTAAAGAGGGGTGAGTTTTCGTAAACTTAATGTGTAATCCTGCAGAAAACAACAAACAATCAGTAATCACAGTGTACAATCAAACAGTCTTAGGCCTAAGTCCCTTTCAGTATCAGTAACATTTAGGCCTTAGCCCATCTCAGTATCAATATCAGTCATGCAGTTTTTAGAAACAAAGTCCTACCCAACCAGTCTCTACACACCATCTCCGTCCAACCCTACACTCTATGTGGGGATTAAATCAACCCACCCATCCCTACACTCCAAATAATACCAAATGCGGTACAAAACAGTAATTTGCAGTTGAGCTGCTAGTATATTAGGCTTAAAAGCCTTTCAGTACACTTCCTCCAAATAATATCAACCCAATCCAATGTAATGCTACATACAATGAAATGTCATGCTATCACAGGTTTGTCAGATACACATTCAGTTCAGTATACATGTTTATATATAACATGCTCATTACATAATTCACATAATCAATATCACACAGTTAAGGTTTTAAGTAGTGCTTACCGACCCTACGGAAGGTTCACAGTCGACTTGGGAAACCTGTGCAACCTTAATAGTCATTTCAATAAAAATGGGCTCACACGTTCATGTGGCTTGCCCGTGTGGGCCCACATGGCCCAAATTGGCCTTGGCCGTGACGACCTGGCCTCGTCAATCACACGGCCGTGTTAATGCACACGGCCTACCACACGGGCAGCCACACGCCCGGGTGGCGTCGATAGTGAGGTTTTTGGCTTTTGTCGAAACCTAGTTTTCTGCACAATCGAGTACACTCCTGTATCGTTTTTGATGCCTAATCACTCACGAGCACTCCAGTACCTAAAATCAACAAATCAAAGCCCTAATTTTAGTAACATAATCGAGACTTAAATGATATTATAACTAGACGTTCATCCATAACTATCGAAACCCTTACCTTCAATCGAAACGAGGAATGCACGCACTCAACTCGTCGATTGGGAACGATTTTCAGTCCCTTGATTAACTCCTAAACACCAAAAAGGAACCCCTATTAGAAAGCAACCAGAAACGTTAAGACTAGCAAGAATCGAAACTTATCGATATCGTGCAAAATCTGAATTAACGAGCCACAGAAAATTTAGAAGTAGAAGGGGAATCGAACAAGGAAATCGGCAGCAAAGAATGAAATGACCGATGGAAAAAAAAGAGTGGAAGAGAGAACGCGTGCCTTTAATCGCTGAGCAGAATAGAGACTAAAGGAAAAATCAAATAGAGAGGGAGGACAAAGAACCAAAAATTCGGCAAAGAATAGAGAAGAAGAGAAAGAAAAAAAATGAAAAAAAAGAAGTGGAGGAGAAGATGATCAGTTTTTTTTTTTTACAGAAAGAATTCTTGGGAAACTGTTTTACTCAAATCCCACTACCTACCCTATCTCAATCCCTTAATTTTCTCCCTCAACTCCCACTACACATCCACCACTCAGAATCCCAGTTCAGCACAACTCTGGCCGAACTTTAAGCAAAAATACTACTCCTTGCCATCACAGAGAATCAAACACAAGACCTTCAACACACCAACACTCCACTTTACCACTAGACCAGCTAGCCTATTCTGATATAGTTTTACGAACAATTAAATAAAAGCCTACTGAACAAGAGTGAGACTTAACTTAGAAAAAAATTCAAAATTTGACAAAGGCATGGCTTGAACTTGGGACCTCACAAACACACCCAGAACACTTAACCACTAAAGCAGATACAGATTTTTGTCAAAATTTACAAGAACAAAATAAGGAAATTTGGGGCGTTACACTAATTCTTCAATAAGATCATATACATTTTCATCAAATTGTTTTGTATCATCATTGACTCGGGATAGTCTAACCGGTCATACCAACACTATGAACTTCTTTTCAATATCTCATATGTCAATCATATAAGTGTAATGTATTCCTTCAAGAATATTTATCATATAAAAAAGCGAGTATCTCATGTCATTTCTATCCATGGTTTTAATGTAAAACACATAAAGGTTACCTTCAGTACATATCTTCTTGATCTAAAAATAATATAATGTTTTACAAAATTTTGCATCATAAGGAGGTGCAAAATTAGCTCTTCTAGAGCTTTGACAATCTAATGCAATATTAATTAACTCTTCAGGAACATGTAATAAAATATTATTTTATCATATAACATTAGTAAATGTGTAATTTATTTTTTTAAAATATATACAGTTTTTCAATTCTTTTCAACATGGATGGTAAAAATTTCAGATTTTAAAAAAAAACTTTATTTATTCATATAAAAGAAAAAATATTTTTATATAAAGAATAAGTATAAATAAAACATATGTTAAACATAGCAAATAATAAGTTCATGTCACTAATCAATCACGTTAAGAAGCATGCAGTTAGATAAATTATTTTATATGCCATAACACAATAAAATACAAAATATTATAAGGTCACAATAAGATATTAAAGCTACAACTATAGAGGCTTAAAATTAAAATTTTTTAACCTCCACCTCTTGTAGCATAATTTCAATTCAAATTTTATTATCTTGCATTACGAAACATCTCTTTTTCTTTATAAAACTTTAGAAAATTTAATGTTTTAGACATGTTAAAGATATGTACACAATGCATTCATATTTATCATAATATTTATTAACATCATCCCTTTTTTTTTTAACCTTATACTTTTTATAATGTCAATATAAATTGTGATAATTGATAATTTCATTGTCATTCATTTTATCTAGTATCCACATATAAGCAATATTATGGCATTTACTTCTAGAAATGTCTAAACCAATGAGAGGTCCATAATGTCATTATTTCAATAAAAGAAATATATATATTTTTTATAAAAGTATATGCAATATCCACTTCAAGGAATATGTTGAAATTTTAAAATAGTCAAATTGAGTTCAATGATAAAAAGTGATCATAGAATTTATTATATTTATTACAAACATTCACTTTAAGGAATGTATAAGAAATAATTCAAAAAATAATGTAAACTTATCTCATATTCTTTGCCAATAAGATCATAAGGTATTATCCGCTCCAAAGAATGATTAATTAGTATAAACCATTAATCATTTTGTTTCAGGAATAAACATTTAGCAACATTTTGGACTATCCATCTTCTACTTATCTATTTGTCAATAACAATAATAAGTTCCATTCACTTCTAGAAATGAATAGACAATATAATTTATTAACAAAGCTAATAAAGTCATCATTGTTTGCAAATTTACTTCAATATCATTGTGATAAATCAAATGTGTCTATACATTGTTCCCTTTTCTTTTTAATCATACCTTCACAAAATATTCAACCAATATGCATGTGTCAAATGATCTTTGAGTATCACATAAATATTTTCATTAAAATTATTATAATCACTATAGTTATAGTGATTATTTTACCCATACTAGCCCATTAAAGACCATGCTCACAACCACAATTGCAACTTTGTCATTTTTAAGATTGATTATGCAATGCTACATTCACCTTGGGGAACGAAACTGATCTAATGAGAATTTTTTTTTCATTATCATAATTTTTTTCGAAAACTAATTCATAATTTTAAAAAATCTTTTACGTGTTTTCTTACAAAAAAATCATGATTAATATGATTATACAGTTCTCAAGTATGTATAGATTTGAAGTCCAAACTAATCATTGCATATAATACACATTTACAATAGACAAGAACAGATAAGAACAATCATATAATTTAATTAAAATTAAAACTAAACCAATAAATTATATAAAAAAATAGCAAATATATATCCACATAGAAAGCACAACAAATAAACTTGAGAAAGGATTTATAAATTCATAGAGATGCAAATAGAAAATTATATAAATTGAACTTAATAGAAATCGAATCAAATTTTAAAATAAATTATTAGACTTACTTAGGTAATTGTGGATGAGAAGTAGAGACTATAAACATTCTTTGCAGTGAAGGGAACGTGATCATCCCCAAACAAATCTCGAGCAACCACTCAGTTTTTTTTAACCAAATAATTAAATTTCAATACTTGAAGCCCAACAAAATTTTAGCGTAAGCTAAGGACTTATCACTCTTGAATAAAATCGTGTTGATAACGTTTTATAAAATAGTAATAAATAATACAAATAACACAAGAATAATAGATGAGAATAAGAGGGATTTTTATTGCATTTGTCTTCTTTTCTATAATCATTACAAGTAGTATACTCCTATATATATATATATATATATATATATATAGGGAGATTAGACACCTTATTTTCTCATACATAAATAGGAAAAGAGTTACAAAAAGATGAAAGGTGAAAGATTGAACATTCACTTAATAGCATTCATAACAACATATATTTTATAATGAAATTTATTTATTTATTTATAACTAAACTTAAATAATGTATATTTATTTTTAAACAACCTTTGGACCAAAATCCAATCTGTATAGAATGTATTTATCAAATTAGATGAGTAAATTGTCCCTTGGGCAAGCCAGTGAGAATGTATTTATCTAAAGGAAATAATCTGCCAAAAATGTTTTTTTTATTTATTTAAGAAACTAATCTTCCACCACTAGTTTAGGATTGTATCCAATTGAAATTGATACTTACATATCTACAGAAATTACATATTTATTCACTAACTATAACAGTCTAACTTTGATCATTTGTATACCATAGGACCCAATTTTTTCTTTCTTTATTAAAAAGCTAACTTAGAACACTGGTGTTACAAAATTGTTTAATGAAACCTATTCAAAGCCAAGATTGGATTGAGTAATTGTATTTCAAACTGTTCACTCCACTAATATCGGCAAATATATCTGAGGAGTCGACCATTTCTTCCTTTTCTTTCACCACAAACTACGGGGAAATGAAACCAAAAGTATCAATACATGTTGTAAGGGAGAAAAGCTTGAAATGTCGTAAGGAAAAAAACAAGGAAGGAACTTACATCATCTTCTTCGTGATTGCTATAAGCTTGCCTAGAGGTCCCTCCACAATCATCATTCTTCGCAAATCTTCCTCGCACACGTGGTCGGCTGTCAGCTAGGGTTTTTCGACAAGCATACTGCAGATTTTATTGTAATATTAGTATTTTAATATGCCAACTAATTTTTATATACAAGATTATCATACATCCACCATATCAGTGAAAATAATATCTAACTAATTTAGAAGAAATTGTTCTAAAAATCTTATATGGCTTTGATTAAAATGATGAAGGTTATACTGTCTTCAGCTTAAATTTCATTTTTTTTAAATTTATTAAAATATAAAAAACATAAATACCTCTAAAATAATTTTTTTAAAGAAGAATGAGTTTTTGATAATTAAAATAATGGGTTAAATCACTTTTTGATCTTAAACTTGGCAATTATTTTTACTAATTGGGGGCTTGAACTTTCTTTTTATTCAAGTTAATTCCTGAACTTGAAAATTATTCTTTATTCTTATATTAGAACCTTATTTTTTTTCCAAGTTAATTCTCAATATTTCTTTTTTTTTTCAAGTTAATTCTCAATATTTCTTTAAAAATCTTAAAGGTCAAGCCGTAATGTGAGAACAATTGCCAAATTTATGAACTAAGTTTAGTTAAAAGAAAATCAGTTTCCAACTTTGGAACAATCACCTAGCTTAAGCTCTAATATAAGAACAATTATCAAGTTCAAGGATTAATTTAGACAAAAAAAAATACATCCAAATATAAGAGTAATTGTGAAGTTCAAATCCAATATAATGATTTAACCCTAAAATAATATGTCTACTACAAGTGTCCACTCCATTTTCCACTTCATTTAAAAAATAATAATATACTTTGTACCAAACATGTATCAACATTCAACCCATATGAATCCGAAAACATAGTCTATATATATATATTGATTGAGATGGATTAAAAGAAAGAACCTTGATTTTTTTGCTGAAGTTCCTCTCTTTCCTTTTCTTCATGTACCTCTGGATCTTCTCTTTTCTTTGTTGAACCGAAAGTTTTCCAGCTTTGTTACGACTTGAGTCTTCCAAACTCGACATCTCTGATGCCAATGGAGCCGAGCCCACAACGCCTCCCATTAGTTGCTGGTTCTCACTTCTAAGGGTCTTTCAAAACAATAAAATAAGATTGTCATTTTGACGATTTTTCATAATGTATTACCTAAGATTTTATATTAAGAGTCGAATTATATTTTATCCTCTTTATTTAAAAAAATAAATAAATTAGTTCATACACATTAGATTAAAGGATAAATTAATTTTTTTTAAATTTTTATTTATTTTTACCGTTAAAAGTTAGTTCATATATGTCAATATAAGGTGCATACTTATTTGATTATTCCGACAGGTATAGGTAGAAATGAATAAATAGATAAAAATGAATAAATTTTTTAAGAGAAAAAATTAATTTATTTTTTATCTAATATATAAAACTTAATTTACTATTTTTTATTAAAATAACAAAACGCTATCTAATTCTTAGTAGAGGTGCCTAAATGGTATTTTTATCCAAAATTTATCCAACATTGAAAGCTAAGTACCTGTATGTCTCCAGGGTTAAATATGCATTGCACTGAATCTGGGCAGAAAAGTCCACCATTATCACCTTGAAATTCCAAGTTTTGAGCTTGCGATTCAGACCCCATAAGAAAGCTCCCAGTGAAGATCCCAGAACTATCAACCGATAACGCAGGCATGAAATTAGCCATTGTTGAAGCACCAAAAAATGAGCAAGAAGGAGATGAAGGGTTTAAAGAAGGCACAGTAGACAAACAATCTTCTTCCAAAACATGCGTAAATGGGGGCCCCGAAAGTGGTCCAACAAGGTCTGCAGTAGTTTCACATAACTGGTTTTGGGATTGAACTAAAGATAGATGATCAATTTGATCATGTTGAGCTAGAAATTGAGGGATGGAAAAAGAAGGAGATTGAGAAAAGTCTATGGAAGCTGAAATATCATCTTCGATTTCGTCCGGTGAGTCAAATATTACGGAAAGATTGTCGGTGGCGGAATTGTTGTAGTTAGCGGAGGATGTCGCGGTGGTGTTGGTGGTGGTGGTGGTCGTCGTGCTGGTGGTTGTAGGGGCAATTGGGTTAGTATTTCCTGTATTGTCATGGTGTCCATTGTTGAGTTGTTCAATATCTAGTGGTATAGTAAGATTATTGCCAAACGAAGAGTTCTGATTTTTGTAACAACAATTAGAAGTAACCTCAGAGTTTTGCAAGGCTTCTGAGAAAAGATCGGCATCGGAAAAATATAAAAACGGAACGTTGGTTGGACTCGATATATCATCCTGTAAGAAATTGACCCAATGAAACCCCATGTTAAGATAAATCTTGACAACATGTTATAATAACTTATACAATACTAGTGCAACATATGTAATGCTTGATAATTGTCACTTTTGAATTACCGCCCCTTAAAATGATTACATAAATCAACTCAACTGAAATTTAAATTTATATTTAAGTATAACTTATATAATAATTCTACAGGCTTAAAATTAAAATTAATTATCAGTCAATTATTCATTCTTAAGAGGTGGTAATCGATAATCTAAAATTTAAACCCTAACTTTTACATTTCTTCTATTTAAAATATTCATGCAAGTTATTCATATTTTCATATCATCATAAGTTTGAATCTAATTCTAATCTATTAAAGAGAATTTAGGCTTAAAACTATAAAAAAACTAAAATAAAAGGAATTATTTGTAAACATTAAGAAAGTCGAAGAATTACAATGGAAAGCTGCTGGGATGAATGAATCATGTCGTGTGACATGGTTTGTTTCTTTCAAAGAAGTTGATCAAAAGTTCCCTTGAAGTAATGCCAAATATTGTGCTTTATTATTTCGGAATTACACCCTAAAAAAAATGAAGATGAAAAAGACAAATATGGTTGAAAGTGAACAAAACAAAAGAGGTTTTTACTTTGTTGGAAACAAATTTACTGTTTATTGTTTTCTTAACTTTGGGTGTATTTAAGATTTAAAAGGAACAGGGAAAAAACGTTGTGAAATAGCAAAGAAAATGGGAGTTTTGGGGTGTCAAAACTTAGTTATATATAGATGAGTTTTGGGGTTTAGTCAACACGAAAATTGCGATGATCCATAGGTTTTTAATTGCTGCCCAGGCGCCATTTTATTAAACTTGATTAATATCCATGTATTCCTCGTGTTTTATCAATATTTTATAATATAAATTTATACCCTATTTTTCATATGTTTATAACAAATGACTGTTATTTATTTTGGGGGTTAATTAGCCAAGCTAAAATTTACTTCACCAAGCCTTTACCCATTTCTTCGGCATTTCTTTGATTTCTTAACTGAAAACTTCCCCTATTAACCATTTTTGCTTCTAAATTCTACGCTACATAGTAAACAAGTCATGGGACAACCTCAAATTTACTACAATCACGTCACAGTAAAATTGAATATTTAAATTTTATTTCTTATACTTTTATTTAACAATTAGACATGAATTTTAAAATTAAAAAAAAGTAAATAAATTAAATTTCTAAAAAAATAAATTTCAAATTTTTTAAGAATATAAAAATTTATAACATATTTAAACACTAAAGAAACCTCTGATTATGCCCCAAAAAACTAAGCATTTGATACAAGAGATGTTTATATCTTGAATCACAATTTGAATCTTTTTCCTTATTTAGAATGGGTTCGAAGTACTTTTCTTGATTAAAATTGATATTTTTATAATTAATTTTAAATAAAATTAATTTTTAATGAAAGGTAATTAAAAATGTCATGTAAACATACATCCTCGTGTAGATTGAGTTTATTAAGTCGGATGAATAACATAAGAAAACTGGAGTTTTAAGTAAGAAAATTAAAGTTTAAATACTTGAGGCGTGAAAATATTTTTCTTGAAGTTTTCAAAATTTCCTTTTAAGATGCAACAAGTCATAAATAATAATAATAATAATAATAATAATAATAATAATAATAATAATAATAATAATAATAATAATAAAAAATCAAAGTAGCAAAAATGACATTATTGAGTCTGATATAAACGCTGCATTTTTTTCATTCAAATATGTGTCCCAAAGTTTTTACCTTACTCCAAAGTTTGTTACTCTAATAAAACAATTCAAATGAAAAACTAAAAGTTTATTATGTCAAAAATAAAATAATAATTATATATATAATTATTACACTACTAAATTCAAATTCCAAGTGTCCATATTTTCAGTATTATTTTAAAAGATTATTTAAAAATTATTTATAATTTTTTAAAATGTGTTTTTATATTTATTTGAGAAACTTTAGTAATGATATTATTTTTAATATCATTTATTTAATTTAAAATTAATATAATTAAAATTTGGATCCAATGCAAACGTATTGTAACTATTTTTTTAAAGGATAAAAACCATTTATTAATAAAACCAAGATTAAAATTGGAAAATATCCCAAGTCCATCAACTTACTCTATACCCTTAATCTTGTCTTTTATCTTCATTCGTACTTGGGCCACTATCAAATATAACACGACTTACATAAGATAAAACTAATTACATCAATCGGTGAGTTACCTTATTAGCAATCATTCTAGTCCATTGAAAAGAAAAATGTTGAAATTGTAACTTCATTGACAAATAATCCTACAAAACTAAACCAAATTTAGAAGGAAAATAGGTGTGAAGTTGAAGTATGTATTGTTGGTAATGTAAATGGTTATTGTTAATGGGTATATCCTACTTTAGTTAAGTACAAGCTAATAAGAGAGTTTTTATATAGTTTTACTTCTTGCTTTCATTTAGTAATTGGGCCATAGGCCTATAACATGTGTGCATCACTGCTTGCTCGTGTTGTGTATATCTTGCTGGATAAAAGTTTTATTGTTTTTTTGAAAAATAATATCTTTAAACAGTTTTATTTTTTCCCATTTTTACTATTCCAAAAAAATCTAAAACTGATATATTTTTTGCTGTTGGGCACGAAAATAGTGGGATAGTTTCGAAACTATTCCTGCGTTTTTACTTTTTTGCCCCTATCTATTTACCGTTTTGCCCTTTCATTTCCAGTATAAATATAGGGTTGATTTCCCCATTTTTCACATAGAATAGAAAACACAACGCTATCTAAAAAAACACATTTCTCCTCTTCCTTTCTTTCTGATTTCCTTATAAACTTTGTCAGTTTCCCCCTAAATCACTTTAGAGAAAAATTATGTCTAGGAGTTTGGGTTTTAAGCGGGATCAACCGTGACCCCTCCAAATTTTCTTGGGAATTGATCCTACTATAATTTTCCTGAGAAGAACAACACCAATCGAGTTCCATCTTCCTTATTCGGGTGTACGAATATTGAAGCATTATGTTAACTTTGGGGTACAAAGTCCACTACACGATTACACCGGTTAGGGAAAATTTGTTACTAAGGCAGTGGGTTTACCATGGCGTCGTAAATTTATGATTTCTTAATTCTCCAGTCAGTGCTAACAGCTTTGTTTTGTAGTAGCTTATTTTCCAACAATTTAGAAATGAATACTTGAAAGTATAGGAGTGCCTAGAAAAAATGGGTTTTAAACAGAACACTATTAAATCTAAAACTATTGTTGTTGTTTTTGTTGGTTATGCTCAAAATAATGCTGCATATAGATTTATGTCTTTGCATGATTCTTCCATACGTGAATCTAGAGATGTTGTTTTCTTTGAAATTATTTTCCTTCTAAAGAAATCTGATATAAATCTTGATACACAGTTAGACGAGCATGTTTCTTCTTCTAGTACACATAATAGAGATATTGTTAATGATGATGTAGAACCTAGGAGAAGTAAAAGACAAAAGATAACCACTAGTTTCGGACATGATTTTCTTACTTCTTTTATAACTGAAGTTAATGATTTAGACTTAACAAATGATTCTATTGCTCATGCATTTTTGATAGATGATGATCTAAAAACCCATAATGAAACTATAAATTCAATAGATACTAGTTTTTTTAGAGACGCTATTAATAATGAGCTTGAATCCATTATGTTTAATCACACTTGGGAATTAGGACACTTGCCTAAAGGTTTTAAACCTATTAGTAATAAATGGGTCTTTAGAAATAAACTTAGACTAGATGGGTCAATACAAAAGTATAAGGCAAGACTAGTGGTTAAAGAGTTTACTCAGAAATTTAGAGTAGATTGTTTTGATACATACTCTCCTGTGACTAAGTTCTCTACCATTCATGTTTTATTTGCTTTAGTTTCCATTCATAATTTGTTGGTACATCATATGGATGTAAATATAGATTTCTTGAATAGTAATTTGGATGAGGAGATCTATATGGAGCCACCTCTAGGATTTGTGGCACCTGGTATGGAAGATAAAGCTTGCAGACTCAAAAAATCTTTGTACGATCTCAAACAAGCTCCAAAACGCTGATATGAAAAATTTCATTAAACTATTCTTAGTTTCAGTTTTATAGTTAATGGTGCAGATGCATGTGTGTATTCTAAAATGTTTGGTTCTGATTGTGTCATCATAAGTCTGTATGTATATGACATATTAATTTTTAGTTCCAATATAGAAGCCATTAATAAAACAAAGAATTTCTTATCTACAAAATTCGAAATGGCTGATTTGGGAGAGGTAGATGTAATCTTAGGAGTTAAGGTTACAAAATCAGAAAAGGGATTTTCATCAAACCAACCTCATTATATAGAGAAAGTGTTAAAAAGGTTTAATAGTTTTGATGTAATCCCTGTGAGAACTCCTTATAATTCTAGCATATAACTATTAAGGAATAGAGGAAATAATGTTTCTCAATTAGAGTATGCTAAGATTATTGGAAGGCTTATGTTCTTGATGAACTACACTCAACTGGACATTGCTTATGTAGTTAGTAGACTAAGTAGATATACTCATAATCCAAGCAATGAGCATTGAAATGCTCTAAAGCGTTTGCTTAAATACCTTAAAGGTACTATTGTAATAGCCCATTTCTCTATGTTGTCGAAACAGTGGTTTTGGAGCCACAAATAAGACGTGTGGGTCTGTAAACATTACTATTTAATATTTACGAGTCATATATAGTGTAATAATAAAAATTTATTTAATGATTTATGTTAAATGAAAGAATAATTAGGTTCAAGTGATATGTCCCTAAAGTCAAGTGGTTTTAAAAAATGAGGTATCGGGACATCGTTTCTATAAATCGAGCCGTAAATATTTTATTAAATATTTATGGAGTGTTATTGAAGTCACATTAAATTTTTGTTAAGAAATTTTGAAGTTTTAATGGTTAATTAAGTAAAAAGGACTAAATCGTAAAAGTTGTAAAAGTTGAGTTCTATTAGTTAAAGGGGTCGAATAGCTATGGGATTATAAACTAGTGGACTTATGTGGTAATTATACCATTTGAGGAGTTAATGGACAAATATGGACTTGAATTTGATGTTTTGTTTAGTTAATAACTAAGGTTAAAATGGTAATTTAATAAATAAACTGAAACAAAAAAAATTAAAAGATGGTATCATCATCTTCATTGTTGTCTTCTCCACAATTTTTTAGGACAAAGGAATAGCCATTTTAGGGCTTAAAGGTTTGACTAGCTAAGGTGCTTGCATGGTATGTGGTTTCAATCCTGTTTTTAATGATTTTTATGTTTTTGAGAATGTTTTAACTTAATTTAGCTAGCCCGGGGGTTAGTTTGTAAAATTTTTAAAAGTTAAGGGACTTTATATGGATGTTTTTGAATATTTTTTGATTCTAGTTGATAGATTATTAATCTTTGTTGTAAAATAAACATGTTTTGTTAACTGATTTTTGGTAAAAATGGCAATTAGGGATGAAATTGTTAAAAGTGTGAAACTATGAGTTTTATTGTGAAATATTGGTAATAATGGGTTGTTTCAAGGTCCCTTGTATCATTGGTAAGTTGGATTTGGGCTAAAATGAATTATACTCAAGTTATGGGCTTAAGGACTAAATTGTGAAAAGTTAAAATATAAGGGGAAAATTTGTAATTTTGCTTAAATATGAGCTATGGATTAAATTGAATAATAGAAGTACTTAATTGAGTGAAATTATCTATTTAAATAAAGATAAACCACATTCGAACTTAAATCGAGAGAAAAGCCAAAGCTTTGGATTAGTTCGATTCTACTACTTCTACGCCCTAGTTATCGAAGTAAGTTCATGTGAACTATAATTGTTTTAATGTTATCTAAATTGATTGCTTACTATATTGTTTTAATGTAAATGAATCAATATATGAATGTATCCATACTATGATAAATTGACGGATATTGAGTCCCAGTTGAACCTTAAGAATTCTTAGGATACAAATGACATGTCATTAGGGATTTCATGTTTCGGGTGATGGTCTTGAATGTCATACCAATGCCTGAGGTCCTGCATTTTTTGCGAATTCTCCATAGCTCGTGTGAGTAGCATCATGTAGCTTACATTCTGACCCACAGTGTAACAAACCGATTTAGACCCTAATAAGAACGGTGGTTTCGGGACCACGAATCCGTGTTAGAAAAATATTTAAAAATTATTTTTTGTGTTTACTTTGTGTGAATTTATATCTGTGAAATTTTCGTGATTTAATTTTGTCGTTTAGGTATCCGATTAAATAAAGGACTTAATCGCGTAAAATGAAAATTTGGTGGTTAGTTGTATAAAGTACTGAATTGCTATTGGCTTTTAAATTTGAAGTCTTAAAGTTGTAAATAGACCATTTGATTAGGTAATGGTCGGTTGTACCCTTGAATTATGTGTTTAAGTTATTTAATTATAAAGGTTATATTAGTAGTTAATTAAAATGTTAATATATATATCATAATAAAACATAAGTAAAATGCATGTTATATTTTTTGTTCACAACCGAAATAACAAATAAGAAAGAAAAAAAAAGAAAAGAACTAGGTTCGGCCATCCTTTCAAGCTCAATCAAGGTTCATTTTTTGTTCAGTTTTTGATAATTTCTACGTTTTTGAGATCGTTGCTTCGAGTACTACAAAACCCATGCTTGAATTTTTTATTTTGATGAATATTTTTAGTTGTGCCATTATTGAGATCTTGTGATTTTTGCTGTTTGATGATGAAATATGAAAGATATGTTTTAGATTAACATGTTTTGTATTGGAGTTTTTGATGATTTTGAGTAATTAGGATTAAATTGCAAAAATAATAATTTGAGGGACTAAAATGTGAAATAAATGAATTATATGGGTTTGTATGGTTATGGGTAATATTCGGCCTAGCTTGGGTATGGAGAAATTTTGTGTATTTTGTGTTTTGTGCAATAGGGACTAAATTATAAAAATTGTAAATATTAGGGGTAAAATGGTAATTTACCCATTTATGTGTTTTTGGGCTAAATTTAATGAAAATATGTTTGAATGAGCTTAATTTGAATATGTTTAGATCAAGAACCAAAGAAATCAGATTTGGATCGGGGGAAAGCGAAAATTGTCGACTAGTTGCCCTGTTCCGTTTTGTATCGTCCGAGGTAAGTTTATAAGCAAATAGACGTGTTTAATTGTAGTTAAATGCTAATTATATGTTTTTTTATGAAATATATGAATTTATACATGCTATGACCGAATATGAAAAGGCTTGGCTACTACATTTTCGAATTTATTTCGACCGAGTTATGACGTCTGAAAGCCCCGTATGAACCTTAGGAATAGTTAGGATACATATGTCATGACATAGGATTCCGATATATATGTGGGAGTAAGACCATGGCATCGATATGTGATTCCGATATGTGTTTGCGAGCAAGACCCTGTCTGGGACAGTGGCATCGATATGTGATTACATGTAAGACCACGTCTGGGACGTTGGCGTTGTACGATTTGTGTGATTATCCGAGTGTCCTATCCAATTCCGAATGGTTCATCGGGCAAAGGTAAATTGAGTTTGAATGTGTAAAATGAGCTATATGCCAGGTATGAACTAACTTGTTACTTACTTGAGGTAATTTAAGTAAACACCTTGGCTATTTGTTACAAATCTTGTAAGATGCAAATAAAGAAAATATGTGTATGTGATATGTGTATTTGGCTTTATGAATGAGTAGTTAGTATGTCATGAATAACCCTTATATATGTGTATATATGATGAGGTATTTTCGGTTATATAATTAATATATGTATATGAAATATTATTTCGATACTTGAGTTTATGCACTTGAGTGAATATGTACTAAGTTTTAATATGTCTATTTGCCTTTGGAAGTTGATTATTAACATGTTAAAGTGACTATATGAGTATTCGGCCAAATAAGAAGTATGTGTGTATAATGTCATATTATGATTCTTGAACTTACTTAAATGGTATAAGTATGGTTGATTATATGGTGATATTTTGGCCTGAAAGTTGAATGATATTTTGTTAATTAGTTTAGGTGAGTATTCGGCCAAGGTAAAAATGGTATATAGAAATATATTATTGTATCTCATTTGTAGGTTTAAGGTTAAGCATTGATCATGACAATATAATTCGGTTTAGTAAAATAGGTTGAATATATTATTGAGCTGTTTATTTGCTTATGGCTTACTAAGCTAAGATAGCTTACTCTGTGTATTTATGTTTACTCTGTTTTATAGATTTGGAGTCAAGCTACGAGCTCAGAAACTGTCAGCAAAGTTCATCACACTATTAGCTATTTTGGTATCTTTATAAGTTAAACTTGAATTATGGCATGTATAGGCTGGAATGTGTTTTGAAAAGTAGAATTTTGGTTTGTATAATCTAAGCCATGCGAAAATGGCTAACCTTTTATGTTGAGTTCGGTTATGCTTGGCTGTGGCTTAAATTTATTTTGGCTTGATGTTAAGTGTTATAATGGAATGATGTTTGTGATAGATGGTTTTATGATTTGAAAATGGTTAATGATTTGGATGAATACATGGCTTTTTTTTTGTTAAGGTATACATAGAAAAAAAGTATATGTGAATATGGTAGTATTATTTAAATAATGTATAATGTGTAATTCAGTAATACAGGTTGTTAGCTAAGTTCAGACATAATATAAGCTTGTTAAAATATGGTTATTACATGGCATGATATACTCAAGTTTTAATTGTATGCCTAATTATGGTTAATGTCTTATTCTTGTGATGTATAATTTGTAATATGAGTTGGTCTAGAAATTATATAGTAATGTATTATAAATTAGTTCATAAGATAAAAGTACGTGAGTAGGTTTTGCCAAACTTCTGATTCGGCAAATACTTTTATAAATATTTATGCATATGAGAAATTGACCTAATATGTATTTTATCTTAAGGTATATATATAAATATGATGATGATTTATTACATGTTTTGAATATGCATTGATAGGGAACGTATATTGTGTCATAACAAGTTATGTATTAATAAATTACATGCATGTTATTTATAGGAGAAGAATTTATAGTAAGTTGACGAAATATGTACTACGTAATGATCCGAATATGATGTGGTGAAATTGGAATATTTTGGTGTACTTGATTTTATGAGTTCTATTTATGAATAAAATTTCAGATTGTAATGGAGGAATAATGTTGATTGTATATTTTGTATAATCTATAAGTTGAATCCATGTTACATTCGGTTATGTGATGTTAATGAATAAATTGACTATTCTTACTTTTAAGAAATGGCTTAAAAATTTGTTTAAGTATATTCTTGTGATTATTTGAATCTGTAACTTGACTGGTAATACCTCGTAACCCCAATCCTGCAATGGATACGGGTTAGAAGTGTTACACACAGCTCATCTGAGCAGGCCCATTTCACAGCTTGTGTGAGCAATAATGTAAAGGAAATGTTACAATGATATGTAATGGCACACTATGTGTGAGCTTTCTCGAGTATCCGATGTAATTTTAGATGGTTCAATGGGTAAGAAAAGGGAATGAAATGGTTAGTTTACAATTGGGATGTAATATGATGTTATAAAAAGATTAATGAGTTAAATGATATACTTATATATGGGAAATCTACTTATGCTATAGATGAACTCATTTATATCATGGACAGGTGCACTAACTTATGAATTGATGATGTTGTTTAGGCTTATACTAAGCTTTTGGAATAGAATGGTAAGTAAGTAAATCGAATGGTTCATAATCTTATGAAAAGGTTGATGAATATGTTATGTATCTTATGAAACCTACTTATGTTATAAATGAACATATATGTGATGTTGATGAACTTACTAACTTGTGAGTTTGATGGTGTTTCAATAGGCTTATACTAAGATTATGTCATTGATAATGGTTTGTGCTTAATCTATGAAATGTATTACTGAAGTGGTAAGTTATGTTTAAGTTTATATGAGCTTACTAAGCACTCGTTGCTTATGTAATTACTTTTCGTTGTTTTACAGATTATTGGAAGCTTGATTGGTTAGAAGTTCATCAGAGACCTATCACACTATCCAACATCTACTTTAGTAGATTTTGTGTATTTTGGCCAAGGTTAATAATGGCATGTATAGGTTGTCTTGTAATGGTATTTTGAGAATTTGTTAATGTTGATTTGGTATATTTATGCTTTAAAGTTTACGTTTGATTTGGTACACCTTAATGGCTTACCAAACTATGTCATTTTGAGTCACTTTTGAGTACTTGTAAATAAGGTTCTTTTGGTATGTTGATGATGGCTTGAAAATGGTCAATTTGTGACATGTTTTGGCACATATTTGAATGAGGTCTTTATGCACAAATTGAGGCAATGTTAACATGTTTAGGTAAATGATGTTTTGATGCTATTGCGGTGCCTTTAAACAGCATATTTCTTAGGTGATTTAGGATGATTGAAATGACGTGTTTATGTATGTTTGAATGATGTGTGAATCCCTTGAATGTGTGCCTAAATGGTATGAATGATTAGGTATGAATTGGACCTCTAATGACTTAATTTTAGGTAAATTTTGGGTTCACACGACCTGGGACATGGGCTATCACACGGCCTGGTGACACGACCATGTGTCATATGGAATTTCTTAGTGTTTCAAGTTAGTGAGTTACATAGATTGACACATGGGCGTGTGTGGCAACTCAAAGAGTTACATGGCCTGGCACATAGGCGTGTGACACGACCACGTGACCCTAATTAGTGAGTTACATGGGCGAGGATGTAACACCCTTAACATGTATCCGTCGCCGAAATAGGGCTACGAGGCATTACCGATCAATTACAGCATACAACATACATTTCTTATACATGAATCCATTATCACATAAACATTAATCAAACATAATCATATTGTCCCTTATAAGGCTCTACGAGACCTTAAAACATGTTTGGAAAAGGTTCGAGACTAAACTGATAAAATTTGAAAACTTAAACTTTCATGCATACAGGGTTCACACACCAGTGTGAACAGGCCGTGTGCCTCACAAGGCTACCAGACACGCCCGTGTGGAAACAGGGCATACAGACTGACTTGTATCACACGGTCGGAGACATGCCTGTGTGCCATGACCGTGTGAAATCTGGAGGGTAAACTGACTTGGGTCACACGGCTGACCACACGTCTATGTGCCAGCCCGTGTGCCACACACGGTCAATAGACACACCTGTGTGTCTAAGCCGTGTAACTCTCTGACTTGTTTAACTAAGTTACAGCCGGTACACAGTCGAGACACATGCACGTGTGCTCAACCGTGTGGGGAAAAATTACGCTTGGTTTTAGCCACATTTCTATCCTCCTCAAACATACCTATACCACATCATTTCATACCATTTCAATATATTCAAAGGCAACTAAAGCATGCTATTTCATACACATTTCATGCCATTTATAAACCATTCATTCAACCCCTAAAATCATAACCAAAAACATACCACATCAATATGTCATAACCAACATTTTTCACCTAACTTACTTATGCATATTCTTATCATATTATCAACTAATTCATGCCACAAAACATACTATTTCATCATCACAAAATCAAACCACAACATGCCATCTTCCAAGAAATAATACATCAATTAACATCTAGCTAGTTGAGCAACTCATAACCATCGCAAGAACCATATCAAATATGCCAAAACATAAGGTAACTATTATCACATATATCACTTATCAAACTCATAAATCAAGCCAACTTAAATGGCTAAATACACACCAACATTACGTCATTTCACAAGCCAATACACATTGCTAATATCATAACTCAAAACTTATCATCAACTCACTAGCCTATACATTCCATATACTATATTTACAAAGCATCCAAAAATACCAACAAGTAGTCGATAGTGTGATAACGGTTCTTGATTATCCCCAATGTCCGAGCTACCTTCGAAAATCTATAAAGCAGGGAAAGAACACACAAAGTAAGCTTTAAAAGCATAGTAAGCCATATACAAATAAAATTACCACATGAATCAACACCATTTCTATCAAATAGCAAACTATGAATAAATACATATAAGTTCACAAACCTTTCCCAATGTATACATGTTCAATATCACATTTGAATTCATCAAATAATTCCCTTTTCAATACTCGTATAAATCTCGTACGCACCTGTGTCGCTTAATTCAATCTCATATTCTTTCTCGTCTTGACTTAGCCCGTTGAACCTTTCGGAATCGTTAAGGATACTTGGAAATTACATATAGCTCGTACAATGCCATATCCCAGATATAGTCTTACATGTTATCACATGTTGATGCCAATGTCCCAGGCATGGTCTTACACATAATCACGTCTCGTTAATCCTAATGTCATGACATTTCGTATCCTATACTATTCCTAGGGTTCGTACGGGACTTTCAGATATCATAACTTCGTTGATTCTTGCTCATATTTGCTCGTTCAACATTCATAGCAATTCAATGGCAAATAAAAATTTATAAATCAATTAAAAGGTGTTTATTTGCATATGAACTTACCACATATATAAGATGAACGGATCAGATCGACTACTCAACAACTTTCGATTTTCCCGATCTAAATCTGATTTCTTTCTTTCTTTCTTGATCTATATGGATTAATTTTTAGCTCATTTAATCACCTATTCATTCAATTTCATCCAAAAATACCTATTTGGGCATTTTTACACTTTAGCCCCTAAAGTTTCACATTTATTGAATTTAGTCCTTATTTCACAAAAACATAAATTACGCCAAATTTGACAAAACTCATGCTTAGTTGAATTACCATAGTGCCCTTACCAGCCCATATTTCACATTTATTTCACATTTCAACCACATAATTTACACTTTTCACAAATTAATCCCTAAGAGGCATTTTTAGCCAAAATCACTGGACAAAACATAGATTAAATAATGGCACTTCACAAAATTATCATAAAATTCAAAAATTAAGACACGGGCTAGCTAGAATACGAAGGAACGATTACAAAAACATATACATCATCAAAAATCGAGTCAAAATGGACTTACAATTTCAGCATGCACTAGCCGAACCTTCAAACTCAATAATGGTTTCTTTTATCTCTTAATATTCAGCCAACAAGATGATAATAAGGCTTAAATTTGATTTTGTTTAATTAAATTATAACTTATTAACCAAATTAACCCTTAATGAAACCATTATAAAATCACCTAATATATGCCCATTTATGTCTATTACCGCTATCAATGGTCTATTAAAAACATAAGGACTTCACATTTAATCAACCATAGCAATTAAACACATTTAACATATAGAATGCCACTTTTACATTTTACGCGATTTAGTCCTTTTATCAAATTAAGTATTCAAACACTAAAATTATTTCACGAAACTTTCACACATATGTAATCACATGCTAAAAACACCAAAAATAATATTTAAATATTTTTTTGACATCGAATTTATGGTTCTGAAACCACTGTTCCAATTTAGCTAAAACCGCACTATTACAGAGGACACGAGCTGGGACATGGCTGTTTGTCCCTTGTTCAAATGTTACACGGCCTAGCTATGTCACACGGCCATGTGACCTCTATTTTCCAATTTTTTCATCTTTTTCTTAAAACTTCTGTATTTTTTTTCAAATTAGTCTTGAATTGCTTTAAAAATATTTTTATGGCCTTGAAGGCTCGATTTAGAGACAAAATGCATGAGATTTATTTGTATATAATGAGTTTAATTTATTTTAATATTGTGATGTTAAATGTTTTTTTATTGTACAGTAATGCTTTGTAACCCTAATTCAGCGACAGAGATGGATTAGTGGTGTTACAACTATAAGGAGTTCAAATTTTTCGGGTACCGTGCAGTCCTTGAAGGCTATTGTAATGCAAATTGGGTAACTAATAATGATGAGGTAATCTCTACAAGTAGGTATATCTTTACTTTGGGTAGAGTAACCATTTCATGGAAGTATGCTAAATAGACTTGTATTGCTTACTCCACAATGGAGTCAAAGTTTATAGCTCTTGACTTAGTCGGGCAAGAGTCTGAGTGGTTTAGGAGTCTACTTGCAGAGATTCCTTTATGGGAAAAACCTGTACCTTCCATATATTTATTATGTGACTCGCAAGCAGCAATTTGTGTTGTTAAGAGTCAATTTCACAATGGTAAGAAAATAAATATTCGAATAAGACATGAATCTGTGAGACATTTAATAAATAATAAAGTATTCACTTTGGAGTACGTGAGGTCTGAAGGGAACCTAGTTGATCCACTAACCAAAAAGTTAAGTAGGAAAATGGTTCTTGATTCGTCAAGGGGAATAGGTCTTATGCCCAATGGTTAAGGAATCCATAGTGGATACCCAACTTAGTTTTTAAGTTCAATGTGGTAAAAAAAATCATGGTAATACTCATAGTGTACATTTTACCTATCCCTATGGTGAATGATGTACATGTGTAAGGCTGAGTTTTTACTCTTAATGAATTCATAGCCCAGAAATTGGGTGGTCCTATTGAGATGGACTTGATGAATTCACCGACTTAAGAGGTTGAGTTTATTATTTTTAATGAGTTCATATATTAGAGTTTGAGTGTTCCTATTGAGATGGACTTGATGAATTCACCGAACTTAAATTTGAGAGGATGAGCTTAATGAAAACTCTTAACGATATCATAAACCTGATTTGGGTGGTCTATATTAAGATAGACTTTATGAAATCAACTACGTAAGTGTGAAGGACTAGCCACCTTCTATGAAAAACATTTTGGGCAGTTTTCCTAGAGCACTTACCAGCATCGCGAGGTACATTAGCTAAAACTTGTTCAGTTATCGCAGAACATCAATTGGATCTGAGATTAGTTGTGTGTCATAAATTAACTCATATTTTAACAAGTTCAAGATTTGTTTACTTGTTAAAGAGAAGAATCACTTATTTCACTATGTACTAGTCCAAATCCACAAGATACTAGTGCTTAAGAAACTAATTTTATTGTTCTTCTCACGTTTTAACTGAAAAAACTCTACTTTTTCTAGTGTTTACAAAATCTCCAAATTACTTTCATTAATAGGGGATTGTTAGTAATGCAAAGGGTTGTTTTTAGTGGGTATATCCCATATTGGTTAAGTACAAGCTACCAAGAGAGCTTTATATAGCTTTACTTCTAGCTCTCATTGAGTAATTGGGCTATAGGCCTATCAAACGCGCGTGCCTCTACCACCGATCTGTTCCTATCTGTGTCTTTAATACATACCACGTGTATATATTTTTAGACAAAAGTTTTATTATTTTTTTTTGGAAAAAATATCTTTAAATAATTTTAATTTTTCCAATTTTATTGTTTTAAAAAATCTAGAACTGATATATTTCTGGTTGTTGGGCGCAAAAATAGTGGGATAGTTTCAAAATTGTTCCTGTGTTTTTTACTCTTTTCTCCTGCTTATTAATCATTTTTTTCCTTTAATTTATAGTATAAATAGAGGGTTGATTTCCTCATTTTTCACACAGGACAGAAAACACACAATCTCTGAAAAACACTTGTCTCATCTTCCTTTCTTTCTAATTTTAAAACACGCCAAACCCAACCGTATAATAGGATCCGAGTATGGTGTGTCACTACTTAAAATCAAATTAATTTTAAAACATTTTGGATAAAGCTATATATAATTCTCATAACGTTATAAATATAAAACATATATTAGTTATTACTTTATCACAATTTGAATGAAAAAATCAATAAATTAAAAATAATGTACAAGTCATATGGCGTATAAGTTCGGATATAATAACTTCATTAAACAAAATATATTAATTTAAAACTAAGTATTAATACTTTATAGAAATTTCATAAAAACTTAGTTTTGTCAAAATAGAAGTTCTTTGTACAAATTATTTCCAAATACACCTATGCGCCACCCCCAAGAATCATGCATGATATAACAAAGCAGTCAGCTCACAATAGTAGTAGCACTCTGGCATAGTCCTTCCAACAAAGTTTTTCTTCAATTAGAAAGCCTGAGAAGGAAAATGTAACAAATTAAGTTCATACAAACTTAGTGAGTTCCAAAGAGAAATTATACATAACATTACTGATAGCATATTTGAACCTTGTTGAAGGATTTACACAATATTCCAACATCTATTCCAATGTTTATCCCAACATCTATGCATACAGAATGAGAAACATGTAAATAACTTAGAGGGTAACCTAGGGTTCATTAGTAATTACCAGTGAGATGGTATTAATATAGAAGTTAGATGAATACTACGAACTAATCTTCTGTAATTCAATGTAGCAGATTAAACTAGTTTTCGCACTTAAGGAGCTTGAATACAAGCACTTTTATTATGTTTTAACTAAGTTTTCATAGTTTCATTTACATTCAATAAAAAGTGTGATATGTGTCTTTTATTGACCTTAGAGCCGAATAAGGCCTACGATGAGCTAATATACTTCATAAGTGTGCAAGAGACTATTAGAGGGCGTACAAACTCAATACTGGTCGTTGTGTTACGACATGGGGAGTTTGATGTCGCAACATAGAGAGTAAAGTACAAGAATTCTGACACTGCCTTCAGTGTCATGATACAACCAATGGATGTTGCGACACACCCTTGAAGTCACCTTGAAGTTGAACATACTGCCTTCAATGTCGCGACACTGGCACTAAGGTATCGTAACATCGATCCTGTATGAGAAACATTTACGAGTTAAGGGCATTTTGGTCTGCATAATCAAATATTTAATACGAGAGCATCAAGTGACCGATGGTTAAGGACAATGGCAACCCTAAATCTATAAATAGGCTCATTTAACACTTGTTACAGATAGCTTTTGATACTTGAGAATTTTATTGGTAATTTCAGTTTTTAATTTTTTTTCCTTTTCTTAAGTTTTAAGTTATTTCTATTTTTTATCTTTGTGTTTGTCGGGAGATTTGATTTGTAGACTCAATCAACTCTTTGTGGATTATGCACTTAATTCAATACAATTCAGGATTCTTTTAAATCTTTTCTCTTGATTCATTATTCATGTTTATTTTTAGTATCAAGTTTATTGTGTTTATAAAATCCATGAGGAACTAATCCTCTTATAGGGGATTAGCGAGTGGTTGTATGACTAATTAATTGTTGTGTAGGGTTTTCTCAGTAGATCAGCTATTTGGGAGAGGAAACCTTAAACCCTAGGCTTGACAACCCTAGAAAGTCATTTAGGTGGGAATTAACCTAAATATGGTATGGCCTATCCGTAAATTCCTTAGCCCCGAACCGGTCTAGACTGTAAGGTCGAGAGATAAGTAGTTCTTACCGACTTGTCATTTTAGTGCAAGAGCTAGGGTGATGACTAGTTGATTTACTATAAGCTCGAAGTAATAGGTGGTTTTGATTACCAAAGCAAGCTAATTGCCCATGCTTAGATCTTATTCAATTTACATAATTCGTTTCCCAAAGTCTATTTATGTTACTTTATTTATTGTTATAAACCCCCCCCAAAACCTTTCTTTATGTTTTTTCATAATATAATTTATTTAAAGTACTATTTAGATCTATTTGTGTTTTGATTAGGATTAATTTAGTATTCTCCTCCCTTGGGTACAATCCTCGGAGTACTCATTTAATTCGTTGTAACTAGATTACAACCTGACACATATACTTGCGAATACTACTTATTTCATATCTTTTGTATAGGTTTCTTACTCTAGACGTTAGTACATCCGGAGGTGGTCAAGTTGTTGGTGTCGTTGCCGGGGAGGCAACATCACTAGATTAATTTTAATTTTTGCATTTTTTAGAATAATTAGGAAATTAATAAATCATAGATACGATTGATATATTCACATTTCTTTATTCTTTTCTAACATGTTGTAGGAAGATATTCATAAAGGTATTCACATATCCAAGAAGACCGATGGTTATATCCTTTTGGTGATATAGGAGATAAATCTGTTGCCTGCAATATGATAAGTAACCTTTAATAACATAATGCAAGCATTAGGAATATTTTTTGACATAGACTGGTTGCAATCTAGTATTACTCCCCCTATTATTCATAGTCCTCACTTTGAATTATATCATTCATTATTAACATGAATTTCTCATAATGTTAGATTTAATAATTATAATAAAGAGGGTCTTATAGCCTTCCTTCAGTAATTTAAACACATACGCAGTACCATTACGTATATGGGTGTCCTAGAAAAAGCTATTAAATTATTACTAATTCCATTCGCACCAGATGGAAAAGTGAAGGCTTGGTTAGATGCATTGCCACTTGATACTATCACTACATGGACTGATTTTGTATAGATATTCCTTCGCAGGTTTCTGCCTATGATTCAGGTAATCAGCACTTATGAGAAATTATTTCAATTTAAGTAGTATATTACTGAAACATTAGGGCAAGCTTGGGAACGATTCAAAATAATTTTTAGGGTAGTATTGGGTGGAAGTATACACTTTGCAATTCAAATCCAACATTTCTATGATAAGTTAAATAGTTATAATATGCGAAAATTTTACATTATAACTGGAGGAAGTATTTGGAAGAAAACGAGAAAGGAAGTCACGGTAATATTGGAAAAATTCAGTGAGAATGAATTTATTTGGGAGATACATCAAGAATCGAAAGGTGTGGAGATAGTAAAACCTAAACCAGAAGAGCAAAAATGCAATAAATTAGAGTTGATCACAACAATTTTGGCTGAACACGATGAATATGGATCAGAAGAAGAAAATTTGGATGATGTAGAACAGGAAAACAATTAGATAGCTCTTCAACTTGATTGGTGGTGGAAAAGTAAGGAACAACCAAAACAACAAATTTTGAATGCAACAAAAATGGTACCATCCATTGTTAAACCTTCTGAGTTAGAATTAAAACCATTACCAGAGCATTTAAAGTATGGATATTTAGGAGAGAAAAACAATTTGGGTTAAGTTCTTAACAGTAGGAGGCATTATTAAGTGTTTTAAAAACACACAAAAAAGTAATCGGATGGACTATTACTGATATTAAGGGAATCAATCATGCACTGTGTCAACACAAGATCAAATTGGAAGAAGGGAAAAAGTCATTGGTAGATGCACACTGTCGGTTAAATCCGACTATGAAAGAAGTGGTAAGAAAAGAATTGATTGAATGGTTAGACGTAGGTATTGTGTACACAATTTCTGATAGTGAATGGGTACGTCCCACACAATGTGTTCCGAAGAAAGAGGGTTAATGGTGGTTGAGAATGATAAGAATGAGTTAATTTCAACAAGAACAACCATTGGTTGGTGAATGTGTATTGAATACTGGAAATTAAATTATGTAACAGAAAAATATAATTTTTCGCATCCTTTCATTGGTCAAAGGCTAGATAGATTGACTAGAAAAGACTATTATTGTTTCCTTTATGGATATTCTGAATATCATCAAATTTTTATACATCTTAATGATAAAAAAAAACTATATTTACATGTCTTTTTGGCACATACACTTTTAAATTAATGTCATTTGGATTATGTAATGCCCCAACAACCTTTATGAGATGTATGATTGTTATTTTTGTTGATATGTTGAAAGAGGGCTTAGATGAATTCATGGATGATTTCTCAGTTTATAGAGATTCTTTTCGGGAATGTTTAGATAACCTTGAGAAAATTTTAAAAAGATGTGAAGAAACGAATTTGCTACTTAACTGGGAAAAATGTCACTCAATGGTGAAAGAAGAATTAGTGTAAGGACAACAAATATCGAGAAAATTTTGGAAATAGACAAGGTAAAGATCAAAGTTATCAAAAATTTTCCCAACCCTACAACAGCCCAAAGAGTAAGAAATTTATTAGGACATGTTGAATTCTATAAGCATTCATAAAAGACTCCGTTCATATCTCTAAACCATTGAATCAACTTCTTCAGAAAGAAATACCTTTTATATTCGACTAAGACTGCATCAAAGCTTTCGAAGTAATAAAAGAAAAAATTATTTTTGCACCTATAATCATTACTCCTAATTGGTCAAAACCCTTTTGTTATAATATACAATGCTAGTGATTATGTCGTAGGAGTAGTATTGGGACAAAAGAGGGATAACATATTTGGCCCTATTCATTATGCAAGCAAAACACTCAACCCATCATAGTGTAATTATACTACCACTGAAAAAGATATGCTCGTTATTATGTTTGCTTGCTAAAATTTTCACCCTTATTTAGTGGCAAATAGAGTTTATGTCTACATTGATAACTCTGCATTAAAATATGTTACGAAAAAGAAAGAAATCAAAGCAAGACTAATGAGATTAGTGTCACTGCTTCAAGAATTTGATCTGTGGGTCATAGATAGTAAAGGAACAATGAATCAAATCGCGAACCATTTATCTAGAATAGAAAATGATTTAGAGGAGCAAAATTCTAAAGAAATCAATGAGACCTTCATTGATGAGCAATTATTCAGGGTAGATCCTGTCAGGCTGGGTTCAGGAATAACAACATACCATGGTAAGCAGATTATGTGAACTACATCACTAAAGGTGTGTTTCCACCGAAAGTATCATGGCAACAAAAGAAAAGGATCATGCATGAATCAAAAAATTACATTTTGGAAGATCTATAAGTATTCCAACAATGTGCAAATTAGTTAGTTGGAATATGTAGCGAAAGAAGAGATACAAGATATTCTACAAGGATGTCATACATTGCGACGTGGGGGGCACTTCGATGGAAAAAGAATATATGAAAAAAACACTTCAATCAGGATTTTATTGGTCGACTATGAACAGAGATGATCATGAATTCATACAAGGATGTGATAGATGTCAAAGAACTGAAAGTATATCAAAAAGAGATTAAATGCCACAATCAGGGATACTTGAAGTAGAAGAATTTGATGTCTAGGGAATTGACTTCATAAGACCCTTTCAAAGTTCTTTTGGGAACAAATACATCTTGCTAGTTGTTGATTATGTGTCTAAGTGGGTTAGAGCAGTTGCATTACCTACAAATGACACAAAAGCAGTAGTTAGACTCTTGAGAAAAAAAAACATCTTCACCAAATTTGGAACATAACGTACGTTGGTAAGTGATTAAGGATCTCATTTTTGCAGCAAACAGTTTGAAGTCGCTTTAGCCAAATACAATGTGAGACACCGAATGATAACATCATATCATCCACAAGCTAATGGCCAAGCAGAGGTGTCTAACCTAGAGATTAAGAGAATTTTTGAAAAAAATGGTAAATCTAAGTAAGAAAGATTAGGCAGTAAGACTAGATGATGCATTGTGGGCCTATAGAATTGCATACAAAACTTCGTTAGGTATGTCTCCTTATAAATTAGTTTACAAAAAAAATTGTCACTTGTTGATTGAATTAGAGAAGAAAACATATTGGTCAATTAAAGAATTAAGCTTAGACCTAAAGTTAGCCAAGAAAGAAAGACTATTTCAATTGCAGAAATTAGAAGAATTTTGTTTCATGGCTTATGAAAATATGAAACTGTATAAGGAGAGGAGTAGACTTCGGCATGATTCTAATATATGAAAATGAGAATTTTTGTTGAGCCAAAAGGTCCTTCTATTTAATTCAAGGTTAAAATTATTTCCTAACAAGTTGAAATCCAGATGGACTAGTCTATACACTATAAATAAAGTGACACCTCATGGGGCAATAAAACTTATCAGAAATGAAGGATAACTTTTTATCGTAAAGGTTAGAAAGTGAAACATTATTTCATGGAACAAAAAAAGAAGTAATTGAAACCCAAGCCTTGCAATGCAAAATTTTATGGAGTCAATGCGGGAGTAAAAACTTTAAGAAAGATGAACGGGAAACAGATGAAGAAAATGAAGCTGCTAAAGACCCTAAGACGAAAAAGCACGGTGAAAATTGCCCTCCATGTCACGAAATTGACCTTGTATGTCATAACAATGAACAAAATTTAGCACAGGTAAACTGTCTTCGACGTCGTGACAACCCTAAGGGATGTCGCGACACTCATGCGTAATCTACAGTCTAAATTTTACTAACTTTTGATGTGTTAGTAGTTAAATTTCAATAGATTTAAAATTCTTTAGCTTCTCACTGACTATGAATAATATACCTCATACAACTATAACTCTCAACCTTTATTATAATCTTCATCTATGAATCAACAGGTTATACAAATTTCTTCTTTCTCTCCCAACATTGTGAAAAATCAAGATTTCTTTGTTGTTGTTCGAGAAGCGATAATCCCAAAACAAAATACCACAACAAATTCAGGTTTGAGTATTTACAAATTCTTGTATAAACATTATGAATCCATCTGTTGAATTTTAGAAAAGCAACATGGACAAATATCTACAGCAATTGCAGTCCTATACCTTTATCCAAGAATAAGGGTTTGACCCATTGATGAGAAATTGTAAAGGAGTATGGGAAACTGCAATAGAAAGAGAATGGACTAACTTCTGCCTGCCACCTAAAGAGCCAACAGTAATACCCGTTGTGAAAGAATTTTATATCGCACTAAAAGAAAAATAAACGGCAAGACCGTATTATGAGTTGCGAATATATGTTAAAGTTAGAGGAGTCAACGTTATCGTAACTGAAAGAAGTATTTCTTAATTTTTGATACTCCTTGTTATTACCGTGATTACATGTACAAAACAGATCTCAAAGAGTTTAAAAATGTAGGCATGGAAGAGGTTTTGAGGTTTTTAACAAAAGGGAAAGAAGTATGGAGATATCAAACAAGAATAGAGATACCTGAGACATTCAATCAAGTGTTGATGACTCCAAGAGAAAAATTATGGATGAAGTTCGTATGTTCAAGAATTTGGTCCACAGCAGACCTCTCTAATATCAGCCCGATACAAGCCATTGTAGTATATACGATCTTGCAAAGGAAATATATATGTATTGGTGCTTAAATATATCGAAATATGATCAAGTGTGTAAGAAATCAAGCAAAAGGGACATTTTTTCCACATCTTATAACGGAGTTGTGTAAAAGAGAAGGAGTACCTATAGAGTAATTAGATAAAGAGATGAACCCTCCAAAGAAATTATTAGGAGACGATTTGTACAAGCAATTTTTAATACTACACAGAAAACAAAAGGAAGAAGGGAGAAAAAGATGACTCTAAGAGGGAGATGAATAAATCTCTTAAAAAAATTTACAATACATATATACATTAGGAAAATTTATGTTTGGATTATTTTATTTTAGGAAAGTTAATTGATTTTTTTGGATATGAATTAGTAATAATTATAGCAATATTAGAATTATACAAGTATATTTTTACAAATTTTTGTGTAAAATCCCCACATGAAATAAGCACAACCAATTCGAGCTTACAACAAAAAAAGGATGAAGTACCTACCATTAACCAATAGAACTACTACGATCAAGCGAGTAACTTCTTTCTTTATTTTTTTAGAACTACACATTAAGGACAATGTGTTATCTAAAGTGTGGGGGGTAACATAGAAAATTTGTTACAATTGTTATGCTTTTCTTTTAATTTTTATTGTCAATTGTGTGCTTGAGGTTGTAGAAATACAAGTGAGTGGTTAAGAGCATGTATATAAGTTGGTTGTATTCACGATAAATTTGGTATGATAGTAAATGATTTTAAATTTTTTATTAGACTACTAAAATCTATATATTACACTGTAAATAGGCATTGAGCAATTGAATGTACCAAATGAGATAGAGAATACAGGAAAATGAGCAAGCTAGTATGTATGATAGATTGTTGATTTTTTTTATTTTTGGTTGATTAAATGTGAATATTGAGATACATATAGATGGCCTAAGGCATTTTTTGGTATACACCCAGAGCCAAAAAGCTAACCCTATTTATTCGTCTTTAGTACCTATATTTGAGCCAGAAAACACTTATTGCTTAACCTTCATGCAAAACCTAAGCCAAAAACATTAATTTTTATTTGTCTTTTTTATTTGGTCCAAAATTGAATGACTATAAATGTCTAGCCATACGTATTGAGGGATAAGTAGATACATCACAACGAATTTTGTAAAAACAAAGTGAAATAGGAAATATTGATGTGATATAATAATTATAGGTTAGCCTAAAAGTGTGGAACAAAATAAAAATTCAAAATGAAAATCAAAACGAGTAGAAAAAGTTCTTGAAATGCAAAAGCATTTATGAGTGATTAACCTTCATGCAAAACCTAAGCCAAAAACATTAATTTTTATTTGTCCTTTTTATTTGGTCCAAAAATGAATGATTATAAATGTCTGGCCATACGTATTGAGGGATAAGTAGATACATCACAACGAATTTTGTAAAAACAAAGTGAAATAGGAAATATTGATGTGATACAATAATTATTGGTTAGCTTATAAAGTGTGGAACAAAATGAAAATTCAAAATGAAAATCAAAACGAGTAGAAAAAGTACTTGAAATACAAAAGCATTTATGAGAGAGATGTATTAAAAAAGAAAAAGGTGACAAAGTCACGAAAATAGGAAAACTCATTCATTAGTGCACAAAAACTCGTAAGCTACCCATAATTGTTGTATTATGTTGTGATTTCCTATGTGGAGAAATAAGAAAGGTAAGAGAAGGAGAAATAAGGCGGTAAGCGGGTAAGGGTCACTAAAAGGGGAAGAATAGGGAACAATACGATGTGCCAAACTATTTTCATGCTTGAAACCATTTTCATGCTTACATTCTTGAATTCTATACCTGTCCTAAGCCTCAAAACATTACAAGCCGAAAAACCCTATGCAACCTAGATAGACTTCTTCACAAATTAACATCATATTGAATAATCACATTTATGATTATTTTTATTCTGTTAGGATAATCAAATTAACTGTATAATTTATTGATGGATTCATACATTTGAAAACCTTAATGTTTGTATGCTTTGTAATATACTGAACTTAGGTGTTTAATATTAAAAGTAGTAAGTCAACTATATATCATGTCAAGATTATGTGTAAATATTAAATGCCTAGTTATGTGCTCCGAAACCAACATTTTTACTATATTTGCTCAAGGGACGTCTTTTAATTTAACATCTTTCGTTTGTCTTACTTGAGGACAAGCAACGACTTAAGTGTGGAGAGTTTGATCTGTTGTAATTCGATGTGGTAAATTAAACTAGTTTTCGCACTTTAGGAGCTTAAATACAAGCACTTTTATTATGTTTTAACTAAGTTTTCATAGTTTTATTTACATTTAATAAAAAAAGTGTGATTTTAGTCTTTTATTGACCTTAGGGGTCAAATGAGGCCTAAGGGTGAGCTAATATGCTTTGTGAGTGTGCAGGAGAGCATTAGAGGGTGTACACACTCAATAATGGTCATTATGTTGCAACACAAGGAGTTTGATGTCGCATCATAAGGAGCGGGGTACATGAATTCTAGTACTGCCTCCGGTGTCGCGACACACCCCTAAAGTCTCACCTTGAAGCTAAGCACATTGCCTTCAATGTTGCGACATAGGCACTAAGTGTCTTGGTCTGCACAATCAAATGATTAATACGAGAGCATCAGCTGACCTAGGGTTGAGGACGACGACAACCCTAAATATATAAATAGGCTCATTTAACACTTGTTAGAGATAACTTTTGATAATTGAGAATTTTCTTTATAATTTCAGTTTTCAATTTTTTTTCCTTTTCTTAGGTTTTAGGTTATTTTTAGTTTTTATCTTTGTGTTTTTCAAGAGATCTGATTTTTAGAATTGATCAATTATTTGTGGATTCTACACTTCATTCAATACAATTCAGGATTCTCTTAAATCTTTTCTCTTGATTCATTATTAATGTTTATTTTTAGTATCAAGTTTATTGTGTTTATGAAATCCATGAGGAACTAATCCTCTTATGGGGGATTAGCGAGTGGAGGTATGACTAATTAATTGTTGTGTAGGGTTTTCATAGCAAATCAGATGTTTGGGAGAGAAAGAACTTCAACCCTGGGCTTGACAACCCTAGGATGTCATTTAGGTGGGAATAAACCCAAAATTGGTATGGCCTATTCGTGAATGCCTTAGCCTCAAACCGGCCTGGACTGTGAGGTTAAGAGATAAGTAGTTCTTGCTGACTTGTCATTTTAGTGGAAGATCGAGAGATTCTACTAGGGTGATGACTAGTTGATTGAATAGAAGCTTGAAGAAACAGTTGGTTATGATTACCAAAGCAAGCTAATCGCCCATGCTTAGATCTTATTTGATTTACATAATTTGTTTCCCAAAGTCTCTTTATTTATATTATTTTTTATTTTTATAAAACCCCCAAAAATCTCTCTTTATGTTTATTCGTAATATAATTTATTTAAAATACTATTTAGATCTATTTGTGTTTAGATTAGGATTAATTCAGTACTCGCCTCCCTTGGGTATGATCCTCAAAATACTCATTTAATTTGTTGTAACTATATTACAACTTGACTCATATGCTTGTGGATACCACTTTTTCCATATCTTTTCTGCAGGTTTCTTACTCTGGACGTTAGTACGTCTGGAGGCGGTCACAAACCTTACTTCGAAGAGGTTTTCTGAACTTAGGTTTTTAAAGAGTTTTTAGAGAAAATTAAAGAAGAAGAAGAAAATGTAAAATTGTATAGAAAGATCACCGCTATCATTACACACTTAAGCTCAGAGACAAGGATTAGTGGAAAAATCAGATAATTCCACTAACTCTCTTGATTCCTGTGATTAAGTGCACTTAACATAATTTAAGTCTTATCATCTACATTAGTCTAGTTCCGTTCTAAATAAATCTCAACTTAACTAACCAAATTATCATTCTTAAAATAATAAAAAAATCTAAACAATTGCAAACTTAACGAGTTCACCCAAAGCATCTGGGTTGGGCGAATACTTAACAGAAGAGTCTGCCAAACCATAAAACCCGCCAAACTAAGAGTTCTCCAAATGGTGCAATACACATAATTATATACTTAGCCAAGAAAAACATTTTAATTACTCATATCTATCCTTCTTTTACCAATTATACGCCAAACAATAACCATATACAGAGATTTCGTTGGGCGGACTATTACAATTCTCCCCCACCATCAGATAAAGATGAAGATGATCGAATAGGATAGATGTGGGATGAGAAGAATAACTTCATGGTGAAATCAATGTAATGGAGCTTGAATTAGAATTTGTAAGAATTCGATGGTGTCAGTTGGACCACAATATAGAAGTCGCGCAGGCCGCACAGGTTTAAGAATTTTCTCTAGTTGATATGTAAAGGTAAATTGTTAACCAACCTAGAGCGAGTTAGAAGATGTTTGACAACAATTTCTAGCTGCCCATGGTGTCCTAATGTGGAGGAAAGAATTGATCATGTTTTACATAATCGTCTTATGCTTTAGGTGTTTGGATAAATATGGTGAAACCGGATAAAGTTCAAGAGTTTTTGGCATTTGACACGAGAAGCTGGTGTTAGATTTGTAAAATAAATCTAAAATAAAACCGAATAAACTAGGATCTATCATGTCAAATCATCAAGAATAAATCAAGAATAAAAATAGATGCAGAAGCGTACCTGAATCCATGAATTTCTTAAAGTTTTACTGGATCTTGGGAATTTGATCTTCCAAATTAGCACACAAGAAATTCAGAAAATATATGCTCTCTCTTTTCTAATGATGGGATATTAGAAAAGATATCTTGTGTATTATTTGGGGACCATAACCATAATATTTGTAACCTTGGCATATTAGTTCTAATCAAATTCTAATTAGCCCATCATTAACTAGAATTTGATTAGAATTCAATTACTAGAGTATCTACACATATTTGACCCATACTTTATTTAATAATTAAAGCCCAATAAAACTTTAACTAAATTAGATCACTTTTAATTTGGGCTAACCTATTATGATAATAAATAATAACATGTAATTACCCTTATTATATATGTGATGTCCATATTGTCCAATAATCTCCCACTTGGACCATATATATATATATTAATTACACTATAATTACATGTCATTATATAACCTTATGAGCTCAAAGTTTTACTATCATATCCAAAAGGTATTCCGAACAATCTCGTCCATTAATTATATTAACATAGAACCAAGGTAACTTTCATTACATATATCGTAACTAAATCCACCCATGATCACGTATATTAACACAACCAAATGACATAGATCATGTATAGATGTGTAGCATGGAAATTACATGTAATATGATCTAAACATGTCTATTTCCAACTGGTCCTCCTTAGTGAGATCAAACCTTACCAAAATTAGAGTGTGATTAAACCAAATAAACTTTATTTCTACAAAAAATAAACTTAATATCTTTAAACTGAAAACATGTCTATAATATAAAAGCATTTAAAAAATACAAACTCCCACTAAAACCAAATATCCTTTAAATGACATTACACCCATATGAGCAGTGTGCTCTTATAAAACCTTAGGTGTAGTTTCTTAGTAAGCGGATCCGCAATCATGGAGTTTTTCCTAATATGCTTTATAGGCACCTGACCACTCTGAACTTTTACTTTAACAACAAGGAACTTAAAGTCTATGTGTTTTGACTTTGATGTGCTCCTGTTGCTATTGGAATAAAAGACTGCAATTTGTTTTCAGAATTTGCACTTTAGTGACAAAATCTTGTATCCATATTCCATCAAAATCGGAGTTTGTAGATGATCTCTAACTGATTAGACCTCTGATATGTGAGCATCTAATCTTTTGTTCTCTAAAAATACCTTATAACTCCCTTGGATGTTATCCAATGGTCCAAACCAGGGTTGCTCAAAATATCTGTCTAACATTCCAATAGTGTACACAATATTCCAATGTATACAAACTTGAACGTACATTAGACTTTCCACTACTAAAATATAAAATATCTAATGCATTTTTGAATCTCAAAAACATTCTTAGGGCATTGATTGAGGCTATACTTTTTATTGACAATCAATATGTCATTAACATATAAAACCAAATGTAGAACCTTACTCCCACTAAACTTATGGTATATACGATTATCAATAAAATTCATCTCTAAACCTAATGAGATAATCATTTGGTAAAATTTGTAATATTATTGACGAGAAGTTTGCTTAAGCCCATAGATGAAGTTCTTTACAAATCATTAACTTTGCATCATTAAACACAAAGCTTTCTAATTGCACTATATAAATGTATGATCAATGTTACCATTGAGAAACCATTAACTTAATATTCATTTGATGTAACTTAATGTCAAAATATTCCACTAAAGTCATTATAATCATTTCTCTAGTGGACCTTTTTAATAACATTCATTCTGGAGGTTGTTGAGTTTGTTCTTCTAGAACAATTACCTCATCTTGAATAAGGAGTTGTTCAACATTGTCTTATTGAGATTCTAGATTCACTTCTTAATCAATAATAGGTATGAGAACCTAAATATCATCAAAAGTGATAGTAGGAACTGAATTAGAAACCAATTCCTCCTCAAAAGCAATGTCTCTAACCTTATTTCTCCCCCCAAACTCAACATCCTTAAAGAATGTTGCAATTCTCATCTCAAAAATATTCCTAATTGTGGGATCATAAAACACATAGCCCTTAGATCGCTCAGAATTTTCTTGACCCTTATGCTTTATAGACATCAAAGAAGTCAGAAGTGATGTCATTTCAACATTATCGTTTTTAGCAAAACGTTTTTCAATTTCGTCAAGGAAACTTTGGCCTGAATAATCTTTTTAGATTCTTTTCCCCTAAAGGCTTCTGAAATCTTGTACTTCATGATCATTAGACTCATGCAATTTGAACGAACCCATCACTCAAAATCCCTTTTAACATAGGAGATGTTTTCCGCAGTGAAAGGTATGAGTAGTTCTTCCCTCAGTGTAAGTTCTATGTTCATATAGCCAAACACTATAAGTAAGTGCCTTTTTCATTCATTGAAATTAGTCCCATTAAGCATGTGTATAGAATTTATATTAGCAGATATTGTGGCAGTAGAAGATGAATTAGCTGAATATAGAACAAAAAATAAGCTCACATCAATATTCATAAGCAAACAATAAATTCAAGATAATGGCTAACCCTATCTCAAGATACCAAACACTATATTAATATCAAGTCTTTGGACAGTAATATTAACAGTAAGCGGTACTCTTGTTGTAGCAATCAAACATTGACAATAAACTATGTCAAACAATGAATTAATCTTTGGACTAACTTATTGCTCACATAAAATACCTTATAATTGTCACACATTTATCACCACAGATGTCGTTGTAATTCTGCCAAATATTAACTTACCTTTGGGTCAATTAATAAACGCATGAATCACAAAAACATATAATCATCTTGATATTTCAAATAAACTAATCTACACAAAAAAGGTCACTTTGGTGGCATTTTGTTTCAACTAGTCTATTTAAAATATTAGACATCCTTAATTAAAACCTAAAGCCAAAATCTAAATTATTTGTTTCAAAATATTTTTTTTAGTTTTATCTTTCAATTAAATTAAAAGATAATAATATCTATATGTATATATAGTTATCCCAAACAACATACAGTGATGTTGACAAATATAATAGTACCTGAACAAATCAAAATAACCTCACATAATATTTTAAATTTAAACCAAAATAATTTGAATAAAGGAAAACCTCATATCAAAATATCGGACACTCCATTGATATTTCATCTTTGGACGAAATATTAACTTATAAGTGATATCTTGGTGTAGTAATCAAACATTGACAATAAGAACAGATCGAATAATAAATCTTCCTTTGGGCCGATTTATTACTCACATGTAAAACCGAATAATCGTCACATGTTTATCACCATAGTTGCACATGTAATATTATTAACCTTCATTTGAGCCAATCAACATTAACATAACTTAAGTTACATGCACACAAACTTTTATATTTTAAAACAAAATAATTTATACAAAAAAAAAATCACTTTGGTGACTTTTTGCTTCAATTAAGTTATTTTAAAATATATATAAACATACCAATTAGAGGTGTTCATCGGTCGAGCCGGGCTGGTTCGGGTCTGGCTCAACTAAAAAAATCATGCCCATTTACTGGGCTTGGGCCGGGACGGGCCTAAAAAACGGGCCTAAAATTTTTCCCAAACTCGACCCTGATAAAAATACTAAAACCCGAGCCCGGCCCGGCCCGCCCGTATTAATTTTTTATATTATTTTTAAATATATATAATACATTAAAAATACTAAAAACATCAAAAATAAATATTTTTCAACAAATTGAAAATAAATTTTAAAAAATATGTAGGCTTAAATAACACTAAGATAAATGCAGCTTAACAAGCAAATGCCTCTAAAATAATAATAAAAATTAACAAATGCCTTTAAAATAATAACAAAATTAACAATAAAATAAATTTTATACAATATCCAAACAATAACAACAAAATAGTAGTAAGATAATAGTAAAATAGTAGCAAAATAAGGAAAAAATAACAAGAAAATAACATGCAAAAATAAATAAATAAAAGTGTAGATTTTTTTGTCATTTAGTGAATTCGGGCCGGGCCAGGCCGGGCCTGGCTAGGGCTAAAAATACCTTACCCGAGGCCTGACCCATTTTTTAAACGGGTCTTATTTTTTGTCCAAGCCCATTTTTTGGGCCTATATTTTTGCCCAACCCTCCCACATTTCGGGCGGGCCTTCGGGTTGGGCCGAGTAGCCCAGCCCATGAACACCTCTAGTATCAATATTCAATTTTAAAATTTCCACAATAGTCAGATGTCAAAACTACTTTTTTTAATTGCTTTATAGACTCTGAAATAAGCCAAAGTAAGGTTGTCTTAATAATGCAATAAAAAACCGAAAACCTTAATTTTTTGACTATTTCTTTCTTCTTCTTCTTTTTTTTGTTCCAAAATCAAATATATCAAAACTAAACAGAAATAATGTAGTGGTTCAAAGCCAAATAATTAACAAGCACATGTATTCATAATTTTGGTATGGATAAAAACATCAAAGCAATTCACGCATATACATGTATTCATAATCAAATAGAAAAACTTACCCTGAATTTACCATGTAAATCCAAAGTTGTATTTATGATTAAACAAATATTCACATAAAAACTTGAAAAATATTTTCAAGCCAATAAATCTAAAAAAAACAAAATCATAATAGTTGGCATATCCCACAATTCATACAATAAACCATATTATCATAATTTAACCAAATATTTGGAACCATAAGATGCCAAAACAAAATATTATAGAACCAAACTTAAAACAAAAATATTTAAATATACATAGTTGATATGAATTTGCACCAAAGCACCCGTAAAATTGAATATATAATCATAACAAAAAAAAAATTTAACAACTTCAACGATATCATCAAAACTTAATTTCACCAATAAAACTATAAAAGATATCTTATTGAATAATGGTTATAAACACCTATTCACACAAACTATAATCATGCATTAATCTTCAAAATCATTGATATGCATATAATATCTATACACATAATATATACACACAATTATAATAATATAAAAATAATATTGGCTTGCCTTACATATGTAAACTCAAATTTATATTCATGACTAAAGACATTATCATAAAACTTCTTTATATGCACAAATATTAAAAAAATACATAACCACTAAATATAAAAAGAATCCCAAATTGTATAAAAGTCTTTATATGGGCAACTACTTATGAAAATTCATAGCCACCATATTTAAAAAAAATCCCAAATATTTTAATTTTAGTTGGTTCCATAAGGACTAAAACTTATATAAAATAATTATAACAGAAACCAAAAGTAACCATTTGTATATATAAATTGAATTCAATGGTGAATATAATTCATCATGAATAAAGACAAAAGATAATAAAATTTAAAACAAATAGTGCGAAAAAAATCTTAATAACATTCATTTATTCAATTATCAAGTGAATTAACTTTCAAAACTAATTATACAACCCAATTAGAATTCTTCAATTGCAAAAAAGTTGTAAGTCTGTAATTTTAATTTAATAATGACTTTAACCAAATTTATAAAATAATTGTGTGAAAACAAGAGAAAGAAGTCTCACAAATCAATTTTTATCAATTGATTATAAATAAATAAATAAACCTACATCTTTCGAATAACATATGTAAATATTAAACTAGATTATATTTATAAAACCTTAAAATTTTATTTAAAGAATCAAAACCCAAAAATTTATCAAGAATCTCAAAGATTCAACATAACATAATATATAATTAAAATATCAAGTCCATAAAATTAAAAAAAGAAAAACGAATCAATCCAAAATTAATAAAGAATCAATTCATTCTCAATAATTCAACATAACAAAGCTCTGATACCACTTGTTAGATTTGTAAAATAAATATAAAATAAAACCAAATAAACTAGGATCTATCATGTCAAATCATCAAGAATAAATCAAGAATAAAAATAAATGCGGAAGCGTACCTGAATCCATGAATTTCTTGAAGTTTTACCAGATCTTGGGGATTTGATCTTCCAAATTAGCACACAAGAAATTCAGAAAATATATGCTCTCTCTTTCCTAATGATGGGATATTAGAAAAGATATCTTGTGTATTATTTGGGGACCATAACCCTAATATTTGTAACATTGGCATATTAGTTCTAATCAAATTCTAATTAGCCCATCATTAATTAGAATTTGATTAGAATTCAATTATTAGAGTATCTACACATATTTGACCCATACTTTATTTAATAATTAAAGCTCAATAAAACTTTAACCAAATTAGATCACTTTTAATTTGGGCTAACCTATCATGATAATAAATAATAACATGTAATTACCCTTATTATATATGTGATGTCCATATTTTCCAACAGCTGGATTATGAAAAATCTTAACGACCCACTTGGTTTTCAAATGAGCCAAATTGGGATGTTCTTTTTGCCTTCATTTGTTGGGAAATACCGTTGTAAGCATATTTTTGAACCGTATGTTTTTAAATAAGGTGTGTTGGAATGGAGTAAACAACAGCGTAATGATTTTCTCGAAGCATTACAAAGTAACAAACTTGGTGATAGAATTTAAAGACGTTTAGTAAAATTGGTGTGTTGGTCACCCCCACCCATTGACTGGTGCAAACTAAAATTGGATGGGGCTGTGAGGATTTTTTATGGTCGAGCAGTGGCTGAAGGCAAAATTAAGGATGACAGAGGCTACTGGGTGAATAGGTTCATGAAAAGCATTAGAGTATGCTCCGCCCTTGATGCGAAGTTATGGGGCATATATGAGAGATTTAGAATAGCTTGGTAGCTGGGTACTAAGCAACTAGTCGTGAGTCTGATAATATGTGTAATGTGCATATGCTATTCAAGAATGATGGCCATGGAGACATGGTCCTTATGCGAAGAGTTCGCTCGCTGTAGCAACTCGATTGGACTGTTAGGGTGCAGCATACCTATCGGGAATGTAATGTTGTAGTTGATGCACTAGCAAATATTACAATGGAAGGCCCTTTGGGACTGATAACCCTTCGATCACCACCAGATGTGGTTTTGCAAGCATTACATGATGATGATAATCGAATAAGAAAGAAAGCGTAGGCTCTGTTTTGGTTAAGTAGCGATTATTTCTATTTTTGTTTCATTTTCCTTCAAATAAAAAAAAATTAATGTGTGAGATTAAAATTATATTTTATATGTAAAGATAATATCAACATATTGGTTACCTAATTTATAAGTAGAAAATCATTTATTCTTAATTTACATGTCAAAAATAAAAATATATATTTTATAATTAAATTAAATATTATTTTTTTTATAAATACTAATTGCTACTAATTAAACCGGTTCGGTTCAACACAAATCCCGGCTTAACAAATAATATAACTCGTATCTATTTGAGAAATTAACATAACAAAAATTGATTAAGTAACCATTAATATTTTGTATTATCTATGTTTTTCATATTTTTAAATATATAAAATCAATAATATAATATAATATATTTATTTATTTGTAATGTTTTCATTATCAATGTAATAGAAATTCTCACTTAACTAAACTTCGGATCCAAATTAAATTACACTTTATTTTATATTCATATCACTTTATTAATGTTACATATATATACCAATTAAAACTAATTTTGAGCGCTATAAATATATACATTAGCAATGTATTTTCATTCAAAATAACAATTAAAGAATTATTGGAAAAACCATATTTTAACATTATTTAATAGGCTTTGTTTCCATCACCAAAAAAAAGTATCATTTTCATCCTTATTTGATATATTTAGTTACTATTATTTGATATTCGATATTAGTAATTATATGTTATTTTAATAATATTTACATAATTATAACAACCTATACCTGACCTGATCACCGAGTTTGTGTATCAAATGTCACAAATGACTCGAATAACCTAAAAAAATTTCTAGAATAATTTCTTTAAGCATTTTGACGTTGTCAAACTACAGAATATAACATCAGCTGAAATCCACATCAACCGAGATATATTTTTTTACAAATTTATTGCCTTATCAAATCTAGCAGTATTTACATTTCCAAATTAAGAATTTTAAATTGATACATTGAACCTAATCCTCGAGGTGTGGCCTCTAAAGGAGCTCCTCTATACACATGAATGACTTCCATGCCTATCCCTCAAAACTGGCGGTGTTTGGCTTGGTCCTTCTACTCGATCCTCAAGTCAAACATTTATCTTGCAATTAAGTAGTAAATTCATAAGTTCAAATGAACTTAGTGAGATTCTGCGAAACAATGCATCAACAATATTTCGTAATCTTCAAGAACTAAAATTTAAGGCAGTGATTTCAAACTACCTGTCTATCATTGGCATTCCGCAGATTTACTAGCACGGTTGACACCTTGCCATTTTCTGATGCTCATCACTAGCGGGCTTTTCCACTATTTTAGACATAAATGTGTCCTTCAACAGCAATGATTCCCTATGGTCTTGGCCTTATTCCGTCTCATCCCAGATCCTTTTTTACTTTAGCAAGCTTAATCGTACACTTGGATATATAGTTCATTAACTACCACTAGTTGTCTTTCAATTATGCTCACCTCAACTTCAGATCCTTACCCTGATCCGTTCATCCCATACTAGACTAAACTTAAGATTTTCCACCTTACTTTTATGAATGACTAATTTTTATTTAGCCTTATCGTAATCCATCTTCGAGGGAGGACACTTTCTATTGTCCTAATTCATAGTTTTAAACATGACGGTAAGCTGTCTGAATAGACGTCTCCTTTTCTTGGCGGGTTTGTACCTCGCAGTGTATCCCTAAGATATTGGTTTTCCTTTTTCTTGGAGGGTTTGTACCTCGCAATGTATCCCTAAGATATTGGTTTTCCTTAGTCCAATCTTTTAAGAAATTGATTTAATAGATAGCTCTCAACAAACTGTTTCTTCCACTACTTCTTGACGGACTGTTCACCCAAGGTAGCCCTTGACGGACTGTTCTCCCAAGGTAGCCCTCGGCGGACTTCCACGCCTGATAGCCCCTATGGACTATCCTACATTACAATGTCCTATTCATATGTCCTCTTTCTCTTTAGATCTTTGGTGGACTTTACCGGTCAAACCGTTTGGGCGATCATCGCCTCAAAGTGAACCCTAGTAGACTTACCTGTCTTTGGCTGTCTTTTTACCCCCAGACCCTTAGGTTTATATTCCACTTGATCATCTCAGTATCACCCCCCAATGCTAGTTTACTCATCAAACACCGACGTACTTATACTAGTGGATTACTTCATACCTCGAATAAGGTATCCATTCTATCTCCTCAGCCTTGTTAAGATCGCATATACCAATTCCTTTCTCCATTGAAATTTGGCAGATTCTCTCATTAATAGGCTTACCCATATTCTCAGACACTTCTACAAGCTTTCCTTGTCTTTGTAGTTTGGTTATTTCCTTTACTTTCCCATTTACCTGTGTTCTCAAATGCACTATATTCATCTGATCATGCTAATCGCTGAGCGAGTCAACAATGATCTCCCTTTTCTTGCCCTGTCAGCTTTCTAGTTCACCATCCTGGCGGGCTTTATCTGTTGCCATAACCCAACTGTGGTCTTACACAATATGAACCTATGTTAATGTCCTAGCGGACTCAATATGTTTCCATAGCCCAGTTATGATCATACAGTATATGAACCCATTTTTACTTTCTTAGCAAACTCTTGATTCCAAGGACTCAATTGTAATATCCCGAATTAGGGCCTAATCGGAATAGTGGTTTCGTGACCACAAATCTGAGATAAAAATAATTATTTTATAATTATTTTGAGGTTTATGATATGATTGCATGATTGTGTGAAAATTTCGTGACGAAATTCTATGCATAAAGTGCTTAAGTTGAAATTAGGGACGAAATCGAATAATTTGTAAAACTTGCATTCTAGAAGTTTTTAGTATGAAATTACTTTGGAATATTAATGAGGAGGTCTTAAATAGCAATTTGACCAATTTCTAAATTTTTGGACAAAAATGGGCTTGTACATGAAAATTTTCAAAGAAAGGTATTAAGGGTATTTTGGTCATTTGGTAATTAAAAGATTAAAAAAAGGAAAAAGATGGCAAAATATGTCCATCTTCTTCATTAAGACGAAAATTAAAGGGTTCTCCATAGATAGGGTTTTTTTCAAGCTTCCAAGCTCTATAGTAAGTGATTCCAAGCCCCGTTTTTAATGTTCTTTACGTTTTTGGAGTCCCGGTAACTTGATTTAGCTTATGCTAGCAATAATTCAACCTAGGGTTCATATTTGGAAAAATACCCATAGGTGAAATTTGTGTATTTTGGTGTTTTATGATAGAATATGAGGTTTTAAATTATGCTAGACAACTTGTGCTACTCGGTTTTAAGTGAAAACGAGTAAAAGGGCTTAATCGGTAAAAATACCTAATAGTTATAAGTACATGTTAGAATGAGAATTTGATGTTGCCATAGAAGGGAAAAATGATCAGCATGTCATAAAACATAAGAAAATGGGATGAAGTTTAATTCCCAAGCCTAGAGGCAAAAGTGTAATTTTGCAAAAGTTTAGGGGCAAATGGTAATTTTGCCAAAGTTCGTATTTAGGGCTTTTTTGATGAATGTATGTATTAAATAAGATTAATTTGGAATTATAGATCAAGAGAAACGAGATTCAAGTCATGATCGAGGGAAAAACAAAGTTTACGAGGAATAGGCTTGATTGCTAATATTTTGTATCGAGGTAAGTTCATGTGTAAATGTAGTAACATAATTGACATTTTAAGTAATTTAATGTTATTTATGTGATATGATGATTAATATCATGAAATATTATGCTTTATGGTTATTATTGAATAATATGTAAATTATAAATTGCTACCGAGTATCGGTTTCGATGTTCCGTGGAAGACGGCAAAGATGTGTAATCGAGGAAAAAACCCGTTTGTACCTTGGGAATAGATTAGAATACAAGTGACATGTCACTAGGATGGTTGGGCATCCGAACTCGTTAAGTTGAGTCCGAGTTCACTTATGGATGCAAATGTCCGAACTCGTTGAGTTGAGTCCGAGTTCGTGAGATGTAACTAGGCATCCGAGCTCGTTGAGTTGAGTCCGAGTTCACTTATGGATGCGAACACCTGAGCTTGTTGAGTTGAGTCCGAGTTCGCTTATGGGCGGGTTACATGGTAGCTTGGCTACATATGTGGCACTTATGTACAAACTTTCCGTGTATTCGAATTATATTCCGATGTATTCAACGGGTGAATCTTAAGAGAATAAGGAGAATTCCTAAAACGAAGGTGACATGTTGGTAAGTGTGGTAAATGAGAAAATTTTACAGGTATGTGCTTAAATCTTCGGGTTGAGAACTTGGTATGATGAAATCGTAGCATGATATTAAATGCAAATGTAACATGAATGTCTTGGTGTTGTTTATGCAAATGATGTTTTTTATGTGGAATTGCAAGATTATGTTACTTACTATTTGCATGTGAACCTACTAAGCATTTATGCTTACTCCCTCTTTTTCTTTCATTGTAGTTTTGACAAGCCGGCTTGAGAATCGGGATAGGTCGAAGACTCGTTCACACTATCCGAAGGCCTAAATTGGTAAAATGGCTTGTGTATCTTGAATGTGGCATGTATGGAAAAATACTCACTTTGTGTAATTGATCTTATGATATGGCTATGGTTTGGCAAGAAAAGGGTTTGTAAATGATTAGCCATTGGAATGGCCAATCTAAGTCATATTTGATGTTATGTATGTTTAAAATGATATTTAGTCCATGAAAATCCTTAGTAAAGTGAAATTTGCCATAAAATAGAATCTGACAGCAGCAGTGATGTAAATTTTAAAAATAATTAAAAATAGTAGAAATGGAATTAAATTATGAGTAAGTTATGAAATTGAAGCTTAATGAGTCTAATTTCATATGGATTGAACAAAACAGGTATATGAATTATAATTTATGAGATATTTGAATTTTTGTGAAACAGGGCCAAAGTGATTTCTGGATCCCCTGTTCTGAATTTGGAAATTCACTATAAATTGTATAAAAATAATTAGAAGTCATTATTTATATGTACAGATTTCTTATTGAGTCTAGTTTTAATAGAGAAAAACATCATAGTCATTGAAATTCTGTACAGAGAGATATCTAATTCTTAATACACAGAGGTCAGAGTAGTTGAACCCTGAAACAGGGGAGACTTTAACTAATAAACTATACTAATTGGCCCAGCCAAAAATTCTAGAAAAAAATTAGTAAATAGATATATGATTTTAGTTTCAGGGAAAATTTATGGAATTGGATTTTGAGTTTCGGAACTCGATATATGAATTTTTAAGCGAATGTGACGCAGATTGCTAGCTTGACTGGAAATTTTAAAATTAAATTGTTTGAGCTGTTTAAGCAATGAATTAAGTCTGTTAACACCTCGTGTTCGACTCCGGAAACGGTCTCGGGTACGGGGCGTTACATCAATAAACCTCATCCAAGGTGTCACTCCGAAGGACTAGTCGATAACTGTCATTGGGGTGTCGCCCCATAGAGTCGATATACTGTCATCACGATATCGCTCTAGCAAGCCAGGCTATACCATTCCGCAATGTTGACATTCCGCAATGTTGCCATACTCTTTTAAACCCCCTTATCAATCCATCCATTCCTCCATTCTGATAATTCTTTCTAACTTCATCTACCTTGTCAAGGTAAGTTCTCTCCGTACTCCTCATACGATGTAAACATGCATTTCTTGCATAACATTCAAAACACTAACACTTTAGTGGGTACGCCATATTCTAATACAACAATACACCAACACATTTTACATACACAGAGCATACAAGCAATCATTCATTTATTTCCACAGCCTTATACATACTTGATTTGCTCAATCACCGAAATCATATACAACTATAGATTTCAAACTACACCCAGAATAATCATCTAAAAAGAACATGTCAATAGCAAAATAAGCATCATCCAAAGAGAAAGAAAGAGTACAAAAACTCACATTGCTTCATTTATCCTCATCAACTTAGCTTGTCCAAATGCCAGAGCCTCCTTCATCCTGGCAGCTAAGCATGACAACCATTTATCGGTTAAATTAAAGGTATTCAAACCTTAATTATGCAGAAACTTTTTGAGAATTCTCACTTCTTTTTCCTCTAATCCACCAGTACAAGGAGGCTTAGGAGCTTACCAGCGTATCAAATTCTCTTCTTCCCATACTCGAATCTCACGTTTACCGCCTTTATGCAAAGCTTCCTTGAATTTCTTCTTCTTCCTCTTCAGAGTAACTGAAAAAAATGTTACAGAAGAAAGAGAGATTACCAATTAATTCAGGAGAATTTTTTCCTCCCCACACATATATATCCAAATTTTGTCCATTTTAGTCATTCATTTCTAATTATTTAATCTCTCACTTAGGAGATAGTTGGTTTCAATCTAACTAAACTAGAATTAAGATCCAACTATCCACAATTCAACCACTAAAATTTCTAAATTCCCCAGTAGAGCCCGTCAATTCACCATTCCATTCAATTAGATCCTAATTTTCTTTTATTTCAAGACATAAGAGAAAATCGAGTGTGAAAACTACTCCACCCTTAAAGAAAATTTTGTCCTCGAAATTTCCTATCATGACTATCTCTATAAACAGACTCCTGGTAATTATGTCTTTATTGGATAACTTATTTTTATCATAAAGTTGGGCACCTCAACTCCTCCCTAATCCCTTAGCATCATTTACTTTATCTTTGATTCACCTTAAACCCATCCCGTTGGAACGACGGTTCCATTTTTATTCCATGCATAGTAGACAACTGTACAAGGATATCTTTGCTATTATTCAGGTAAAGTCTTAGGCTTACACTTGATGCCAAAACGTACCCAAAGCAAAATTTATTTAACTAATTCTATACTAACTTACACACATTTGAAAGATATTTGACGGACGGCTTACTTTGACGAATCTTTTCGCTTTCCTAGTTATCAAGGGGGTTTAGAAAAAACACTTCACTTGATCAACATGTGTTAAATATAGGTTCGGGGACCTGAACAATTTATTACTTTTTGAATTCAAGCTTTCCTTGGACGCTTGGTTATTTAAATCGAGACCTTAAGAAATCATTTCATCTAAAATCGTTTGAGGTTCCTTTAGAACCCATAATCTTCTTTCTTCCATACCTTTCTTCTTCCGTACCTTTCTTTGGTCCTTTACCAAAGTTAATCTTCCCTCGTGAGCACCTTTCAGTTTCTAAGTAATCCTTCTTTTTTTTTTTCTTTTCTTTCTTCTTACTTCCATATCGTTATGTTTGGGATGACACCGGCGTTAGGAGGAAGGGCTAGGGGTTCTGGTCCTCGAAGTCAAAGGGGTTACAAAATAAATTCTATGGATGCAAATAATAGTGATTCTCTGCCCCCAAGAAACTAGCACTTTAGCGAAAACGCCATTGTATAGCTACTTGACTACCCAGAAGAATATGGTAAATCATTTGGGCAGCTCGTGGTATTCGATTACCCAACTTCACATATCACTTCAAGATTGTCACTCGGAAGAGACATTTGAGTGATTCCAGCGAGGGTCTCATTCAATCCCTTTACCTATTAGAGGTTGCCTTCCATCTTTCACTACAACCATTCTTTCACGTAGGCCTTAAAGAATATGGGATTGATCCGAGGCAGTTGACTGGTCTATCTTGTTGGACCTTGATGGCGTATTTCCTGCACTGCAGTAGCCGGAATAAGACCCATACTTGGCATTTTCCAACACTTTTGAAGGTCCTAACTCAAAGTGTTGGGAAATGTGTTCATATTGTAGTAAACATGTAACAGTTTTTTATTTATTTGAATGATGAATAAATAAATAAAGTTAATTTCATATTTCACTATTATATCTTTTGTATTTCTGTCTTTTATATTTTGCATGGATAGCGAAATTATGACAAGCAAATATTAGCTCATTAATTGTCAAAGTTAAAACTAAAAATAAGTGGCATTGTAAGAACATTTACATTGCGAGAAAGACAACTTACTTCAGTAGGTAATCTAAATAAGTCCATAATACCGTAAAAGAATCAAAGTGAGCATTTGATTCAAATACTGAGAAGGATTATTATGCCATCTACAACTCCAATTGTGGAGATGGCTAGTCTTGGCTATCAAAGTAGTTGACTCTACGGGTAGAGATATAGATGTATTTATTGGTAGAATGATACATTGGACTGGATCCAAGATGAATTAATTATGAATCCATTTTCGAATTAATTCACTTGTGACTTTCATGGTGTGATTTACCTAAATCCTGAGTTAGTCACTGACCATGTGTATGCAACTCATGTGTTTTGATATAAGTAGAGGCTTATGCTCTAAAGATGATCGAGCCCATAACTGGTATGTTGGGTACATGACTTGTGTATGACATGGCTTTACTAACAACAGTGAAATTCATAGCTCAATTAAAAAGTTAATGATATCCTCTCATTGGCATTGTGTCGATTGATAAATATGGAACGTGGCAACGGGTTACTTGTTCTTGAACGATCAATTTATCACAGTCATTTGTTGACAGCAATCATATTAATCATTAAGAAGACACAATGGTGACAATGAGATAAAATATGATTATATTGAGTGAATGGATTTAACTCAATCAAGGATATCATATGAAGGTAACACACACATGACGAGGTCATTGGACAAAGTAGTTGGATGAATTGCTTTCGTAAAGAGTATACAATAAGGATTTTTAATTATGGCTTCTTGTGGACTGATTCCATGATTAAGTAATTGTAAATTATGAAAACAATGCTTTTAGACATAATTGTAATTATTAGAGCCTAATTGTATATATCCGATTGGTCTCTCCGCTAGCTCAACAAAAGCTCAATCGGGTTGCATTTGAATTAGAAGAAAATTCTATGACTTTAGAAATAAATTAATTGAGTCGATTTATTTGATGTGGAATTAAATTATGTGGCCGTGAGGATTGTTCAATTAGAGAATTTGATTAAAGAATTTTCTTGAAAAATTAATTTAGAAAATCTAAGTGATTTTTGAAAAAATTAATTTTGATCAAGTAAAACTAAATTAAACAAATTAATTAAAATTAATATGATATTTTTAGAAATTAATTTTTAAGTCAGACAACTGACCTAATGGGTAATTGAACTTGAAAATTAGACTTGAGATCATAAATTAAGCCTGAGAACCCAAAATCTATACCAAGACCCAAAAACTGGTTGAACTGAGCCCGATATGTGAAACTGGGCCTACGGTCCAACCAATGGCTAGATCGGACCGGTCGGGTCGTCACTGACTTGGACCGAACTAGCTCAGGGTGTCGTAAGGGTGTCGCACCTACATCACCGGGCACAGTGGTACCGACGGCTACGACAGTGGCGTCCCGATGGCCGACGGTAGGCGGTCTTCGGTGGTTGAGCAATGGAAGAGTTACACTACTATTGGGACTCTACTAGAGAATTTAATTTCAAATTAACTATTTAAAAAATAATATTATTTTAATAGTTTAATATTAAATTTTAAATATTTATCTTAATAGTATTTTATTAATTTAGTATTAAAGTGATTATCTTAATATTAAATTTAATTTCATGTTTATCTTGCAGATAAACATTTTATTATTTTAATAAGATTTAATATTAAATTTAATATAATATTTATCAAGATTATATTAATTTAATATTAAAGTGATTAAGTTAAATTATAGTTGAACTCTTTAAACTCTCCCTATAGAAAGAGAGCATTGGGTCATTATTTGACACAAACTTGAATCCAAGAGAAAGTTGTAGATAGAAAATTCTCTGAAGAGATTATTTCATAAAATTTCTAGAGATATTTTTTTATTTACAACTTGACCCAAAAGTTTAGAGATATTTTTTTTATTTTTCTGATTTGAAGCAAGTCCACACTTGGCAAACGTGAGCCTAAAGATAGCGGAGAAGACTACTCGGTCGGAGCGCTTATCCTAGAAGAATCGAAAAGGTACAATTTTGATTAAGTGTTTATTACTTTAGTTATTACAACCAAGATCTTATTTTACAAAAAATTTTAAAACTTTGTTTTCCCTAATTTTTTTTTTTGCTGCGTTTGTCAAATCCATTTTTCCTACACAGAGGCCTTCAGCTGGAATGGTCCTTTACAGTGTACGTTAGGGCCGTGAACCTATACTCAAAGACTAGGCTCCAAATCTTTGCTTGGATCAGAATAAATTTATTTTGGTGAATAGTAAACTCACCAGCGAGTTTGGGTTCCCCACGAGATGGTCAATTCCTAAGGAGTCAATTTTTCTCCGGGCCCAACCTTTAGACACTGAGATTGCTTTGGCACAAGTTGAAAGGCTAACTCTTGGGTACACTTTGGAGTTAAAAAGGCTCCTCACAGTTAGAAAGATATTTTGCTTCTGTTTGGAGGGAAAGAGCCAAAATGGTTGGCGGGCATCAGATTTTTATCTTAGTGCAAGTCCCAGGATGGTTCAATTCGTTGAAAAAGTGTGGTCGTTTGGGGCTAATAACGAGCTTGGGCTTTAACTGGAAATTGAGGGAGCCCATTGATTTCGTTTAGACTGTCTACAATATTCTTCCCCGCCACTAGTTTTCCTCAACTCTTGGATTCATGGGTGAGTCATCGGGTAGAGATTTAGTTGAAAACGTTGCCTTAACTACACTTGTTCAATTGATCCCCCTGCTAACTCGTTGAAACCAGAAATGAATTGTGTGTTGAATAGAAATGAACATAATGAATAGGAAAAGAAAAATGGGAAACATTTATGAATGATTATGGTTTTCTTTGAAATGGAAAAATGAAATCATTTAGAAATGAATGTAGGTTTTCAGAAATGGAAACGGAAATGAAAAGGGAAATGATCTATTTGCAATTCTATATGGATTACTTAAAAAATGATCGGAAGAATGAGTTTATATTTTTGGACTATTTTGAAGCCCGAAAATGAAAATAAACCATTCGGTCATAGTGAACATGTTGAGTTGTGAAATATTGAACATATTTTTTTTGAAATTTTACCAAGGATAAAATCGTCAAAATTTTGCTGGGGGTAAAATAGGGATCAGAAAATTGTTTAATATATAAATATTAAAGTGTATTTTGAGAAATAGAAAAACTGAATCGGATTGGATCACGTTATAGAGTACGATGTTAAAAAGGCCTAGGAAGTACCTGTAATTAGACTCGATGTGTGAGAGGCCCAAAAACCCCCTATGGACATGGAAGAGGCAGCAACCCTAGTAGGAATACTAGGGTGTGCTGTCCATCCTAGTCCTATTCTAAGTAGGGTGTTGTTTTTCTATTCGAAATAAACCACTACATCTCAACAAGGGTTCTACCTTCTCTTCCTATAAATAAATGGCACCGATAGAGATATACACACAACTTTGAGATATTGTTATTCTGCCGAAAACTAGAGAGAATTTATTATCAGCTATTACATATATTTTTCTGGAATAAAAATTCTATTAGTTTCTATTAAGAAAAGAGAATATTCATTTTCACCCAAAAATGAGAGAAAAATTTTCTAGTTCTTTGTTTTGATTCAATTGGTTCGAGTCCACACTCGAAATAGTTCATGGTACGAGAATAGTAGAGAAGATTGTTTTGTTGAAAGTTGAGAACAACGAACATCCACTAAGCCGAAAACACAGGTACAAATTTGGTTAAGGTTTATTGCTATAAATATCACAAATCGGGTTAATTTTCAAAACTTTAATTTTTCGTTGTGCAAGAAAACCGTTTCCAAACCGAGATTTTCCCAATAGAGGTAACCAAGAAGGAGCAATTCAAGATCAAATTCGACAAAACCCTCATTATCAACCTCTATCGCTACAATAACATATCGTGAGTAATGACCATGCTGCATGTGGTCACAAATTTGACCGACTAGAGGGACAGATGGAAACCATGAAGACGGACATTCGACAAGTCCAAACTATATGTGGACAACTAGAATCCTGAATGAATAGCCTATATGACCAAATGAGCCAATTGATGACAGTGTTTTAGAAACAAAATGGCCAAAGCCTCCCTAACAACATGGAGAACAACCCTCAAATAAATGGAAAGGAGCATGTAATGGTGTTCGCTTTACGATCAAGCAAGGCATTAAAGTCGTCGATCATTCCCATCCATGAAGAGTATAAAATATTGATAAACGTCAATGAAACCATAGAGGAGGAGGAAGAAGCCGAAGACCAAAAGCCAACTGAGGAGGTAGCAGAACCGGTGCATGATCTAGAGATGTCAAACTCGAACATAACAAAGGTCCCATTCTTGATAAGATTAGGGGACATGCAAAAGAGGGACGAGGTAGATTTTATAAATTTTCTTAATTTATTTAAATCCCTCAATGTCAATTTGCCACTATTAGAGCTCATAGAAAAAAATTCTAAATATGCCATATATTTGAAGGAAATCATGAAATAGTATAGGAAAATGAAAAAGGGCGAGCAAATTGACATTGACGCCTCATGTAGCGAGCTAATTGCAAACAACATACCCCCGAAGTTAAAAGATTTGGGTAGCTTTACAATCTCAATAAAGATAAGGGATCGATATTTTAGGAAATCCCTTTACGACTTAAGGCCTAGCATAAATTTTAAGTCCCTATCGATCTATCAGACACTCAGGCTTGAGGATCTAAAAACCACATCAATAACAAACAACTCGGTGATAAATCCTTAGTAAACTTGAAAGGTATACTTGAGGATGTATTGGTTAAGGTACAAGGATTCATAATCCCCGTCAACTTTATAGTCCTCGACTTCGAAGGAGATTGAGAAATCCCCATTTTGTTGGGTAGGCCATTTCTGGCCACTTTTAAGTTGACAATCGACCTCAAGAGAAACGAGTTAATAATAAAAATCGATGAAAAAATAAAAGTGCTCAAATGCGGTCGCGATTCTTAAAGTGAAGTATTAGTTAGGGAAGAGTGTTATCATTTATTTAATTTAACCCCTAATAGTCTCAATCAAGGGTATTTTTCAAGTTGTGCAAGTGTAGGTCCTCATAAGATGAAAGAACGAAACAACTGGTGAGACTTTGATGGAAGAAAGAAAAATTGAAAGAGCCGAGACAAGCAAGATCAGCAACTGAAGTTGATAATGAAGTTCAAGGAGTTACCGAACAAGTCTGATAGCATAACATAAAGTTTAAACCATCAAACTTAATTTGTAAATATTGTATACTAACTTGTTTTTTATGTATGAGATTAAGAATTTAGTTAGTTAAGTTATGTTAGAATTAGAAGGAACCAAGTTTCTGGTGACAATGGAGGAGCTAGACACTAGTAGGGCGCATATAGAAGCAATCGAGAATCCTCTACAAGTCCCGAAAAGACCAAATCGAAGCTATTTCGTACCATATTTTACCTATAGTGTGACTGTAACACCCCTTACCCATATCTGGTGTCGAAATAGGGTATAAGGCATTACCGGACTTAAACTCACACAATCATACAAAATTGAGTCCTGAATTTTTGTCCGAATTCAAAACTTTTTATTCACATGCATGTCGTCCCTTGTCTGGGCCCTCGAGGCCCAAAAACATACATTGGGTGTGGCTCGAGACTGTACTAAAAACTTTCGAAACTTTCATATCACTTAGAAAATCTTTCTTCAAAACAGGAGTCACATGCCCGTGTGGGTAGGTCGTGTAGTCACACATGCCCGTGTGGCTTGGGACACGCCCGTGTTCTCAGCCTGTATAACTCTCTGTTTATGACATCATCAACTAAATAGGGTTATACGGCCAAGTCACACGCCCATGTGCTTAGGTCGTGTGGCGAATTAAATTCCAAAATCAAGTGCAGACTTCACACGGCCAGGTTACACGCCCATGTTCTGAGGCCGTATCCTTCACACAGATGAGACACACGGTCGTTTCTCTGCCCGTGTGTTTACTACTAAGCATTTTGTTTTGCTTTTATTAGGGTACAGGGGACACACAGTCAAATTATACACCCATGGGGTAGACTGTGTGTCACACACGGTCTAGACACTTGTCCGTGTGTCTACCCGTGTGGACCACTATAAGGCTATTTTCCAAGCCTTTTGTCACCCTTAAACACTCACATATTTAAAAATATCTCATGGCACACAACATGTCACATTTTTAACAATCATTCATGCCTAATCAAGACTAATTCATGCCCATGCAATGCCACCATTTCACATACTCAAATTAACAAGCTTACTTAAGGCATTCCATACCAATTTCATATCCAATCAATATTATTATTAGTATATTCTTAATTCACACGTTTAAACCATAATCATAGCCATACCAATTTGTCATCATTCATTCATTATACTTATATACCATATCATATCATCCATCATCATCAAGCATTTACATCACCAAGACTTCGACACATGCATACATAAACAATTAGGTTTACAACCCAATAATCAACATGAGCCACATCTCATGGCCTTATTCAAGTTGGACCACAAGCCATTCTAGGTCAAAACATTTGGCCATATTAACAAAGTCTTCATTACTCAAAAGACAAGGTCCCAATACATGCATAGACTCAACTACTTAAATTCAACTATACCCGTAGTGCTAGCTTGATAGTGTGATGGCATCTCCGGCGGTCTTCAACCTGAGCTAGCTAAATTAACCTATAAAAGATGGAAGATAAGGGGAGTCAGCTTTAAAGCTTAATAAGTTCACATGCAAATAATAAACAACCATTAACATTCATTTACTTTATTCATCTATAAGAATACCATAATTACAATTGGCATTAAATTATAAGATTTCCGCTTATTCATTCTTAGTGCTTACTCATTTATCTCATAAACACCATTTACATGCCTTTGCATTAGCCTAGCCACTATAGTCTCCCCACTATAACATATCACATTAACTATCAAGTTATTTCCATCCTCTTAATTACATGCACATTATTTGGGAGAAAACATAATTTCATCATATAGTTTAACCATCTTTCACTTGTTTAAACTTGTATCTTACTATATTCCCATAATGACTTTGTTCGGCAATTGTGTTCGTCTTTCTTTTCCTCATATCCAACAAAACACTATTTAAATAAATGAACCGTAAAATATCACTAATCAATTAGGGTCCTAAGCCCATCACATGATCATTATTAAATCTTATCGTGCATCCATTCATCATAAATGTAAATCATTTGTCACAAGATTATCAATGTTTCACAAGCATAACTTGTTCATGTACATTCTCACCAAGAATTCATCACATATCAAATTCACTGCACATGAGTACTATGTACATACCTGTACCACTTGTAATATAGTCACATACTTTCTCGTTCTTAACATACCCGTTGAAATACAATTCGAGCATATAAACATATCAGATCACATCTCAATTCGGCCCAACAGCCTAACACATAATCATCATTTATATTTATCATATATCCAGATCACAAGTATGTGCACTATCAACCACAATGAGTAATAAACAATTATTTCCAAAATAATCATGCATTTGCAATTTTAGGCTTACGTACATGCCTATTTACTCGTAGTAATTTCATTCTCATACTCTTAGCACCATATCAATGCCAAACTCCAGATATGGTCTTACATGAAATATCATATCAACACCACGTCCCTGACATGGTCTTATATGAAATCACACACCGATTCCATATCCCAGATATGGTCTTATACGGAATCTCGGTAGTACTAATATCATGACATTTGTATTCTACCCTTGAGGTTAAATCGGGATTTCTCATTTCTCGAAACTTCGTCAAAATCATCATTAATCAATTTCATAAAAACAAATGTATACAATTCATGCAATATAAAAATAGTAAATACGCAACATAAGGTTGCATTATTTACGCATGAACTTACCTCGATACCGAAATGGCAAAAAGGAACCTAATCGTCAATTTCACCTTTTTCCCTCGTTTTAGGCCCGAATCTCGTTTTCTTTGATCTATAATATCACATTTAGCCTATTTATAAGTCACATTATTCAATACGATCCAAAAATCATTATTATGACAAAATTATATTTTTGCCCCTAAAGTTTGACATATTTACAATTTTTCCCTTAGACTCGTAAAATGAATTGTGATCAATTTTTTTACTACCCATGCATAGCCAAATCATTTTCATGTCTACAGCAGCTCACACATTTCACAATTTCACAAATTTAACTCATAAATTTCACATTTCACAAATTAGTCCCTATTTCACATTTTCATCAAAAGTCCCTTAACAAAAGTTGTTCAACACACAACAAGGTTTCATTTTCTTCCATTAAACTTCAAAAACAGCAAATATGCTCTCATGGAAAAACTCTAGATTTCTAACCCATATTGCAAATTAGTCCCCTATTTAGCAGATTAAGTTATGAGGGTTCCAAAAACATAAAAATCAACAACAAAAAAACACAAATTTCACTTACATGCAAAGGATTTAAGTTGCTGAAAATTTGAGCTTCAAAACCCCATTTTCTTTTGTGTTTTTTGGTGGAGAAAAGATGGAGAAGAAAGATGGTCATTTGTTTTATTTTATTAATCATTGTTTTTGTCATCAAATACCAACTTTCACCAAATTTTGACTTTTCATTTATTACACTCCATGTATAGCCATCCACACATATAATGGCCTAATTACTCATTAAGGACCTCAACTTTTAAGTTCCATTGCTATTTAACACATTTAACTAATAGAACACAACTTTAGCACTTTACGCGATTTAGTCTTTTTTTCACAATTTAGGCATTCAAACAGTAAAATTTCTTAATAAAATTTATACACAATCATATTATCAAGCTGTAGACCTCAAAAGAATATTAAAATAAATTTTATGACCTCAGATTTGTGGTCCCAAAACCATTGTTCTGACCAGGCCCGAAATCAGGTTGTTACAGTAACACAACTTCAAAGTTAATAAAAACAGGGGAGCAACAAGCATTATGTCGTGCCATGCACTCTTAGGGCACGACACGCAAGCCATTTGCAAAAAATTTTCTATTTTGGTTTGACGCAATCTTTAAAGATATTGTCCAAGGTTGCACAGCAAATTCAACCCTAGAATACTTCAATATAATGTCTTTATCAGCAACCAACACACCTTAATATAATGTCGAACTTATCTGCAGTTTCGTATTCACAACTTATACAGTGTCAATACATTTATAATAAAATTTATCACATACGAACTTACCTCAGGTTCGAAAACGATGAAATTATCAATTAATCGAGTACTTTATCTTTTCCTTGATCCAATTCAAAATTTCGCTTTTCTTTATCTATATAATATCAAGTTCAACTCATTTAATTATCCCTCTATTCAATTTAGTCCAAATATTCCCCTAATATTTCACGTTTTTCACAATTTAGTCCTTATTTCATAAAAACAAAAATTAATGAAATTCAAAATAAACCCATGCTAGCCGAATTACTATTATGCCCCTAGAAGCCCACATTTTTCAACTTTTCACACATTTAACCACACATTATCACATTATCACAAATAAATCCCTATTTTGCATTTTTACTCAAAATCACTTTACAAAGATGTAAATATAGCAACAAGATTTCATTTTTCATCATCAAACATCAAAGAACACATATTTTTATCAATGGCAACTTTCAAAATCTTTAACAGTTTTGCAAAATAGTCCATGGGCTAGCTAGAACCAGTTGCAACGATTACAAAAACATAAAAATCATTTAAAACGGGACAAAAATCGTACTTTAATTGACCAAAATAGCTAGTCCAAATAAACCTTAAAGAAATAGCTTTTCTTCTCTTCAATATTCGACTATGGTGAAGATGAACATACTAAAATTTGGTTTTGTTTTTATTTAATTTACTTTTATTAAATAATTATAATTTTAACCTTAATGATAACCTTTAAAAATCACTTAATGCTTTTCCATCTTTGTCCACTCACAAATAAAATGGTCTAATTACAATGTAAGGACCTTAACTTTAAGGTTCTATAGCTATTAGACACCTTTAGCTATTAGAACTCAATTTTTTCGCCTTACGTGATTTAATCTTTTTTTATCAAATTGACCATTCAAACGATAAAATTTCTTCACGAAATTTTCACACAATCGTTCAATCATGATGAAAACATTAAAATAATAATAAAATAAATATTTTGACCTCAAATTTGTGGTCCCAAAACCACTATTTCGATTTGACTAAAAATGGACTGTTACAACTCTCCCCCGTTAAGGATTTTCGTCCTCGAAAATCTTACCATTGAATAGGTTAGGGTACTATTTTCTCATAGCTTCCTCGGGCTCCCACGTAGCCTCTTCGACACCGTGTCGTTGCCAAAGTATTTTCACGAGAGCTATGCTTTTATTTCTCAGCTGTTTAACCTTACATGCTAGAATTCAAATCAACCCCGTGAATCTTTTTCTCACTCAGCTCGGTCCAGTACAATGGAGTTCAACATTTGCGACCATATAATGCTTCATACGGCGTTATCTTTCTGCTCGATTAAAAACTATTATTATATGCAAATTCAACCAGTGGCAAATATTTCTCCCAATTGCCTTCGAATTCTAAAACACAACATCGGAGCATATCTTTGAGAATCTAAATTACCCTCTCAGACTAACAGTCGGTTTGCAGATTAAATGTTGTACTAAAATTCAACCTCGTACCCAAAGCTTCTTGCAATTTCTTCCAAAATCGTGACGTAAACCTCGAATCTCTATCCGAGATAATCAAAACTGGCACCCTGTGCAATCTAACGATTTCAGCAATGTACAATTCAACTAATCTATCGAGTGAATAGTCTGTACGTACTGGTATAAAATGTGTCGATTTCGTCAGTTGATCAACGACAACCTAGACAGCATCTTTCTTTTTAGGAGACAATGGCAAACCTGATACAAAATCCATAGTCACTCTATCCCATTTCCACTCGGGTATCATTACAGGCTGTAGCAAACTTGAAGGCACTTAATGCTCGGCTTTCACTTGTTGACAAATCCAACACCTCGAAACAAACTCTGAAATGTCTCGTTTCATACCCGACCACCAATATAGTTGTTTCAAATCATTGTACATCTTAGTAGGTCCAAAATGAACGGATAAACAACCACTATGTGTCTCATGTAAAATATTTTAAATTAACTCTAGATTTTTCGGTACGCAGATTCTATCTCAAAATATTAAACAATCATCAGCTCCGATCTAATAATCTAAATCACTATTCGATTCACATTGCTTTCTTTTGGCTTGCAATTTACTATCACATTTCTGAGCTTCACAAATTTGCTGAAGAAAAATCGATTTAGCTTTCAACTCCGCTAATATCGAACCATTATTAGACATAGTCAATCTCGTATTCATCGCTCTCAAAGCAAATAGAGATTTTCTACTCAAAGCATCTACAACTACATTAGCTTTCTCTAGATGATAATCTATTACTAACTCATAATCTTTTAGTAACTCTAGTCATCTTCGTTGCCGCAAATTCAAATCTTTTTAAGTCATTAGGTATTTCAAACTCTTGTGATCAGTAAAGATGTGGCATTTTTCACCGTACAAATGATGTCTCCAAATTTTCAATGCAAATACAATAGCAGCCAATTGTAAATCATGTGTCGAATAATTCTTTTCATATGACTTTAACTGTATGGAGGCATAAGCTATAACTTTTCCTTCTTGCATCAATACAGAACCTAAACCATACAATGACGCATCGCTATAAATCACAAACTCTTTACCCTACTCAAGTTGAACCAAAATTGGTGCTTCGATTAACAATGGTTTCAACCGATCAAAACTCTGTTGACATTTCTTAGACCACTCAAATTTCACATCTTTCTGTAGTAACCTGATCATAGGTGTAGCAATCATCGGGAACCCTTTAACAAAACGTTGATAATAACCAACTAACGCAGAAAAATTCTAACTTCAGATATATTTCTCGGTGGTTTCCAGTCAACAACTGCTAAAATTTTGCTTGGATCAACTCTAATACCTTCCGCTGAAACAATGTCCCCCAAAAATCTGACTTCTCTATGCTAAAGCTTACATTTGCTAAATTTAGCATGCAGTTGCTTATCTTTCAAAGTTTGAAGCACAATTATCAAATGCTCAGCATGCTCAGACTCGTCTCGAGAATAGATCAGAATGTCATCAATGAACACAACAACAAATCTATCTAAATACTGTCTAAAGATCTGATTCATCAAATCCATAAAAACTACAAGAGCATTAGTCAATTCGAAAGGCATAACAAGAAATTCATAATGTCCGTACCTCGTTCTAAATGCAGCTTTCAGCACATCTTAGTCTTTAACTCATAACTGATAATAACTCAATATCAAATCAATCTTCGAAAACAATGTTGCCTCTTTTAACTGACCAAACAAATCATCAATTCTTGGCAAATGATACTTGTTCTTTATTGTAACCTTGTTGAGCTATCGATAGTCAATACACATTCTCATCAACCTGTCTTTCTTCTTTAAGAAAAAAACTGGCACACCCCAGGGTGAAAAACTTGGTCGTGCAAAACCTTTATCTATTAACTCTTATAACTAAGATTTCAACTCTTTCAATTCTATCGGAGTCATTGTAAGGAGCTATAGATATCGGCGATGTTCCTGGTACCAATTCAATAGCAAGCTCAACCTCTCTGATCGGTGGTAATCTAGGCAACTCTTCTGGAAATACATCCAAATACTCGTAAACTACAGGCACCGATTCAATCTTTTTTTCAGACACTTTGGTATCTAAAACATATGTTAGGTATGCATCACAACCTTTTTTCACATATCTCTGGGCCGACATCGACGAAATCACTATAGGCAACCCACTTGATTCATCGGATTCAATTCGAATGATTTCACTATTCTGACATCTCAATTCGATAGTCTTTCATTTACAATTTACAACAGTATCATGTAGAGTCAACCAATCTCCAGAATTACATCAAACTCATCAAATGGTAAAAGCATCAAATCATCTAAAAAACAGTAACCCCGAGTCATTAAAGGACAGTTCTTGCAAACTTTGTCAATTAAAACATACTTGCCTAACGGGTTCGATACTTTAATCATAAACTCGGTAATTTCAACAGGCAATTTCTTACTAGACACTAAATTCTGACAAACATATGAATGTGCGATCCAAGATCAATTAAAGCAATCACATTAGTGTCGTAAAGAGAGAATGTACCGGTAATAACATCAGGGGACAATGCCTATTCGCGAGCGCAAATAGTGTAAGCTCTAACAGGAGCTCTGGCCTCGAATCTCACAACTGAGTCCTTTGTCGCTCCTTTTCTACTAGACATATTTCCCATATTCCTTGGTGGTCTCCTTCTCGTAGTCGTGTTGCTCGGTCTTGCATTCTGAAATTTATCTTTCTCGAACAACTCTAGGCAATCTCGAATAAAGTGATCTGGCGAACCACATTTGAAACAAGCTTTATTACTCTTATTCCAGCACTCTCCAAAATATCATCTCCCACACTGTTGACACTCGAGTTTATTGTTTCTCACACTGCCAATGCTCAAGATAGAAGTTGCTTGAGCTTTAGGACTCACATGTTGATTTCCATGATCTCTATTCTGGTATCCCACTGATGCATTCGATCGATATACAAATCTCGGGATGTCTATAATGAAGAATGATAAGGTTTATTCATCGGTATTTTTTTCGAATCTCTAATCTCTAACTCAGTTTTCCTCTTTTCTCGGCTAAAGTCTTCTGCTTTGTAAGCTCGATCAACTAACACAACAAATTCTTTCAAATCTAAAATTCTAACCAGAAGTTTAATATCTTCGTTCAACCCGTCAACAAACCACTTGCATATAATCTCTTCGGTAGAAACATACTCTCGAGCATATTTACTTAATCGCATAAATTCTCTCTCATACTCGGTTACAGTCATACAGCCTTGTTTCAATTTTAAAAACTCTTTATGCTTTTGATCCAGAAACCGTTGGCTTATGTATTTCTTCTGGAACTTGGTCTGAAAGAACTCCCAGGTGACTCTCTCTCTTGGCACCACTGATACTATCGTATTCCACCACTTGTATGCGATGTCCCTCAGAAATGATATAGCACATTTTAAACACTCCGCTGCTGTGCAAGAAAGCTCATCAAATACTCTGATAGTGTTTTCAAGCCAAAACTTGGCTCTCTTAGGATCATGATCTACATTAGCTCTGAACTCTTCAGCCGCGTGTTTACGGATCGTATCAACTGGAGGCTTACTCAATCTTAAAATCTTGACTCATTGAGGAGCTATGGGAATTAGTTGGGGATTAGGAAGGGGTAAAGGTTATTGAGCAGCCGAGTTCATCCGGATATACTACGTGAACCATTCATTCATCATTTGGAAGAAGGCTTCTTTAGCCTCTCCTCCCTGACTACCCGATATGGGTCTAGATTCAGAAGGCACTATCCCTTGAGCAAGAGCTGGCACATTACTTTCAACCTCATCAGCTATAGCTCGATTGGGATCCATTTACTATATGAAAACACATTTTAAAATGTCAGGAGTCATCACACTATCACAGTTTATATATAACATGTATAGCTAGACTCTCGCATACGCTACATTAGTCCTAGAATCGACTAAACCATAGCTCTGACACTAATAAATGTAACACCCCTCACCCGTATTCAACACTGAAATAGGGTTACAAAACATTATCAGACTTACAACACATTTATACATACTTTTCACATACATTTAATCAATTCATACAATCATCATTCAATCTCAATCAATTTGTCCCTAATACGAGCCTATTAGGCCCTAAACATGCTTTGGGAATGGTTCAGGACTAAACCAATAACTTAAGAAACTTTCATGAAACTTTAAAAAATTTTCTCAAAATAGGGGACACACACCCGTGTGGCCAGGCCGTGTGAGACATGCCCGTGCCACAGGCTGTGTGGACATTCGAAATGGGAGTACATGGCTGTGTCCCAGCCTGTGTCTGACCCTGTGTAACCCTTTGACTTGGGTCACACGGCCAACACACACACCCATGTGGCTAGCCCGTGTGCCCTAAAAATAGCCATACACGCCCGTGTGCCGGGCCATGTGCTAGGCCGTACCAAATCTGTAGGGTATACTGACTTATACCACACGGCCAAGTCACACGCCCGTGTGTGAGGCTGTGTGGAGCATACTGACTTGATTTCTAAAATCACACTAGGGGACACACGGTCATGTAACATAACCGTGTGTCACGCATGGCTGAGACACACGCCCGTGTCTCTACCCGTGTGGATAAAAATAGGCTATTTACCAAGCCAATTTGCCACCCAAACTTAGGCACAACTACACAACCCATATGGCTCAAAACATAGCATCAATAGACATATAATTCAATTCCAAATCAAGCATGATTTATACCATTTCCAACACCAATAAATACAAAACATAAATACCACATATTGCCATCTAAATTCATATTAATCCTTGTCTTCTCCAATCATTAAAATGACCATTATCAAATATGCATTATTTGGCCTAATTTCACAAACATACCAATAACCACAAATCATCAATTTAACACTTATAATACCTATTATTATCAACCATTACCTAACCATCAACCAACTCAATTCACAAGACATAATCATTTATATATGTACATGATTCAAATATACCAAATAAACTAACATAAGACATCATACATGACTATATATACATACCAAAACATAAACATTTACAATGCCAATTCATATGGCCAAAATCATTATCAAGTCATAACCAAAATGACCAAAGTCCCTATACATGCTATATACTCAAAATATCAAAGTTCATAGATACCAAGAGATAGGTGGATAATGTGATGCAATCTCTAACAATCCCCAAGTTCGAGCTAGCTTTGAAAACTATAAAACGCAGAGAAATACACAAAGTAAGTTTTATAGCTTAGTAAGCTCGTATGAAATAAACTTAATGCAATCACATAAATATAATTCAATAACTTGAATACACCAACATGTAATTTGCATTAGCTAACAAACCTTTCAAATACTCAATTGTGAAATCATACACTACCTTCACAAGTTTCTTTGATTTGAAACTAATATAATTCATATACGTACCTGTATCATATGACATCAATTCATACTCATCCACCTCTTTCACTCACCCGTTGAACCATTCAGAATAGAGGTCGGATACTCAGGATTCTCGTAAACTAAGTACCTATACCATGGCCCAAAGCCAAATCAAGGTAACTTATGTCTGAAATACTGATATCATGGCCCGAAGCCAAATCATTCAATATTCATGGCCCAAAGCCAAATCGGTATAACTCACACCCGAAGTGCTAATATCATGGCCCGAAGCCAACTCAACGTATCCCCTAATGACATGTCACTAGTATCCTAAACTATTCCTAAGGTTCAACTGAGATTTCAAAAGCCGAATTTCTATTAAGTCATTGTTGAACTTATCCGAAGTCTCGTATTCACAACCTATATAGTGTCAAAACATTTAAAATACATTTATAATGAAATTTATCACATATGAACTTACCTTGAGTTTGAAAATAATGAAATTGTCGATTAATCGAGTACTTTATCTTTTCCCCGATCCAATTCAAAATTTCTCTTTTCTTTATCTATATAATATCAAATTCAACTCATTTAATTATCCTTCTATTCAATTTAGTCCAAATCACACTTTAAAACACATTTACATTTTTCCCCCTAGTATTTCACGTTTTTCACAATTTAGTCATTATTTCATAAAAACAAAAATTAATGAAATTCAAAATAAACCCACGCTAGTCAAATTACTATTATGCCCCTATCAGCCCACATTTTTAACTTTTCACACATTTAACCACACATTGTCACATTTTCACAAATAAATCCCTATTTTGCATTTTTACTCAAAATCACTTTACAAAGATGTAAATATAGCAACAAGATTTCATTTTTCATCATCAAAAATCAAAGAACACATATTTTTATCAATGGAAACTTTCAAAATCTTTAAAAATTTTGCAAAATAGTCCCTGGGCTAGCTAGAACTAGTTGTAACGATCACAAAAACATAGAAATCATTAGAAACGGGACAAAAATCGTACCTTAATTGACCAAAATATCTTGGCCAAATAAACCCTAAAGAAATAGCTTTTATTCTCTTCAATATCCAGCTATGGTGAAGATGAACATACTAAAATCTGGTTTTATTAAATAATTATAATTTTAACCTTAATGATAACCTTTAAAAATCACTTAATGCTTGTCCATCTTTATCCACTCACAAATAAAATAATCTAATTACAACATAAGGACCTTAATATTTAAGGTTCTATAGCTATTAGACACCTTTAGCTATTAGAACTCAATTTTTCGCTTTACGCGATTTAGTCCTTTTTATCAAATTGACCATTCAAACGATAAAATTTCTTAATGAAATTTTCATACAATCACTCAGTCATGCTAAAAACATTAAAATAATAATAAAATATATATTTTGACCTCATATTTGTGGTCTTGAAGCCACTGTTCTGATTTGACTAAAAACAGGCTGTTACACCTACCCATAGAGCAACGAACTTTGCGCAACTACACGATGCCCAACTTTGATACTGTTCGAGGTAGAATTAATCATAATTAATGCTAAAAAATTCTAAATCAAATCATCCATGATCCATATGATACAATGAACCTTCAATTTTAAGGGTCAATTAATGAGGATCCAAATCAACACATTAAGTAGTTTCTAACCATTTGTGATACTTTCAAGTATAGTGAGGTATTCAATGACATTATCCATCTACGGTTATTCCCTTTCTCTATTACTGCTGATGCTTTTATGTGGTTAGATTTACAGCCGGTAGATTTCATCAATACTTGAGACGAGCTAATAAGGAAATTTTTTGCAAAGTATTTTCCCTCGAGCAAAACCATGAAACTTTGTATGGATATTACAAATTTTGGTAATTGGAATAAGGGTCATTATATGAGGCATGAAAGCGATTTAAGTTGATGTTGCACAAGTATCCATATCATGGTTTACAAGATTGGCTGCAACTTCAAGTCTTCTATAATGGGCTTGACGGAAACTTACGCTCTAGTCTTGATAGAGCATCCGTAGGAGCATTCATGTAAAGACCTACGCCGAGGCTTGTCAACTCATTAAGGACATGATGATGAACTCTTACATGTGGTCGGCTAAGCAGTTTACATATCAGGCCAAACAATCGGTAGTGAACACTATGGGTAGCAAGGAAAACTATCAACAAGTCCTTGAAAAACTTAATCAATTGGAGATGAGTGCGGCCAAGGCACAAGTCCAAAACCAACCCAATCTAACCCATTTTAATACAAGACACGATGATGAGAGCAATCATATGGAGGTTAACTATGTAGGGAATAGAGGATATAACCCTTACTCTAACACCTATAACCCGGAATGCCATGACCATCCTAACCTTAAGTGGGGAGGGAATCAAGCGGGACCTTCAAAATAAGGGAACCAAAACCGTAATCCTCTAAAACGTAATGCACCATATCAATCTCTATTACCTTTTATCACTCATGTACGATGCCAGCCAGTCGCCATAGCCCAGCTATGGTCTTACACAGTATGAACTTGTGTTTAATGTTCTGGCAAACTCCATATGTTGTCATAGCCCAGCTATGGTCTTAGACCATATGAACCCATCTTTACTGTTCTGGCAAACTCTTGATTCTAAGGAATCAATAACCTCTTCTGAGGTGTTGTCCTGAAGGACCTATGAATTGTTTCCACGGTGTTGCCCCGAAGGACCAGTAAACAACCATCGTTACGGTTTTGCTCCATATAATTGATATACCATCATCACGGTGTTGCTGTAGCGATCCAATCGATACCATTCCACAATGTCGCCAAACTCCCATGGATCCCCTTATCAATACACATTCCTCAATTTTACCAATTATTCCTAATTTCATCTACCCCATCGAGGTAAATTCCCTCCGTACTCCTCATACGATGTAACACGCATTTCTTGCATAACATTCAAAACACTGACACTTTATGGGGTACATCATATTCTAACACGGCAATAGACCAACACATTGCACATACATAAAGTATACAAGCAATCATTCTTTTTTTTTCCACAGCCTTATACATGCTTGATTTGCTCAATCACTGAAATCATGTGCAACTATGGATTTCAAACTACACCCAGAACAATCATCTAAATAGAACATATCAATAGCACAACAAACATCATTCGAGGGAAAGAAGAGAGTACAGAAACTCACATTGCTTCCTTTATCCTTGTCAGCTTAGCTTGTCCAAACACCAGAGCCTCCTTCATCTTGGCAGCTAAGCATGACAACCATTTATCAGTTAAATCGAAGGTACTCAAATCTTAAAAATCCATAATCCATAATTATACAGAAACTTTTAGAGAATTCACTTGTCTTTCCTCTAATACACGAGTACAAGGAGGCTTAGGGGTTTACCAGCTTATCAAATTCTCTTCTTTCCAAACTCAAATCTCACGTTTACTGCCCCATGCAAAGCTTTCTAGAATTTCTTCTTCTTCCTCTTTGGAGTAACCGGAGAAGAGGTTACAGACAAAAAGGAGATTACCAGTTAATTCAAGAGAATTATTTCCTCTCTGTACATATATATCCAAATTTTGCACGGTCTCCTTAATCCATTTTAGTCATTCATTGCTAATTATTCTATCTTCCACTAAAGAGATAATCGGTTTCAATCTAACTAAACCAAAATTGAGATCCAACTATCCACAATTCAGGCACTAAAATTTTTGAATTTCTCAGTAAAGCCTGCCAATTCGTCATTCCATTTAATTAGATCCTAACTTTCCTTTAATTTTGGGACATAAGAGAAAATCGGGTGTGACATAATTGTGTGTGAATGTTGTTTACCATTGTGTTATGAAATATTATGTCATAGAAAATGAAGTATTAAAGTAATGGTTCTTTGTAGGTTAATTTTTTATTCATATTTGAGTGACACATTTTATCTAATTACTTAATAAAATATTATCAATTATTTCTTACTTTTTTATTTTCATTACTTTTAAAATATTATTTTATTCGCTCAACTGTTTTTTTTTTAATTAATAGACTCTTATCATAAATTAGACTAATTCTCATTTAATTAGTAAATATTTTTTTTAAATTATAAAAATATACTAATTAATAAATTTAAAAAATAAACACAAAATGACTTGAGTACTAGTTTTTATTTGCAACTGTAAGGAACAAGTTTGATGATACCAAGTACACCTCATTTTTAAAAAAATAAATTTTAACTCTTTTAAAGATAATATAGAAGTGTGAAAAGGTAAAATTGTAATTATAATAATATTAATTATAATTTAAAAGAATGAATATTTTTATAATTTCATAATTAAGTTAATGACTCAATTAAAGGTGATACTAACTTAATAAAATATTTAAATATAAGTATTATATATACTAAAAATCTTATCACACAAGTATGCGTGTGAAAACCAAAAATATAGAACAATTGATAAAAATAATAAAGTGTGCATGATTAAAATTTAAATGTATAAATATATCAAAAATAGAGCTTTAGCTGAATGGTAAATTGATTTGGGATTAAATCCCACTATAGGCATATTATTATTATTATTATTATTATTATTATTATTATTATTATTATTATAAAAAGATTAAAGTACCCTCAAATAATAAAACTTAGTTTAATTACAAAAAGACATTATTGTAATTTAACAACTGAATTGATGACCCGATTGAGAATGACACGAATTCAATAAAATAATTAAATAATAAAACGGATTGAAAAATCTATTCAAATCTACCTTTGAAAGGATTCATGTATCTTTAAATAAAAAAAATTTAGAATTTTTAATTCATTAACTGATTTGTAATATTGAATAGATTTTGATATTGGGCAATCAATTTTATTTAATTCAAATTTAATGTAAATAATAAATGAATTGGAATTTAAAAATTATAAATCTAGATATTACAAAAGAAAAGAATGCAGATGTTCCACACACAAACAGCATCACCATTACTATTCAGAAACCTCCATAACAACCTACCAGCAATTTGCTCATCACCTTCAAAGTACTTTCTATACAACACTTACATATGTGATAAAAATCCCATCTTTCTTTTAGTAATTGCTTTCAGTTTAAGGTATTTCTATATGCATGCTTGAATCCCCAAAGCTGCACCATTCCAAATGCACACAATCAATACCATCTAGCACAAAGACTTGAAACAACAAAAGGAAAACTGGGTTTTTATATAATTATCGAATTCTTTATATAATTAATTTTTTTTTATCTAATCCAATTTTAACAAATTTGATCACGAAAAAACTAAATTTACCTCGACATTCTTTGGTTCAAATTCCTCGTTATGAGCCAAACACATGTTTCCAAATGTTTCACAAGGTCCACTAGTTCCATTTAATCTGATGCAAAAATTAAATGTTTAAGAATTTTCAAAGGTATCTCAATAGTGAACACAAAAAATTCAAAGAAATAATTGAAAAAGGAGCAGCATACAGATCTCCATCGAAGCACAAAGCAAAGTTGGCACCCCCACCAAGTGCTAATAAGTCATTCAAACACATATAATAATAACGATTGGCTCCTGTTTTGATAAATCACAAACAAGTCAGAGCCTGTAACTGTAGTAGCCGGAAAATATTCAATTTTTTCAAGGTCTTTGAATGAACATATCGTTGTGCTTATGTTTATGTATGTGTAAGATATTAATAAACAAAATGAAGAATCATATAAATACATAGCATATTTGGGGGTCCACATTGTAGATGAAAATGGTTAGATTTGTGTTGACTAAAATATCTAAGAAATAAAATACATAAAATGCTTTGCCAATCTGTATTACCGGTTGGTCTGAATAGCCTTGGTACACCGTATATGGATGTAAATACAAACGTCTGGTTTGTTCCCTGTCACATACAACTAATAATTTTAAATCATTTAAGTGTGTTGTGACAAACTAATATATCAATTTTTCAAATATAAGTTTTACAATAATTATATTAGCAACAACAAATTCTAAATAAAATCACTAAATTTTTAATTATTATTCAAGAAATACAAAGATTATAAACACAACCAATCATAATTTCTTTAATTATTTATATCAATCAACCTCTAAAAATTATTATACAATTATAATGTTAGGAATCTTATACAAAATCAATATCCCAAAATCGTTAATATTGCATAAAAATCCTAATCTATAACAAGAAAAGTTGCACTCTTAATTTTCTAGAGATTCATCAATAAAGCTTGAAAAGAAAATAAAAGTTACTACCAAATTAGAGAGACCCACTTGAAAGCATCAAAAATTAGCCTATTTTGTAAAAATTATAGAGAGTGTATGAAACAATAAGAGAAATTCAAGTGTTGGAAGAAAATAAAATAATAAGAGATTTTTTATTTTTTTGTGGGTGGAGAAAAATTCATTTATTTTTAAAGAAAATAATTTATTTTATAAAATAATTACTTTTCAAAAAATTTGGCAAGTCTTTTTAAAAAAAAAAAATTTGAAACATTTAGGAGAACGTTTTTATTTTTATTTTTTTGCGGTGTCAATACACTAATTGTATATTATATATATTTTTAAAAATTATAAAATAGTTTATTTTATTTTATTTTATTTTATTTTATTTTTCAATTTCACGATAGTGCATGTGATTTTGCCATTGATGAGAAGGATGTGAATTTGAGTGCATTTAAATGTATTTTTTCTCTAATTTAAGAATAAGGAAAGGTTATAAGTAGAATTAAGCATTATATTATATATATATATATATATATTCTAATTTGAAAGTAAAAGTTTCAATGATACTAATGGATTAAACTACGGTTTAGCATCTAATATAGGTTTTTAATTAAAGGTTTATTTGTTTCTTAATTTTTTAAATCATTTAAAAAAAAATGTTTCTAACAAAGAAATTGCTTTTTAACAAGTTTAAGAGATTGGTCCAAGGGATTTGGAATTTGCTTCACTAAGGTATGGTTTAGACACTTTTTTATATCTTTTTCTTTTTTTATTGTGAAAACTAGTGAATCTGGGCAGTAGCACACAAAGGATGTTTATTTATTCATGTGAGTATTATATAATTTTTAAATATATATATATTAAGGTTGTTGTAGTTACTTTTTACTGAAATTTTTAGAAAATCTTATAATATTGGATACTATATATCAGTATGCACCGATATAAATTGTGTTTGATTAGAATGGATCGAAACATATATACTTAAATTACTTGGGATTGGTATACTTGCCTCCCCCCTCATGTTTTATCCTCATTTCGTCCCAAAATTTACATACATTTATTTACAATTCACTGACAAGAGCAAATCATTATCAACTCACAACAGCAATAGATTGAATAATTTTAGTTTGCTAGTTTAAAATGTTGGTTTTTGCCGGAGGAAACTTTAAGAGAGGATTATCATTTTTTTTTTTTTAAACAACTTAATCGATTGAAATGTAAATTCAGTATTTGGTTTATTTTCTTATAAAGAGCTATTTTCTCACAAATAATATTGAAAGTAATTCCCTTACTAATTGATGATAGAGTTACTTTTTCATGTAAATGGACAAAATTAACCATTTTTTTTTTTTTTTGTGTTTAGGGTATTGACTTATTCATCGTATATATATATATATATAAAGGACATGACTGCTACTTATGATTCCCTTCAACATACATAAGGAGATAAAGATCAAATCTCAATGACATTTTAAGAAAGCTGCATCTATCCAAAATCAAATATAAATGATGTTTAGATCCAACTCTATTGAAAAAAGAAGCAAAAAAATTTGTTTGTATATATTCAAGAAATTGCAACTCAAATTCCATAAATAAAATACTTTCTTTTTTTAAAAAAAAAATTTATCTTTAAAATTTCAAAATCTTATTTGGATTGAGAATATTGATAGAAGCATAAATACATATAGGAAATCCGAAAAATAAGGAGGAAGAAAGCGTACTTGATATTTTCTCCTTGGAGTGGGTATCAAAGGGCATTCTAGCATTGCACCGAAGATAGCTCCTTCCCTATCTCCAGTAATCTGTATAATTCATACAACACCATCCAATTAATTCCAACTTTAACTGTGAGTTTGAGATGCAATCCTAATTATATATTTATTTGTAAATGGAAAATTCTTGAATATTATAATATTATAGCTAGTTACAAAACACAAAATACTTGAGAAATGAACATACCAGCAAAGAGGGACCAGGAAGCTCAGTGCTCTTACGAATAAGTGTACGGAGTGATATTCCATGTTTCCACGTACTGCCCTTCATTTGAATCAGTTGTTACCAAATCAAAAACCACGCCGCTTTTGCAATTTGATTTACCAACAACCCTTTTTGGAAGACTTACCTATACAGCAACACCCATTGACAACCCTTCACAATATTGGGAAGCGAAGACCCCAGGAATTCGAACAATTCACAGTTAATAAACACCGATTCATCTGAAAGATTTAGCCACCCCTTTACCGGACTCAATTGCTCCCCCGCTTCATGAAACTCATCCGAATCGCTGCTGCTGCCGCCACCACCGCGTGTGCTAATCATTTGCTGCTTATTCTCAAACTCTGTCCAGATACTCTTCTTATCTTCGCAAACCTTTTTCAAATCTTCGCTGACATAGGTAATGGTGTATTCTTTACAGCTATCTAAGGATTCATCTTCCAAATGGAGTTTCTGGTTCCTCCATCGATCAGGAAGTGAACCGATTGGCTTGATGTCAACGTTTCCATGATCGTTGGATTTGGGCTTATCATCATCATCTTCTTCATCTATGCTTGCTGATGGGATTATGTAAGAAAATAGTGAAGACAGTGAATTTAACCCTTTCGAATACCAACTTCCCTACAATTTTAAAAAGCTTCGTTTTACCAAATCAACCCAACAACCAAAAAGAATATACTCCAACTGAAATTCATACGTAAAATCTATAAATAAATGACAATAATCTATTATATACTATGAAAAATATATATTTTTTATAAAAACATTTGTTTGAAATGACAAAAACATATTTACAATAATGTTTATCCTTTTATAAAAGGAAAGGGTTTTTCTAATCGGTTACTGAACTAAAACTTAGTTGAAGGATGATGATCATCGGTCGAGCTATTCATTTAGGTCTGAAAGCCTATTCAAAAAGTGAGAAGGTTTGTGTAAAAATATAAATTTGAATGGGTTTAGACAAAAAATAAGGCTTGTTTTTTAAATGGATCGGATCTTAAGTAGGATTTTATGGTTCGAGTTCAGCTTGGTTCAACCCGAATCAGCTATTTTGTTATTGTTTCGCTACTGTTTTATTGTTGTTTTGCTACCATTTGTTATTATATTGTTATTATTTTGTTGTTATTGTTTTGATATTGTATAACTCTTATTTTGTTATTAATTTTGCTACTATCTTAGAGGCATAAGTTGCAATTATCTTAATATTATTTAAATATAAATATTTTTAAATATATTTTTAATTTGTTGAGAAACATTTATTTTGATATTTTTAATGTATTTGATATATTATATTTTTAAATTTATTTTTATATAAAAAAATAATCTAGAAAATTTTAATATACCCGAGTTAAGTCAGACTTGAGTTTAGCATTTTTAATTTGGACTACTTTTAAGGTTGAGTCGAGCTCAAACCTAGAAAACAGACGTAAAATTTTATATCAGCTCGCTCTGAATCCGACTCGATTAACCCATAATCATATCTAGATCTAGCCAACTCAACAAACCCCTTAAATGATATGGAGTTCACATATGTATAAAATTGAATTTTATATGAGGATTAATTTTACATATTTTCGTAATATATTATTATTTTAATGGTTTTTGTTCTCGCTAGCTCCAATCTTTACTCAAATCTATCTTACCCTAAAAAAGTTAAACAACTTTGATCTAATCTAAAATTTTGCATAACATTTTATATGCTAATTTTTAAACCAAATATATGTAGCAAAAAAATTAAAAAATATAAAAATATTTATAAAATGATCATTCATGTTTTTTTTATTCATTTCTACTCTTCTTTTTCTTATTTTTATGATTCTTTCTATATATTTTTTTAAAACTTTTAAGAATTTATAGATTTATTTTTTTTATTTTTAAAAGTTGAATCTAAAACAGATTATATATCTAATTAGTTTGATGATGGATTCAAATATTATTAGAACATTAAAATTTGAATTACTTAAATTTTCTTTTGAATTTCATTTTTCAAATTCTAGAATTGATATAGAAGAGATATAATTTAAGAAGAAAATGTAATTTTGGAAAAGGGAATTACCTGATAAAGTTGAAGTTGAGGTGGAGGTGGAGGTGAAGGTGGAGATGAAGATGGAGATGGAGATGGAGGTGAAAGACTACTCCCCGCTGTTTTATCTTTAAATTTATTCATTCTTTTTCAATTCATTCACTTTTGATTCTTAAGCAGCACAAATAAATGAATTCCTTATGTGTGGAATTTGAATTTTTTAAAAAAAAAAAACAAAATAGTTTTCTTTTTTCTTTCTAAATTTTTGGAGTAGTAGATCCGTGAGAAAAGGAGGAAATTCATCTCAACTATTAATTAATTACTTGTCTTCACCTCATTACAATATAATAACATTAAAATTAATAATTTATTTATCTTTATTCTTCAATTGAGTCAGAATTGGAAGGTCTTTGTTCGTCATATTCTAAGGTCACAATATACAGTAGCTGATCATATGGTCAAGTGTATGGCAACTAGAGGTGCTCATGGGCCGGCCTCAACTAAAAATTTAGGCCCATTCATTGGGCTCGAGCCGGGCCAAAAATATCTTACTCTAGGCGCGGCCCATTTTTTAAACGGGCCTTTTTTTTGTCTAAACTCATTTTCGGACTTATATTTTTACTCAAATCCTCCCATATTTCATGCGAGCCTTCGGGCCGGGCCGGGCCGGGTAGCCCGACCCGTGAGCAGGTCTAATGGCAACTAATTTCATAGAAATTTATTGATTTGAAGAACCACCGCAATGAGCTAGAAGTTTAATTGAGGTGGATTATATTCTTACTTTGAGTCACTAGTATAATTTTTTGAGTTTTTCACTTTAAGTTATCTTTTTTCAAGCAAAAAAAAAAAAATAAGAATTGTTTCTCCATTCTTTAAATTAATAATTTAAGAAATAACTTATGACCATGAAATTCTACTTTAATTAAAAAAAAAAGGTTAAAAGATATACTATTAGTCACTCTACTTCTATATAATTTGAGATTTAATCTCTGTATTTAAAAAAAAAAAATTCAACCATCATACTTTTTTAATTTAAGAATCCTAATCCAATCATTATCATTATTGCTGGTTTTCTATGTAACATAAAACCATATGATACATCACATTAGGAATGGACAATATTTTACGGAAATTTTTTACAATTTTAATAATTAGATTGAGATTTTTAAATTAAGGAAGTAGGAAGACTTAATGTTTAACTTTTTAAATACAAGAATTAAATCTCAAATTTTATCAAAATACAGGACTAACAACATAATTAACCTAATATAAACCCAACATTTTACACTTTATCAAAACACCATTTTTAATCTTCTTCTTTCCTCAGCCCACAGTTTCTATACTTTTTTATACTATTAATATTTTAAGAATTCAGTTATTAAGCTTATTAAAATACTTGTACTTGAAATACATGATATATATGTGAATCCAACATAAAATCTAATAATTAGGTTATTAAAATATTAATAATATAAAAATTTATGAAAATTACTTTAATTTTATATTCACATCACCTCTTACAAATACTTTTTACTTAAAAAGAAAATGAAAAAATTTCAAAGCAATCAAAGTTTAAAAACACTTCTATGGACTTTCATTTATATACATAAACTGTAAAATAATTAAATATATATATTAGTAGATTGAGTGTTAGTTCGATTAGCATTGATATTATTGTCAATGTAGAAGAACATGAGTTTAAGTATGCTGGAGTATATTATTCTCCTATTTATGAATTGGGAAGAGACTATGAGTAATTTTAGACATTATGTCAAAAAAAAAATCAACATTAATATGTACCCTATTCTACACTAACTTGAAGCTAAATAGCATAGATGCATTAATAGGTATTATTTAGTTGGGTAAAAGGATTTTTTTTTTTTTAGTTTTTTTAATTTTATTATAAAGGAAATTTATCATTCCTAAAAAAATAGAGTAAATTAATCCATGTTAAATTTGAAAGTGAGCAATTAAGGATAATTAATCACAATGTTCACTCTTTTCGTCAACTTATCTTACTTTTATAGGTATAATAACAAATTTAGTCCTCAATATTTACACATTCTATCAATTTAGTCTTCTTAATTTTAAGAAATCAACAAATTTAACTCTCAACATTTGTACTTAGTCCTTATTCTAAAAAAATTAGAAATAGGAAATATAAAAATAAAATAAAATAAGATATATTAGCTATAATTTGATCAAGCTTATGGATTCCACAAACAAAATCTAAACCAAAAGCAAATTATAAGGTGTTGATCTTGGAAAACTAGGCATTGTAACACAATAGACTTTCATTTCTATTTTAAAAATAAAAATAAAAATAAAGGTAAGCATGGGATATGAAATGGTAGTGTTTAAGGATGAAAGTTGAGCAACATGTTTGGTTTAAGAATATTATATAAAATTGAGGTATGAGAATATGTTTGGTTTGCCTAATTTTCTGTAATTCAACTTGTAAAAATACCTTATTTTCCCAACATCTCACGACGTGTGTTTATAATTCCTTTTTTATTTTCCCAACATCTTTTATTTTATTTAGGGTTTAGGGTTTTCATTATTGGATGTGGTTAGATTATCAGGTGCAACTGTTTATAGTTACCAGAAAAATTAGTTGAAAAATATTTTTAAAAAATATTATACAAAAATGCTTTTAAAAACATTTGATAGTGTTTACTGTTATTTTAAAAGTATTTTTGAAAAAATAAAATTTCTATTTTAAACATGAAATAGAAATTTTTTTAATTAGGAGATAATAATAAAAAAGTAATTTCATTAAAAATAAACATACATCTCTCTCAAAAAAAAAAAAAAAAAAAAAATACATGTATCTAAATCTCATCACACTGAATCCAAGTTTGGATGTATATGTAAAAGTAATTTAAATTACACACAAAATGTGATAAGATCATGTTGTCTAATGCAAAAACTCTCTTGGATCAGTGATATAACCAGTCAAAGCTGAAGCAGCGGCAGTGTATGGGGAAGCAAGATATATCTGCCCTTCCTTATGCCCCATCCGACCAGGAAAGTTTCTATTTGTTGTTGACACACAAACCTGCATGCTTCATCTTATTAAAATCATTGCATATCAACAAACCAGATGGTTTACATTATTAAACCCGGAATTTGATCCAATTTAGCGGTGTAAAACAAGACATTCATGTTTGTAAGTTATTTGGATTTGACTGGAGAAAGAAATTGAATTTGACTCCATCATTGTCTATTCAAACTCGAGCTTGAACTCAAGCTATCAAGCAAATCAAATTTCAAGTATCCTAATCCTTGACTTAAGTAACTCATAAGTTTATCGAGTTTTTTTTTTTAATTTTTACTTTTTTTAGTTTTCAATTCTCCCTCAAGCTTGAGCTTGAACCCAAATGACAATGCTTGAATTCAAGCACAGGAATCGAGCTCATGCATTTGCTAGGTACAGAAGCCTAATCAAACGAGCTCATACTTTTACTAGGTAAACAGCTCAACCTTTACCTTGAATAGAGCTCAGACTTTAAAAGCAAAACTTCATCAAATTCAAGTGGAGCTCAAGATTATAATAACTTGAGCTCGACTCAACTCGATTACACCTCTAATCCATTTGAGTCAGGCTTGGACTGACCCTGACTAGTCCATTTTACTTTTACTATTAAAAGTCTAATTCAGAATGGACCAGACCAACCCAAATTAAAATTCACCATGTCCAAACCTAACTCGAAACAGAGTTTATCTTGTCAGAGAGATGGTTCAATCCTAGGACAAGTCTAGCCCAGACAAGACAGTCGAATAGTTCAACTACTAATCCAACCGATCCAGTTCAGTTTTTTTCAACCATGATGGTAGGGGGAAAGACTACTTGCCTGAGCTTCGTTCATGCGAGCATATGTGTCCTTAGGGCCACCCATACAAGCAGCACAACTAGGGCTTGCTGGTGTGGCACAACCAGCTTCTTCGAATATTTGAGAGCAAGTCTTGCCACCAGATCCTGGTACAATGAGAGTATATATATCCACCCATACCTGCAAATTTACCATGTTTAACAATCATATTAGCAAGTTTAATGATTTTTTTTTAAATATTAAAAACCTATGTTATTCGGCTTGGAGTGTTATATGTATTTGAAACAAAGTTTTTCTATGTATTTTGAGGATCGTTGACAGATCATATTCTTAAGGATCACAAAAAATTTTGAAATTGTTAAACTCTAACTCGTCCCAATCTTTGCTAGTATTAGTTTTGTAAACATTAGATAATATCAAATATTATGTAAAACTTCGAAGTGAATCAAGATGGGATCAAGAAAATCTTTTCAATGACGGGTTAGGTGAGGCTAAAATATTAAATAAAATTCAGGGCAAGGTGAGAAAAAAAATCTCCACCTGATTCTATTGTCATCCCTAAATTCATATCCTCATACTCATATCTAAACATACATCAGGCATAGATATCAAATATGAATATTTTATAAAAATAAAAAAGTCAGAATACCATAGTTGACAATAAAACTTCATGTACCTTTTGTGTAGCAGGGACAAGGAATGTAGGGACTTTCACCTTTTTTCCCTGTATTTTTCAAGCAAATTACAAATCATAAACAGGGTTATGAAGTATATAACTAGCCAACTCTACAAAGCATGGACACATAATAAGATGGGAATTTTCCAACATTCAGAATATGGGTGTTGCAGAACAGGCAATATAACTTCAAATTTTGGATAATAATTCATTACGCAACACGTATTTTTCCATGTCAGATCATTTCTTGGTTATGTTTTGATCGTGTCTACTTTAACTTAATGTGTCGACATGTTGGAATTATGTCTAAAATATTAAAAAGAAAATGGAGATAGATGGAATCTTACAGAAGCTAAGAAGAGCTTGGCAGCAGCAAGAAAATCTTGTGTTTTGCCACCAGTACATGATCCAATATAAACCCTGTCAATTTTGATATCTTTGCATTCTCTTGCCAAAGCACGATTATCTGGAGAATGTGGCTGCAAATTTTGCTCCATTATTTACTCAATACACAAAAAAGAATATATATATATTAAAACAGCCATCTTTTATGATATAAACTTCAATTATATTTTCGGGTTTGATTTTAAATGTCAGATATGAGTATATACTTAATGCGGACTTGTTTTTCCCTCGAGGATCATATCTCTATTGAATATCTTTAAATACGTCAGACAGTGAAAAATTGGAGAAACATGACACCTAGGCTTAATATACACTCACCTTAGCTACTAAGGGCTCCAATTTTGAGATGTCAAATCTAAACTCGGAATGAAAACTGAAAGCCAGAGTATAAATATTTAGATACTTGTTGCGGAAGTCATATCCTCATATCCGTATTTAAAAATAGGTCAAATATGAATATCGAATAAATTCACTTCAAGAAAAATATAGAGTAGGAATATACAGCCTAAGAACGTTGATTCATGTTAAAGTTTAAAAGGGGAAAAAAAAAAACATAAGAAAGTTAAATAAAATCAACAAAGTAATTTATAAACATACCTTGCTAGTGCATCACTGTAAACTGGTTCATAAGGCACAGATGTTTTATCCTGCGTAAATTAAAAAGATGCAACTCCATAAGCCAAGGTATTGTCTATATGCTATCCATATTAAATTCAAAATTATTATGTGTCCAACACGAATATATATATATATATATTAATTAAAATTTTCATTAAATATTGGTGGTGTGAAAGAGACTTGAAAAAGACTCACCTCAAGGTACTTAAATGCAGTACTGTCTGCAGCAACGACACCGTTCTTTCCACCAGCCTCAATAACCATATTGCATAATGTCATCCGTTCTTCCATCTAAACCAGTAAAAAAGATAATAAGAAAATAAAGATTAGATTCATATTCAAACTGAGAAAACGTTTGGATCAATTTCAACAAATATCACTTACATTTAAACTCTCAATCGTTGTGCCAACAAACTCCATGGATTTATACGTAGCACCAGCTACTGATATTTCACCTATGATCTACAAAACAATATACCATTATATACTTTGTTCAATACTAGATATGTAGCTAACACGGTTTCACGTATTTGGAAGTCATTGAAATATATGATTACTTTAAAAATAATGAAAGTCGGAACAACATAGAAATAACTTTTCTAAGAAACTAAAAATGTTAACTTGCCTGCAAAATCAAATCCTTAGCAAGCAAATAGTCGGGCATTTCACCATCCATCACAAATCTCAAAGTTTGTGGCACCTGAAATTGTCATGCAACAAAACCACACTTAATTACAGTGCTAAACATTTCATTATAGAGCTACTAAGAAATTAACAACTTAGAATAGGTATGCATCTCATACAGATATGGTTTATTTTATTAAAGTTTTTTCATATATAAAACTATATCAAACATGAATGTCAAACAAACTCATACCTTGAGCAGAAGTGCCCCAGTGCCTAATACAAAACCAGCTTCTGTATTTCCAATGCCTGTAGCAAACTGACCAAATGCTCCAGCAGTACAGGTGTGAGAATCTGTCCCTAACAAAATCTGAAGGCAGGAGCACACTAAGTTATTGGGATTCGGATGGGGTCAAATGAACCGAACAAAAGTGTCATATATGAATTCTTACTCAGATTCGAATAGACTGTCAATACATGAATTTGTCTCTGATATACATGTGTTCAATTCTTCTGAGTCTTTTTCATGCATTTGTAAGTTATAGGAGTGTTATGGTTTTATGCTAGTACAAGTGTCATATACCAATATTTATTAAGAAAAAGTCAAAGCAACATTGAGTCATATATGAAATAGAATATTAATAATTTAAACAATCTTAGTAAAAAGAACAAATGATTACCTCTCCAGGCCTGCAATGACCTTCTTGAGCAAGTGCAATATGGCATACACCTTTGTAGTCAGGATTAGCCTGGCAATAATATGACATGGAATTCGAGTTTTAGCGTCAATAAACAGGGTATATATATATATATGGAAATGTATCGTGTTCATTGATAGTGGAGTTTTGGAGTTTTTAAATTCCACAAGCAAGATTGAGGCAATGACAATTGACATATATAGTATAGTAAAATATTAAAGAAAATAAATGTTTAAAAGAAATGGGACACGTGAAAATTTTTTAATTTTGCTTGTGAAAAAAAAACTACACCTTCAATATATCAAATACTATATAAATATATATATTCTAAATTTGAGCGGAAAAAAAAGTATAAACCTTCGAACTCATACTTGAATATTGGATAAAGGCAGAAGTGTTCATAGGCCAAGCTAAGACTAGAATTTCAAAAAATTTCCTGGCCTGAGCCCGAGCCTTGCCCGCTCAAGCCAGCCTAAATGACAAATTCACTATTTAAAAATTTATTTTTTATTAAATTTACTTATAAAGATATATAAATATTAATATAAAATTACTTTTTATATTTTACTAATTATAAACAGTAAAATGGCTGGCCCAGGGTCGAAGAATACAAACCCGAGCCCGGCCCAAAGCAAGATGGACCAACCGGTCCTTGAACACCTCTAGATACGAGTATATTCTTGTATAGTTAAAACTTTCTAAGTTTTTTTAAAATTTTTGGAGGATTCTTATAAATTATATCATCATATCCATGTGTCGGATATAAGAGGTAGACACTTGGAAAAAAATAAAGTGTGTGAGCAACATAGTCCTGAACACCACAAACTAGTTGGGTATAAAATGGAAATACACTGTTATGCTACTGGAAATCAAGTTTAAATGTTTGAAATGAGTATGTATATGATATGGGTGCATCAAATTTTGTATGTATTTAGAAAATCCTATTTTCATATCTATAATCAAATATGGATCGAATAAAAATATAAAAAATAAGTAGTCTAAGAAAATAAATATTAGATGGAGAAGAACATAAGAATCAAAGAGTCATACCTTAAAATTACTAAGATCAGTAATATCATAAAAGTACTTTATATTTTGGTCCAAAGAAAACTCCCTCAAGATATCCACATTACGATTGGCACGTTCATCACTTGTGAATATATAGTGGTCTGGTATAACCACCACCTTTTCACGATCCCAAACCTTCAATATATGCAATAACACTATGATAGTTAATGAACTAAACCCGAACGACTATGTTTTGTTTTTTTTTTTTTTTTAATTCGGGTGTGATTAACAGATATGACTGTATAAACTTTATATTCTCGAACTCATGTTTGGACAAATATCAAAAACTAATAACCAACGGAGCACATTATATCCTACTCAAATAGGAGAAACCACAAAAATCAATTTCACATCTTGAACTGTAACTGTGTCCTGCTGAAAAGAAGCTTATTGCAATGGATGTAGGCAGCAATGGTGACTTCATTAAATAAAATTAGATACGAACTAATTCAAGTATACATATATAAAATCAGCAAAAAAAGTAAAAATAACAAGTACCTTAGCATTTTCACCAAATTCTTTCTGAAAGATACCTATGGAACCAGGACCACTTATATCATTAGTCATGAAAACATCAACATTCACCCAAACGTTGTCGCCTGCTTTCACATCTGCTTTCTCCGCCCCTTTTGCAAGTAGCTTCTCTGTCATCGTCATTGGACTCTTCATCTGAAATCCAAATGGAATATATGAAAAACGTTAACAAAATTCCCAAATTCAATCAAAATATATGTAGTTCAATGATTTAAAAAAAAAAAAAAAAAACAGTAACTGAGCCAGTGGTGGCTGGTTTTCTCTCTGATTGTCGCGTCGCCATTGCCATCGAAATGTTGTTGGAAATGGGTTTCTTGCATTTGTAAATGGAGAGTTGTGAAGTTGAAGGGACGACTGAGAGGCATTTATCTTTCTGTTCAATAATTAACAATAAGAAAATCAAACTGTTTTTAAGTATCTTTGTCCGTCACAATAAAAGTAACAGAGAGCTGAAAAATACTGACCTTGTTAATGATCAAAGAAGAAGTGGGGTGTGCAAAACCAACTGAAGAGGCCATGATGAGTTGCTTCAAAAGAATGGTAAAGAAGATGATGGCTTTTTATTATCTTCTTTCAGACATTTCGTCAAACACGGCTTTGACAGAGTTAAAATCACTTGAATCACCATTGATGCTGACAAGTTTTTTCTTTTTCATCGTACGCATGTTTAACGTACAGTGAACACAAATATCGATTTTGAAAAACTTTAGCAACACGACAACAAAAATCAACCGTGAGAGATATTCTCAGCCGCCACCATTGTAATGATTGGGTAAAAACACTTTTTTTAATCCCTCTCCATTTTTATATTAATTAAATTAATCCCTCTCAAATTTTTTATTAATATAATAACAAATTACTTATTTCATCAATGATTAATGGTTGTTAATTACCCACTTGTTTACTTGAAACAAAACCAACAAAATTTTAAAAATTTTGCCACAATTCAATATTATATCTATATTTTAAAAATGTTTAATTCATACTTTATTATTTGGTACTTGTACTTTTATAAAATGTCCAATGTAGTACTTGTACTTAAAAATGTACAATGTGGCACTAAAATTATCAATTTGTGTATTATTTGGTACTTATAATTTCATAAAATGTCCACTATCATACTTATACTTTGAAAATATCTAATGTAGTACCTAAACTATCAATCTATATATTATTATGATAACTGAAGTTAAAACTTTTATTAAATGCTAAACTAACTAATAAAAATTCGAGATGCAAAATTTTTTTTTTCCAAATCACTAATTTCACATGAATAATATAATATTATATAAAAAAATAAAACAAAAAATTTATATTAAATTAAAAAAAAATCAAATAATTAAATTTAAAACAACACAAACTTTTAACTCAAAATTTCTTCAACTTTTTAAATCGCAAAATTTATGATTTTTATTTGCCTTGTTGAACTTAGAGGTTAAATAAATTGATTTTGACAATCATTTTTTTATTTATCATTTCATATAATATTATATTATTTATGTGAAATTTTTATTGGTTAGTTTAACATTTATTATAAGTGTTAACTCTCGTACCACAATAATACACAGATTGATAATTTAAATACCACATTAAACATTTTCAAAGTATAAGTATCACATTAGATAATTTATAAAAATAAAAAGTAACAAATAATACACAAATTAATAATTTAAATATCACATTAGATATTTTATAAAAGTACAAGTACCAAATAATACATAAATTGATAGTTTAAGTATCATATTAGACATTTTATAAAAGTTACCTTATTTCATTTAAAAAGGAAAATCCAGAAATTGTTATTCCAAGCCATATAAAAACCGAACCATCCAAAACTATTATAATACTGATACCGCTACACTAGTCACTATGATCCTAGTCCTCCCTATTGCATGCTACTAAAGAACGATTTCATTTTTGAAACCTAAAAAACAGTTGTTCAAAAATTCTGCATTTCTGGCACAAATTGGATACATTATAAGAGACAAAACAAAATCTTAACACAATCAACACAAAAACTCCCTAGGATCTGTGACATAACCAGTCAAAGCCGATGCAGCCGCCGTATACGGAGAAGCAAGATATATCTGGCCTTCCTTGTGCCCCATTCGACCCGGGAAGTTCCTGTTAGTTGTCGAGACACAGACCTGCAGAAAACGCCATTTTCGTGGAAATATATCCATAAATTCTATTCAAAACGGAAAACAACAGATGACAAATTGTATGCTCTCAAAAGTTTCAAGCCAGGGAAAATATGGCTAATTACCTTGGGCTCGTTCATCCGAGCATATGTGTCTTTAGGACCACCCAAACAAGCGCCGCAACTAGGGCTTGCTGGTGTATCACAACCAGCTTCTTCAAATATCTGCGAGCATGTCTTCCCACCAGATCCAGGTACCGGAAGAGTATATATGTCCATCCAAACCTGCCGAGTTTTACTAGGTTAAACATACATTCTTTTATTGTCTACTTTTTTTCTCAATCATATTTGAGAACTGAATGACAGTTTAACATTAATGCAACCAAATGATACCTTTTGAGTCGCAGGGACAAGGAATGTCGGAACTTTGACCTTCTTGCCCTGCAGTTCGAGAAATTAAAGTGTTTAAGCCTAAGAAAGTCGCAACTTAATATCAATTCTTGTAAATAAAATACACGGTAATATTGAAGTTCTTCTGCTTTCTCATCTTAATTCTAACCCTTATCCACAGGAATTTCAGTCTCAATTTATTCCGACAAGTATATCAAACAGGACCATATTCTTATTGACTATGTTACTCGAACTTGGGCATTCACAGATACATGTCCGACTAAATACATTCAATTACTCGAACTTTTTTTCATGTATTGTGGAGGACTTTTGGAGCTTTATATTGCTATACCTATGTCCCAATATGCATCAGATATTAAGTGCCAGATATGTGTGTGTCAAACATTGATGCTTAAAAAAAAATGAAGAATCAGAGTAATATGACTTACTGAAGCTAGAAAGACTTTAGCAGCAGCAAGAAAATCTTCCGTTTTTCCACCAGTACAAGATCCGATATACATTCTGTCGATTTTAACATCTTTGCATTCCCTAGCCAAAGCTCGGTTATCAGGAGAGTGTGGCTGCAAAATATATTTAACAATTTACTCTAAAAAAACATATACAAAAAAAGACAAAGAAGATTAGGGAATCGAAAATCAACTTTCTTGAGATAATAGAGTTAAAGACAGCAGAGGTGGACATCGAAAACAAGAGTTATCACTTGATACAAGCACAAACCTTAGCTACCAAGGGCTCCAATTTCGAGATATCGAATCTGTACTCAGAAAGAAAACTGAAAGACAAGATGAAAATATATAAGGTCATCTTGTTTAGTTCCAAGCATGAAATTACAAGAGAGAACTCAACTAAACTCTAAATTAAACCCATTTATCAATTAAGAAAACATGAAAAAGATAAAACCAAAATCATATTTCCATTAGAAATATCATTATATATGAGGGAATGTTAACTTAAAGAAGAATGAGACCACCCCTGACCAACCAAAATGAACCAATAGTAGAGAACACCATAAAAATAAGAACTTGATATCTTGATTAACTATTTAATTGTAAAACCTACCTTGCTTGAGCATCACTGTAAACTGGTTCATACGGCACCGATGTTTTATCCTGTGCAAAGAAAGATATAATCTATCAATGTCTTTGTGCAAGAGTAAATGTCGAACAAAGCAGGGAATCGGAACCAAGTGCACTTGGTTTTACCTCAAGGTACTTAAATGTAGTACTGTCAGCGGGAACAACACCGTTCTTTCCACCAGCTTCAACAACCATATTGCATAAGGTCATCCGTTCTTCCATCTACAGAAAAACAACAAACTGGAAAAATTAAGTTCATGATTTCTTCCAGCAAGAAAATAATTAACAAAGAAGATTTTTAAAGGGCTGAATCTTATAACAGAGATAAATTATTTAAAGTTCACTTACATTTAAACTTTCCACAGTTGTTCCCACAAACTCCATTGATTTATATGTTGCACCAGCTACAGATATTTCACCAATGATCTGCAAAATGGCAACCATTTAATTCGAAACAGAACAGAAAGTTATACTCATCCTATGACCCTATGTTACTTGGACAAGGGTGTAAATATCAAACACAATGGGTATATGTCCTACAAGGGTATGTTCAATTTTAATTTTCAAGATTTCCATGTATTTGAAGATCCACTAGAGGATCATATCCTCGTATCCATGGTTGGATATGCATCTAACATAAATGTTAGACATGGATACTTCAAAAATTGAAGAGTCAAAGCAACATAGCAATGACCTACTAATATAACACAAAGAAGAGATATCCCCCATGGGAACACAGTTATGCTTCAAGCATATCAAAATGGAAAATTGCCACAAAACATCTGATCTTACCTGCAAAATCAAATCCTTTGCAAGCAAATAATGAGGCATTTCACCATCCATCACAAATCTCAAAGTCGGTGGCACCTGCAATAAAGCATGTAAGAAAACCATATATAAGTTTTGATACTTGGACTCAGGTGTGAGTGTCCAATACAGGTATGTGCCCAACACGGAGTATGTTTAATTTTATTACAAGGTTTTCAATGTGGATCCTTGAGGGCCATATACCCATACTCATGTTAGGATATGTGTCAGAAAAGGGTGTTGGAGACAGGTTCTTCAAGAAAAATAAAGGGTCAGAATAACTTAGAATTTAAGTACTAAACCACCTAATCAATTCACAAGAAAAGGCTAAGATAGCTGTCAGATCAAATTCCACACACATGAAGTAAACCCACTCACAAAGCCATTAAAACTTCTGGGTGCTAAGAAGAGCTAGAACCTTAAACCCTCATTCGGTAAAAAAAGGTCAATAATTCTATGGGGAAGCATGACACTAAGAAGTAAATACAAAAGTCCAATTAATGGAAGACATAAACAATGATATCAAAGAAAGAAAATTTTACAAAGTTATAACACTCGTAGGATACCAAATGAATCAAAGAACGTGGAAAACAAGATTTGGGCACATTTAATCAAGTGGAACATTAAGGCATTATTGATGAACCTTTAGAAGAACCTTCCCAGTGCCCAATACAAAACCTGCATCCGTATTTCCAATTCCGGTAGCAAATTGACCGAATGCTCCTGCGGTACATGTGTGAGAATCTGTTCCCAACAAAACCTGAAGGCACCAATAAAGAACTTAAGAGCAGTTCGTGAACATAAATCATAAGTTAAATTTTACAAATCAGCAATTCTGGTAAAGAATTGATACCTCTCCAGGCCTACAGTGACCTTCTTGGGCAAGTGCAACATGGCATACACCTTTGTAATCCGGGTTTGCCTACAATGTTATGAATTAGAATTCGGCTTTATGTCAATAAACAGAGAATATACCACGAGTTCATAGGAAAAAAAAATACAAAATAAAGAGCACCATACCTTGAAATTACTAAGATCTTTAATATCGTAAAAGTACTTTATATTTTGCTCGCCGCAAAAATCCCTCAAAATATCCACATTACAATTTGCACGTTCATCACTAGTGAATATATAATGGTCAGGTATGATAACAATCTTTTCACGGTCCCAAACCTTCAATAGCAAAATTCCGATTCATGGACAGTCAGTGAATTCAGCCACTGGAACTGACTACCAATGCAATACTTAAATTACCAAGCTAAAGGAAATTCAAAGTATTTTATCAGAAAAGTAAATAAAAGAAACCACCAAAATCAGTTTCCAATCTCTAAGAATATCCCATTAAAAAGAAACTTACAGCATTGACATAGCTACTGTTAATGAATCGCAAAATTTGATTTCAAAATGCTATTAAAAAAAAAGGTAATTAGATTCTAAAATAAATCACCAAGATTAAGACCTCAATTATATGCCAAAAGATAAGCTAAGTGAAAATAAAACAAAAATACAAAATTAAGCCCACCAATCGAATACCTTTGCCTTTTCACCAAATTCTTTCTTGAAGATACCAATGGAACCCGGACCACAAACATCATGAGTCATCAAGATATCAACATTAACCCAAACATTATCACCTGGACTCAACTGTTGTTTCTCAGAGGCTCTTGCAAGAATCTTCTCCGTCATTGTCATTCCTGTCTTCACCTGGAAAATGGGGATTTGAGGATTTCAAAAAATAGTGGAAGTTGTAATGATAAAAAAATTCATGATTATTTCTCTTTCTCAAACTCATTGATTTGCTGGATGACTATCTAGTAGTAAATTTGAAACTCTAATAGATGTTTGGGAATTTGGAATTCATGTTTTTATATCTTTCAAATATAAAATCCTTTTGAATCTCAACTAATTTTAACATAATCTATACATGTTATCTCACACTTGATACAACAAATGAAATGATTAGGTAGTTTTTGGAAACTTAGATATCGAAAAATGGATTTTGATTCCGCAAATAGTATAACTTGTATGATAAAACACATACAAATGTAGCATTCACCATTATTTTCTCATGGATTTGTTGGATGCCATTTATCACAGAATTTGATGAATTTAGAACTCCAAAATTTTCTGGAATTTGGAATTCATGTGTTTTATACATATCAAAATATATAATCATATTGAATCTCAATTAACCCATACACAGTTTATACATATCTTCTTAACAATTATGTAACAAATAAAACCCAAACCAAGAATTTTCATTTTCATGTTCCCAAATACAGCATTTAACAATCAATAAAAATGAAATCAACAAAAAAAAAAGATAAAAGGAACTAACAGAGCCAGTGGTATATGTTTTACGCTCAGATTGCTGGGGTGCCATGACTGAGAAGATTTTCTTCGAAACTTGTTTCTTACATTTATGAAAAGCAATCTGAGATTCCAAACAAAACCAAGGAAAAGGGGGGTTTTGTTAATTAATCAAAAGAATCAAACAACAATCAAAATCAAGAACGTGGGGGTGAATCACTGACCTTCTTGAGGAAAGAAGAAGCAGGCGAGGAAACCAAAGAGGATGCCATAAGATTTCAGCTCTTCAAGTAAATAAACAGCAGAAATGTAAAAAAAAAAAAAAAAGGATAAAGGAAACACAAAAGTGAAGAGCAATGGAAGCAGGGCAATGCAGAGGAAAGTATACGTGGAGGAGATGCTGCAAGAGAAGGTTGGCAACTGGCAATGGCGTGTGGTCATTAGTTAATTTATTCAAATGGGTCCCAACCACTTAGAATTTGAGTCCTTTCTTTCTCTTTTCCAGCAAAAACCAAATTCGAACACATTAATACTTATTAATTAGTGATTCTCGTAATCTCATTCTACTTCAATTTTGAAACACTTAAAAAAAAGTCGTTGTACTACATTTTGCTCCTTAAACAATAAATAAATTACTCATTATATATTATATTAAAGAATAAATTGATTTTTTTTTGTAAAATACTAGTTCTTGTAAGTCTGAATAAAATACACATGATATGTCACTTATAATTGTCTGATTATTCTGTCGGCCACGTCCCTTTTTAACAATTAAAATAAATAAATTTTTTAACAGTAATAATTAATTCACTCTTTGATCTAATATACAACGACTAATTTACATTTTTTTTTTAAGTAAAGAGGCCAAACTACAATTTAACTTTTAGTACATGATTTTTCTTAGTACTTTTATTATCCCAATTACATTTTCCAATTTTTAGGGAAAGATGAGAATTAAAGTTATTATAAACAACTACATATTACCCTATTCATGATTTTGAAGTCAAAAGCACTTTTAAAGCTATAAACAATGTTAAATAGATGGTTTTTTGGAGCCAAAAGTGTTTTTGAACCCAAACACAAAAACATATTTTTTTTTTATTTTTAGATTTGGAAAAAAATATTTTTAGAGTTAACTAACATTTTTAACCCTTATTTATAATTTAATGTATTTTATGTAATATTTATATTGGATATTTAATCATTTTCCAATTGAAATTTATTTTAAATATATAAATTATATATTTAAATTTGTAATGGTTATATTTTGATATTTTAAAATATAATTTACATATTTCAATTGAATTTTAAAAATAATTAATATTATTAATAATTTTAAAAATAAATTTACAAATTTATTTTAAAAGAACTTTTCAAAATTAATGTTAAACTAGCTTCTTATGCATGATTTAAGTTTAAGAAATTATTTTCATATAATTTTATAAAAATTATTTTATAAAATAATAATAAAAGATTTAAATTTTAATACATATTTTTTTTAAATATATAATAATATATTTATTATTGGATTGAAAATGTTTTGTTATTAGACACCGTTAGCTTTGATTTTTAATTGATTTGATATAAAAAATTTAATTATAAAAATTTTTATCAAATTTCTATAAATTATTTTAATCTTATTAAAATATATTTTCAAATGTTACAAACTTAAAAAAAAAAAAAAATTTTAACGACTTAAACTATCTACAAAAAATTTTGAGAACCCCCAAATCTTCTAAAATGTTTCTAAGCCACATTTTTTTTAAGTTTCAAGCCTTGTCTCAAGATAGATCAACATTGAAACTAAAAATGTTTCAAAGGAACTTTGTCTCGAGACAAAAGTTAACCAGTCAACATCTAAGCTAAGGTTTGCTTCAAGGGAGTCTTGTCTAGAGACATATAGCATATTGTCTCGAGACCTCTGACTCCAATGATCATTTTTTGTTCTTCTTGTCTAGAGACAAGGGGTTTATGTCTCGAAACATACTGTTACAAGCTGCTTTAAATGTGCAAAATAAATACCCTCCAACAATTAGAAACTCCCTCCAACAGCTCTAAGCATCTATAATTTAATGAAAGGATATAAATATAAATATAAGAAACAAGTACACAAAGATCAATAGCTCAATTTCAATCATTCCTCATTATTATTTTCTCTTGTACACACTTGTGGATTTATTTGTAATTCTTTCTTTCAAATGTTATATAGTCCATCAACCTTTTAAATGTGATAATCCTTTTCAAATTTTATTTCTCATCCTTCCTATCTTGCATTGTAAAAAGATAGAGATTGCAAAGGTTAAACTTTGTCCTTAAAAGGTTCAAATCTAGTGAATTTAAAAAATCTTTAATTATGGTAAGCTAAGGTAATAGAGGTAGACAATTAGGGTCAAACCACTATAAATTCTTAAGTCTCTATTGTTTGTAAACTTGCTCATGGGTCGGGTTGCCGTCTAGATCGAAAGACCCACCCAAAAAATGAGAGGGTTTGAGCAAAAATATGAGGCTTAAAAATGGGCTTGGGTAAAATTTAAGACTCATTTTCTATTTGGATTAGGCTTTAGGCAAGCTTTTTTTTCTTGAGTCGAAACCAACCCAGCCCGAACATATTATGTCATAAAAATAATATTAATTATATACAATAAATAATAATTATATATTTATATTAAATCACTAACCCAATAACAATTAAACTCATTACCCAAAACCTAAAAAAACTTATTCAACTAAATAATCCAACCCAAAATTTAAAATTTTAAAATTTATATTTAATACAATAAAATATCTATTATATTTTTTTGTATTTTTTTAATATAATAAAACATTTATTATATTTATGGTAGTATTTTTTAATACAAATATTTTTTTAATGTATTTTTAATGTGTTAGAAAACTTTTATTTTAGCATTTTTAGTTCATTTAGTGTATTATATTTTTTTAAAAATATTTTTAAATAAAAATTAATCTAAAAAAATTAAATATGAGTGGATCAAGTCGGGTTCAAGTTTACATTTCTTAAATTGAGTCAGACTTGGATAAAAAAGTAAGCCCATTTTTCAAGATAGTCTCGAGCTTAAGAAATTGGTCTAGATAACTTATATGGACCCAACTCAACTCGACCCGACCCATAAGCACCTCTAATTGTTTACCATCTTTGCTTAAATTTTTTAATCACCAATTTACCGTCCTTAATGATTAATTAATCCTATCAAACACATCAAGTTCAAATATTTGGCGCAATTTTAAATTTAATAGCAAATTAGGTTTATAAAGACTATGTTATGAACAGAATAATATAGTGTTATAAATTGAACATTTTATAATTTTTTATTATTATAAAATCTATAATACCTTTGTGTGTAATAATAATCAAAATATTATAAAAATATATAAATGTTGGTGTGCTATTTGTCAACCCAACCTAAATGAGTAAAAAAAAAAAAAAAACTATTATAATAGAAGGATTATAAAATGGATTTGCGCCTCAAATTTTAAAATCTTAAGAAACATTGTTGGGGAGAGATTTAAAAATTACATATGGTAGTCCATAAAATTGGTTATAAACATATAAAAAATTCTTTTACATCATAACATTTGAGAAATTAGCATTATACATGATTCTATATAAATCTAACAAATCAAAACTTATATTTCGACACCAAAATTTAAATATAGCTTCAATATTAAAAAAAGAAAATTATATTTAAGAAAATAGATACAAAAATAATCGGAATGTAGTAACAAATTTCAATTTTTTTATTAAAATTTAAAATAAATAAAAATAATGATTTTTGTTTTTAGCCAATATTTTAGAAACCAAACCGATTTATAATTCAACCGAATGTTGAAGTAAAACCATTAAAACATCACTTCTAAAATATAAGTTAAAGTTCATTAAAGAAGTCTAGCTGTAACTCATAATTATTTAACATAAATGATTCATCTTAACCGTTCAATTCAATGATTATATATTTCTACTTTTTTTTTTTTAATTTGCAGAAATTTTTTTAAGGGATGATAATTAAATTATATATATATTTATAAGAGTTAAAAATGTAAATTTATTATTTTAATAATTTTATTTTTAAAAATTTTTAAATAATTAAATTAAAATTTTATCATTTGGAAGTTAAAATATAATTTTATCATATATTAACTTAAAATTTCATAAATTTTAAAAGATTAAAACTAAGATTTCCCCCTTTAGGAGGTCAGTGCCCCAGTCAACGTCCTAACACCGACCCCGCAAACTGTCACCGGTTGACAATCTTCTATCCTTGGTTGCTATGAATGGTGCGGGGCAACAAACTGCCACAGTTGTGCAGGATGCTGGGAGGGCAGATTAACAGATGATGCAAAGCATGAATGCAATGTACTTGGACCAAATAGGTTTGCTCGACAGAGCTGATTGGAGAATAAAACAACTTAGAATAGAAAAGTTAGTTATGCTATTAGTTATCTTTGAATGTAATTTTTTGTTTTCTCATCCTCTTCTACTTGCTTAGTATAGAGAATTATTGAGGAGTTGTTTTTAAAATTTTCATTCTTGAGCTTCTAAATTCTGATCAACACTTCATTGGTGCTTTTATTGGTAGTCGACAAATATGGTTTGCGGTACGAGACTCAAGACATTAGAAAAAGAAAATATGCTCACATTTGTTTAAAAAAAATATAAAACGAGATCAGATAATTGTATTAATGAATATTATACTATGCCTTAATAAATGGAGAAATAAGGAAGACGAGAAAAATGGATATAAGGTGGTGAGCATATGTATACTCGGGGGAGTATTGGAGACAATACAATGTGCCAAACTACTTTCGTACTTAACCATTTTGTCGAACCTGTTCTTTGAATTTCAAACCAACTTAAGCCGCAGAACATTACAAGCCGAAAAGCCCTAAATGACTTAGGTAGTGCTTTATGTGGATGAAATTGTGCCAAGTTTTGACATTTTTACCACTTATATTTAGTTGAACATAATTGCATATTTATATATCTGTTTTGATGGATACCTATACTTAATATTCTTTTAGTTGTTTGCTTTGTAATTTATTGAACTAACTTGTTTAATTTTAGAAATTTTGAGTCAATTATATATCACTCTAGAGTTATATGTTTATTTACATTATCTTGGTAACATATTTCTATCCAATTTAATGTATCAAGCTAGCTCAAGTACATTTTCTTTTCTTGCATGTTTATTTTTCCTTTTCAATTTATTTTGTTTTCAGTTTTTATTTTACTTTTGTTTAATTTGCTTGAGGCGAAACAAAGACTTAAGTGTGAGGGTATTTGACCTACCGTCAAATGTAGTAGTAATTTCTGCCTATTTCCACACCTAAGGAGCTTGTTTTCTAGCACTTTTAGTATTTATTATTATGTTTTCAGTATTTAGTACTTAGTGTCGAAACCTTTTTTGAAATCGAGTTTTTATTTTAAAATGAAAATGGAAAATGGAGTCGCCACCAATCTTTTTTATTTAGGTGTGATTGGATCACCTTAAAACTCATTTTAATAAAATGTTAAACTTATTAAAACGATATTTGTCGGTCTACAAAATCCAGTAAATGGGTTCGGGAGTCGGTTACGCACGAGGAAGGATTAGCACCCTCGTAAAGCCCAAAATTGGCACCTAGTAAATTACTTGATGTCTTAGTATCGAGAATTGAAAATTTGAAGAGAATTTAAAACACGATCCCTTTTTGTATTAAGACATTACTTAACTAAATTAATTTTTCACGAAAATGGCTTATTTTGAGTTAATCGAGAAGAAAGGATCATGTCCCGTAAGTTAGGACACGATGCCTTAAATCCTCGAAAACAAGAATAAACACCATTTGATCGTTACTTAGATCTCGATTTTTTTAAATAGAAATTCGACTATCTCAGTTTTAAAAAGAAGTCATATTCTGTAAGTTAGGAACACGACTCTTCTAATTCCAAAAATAATGAACATTGCATTTTTCTTTTAAAATATTTCCTATTCATGTGGTAAAATGAATGCGACCTTTTAATGATATGTTTTTTAATTTATCTAGAGCTAGTAATAAAATGGACGAATATGTTTTAACGTGATACACGACACGGATGTTAGCAAAATAAAATGACATAGTAATGGGTAAAAATGAAATGATTGTAACACCCGTAACCCTTATCCGTCGCCGGAATAGGGTTACAGAGCATTACTAGACTTTTCTAATTAATTATGAACATTTCATATTATTTAAATACACATATCAGAACCAATCACAATTCAATTACATTGTCCCTTATATGAGCCCTCGAGGCCTAAGATACACGTTAGAATCAAGTCGGGACCAAATCAGGAATTTAGAGAATTTTTCTCAAAATTTCAAAATTTTGCCTAGGTGCAGGGGACACACGCCCGTGTAGCTAGGTCGTGTATCTCACACGGTTAAGAGACACACCCATGTCTCAGGCCATGTGGGTATTTGAAGTAGGGACACACGACCATGTCCCAACCCGTGTCCAAATTAGGGTGGCTACTGACTTGGGTCACATGGCCAAGCCACACCCCCGTTTGCTAGGCCGTGTGCAAAATCTTGGGCATTTTGTTTTAAAATTTTAAAATGCAGGGGACACGCGCCCGTGTCTCTGCCCGTGTGGACGAAAATAGGCCATTTTAATACCACTTTTCTCACCCATTTTTATATCAACCTATACACAACATTTCAATACATCAATAAACCCCAAACAAGCAATCCACACAAGCCAAAATCATGTTTTAAGTATGACATATCATCACAATACTCAATTACCTAACTTACCAATTTAACCCATTTAATTGATTTGTCAAAATCTACTACTAATTACATATATACAAGCATATATCATTAACAACCATACTTCAAATTAGTTCATTTCCAATCCAACCCTATACATGCCATATAAACCAAAGTTTACATTGCAAAAACTACCTGATTAAGTTGGATAGTGTGGTTGGGTGTGTTGATCCGATCTCCCGACCTCACGTTAATCTATAAGAGCATTAAACAACATAAATAAGCTTAATAAATCTTAGTAAGTTCGATAGGTTAAACATAAATCTTACCAAACTTAATATAATAAATTAAATAGTAAATAAATCATACATTCTCCTTGTCAAACACAACATAAATCGATGAACACACTTCCATCAAATCAATATCAAATAATAAACAATAAATCTTTCAATTCAATCACATAAGTCTTTTACCAAATCTTATCGAATTGGAGAATGATTACATCGTATTTAGTAGCCCAAAGGCTGCACAGAAGCACATAAGTGCTAAACAGAAACCCATAAGGGTTAAACGAAAACTCATATGAGTTAATAGAAGCTCGTGAGAGTTAAACGGAAAGTAAACACGAAAGTTCACAAAAAATGCTGAACCTAAGTTTATTTGGATAATTTTCCGTCAATTCATCTTTGCAATTACCGTCAATTCATCCTTTGCCACAGAATGATAGTACTCAATCCCGCGTTCCACTCGTTTTAAACATTCAATTCAATTTCATAATTTAACAATAATTTTATTTTTTAACAATAGATATGGATAAATACATAATAACATTCATCAATTTAATAAATAGGCATTAAATTTTTACCATACGAACTTATTTGAGTTAAATTGTAAGATTTGTAGTAGTTTAGGGACTATTTTGCTTTCTTTTTTTTTCACGTTTGTCTACGGGCTCTTGATCTAAAATGTAAAATTATTCATTCATTAGCATATATTTCAGTTTCAATTCACTTCACAATTAATACCCCTTAATTTTTGAAATTACATAATTACCCCAACTTTTACAATTTTTGCAATTTAGTCCCTCACCAATTAGCCTATCAAATGAGCTAATTTTTCTCAATTGACAATTTATCTAAATATTATAAGCTATCATACAGCCTTTGATCAACATAATTTTAATATCCAACCCTAATATTTAATCTTTTCACAACTTGGTCCTAAAATCAATTTCTATTGAAATCACTTGATAGAATCATCATATAACAAAATTAAAGCTCTAAATCCAAGTTAATTCATCACAAACATCTAGCAATAATCAATGGTAACTTTCAAAATTACCCATAAAATCAAAAACTAATGACATAGATAGTTGGACCTAATTGTAAAAGTCTTAAAAACACAAAATTTCAAGAAAAGAGCAAGAATTGAACTCACTTAATGTAAAAATATCAAAAACCAGTTTTTGGAGACTCTCTTATGGTGTTTTTGACTGAGAATTATGAAGAAATTGCTAAAAACTCTTTTAATTGTTGTTTTATTTGTTTAATTTACAAAATTTACAATTTTGCCCTTAGTTCCCATTGTTTCCTTATTTCTTCCATACTTATGCCGCCCCAGCCATATCATTAGGACAATTTACACTTTAAGTCCTCCTTTATTTACTATTTAGACTATTTAATCACTATTTCCTTAATTAACAAGTTTGCACCTTTTTCAATTTAGTCCTTTTTAACTAATTAACTTTCCAAACGTTAGAATTTTCTAACGAAATTTTAATACTACCCTAATGACACTCCATGAATATTTATAAAAATATTTATTGCTCGGTTTATTAAATCGAGTTCTCGATACCTCATTTTTAAAACCACTTTACCTAATAAATCCTTCTAAAACACAAATCACCAAATAAAAAATATTTCTAAAATCACACTTGACTCGTAAATAATAAATAATAAAATTTTCAAACTCACTCGTCGAATTTAGTGGTCTTGAACCAGTGTTTTCGACACCACTTAAAATTGAGCTGTTACAATGATGATATTAAAATGATAAATAAATAAATGAACAAATAAGTAAATCAATAAAATAAAATATAAAAAAATACTATGCAAGTGGGTAATAATAATACATCTATGATGATAATAAAAAATGACAATTTATAGTAATAATAGCGATAATTATATTATAGTTACTATCATAATATTAACATGAATAATAAGGGCGAATAATGCATCATAAAAGGAAATATAAATAACATGAATTTTAATTATTAAAAAAGGTTAAAGAAATAATAAATAAATAAATTCACAAAAGGTTAAAATTAAATAAACCATGGACTGAATCAGAATTAAAATGAAATTAAAAGCATCAATTGAAATAAAATAAATAAATAAGTAAATAAAGGACTAAAATATAACATGCGAAAAATAACAAGGGGTTACATGGAAAATATTCCCAAATAAAGGACTAGAATATAACATGCAAAAAATAATAGGGGCTAAATGGGGAATTATCCCAAACTCAAGACACGCTTCATTCCCCAGAGGGTCGGCGCTGAGTCAAAGGACTAATTTGTAAGAAAATTAAAATTACAAGGAAGAAATAAAATAATTAAAAGAGATTAGGACTAAATTGAAACAAGTCGCAAAAGCGGAAGGACCAAAGGCACAAATAGACCCCCATATCAAAAACACGCGAATCCTAAGGGGGGTCGGGTCGGGTTGACGTACCCAAAATGACTACGTTTTGGGGTTTATGTGACCAGGCGAAAATGACGCAATTCCTACACCCTATTTAAGTTAAAATTTTCTCAAAAATTTCATTTTTCCCTTTGTTTTAAAGAAAAATCCCTTCCTTTTTTTTTCTCTGAACATTTTTTAAGGCCGGCCATGGGGACTCCGTAGCTTTGCTGCGGCCACCATTCGCCGGCAATGGTGACCATTGTCTTCGGTGGTCGAAAAAGCACAAAAAAAAACCTTTCAACCCCCTTTTCATAAGGAACCCCGTTTTGGGTTAAAAAATCAGATTCTTGGCAAAATCGGTCTGATAGTAAAAAGACCTTTCAGTTTCTTTTTTTCTCCGACGAGGCCCTTAGCTGAGCCTTAGAGGGACTCCAAGGCTTCTCGAGCCAGGGACAACTCTCACTAACAGCCGAAATAGGTAAAAAAAATCTCTTTTTATTATTTTTCTATTTTTTCGAAAAATAAATTAAAAGAATCACCTTTTTTTGTATTCTTGATTACTTTCGTCTATGAAAAAAACATTACATTGTGGTAATGGCTTTTATAGACGAATGTCTTACATTACACTGTTGTTTTTTACTGTTTTTCTACTGTTCTTTGCGTGTTTGTGTTTTTGTCTTCTTGTTCTTTCTCTTTTACAAGTGGCAGTTGACAGCAACTACGGGGGTTGCCATTTTGGTGAAAGAAGCAGAAAATGCGTCAGACCTCGGGCGACAAAACCGCTGATGAAGTGGAGGCGACAGCGCGCAGAAACCCTAGGGTTTCTGGCTTTTCTGAAAATAGTTTAGGTTTTTGGGCCATTGGGCTTTTTTTGTATTTGGGCTTCATTTTTTGGCCATTTTGTAATTGGACTTTTAATAATCAACTTTGTTTATTTATTTATTTTTATTTTTTTTCTGGTTTAGTTTGGGTTGATTGGTTTGAGCTTGTAATTTATTTTTATTTGTTTGTAATTTAGGCTCGAGCAAAATTGGGCTATTACACTTAGTATTAAAAATTAGTAAAAATAAGTACTTTTAACACATTTTGTGAGTGTTGTGACCTATTAGGTTGACACGCGCCTTAGGTAGTGCTAATTTGTGTAATTGAGTGTGTAGGATGATGAATTATAGGCCCAACTGACATAGAAGCAAGAGATGAGTGATGCACAAGCTTCCCGAGCTGCTAAAGCACGACACGGAACCAATAAGGCATAAATTTGTTGTCATGTCGGGCCATAAACCTTGTATGGCGCGACTTGGTGCCCAAGTAGTTAGGGGATATTTTCATCCACCTAATCAACTTTATATGAAAACCTAGGACGTGCTGAAGACCTAAATCGGGTTGCCAACACTCTTATAAATAAAATCTTAGGGGTTTAATGTAACTAAGTCATCTTAGACAACTTCAAAAACCCTTGTAGTTTAGAAGTAGGATAAAACTTAGTTTTCATTCATTTTTCATAAACTCTTTGTTCTTCTCTCTTGAAACCGATTTCAATCCAAGAGTTCTTTTATTTAATTAAATTATTTCAGTTATTTCTCTTTTACAAACGACAATATTTGATTATTCCAATCGAGATATTCGTTACTCCGTGCTTTACTCGATATCAAAATCAGGATTATTTTAATCTTTTTTCTCCTTTTGATTTAATCATGTTATTTACATGTTTTATTCAATTGAGATTAAGATTATGAATAACGTGAGTGACTAAATTCCTTAGGGGAGATTAACGAGTGGATGAGGATGTGTTTAACGGAGGATTTAGGGTTTCTTGAGAGGATTAGTTGGTATAGATTATCGTTTATAAACCTTAGGCTTGACAACCCTAGGAAGTAATCATAGGTTAAACAAGATCGGGAGATAAGCTTCACCGAGTAAATTGTAGTTTATCCTGGTTGAGAAAGTGAGGTTGGAAGATAATCTAATATCAACCAATCGATTAATCAGTTAGAGGCTGAGAGATAATAATTGGTTAATTGATAACTAATCCACCCTAAAACCCTAATATGAAGTTTACAAACCCTTGAAACGAATTAATCTTCCTGATTAGTTTTATCAAATTAGTTGTTTGTCTATTTTCTTGTTTATTTATTTTAGTATTTTAATTTTCATTAATCATCTATTTTATGATCTATCATAATATATGATTTAATTACTACTATTTAGACTTATTATTGTAAAGAGATTTTCTATAGATTTATTCCATCCTTATTTGGGTACGATCTTCGGAATACTTTCTTGTGTTCCATTGTACACATATACTATATTAAAATTTGACCCATATACTTACGGACACTGTCAATTTAATGTCTTATATTTGTGGTGTGATATTTTTACTATAAATGATAACACGTTTATCGGCAGTCACTTATTGGTATAATCGAAGTAAAGGTTGTGCCCAGCACTCATTGGAACATTCGAAGGAAAATGCGCCCAATGCTCATCTACATATAGTTGAAATAACCCGTACTCAATCTATCGTATTATATGCCAACTATATCTGACTCTACCTGAACAATTAATAAGGAATTAATTTTTCAGTTTCGTCATATAGTTTAATTCTCATTATATCATACTCAATTCATCATCAATTTCTCCATTTCAACATATCATATAACATGCTTCAACCCAATTCCATATCTAATAACATATATCAATTAATTCATGTAGTTTTTATTTTATTCAATCTAGTCCATTATCTTGATATTCAATCTCAAACATAGCAATTCAATTCAAATACTCATTTTTAACTCACCTCAATGTCATATTATGAAAAATATCACAAATATGCAACAATTAAAATGATCCTGAATCATAGAAATATAAACCGAATTTTCTGAGTCACTCGTCGACAACTTTTATATTTCCTTTCCCTCTCAAAGGTTCTACGTCAACATTAGCTACATAAAATCACAAAACATATAAAATTGTCAATTTTACATCCAATTTACATTCAATTACAAAGAAAAATATATTTTTTAATTTATTCAATTTAGTCCCTAAACCTGAGACAAGCATAACTTTGGATCTAAAGTTTCAAATTAAAATTCAGTTTCATATTTACTCATTAGGGACACTTTACTTTCTATTCCTATCTTAATCTCATAATAATTTTTCATTTTATTCAATTCGGTCCCTAATATGACCAAGCTTACAATCAAGCTTGTTAAGCCTTACAATTTAGTCCTTTTCATAATCTAAGCTTAATTTCTAGCAATTTCAAGCCTAATCCATCCAATTCTCAATAATTACAACTTATCAAAATTTCAAAAATTGAATAATTTGATACATGGGCTAGCTAAATTAAGCTTTCAAGATCATAAATCTATAAAAATCAAAGAAAAATGGCTTAGGGACTTAGTTGAAATTGTTATCGATTGCTTAAGGGTTTTTAAAGCTTTTTTTCTCCACAAAAATGGTGTACGGTGGAACTTTGGAATATGATGATTTTTTTTTATCTTTCCACTAAATTTTTACTTATATAGTTTAATTAGTGTTTAGTTAATTAGTTTAATCATGATTAGTTTACTTTAATCATCATTTAATTAAGCTTAATGTCATCCAACATCATCATCCACTATCCACCATTAAAAATTGATTTATTAACCATTTAGTTCCTTGGATAATTCTATCTAGGTCCCAAGTCTTTTTCTAATTAAAAATTAATAGCGATTAAAATTTTACAATTTAGTCCCTAGGCCTAAATTAACCACAATTTGGCTAAGTTACTTAACTGAATTTTAATATATCAATATAATAACTTCCTAAATATCCATATTTAATATTTACGAGCTCGGTTTATGTAAACAGGATTCTGAAACTGCAGTTTTCATCACCATGAAAATTGGTCATTACACATCTAGTGCTTCATTTTTCTCTCATTTGCAAGTGTGTTAGAGTTCTTGACCAACAAGTCACTCCTCATCATTTGGTGGATTCTGGATTCAACTCTGATTTTGCAATCATCCACTTTTTTTGACAAGCGGTTCATTAAATATGTGGATTGACTTGTGGAATAATAGCTTGTTCGGTGGAAATGCTATCCGGAGTCAATTGCTACTTAGGAAGACCAAACTCATATGCTGTAGACTTTTCATTATTAGAACCTTGAAGGCAAGGTTCTTTCTACTCGAGGAGGTACTGTTATGAATGGTGCGAAGCAACAAGCTGCCACGGTTGTGCAAGATGCTGGGAGGGTGAATTAACAGATGAAGTAAAGCATGAAGGCAATATACTTGGACCAAATAGGCCTGCTTAACAATGCCAATTACCCAAGAAGTACAAGGATTTTGTGATGAATTAAAAGTCAGCTTGAGTGTAACTGATTGGAGAATAAAACAACTTAGAATAGAAAAGTTAGTTATGCAATTGGTTATTTTTGAATGTAATTATCTGTTTTCTCATCCTTTTCTTCTTGTTGAGTATAGAGAATTATTAAGGAATTGTTCTTAAAATTTTCATTGTTGAGCTTCTAAATTCCAGTGAACACTTCACTTGAATCGCTAGATTAACAAATTTTGAGTTCAATTAGTTGAACTAGCCTACTTTAACATAATAATGCTTGAGACTAGCCTATCTTGTCTATTTTTTTTTTTACTTAACACCATTTTTTATACCTAATATTGTTGTGCAACTTTTTCAAATATTATATATTCTGACCAGTAACTCGACCCTTGGACTTGTATACTTAGAATTAAGGATGGATTTTCTTTTCTTTTCTTTTCTTTTTTAGTATAACAAATGAATCAAGATTAAGCTCAACTATAAGAGATGAAATTAGTTGCTGCTGTGAAGGCTCATCTAGCTACTTGTTTTTCTAGGAGTAGATCTATGGAGAAGGAGCAACTAATTTGTGTAAGAAATTTAAGTAAATTCGAGTTATGGAGACTTTGTATAGTGTATTGATTCCCTCCCCAATTTTGCATGTCTTCAACAATAATGTTTGAATCGAATTGAATCAGTTGGACTGAAAATTGGTTAGAGTATCGATCTAGAGAATGGCTTTGATTGATTAGTTCAGGAACTAGTACGGATCGGTTGAATTGACTAAAAAAATTGATAGAACCAGTTGAATTGAGTTTTTTTTTTTAATTTTAATATTTTTATTTTTTAAATTTTAATAATTTTTAATTGGACTGGTCAAACCGGTTGAATTGAAAAACTGGTGGCCCGACCGATTCGACCACCATTCTAGTTTTAAAAACATTGGTCTTTACCTATCGAACATATGTCGATTCTAGTGAAGATGCCTTTCCAATCCAAAGAATCATTTTCAAATTACACTTGTTCAAAGCTAGTAATAAGTTTTTTTTTCCCCTTTTTCTTTACTCAAGGGGCTTAAAAAAACCTCTGGGTTCTTTTTTTTTTTTTTTGGTTAAGTGTCTCTAGATAGTATAATAAGTTTTGAGCATATTTTTTTAACGACTTTGCATGTTTGGTTATTTGCTTTTGAAAAAATGTAGCAACCATCAACAGAAAAAGTGATGGTTTATTAAAGGACTTTATCTTGAAATCTTGATCCTCTCGATATGTTTTTCTATTTATACTTTAGTGAGCAAAAAAGACAACTCGTTTTAACAAAAAGATATTCATTATTAAAAGGGGCAATAAAGAACCTCGAACATGAAATGTAAAATGAACATGAAGAATACCAAAATAGAATATCCATTAGGTTTGAATCCATCATAACTCTATAAATAAATATTTTTATAAAGATCATGTTGAAGATGGAACAAGTTGAGTTTTCTTTTGAAAAAATTAAGTATCATATCGGTAAAAATTTGTCAAACCTTACCATTGGTATACTTAGTAAATGATCTTGTTTTTAAGTTTATAAATTTTTATAACTTAAATATAATTACAAATTTATAACATATAGTTTAATTTTATAAACATTTTATTTTATTTTATTACATTAGCTTAATTTTATAATATTAACTAAAATATTTGGTTAAATTTTTGAAAAAAAATAATATAATAAAAAATTCCTAGACAAGTCAAGATGAGATCAACTAAATCTTTACAAGATTGAAGTTGGTTGGAATTAAGGATTAAAATATTAAATAAATTTCAAAATGGAATTGATTTAGAAAAAGACGCTTTCCGGAATGTAAATTGAAAATTTTCAGTTATTCAAACAGAAAACAAATTAAACACAAAAGAACGTGAGTGGCAGGATTCGAACCTGCGCGGGCAGAGCCCACATGATTTCTAGTCATGCTCGATAACCACTCCGGCACGCCCACTTGACTGGTTACTTAGCAGCTTAATATTTTATATTAAGCTTGGTATGCTTTTCAAGTTTGAGTATTAAAAATATCTGATTTTGAATCCCTTTCCTTACTCTAAAACTTGATTCCATAATAAAAACCAAATTCAAATCTTCTGTAAAAGTATGATGAATCTCTCCAATCAGATTACATCTTGTCTCTTTTATTTACAAAATAAGATACATTAATCCATATAAATTAAATTAAAAAGTAAATTGATCATTTTTATTAAAAAATTCATCCATTTTTACCATTAAAAACTAGTTTGGCTAACAGAATAACCAGATAGTTACGCATGACATATCACGTGTATCTCATTCTAACATACAAAGACTATTTTTTAACAGTAAAAATGAAAAGAATTTTTAATAAAATAATCAATTTACTCTTTAATCTAACATGGACTAATTTGCTCATTTTTAAAGTAGATGAAACAAAATATAATTTATCTTCTAATACAAGAGTCTTCGTGATACTTTTAACTCAAATATTCATAGAGTTGAACTTGGCTCTCGGTTTAAATTTGGGTTTTACTTTTAACCAAGAGTAATACAATATTGTCATTTTTGTTTTCCATATTCATAGGTTGTATTATTTTGAATTAGAGATGTTCATGGGTCGGGTTGGATCTAAGTATAATATTAACATACTTCATGCTTGCCAAGCTTGACCGACTTGAAATATGGGTCTAAAATTTTATCCAAACTCGTCCATATTTACAAAAGACTAACCCAAGCACATTTTAGGCCCACACATATTAATTTTTAATTTTAAAAAAAATATTTATATTATTTTAATTTAATATTTAATAATTTAATATATTTTTTATTTATTGATTTTTTATATAGTTATCTTAACATTATTTTATTGTTTACATTAGAGTCAAATTATATATTTAGTATAGATTTATTTTTTATTTGTTATAAATTATATAATATAGAAAAATACCATAATATAAAGTATTATGAACTTAAAATAGGGTCAGATCGGGCCGGACTCGAGCCTTGAATGATCAAGCCCGAGCTCGGCTCATATTTTAAACAAGCCTAGTATTTTTGCCTAAGATCATTTTTCGGACCTAATATTTTTACTCAAACCCTCTCAAATTTCAAATGCGAATCACCAACCATTTAACAACTCTATTTTGAATTTATCAACATACTATCCTATTAATATAATTAGTTTAAACTCATGCTATGCACGAGATTTTATCCAACTAAAGCTTTCACATTCAAATTATTAATGTGTCACTTAGTCGTGGGTTAATTTCCTATTAAAGACTGGTTTAATCTCTCACCTAAACCCTCAAGTTCTAGCTACCCTGCAATTTAATTTCTTGTACTAAATTTGATAATTTATCTAATTAATTATTTAATAATTCTATTTTCTAATTCCATATTTGTCATGTAAACTTCTCGATTAATATTTTTATATTGGCTTGATTTAAGAAATTTGATCTCGAAATCGAATTTTTCGATACCAGCTAAAATTAAGTCATTATAGGCATGTTTTAATTTAATAATTTTTACTTCATCCATGCATGTATCACTCTTGAACTCAAATGATTTTACCCTTTGTAACACCCTATTACCCAACGCGGTCGCTAGATCCGAGCAACGGGATGACACATTCGTTGTCGAAGCAACTGTGATAAATTCACAATTTAATTATACAATTTATATTATAATTATCTGACAATAAACATTCTTTAATCATACTAAAGAAAATCGATATTTGTTTCATAAAAGCATCTAATAACATACAATAAATCCAATATATATATTTTTCTACTAGAGTATAAGTTATAACATTTAATTAAAACATCACCCAACTACCACAAAACTTAATCTATTAGGTACAAGTCGACCATAAGTAATGTTTGAAACAACAACATTGTTGAGACCAAGACTGCGGATTGGATGTTGAGGTTGATGCACAGAAATCTTGCATTAAATCTAACTTGTGCATGGGAAAAACAATCCATATGTTGAGTAAAGCATTCAATGATATTTCTATAATTTAAAAAGATAATATTAACATTAACAGTTCTAATATAAGTAAATATGTATATCTTTATGCACATATCTACCATTTACTTATAACTTGAAGTTACCAAGCTTAACATTCTTGATATAAACATGTTAGGTAAACAAAACTTGTAACACCCCTCGCTCGATCTGGTCGCCGACCCGAGCTATAGGATACTTCAATGATTCAATTTGCAGTTAGATACTTTACCAATAGCTCGCATCTACACATCATACCAAGTCAGTTCACATATAACTTGTAACGATCTGATAGTCAGGGGTGTTGGAAAGTGTATTTCTGAGCTCCGTTCCCATAAACTGGACTCGTAAATATTTATGAAGTTAGTTGTGTAGTTAATTAATTTTTGAATTAGTAAATTTTGTGAAATTAGAAGTTATAAAGGTACAGAAATTAAATTGCGTAAAGATTAAAAGTTGAAATATAAATTGAAATAAACTAAAGGAACTAAAGTAGCAATTAAACTATTTAATAAATTTTTGTGTATAGGTGGTCGAATATGGTTAAATGTAAATGCATGTGTATATATATATATTTTATATATGTTATATTATAAAGTTAGTAATAATAATAAATAAAATGAAAACAAATTAAATGGAATAGAAATGAAAGTGGATGCATGCAAATTAAGCAAAAGAAAGAAAAATGAGAAGAGAACGCACGACACTAGGGGTTTGAAAGTTGAAGTTCAAATTGGTTAGTGCAATTTAATTTTTATACTTGTAATTTTTATATTTTTGGAATCTCGGTACCTAGGGCTACCCGACCTATGTTGTGATTTTTAGTATTGTTAAAGATTTTAGATGTTGCCATTGTTGAATAGTTTAAGTATTAGGGATTAAATAGATAGATTTTTAAGTTGAAAATGGAAAAGGACTAAATTGTGAAATTAATTGTTGATTTTGAACAATAGGGACTAAATTGTGAAAATTTTAAAATTAAGGGGTCGAATTGGAAAAGAGGAAGCTAAATGTGGTATAGAGTGAAATTAGTATAAAAATATGAAGTTAAATGTGAAGGTTAAAATTAGTCCCAGTTTAAGGACTAAATTGAAGAATAAGCAAAATATAGTGTCAAAATTTAAAATTTAATGTGAAATTGAAATGTGTAATATTAATGTGATTTAATTGTTTTATTTCGTAGCTAACATTGTACCAGAATCCTTGAGTAAAAAAGGGAAGGAAAAAATCGAAGTCGAATAGCTCAGAATTCACGGTTTGTGTTTCTATAATCCGAACTAAGTTATAAATGATTACATTTTGAATTGTTGCATACGGTAAGCATTTGAGGTGAGTATTTTTGTACATTGAAATTGAATTGAATTCATAGTCAATGGAAATGGATTGATTCGGTAAATTATGAATTTATTGAATATATATGGAGATTGAATTGAATATATATATGTGAAATTGAGACATTGGTTGTATAAGTGAAATGAAACCCTATTAACTGTATTAGGCTGAGTCAGATATATATGGCATACCACAGGATAGGAAGAGTTCAAGGATTTTTTCGACCTCGAGTCGATGAGGCACTAAGTGCCAGTTTTCTTTGGTTTAACCGATGAGACACTGGGTGTCAATTTATATAGCGTTAGGAGCAGTTATTACTTCAGATTTATCCGATGAGACACTGGGTGTCAAACTGGAGTGTTGGTTGGATCTGTGTATCCGTCCAAGTCCGAGTCATGTTAATAAGGGAGAGTAAAATAATAATTTTATGTGATTGGCATTGAAATGACAAAGATGAGAAATGAATATGAGATGAGAAAATATTAAAATGACAAATATGATAAATGATATGAGATGAGAAATGAAATATGAATTGATGAATTGAGATGTGAAACTTCAATGAATTCAAGTATTGGTCAAAGATATGAATCATGCCATTGCATGAGATGATGTATTCAAATGTTAAATAAAATGCTATTAATATATACTTATATATTTGAACATGTGAAAATTTTAGTAGATGTGAATAAGGATAAGCAAAAATTATACTATTGAATCGATACACATGAACATAGCTTTCTTGTTGCATTTTGCATTTTAAGTACTTATATCAAGTTTATATTATTTGGATTATAGAAATACCACTGAGTTTTACTCAGTGTGTGGTTTTGTTTTCCGTATGTAGGCTAGGACTGTTTGATTTATCGTCGACTCAACATCAAATCACAAATCTCAAGCTTAAGTCTAGTGATATCTTATTTTGTAATGGCATGTACCTAAGGAGTCTTTTGTTGATATTGTTTATAAGGTGTTGTTATCTTAGTTGCTAGTGAAATGGTGGTTAAATGTGTATATGGTTGTGGTTGAGGCTATGTTGGTATGTTAACCTAGTTTATATTTTGGTATGTGATAGTTTAAAGTTTGGTAGCTTAGCATAATGTTTGGCATGTGCTTGTAACTTTAGAAGTTGAAAGTTAGTTCAAATATGGTAAATGTGATATGAATGAAAGTCTTGAATGTTTGATGTGTTGTTAATGTTTTTTAACATATAAAATGTGGTACTAATGAGGGTACATTGATTAGGCATATTAGGTGATGAATTTGGTGTATTTTGGGTATGTTTAATCGTGTTTTGAGTAGGTTAATCGATTGGTAATCGAGTTGTTTAGTGCCCAAGTAAGTAAGAATGATAAACTTGAGTTTTAAGGTAAGGTGCCCACAGCTTGGCCACACGGGCAACACACATAGACATGTGACCTAAGTCAGTGAATTACATGGACTGTGACACTGCTGTGTGTCCCAAATTCGAGAGTCACACGGCCTAGGCCATTCCACACGACCTGGCCACATGGGTGTGTGTCCCTATTTCGATTGTTATATGGTCTGGCCACACGGGTGTGTGACCCTTATATCAAAATTTTTGTAATTATTTCCTAAACTTTCAGAATTGTTTCAAATTAGTCCCTGCTTATTTTTGAACTACTTTTAAGGTCCCATAGACTCGTAATAAGGGCTGTAAGAGTAATTTTTACTCTAAATTGGAATAGATTAGCAAACCTATACTAGGTGCATTCTACTAACATTATCGAAGATAAATTAAAAAGATAATCATAGTCGGAGTATGAACCAATACTCTGATGCTAATAATTGGAACAATCTTGTATGTATCCGAATTCTAACATTTAAGAAGGGATAAATAGTGATAAGAGCGTAGATAGTGGAAGACTAAGTTTAGCAATGTATAAATAGTGAAGTTTAGCAATGTATAAATAGTGATAAGAGTGTAGACAATGGAAGAGCAAGTTTAGCATTGCATAGCATGAATCATTATTCGATTGTATAATATTCTAGTATGGTATGATTTGTTTTTTGTCCTGCCCTTGTATCTTATATTGTTAATGGTTACCTTATATGTTGATTATGATTAATTAATTGTTTGATTTGTTAGTAATGCCCGTGACCCAAATCCAACGACGGAGAGGGGTTAGGGGTGTTACATAACAACTTTAATGAATTAGTTTGCACACACTTGACAAATCTAGTTCGCATATACATGACAAAACTAGTTAGCGCATGACTACTTAAAAAATCAGTTCACACTTACATTATAGTGACAGTTTGCGCCTTGACACAACTTGCCCATTTACATGGTCCACACATTGACTTAATTCGTATATAAACCTAGTTCGTGTAAGACTCGCAAGGTACATACAAATATAGAAACAATTTATTCCATCATTGATTCAAGGTAAAAATTTATGCATAAATTAATATTCAATTAAAATCGAGCCTTAAACAAGCTTACGAGGGCTCTAAAGTTATCCCGAGCTTGTAAGAGGAGCAAACTGAATTTTTTTAAAAATTCAAGTGTAGGTATCGATACTAAAGCCAAGTACCGATACCAAATTGGCATTCTGTCATTTTTAAAACACTGTTTATTGGTAAAGTACTGATACCTCAAACCAATCCCAAATGGCCAAAAATCATATGTTTTTAGTACTTTTCATACCCCAAACTCAAACCCGTTGCAATTAGTGTCTTAAACACCTAAAACTTGCATAAAATCGTCTTAAAAGCATACACAAAAATTCCTATTTGGATAACCTAATAATCAACTAACCAATGTACCTCAAAGGCACCAACTCACAACAACTTTAACATACCATTTTAATTAATTAACCATCCAATTCTTCAATTCATTCATGCTCAGTTCTGTAGCTTAGAAACCGTCATGTATATATTCCACAACATGATTGTAACACCCCAAACCCGGCCTAGACGTTATGACTGAATCTGGCGATGTCACATGAGAGTGCTTTTTAGAAAAACCCTAGCAAGTTAAAAATTATTCAGTTAATTATTGTTACTTAAGTCGTAAAATCTTTACTCCAAATATTAAATAAAAACATTCCATTAACGCGGAAGCTAAATCATCATTCAGTTATAATTAAAAAATTTAACAATTTTATATCCCAAAATAATCCCTAAATGAATATTTAAATAAAGCAGACGAAATAGAGTGTTGCTCAAAAATTCATAAATGTCCAACAGTGGTCAACATCGAGCCCTCCGTCGCACCGATCCATCTACTGCTAAGGATTACATGACAAACAAAATAAACAAGGGGTGAGTTTTTGCAAACTCAGTGTGTACGTCCCCACAAGTAGCATGCATACAAACATATAACAAAATCCAGATACTTCGGCCTTAGCTATACAGATATCACATGCATAACATATTAGATATCAGAAACATGCCTACCAACCCTGCACACCATCTCCGACCAACCCAACACACCATGTAGGGATAAAATCGACCCATCCAACCTACACACCAAGTATGGGGATATAATCAACTCATCCAACCCTACATAACAAAAGGTACCGTAAAACAGTACATAATAGATATACGCAGCGTAGCTGCTAGGTAACAGGCTAATCGCCTCTCAGACTTCCTTCTTTTCACAACAATCCCAACCCAATGCAATGCAACATACATATCATGGCATGCTTATATGCAAATATCAGATCATAACAATGTCATGGCAGAACAGATATACAGAGTCAGACAGTTACACATGCTTATAATAACATGTCTTTGCAAACAAATCAGTAATCAATTAGAGTATGGGGTCTAAGTAACGCTTATCGGCCCTACAATCAGGTCACAGTCAACTTAGGCGACCCGTTCAACCTTACAGAACATTTCACATTAATTGGGCTCACACGCCCGTGTGCCCTGCCCATGTGGGTCACACGACCCAAATTGGCCTTGCCCGTGTGGATCACACGGCCTGGCCCAAAATCCCACACGCCCGTGTGGGACACACGCCCGTGTGGCTCACACGACCCATTTGCCTGAGCCCGTGCCTCGCACATGGCCTCGTCAGCCTCACACACCCATGTCTATCGCGCCCGTGTGACGCGAGCACGACCTAGCTCGTCTGCCACACGCCCGTGTCTCGCTACGCAGGCTACCACATGGGCAGACCACATGCCTGTGTGGCGTCGACAGACCACCTTTCGGCTTTCACTGAATCTCGTTTTCTGCGTAATCGGAGTACACACCTGGTTCATTTTCGCTGCTAATCCAACTACGAGCATTCCAAAGCCTTCGACGAAGAACAAGGTTTCCTTGCTATTTAGAACTCGATTACTGATCCTCGGAGCCTTGGATATTCTCGAAGCGACATAACCGCTAGCAATACGTCACCACTAATCGAAAAGAAAGAAAAACGAAAGAGAGGGGATGAAGAAAAAGGAATTATCGGCAGCAAGATTTTTGAGGAACAAAAGAAAAGACGGCAGAAAACAAAAAGACAAAAATGGGAATAAACCCTAGTTTCCCTTAAAACCCCAACTCAGATTTCTGATAAGCCTAATTCTTAATTGCAACTTACAGCAAAAATAATCCCATCGCCACTGTAGGGAATCGAAATCTAGACCCTAAGCGTAATTCCCTTGCCACCTAACCACTAAACCAGCAGACCCATTCTGTTAAGTGTCTACCAATAAATTCTTATAAGCCCATTATCCAAAAGCCAGACTTTATTCAGATAAAAACCAAAATTTAGCCCAAGTTAAAGCTTGAACTTGGGACCTCCCAAACACACCCCTGAGCACATTATCACTAACCACATATATTTCAAACCAAAAATAACTCGAAACATGGGTTCAGACTCTTCCAAGCCCAACACTTACAAAAACCGAAACTACAGAAATTTGGGGTGTTACAATGATAATAAACTTGTACATATCAAACATTTGTCAATTACATTATAGACTCAATATCAACTAAGTTCCCAACAAAGCAAAGCATAACAAGATAATATGACATCTCCTAAATACATGCCACATATAACCAAGTTCAAACGATTATAAATCTATCAAAATTTTCCATTCAAATGGTATATATGCCATTTAGCAACATCACATACACATATTCATATATCTTTTACAATTTCAAAAGTAAGCATTCATCAAGGTTCAAACCAAAGCTGTCACCCCAAAATAAACATTATATATTAGCCCTACATACATACCATATCTGACCTACAACATTCTCATATATATAATCGTTCCAACTCACCTAACTCAATAAGGCACCAATTATTTATACCACATTTCCATTCAAAACTTATATAATTCTAGCATATCATCTACTAATATTAAACATATAATCAATTTAAGCCAACATCCATGTAACTATTCATACTTGTCATACAATTCATAATTTATGATTTAGTCCTTTATAAGCCAATATCATTAAAGTTATAATTAATATAACAAATAAACATTAAATATAATCAAACATATCATAAAATTTACATAGCAAGTTCCATATGAACTTACTAGACAAAACAATTACCAACAAGACATCGATGACTAATCTGTAATTTTTTCTTTTCCGTAATTATCTTTTGATTGGTTCAATTTCCAATCTAAATAATAATTCATTTCAATTTATCAATTCCAAATACCTTATAATGGCCTATGTCAAGCATGTATCAATTCAAGTTCATCTTTAGGATGTCCCCTAAAGTTTTGCATTTGATTCAATTTAGTCCTTAAAATCGGGACTAACCTAACTTTCAATTTATAACTCAAATTTCAATCTGATTTCACTATAGTCCATTTAGAACCTCTTATTTTTCATTTATACAACCAATTTCACAATTTATGCATTTTAATCCCTATTGAACAACATTATCAATTAACATAACAATTTAGTCTTTTTTCACTTATCAATTTAATACCTAAAACTTCAAGAAATCATCAATGGCATCTTTCAAAAACTTTAACAGTTTTGAAAAACAACACACGGGTCAGCTATATTAAGTTCCCACGATCTCAAAAACATAAAAATTTTAAGAAAATGACTAAATTGCACTAATCGATTGAAGCTTTAAAATCTCAAAACCTTAGGGCAGAATGTGTTCTTCTTCCTTTTTTTCTCTTCTCATGGTTTGGTTGCATAGAGAATAAAGGACTTTCTCTTTCATTCCACCATGTCTTGTTTTTTTAACCATTCTTGTTTTTTTAACCATTTATCATTTTTTATCAAAATTATAATGAATTTAATCCACTTACCGTCCACCTTATATATAAGATGGTATAATTTCCATTTAGATGCTTAATTCATTTTTTGATTAAGAAAATCCTTAACAATTGAACTTTTATTATTTTTACAATTTAGTCCATGTACCTTAATTAATCACTAATTTAATAAAATTACTTATCCAAAATTCAATTCACTTATAATAAAATTCCCAAAATATTTATGATCTCGGTTTATGGAAACATGGTCCCGAAATCAAAATTTTCGACACCACTGACTTTAGGATTGATATATGTGTACTTTAACTAACTATCCAATTAACAAAATTAAAAGACCAAACTTAAATTAAATTTCATACTAACCTCATAAATATTAAATAATAATATTTACGGGCTCAAACATCAAAAATGGGGTTTCAAAACCACCATTTTCGATATTACTGACTTTCAGATCGTTACACCTGAGTTTGTATTAGTAATTATCAAGCCAAACTCAAGCAGCTTGAGCTATCAATTAAGCCTAATTCTAGTATCATAATATTCTATTCAAACAACTCACGAGCCTAATTGAGTTTTTCATTTTGATATATTTTTATATTATGAAATTACATTTTTCCCTTATTACATAGAAAGAGCTTAACTATGAATAAATTTAATTGAGCTCGAATTTGAACTTGAATATAAATATTTGATAAACACATTTACTCCAGCCTGAGCTTAGAAATTAATGATAAATCGAGTTTCAGATAAATATTAAGCTGTTAATTTCACATTTAGCTCAAACTCAAGATTCTCATTATTAAAATTTGGCTGGATTTGATTAAGCATTTAGGTTCAAAAGCACTTTTGACTCCAAAAGTAGTTTGTTTAGAATTACTTCTTGCTTGAAAAGTGTTTTTAACCCCAAAAACACTTTTGAAAAGCAATGCTAAATGAAGTCTAAGTCAAATCAAGAATTTTTTTTTTTTATGTATAGTAATAAACTACAAGCCTCAATGGAGAGTGCTAAATGGATACCCAATTTTTTTAATTATTTTTTTGCAGTTTCATGTTTAGGCCCAAATCGGGCCAACCTAAAGCCCAATTAAATAAAGTAAAAGTTGTTTTTGGAATAATGCAATATTTAGTCTCTGAATTTGATGTTTTTTTGAATTTAATCATTGAACTTTTTTCTTCCACATTAGTTTTAAAATTTGACAATTTTTTTTTCAATTTAGTCTCTAAATTTGGATTCTATTAAGATTTGATGATGTAACACTGTCTTAAAGTGCTATGTCATTATCTAAAAAATTCAAAGATAAATTATATAAAATCTAAAGAAATAGGAGTGAGTTCGGTTCGATTCAATCAAGTTCTTTTATATTTTGAACTATCCTCAATTTTTTGTATAAATGTTGAGGTTTAAAATTTTGGATTTATTTTAAGCTTCTGGACATTATTTATAAAAGTTTCAAAACAATTTTATAAGGCTTAATATAACATTTGGTACCTGAACTTAACACTTTTTCTTAATTTGGTACATAAACTTGACAGAACTTAACACTTTTTCTTAATTTGGTACTTAAACTTGACACTTTTTCATAAGTTGGTACTTAAACTTTTGGGGGTCCATTTGGTACCTAAACTTGACTCTTTTTCCTAATTTGATACCTAATCTTTTTTTTATTCGATTTGATACTTGTCAAACATTTTACAAATTACTCCAATTTCTAACAATGTTATTTTTTTATGAGGTAGCAAAAATAATCTATGTATGATCGACATGTGACAGCTGATATGAATTTTTTTTTTGTATTTTATATATTCAATTACTTTTAATTTTATTTATTTAATTAATTATTTTATTAATTGAAAATAATGAATTTCTTTTAATTAGGGGTTTTAAAATTTTTCTTATTTAATAATAATTCGTTAAGCATAGCTCAATACCTATTTTTTTAACATGAATTTCCTCTAATACTGATAATATTTTTGTAGCATAACAAAAAAAAAAATTAACATCGTTAGTGTTTTGCATAATTTGTATTACATTTAATAAATTTAGGTATCAAATTGAACCTAAAAAAAATTTAGGTACCAAATTAAGAAAAAAATGTTAAGTTTAGGTACAAAATTGGACCCAGAAAAAATTTTCAAGCGCCAAATTAGGCAAAAAAAAATTTAAATGCCAAATTAAAAAAAATATTAAATTCAAGTATCAAATATTATATTAAGCTTTTTTATAAATATTATATAATAAAAAATAATCAATAAATCTTATACGGTATTTTTATATAGCATTTTTAAGTTACTTTTACTATTTTAAATATAAAAATTTTGTACATCATAAAAAATTTAAATTAATAAGAAACTAAATAAAAAGATAGAGTTTGGTTCAGTTTGGATAATCGAGATTTTTTAACTTGCATTTAAAAATAGTTCAAACACCTTAATTTAGTTAATTTATCTATTTTTCCAATTTTTCTTAGGATAAGTTATATAGTTAGCGATTCAATTTTTATAAGTTATTATTTTGAGCACTGAAAATATAAAAAAATTACATTTTAGGCATCGCTGTTAACGGTAGTGTTTATTTAGTCACTCGTCGTTAATTTAGGGTTAGACAATGCTATTTTATACTCACTTTAGTCGCTTAATTTTTATAAGTTTTCATTTTTGTTACTTATTTTTTTTTAGAATTAATTTTATTTTTAAAAAATTAAAATTTTTTTTATAGGGAATTGAGTTATTCAGCTGTAGACCTATTAACCCAATTCCTTGTAAAAATTTAAGTATTTTACTTTTTATTGGAAAACTAAAATAATTCTAAAAAGATAAAGAAAATTAAAAAGATAAAATGATTTTTCTGATAAAAACTAAGTTTTCTCATATAAAAACCCAGGTTCTTTTGGGAAAAAAATTTAAAAGATAAAATGATTTTTCCTCGTATACTTTTTTATTTTTTCCTTTCACTAAAAAAAATAAAATTAATTCTAAAAAAAATGAAAAATAAAGGAAATTAAAAAGAAAAAAAATTCGTGTAAAAACTCAAGTGTTTTCTATAAAATCTCAAGTAAGTCCCTGTAAAACACTAAAATCCCAATTTTTTCTTTTATCGGAAAAAATAAAATTAATTCTAAAAATTGAAAAAAAATAAAAATTTAGAAGCATAAAAAAAAGTTAGCAAAATGGAATTAAAGCGGTTTTCAATATAGTAAATTGTGTAAATTACCCATTTTCCCCTACAACCGTGAACAAATCACCAACTCAAATATTCTACCTTACCTAATTGATTATTTCCTTAAACAAATTTACCTTTCGGTTAATCAATGATAATTATATTTATCAAATTTGATATAGCTGTACTTCACAATTAACGATCCATAAACAAAGGGCCAAATCCAACCTTGAATCTTAATATAATATTGATAATCCATATGTAGCAATGATTCTAACCTTACTATTATATTTTTCTCATCAATATATTCTCTTCTCCAAATATAATTGGCTCACAACAATCCTAGGTTTGGAGACAATATATAAATCGGTAAATTGCAACCAAGGTCATTAAACTATTAATAATTTTTTTCTTTGGTCACTCAACTTCAAAAAGTTACAAAATGGTTATTAAACTATTCAAAAATTTTCATTGAAGTCACTGAACTATTCAAAAGTTTTTTTGTTTAAGTGATTGGGTTGCTAAGCTCTTGCCTTTAAAGAGTTCAGCTAACAAGTTCCAAGCGACGATTCGATGATCACTATGGTGAATTAACGCCCATTGACAAGTAGAAAAATATACCTTAGATCCAAGTCGATCTGGCAGTTGGTGTCAAAGATCGGAGAAGAATGTTGCTTGGATTTTTGTTCACAGATTCGTGACGTTCAAAACTATTTTATGAATAAAAATTGAATTGTAGAAGAGAAGGGGAAGGAGAGCTTTGAATTGGTATAGGTGGTGCAAACGAAAAAGCCATACAATAGCAATTTTAACAACACAATGACTTAAATAAATATTTTTAAATAGTTCAACAACCATTTTGTAACTTCTTGAATTTAGGTGGCCAAAACATAAACTTACTAATAGTTTAGTGACCTTAAGTATAATTTACGCCATATAAATTTATGTTACACAACTTGAATATAGGATGTTTGACCTAAATTTACATGCTAAAATTTTATTTTATTTATATTATATATATTCATTAAATTTAAGTAAAAATGATTTTATTAATTAAAAATATCTTTAAAATGAATTAAATTAAAATTAAAATTATCTTATTTGAATTTAGATCAGAATTTTTCAGCTAGACAAATTACTTGATATATGTATTTATCTAGTTTGATTCAATTTAGAAGAATTATGTTGCCAAATTATAGAGTTGCTAGAAAAAGCAAAGCTAAAACATTCCCTTCCAATGAAGTTTTTTTTTTTTTTTTTTTTTTTTAGAAAAGCAAAAAGCAAAAAGGATTAGTTTAATTAATGTTGCTTAAGAAGCCCAGATCCTAAACCTTTGTAATCTCTTGGAAAAGACATTAAAAGGTCAAATACAAACACTAAATATTACACTTTTACCATTTTAAAATTTATTAATTATTAATTTTTTGGCCTTATGTGGAAAGGGCAAAAAAAAATGTTCAGAATTTGAACATAAGTTAAAAATAGCATAAATTTTAGGCATCATGACAAAATTAAGTTGTATAATTTTATGAAAGCTCAAATATAATTTCATTATTTTAATAGCTTATATCTCTGTAATTCTTAAAAGATTAAATTAAAATTTTATCATTTTTGAGGGACTAAAGTAAAATTTTATCATGTACTAATTTAAAACTTTATAAATTTTGGAAGACCAAATTTTAAGTTTCTAATTTTAGGAAGGGTGGGGCGTTTGCCAGCCCTTTACTGTCGCCCCCTATTTACTCATACTTCATGTTATTTTAAAGGAATTTTTATGATATTTTAAAATTTTTTGGTTGAATTTTGAATATTTTTATAATTTTTAAATTATTTGTTGACGTGTCATATAAGACAAATAGTATCATATTAGTATAAAGTATAATATGGACTGGCATGAGATTTGTCACGCCAACATCATTAAAATATAATGTTTTAATAAGTATTCCCATTAGAAAAAAAGACAATTTAACCTTTTTTTTAAAGATTAATGATCAAATTTAACTAAAAAAATTAATAAAAATTATAAATATTAAGAATTAAATTTACTATTATATTTAGAATTTATTACTACATCAATAAATTAATAATTAAATCACTAGTTATAATTTATTTAATCGGTTTGTAAAGTATTTAACTCTTACATTTCACTCAAAAAATAATAAAATCAAACCCTAATAATTTCGAATATTAAAAATTAAATAATTTGAATATATTAATGACATAAATGCCCATATTTTACCTAGCAGGTTGCACGTTATGATTTATTTATGTAAAAGTTATATAATTTAAATTTAAATAATTTAAAAATAGTTTTATTTATTTATTATAGGATGCCTAAATTATCCGTAATCCTCCATAATCCCTAAAAAAAATAAAAAAATATATTTAAACTCACATATTTTAAATTATTATAACAATAATAGTAACTAATTAATAATTTAAATATATAAATATAATATTCTCAATTGATATAATAAAAATACCATTATGAATGATTTACAATAAATTGATTATTAATTATTAAAATATAATACATTTGCACAAACATTAGGTTATACGTGGCATAAGTCTATGAGATTCTAGTTACCCTTTGTTCCTCTTTAGCATCAAAAGCAAATATATGCTAATTGGATAATAAATTAAAACACGCCACCCAATCCCTCGATGAGTGGCTTTAAAATCAAATCAGTAAAATCTTTTAGAAGCCAAAATTTTATATCAAAGTATTTAAATTCAAGTTTTACTCTCTATAATAAAATGATTATATGAAATAGAAATACCACATCATCTTATATTATTTATTAATTATTTAATGTCATTTTAGTATCTTTTTTTATATCATTGATACATCATTTTGGTAATTTGTTTTTAACCTTAACCATGGACCCTCGAACTTGAACCTTGAAATCTTGGACATTAGACCCTAAACCCTAGACCCAGGGTGTAGGGTCGAGGGTCTAAGTTTAAATGTTTGGGGTTTAAAGTTTAGGGTTTAAGATTCAAGGTTCAAGATTTAAGGTCAAGAGTTCAAGGTCAAGGGTCCAGGGTTGAGGTTAAAAAAATTTACTAAAATTATGTGTCAATTATGAGAAATGATTGTATGAAACTGTGATTCTATGTTATCTCTATCCCAATTTCATATAATCATTTCTCGTCAATGACATAAAAAAAATGTTAAAATGAGGGTATAAGATGTTATGGTGTTTCTATTTCATATAATCTTTTTCCTTAAAAATTATGTGTGAATTAAATATTTTTTTAAATTTACAAAGCATTTATGAATATAATCAGATTTCAACTATAAAAAATATTAACAATTAAATACAAAACATTAACATATCACAACCTATATCACAAAAAAGATTTCATATTATCACCCATGCCATTGGTATATTAGTTAAGCACTTAGTATGGATTTCAAATCTTTTGTCAATATTCAGACTCCATACGGCCCCTTTAAGGGTATGCAAGGGGTTGATAGGTTCTTTAACTCTCGCCAGTAGCGGAAAATTTTTTTTTGGAGGGTAGAATTAAATTGTATATTTTTACTATAGTAAAAATATAATTTTATCATTTTAATAGATTATCTTGATAATTTTTAAAGAAATAAATCAAATTTTTATTATTTTTGGAGCTAAAATGTAATTTTAATATTACTAACTTAAAATTTTATAAATTGTAAAGAGTTTAAATAAAAAAATTCCTATTTTAGGGAACCGGGCTTATACTTGCCCCTTGGCTCAACCACTAACTCTTACTTATTAATTTTTTAAAAATTTTAATAAAATTATAAATTAGTATATTAATAAAATTACACCGTAACTTCTTTCTAAAATTTATAATTCTATTTTTTCTCAAAGCAATTTTGTGGTTTCATCTTAAGCTCCTTTCCCTTTTTTATTAAATTTTTTTTAAGTTATTGACACTTAAAAGTGAAATAATAGTTAAAACTCTTCTTGATCACATCGGTTCAGGCCATGCCATTCCCCATCCCTCCTCCCTCACAATATTGTTTTTGATAAAAAGAGTAAGGTTAAAATCATAAAAGAACCCTCAAAATATATAACTTTATTTAAGTAAACTCTTATACTGTTATTACAATCAAATAAATGCTCAAACAACCCTTAAATAAGTCCTTAAGTTTTAATTTACCCCTAAAACAAACTCTTTACTTAAATCAACAATTTATTTAATATAAAGACTTATTTAGATACAAATCAGGTTTAACTAAACTTATAAAAGTCAGACTTTTTAATATTCTAACATGATTATAACACTACAAAATTCACAAACACAACACCCTATGTAACAAATTAAAAAAATAAGATAGGGTCACTTTACTGCATGTATAAATATGCGAAACACCAACCCTAGTAGGCATATATTTGAAGAAACAAAACCCAAAAAGACCCAAACAAAAAAAACAAAAAAACCTTCACTTTAAAGCAGTTTTTAAAGGGTTCTATTAGCATTTAAAAAAAGAAAGAAAGAAAGATGTCTTGGGCAATGATGGGAGAACAGTTTGGTTGGGGTGTTATTGAAGAAGAAGGGTGGAGGAAAGGTCCTTGGACTGCTGAAGAAGATAGGCTTCTTACTGAATATGTTAGATTACATGGTGAAGGCAGATGGAACTCTGTCGCTAGGCTTGCTGGTAAGCTTATATGTATGTATTCACAAATGTTATTCAGTTCGTAGTATGGAGCTAACATGATATTTATAAGAAAATGTATGGTTAGAATTCAATAAGAAAGCTGTGTTAAAGGCAAAATTATTTATTAAATAGAAATGAAATAATTTTGTTGTTTATAATAACATCTGTTTAGGGTTAAAAAGGAATGGGAAGAGTTGCAGGCTAAGGTGGGTGAATTATTTAAGGCCAGACCTTAAAAGGGGCCAAATAACCCCTCATGAAGAGAGTATAATTCTTGAGCTACATGCAAGATGGGGAAACAGGTAATGATTTTAATATATAAATTTGTTCGGATTAATCTTTCTTGAAGTATTCGTATTTAATATTCGTATTTGAACAAAATTTTTAAGGTGGTCAACCATTGCAAGAAGCTTACCAGGAAGAACTGACAATGAGATAAAGAACTATTGGAGGACTCATTTCAAGAAAAAGGCTAAACTATCACCGGACAACTCCGATCAGGCAAAAGCTCGAACACTTAAAAGGCAACATTTTCAACAGCAACTTCTGCAACAAAAACAACAGCAGCAGTACTTACAGTTGAATGAATCCGACATGAAAAGGATGATATCTTTACTGGAAGAAACTGAACCCAAAGCTCCATTTATGCCACAGCTGCGACAAGAAATGGGGGCGGCTACTTCATGCCCCAATATGGTGGAAGAACAAAGCTTGTTTTATCCCATGGGTAATGAGACATCGAACGAGGATGTTGTTTGGGATGGATTATGGAACTTGGATGATTATCAATGGAAGTTATGGTGCAGTAAGCCAAGCTAAAGCTAGTGTGAGAAACGCCATGGTTCCTACAAGATTACCTAGTTTTAGTCAAATAAGAAAGGGTCTTAAATCTGAAGTTTGGATTATGATGTATTATCCTACCAATAAAAATGATTCAATTCTGCATTGAATAAACAGAATTTGAAGCTAGGCGAGCATGTGCTATTTGCCCATCCACCAACTCTTAAGCTTCAATGCAGGTCAAGTTTAAATAATCTACTTTTAATTTTATTTCAATTTAATTAAATATTTTTTTATTTTAAAAATAGAAAAATGGTATTTAAGGTCGATCAAAATATTTTTATTATCCATTAGGTTACCAAATTATAATAAAATATTATTATATCAAAATATTTTAAATATCATTTTTAAAAAAATTACTTAAAAGATAAGAAATTGTTATTATATTAAAATTTTAAATTTAAATCTCTAAAAAAATTAATTTAAATAGATTACATTTTTTGGTTAGAAGAATAAATCATAGATAATTAAGGGTTAAATTATTATTTGGGGCTTGAACTTGGTAATTATTTTTACATTGGGATCTAAACTTTTTTTTTTGTGTTAAAGTTAGGTCCAAGACTTGCAATTGTTCTCACATTTGGGTCAAACTAAGTAATTGTTTTTACATTGGGACTTGAACCTTTTTCTCTAAATTAGCCCCTGAACTTGACAATTTTTTGATAATATATCATCATATACAATCGGTCAATCAAAATTAAAAAAGGGTAAATTACCTAATTGGTCACCCAACTTTTAGGGTGCTTTCATTTTGGTCACCCAAAATGAAATATTTGCAATTTCGTCACCCAACTTTTAGAGCGTTTTCATTTTAGTCACCCGAGTATTAAATCTCTAATGGCGGTTAACTATACACACCACATCATGTTTACACTTTCATTTTGGTCACCAAATTCCAGATCGCTTTCATTTTGGTCACCCAAAAAATATCTTTTTTTAAGTGTTGATTGGAGTAAAAAAATAATGATTAAAGTAAAAAAGTGGTAGAAACTAAAATAGTACACAAAAATTGTCAAATTTTTCTTATTTATCCTATTACTAAAAATTCTAAGTTTTATATTTTAATATTGAAAATTTAAACTTCCAAACATCAAAATAAATTAAATAAACTATTGAAAATTTTTTTTATCTCTTAATAATGTCAACCGATTTGTTACTATAATATTGAAATAATTAATTTAATATCTTTCTAAATTTTAAATTTTATTTTATGTTTCCATTGTAACACCCCTTACTCGTACCCGAGACCGGGACAAGGTACGAGGCATTACGGCGAACATACAAGGACATTTCGGGAAATGACGGGCTGTAAAATTTCATTTCAAAGTCAAACTAAATCAAATTATATTATATTATCCCTATTATTGGCCTACGAGGCCCAAAACATGCTTTAAACGATCTGGGACCAAACAGAGAATTTAAGAAAATTTGTGGAAAATTTTCATACCTTAGCCTCACATGCCCGTGTGGAGCCTTCCATAGCCCGTGTGCTAGGGACACGCCTGTGTCCCTTGCCTGTGCGGAATTATTTCGATTTATTTTCATTTCGAAGCTGCAGTGGTTTTCACACGGTTGAGCACACGCCCGTGTCCTCAACATGGCCAGGCACACGCCCGTGTGGTCACTCGTGTGATTTTAGGCTGCATTCTATTTATGACGTCATCGTGCAATTTGAGGCACACGGCCAAGGCACACGCCCGTGGCTAGAGGTCGTGTCACACACGGTTAGACACATGCTCGGGTGTCTACCCATGTGGACCATTTGATAGCTATTTTCCAAGCCATTGGTCACCCAAAATCACTCATACACACTCAAAAGTTTCTATGGCATCATGACCTATATGTATCTTTAAACCACTTTGATATGGTCATTTGCATGGTAACCTCATATCATTGGTTAATACATGCTAGGTTATCCTTTTTTGCATTAAGGATGTTCATTATCCCATTTCACATTTCATACTTGGGCCCTATTAATACCTTATACCATTTTATGCCTTTACCATATTCAAATTATTTGGCCTCATTTAACACATTCATCCATGGCATATCGTACCATCATAATACATGAGGCAAGTAAACGTAGGCATACAAAATAGATAGGGATTACATCTCATCTCAATATTGGCCACATCCCATAGCCATATACAAAAGAATTATCAATACTATAAGCCAACACTTTGGCTAACCAAATGACTCATATAACAAAATATGACCATTACCTTATACATGCCATTATAACAAAATAAAAGTATTCATATACCAAAGCAAGACTAGTGATAGTGTGATGATTCCTCCAATCGTCTTCCAATCTTCACGAGTCCACGATCTCTGTAAAATAGGAAATGAAAGGGGATAAGCATTAACATGCTTAGTAAGTTTAGATAACAGGAAAGTAAACTTACCGGTTATTTAACATACAACCATAAAAGATATTCTTGCCAAACATGCATAGTATAAATTCTCTATCACATACACTCAATCATCGAGTTAGTTTCATCCCAAATAATATAACATTAATCTTAGCTGAGCTCATCAATTCAACATTACCATTCTCGTTTCTCATTATAGTCCCGTTGAATTTCTCAGAAATCTCGATGGGTATTCCGTTTACTGTCAAGTCATGCTAGTGACCATTTTAAATGTACATTTTCGTGAACCTCACTCTTACAGCGGGATTACCAGTCCAGGTTAAATCCCTCATAATATAAATTTAAGAAGTATTGTCGGGATTACCATTCCAGGCTAAATCCCTTACAACGACATTTACTCCAATATGCTTGGATCAGAAATGCCAGTTCAGGCTAATTTCAGTCCTTAATCGTATTACCCATCCGGCTAAATCCACAATGCACATATATTCATCCGGAGGTTTGATCACTTAAGGAACACCAGTCAGGGCTGGATCCTTGCCATACTGAGATCATCAGACTACCCGTCTGGGCTAAATCCCTTTCTGCAACACATGCAGGATCTCATGTCATGTAAATAAGAATTTACCCATCGAATCTCCCTTTTTCATTCAACCGGGACAATTGTCATCTTTTTTGGATTGTCATGCAATCAATATCCAACTTAACATACATTTAAGAATATGCATTTTCAATTATATTTAAAGTTTACTTTGAGTTACACGAACTTACTTGGTAATTGCTTCGGGTTCGTGTTTTGGTTATTCCGAAACCTTCCGTTTACCTCGATCGACCTCCAGAATTGGTTCCTCGAGGTCTATATGAGTAATAGTAAGTCATTAGTAACTCAAATTATTCATTACGTGCCTAAATTTCACCCTTGGACAAAATGACCATTTTGCCCCTAACCTTTCACAATATTTACGATTTAGTCCCTAGGCTTGTATGATGAAATGCATGCAATTTCTACATTACCGAAGCCTAGCCGAATGTTTTTCCCTCTTATGGCAGCCCACATTTTCCATTATTTCTCATCTTTCTACTCATTTTTACAACTTTTACAAAATGGTCCCTAAAGTCATTTCCATGAAAAATCACTTAGTAAAAGTTGTTTACCATCCTTTAAACTTTCATATTCCTTCATAAACCATTAAAATGCAAGTAAATCATGTATGGGTAAATTTCTAAACATGAACACTAGCATGAAATATGGGTAGAAATGAAGAGAGCAAGTTACGAGGATTTCAAAAATACGAAGAACATTAAAAACGGGGCTTGGGAGCACTTACTATTGAGCTTGGGAAATGAAGAAACCCTAGCTATGGTGGCTCTCAAATTTCGGCAGCAAGGTGGAGAAGATGAGCTGATTTTTGACTTATTTTCCCATTTTATTTCATTAATTAGTCAAATGACCAAAATGCTCTTAAGCCCTTTCTTTTAAATTTTATCTATACATGCCCATTTTTGTCCAAAAACTTAGAAATTAGGAAAATTTCTCTTTAAGACCTTATAATTAAAAATCTAAAGTAATTTCATACAAATTGCTTCTAGAACTCAAGTTTTGCAACTTATTCAATTTGGTCCTTAATTTCCAATTGGACACCTTATACTTAGAATTTCTTCATGAATTAACACATGCTTAATTTAATATTCTAGACCTCATAATAATCATGAAATAAATATTTTAACGTCGGATTGGTGGTCCCGAAACCACTATTCCGACTAGGCCCTATTTCAGGATGTTACATCCATATTATCCTTAATGAAATCAACTTAAATAATTCATATTAAATAATTATTTACAAAATTTAAATTTCTTTTAATTATATAATCTCAAATGTTCAATGGTAAGATAAAAGCAAAAGGCAAAAAATCCTTGCAATTAATTAAATTAATTGCTTGTTCTTTGTTTAGATAAAAAAGTGATGAAAAAATTATGAGTTTTATTTCGCATGGAAGATAAAATTAATTAGTTAAATTAATTGCAAGGATTTTTTTTATTTACTTTTAGCTTAGCATGGAAGATTCAAAATTATAAAATCAAAAGAAATTTGGGTTTCGTATAGAGGTGAGCGTTCGATTGAATAAAGTCGAATCGAATTAAAAAATTTCGAGTTAATCAAGTTGGCGTGCCATCTTTTATCATCCTAACTCGTTTTAATTTTTTTTTCAAATTGAGTCAAGTGAAATAAACTTCAAGTCGACTCGAATAGAGTGAATTTGTTTGAGTTAAATTACAAAATTAAACATGTCAAATTAAAATCTTGTTATAGTATAACTAATTTCATGTCAAAGCACATAAATTTGAAAAAAAGTTTAAAGCAAAATAATAAAAATATAAGATACTTTAGTATAATAAACTTGAATCATTAATTAACTTATTTATGTCCCAAAATTATTATTTTAGAAAATTTTTAAAATTTTAACTTTCTTTATATATTTTAAAGAATTTTTTTCATTTTTTTAAAAATATAAATTTTGAAATTTTTATAAATATTTTAAAATTTTGAAAATTATTTTGAATTTTTTTTTTTGTAATTTTAGTTGGGAGAAAGATCAATTTGCTTATTTTCAAAGTAAACAGGGATCAAAAGGGTATTTACACCAATTCTATTATTTGAATTGTAAAATTTAACTCGATTCGAACTTGAAACTCGAATTACTTATTGAAACTGACTTGAATACTTAGACAATTATTAAAGATGAATTATTTGAGTTGATTTTAATTTGGAAACATAAAATAAAATTTAAAATTTTAAAAGGAGATTAAATTAATTAATTTTAATATTATAGTAACAAATCGACCGACACTATCAAGAGATAAATTTTTTCAATAATTTATTTAATTTAATTTTGATGTTTTGAAATTTAAAATTTCAATTTCTTTAAAAAATTAAAACCTTTGGCAAGGGAGTAAACAAGTAATTTTTGACAAATTTTTAATGCAATATTTTCGTTTCTACCATTTTATCACTTTAATCTTTATTTTATTTTATTTTTTTTACCTTGATCAATACTTAAAAGAAAAGAACTTTTTGGTGACAAAAAAGAAAGCGACATAGAAGTTGGTTAACCAAAATGAAAGTATAAACATGATGTGGTGTACACAGTTAACTGTCGTTAAAGATTTAAAACTTGAGTGACTAAAATAAAAACATCTTAAAAATTATGTAACAAAATAAAAACGTCGTAAAAATTGAGTGAGTGAACAATTAGTTTACCCAATAAAAAAAACATGAACACTCGTATCTTATGAGTTTAAAGAACAGTTAAAAACAAGTAGAATTGGGTGTTGTGGGTTTTTGGTTGAGTCTTAAGTCACATTCAAAATAAAAAGGTTAGAATCCAACTTATATATAAAGTGTTGCATTAATTGTTAGTGAATCATATTAGAATTAGATTCTCTATTTGATTACCTTAATCTCCTATGTTCTGACAAAATTTACTTTATTATGTTGTCGTGTTGTTAGTTACATAAATAAGGTTACTTAAACCTGATTATTATATATTTTTAATAATTATATAAATTAATTAAGTGAATTTAATGGTAATTTGATTGATATTTATATTGTTGTAAAAAATTAAAATATGTGTGGAAACATAATTTATTATCTATTCAATTAATTCGAATGGTCATGTAAGTCGAATTATATTTATTTTATAATACTTAATTTCAATAATTTTAAAGCACAATTGAAGTTTTATTTTAATAATTTATTAAAAAATTAATGTAAGTTAGAGGTTTAACTTAAATCAAGTTTGAAGTTAGATTAATAATATTGGAGAAAAAGAAGACAATTTGAAGTTAGATGGATTCCATTGCTCATTCCTTTTCCAAAGAGTATCCATAATGGTGGAAGTTGCATTCCTTTCTCTCTGCCTATATTTATTAGGCACAAAAAAAAATTAAATAATTAATTAGACCATTAGAAAAAAAATACAAAAATCATTTAAGATGTTTAGTTAATAAAACCTTCGTGTTTGATCATTAATCAACATTGATATAATTGATGAAAGAACCATATGGATAAATATTATGATATTTATCACATGAATATATATTTTAAAAAATAAAAATCTTAAAAAGTTATTGAAGATTATAAAAAATGCATGCACAAAATGAATTTAGTGTCCAATCTCATTTGATTTTGAATGATTCAAAATATTATAAAATTTATTAAAAATTGTAAAAATTATTTTAAAAAATTCTAAAATGGAATTTGTCTTTAATATATGTATAAATATTACACATACATATGTATATTCAAATTTGTGTTTATATTTTGTGGCACCACCTATAACAGCATGAGTTTAGAAAAAATTGAACTGACAAAAATACTCTTTATTTTTTTATTATATTACTAAATTAATTTTAAAAATAATTATAGTTTATTTATATTTATTAGTTAAAAAAGTTGTACTAATTTTAAAATTGAGTTATTACTTGAATAGAACTCTAAGCATAAAATATATAAAAAAATATGATGATTATAATTTAATTTACAATTATTAGTTAAAAAATTTTGGTGTAAAGAATTGTGTTAATTTGTTTTTTTTTTTTTATTTTGTTAAGTTTATTAAAGTAAAATAAAGTTATTACTTGAATAGAATCAATATTTTTTAAATCGGACTGGTGGTTGAATCGATCAGGCCACTGATTCATTAGTCTGACTGGTACAATTAAAAATTATTAAAAATTAAAAAAAAATTTAAAAAAATCTCGATTCAGTCAGTTCATGTCGGTTATTGGTCTAACTAATTCAAAGCCACTCTCCGAACTAATACCCTAGCTAGTTCCTAATCCAACTAGTCTAGTCTGGTTCAAACAACACTGAATAGAACTCTAAGCATATTAATTATCAATTAATTAATATTAGAATCATATAGCAATTAAAATATAAGTTTAGATTTATAAATAACATTCAATATTAGACATATTCAATCAAGTAGTATCTAAGAAAAATTATCGGTAAAAAATGGAGATTGTTAACATTAATAAGTTAGAATTATATAAAAAAAATAGAATATTAAATCAATGGTTCTTTGAAGAGGCAATATCAAATCATAGGTACCAGAAGGTGATCAAAGATTATTTTAATTGATGATAGTTAATATAATATTATGATATATATTTTTAGATTTTTCAGCGAGTTGTTTATATAATGTGAAGCAAACACTTAAAATTGTTTTTACTATCTATCCATTATTCATTTGGTACATGTGAAAAGTTTTGTGGGTTTGTTTATCATGAATTATTATAATTTGTTAGGCCCGAATATACCAAGAGAGGGGTAAATTGGGTATTTTAAAATCTCTTCATACTATTCCAAAATAAAAGAGAAAGGATGAATAACTTGAACGCTAGTGGTTCACCCCTAATTGCCTACTGGTGTCACGGGGTTAGAACTTTAGTCTTACAATCTGTGTGGCCTTAGGTGATTTCTTGGTTTCAAATCCACCTAAGTCAGTCTAACTCTCCCAATGTGAGAATTCTCACTAGAAATTCTCTAAGGCACCAAAAAATAAAGCGGAAGCAACTCAAAACGAAAGAGCAATGAAAGAATAGAAAATGCCACAAGAAAGTAAAGCACAGCAAGTGCTTGACTAAATGCTCTCAAAGTATTCTATTACTCCAAAAAGAATATAGAGAATGGGATGACTACAAATGAAGGGAGAGGTCTCTATTTATAGTTGAATTCCCTTAGATCCAACGATACAGATTGAGTTACATCGATGATCAAGATTAGAGCCTTTCTACAATTGAGAGTCTTAAGGGATTTAAACTCTATACATCTTTATCCCTTAGGGTTTACATTAATTACCCTGGTAATTCTAGTTTTATACTGGGCTACCAAGGCTTCAAGTAGATAAGCTTCTCCATTGGTTCTATGAATTTGGCTAGTTCATGTGGGTCAAATGAGCCCCATTTAATAAGTTGACCTCCATGGGACATTTTGTGTACAATGGTCACAGGTTTTGATCCGCGGCCTATGACATTCTCCCCCGCCTATTCTTGCGATGCCCTCATTGCGTCCTCAGGATGACACTAGTTTGACTCGACTCAAAACGATCTCAATGCCTAGGCTGAATCGTAACTCGTCTTTTTGTAGACCCTTGAAACATTTGCCTCGGCTTATGTCTCTATTGTCACCTAACTTGAATTGTATTTCTCACTTGTACACCTTGATCGTAAGATAAGATACCACCTCTCTTACTTGCCCTTATTGTGACTTGCCTCGATTGGGGTCTTCTTGATCCACACGAAAAGACTTTGGCACACTCACATTGAACACTGTGTTAACCTTAAGTTTGCCTCTAAATTCGGTTTGTAAGCCCTTCGGCTTACCAACTTCAGAAATCTAAAAGGGCCTCTGTGACTTTACCAAGCCAATGGTAAGTCAAAATGTAAAACAATAGATAAGTGTTTGAGATGTACCTCACTCGTAGCATTTACTCGATTTTGCTACGCAATTTGCATCATTACTTTTCCCCTAAAGTCTGATGCACAACCCACTTCTCTTATAAGTGGTAGCCCTACTGGTAACTCAAAAGACTTCATATTGGTTTTCTGCCCCTCTAGCATTTCCAAAAGGGGTCTTTATAGCACTCTGATCTACCGAGTCAATGCTCCTTCCACAATGAACATCCTAGACTAGCTGAATTGTCGACAGTACCTTGGTTCCACCTTTCTCATCACGACTCACTGGTACCACACATTGTTGCTAATGAGTATCCAAGATAAAAATACAATTGGAAAAAGGAACCAATAGAGCATTAATCCAATCAAGGAAATTCAAGACAAGAATAAAGTCGTAATCATCTTAGTGAATTACCTCAAAGTCTTTCTTGCCTTTTCATTGATCGATCTGTAGTTCAACTTTTTGTGCTACTCTCACAGTTGCAACCTCTTTAGAATTAATCGTCTTAATCTTCTTAGTCGATTTGCTAACCTAGAGAACAATTTTACCCATGGTTTTCTCCAATATAAACAAGCCAGATACCCCTGTATTGACAAGATCAATCCTTCTTTAGCTTGCGATGTTGATGTCTACAAACATCAACCCTTTCTGCTTGTGATCTGTAACACCCCTAACCCGTCTTCGTCGCTAGATTAGGCTTACGGATCGTTACGGTACAAATCGAAACATTTAACTTATAAAAGAAACAATCATGCAATTTAATTAATAACATTAAATAATACAATTTAATTATAATAAAAATACATTCACAGGCCTTAAATTAAGCTTATGAGACCTTAAAAATAGTTTGAAAATGTTCAAGGGTCATTTTGAAACAAAATAGAAAAATTTGAAAAAAACTTGAAAACAAAGGTCACACGGCCGTGTGAGTATTCGAAGTGTGGACACGCAGCCGTGTCCCAGCCTGTGTAAGTATTTGAAATAGGGCCATACGGCCGTGTCGTACGCTCGTACGCCGTGTGTCAAATCGTGTTACATACTGACTTGAAACACACGACCATTTGAGGTAATCGTGTGAGGCACATGACCGTGTGACAGCCCGTGTCCCAGGCCGTTTGCTACATAAGTTACCCCAAAATAAGCCAAATCATGCACACCAAGACACAACAAGCCCACATGTATTCATATGTCCAAAACACCATCAAACACACTTCAAAACAAACCAAATCGACCATCCTAGTAACCTAACCAATATGCCATCAAAAGGCACCATATACATCAAAATCAATCCAACCAACATCTCAAGTTCATTAATTAAGCACATATCAACCATACCCGTAACACCTCTAACCCGTCACTGTCATCAGATAGGGGTTATAGAGTATTACTAATCAATCAGAAACATTTGGACATTATATCAGTCAATATTATAATCACAATATATAACATTCATACGCATGCATACTGTCTCTAATTGAAATAGCTTAGAAACAATTCGGGACCAATTTCAATCATTTAAAAAGATTTGGGAAAAGTAGTAAAATTTGAAAATAGGGGACACACTATCGTGTGTCTTACACGGCTGAGAGACACGCCCGTGTGACCTTTGAACTAGGGACATATGGCCGTGTCTCAGCTCGTATTCTCACCCGTGTAACTCTTTGAGTAGGGTCACACGACCGTGTCACACGCCCGTGTACCAAGCCGTGTAACTCGGCCCAAAAAATGGGCCTAAAATTTTACCCAAGCCCGACCCGGATAAAAATACTAAAACTTGAGCCTGACCCGGCCCGTCCGTATTAATTTTTATATTATTTTTATATAATTTTTAAATATATATAATACATCAAAGATACTTAAAACATCAAAATAAATATTTCCCAACAAATTTAAAATAAATTTTAAAAAATACGTAGACTTAAATAACACTAAGATAAATGCAACTTAACAAGCAAATGCCTTTAAAATAATAACAAAATTAACAAATGCCTTTAAAAGAATAAAAAAATTAACAATAAAATAAGACAACAAAATAGTAGTAACTAATAGTAAAATGGTAGCAAAATAGAGAGAAAACAACATTCAAAAACAAAAAAAAGAGTAGATTTTTTTGTCCTTTAGTGAATTTGGGTTGGGCCCGGCCAATAATGCGTTATCCGAGGCCCAGTCTATTTTTTAAACGGGTCTTATTTTTTTTCCAAGCCCATTTTTCAAGCCTATATTTTGCCTAAACCCTCTCACATTTTGGGTTGCCCGACCCATGATCAGGTCTAGCTATGAATTCCACTATGGCTAGTAAAGTCATGCCATACACAAATCTTGTACCCAACATACTGGCTATGGGCTAAATCATTTTTAGAGCATAAGCCTCCACTTATATCAAAGCACATGAGTTGCATACGCATGGTCAATGATTAACTCAGGATTTAGGTAAATCACACCAAGAATATCACAAGTGAACTAATTTAAAAACGGATTCAGAATTAATTCATCCTCGGTCCAATCCAATGTATCATTCTACCAATGAATACATTTATGTCTCTACTCGTGGAGTCAACTGCTCCTATAGCCAAGACTAGCCATCTCTCTAATTGGAATTGTAGATGACATAATAATCCTTCTTAGCATTTGAATCAAATGCTAACTTTGATTCTTTTTTGGGATTACAGACTCATTTAAATTACCTGTAACACCCCTAACCCGTATCCGTCACTTGAACAGGGTTACGAAGCATTACCAAAACTTTTAGAACATTTAAAATTAAATCATGTCAATCACTATTCTTTCTCCGAGATTATTCATAACATCCATTAAATGGACCCTTGAGGTCCAATATGAGCATTAGAATTGAGTCGAGACTTAATCAAAAACTCTAAAAAAATTTCCTGAGTTTTCAAAAATTTTCCAATGTCCAGGGCTTACATGCCCGTGTGGTCCAAGGGACACACCCGTGTAACACTAGGATACGCCCATGTTACAAGCCTTGTTCGACCTCATGTAATTCTCTAGCTTGTGCACACGACCATGCCACGCGCCTGTGTGCTAGGCCGTGTGGATAATTAATTCTTTTCAAATTAGGTGCAGGTTTCACACAGCCAAGACACACCCTCGTGTTCTAGGCCGTGTAGCACACACGGTTGAGACACACGCCCGTGTATCTACCCGTGTGTTCAATTCTGAGCATTCTTGTAACGCCTTAAATTTTATGTTTCTGTTTTGCAAATAATTGACACAGCTAGATATCTTCTTCAGTGGTTAAGTGTTCTGGATGTGTGTGAGAAGTCCCAAGTTCAAGGTCTAGCTTTGGCAAATTTTGGATTTTTCCTGAATTAAGCCTTAACTACTAGTCGGTAGGCTTATATTAAATTACTAGTAATTTTATATTAGAATGGGCCTACTGGTCTGGTGGTTAAGTGGAGTGTTGGAGTGTTGGAGGTCCTGTGTTCGATTCTCTACGTTGGTAAGGATAGTATTTTTTTTTACTAGTTATCGGCTAGAGTTGTACTGTGGTTGGACTCTGAGTAATGGGGTGTTGGATAGAGAAAAGTAAGGGGAGTTGGGATAAGAGGTTATCATAATTTTTCTGTCAGTTTTCTTTTTTCCAATTCCGTTCTCTTCTCCCCTCTCTTTGCTGAAATTTCATCTCTCCCTCCCCCTCATTTTTATGTGGTTTTACTCAAGTTCACCTCTTTTGTTGTGCTGCGTGTAATCCTGGTCCTCCGGTAAGTGGAGTTTAATACTTCGGTAATATGTTTCTTTGCCGTATGGACTTTCTGTATTTTGACAGCAGCAAATCGTGGGGTTTAAGGCTTCCTTCGTACTGATTCGTAGAGAGTCAATTAGAAGTTTTAGGTAAGTGTTCATCGCTTTATGGATGAATATTTTTGGTTTCGGGATTTTATTTAAACACAAAGTAAGACTGATATGGACTCAGAATTGTTGATTTTAGGTTTTGGAGTACTTGTGGTTGAGTTAGTAGCGAAATCGATACAGGTGTGTACCCAATTGCACAGAAAACGAGGTTTTAGCTAAAGCTAAAAACCTTATTATCGACATCACACAGACGTGTAGTCACCGTGTGGTAGGCCGCGTGATAGAACACGGACGTGTGATCTACGAGCAAGGCCGTGCGTACCAGACACAGCCTTGTGATGGCCAAGTAGGCCGTGTACGACACACGGGCTCAACCAATTTGGGCCGTGTGGGCCACACGGGCGTGTGAGAACCTAGGCCAAGCCGTGTGATCCATACGGCCATGACCAATTTGGGTCGTGTGGGCCACACGGGCAAGCCACATGGGCGTGTGAGCCCATTTTTCTGAAATGTTTGCTAAGGTTGCACAGGTTGCCTAAGTCAACTGTGAACCTACTGTAGGGTTAGTAAGCATTTCTTAGACCCCTATTGATTGAAATGACTGTATGACTATTATGTATATATATTTGCATGTTATCGAGCATGATGATATTTAATGAATTGATACTGTATGTACTGTTGCCAGGATATAGCATGTCATTACTGTATGTTGCATTGCATTAGGATAGAGGATTGATATTGTTCGGAGGAAGTGTACTGAAAGGCCTCAGCCTAATTTATTGGCAGTTCAGCTGCAAACCACTGTTTAGTGCCGCATTCGATACTTTTTGGAGTGTAGGGATGGGTGGGTTGATTATATCCCCACATGGAGTGCAGGGTTGGACGGAGATGGTGTGTAGAGGCTGGCTAGGTAGGATTTTGTGACTATATATCTGTTACTATACTTATTACTGATTCTGTAATGGGCCAAGGCCTTAATGCATACCGCTTTTGTACTGAAAGGGCTTAAGCCCAGACTGTGACTGCATGTTGTCTGCTTATTCTATATAGGGATTACACACTGTGTTTTCATAAACTCACCCTTTTGTTTAAATGTGCACAAGTAATTCCCAGACTTGACGGATCGGTGCAACGAAGGACTCAATGGTGGCTACACATATTATAAGCCATTTGACTTTAATTTTGGTATTTAATTCTGAAGTATTTTATGGGTTAATTTTAGATGTAAATCGTGGACTTTTTGGGACTTTTACTTAATTTGGGTTATTTATTTGTATGTATTTATAGCCATTCAACGTTTAACTCGGTTTTCAAAAGGCAAAGTTTTCTTTAAACACACAATTTACACAAAACGACTTTTAAAAGCTTCTGCAACGAAATGTGTTAAAACAATTGACTAAATAAGTAATGATTTTGGAGACAACAAGAGTAAATAAATGAAAATTATTTAATTGTAACAACTTAGTTTCAAACGCTATCATGTGACATTGCCAGATTCAACTGTAACGTCTAGCCCAGGTTTGGGGTGTTACAATTTTGTTTTCTTGAATTTAAGATACAAGGGATACACGGCCTAACCATACGCCCATGTACCAGACCATGTGTCACACACGGTCTAAACACACGCTCGTGTGGACAAAATAAAACCATTTCTAGCTTCATTTCTCACCCAAAATTTTTACTAAGTTCCTGCACCAAACTTACATCCAAACACTAACCAATCCAAGCATTGAGTTCAAGGAATTTATAACATCTAATATGATATATTGTTACATGCATTCATGCTTTTAATATTACCTTTTATAAGCATGCTCATTTAACCTTTCTCAATCAATCAATAATAAACACTTGTGTTATCCCCGTAGAATAAACTTTATACATATATACATATACCAAAATATAATCATCACTAGCCATTCTAATGGCTAGATTACAATAATCATTTACATTTACATGGCAATATGGCCAATATAACCTATACATGCCATTATAACCATAATTGATTTACCATATGTACCAAAATAGGCTGATGGATAGTGTGAGTGATCTCCGCCAAGCTTTCATGCCAACGAGCTTCCGATTTACTCTAAAATAGGGAAATAAAACTAAGTAAGCATAAAATGCTTAGTAAGTTCGTATAACATGGTACTTAACTTACCATTCATTCTATTTTGAGGTAACTATGTAAGGAATATTCAATCAATTTGACCTTAGGCCCTATACATAATCTCATTGCCCTTGTTAGTCATATATTCCATAATAACATCAAAACATATATGGGCTTAACAACAATCAAGTTTCCATGCACAAATGTTTTCCACAACATGTATTCATTTAACATGTATGAATCATCTCTTTATATTACAAGTATAATTTCATAATAGTTCATCTCGAGTTCAGATTATTTCATGTCAGAACTTTACTCATATCATTCAAAACATCAAGGTCACATGAGTAGTAGTACACTCAAGGTGTACAAGTCTATAATCAAGGATGAACATTCTCATCAAATAATTTCCATGCACAAATATCATCATCTCATACTTTCATATATCACTTGTCATGTATCATCATTTTCTTGTATTTTAGACGGATACTTGTAATAACTCGTTTTGTAATTCATATCTTCTCATGTCTGGAATTGTCAGCCGTTGAATTTATCTGAAATATCAATGGATACATAGGTAGTACACTTGAGGTGTACAAATCAGGATTCGTCAATTCATGTCCAATGTACCCATAAGGTACTATTTGAGAGAGTACGCTCTCGAGCCACAAATGCATACAAAAAAATTACCAGTCTAGGCTAAATCCTGTCTCTAATGTATATATACTAAATGGAGCTTAGTCAGGATTACCAGTCCAGGCTAAATCCTTTTTATGACATATGCTCTAAAGAGCTTGATCTGGATTACTCGTTTGGGCTAAATCCAATCCATAATATATGCTCGAGAGGACTTATATCAGGATTACCCGTCTGGGCTAAATCCTATAAGAAATGAGGTCAAAGGATTACTCGTCTGAGCTAAATCCGGTCAGCAACAAATGTAAGACCTCAATCCATAAGGGAAATCACATTTATCCATCTATTTTCATTTATTCAAATGAGATTTAACATTTTTCAAGCATTATTAGGCATGTGATTATTTCATACATTTATAACATTTATATAATTCAAATAAACACATTCCACATTCATTTCAAGTACAAAAGTAACATTTTTATCATTTATCATTTTTCGGGCATTATCGTTGATCGGGCTTTGTCAGATACAATTTCAATATCACATATATATATATATATATATGATATTTATACAGTTCACAATGCAACATTTAATTCAAGCATATAAACATACACAGATTAGTTACACAAACCTACCTCGATAAATGTTCGTGAACGTAAAATCTACTAATCTGACATTTTCCTCTTTTCTTCGTTCTAGCTCCGAATTTGGTCTATCCAGATCTATACGAGTAAATTTTACATCAATTTATCACATTTCATATTCAAGTGAACTCAATTTACATCCTAGGAAAAATTACTATTTTGCCCCTAACTTTTTCACAAATTCTCATTTCGTCCCTAGGCTCGAAAAATGAAATTTATGCAATTTACTCCCTATTCCAAGCCTAACCAAAATTTTACCTTAAAATTTACGGCACATATATTCTACAAAATTTAGTGTTTTTCTTCAATTTTCATAAATTTACATTTTAGTCCCTAAATCATGTTTTCATTAAAAATCACTTTATAAAAGTTATTTATCTATCAACAACCTTTCATTTTCTACCATGAATTTCAAATTTTCAGCATATTCATCCATGACCTAATTTCCATACTTTGATAACTTCTCAAATTGATCCCCCAAATAGACAAATTAAGCTATCCCGGTTTCAAAATTATCAAAATTACTAAAAACAGGACAAGAAAACTTACCCAATTTGGCCAAGAAACTTTCTTCTCTCTCTCCTATGGTTTCCATGAAATATTTTTGGGGAAAAAGATGATAAAAATGATTTTTATTTCTATTTAATTAATTTATCATCTTTAATAATTTTGATTTCCAATTCAGTCCTTAGCCTTTTTCTAATTTTCCATGGATGAATCATCCAAAAATATCTACTAAATTTTTTTAATGGTCTAATTACAATATAAGGACCTTAATTTTTGAATTCCATAGCTATTTGATCCTTATAACTACTAGAATTCAACTTTTGTATTTTATGCGATTTGGTCATTCTCGTAATTAAACACATAATCGGTAAAATTTTGTTATCTAAATTTTCACATAACATTTCTATCATATTACGAACCATAAAATAAAATAAAAATAAATTTTATTTTTCGGCTCGTATTTGTGGTCCTGAAACCACTGTTCCGATTTTCCTGAAATTGGGCTGTTACAACTCTCCCCCTTAAGGAATTTTTGTCCTCGAAAATTTTACCAGTATAGAGATTCAAATATTACTTTCTCATAGGTTCCTCCAAATCTTAGGTAGTTCCCTCTATATCATGTCATTATAAGAAAACTTTTACTAAAACTACCTATTTATTTTCTCAATTTTTCTCTTCAAGTGTCAAAATTTCAATCAATACTAGATTATGGGTCTGATCAATATTGTCATAACACATATACTCATAAAAACATTGTGAAATCTATAGAACTCTGATAATAATACCTATCAACACGCAACAGGTCCAATTCTTTTCAATAATCTTATATGACCCGATAAACCACAGACTTGATTTGTCTTTACGGCCCAAACCGAGGAACTTTCTTCCATGGCAAAACTTTCAAAAATATTTTATCGCCAATCTGAAACTCTAGTTCTTTTTATTTTAGATTCACATCGAATTTCTGACGATCAAATATTGCTTTTAAACTGTCTCAGATCATTTTCATCTTTCTTCGGTTTCAAAGAATCAAACCAACTGCATGTATCTTTTCTTATTGAACTCAGTCCAAACACCGGAGTTTTACACTTGTGACCATATAAAACCTCATATGGTAAAATTTTATACTTGACTGTTAATTGTTATTATATACGAATTCAACTAACGGAAAATATTTCTTTTTCAATTGCCTTTGAATTCTAAAGTACAGCACCGAAACATATCTTCAAAAATCTGAATCATATGTTCAGATTTATCATCCGTTTGAGAATGAAATACAGTACTAAAATGTAATCGTATATCCAGAGTTTCTTGTATTTCAGAATTGGAATTTAAACTGTAGATCTCTATTAGAAATAGCAGAAACTAGCACATCATATCATCTGACAATCTCAAAAATAGATAATTTAAGCAATCTATTAAGTGAGAAATTCGTTCATGCCAGGATAAAATGTACAAGCTTCGTCAAATAATCAACAATTACTTAAATAGTATCTTTCTTTTCATAGACAGAGAGAATCCTGATATAAAATTCATAGTAACTTTGTCCCATTTCCATTTTGGTATTTTCACTAACTATAACCATCTTGAAAGTATCATCTCTATCTTGCTGATACGTCCAGCATTTAAATATAGATTCAGAAATACCACATTTCATTCTGGGCTACTAGTACATCTTTTTTTTTTTTTCAAATCGTTGTGCATTTTATCATTTCCCAGATAAACAGACGTGGTACCACTGTGATTATTCATGTAAAATTTTCTATAAAAGTTCCAAATTCTTAAATACACAGGCTCTATCTCGGAATAACAAACAATCATCAGATTCAAATTTGCTATCCTGATTCAGTAATTATTTCATTCAGTACCCATTTATCTTACAACTCATTATCACTTTTCTGCGCTTCACAAATCTATTGTATAAACATCAGTTTAGCCTTAAGCTCAGCTAAAATTATTTTTTCATCAAACAATAGCAATCGAGTATTTATTGCTCATAAAGCAAACAAAGAATTTTCTACTCAACATATTAGTGACTATATTTACTTTTCCTGAAAGATAATTAATTACCAAACCAGGGTCTTTCAATAATTCAAACCATCTACTCTATGTTAGATTCAAATCTTTCTATACCATCGGGTGTTTTAAAATTTATTATCAGTATATATATGATATTTTCACCATTCAGATACTATTACCAAATTCTCAGTGTAAACACAATAATTGTCAATTCAAGCTCATATATCGGGTAATTTTTTTTTCCTGTAGCTTTATCTGGCTGGAAGTATAGACCATTACTTTATCTTTCTTCATCAAAATATAGTCTAATCCATTCAATGATGTATCACTGTGATAATAAATTCCTTACCTGATTCAGATCGAACTGTAGGCGATGCTTAGGTCATCAGGGCTTCCAACTGATCAAAACTTTACTAACATTTGTCAGTCCATTCAAATCCTACATCTTTCTGTAATATCCATATCATTGATGTAGCTATCATAGAAAACACTTTCACAAAAATTAAAAAGGATATCGAAGCTTTAAATTATTCCGAGGTCACAATCATCAAATAGGTTAAAACCATAACTATAATAGATCTGACGTTTTCACAATATAAATGGAACAATAACTCAACCTCAATAAAATTTTTCAAATAAAAGAGGAAAACCAAGGGTGGCTCCAATATCAACCAGTACAATAATACAATTTCTATAATTTGTGTTCTATATTACCAAATTCTCATGATCAAGTCAAAATTCATAACAGTAATAAGTATAATTACTACTGGTCAATGAATATCTTTTACAGATAAACCATAAAATAACAAGAAAACCGAGATAACGAAATCGAAATTGTAAAGCTACACTGAATTTTCGAGAAGAGAATCCATGTTTAATAATAGAAAGATTGATGACATCTCAGAGAAAGTCCAGAAGAGTAATATTGCACATTCACACTATGAACAATCTTAATAAAGACAGTGTAACTTGCACATTTGCCATTCAGAACTTCAACCAGCAGAAGTAGAAAATAGCATCATACGAATCTTATCATCAAGTCTTCTATCACCTATAATGGCATGGAAAACTGAAGAAAAAATAAAGTAATACCACTCATGAGTTAATCAGACTTGTAATAATATCCATCTATTACCATGGTTAGCCAACCTTTCCATATAATGATTATAACATTCGAACATGAACAGTTACATATATCTCTGAGAATAACAATACATATAGAATACCCATGTAAAATACTCTGATGCGGTCGTTGAGAGCATCGAAAATATACTATCCCTATAAAATAATGAAAATAATAAAAATAATAGTATAAGGGAAGTAGGGTCAAACCCTCAGGGATTGGATTTGCACAATTGCTTATTCCTCGAAATCCTAGATAAAATCGTGCCCAAGAAAACCTGTGTACCTAGGAAAAAAATAAAAAAATAGAATTAAAAGTTTTGATCTGGAAAAAAATAAAATAAAAATAGAATTAAAAGTTTTGATTAAAATTCCAAAAATTAAAATTAAAATAATAGAAATAAATAGAGTTGAGGAAAATGAATTCTTATGGAGAGATTCCAGCCTCTGGTTGCCTCGATCCACCTTGTGTTCAATCCTCGGCTTTTAGGTGATCCTTCTTAAACAGAATAAGCTAGTTATAGTGGAAGAGGACGTCTACGACCACCAGCTCCAAGATTTTAGACTTACGATTTAGCGGAACCTAACTTTAGCTAACAATCGCTTTTGTGGGATCATCTTATGCTAGATCATCACTCATTCACCATATCATAAGATTATATACACAAAGGATTATAATGCTATACATCCCATATTCCCAAAATATGCAAGCCACTATACCGAGGTGGTTCGTTGATAGTGTGAACGTGTCTCCGACCGTCCCTATCTCTATCCGGCTTGTCAAAACTACAAGGAAAGGAAGGGAGGGAGTAAGCATAAATACTTAGTAAGTTCACATGTAAATAGCAAGTAACATAACCATGCAATAATACAAAATCCACATTTGCATAATATCACCAAAACATTCATATCATATTTCCCATTCATGATCCTACCATATTATTGTTATATTGAAGTCTCAACCTGAGGGTTAAGTACATACCTGTACAAAGTATTCGTTCCACAACACTTACCAACTAGTCACTTTCATCTCGAGAATTTTTCCATTTCACTAAAACTTTACCCGTTGAACACATCGGAATATAATTCGGACACACGAAATCAAGCTACCATAATTTCACCCATAATGAACTCGGAACGCAACTCAACGAGATCGGGTGTTCGCATCCATAATGAACTCGGAACACAACTCAACGAGTTCGGATGCTTGCATCCATAAAGGAACTCGGAACGCAACTCAGTCAGTTCAGATCTCAATTTCCTAGTGACATGTCACTTGTATCCTAATCTATTCCTAATATTCAAACAGGATTTTCCTCGATCATACTCCTTTGCCATTTTCCACGAAATGTCGAAATCGATACTTCGATGGTAGTTCATACTTATCAAGTAATTCACATAATTACATATTTTTCAACAATAACCACAAAACATAACATTTCATGAAAATAAGCATCATATCATATAAACAACATTAAATTGCTTAAAACGACAATTATGTTACCCTATTTACTCATGAACTTACCTCGGTACAAAATGTATAAAGGTTGCAATTTAACTCAAAATCTTTTCTTTTCCCCGATCAAGGTCGATTCCATGTCTTTCTTGATCTAAAATAACACATTTAGCTGATTTAATACCCATATTTATCAAAATAGTCCTTAACTCTAACTTTGGAAAAATTACAATTTTGCCCCTAAATTTTGCATATCTACACTTTTGCCCCAAAACTCGGAAATTAAACTTCTTCCTATTTTATTATGTTTTATGACATGCTGATAATTTTTCCCTTCTATAACAACATCAAATTCACACTCTATCATGTATTTATGAACATTATGAATTTTTACCGATTACGTCATTTTAGTCGTTTTTACGTAAAATCACTTAGCAAAAGTTGTTTAACACAATCTCAAGCTTCATATTCTACCATAAAACATCAAGATTCATGCATATCATTCATGGGTAAATTTTTAGATATAAACCCTAGCTCAAAATATTGGTAGAAATAGGTAAACCGAGCTACGAGAATTTTAAAAATGTAAAGAACATTAAAAACGGGGCTAGAATTGACTTACTATTGAGCTTAGAAGTTGAAGAAACCCTAGCTATGGTAGCAAGTAAAATTCGGCAGCAACATGAAGAAGATGAATGGATTTTTGCTTGATTTTTCCCATTTTAATTCATTAAAATCCAAATGACCAAAATGCCCTTCCTTACTAAACTTTCAAAATTTCTATCCATGTCCAATTTTTGTCCAAAAACTTAGAAATTGGTCAAATTACTGTTTAAGGTCTTTTAATTAATATTCCAAAGCAATTTCATACTAAAAACTTCTAGAATGCAAGTTTTGCAACTTATTCAATTTGGTCCCTAATTTCAAATTAAGCACTTTATGCATAGAACTTCTTCACGAAACTTTCACAAAATCATGCAATCATATCATAGACCTCAAAATAGTTATAAAATAATTATTTCTATCTCAGATTTGTGGTCCCGAAATCACTATTCCGATTAGGCCTTAATTTGGGATATCACAACTCTCCCCCCTTTTGGGATTTTCGTCCCCGAAAATCTTACCAGTAAACAGGTGTGGGTATTGATTCCTCATAGTTTCCTCGGGCTCCCATGTAGCCTCTTCTACCCCATGTTTTTGCCACAATACTTTCATGAGAGCGATACTTTTGTTTCTTAGTTGTTTGACCTCCCGAGCTAAAATTTTAACCGGTTCTTCATTGTAAGTCATATCCGATTGCAACTCGATTTATGTTGGTGAAATCACATGTGAATGATCCGAACAATACCGACGTAATATAGATACATAGAACACATCATGAATCTTCTCTAATTCCGGTGGTAGTGCTAACCGATATGCTACTGGTCCAATTCTTTCAATTATCTCATATGGTCCAATGAAACGTGGACTCAATTTACCTTTCCGACCGAATCTGAGAACCTTTGTAATATCCCGAATTAGGGCCTAATCGGAATAGTAGTTTTGTGACCTCAAATTCGAGATAGAAATAATTAATTTATAATTATTTTGAGGTTTATTATATGATTGCACGATTGTGTGAAAATCTTGTGAAGAAATTCTATGCACAAAATGCTTAATTTGAAGTTAGGGACTAAATCGAATAAATTACAAAACTTGCATTCTATAAGTTTTTAGTATGAAATTGCTTTAAAATATTAATTAGGAGGTCTTAAATAGCAATTTTACCAATTTTAAGTTCATGGGCAAAATTAGGACATGGAAGGAATTTTTGACAGTTTAGTAAGGAAGGGCATTTTGGTCATTTGGATATTAAATGAAATAAAATGGGAAAAATAACACAAAATGGTCATCTTCTTCATTTGGTTGCTGCCGAATTTTGCTCTCACCATAGCTAGGGTTTCTTCAACTTTCAAGCTTCATAATCAAGAAAGACGTGGAATCGACCCCAATCGAGGAAAAGAAAAGATTGTGGACTAAATTGCAAAATCTTTGTATTTTGGTACCAAGGTAAGTTCATGTGTAAATAATGTAGCATAATTGTTATTTTTAAGTTATTGATGTCAATTATATGATATGCTAATTTTTATCATGAAATATATGCTTTGTGGTTATTTTCGAACAAAATGTAAATTATGTGAGCTACTTGTTAAATACAAATTGTTACCGAGTATTGGTTTCGGTATTCTACGAAAGACGACAAGGATATGTGTTCGAAGAAAATCCCATTTGAACCTTAGGAATAGATTAGGATACAAGTGACATGTCACTAGGATGGTTGAGCATCCGAACTCGTTGAGTTGAGTCCGAGTTCACTTATGGATGCGAATGTCCGAACTCGTTGAGTTGAGTCCGAGTTCGTGAGATGTAACTAGGCATCCAAGCTCGTTGAGTTGAGTCCGAGTTCACTTATGGATGCGAACGCCCGAGCTCATTGAGTTGAGTCCGAGTTCACTTAGGAGCGGGTTACATGATTGCTTGATTGCATATGTGGCACTTATGTGCAAATTATCCATGTATCCGAATTATATTCCGATGTGTTCAACGGGTAAAGTTCTACTCAAATGGTGGAATACTCGAGATGAAAAAATACGTATTGGTAAGTGTTGTGAAATGGATACTTTGGACAGGTATGTACTTAACCCTCGGGTTGAGTATTGATACAACAACGATAAGGTAATAAGATGATGAAAAATGATTAGAAATGTGATATATGTTTTGGTGATACCATGCTAATGTTGGTTGGTATGATTGCTTTGTTATGTTACTTATTATTTGCATATGAACTTACTAAGCATTTATGCTTACTCCCTCCTTCTTATTCATTGTAGTTTTGGACAAGCCAGCTCAGGAGTCGGGATAGGTCGAAGGCTCGATCACACTATCTGAAGGACTTTTTGGTAAATGGCTTGTAAATTTAAGTATGGCATGTATAGCAATATACCTATTTGGTGTAAATGATCTTATAATATGGAGATGGATTGGTTGAGAAAATGTTTGATAATGATAAGCCATGGAAATGGTTATTTTAGATTATGTTTGATGTCATGGAAGGTTAATAGGATACCTAGTTCATGAAAACTCATAAAAGGGATGAAATTTGCCATAAACAGAACATTGCAGCAACACTGATGTGAGTTTTAAAATTTACTAAAAATCATAGAAATCGAATTAGGTGATGGATTAAATATTAAATTGAAGCTTATTATGTCTAGTTTCACATAAAACAAACTAAATAGGTAAAGGAATTATATGTTAGAAGATATTTGAATTTTAGTGAAACAGGGCCAGAGTGATTTCTGGATCCCCTGTTCCAACTTTAGAAATTCACCATAAATTTTAAAGATATAATTAGGTGTTTTATTTTATATTCTAAGAATCCTTATTGAGTCTAGTTTTAGAATAAACAAACCTCATAGTCATATGAATTTTTTACAGAGACAAATGTGGTTCGAAGTAAACAGAGGTCAGTAAAGTCAAGTCCTGAAACAGGGGTAACTTTAACTAATAAACTGTACTAATTGGCCCAACCAAAAATTCTATAAAAAAATTTATAAATAGGTATATGAGTCTAGATTTAGGGAAAATTTACGTATCTTGATTTCGAGTTTTGTAACTCGAGATATGATTTTTCTGGTAACTGTGACGCAAGTAGCTAGAAAGCTGTGAATGTAGAAACAAATAATCCAAAGTTCTAAAAATGTTAAATTAAGTTTAGTAACACCTCATACTCGACTCCGGCGACGGTCTCGGGCGTGGGGGCGTTACAACCTTCTTCCACAGAGACACTTTTAAAAACACTTTATCACCAATTTGGAACTCAATCTCTTTTCGTTTCAAATCCGCGTAGGATTTCTGTCTGTCCGGAGCAGCTTTCACACAATCTCGAATCACTTTAACTTTTTCTTCGGTTTCCTTAATTAGATCAACTCCGTAGATTTTATTTTCTTTAAGTTCAGTCCAATATAGTGGCGTCCGACACGTACGACCGTACAATGCTTCATAAGGTGCCATTTTCAAACTTGTTTGATAACTGTTATTTTAAGCAAATTCTACCAGCGGTAAGTACCTTTCCCAACTACCTTGAAATTCTAATATACAACATCTGAGCATGTCTTCAAGAATCTGAATTACTCTCTCTGATTGTCCATCAGTCTGTGGATGGAAAGTAGTACTGAAATTTAACTTCGTACCCAATGCCTCTTGCAATTTTTACCAAAAGCGTGTGGTAAACCTCGAATCTCTATCCGAAATGATCGACAAAGGTACTCCGTGAAGTCTAACAATCTCACTGACATACAATTCAGCCAATTTATCAAGAGAACAATTAGTACGTATCGGAATAAAATGAGTCGATTTAGTCAATCTGTCGACTATTACCCAGATGGCATCTTTCTTCTTTGGAGTTAACGGTAACCCTGACACAAAGTCCATGGTAATTCGATCCCACTCCCATTCGGGAATCATGATAGGATGAAGTAGACCTGAAGGCACTTGGTGTTCAGCTTTTACTTGCTGGCAAATCAAGCATCGTGATACAAACTCAGAAATATCTCTTTTCATTCTGTTCCACCAATACATTTTTTTCAAATCATTGTACATTTTTGCACTGCCCGGATGCATTGACAAACAACCACTATGTGCTTCGTGCAAGATCTTCCGAATCAACTTATCATTCTTTGATACACAAATTCGATCTTTAAACATCAAGCAACCATCAGAACCGATTCTGAAATCTGATCCCGTATCAGCCTCACATTTTTTTCTCTTGGCTTACAAATCTTGATTAGTTTTTTGAGCTTCACAAATCTCTTATAAAAACATCGGTCTTGCTCTCAACCCTGCTAGAATCGAACCATCGTCAGATACCGTCAACTGAGTATTCATAGCTCTCAAAGTAAATAACGACTTTCTACTCAAGGCATCAGCAATCACATTCGCTTTCCCCGGATGGTAGTCAATCACAAGCTCGTAATCTTTCAATAATTCTAACCATCTCCGCTGTCTCAAATTCAAGTCTTTTTGTGACACCAAGTACTTGAGACTTTTATGGTCGGTATATACTCAGCACTTTTCACCATACAGATAATGTCGCCAAATCTTCAAAGCAAACACTATAGTAGCTAGTTTCAAATCATGAGTCGGATAATTCCTTTCATGAGGTTTTAACTGCCTCGAAGCATAAGCAACAACTTTTCCTTCTTGCATAAGTACACATCCCAAGCCATTTAGAGAAGCATCACTATACACTACAAATTCTTTACCTGACTCGGGTTGTACCAACACTGGTGCTTCAGTCAGTAACTTTTTCAATTTCTCAAAACTCTTTTGACATTCTTCCGTCCACTCGAATTTAACATCCTTTTGGAGCAATCTTCAGCCATAGGAGCAAAGAATCACGAAAATCCATTCACAAATCGTCGATAATAACCAGCTAGACCCAAGAAACTTCTAACCTCAGTCACATTCTTCGGCGGTTTCCAATCAACAATAGCCGAAATTTTACTAGGATCAACCCGTATACCATCACCCGAAACAATATGACCCAAGAATCTAACTTCTCGAAGCCCAAACTCACTTTTACTAAACTTGGCATACAACTCGCTTATCTCTCAAAATTTGCAAAACTATTCTAAAGTGCTCAAAGATGCTTTGTCTCATCCTTCAATAGATCAAGATATCATCAATAAATACCACAACAAACTTGTCCAAGTATGGCCGAAATATGCGGTTCATTAAATCCATAAACACAATGAGAGCATTTGTCAAACCAAATGGCATAACTAAAAATTCATAATGGCCGTACCTTGTTCTAAAAGCGCTTTTAGGCACATCCGACTCTTTTACTCGCAATCGGTAGTACCTGCACCTCAAGTCAATCTTTGAGAACCATGTCGCTCCTTTCAACTGATCGAATAAATCATCAGTTCTCGGTAACGGATACTTGTTCTTGACTATCACCTTATTTAACTGTCGATAGTCTACACACAATCTCATTGAACCATCCTTCTTTTTCACAAATAATACGGGAGCACTGATTCAACTTTTTTCACAAATAATATGGGCGAAAAACTTGGTCTCACAAAACCTTTGTCGTCAAATCTTGCAACTGTGACTTCAATTCTTTCAACTCTGTTGGTGCCATTCTATACAGAGCAATTGAGATCGGTGTTGTTCCCGGTATCAACTCAATACCAAATTCTACTTCTCTGACAGGAGGCAAACCGGACAACTCTTTTGGAAATACATCCACGAATTCACACACAATCGACACTGATTCAACTTTCTTCTTAAATTCTTTTGTATTCAACACATACGCCAAATAAGCTTCATAACCCTTTTTCAAATATCTCTAAGCCGACATCGAAGTAATCACACTAGGCAATGCCTCTGATTCGTCCAGTTCAACCCGTAAAATTTCACCATTTTCACATTTCAATTCAATAACTTTATGTCTAAAATTCACTATAGCATCATGCAATGTTAACCAATCCATACCCAAAATAACATCAAATTCATCAAACGACAACAACATCAAGTTGGCCGGAAAATAATGACCCCTAATCATCAAAGGACATTTCTTGCATACTTTATCAATCACAACACATTTGCCTAACGGGTTCGACACTTTAATCATAAATTCCGTAGACTCAATAGGTATATTCATATTAGACACCAATTTCATACACACATACGAATGAGTAGAACCAGGGTCAATCAGAGCAATAACGTTAACATCATAAAGAGAGAAAGTACGGTGATCACGCCGGAGACGAAGCATCTTCACGCGCCCTTATGGCATATGCTCTAGCCGAGCTCTAACTTCGATTTAATCACCAATCTCTCTCGACTACATTCTTGCCGCTTGCCTCATTCCCAACTCTTCTCGAAGATCTTCCTCTCGAAACTGCACTATTAGGTTTTGCACTCTGAAATTTTTCTTTCTCATTCATCTCCGGACAATCTTTAATGAAATGATCTGGAGAACCGCACCGGTAACAGGATCTATTATTAATTCTACATCGACCAAAATGAATTCTACCACATCTTTGGCACTCGGGTCTAACAAGTCTAGAATTTCCCACACTAGCCATAAAGGTAGCTTGAGATCTAGAATCCACATTTTGCTTCTTATGATTCCCATATGAATGTCCTGTCGAAGCATGAGAACGAAAATACATATCTCTGGATTTTCTGGATTGCGGTGGAAATGTACTACTCATTGGTCTTTTCTTCAAGTTTCTAGTCTCAGCCTCCGCCTTTCTCTTCTCTTTAACTAGTTCTTCAGCCTTGCAAGCTCGATCAACAAGTACTACGAACTCTTTCAACTCAAGAATACCCACTAATATTTTAATATCTTCATTGAGTCCATCTTCAAATCGTCTGCACATTTTAGCCTCTGAAGGAATATATTCTCTAGCATACTTACTCAATCGAACGAACTCCCTTTCATGCTCAGTAACTGTCATGTTGCCTTGTTTCAACTCGAGAAATTCTTTACGCTTCTGATCAAAAAATCTTTCACTGATGTATTTCTTTAGAAATTCTTCTTGAAAGAATTTCCAAGTCACTTTCTCTTTCGGCACCACTGAAATCAATGTCTTCCACCAATAATAAGCTGAATCTCTCAACAAGGATATGGCACGTTTCAAGCACTCTTCAGGTGTACAAGACAACTCATCAAATACCCAAATAGAATTCTCGAGCCAAAATTCTGCTTTCGCGGCATCATCATCAACATTTGCCCTGAATTCTTCAGCCCTTTGTTTGCGAATTCTATCAACTGGGGTTCTATGAAATTTCATCAAATCCATACCTTGATACATCGGGGGTACTGGTTGAGGAATTGGGGGAGGTGGGGGGAGGTTGAGCATTCGGGTTCGTATGAACGAACTCGGTGTACCATGCATTCATCATTTGGAGAAAGGCTTCTCGAGCCCCTTCTCCTCCTCCTTGACCAACAGTAGGAGGTCGACTTTCAGTCGGCACTGCCCCTTCAATAGGAGTTGGCGCATTGCTCTCTACATCATCAGCCACAGTTGAATCGGGATCCATTTACTATAAAAAAATCATTTAAAAAGGTCAGGAGTCGTCACACTATCACAAAAATATATATATGACATGTATAGCAAGACCGTACATACGCCACGTTAGTCTGAGAACTGACTAAACCATAGCTCTGATACCACCAAATATAACTCCCCTTTACCCGAGACCGTCGCCGGAGTCGAGTATGAGACATTACTAAACTTATTTTAGCATTTAAACAAGTTCAAACAATTCTCATAGTAAACTATCCATCTGCGTAATAGCCGCTAAACAAATCTTATCTCAAGTTCCAAAACTTGAAATCCAATTCCGTAAATTTTTCCTGAAACTATACTCATATATCTACTTACTAATTTTTTTCTAGAATTTTTTTCTGGGCCAATTAGTACATTTTATTAGTTAAAATCTCCCCTATTTCAGGGTTTGACTACTCTGACCCTTATGCACTACAAATCAAATTTCTTCCTGTACAGAAATCCAATGACTATTCCATTTATTTCAATTAAAAATAGACTCAATAAGGAATCCATACATATAAATTTTGGGCTCTAATTATTTTTACACAATTTATAGTGAATTTTTAAATTCAAAACAGGGAATCTAGAAATTGCTCTGACCTTATTTCACCAAATCGTAAATATCTCATAAAATACAACTCTTTTACCTATTTTGTTTATTCCACATGAAAATATATTCATTAATATTCAATTAAATATTTTATTCATCATCTAATTATATTTCTACTATTTTTAGTGATTTTTCAAATTCATGTCACTGCTGTTGTATGACACTGTTTTATAGCCAATTTCACCATTTTATGGTTTTCCATGGATTAGGTAATACATTAAGCATACATAACATTAAATATAAATTTTGGTTATCCATTTCAATAGCTAATCATCAACAAGAATTTTCACATCACTCATTCACCATATCATAAGATTATATACACAAAGGATTATAATGCTATACATCCCATATTCCCAAAATATGCAAGCCACTATACCGAGGTGGTTCGTTGACAGTGTGAACGTGTCTCCGACCGTCCCTATCTCTATCCGGCTTGTCAAAACTACAAGTAAAGGAAGGGATGGAGTAAGCATAAATACTTAGTAAGTTCACATGTAAATAGCAAGTAACATAACCATGCAATAATACAAAATCCACATTTGCATAATATCACCAAAACATTCATATCATATTTCTCATTCATGATCCTACCATATTATTGTTATATTGAAGTCTCAGCCCGTGGGTTAAGTACATACCTATACAAAGTATCTGTTCCACAACACTTACCAACTAGTCACTTTCATCTCGAGAATTTTTCCATTTCACTAGAACTTTACCCGTTGAACACATCGGAATATAATTCGGATACACGAAATCAAGCTACCATAATTTCACCCATAATGAACTCGGAACGCAACTCAATGAGCTCAGGTTTTTGCATCCATAATAAACTCGGAACACAACTCAACGAGTTCGGATGCTTGCATCCATAACTGAACTCGAAACGCAACTCAACGAGTTCGGATGCCTCATAATTCTCATGAACTCGGAACGCAACTCAACGAGTTCGGATCTCAATTTCCTAGTGACATGTCACTTTTATCCTAATCTATTCCTAATGTTCAAACGGGATTTTCCTCGATCATACTCCTTTGCCATTTTTTACGAAATGTTGAAATCGATACTTCGATGGTAGTTCATACTTATCAAGTAATTCACATTATTACATATTTTTCAACAATAACCACAAAACATAACATTTCATGACAATAAGCATCATATCATATAAACAACATTAAATTGCTTAAAACGACAATTATGTTACCCTATTTACTCATGAACTTACTTCGGTACAAAATGTATAAAAGTTGCAATTTAACTCGAAATCTTTTCTTTTCCCTGATCAAGGTCGATTCCACGTCTTTCTTGATCTAAAATAACACATTTAGCTGATTTAATACCCATATTTATCAAAATAGTCCTTAACTCTAACTTTGGAAAAATTACAATTTTGCCCCTAAACTTTTGCATATCTACACTTTTGCCCCAAAGCTCGGAAATTAAACTTCTTCTTATTTTCTTATGTTTTATGACATGCTGATCATTTTTACCTTCTATAACAACATCAAATTCACACTCTATCATGTATTTATGAACATTATGAATTTTTACCGATTACGTCATTTTAGTCGTTTTTACGTAAAATCACTTAGCAAAAGTTGTTTAACACAATCTCAAGCTTCATATTATACCATAAAACATCAAGATTCATGCATATCATTCATGGGTAAATTTTTAAATATAAACCCTAGCTCAAAATACTGGTAGAAATAGATAAACCGAGCAACGAGAATTTCAAAAATGTAAAGAACATTAAAAACGGGGTTAGAATTGACTTACTATTGAGCTTAGAAGTTGAAGAAACCCTAGCTATGGTAGCAAGTAAAATTCGGCAGCAACATGAAGAAGATGAATGGATTTTTGCTTGATTTTTCCCATTTTAATTCATTAAAATCCAAATGACCAAAGTGCCCTTCATTACTAAACTTTCAAAATTTCCATCCATGTCCAATTTTTATCCCAAAACTTAGAAATTGGTAAAATTTCTATTTAAGGTCTCTTAATTAATATTCCAAAGCAATTTCATACTAAAAACTTCTAGAATGCAAGTTTTGCAACTTATTCAATTTGGTCTCTAATTTCAAATTAAGCACTGTATGCATAGAATTTCTTCACGAAACTTTCACACAATCATGTAATCATATCATAGACCTAAAAATAGTTATAAAATAATTATTTCTATATCAAAGATAAAACTTGCTAAGCAATTTATTCAAATCAAATCTCGACAAAAATAGGGATCAAAATAATTTAGGGGATTTCAACAATAATGGGTATTGGGTTAATATGGAGGGTAAATTAATGAAAGGGTTATTAGTCTCAAGAGGGTTTACTAAGGGTTAATTATGAAGGTAGGCTTTTATGGAGTGAGTGGGTTAAACCTAAGTGCCTTTATCATCTTGACATATCAAATTAAATGTTGTGGTCTTGACATGGATAATCAAGCAAGTTCTAGAATAACAAATCAAGATTGACGCACTCAAAGCAACAATAAAAGTGAGCATGAAAGAAATAATAGATGCTCTTAAAGGCTCAAGATCTCACAAAAATTATGGCTTTTTGATGTTTAAACCTTGTGAATTTTAACTCGAGATAATACCTAAACTTGGGGAAACAACCCTAAAAATCTTTTAATTCTCAAAAGTCAACTTATCTTACTTGATTCTCTAATTCCTTAAAGTTTAAACAATCAATGCATGAATGCCTATGTTTTAATTCAAGACATATCAATAAAAATCATAAATTAATCGAAATTCATTCTAATAATGATATGAGAAGATCACATGAGAATAAGACAAAATTCAGGGATTTTTCTAATAATGATATGAATAACCCCTACACTTAAGATGTACATTGTCCTCAATGTACAATGATAGATATACTAAAAAATATAAAATCATAAGATAGGGAAAGAGGTGAAACTTCCTGAATAATGAATGGAATCATTGAATTGGAGTTATGGAGAATAATCCGCCAAGGCAATGGTGAGATTGGAGGAGGATACTCTGGTCGTGGTAGAGGTTGGGTTCCACAACCTGCTGTGCCAAAAGAATATTATAACTAGTGGTAGCTATGGTCATGGTCGAGCAGGGCATGACAGTCGTAGAGAACCTTTCCTAGTGGAGTTGTGATTTCCTAAGTAGTAGTGAGCCTTGGAGCTCTTCATTACTATGATAGAATAAATAACTTTTTAAAAAATATAAAGTAGCATGATTACTCAATAAGAGATGGTTGAAAACATAATTTGCTTAATATAAAATTTAAAACCTAAAGATAAAATAAAAATAGTATTAAAGAGCAATAAAATAAAAATATAAAAATAATAAATAATAAATAATAAAAATAAAGGGGGCCACGGTTGTGTGAGCTCTGTTTTGAGCCACACGGCCGTGGCCGTGGCCCTGTTTTGAGCCACACGGCCGTGGCCCACGCCCGTGTGGTAGTTTCCCAGCCTATGTTTTTCTTGTTTTCGAATTTGGGCGCATTAGTGCACACGGTCGTGACGCACGGCCGTATCTTGCCTCGTTCGTTTCTCCCACGCCCCTGTATGTATGTCCACGCCCGTGTTGTTTTGTCAGTCTTGGCCATGGGTAGTGAGCACGGACGTGTCGTACGCTCGTGTTGTTTTCTCAGTTTCAACCATGGCCTCTAGACACGGGCGTGTCGCACACCCGTGTTGTTTTGACAAATTCACCCACGGCGATGTCGTACGGCCGTGGCAACTTATCGAATCCCGTGTTGGGGAAAAACTTTACTCTGTTTTCACACGGCCGTATCGCACGGCCGTGTTGCCTTCTGTGGTATAGGCACGGCCTAAGGCACGCCCGTATGCCTGGCCGTGTGGTTTTCGAAAACCTGAGTTTAGTGACTTAGTTAGTGAATTATATGTTAAAAACTAAAATTTAAAAAATTAAACACAGCTAGTGCTCGGGTTGCCTCCCGAAAAGTGCTTATTTATAGCCTAAGCTTGACTTACCTTTCTGTTGCGTGGTCATGGTGGTTTGAGGAGTTTACACTCCTCATTCCTGCTATCAATGTTATCAAAATAAGGTTTGAGACGAGTATTGTTTACCTTGAACGTGCCAAATTTGAGATGAATTACCTCGATTGTGCCGTATGAGAAAATGGTAAGTACCGTAAGAGGGGTTTCTCCATTAGGTTCAGAGGTGGTAATGCGAGGGTTTGCGGCATCTAGTAGTACCTTGTCTCCAACCTTAAGTTGATTTGGTGAAGCATTGGGTTCATCATGGCGTAGTTTCAATTTATTGTGTGTTCTCGATTTCTGTGTCCGCCATTCATCTAGTTCCTCGACTCGTAGCCTTCGTTCTTCATAGATGGGTCCTTTGTTATTACTTGAACATGGCTCATGTATGCTTCTCAGATGTGTTTCCTGTAAAGAAGGTTACACCACATGGTCAGTTTTAGTGCTACGATTTATGCAATCACCCTCGATATTTGATGTGTTACTTGAATTGCGAGCTTGAAAGGTAATCGTCTCATCACCCACACAAAGTGTGAGTTCACCTGTACCAACACTGGTAATGGTTCTAGCAGTTGCTAAATAGGGCCTTCCTAAAATTAGAGTCACGTCACTACCCTCATCCATATCTAAAACAACAAAGTCAACTAGGAATATAAATTTATCAACTTTAACGAGTACATCTTCAATAATACCCCTAGGAAATCTAATAGTTTTATCTGCTAACTGAATACTCATCCTAGTTTGTTTGGGTTTCCCAAGACCTAGTTGTTTAAATATTTTATAAGGCATGACATTGATACTAGCCCCTAAATCAGCCAAAGCATTATTAACATCTAAGCTACCAATTAAACAAGGAACCGTAAAACTCCCTAGATCTTTCAATTTGTTAGCCAGCTTATTCTGTTGTATGGCTGAGCACACTGCATTTAACTCCACATGCGATGCCTCATCTAACTTCCGCTTATTTTTTAAAAGCTCCTTTAAGAATTTGACTACGTTTGGCATCTGCGAAAGAACTTCAATAAACGGTAAGTTAATATGTAATTTTTTAAAAAATTTAAGGAATTTATCGAATTGTTCGTCTGTACGGTCTTTCCTTGTCGCATTGGGGTATGGCACTCGAGGTTTGTATTCTGTACTTATCGGTTTCCGCTCACGGTGGTCTACATCATCCTTACCTATGGTTACCACAATTCCTTGCCTTGGTTCTGGTTCAGGTTCCACTAACCCTTCCTCATCTTGGATAGTAATTGCGTTAAGCTGCTCATTTGGGTTAGTTTCTGTATTACTCGGCAAGCTACCTTGTGGTCATTCGGAAATCAATTTCACGAGCTGTCCTATTTGAGTTTCAAGCCCTTGGATTGACGCTTGTTGATTCTTAAGTGCTGTTTTGGTATTCTGAAAGTAAGTTTTCGACACCGAGATAAACTTTGTTAGCACCTCCTCAAGGTTCGGCTTCTTTTCCTATTGGTAAGGTGGTTGTTGAAAACCCGGAGGATATTATGGCCTTTGATTTCCTTGACCACCCCATGAAAAGTTGGGATGGTTCCTCCTACTTGCATTGTAAGTGTTACTATATGGGTTATTTTGAGATATAGAATTATTGTTACCCATATATTAAACTTGTTTCTCCTTGTTGTTGGGGTTGAAGGATTGATATTCCGTGTGTGCTCCTCTTCCATTTGAATCGCACCTCATAATTGGATGTACCTAAGTAGAACCACACAAACTCTCAATCTTTTTATTAAAAAGTTCTACCTGGTTAGATAGCATAGTAACCATGTCAAGGTTGAAAATACCGGCTGCTTTCATCGGCTTTGTCCTCATGACTTGCCACTAATAGTTATTCAGTGACATCTCCTCAATGAATTCGTAAGCTGCTTCAGGTGTTTTTTTATTCAAAGTTCCACCAGCGGCTGCGTAGATAAGTTACCTCGTTGAGGGGTTCACACCGTTGTAAAACGTCTGAACCTGTAGCCAAAGTGGTAACCCTTGGTGAGGGCACCTTTTCAAAAGATCCTTGTATCTCTCTCATACATCATAGAGTGTTTCTAGATCCATCTGCACAAAAGAAGAGATGTCATTCCTCAACTTAGCCGTTTTAGCTGGTGGAAAATATTTAAGTAAAAACTTTTTAGTCATTTGTTCCCAAATAGTGATTGACCCTCGTGGTAATAAATTCAACCACTATTTATCTTTGTTCCTCAATGAAAAGGGAAATAACCGAAGGCGTATGGCATCGTCAGAAATGCCATTGATTTTTAAAGTATCGCAAAACTCCAGAAAATTTGGCAAGTGATTGTTTGGATCCTCATCCTGCAAACCATCAAACTGAACAAACTGTTGAATCATTTGAATAGTGTTAGGTTTCAGTTCAAAGTTATTTGCAGCAATAGAAGGCCTAACTATACTCGATTCAGCTCCTATTAGAGTAAGTTTAGCATAATCATACATAGTACGTGGAGCAAGATTCTGATTTACTAGATCAGCAGCAACCACAGGAGGTAGCGGATTATTCTGATTGTCAGCTATCTCCTCGGTTATATTATGGATATCGTCCTCTTATCCTTTCTCTATGTATTGTAAGCTTTGCCTTATTTCTCTTCGGTTTCTGCGAGCAATGCTTTCTATCTCTTTATCAAAAAGTAATGGTCCTAATGGGTTTCTTCTAGACATAAACTATAAAAAAAACTGCCAGAAATAAAGAAAAAGAAAAATTAGACTACAATAAGAAGTAAATTGCAATAAAAGTAAAAATAATGGCTAAAGTAATAAAAATCAAGCGTTTCTAATATCTTAGTTCCCCGGTAATGGCGCCAAAAACTTGAATGTGTTGATTCGTGATAAGTTTTAATAAATTTATATTTGACCGTTCTTGAAGACTAACTATTATCACGACAAAGGCAAGTGTACCTATCGAACAGTAGTATAATTTTAACAAGACCGAGATGTCGAACCTAAAGGAACTAAAAGTACTAGTATTAACTCTTTTCTTATTATCTAGCCTAAAAATAAAGGGGTTTGTTTTATCTAAACTAATTAACTAACTAAGAATGCACAGAAAGAAAATTGAGGAAAATACTTTTGGGAAATTCGATTGATTAAGACAATACCCAAGGAAAAATCCACCCAGACTTCACTTGTTATTTGACTCTGAATTAGACGATTTATTCACTTGACTTGATCCGTAGAAATCCCTAATTTATATTATTATTTCTCTTGAGACTAACAACGTCTAATCCTAGGTTGATTAATTGAAATCTCTTTCTAATTAAAACCCCTAGTGTTGCATTAACTCGATCTATGGATTCTCTTATTAGGTTTGACCCTAATCCGGCAGATTTATGTCGTCCTATGTCTAGGATTACATGTAACTCCCCTTAATTATGCTAGATCTACTCTTAGACACGGACTTTTGCTCCTCTGAATAAGCACATCAATACTTGAATTAATATCCTGAAATATTAAAACAAGGATTAAGAATACATAATTAAAAACAAATCAAATATTTATCATATAATTCAGAAAATAATAACAAGATCCATCTTAGGTTTCATTCCCCTCAGGTATTTAGAGGATTTAGTTCATAAGTGTAAAAGATAACATCTCAGAAGAATAATGATAACAAAACATAAATAACACTCAAAACTCCTGAAGGAAAATTAAGGGAGATCTTCCGTCTTGAAGGAGAATCCAGCTTCTGAGATGGATCAATCAGCTTCCTTCGAGTAATTCCTTGCCTCCTACTCTGTGTGTCCCCTTTCATCCTCCTCTTTGGTGTTTAAATAGGCTTTAGAATGCCTTAGAACCCTCAAGAGTGGCCTTTTCTGAATAGAACTTAACTTGGGCTCAACAGGGACACACCCGTGTAACACGCTCGTGTTTGATTACTTCAAACCGTGTTAGAGTCTATTGAATAGACAGGGCCGTGTGGTCTACCCATGTAAGTCGTGCTCAATTCTGTTAAAAGGGCATATGCGTGTGGTCTACCCATGTGAGGAAGTCCAAGCCGTGTTGATTTCCCATGTTGGCCTATTTTCTCTGTTTTCGGCCCATTTCTTGCTCTTTTTACTCTCCTATGCTCACGTAAGTATAATACATGAAATTAAAGGATTAAGAGCATCAAATTCACCATATCTAAAGAGAATTCATCCATAAATGTGCTAAGCATGGGATAAAAATATGTATAAATTACAGTTTATCACATGTATTCCTAGACTCCACATATGCCACGTTTAGCCCGAGAACTGACTAAATCGTAGCTCTAATACCACTAAATGTAACACCCCTAACCTATATCCGTCGCCAAAATAGGGTTACAAAGCATAACTAAAACTTTTAGAACATTTACAATTAAATCATGTCAATCACTGTTCTTTTTTCGAGATTATTCATAACGTCCCTTAAATGGAACCTTGAGGTCCAATACAAGCATGAGAATCGAGTCGGGACTTAATCGAAAACTCTAAAATAAATTTGCGAGTTTTCAAAAATTTTCTAAGGTGCAGAGCTCACATGCCCGTGTGGTCCAAAAGACACACTCGTGTGACCCTAGGACAAACCCGTGCTACAAGCCGTGTTCGACCCCGTGTAACTCTTTGACTTGTGCACGAGGCCAAGACACACGTTCGTGTTCTAGACCATGTAGCACACACGGTTGAGACACACGCCCGTGTCTCTGCCTATGTGCTTAATTTTGAGCATTCTGTTTTCTCAAATTTAAGATACATGGGACACACGACCTAACCACACACCCATGTACCAGGCCGTGTGTCACACACGATCTAAACACACACCCGTGTGGACAAAATAAAGTCATTTCTAGCTTCATTTTTCACCCAAACTAAGTTCCTGTACCAAACTTACATCCAAAAACTAACCAATCCAAGCATTGAATTCAAGCAATTTATAACATCTAATATGATATATTGTTACATGCATTCATGCTTTTAATCTTACCTTTTATAAGCATGCTCATTTAACCTTTCTCAATCAATTAATAATAAACACTTATGTTATCCTCATAGAATAAACTTAATACATATATACATATACCAAAACATAATCATCACCAGCCATTCTAATGGCTAGATTACAATAACCATTTACATTTACATGCCAATATGGCCAATATAACCTATACATGCCATTATAACCATAATTGATTTACCATATGTACTGAAATAGGCCGATGGATAGTGTGAGTGATCTCCGCCAAGCTTCCATTCCAACAAGCTTCTGATTTACTCTAAAACAGGGAAATAAAACTAAGTAAGCATAAAATGCTTAGTAAGTTCGTATAACATGGTACTTAACTTACCATTCATTCTATTTTGAGGTAATTATGTAAGACATATACAATCAATTTGACCTTAAGCCTTACGCATATCCTCATTGCCCTTGTTAGTCATATATTCCATAATAACATCAAAACATATATGGACTCAACAACAATCAAGTTTCCATGCACATATGTTTTCTACAACATGTATTCATTTAACATGTATGAATCATCTCTTTATATTACAAGTATAATTTCATAATAGTTTATCTCGAGTTCAGATTATTTCATGTCAGAACTTTACTTATACCATTCGAAACATCAAGGTCACATGAGTAGTAGTACACTTATGGTGTACAAGTCTATAATCAAGGATGAACATTCTCATCAAATAATTTCCATGCACAAATATCATCATCTCATACTTTCATATATCACTTGTCATGTATTATCATTTTCTTGTATTTCAGACGGATACTTGTAATAACTCGTTTTGTTATTCATATCTTCTCATGTCTGGAATTGTCACCCGTTAAATTTATCTGAAATATCGATGGATACACAGGTAGTACACTCGATGTGTACAGATCAGGATCCGTCAATTCATGTCCAATGGTACCCATAAGGTACTATTTGAGAGAGTACACTCTCAAGCCACACATGTATACAACAGGATTACCAGTCCAGACTAAATCCTGTCTCCAAGGTATATATACTCAATAAAACTTAGTCAGGGTTACTAGTTTAAGATAAATCCTTCTTATGACATATGCTCTAAAGAGCTTGATTTGGATGACCGTCTGGGCTAAATCCTATCAGAAATGAGGTCAAAGGATTACTTATTTGAGCTAAATCCTGTCAGTAACAAATGTAGGCCCTCAATCCATAAAAGGAAATCACATTTATCCATCGATTTTCATTTATTTAAATGGGATTTAACATTTTTCAAGCATTATCAGGCATGTGATTATTTCATACATCTATAACATTCATATAATTCAAATAAACACATTCCACATTCATTTTAAGCACAAAAGTAAAATTTTTATCATTTATCATTTTTCGAGCATTATCGTTGATCGGGCTTTGTCAGATACAATTTCAATATCACACACATATATATGATATTTATATGATTCACAATGCAACATTTAATTTAAGCATATAAACATACACAGATTAGTTACACGAACTTACCTCGACAAATGTTCGTGTACGTAAAATCCACTAATCTGACATTTTCCTCTTTTCCTCGTTGTGGCTTCGAATTTGGTCTATCCAGATCTATACGAGTAAATTTTACATCAATTTATCACATTTCATATTCAAGTGAACTCAATCTACATCCTAGGAAAAATTACCATTTTGCCCCTAACTTTTCCATAAATTCCCATTTCATCCCTGGGCTCGGAAAATGCAATTCATGCAATTTACTCCCTATTCCAAGCCTAACTAAAATTTCAGCTTAAAATTTACAACACATATTCTACAAAATTTATAATTTTTTCTCAATTTTTATAAATTTACATTTTAGTCCCTAAATCATGTTTTCATCAAAAATCACTTTGTAAAAGTTGTTTACCTATCAACAACCTTTCATTTTCTACCATAAATTTCAAATTTTCAGCATATTCATGCATGACCTAATCTCCATACTTTGATAACTTCTCAAATTGATCCCCCAAATAGATAGATTAAGCTATCCCGGTTTCAAAAATATCAAAATTACTAAAAACGGAACAAGAAAACTTACCCAATTTGGCCAAGAAAGTTTATTCTCTCTCTCTTAGGGTTTTCATGGAATTTTTTTGGGAAGAAGATGATAAAAATTATTTTTATTTCTATTTAATTAATTTATCATGTTTAGTAATTTTGATTTCCAATTTAGTCCTTAGCCTTTTTCTAATTTTCCATGGATGAATCATCCAAAAATATCTACTAACTTTTTATTAATGGTCTAATTACCATATAAGGACCTTAATTTTTGAATTCCATAGCTATGTGATCCTTCTAACTACTAGAATTCAACTTTTGCATTTTATGCAATTTGGTCCTTCCCGTAATTAAACACATAATCGGTAAAATTTTCTTATCAAAATTTTCAAATAAAATTTCTATTTTATTATGAACCATAAAATAAATTTAAAATAAATTTTGTTTTTAGGCTCGAATTTGTGGTCCTGAAACCACTGTTCCGATTTCACCGAAATTGAGCTGTTACATTACCTACTAAAGTAAATTTTCTTTCTCGTAATTTAAACGTTCTTTACAATGCCACTTATCTTCAGTTTGAACTTCAGGAAATCAATAATCACATTTCCCAACAGTTACATGTTTACTACAATATGGGCACATTTCCCAACAAACATATCATTTCACTAAACCCTTGTAAAGAAACACACACATGATTAGTGGCTCCAAAATTAATAACCAGTTGTCAATTGATTCTTTCACTAAGCAAGTTTCAACCACAAAGAGTTCCATACCTTTGCCCTTTTCTGCTAGGTAATCTAAATACTCCTTATAGTTTGATCTGAAAAGGCCTTTCCTATTGCAAAAGAAACATTTGATCCTTTTAGGATATTTTGACTTCTTAGCCTTCTTGTTATTCAGACGAGGTGGAACCTAAGATTTAGTCTGTAACACCCCAAACTCGGCCTAGACGTTATGGTTGAATCTGGCGGCATCACATGAGAGTGCTTTAAAAATAATTAGGAAGTTTAAATTCGTTCTGTCTATTATCTTTACTTAAGTCGTGAAATCACTATTCAAGTTATTACTTGAAAACATCTCTTTATCACGGAAGTTATGACATCATTCATTTATACGAAAACTTTAAGTTAAGTTTCCAAAACATATTTGTGGTGTCGCCGTTTATAAACCGATAAAATTAACAATTTAAAATCTCAAAATAAACCCAAAACAATTCGAGCTTAAAAACATTAATAATCCCAAAAATAAATATTAAATGAAAGCAAATAAGATAGAGTGTAACCCATAAAACCAACACATGCTTAGCGGTGGTCACCGTCGAGCCCTCTGTCGCATTAATCCTTCTAATACTGGGGATACCTGACAGAGAAATAAACAAAGGGGTGAGTTTTCTCAAACTCAGTGTGTACATCCCCACAGACAGCATGCATACAAATAGGTAACAGAATATAGATAATTCGGCCTTAGCCATTTTCCAAATTGATGTGGACCTTAGCCCACTCAGATACAGAATCAGAACAATTGGGCCTTCGCCCATACAGACATCGCATGCATAACAAATCAGATTATCAGAGAACCATGCCCACCAACCCTGCACACCATCTCCGTCCAACCCAACACACCATGTAGGGATAGAATCGACCCACCCAGCCCTACACACCAAGTATGGGGATAAAATTAACCCATCCAACCCTACACACCAAATGGTACCGTAAAACAGCGAATATTCGATACATGCAACATAACTGCCGGATAACAAGCTAAAAGCCTTTCAGTCTTCCTTCTCTTCATAACAATCCCAACCCAATGCAATGCAACATAAGTAATATGGCATGCTTAAATGCAGATATCAGATCATACCATTGTCAAGTTAGAACAGATATACAAAATCAGACAGATACAGATGCATAAATTCACATGCTTTTGCATACAATCCAGTATCAAATCAGAGTATGGGGTCTAGGTAACGCTTACCAACACTATAATCAGGTCACAGTCGTCTTGGGCGACCCGGTAACCTTACAGAACATTTTCGGCAAATTGGGCTCACACGCCCGTGTGCCCTACCTGTGTGGCCCACAAGGCCCAACTTGGCCTTGCCCATGTGGATCACACGGCCTGGCCCAAGATCCCACACGGCCGTGTGGCCCATACGGCCCAATTGGTCAAGCCCGTGCCTCATACACGGCCTCGCCAACCTTACATGGCAGTGTCTGTCACGCCCATGTGGAGTGCACACGGCCTACTTCGTCAACCACACGGTCGTGTCTCGCCACACAGCCTCCACACTGGCAGTCACACGCCCGTGTGGCTTCGACAGTAGTGTTTTCAGCTTTCAGCGAAACGTAATTTTAGAGTGATTGGGGTACACACCTGGTTTCGATTAAAGCCTAACGCAATCCTGAGTACTCCAGAACCTATTATTGTCAATATTAAGACCTATTTCAGTCACTTAAATCGATATTGAATCGAAACAGTACAAACAGTCAATTTCTAAACTTATCAAAAGCTTTACCTTTAACAAGCAACGGTGATCACTCACTGCTAAACCCGGAAGGTAGTCTATAGCAACTTAATCATCCCCTAAAAAGCAAACAAAATTCTTAATACTCCACCCCCTTCAACAAAACAAAAAAGGGGAAATTATCCTTAGACTTACCAATCAGACGAAAACGATGATTGCTCCCAAAGAGATGATTTGCAAGGACTAAAGGAACGAAACTAATGGGGAACAAGGGAAGTAAAGTTTGGCTATAGAGAAAATATAGAGGAAAAAGGAAAAAAAATTGCAGAGGAGGAAAGAACGTAGGTTGCAGAAAAGATTTTTAGGGAAACTGACTCAGAAAAATCTGATAACCCTACCACTTTAGTGTTTTAATCCAACTCAAACACCCATACAACATTAACCGTAAAAATAATGCCTCCTTACAGACTAGAACCCAAGACCCCCAAGCATAATCCCTTGCCACTTAACCACTAGACCGGCAAGTCCATTCTGTTAAGTTTTTACCAAATAATTCTTATAAGCCCACTAACCACAAGTCAGGCTTTATTCAAATAAAAACCAAGATTTAGCCCAAGTTAAGGCTTGAACTTTGGACCTCCCAAACACACCTCAGAGCACATAACCACTTAAACTATCATATATTTTATGCCAACTTAACACAAACAAATGTTCAGATATCTCCATGTTCAACAATCATAAAAACTGAATTTATAGAAATTTGGGGCGTTACATAGTTGATTTCTTCTTTCATTTAGCTTTCTACTTCCCCTTACAAGACGAGGGGTCCACAATTAAGTTTGCCTCAGGTTTCTCCTGAACCGACTTTCCACCATTCAGCATCAACTCATAGGATTGTAATTCTTCCATGAGTTGAGTAATTGGTACACATATTGATAGGTGTGGTTAGAAACATTGAAAAAGGTACCGAATAAATCAATTTTACCAAAAATAAAGTCCTCATCCCAATGACATTTATTCCTTGTCACAATATCGATCGAAAGTAAGTGATGTCGCGATGTCAAGTGGCCTAACATCATAACGTGACAAAATTTTGGCAACATTGGCCCTATAGTTTTGAAACTTTACAATTTGGTCCTATTTTATGCTCGGGTCAATAAAAGAGCTTTTGTAAGCTCAATTAAGACTCGATTTTGATTGTTTAACCAATAAATGAATATGTTTGGGATTAGATTACATATGTATGTGAATATTTTACTTTGATTTTATTGTAGTTGCTCCGACAACGAATGTGATATCCTATAACTCGGACTCGACGATCGGGGCAAGCGAGGAGTGTTACAATTCTAATTCAAAAACGTCCTTTCATATGAAACCAACCATGGAAGCTTGAAGATGAAGATGAAAGTGTGGGAAAGCATCGCTATGTGAAGCAAATAGTTAAAAAATTAAGGTAAGTAGTTTAAATTATTATGTTATATTTATTTGAGTGTTTAATTCGATGAGATATTGTAAGAACTAATCTTGTTTAATTATTTTATATGTCTAAGTAAATAAAATATTATGTTTATGTATGAAATGAATGATTTTTGAATAATTTGGTGAATGATTTTAAGTGAATAATTGAAAGTAAGAAAGTGTGAGTGTTTTTTACTAAGAATATTTTAAGTTGGAATAAATTATTTTGAGTGATGGAATTGTGTATTTATTATGTTGAAATTGATAAATATTTATTTTGGATATTATTTGGATAAGTTGAAAAATGATTTGTTATGTGATTAAATTGATCAAAATTAAAGTAATGATCGAATTGTAAAATTTTAAATTCTAAGGGTTGAGTAATGAAATATGAAAGTTTATGTAGTAACTAAATTATATGGTTATGAAATATGAAAGACTGGAAAGTTGAACATAAAATAGTAAAGTTTGAAACCATAGGGACTAAATTGTAAAGATCTCAGAACATGAGTTTTAGGACTAATTTATACAAACTGAGAATTTACAATTTTGAAAAGAGAATATGAAAGTTTAATGGTTTGAAAATAAAGGACTAATTTGTGGAAATTTTGACAATTTTAGTTACAGGGACTAAATTGTAAAATTTGGAAATTTTAGAAAAGGGATTATTTTGCAGAACTATTCAAACTGAGATTTGGGATTGAACTATAAAATAAGAAAATTTGATCTTTAAGGACTAAATTGTAAAACTATGTAAATTTGGGATTTCAAGGACTAAATCATAAAACTGTAAAATTTGAATTTCTGGTTGTTTTGCAAAATTTGTAAAATCTAAATTATAGAGACTATTTTGTAAATTTTGAAATATTTAAGTATAATTATGGACATAATAATTATATACTTGATTCTATGAAATATTTGACAAATAATCATGAATGAAATTAAATAGTAGAAATTTGAAAATGGTTAGTTAGATTGTTGTTATTTGTATGTGATTTGGAATATTTATTTGAGTTGTGTATAAAAATTTGTGATAAATTAGTTTGAATAAGTAAAATTAAATTTTAAGGCAATGAAATAAGCTCACATGGTGGATATATGTATAAATTTTGATATAAAACATGAATGATTTTCAAAAGTTGAAATTGGATCTAATAATAGTAAATTAAGTTTCTAAATATTATGAAAAGTTATGAAAATTTTAATGCGACATCTCTTATCAAGGTCTGTTATCGGATCGAGTAAAAGGTGTTATCGTATGTATTGACACATTTACAAAAAATAGTTGTTAGTGATTGTTTTGACAATAACGTGTCGATGCATAGAACAATGTATCGATACATGCAAGAAATGTATTGATACCTCTAAGGTGTGTATCGATACATCTAAGAAATGTACCGATACTTTACCCACAATTTGAGTTCCGAGATTACTGACTTTGTATGTTTGGATACATATGATATAAGTATCAGAACATTGTTCCAGATTTGCATAAAATCAATTTCAAACACTTAAAAACACTTTAGCATTTACTCAAAAACACTTAGATAAGTTAAAACATATTAGAAACATGTTTTTGTGTATTTTATAAGTTTTTGAAATATTTTGAAAATGTTTGAACACTAAATGATTTAGTTAATAAAATATATAAAATTTATTTTAAATGTTGTTATAGAAGCTTGGCATATCAAAGCTAACATAATTTAGTGGATGTACATTTCTTTTAGCTTTTTTAGGTGAAATGGTAGAAAAAAAAAAGAAAGTAAAATTGAAAAGAAAAAATAAGACTAAATTACAAAATATGTAAACGTTAAATGTTAATTTTTTTAAAATTAAGACTAAATTAATACAATATATAAATATTAAAGACTAAAATTACTATTATACCAATTTTAGATCTTCTCATGAACGTTTTAATAGATGGTGTTCAAAAAATGAAAAACAAAAATTCAAATAATTAAATAATATTTTTATAATTTTTTATAGTTGAAACCTATTATTAATAAAAAGTGTCAAAAATAAAAAATAAAAAATAATTGTTTTTCTCACCGTTTATCTCTCCCGTACACACGTCCTTAAACCGACAGGCAGTGGCATCATTACCCGTCCTACTTCCCCTCAACCGCTTCCTCGTGTCTCCCTTTCTTGACATCCCAAAAAGACAAAAGCCCGACAAATTTGGACACGTGATATTTAATAACCACGCGTCTCAACCTCATCTGCTATCCTTTTTAAATCCTTCAATCCACAAATCAATCTCACCATCCACTCTCACTTAAATCGAGCAATCGTAGCGGTAGCCGCCTAGATTCCTGTTCCTTCCGCCACGTAGATTATAGGATCAATTGCATTTTAAAAATAGATTAAAGGTTAGTTTAAAAAGAAAAACACTAAAGGTCTAATCGCAGAATTTCATCCTTCCACTTTATGAAAATTAAGAATTCAGTCCTTCTACTTTAATTTGTCAAATTTTGATTTCATATTTTATGAGAACTCAAAAATTAGTCCAGTTGTTGGTAAACACATAACTTGAATAATTTATTGTGTATAAATCATTAAATAATTTTATTTTCCAAGTTCTTACATATAAATTGCTAAGCTACTAATTTCTAGGACAATAATTTCATGAAAAAGTTTAACAATGATATCCAATAACTTCTCAATTTTCATAAAGTATCGATAGGATCAAATTATAACAAATTAAAAAAATAAGGGATTAGTTTTTTAACTATTTTAAAATAGAAGGATGACATTCAAAATTAAACCATCACTTTAATCTCATTTCTATAAAAATGAGTCGATCTGAGTCTCTTCTTTGATTTAACATTCCGCTCACCTTCAAAGCATCCCTCCAAAACGGTTTCTTTGACGAACATAGTCTCCTTTTTTTCCTTCTCATTCAGTCACTTCAATCGAATAAAAAAAAAATGGCAATGAATTTGGGACACCAGATTGGAACTCTTTCCGGCAAACAAATTCCGACGGAATTCGCCGCCGGAGAACAACCATCATCAACAACAGCGAGTCCATCGGCAGTTTGGAAATCACCCGCCGGGAATCTCCGATCCAATAGCCCACAAGAAAATGCATCCCCACCTATGTTAACACCGCCACTCACACCGAACAGCGCCGGGGAGTGGTCGTATTTGATCAACCTCCCAATGCTGCGTCCGGATATTTCAGTAGCATGCCAGGCATTCGCGACGCCGTCGCCGCTTGATATGACAGTGGAAGAGGTGGCGGGGACGGCGGAGTGGGCAGATGGAGGTAGGAAGGATGAGAAGAAAGGAGTGTCAGTGTTCGTGATGATGCCGCTGGATAGCGTGACGAATGGGAACACGGTCAATAGGAAGAAGGCGATGAATGCTAGCCTTCACGCTTTGAAAAGCGCGGGTGTGGAGGGGATAATGATTGATGTTTGGTGGGGACTGGTGGAGAGGGAGGCGCCGGGTGCTTACAATTGGGGTGGTTACACCGAGCTCCTCGACATGGCCAAGAAACATGGCCTCAAAGTCCAGGCCGTCATGTCGTTCCATCAGTGCGGCGGCAACGTCGGTGACTCTTGCACGTCCGTATTTTTTCTTCCTTCCCCTCCCATTTTCATTTATAAAATTAACGAATAATTTTTTGAAAAATAAATAGTTTTGATCTTTTTGGCAGTATTCCATTGCCAAAATGGGTAAGGGAAGAGATGGAGAAAGATTCAGACCTTGCATACACAGATCAATGGGGAAGAAGGAATTACGAATACGTTTCACTGGGTTGCGATTCTCTACTGGTCTTGAAAGGACGGTCTCCGGTTCAATGTTACGCTGATTTCATGCGTGCCTTTAAGGACAACTTCAAACATCTACTTGGTGACACCATTGTGGTATTTAATTTCACTACTTTTTCATCATCCTTTAAATCCCTTTTGTTTATACTGTTAAAACCAATATTAACAGAGTTGTGGTGGTTGTTCATCTTATCTTCTAACCATGAGTTCGGGGTTCAATATTCACTCATAGGAATGAAGTTACCTGTTGGAATTAGTCAATGCTACAAGATGGTGGACATCCTAATTTCCAAAAAAAAACATATTAAAGAATTAGCAATAGATATTGCGGGATGTGGTGATGTCTGTTCTGTTTGCATATTGCATATATTAACTTTTTGATATTTACTATTTGAATTTCTTTTATTTTTATGGCTATTTGATTTGGATATTCGAATTCTTCGAATTTAGCTATTTGATTTTTTATTTTTTTTGCTTTACATTTAAAAATTGCCGAAATTCACTAATATTTGATTAAATTTGGTGCTAAATAGTTGTTTTTCTCAACAGGAAATTCAAGTGGGAATGGGTCCGGCAGGTGAGCTTCGGTATCCTTCTTACCCTGAGGAAAATGGGATATGGAAGTTCCCTGGAATTGGAGCCTTCCAATGTTATGATAAGGTACTTTTAATATCATTTAGTTTCAAATACTTGTCTTGAATATGTGTTTTGACATAAATAGTTCAATTATTCATAATATTTGTACAAATTTATTTGATTGATCGTATTGTCGTATCAATGTCTAAACATGTATTAGACAGAGCAACATAGGCAGTGATCCCTCTTTTATCTATATCAGCTCCCAAGTTGCCTCTTTCTTCATGTTTCTTAACTAAAGTTGGAATTTATATTGTTTGATTCGAGTTTGAGTGTTAGGCATGAATATGCATTAGATTCGATAGTTTAATTTTTTATGTATTTGAATGATTGTATCCTTATAGCAATGTTCGGAGATATTTTGGATGGTGCAACATAAGCAATGATCTCTTTTATATCTAATATCAGCTCTCATGTTTCTACTTTCATGTTATTCAAAAAATTTATATTTTTGAATGATTATTTCTTGTATCAATGTCCAAAATTGGGTCGGATAGAGCTACATAAGCAACGGTCTCTTTATATGTATATATTAGCTCGCGGGTTGCTGCTTTCTTTGTGTTTCTTGACCAAGGTTGGATGTTGTATAATGCAGTATATGCTTAGCAGCCTAAAAGCAGCTGCAGAAGCAGCAGGTAAGCCAGAATGGGGTAGCACAGGCCCGACAGATGCCGGTCACTACAATAGTTGGCCTGAAGATACGCCATTTTTCAAGAAAGATGGTGGTGGTTGGAACAGCCAGTATGGTGAATTCTTTCTTTCATGGTATTCTCAAACTCTAATTGAACACGGTGAGCGAATTCTGTCTTCGGCATCCTCTGTTTTTGAAGCTACTGGAGTGAAGATCTCTGTAAAAGTTGCCGGTATTCACTGGCACTATGGAAGTCGATCACATGCTGCCGAACTCACTGCAGGGTACTACAACACAAGGTTCCGAGACGGCTACCTCCCGATAGCTCAAATGGTAGCTCGATATGGTGCTGTTTTCAATTTCACTTGTATAGAAATGCGAGATCATGAGCAGCCACAAGATGCCCTATGTGCACCGGAGAACCTAGTTCGACAAGTGGGTTTAGCTACCAAAGAAGCACAAGTTCCACTTGCCGGGGAGAATGCATTGCCCCGATACGACGAATCTGCGCATGAGCAGATCTTAAAAGCGTCATCATTGAATATTGATGGATCCTCAAATGATAGGGAGATGTGTGCGTTTACATACTTGAGGATGAACCCGTCACTCTTTCAGCCGGACAACTGGAGACGGTTTGTAGCTTTCGTGAAGAAGATGAACGAAGGAAAAGATAGCCGTCGGTGTTGGGAGCAAGTCGAGAGGGAAGCTGAACATTTTGTTAATGTCACCGAGCCTTTCGTTCAAGAGGCTGCCCTTGCCCTCATGCCTTGACCAAGGAGATAATTTTTGTCCGACAACGTAGCTTATAAGTATAACCGTATAGTTCAATTTTCACTCTAATATATATAAAGCATGTAAATTCATCCCACATCGAATACGAAGAGGAAGAAACAAGGAAAAAAATATCTATAGGCATGTAAACGGGTCTATTGCACGTCCCACCAGAAATTTTTTTATGACGAGAATAGCCCCAAGGCACTATCCTCTAGTTTTTTTTCGTTTACTGTTTTATTGTCACAAAACATGTTGTATAAGGAGTTCGATGTAATTTGCATAAAATTTGCAAGTCTTTCAAAATTTTTGGGTATTTGATTATATGTAATTTGTTTTAAATAGTTTCTCTTTTATATATATATATATATATATAATTTTATACTATTAAAGACCGATTTATATTGAATGCTCACTTTCAAATTTAAAAATCTAGCTAAATGAAGACAACGTCAAATAAACCAATATGGATAAGATCCTACTCAAGAGATTATTATATGGGTACATTATGGTTATATGTTAGATGATTATACCATGAAGATTTGCCACTCAAATCCTCAACCTTCTTGTCCGGAAAGGATAAAACATGAAACCTGTTTGTATTGGTACTCATGAGCCTCTCACCATTGGGTATATTCTAATATCACCTAGGAGATCAACAATTTCCAAAATATAAGCAGCAAATTAGATATGTCAAAGAGCCACGAACAAGTAAAACAACAATTTACATGAACTAGTAGAGAACATAACTAGAAAAGATGCAACAAGTTTATCATATTAAGCTCCTACCACTACCCCCCAAGTTCTCCGAATTTCATTAGCACTCGATATTGCAAATTCAAGTCTGACAGAAGCCATTGGGCGAAACGAGGGTCTCCAAGTCGGTATCTGCTACAAAACCATCCCCTATCTGAATGACATCAACTACTAAGTACTTATAACTATTGTCTTTCAAGTTGTACAACAACAGTTTTTCCATCAACATTCAGCAGGGATTATCCGTTCTGTGCCAAACATAGTGGCTTCATGCATACATATGAGAGACTAAGTGAAAGAATGTACCAAAAACAACTATGAACAGAGAACAAAAGAGATACTATATCTGATTTATCATTAAAGAATAGAGAAAAAAACATATCCATTCTCAGACAATGAATGACATGTTTTATACAGAGAAAAATAGCAGCAATTGCTGCTAACAAATTCTAAACAAACTAATTACTCCAATTGGCTCTTAGTTACTCTAATATTCACCCATCACCCATGTCTTCTAACACCAAGTTTGCTCCGCAACTGAAAAAAATGTGGAGAATAACAACTTGGTAAGTATGTTAGCAACCTGATCAAGCGTTGGAACTTCACCTACAGCAAGCTTCCCATCATCAACTTTATTACGAAAAAAGAATAAATCAAGCTCAACGTATTTGAATTTTGAGTGAAGAACTAGATTGGCTGAAACAACATCGTCACTTGAATTGTCACACCAAATAACAGATTTGTCGTATGGAACCATGTGAAGCTCACTTAACAATGACTTAAACCATGTAAGGTCAGCAACAACAGCAACAATACTCCTATATTCGGCCTTTATTGTCAACCGAACACAACCTGCTGCTTTTTAGAACACCAAGAGACAAGATTACCACAAAAAAAACACACAATACCCTGTGGTGGACTGACGATTATCAAAATCAAGACCCCAATTCGCATCAGCATATACAACCAAAGATAACTTGTCAGAAGGTTGTATTTGTATACCATAATCAATAGTGTCACAAAGATAATGCAAAACTCATTTAGCCGCAACATAATGCATATCAGTCGAGGCATGCATGAATTGACAAATGCGATTGACAACATAAGCAATGTCAGGACGAGTGAGTACCACATATTGTAATGCCCCAGCAATGCTTTGATACTCATGCAGATTTTCAAATGCTCCTCCCATATGTTTACACAACTGACAATAACTAACCATAGGTGTAAGAACTCTTTTTGCATTCTCCATACGACATTGCTCCAGCAAGTCAAGCACGTACTTCTGCTGACTTAAATGTAGCCCACCACCATTGAGATGAGTAACTTTAATGCCTAAGAAATAATGAAGAAATCTCATATCTTTGAGTGAAAACTTAGTATACAACCTACTAACAAACCCATCAATTTATCTATCCAAGTTATCAGTAATGACTATATCATCCAATAAACTAATACATATATGTGACATGTGTTGGTAGCCTGAACAAACAAAGAAGCATCAGATTTAGAAAGCGCAAACCTAATAGAAACAAGAAATGCATTCAACTTGTCAAACCACACTCTCGGAGCCTGTCATAACCTATACAAAGCTTTATTCAATTGACAAACAAGTTGTTGACCATTAGCATCATTCTAAACATATCCAAGAGGTTGTTGCATGTATACCTCTTCAGTTAAATCACCATTAAGAAAACCGTTGTTCACATCCACTTGATGCAACTACAAAGGTTTTGTAAAAACAATGGAAAAAATAGAACAAATCATAGTAGATTTAATCACTAGACTAAATGTTTCTAAAAAAATCACAACGAGGAACTTAAGATACCCCTTTTCCAACTAATCTTCCCTTTCATCGAGCCACAGTACCATTAGGAATGCGTTTCACCTTAAATATCCATTTATAGCCAATAGTTTTACGACCTGAAGATAATAGATTAAAGTCCAAGTATTGTTGCGGATCAAGGCATCATATTCCTCTTGAGCAGCTTTCCTCCATTCATTATTAACAAAAGCCTTCTTCATATTGCGAGGTTCACTTTCATTAAGATCAACAGTCAAGACTTTTAGTTTTAAAACACCTACTTTTGACTGGGTAACTATAGGATGAGTATTGATGGAAAGAATCGGCGGTAGTGAAAAATAGCATCATCATGAACAATAAGAGTTGGAACCTCAAGTGTAGGAGAACAAGCACTAAACCCATCATCATGTGTAATACCACCAATATCTATAAATAGATTAGTAACCGAAAAAGAAGAATCAAGAGAACATGCTGATAATTGACTAAGACGCACAACAGGAGATGCTGAAAGCTGAGTACCCAAATGAGATGATAAGACACCATGCAGCTTAGGCATGGAATGGAGATATACCACGGGAACACATGTGGTAACACAATCTGAATCCGAATGCGAACAAGTAACACTAATTAATGATGCAAATAAAAACTGGTTCTCATCAAACACCACATGATGCAAAACAAACACTTGACCATTAGCAGCAAGACATTGATAACCCTTGTGTTCTGAACTCTAACTTGTGACAATTGAATGGTCATAAGTACAAGTAACAACAACACCTAAAACCCTGAAGATAAGCGTAATCAAGATTATTACCATGAAGAACCGAGTAAGGCAATTGATATTTGAGAACTAGAGTAGGTAAATGGTTGATCAAATGAATAACACATGAAAAAGAATACCCCCAACACTTCATTGGCAAGTGAGCTTGAACAAGTAATGTAAGACCATCTTTAACCCCATGACGATGCTTTCGTTTAACAATACCATTCTGTTATGATGTGTGCGAACAAATGACCTGATGAATGATGCCATGTTGAACAAGATAAGAAGTGAAAGAGCAAAATTCACCACCCCGGTCACTCTGGAATTGCTTGATGTCTTTGTGAAATTGCACCTTAACAAACTTCGAAAAATACATAAAATGATCAATAGCTTGGAGTTTCTTTTTAAGAAGATACAACCAAGTAAATTGACTGTGTACATCCATAAATGTAACACAAAATCAATTCAACTCAGAATTCACAAGAGTCGACCCCTATAAATCAGAAACTACAAAATCAAAAGGATTATTGTAAATAGTAATAAAAATAAAAAAATAGAAGCTTATGAGACTTCCTTCGATGACACAGAAAACAAACATGCTGCATATTATTATTAACATAAATATTACAAAATTTTAAGGCAGATCTTAGGACCCGAGATGACGGGTGCCCAAGTCATCGATGCCACAACTCAAATGTACTACAAAAAGTAGAGATAGGACTATTCTCCAACTCGGTGTTATTTAAGCACAAGTCTAGATCATGAATGGACTTCGAAGCAATAGAGGAAAATACTAGAGAAAATCTATACAAGCTATCATGTGTGCGGCTGTGAAGCAATATTTCCTTGGTTTGAATATCCTTTACAAGACAATGAAAATGATGAAACTCGAAAAAAAATTATGCACATGCAACACATTCATCAAAGGCAATCGTTTGGTTGATGTAAATTTAGTACTATGACCTAAATGTGCAATATTAGCTCGTATACCATCTCTCATGAGTAAGGGTGTCATAGTTGAGTATTCACTGGTACCATACAACAAAGAAGCACCATTAAAGACATGATTTGTTGCCTTAAATTCAGGATACCAAGTTGTAACATCAGTGGGTTTGTTACTATCTGAAAAAGAATGCATAGAAGTAGGTTGGATTGAACCAGATTTTGACAAAACATAAGAACTAACAAGTTGTCTATGAGAATTAAGCGAAGACCCAAGTGAAATTTGATATGAGCCATAAACATTCGAATGAGGTAGGCCCACGTGAGTAGCTGCCAAATTTGAAAATCCATACAAACCCATGTGAGTAGCTGTTACACTTGAAAAACCATACACTTAGGCCCATGTGACAGGAGTGGCTACAGAGACATAATTGGCATACATTATAAGCCTAGTCTAAATCAATGGACCATCTAAATAACAGATTGCATCATTAGGGTTATACCCAAAACCAAACCCTTTCTCTGTCGGTAAAGAGTCACCAAAAGACCGACCAAACCGGTAATAGCATTTTTGAGCAACATGACATAGTTAACATTATGGACGACCATGACTATGATAGAAAGCTCGACCATGAGGTGAAAGGTTTGACGAATAGGACTCGATCAAGGAACTCTATTCTACTGGAGAAGACCCAAACGGAGCAGACTGTTGAATCAAATTTTCCTAAACCAGAACCCCAACTACAAATTGTTTCTGTCAATTCTCACACTCAAAAGCATGCTGGTGAGACGATCCAACGGAAGAGAGTCAGAAGCAGATGAGGAAAATGTCAAGACTGAGTCAAACTCCATTGAAAAACCAACAAAGATGATGCTCACTTATTCTTCATCAAGAACATCATGACTGAAAGCACTTAAAAGATCACAAGTGGCCTCGATTTTGGCCAAATACTCCTTCATAGGCAAGTGACCTTTCTTCAAAGAATGACATGAGTGCCTTAAATAAGACACCATGGTGTTTGACGTCACCACAAAGAGAAGACAAGCCTTGCTCCAAACAACATAAGTCATGATTGTACCTGTAAAGTAAGGTAAGACATCGGTAATGATAGTAGATAACAATCAAGAAGCCAACAATTTAATCTTGTTGATGATAAGTAGTAAAATCAGGATTCAAAACCAACTTCCATTCTTTATTAGGGACAACCGGAGGAGGAGTAACCACTGTGTTGGTGATAAAGTCAATTACTCCATAACCATCAACAATAAGACTAACCTAATGCTTTTACTGAACAAATGTGCTTTTTTGAAGCTTTATTATATCATGACGAGGAAATGAGTGAATGGCTTGAAACATAGTGCCTCCCCACGAGAAATAAGAAGTCAAAAACCACTAAGTAGGGATCGAAGCATCAAAATCCTCAATCTAGTCCACAATCCACCCACACCATACTCGGTCATCATCCAAAAATCATCGTGCATCAGATGGCAATTATGAAGCACACAAAGGCAACCATTAAGAACTTCTACCAAGAACACACAGGTAGAACCAACAATGTCAGGTGCTGGCATGTCCAAAAAGGGGATTTGATATAAGAGAAAGTCATTGTTTTAAGACACACTTGTATTGGCAAAGCTTTTTGACAACTAATCTTGAAAGGCTTTCCACCATGATTTCTTGAGGAAGAATGAGGATTTCAACTCATTCCCCTACAACTAGTGACTACTACTAAAATCTTTGTTCTTTTATCATGATTTTGATTACTCTAAAGAATTTATTTTGATGGAAAATATTGAATATCGAAAAAAAAAAGAAGAGATGCAATGACTCAAAGAGGAGAGAAAATGGGTTTGAGCAATTTTACTTTCTTGAAAAATGATAAATATTGAATTTGTATATCCATGTTTTAAAATTATTCATTTCCTGCACAAAATTAAGACCATGCTTGATTGAGCCATTGACTCAATAGGCCCACCACTTTGCATACGTTTGATTCACTGTGTAAAACCTCTAAGCCATATTCGTCGCCGGAATAGGGTTATGGAGCATTACTAGAACTTTCAAAATATTTTTCAAAAAAAATTAGGTAAATTACTATTCATTAGCCGAGAATATTCATAACATCTTTTGATCGAGCTCTCGAGGCCCAATACGAGCATTAGAATTGAGTCGGGACTTAATCGAGACCTCTAAGAATTTTTCGCAACTTTTTAAAATTTTTCCAAAGTGTAGGGCTTACACACCCGTGTAGTCCAAGGGACATGTCTGCGTGACCCTGGGACACGCCCGTGTTGGAAGCCATGTTCGACCCTGTGAAACTCTTTGACTTGCACACACGGTCATGCCACACACTCGTGTGCTAGGCCGTGTGGTTAATTAATTCAATTCGAAAATAGGTGTAGGTTTCACACAGCCAAGACACACGCTCATGTTCTAGGCAGTGTGGCACACACGGCTGAGACATAAGCCCGTGTCTCTGCCCGTGTGCCCAATTCTAAGTATTCTGTTTCTCAAAATTAAGGTGCATGGGATACATGGCCTAACCACATGCCCATGTTACTAGGACGTGTGTCACATACGGTCTAGACACACGCCCGTGTGTCTGCCCGCGTAGACAAAATAAAGCCATTTCTAGCTTCATTTCTCAACCAAAATTTCACCCAAGACCTGCACTTGAAACACACATTTAATACCAACCAATTCAAGCATTCAAATTGGGCAATTTCTATCATTCACAAGACATATCACTACAAGCATACATGGTCACAACCTTACCTTAGTTTAACTTAGGCATTCATAACATTGATAACATATTCTTAACATAACACGTGTATATATATATCATAATAATCTAATTAGTCATACCAAAATGAACCATTACTAGCCATTCTAATGGCTAGGTTACAAAATAACATTTCAAGCCACTATTGGCCAAGTTGTCCTATAAATGCCATTATACCAAAATGATTTTACTAAGTATACCGAAAATGACTAATTAATAGTTTGACGATGCTCCAATGATCTTCCAACCTTCACGAGCTTTCGAGCACTATAAAACAAGGGAAAAATAAAATGGAATAAGCGTTACATACTTAGTAAATTTGTATAACGGAAACTAAACTTACCAATCCTGTTTATTAAATCTAAGTATACAATGTCATGTTTCCATCCATTTGGCTAAATTGCCTAATCACATACATTCAATCAAACATGTTAGTCACCAAAATCTCCATATCAATCAAGTAACATAGATGAGCTTATGAAGCAATATTCTTTCAAGTCATTATCATTTCATCTCAAAATTCTCATGTCATGTCAAGAGTTTTATATCTGTTGAATCATTGAATTCCGATAGATGCTTAAGTAATACACTCAAAGTGTACGATTCAATAATCCGTCAATTCCTTATTTAAGGGTACCCCTTAAGGCACTTAGCCAAGAAGCACTCTCTCGACCCACTTATTGTATAACAGGATTACCGGTCCAGGCTAAATCCTTTATATAACGTATGCTCAGAGGAGCTCGATTAGGATTACCAGTCCAGGCTAAACCCTAATCATAATGTATGCTCGAGAGGTATTATATCGGGATTACCCGTCTAGGCTAAATCCTTTCTATAACAAGGTCAATGGGATTACTCGTCCGAGCTAAATCTCGTCCATAACAAATGTAGGACCTTATTAGTTTCGAGAGAGCACATATAATCATCGAAATTCACATTCAATTGGGACTTAACCCTTTATCACCATTTCAAGCATGTATCAATTTTCCATTATAGCATACATGTAAATCACATCAACATAAACCACATTAAATACAAGCACAACATTCAATTAACATAATTACATGCCCAATTAAGTTACACGAACTTACCTCGACACTTGTTCGCGAAAAAAGTCTACTAATCCGAAACCTTTTCTTTTTCTTGATCTAACCTCGAATTAGTGTTGCTCGAATCTATATAAATGAATTTAACCATAAATTTCACACATTTCATATTTAAATGGACTCAATTTACGTCCTAGGCAAAATTATCATTTTGCCCCCAACTTTTCCATAAATTCTAATTTTGTCCCTAGGCCTGGAAAAGCAAACTTGTGCAAATTACTCCCTATTCCAAGCCTAACCAAAGTCCCATTACAAATTTTACAGCACATGTATTCATTAAATTTTAGAATTTTTTATCAAATTTTACAACTTTTCATTTTAGTCCCTAAATCATGTTTTCATCAAAAATCACTTTGTAAAAGTTGTTTATCTATCAATAATCTTTCATTTTCTACCATAAATTTCTAATTTCTAGCATATACATCCATGACCTATTTTTCATACCTTTATAACTTTTCAAATTAATCCCTCAAATAGAGAGATTAAGCTATCCAGGTTTCAAAAATACCAAAATTACTAAAAACGGGACAAGAGAACTTACCCAATTAAGCCTTGAAAGTTTCTTTTCTCTCTCCTAGGGTTTCCATGTGTTTTAGGTTGAAGATGACATAAAATAAGATGATTTCTTTTATCATCTTTTTAATTAATTAAGTATTTTGCTATTTCCAATTTAGTCCTTGCCCTATTTCTATATTTCCATGGATGAGCCATCAAGAAAAGTCTACATACTTTTCTTAATGGTCTAATTACCTTATAAGGACCTCTATTTTTGAATTCCATAGCTATTTGATTCTTATAGCTACTAGAATTCAACTTTCGCATTTTATGCGATTTAGTCCTTCTCATAATTAAACGCTTAATTGATAAAATTTTCATATCAACATTTTCACACGACATGCCTATTATGATACGGACCATATAATGAAATAAAAATAAATCATATTTTCGGATTGGATTTGTGGTCCTGAAACCACTATTCCTATTTCACTGAAAAATGGGTTGTTACACACTGTGATTATCTGTTACGTTGTTACATGCTCTCTATTACTCAAAAATGTCGAATGTTATTCTTTACCTCTACCTCTGAATAGAAAAAAGGAAAAAAAATCTCTTTTTCAATCTTTCCCAACAAGCAAATCCCTAACTCTCTCAACTCTATTTCAATCTCATCAATATAAAACCAAACAAATCTCTTTCTTGAAAAGTTTTATTTCTCTTACAGCGTTGGAATTTTTCTTTGTTTGTTTCTTTTTTGCACTTTGTTTGGTATGTCACACTTTCTTTCATTGTTTATTTTAATTACTTCAATTTGGTTTTAGATTTTTTTTTCTGTTTTATTAATAATTCTCATGATTCAATTTTCTGTTATTAAAAAATTACAAGTATTTATTCGAATTTTGTTGGTTTTCTTTTTGTTAAAAGATTATTTTGCACTTTTCATTTATGAATCCAAACCATTCATGAATCTAAAGAATTTAAACAGATGTGTTAAGTAAATTGGGTCTATCTTTTCTAAGTTTATTGTAAGCTATATAAGTGTGTTGAAGAAAGTTGTAGATGTAAGGTAACATAAAAAGAAATTGTCTCCTTAATATCAAATCTAGTTCTTCATATATTTATAATCTTTGGTATGCTATACTCTGTTTTTTCCACCAAATTTAGTATTAGAGCTTCGATTTATATGAGAACAAGTGGCCAGCCCTTTTTGGTTTTTCAATCTTGCTCTTTTTAAGGGGCGAATAAACTCATGCGTGGAACCTTTCGTCAATGTCCTCATCATGTGCATTGCTTTTTTTAGGTTCTGGCATCATGCTGCCCTCCTCCCCAAATATAGTATCAGCAAGAACTCTATAATTCTCTGATTCAATTAGCTCCCAATTTTTGTCATACAGCTTCAGAAGCTTCTTCAATACTAGTTTCACTCTTTCCTCACTAATTCCTATTTCTTTCATCATGCGGAAGGCTTGCACAACTCTGGGGTTTGGTGTCATAATGCTTTATCAGCTCTCACTTTTGTAGGCTTGCAAACACCGCTATTTTTACCAGAAATTTTCGGTGTGAGAGTGACCTTAGCGTTGGAAAGGTAAAAAATTGGAAAACTTAAGGTAATTTTTGGGTTTTTTTTTTTTTTTTTTTAAAGTAAGAGTGTATGAGAATATGATGTGAAAAAAGGATATTCATTCCATATGGAGTACCTCTTCCCTTCTCCATCTCTAGAATTCTTTCCAACACTTGTATTTTTTATCTGGGTTTTTCTTTGCTCCGCTTGTATGTGATTAAGGTTTGGATCTTTGTATGTTTACTTTGATTGGTTTGGGTAATGGTAATCGTAAAAATTAACTTTCCAATATCACCATTTTATTTGTTTGATAATATCTCGCCTTCCAACCACACCATAAAAAGCCTGCAGTTCTTCAAAGTAAATAGCAGTGAACTTTTTTAGCTGCATTTTTAACTACACCATAGTTATATTCATTTATTTTTTAGTCATCATGTTCTATTATGAACACTTATGTTAATTAAGTTTAATTATTAAATTATTTAACACTTTTACAAAATCAAATTAGCCTAAACTTGATGACTCTTTTTAATAATAATCTAATATAAACACCATATATTCATTATTTTTTCATATGTAATGTATTCATAACATGAAGACTAAAGCAGCATCCAAATTTTAAACAAATATGAAAGATAATTATCATGTAAAGTTACTTGCAGATTCTTTGATAGATACGAACTATGGTTATTTGGAAGAAAAGTCAAGAGCAGAACCATTGGTGTTATCTGTGAACAACCAGAAAGGTCCACTTTCTTGGAATATTATTCGGTCAATCAAATCTTGAGATGATTATGTCACCCTCTCCTAAAACATTTATCGATCCTTTTGGTGTAACTTTCATTAGTTCAAAAATTGAGTCAACACTCTCATTTGTAAGCTCAAAAAAACAGCTACAACTTCTTTTCCCTGCAGCAAACCATAATGGCAAAAGGCTAATCTGGCTGCATGGAAGCCAAAAATGAAAAGGAAAACTTGTGGCTATTGTAACATGTCAAGTATACCATAAAGCAAAGCATATACCCTTTTTCAATTGTTTGTTTGAATTACTTGTGAGAGTTTCTGCATTTCTTAATTAATAGCTACAAGTACAACAATCACCAAATATTCAATTGTTGCAATCTTTACTCTCAACAATGAACTATTAATAGTATGGTTACAGATGTGTACTATAGCGAGTTTGTTTATAGCATGTAAGTATCTCATAGGAGACTATAGGGTTGAGCTGAATTCTAATGAAGACCGTGTCTGCAAATTTATTAAGATTTTTCTCTTCATATCTAATTATTTATCCATTCCATTTCTTTTTTGTTAAATGATGAAGTCTGTATTGTCTTGGGACCTTTGCTCACCAAATTGTCAACTCAAAATGTGCTTTAATTGTACCTATAATTCAAAGGATTATAAACTTTAAATTTTATAGGAATAATTGGAACAAAAAATTTGAATATATCAATTAAATTAATAAACTGGACTACTTCAATATAAAAGATAAAATTTGAAGGGGTATAGTGGATGGTAACATCTTACCACGTATTCCACAATTGTTATCCCAAGCATGCATGGTTCATGCAAGTTGTGTTGCCAACTTCCCTTTCTTATTCTTATTATTGATTAACATTAAAATTTATTTATTAAAAGATATAATCATCATTTGATAATTTTTTATTTTATTTTTTTAAAAAAAAAAATCCATTAAGGGATCTATTGATGATTTTGAGTATTTTAAAATTTAGTGTTTTGTTTTAAAAAAATCTATTAAAGGATAAATTTGTCATTTAAGCAATTTTTCTTATACTATTGTAGTCTCTGTTCTACTAAACCAAGCACATGAATGCTATTACAATATTCATCCTATTCCATCCAACTAAACTACTGTTATACTTATTTTATTCCATTACAACTCTATTTCATATCGTCATAATAGTCATTTTATTACAGTTCTATCCATTCTAGCGAATCAAACGCAGTGTAAGTTTTCACGACCAGACTCATGATTGAAATGGTTAAACCTTTGATTCTTAATTCTTATTCTTGATTCGATTGATCTGATTAATTTGTTTGGTTCAATAAAATAAATTATTTAAAAATTAAAAATATGAAAAAATCGATTTGACCTCTTTTTTAATTCGATTCAATTGTTGGTCCATATCAATTAGTGAATTAGCCAATTTAACTTCTTTATTTTGAACCGATACTCCAACTATTTTTCGATCCCAACGCGCTGATCCACTACTTAAAACAATGCTTTTGATGATGAAACTCAAATAGAACCCAATCTCGTTTAACTCGACTTAAATTATTATAGAATAGTGTTTGCTTGGTTGGGTAAATAAATATTTCTCTAAATTGCTATGAATTAAAAATAATATTAGGTAAGAGAATATAAGAAATGTAAAAAACAATAGGAACAGAGGTTTTCGTACATAAAATTAGTGTCCAAAATGTACCAAAAGTGGTTTTGGATAGTAAAATGTCTAATTTACCCTTATAGTAAACTGAAATTTAAAATTGGAAATTTTTTTTATCATTCAAATATGTAATTATTGTACATAATTTAACGTAAAAATATTAAAAATAAATATCAATGTTAATATTCAATTACAATCCCTGGCCCCCTAAAATGAAAATTTTCTATTTAGGCCTTTAAATTTTTTTTAAAATTTTAAATGAGTAAATGTAAAATTATACCTTGGCCCCCCTAAAATTATAGAATTTCGATTTAATCCTTTAAAAATTATAAAGATATAGACTATAAAAAATTAAATTTCCATTCGACCCTCCTTAAAAATTTGTCCTGGCTTCGCCCTTATATATAACAAGTTGTATATCAAATAATTACTCTTTATTAAAATAATTATAATGATTCAAATTATTTCTTTATCGTTAGAGTTGTATGATCCGAATTCTTGTTAAAATAAAATACATTTCTTTTATTTGACATTGATTAGAATAAAGTTTTTCAACATTTAAATAGATGTAGTCGAAACTCCTATTCTATCATTCGAATTTTCAACATTAGTGAATTTTTTCTCCTCTACCCGTGATTTTTTCTTAAAAGGGTTTCCATGTAAAATCTGTGTATTTTATTTTTGTTTTCTTATTGCTTTGCAATTGCTCTATATTGCCACTATCGACGTTCAGTTGTTAACATTTACTTGTTAAAATTTTAATTAAAACAAATTTTTTTTTTAAATAATCATCAACCATGTTACTAAGTCAAACTATAGGTGGGTAAAAAAAATTAAAATTTAGCTTGAATTTTCATTAATAGAAGTTTAGTTTCTTGAACTTGGAAATTTTATATTAATCAATTAATTCAATCAATAACTTTCTACTTGAGAGAGAAAGTAATTGCAAAATATAACAAAAATATGCATAAAATTAATTGAGAATACGATTACTTTTTTATAGTTACAGTTAAAAATATTTATTTTTTTTTAGATTTGTGGAAATATTTAAATTTACTAAAAATATTAAAATAAAATAAAGACGATAACTTCGATATAGATTATTTTAGAATAAATTATGATTGCAAACCCTCTATTATGTTTACATCTACACTTTAATTTGAAATAATTTTATCCACCTATTTTTATAGTGTTGTAAGTTAACTATTCTAATTGAAATTAATGTTGAGACAATTTTTTTTTAAAAAAAAAATACCCATTTTAATTTATTGTGTCGAGACAAATTGTTTTTACGTGTTGTAAAGAAAATTTTATGTAGATTTGAAAGTAGAAAGAGTTGACGGGAATTAGATGGTGGAACCAATTTGGGAAGACATCATAGGTTTATGTAAGAACAACTTCAAGGCTTTGGTATGGTCAGGGCTTTATAGTTTACGTTTTCTTGTGTTGTCTTTGTCTCATGTATCGAAGAAAAAAATCCTTAATGACTTTCTTTTAAAAACAGTTTCTTAATGAATATATAAAATCTCACTCCCAATACCAAGTAATTCCCATGCACGCTCTGAATATTGGCTTCTCTTACCTACTTTTATGTCTTTGTGGGGTGGGATAAGTTAGATAAATAAGTTATCAATAACGTATATTAATCCTTGTTGAGGGGTCAGACTGTCACTTGGTGGGAGTTTTATCCCCTAACTTTATGGACAGCTCAAGTGTCTTTAATAGACTTCTTGTTGGCTAGGAGCACTTCCATTTGTGAAGATATCACCTTTTCATGTTTTTAATAATTATTTAATGTATTACGGATTACTTAATTTCTTAAAAATTTTCATGTTTTAAATAATTATTTCATGTGTCACAAATTATTTAATTTCTTTAAAAGTTGAATTACTTGATCTACTAAACTCGTTTCATGTTTTAAATAATTCTTTCAAGTTTTAAGTTTTTTTCTTTTCTTTTTTTTCTTTTGTCATTGGGTAATCCCAACATTTCTACTCTTAAACTTTTATTTTCTTTCATCTGTCGAGATTATAAGATTTTTTATCAAACAGTCAGTTTTTAACAAAGTTCTCAAAACTAGATTGGTGGTCAAATCGGTCAGGCCATCAGTTCGTTAATCCATTTGCTCTAACTAGTTCGATTGATTTGTCCGATTCAATCAAATAAATCATTAAAAATTCATTAAAAAATACTAAGAATTTAATTCAACCAATTCAACAGAGTTTTGCTCAGCTCCTGAATCAATCGGTTCAAAACCCTTCGATGTAATTTGTTAAAAATTTAGAAGTTAGATTGGGTTATTCTAATATTTAATTAGAGTAACATAACAATGTATTTTTAATACGTCGAACATATATTTGTAAGAAACTCAGATTGAGGTGAAGCACAAATAATTGAATTTGAAATCAGATTCTTTTTATATGAAATTAAGCTTGAATTTTAAAAGATAGTTCCAACTCCTTCAAAAAATAAGTGAAGTATAATGCAAAAATCATAGCCAGTGAACAATGGAGATTTGAGGGTTCAAATGAAATCAAAACTACTAAAGATAACATTAATCTCATAGCTATTATTATAAACCAAAGAGAAGATCAATCAAAGGGTACAAAATTTCAGACATTAAAGACAATCCCTAACACCAAATTACAATCTCAGGTCTTACAAGACCTAGTGTACATGCAATTTCAAAGAGCTTATCGACAACTCCAAAGTATAAATGGATGAAATCTTCATGTTGACGACTATTTCTTATCTATCTATAGTCTAAACCTTCAACGGGGTTTGCTTCCGTATCATTCCATAGAAGAAGGATCCGTCCAATCAAAAAAACGATTACTAGAGCTGCTGTGATTCTTTGCCAACAGAAGAACATCAAGATGAAGAGGAGAAAAAACGATATGCATTCCACTATAAGTCTGCCAAAGGAGGAAACAAGTTCTAACATATGTTCTTCCGACTCTGTTTTTTCTTGAAGTACCAGTGTCTAACACCTATGTCTGGCACTTATTCGGAGATGGGTATAAGGTATGATCGACAAATATATGATATTTCAACTAAAGGATCAATAGAAGACAATATCAGCTAAAACAGTTACTATAAGGCTACCTTATGGTTACATGCTGAAGATATATACCATGAAGGTTTGCCACTCACATCCTCAACCTTCCATGAAAACCTAACAGCTCAATTGGTATTCCATGTTGCTCGGACTCCAACGAGTTTATCATATTAAGCTCTTACCACTTGTCCCCAAGTTCCCAAATTTCCTGATACCGCTAGTTCAAGTCCGACAGAAGCCATTGGGTGAAACGAGGGTCTCCAAGTAGGTATCAGCTTCAAAACCATCCCCTGCCGGAATGCCATCAACCACTAAGTACCTATAACTATCATCTTCCAAGTTGTACAGCAACAGTTTTCCATCAACATCCAGCAGGGCTTCTCTGTTCTGTGCCAAACACAACGGCTTCATACATATGTATGAGAGACTGAGGGTTAATTTAGTCCATGATTCACCCACACCATACTCAGTCATCACCCAAAAATCATTGTGCATTTGATTGCGGCTATGGAGCACACACAGGCAACCATTAAGAACCCCAACCACGAACTCAAAGCTAGTATCGACAATGTCAGGTGCCGGCATATCCGAAAACACCTCTTCTTCCAAACTAAAAGCAGCAACCACACACCTACAATCCACCCCATCTTCGAAACTAACCATCCAGTGAATAGTCCCATTAAGAAGCACTCCGGATTCAGACACATTATCCACATATGGAAAACTACAAACAATCCTCCAAGAATCAGTTCTCAATGAGTAAACACAAACAGTTCCACAACCTACTTTCACTACCTTATAATCATCATTAACAAAATCATAACCGAAACCATAAACACTCCAACCGTTCGGAACGAAACCCGAAGGTGGGTCTGGGATTCTCTTGGATTCTCTAGTGGAAGGATTAAACAAAAAAAGGGTATCTTCATCTGGGGCAATACAAACCAAACCATTACAAGAACCTAAGATATCAACCCAATTCCTTTGGTTCACACAAAATGGCAAATTTAACTTCACCATTACTGGAAATTCATCATTACCTTCTTCACTTCTTTCACAATACAGAAAACCATCTCTGGCAGAATCTAATAACTCTGCTAATCCATTTGGCTTGTCTTTCAAGGGATAATCAAGCTCTAAAGCTACCAAATTCTCATCAAAACTACCATTTCTACCAATTGATTCATATTCAAGAGAGTACAAATTGTGTGAGGAAATGATTACTCTTTTTCTCTGAGAATAAAAACTATCATTACTAACGGTTTTTTTGAGGTGGGATTTGGCTAAAAGGGGATCTGATATAAGAGAAAGCCATTGTTTTGAGACGCACCTGAATTGGCAAAGCGATTTGACGGGTAATCTTGAAAGGATTTCCACCATGATTTCTTGGGGAAGAAGAGGGATTTCAGCTTCAACCGGTGATTGCTGCTGAATTCTTCTTTCTTTATTCATGATTTCAATTGCTCTAAAGAACCAGTTTTGATGGAAAATATTGAATACCCAAAAGGGGAAATAATTAGAAAAGACAGATAAAATGAAGCAAAGTAGGTAAAAGACCGAGAGCAATTGGATTTTGAGCAAATTTGGGAAAATTTTTGAGTCAAGTCGACACCTGATGGACTTAACTCAGCCCCGACCCTACTTTAAATGATAATTTTTTATTTTGCACCTTTTATGTTTATGAATTTCGATTTTCCTCACAATTATCACTTTTGGTCCTCAAACTCGATTTATTATTCACTATGCCAAAGTTTTATTATTTCCAAATTTTAATACGATAAACATATGGGTAAACTACAAAAATAGTCACTTTTGTTTATTTCAGGTTACATTTTAATCACTTATGTTTGAAATGTTACGTTTTAATCACTTATGTTATTATTTTGTTACGAAGTGATCACTCTTCCGTTAAGTTTCGTTATCTCCCTAACGGTAATTCTACGTGGCAGTCCAACTAGATTTTAAGTGCCAGCTTGGATTTCCTAATGAGATGAGAATAGATTTTTTATTAAATAAATTTAATTAATTAAAAATTTTAAACCTTATATCTTAATTAAAAAATTGTTCATCTACCCTTATTTTAGTTTTTTTTCAATTGACTAAAAAAATTATTATCATTAAAAAAATTTATTTACGTACAAAAACAAAAGAGGATTCAATGGAGGGTCTAGGTATGTTTTCTTCACCGACAAATTTATGTTCTAAAACTTAAAATGAAGTGGTTGTCGACAAATAAGAAGATGGTAATGTTTTTGTTCCTAATCATTGTATTTTCCAATTCTTCACGTTCTTGAATAATTAGTTTTTCAATCCAATTTTTTCTGATCTGAATCGGCTTGTTTGTTCACAATCCCTTTGTGGGCATCCCTTTTTTCTGATCTGAAATTTTTTTAGTTGTTAATATTCATATCAAGAATTTTAATTTAGAGTTTTCATTAAACAATAAAAAAATTCAATCTTTTGTTTTTCAGTATTGAATAAAAGTGATAGAGGAATGCAAAAAAGACATACCTGAACCCTCCATCGAATCCATCTTTATGAAGCAGTCAATTTGATTTCAACTATTTTGATCTTAATAATAATTTTTCCAATCAAATGAAAAAAAAAACATTGAAAAAAAAGAAGAGACTGAAGAAAAATTAAAAAGAGATGAACAGATTTTTTAGTTAAGGTTTAGGTTTAAAAATTTTAATTAATTAAATTTTAATTAATTAAAATTTTAATTTAAAATCTATTTTTATCCCATTTAAAAATTCAAGTTGGCATCTAAAATCTAGTAGTCCAAGTAGAATTACCGTTAGAGGGATAACAGAACTTAACGGTAGAGTGATCACTTCGTAACAAAATAGTAACATAAGTGACTAAAATGTAACATTTTAAACATAAGTGACTAAAATGTAACTTGGGGCAAACAAAAATGACTATTTTTGTAGATTACCCTAAACATATTATCACATGCATAACGTTATGTTAATGTTAACTTTTTATTTTTATATTTTACTTACAAAAAATCAAATTATAATGTCGTTTGCATTAAAATTAAAATGCGAAAAATATAACTACAAAGAAAAATCTAATTAAATATCCTACAAAATAGGAATTATTGGTATAAAGAAAGTCATGTGTGATTTGAGAGCATCTATTAATGTAATGCATTTATCTATTTTTAAATTGCTAAACACGGGTCCTTTGAAAGAAACAGGGGTTATTATTCAATTGGTATATAAGTCATGCGTATATCTAGAAGGGGCGTTGGAAAATGTTCTCGTAAAGGTAAATGAATTATTTTTTCTGCAGACTTTTATATCATCAATATGGAAGACGACCACTCAAAAAATACTTCTGATATTCTACTCGGGAGGCCATTCCTAAGTACCGTACGTACAAAGATTGATATTCGTAGTGGAATCCTCACTATGGAATTCAACAGTGATGTGGTAAAATTTAATGTTTATGAGGCAATGGGCCAGCCCAACACAATGTCGAATATTTCTAGTATTGATATTATTGAACCACTAATAAAATTTCATTTTGAGTATCATGAAGAGGATGGGTTATAAACTGTACTTTGCAAGAGTTTAAACCTCGATACGGTGGATAAATTGGAGGAGTTAATGACGTTCAAAAAACTGATTCGTGAAACCGTTGTTCTATTGGAGACTCCACAATTTCCTAGAAGTCAAGGTAAATATTTTAAACTTTCTCCTTATAAAACTAAACTCTTGTCTTCTATTTTGCAAGTTTTGGAACTGGAACTTAAACCGTTACCAGAACATTTAAGGATTTCGATAGAGGAAAAGATAAACTTAAACAAAGAAGCTCAAAGACACCTTAATCCACCAATAATTGAGGAATCCAGGAAGTAAAGACAATGAGAAAAGGTTGAAACCTTTCTATAAGAACTTCCAAGTGCACATAATGGAAGAATTAATTCTTGAGAAACCGAACGGATAACACTCACGTCGTTGAGCTAATAACGTTAAACAAAAGTGCTTTATGGGAGGCAATCCACATTTATTTTTTATTTATTTTCATTTATTTAATTTAATTTTGAATTCTAATTTAGTTTGAGAATTAAATAAAGTATCATTTTAATCCGTTTGATCATGTTATTTACCAAAAAATGGACGAAGACAGTCATTTTTTATGAGGTCAGAATTAATTCATGGCATGAGCACGCCCTATCAAATTTCAGTGTTGCCATTTGTTGAAACATACACCTAGGACCGAACCGACCAAAATCGACCAGAATCGACTAGAACTAACCTGAACTGCCCAAACCACCTTTCGCCAAATTAACACGGGGAGTACACTTGACCCTTCTATTCATTATTGTTTTAAAATTGCATATTGAGGGCAATGTGGGCTAAGTAGGGAGTTCGTCAGACGTGCCATGCTATTTCTTTTTTGCATGTGTTTCGCTAAATAATTCCTTAATTTGTTTCAAAAATAAACCTCTAATTCTTATGTTTATTTTACTTAAATAAGTGGGTGAATCATGAATAACTATTGTTTGCTTGATCAATGAATATTTTGTAGAATTGAAAATGTTATGCCTTAGTCAATATTTCATGAAAATTGTTGGTTTTATTGAACTTGCCTAATGAAAGTACTCGTTTTAAATGAATTTGCTAATAGCTTGGTTAAGAGTGAAGATTCAGAAATGTGACCAAGTTGAGTAACCGAGATGAGGTGTTTGGGTTGTCATCTCATCTCGTTTCGCGTCAAAAGGTTTGGTGACGAGCCAAAGCTTTTAACACTTCACTAATCAAGCTACCTTAAGAAATAAATCAATTAGGGACATGTGAAATTGAGTAACCAAGATAAGGTGATTGGGTTGTCATCTCGTTTCATGTCAAAAGGTTTGATTATGTCTCGAATTCGTTAGAAATAAATAAATAAATAATAAGGAGAACGTCTCAGGTTGAGTAACTGGGGTGAGGTACTTGGGTTGTCATCTCACTTCGCATCAAAAGACTTGACTACGTTTGAAAAAAAAATAAATAATAATAAATAATAAAAAAATTGATAAAAGTATATATCAGGTATGATCGTTTCGCATGTTTAATTAAGCCTAAATCTAGTAAAATAGTTGAATTTAGCATATTGTTCAAGATTTTATAAAATGCTTATTGATTGTGTTTAGCAATTGTTTATTTTTTATTCACCTAATTGTTTGAAATATGTTTGACTAGAAAAGGGGGTTTGATTTTGAAAGGGATTGACGAATTATTTTTAGTGGATATTATGTTTGAGGATAGGGGTGAGCAAAACTCGATTCAACTCGAAAAAATTAAAAAAAAAACTCAAATTTCGAGTTAAATGAATCGAGTTATTCGAGTCAACTTGAATTTTTTTTTCGAATTTCGAGTTCGAATCGAGTTGAGTTTTCAAATTTGAATAACTCGAATAATTCGAATAATTCGAATATCAAACTATAATATTTTACATTTTTACCCCAAACTCCCAAATCTTTTTACTTTTCTGTCAAAACTTTTACTCCCTTCCCATCTCACCTCCCATCTACCCCAAACCCATCCCTCCCCAAAAATTTTTTTAAATATTTTCCCTCCAAAATTTTACTCCCCCATTTATTTTTCCTCAAACTTTTATTTCCCAAAACTTTTATTTTCCCCCTAAACTTTTACTTATCACCCTTTACTCTCAAATAAAAAATTAAAATTATCCAAAAAAAATCACTAAACATAAATAGTAATAATTTTATTTATATATACTATTTATATTATTAAATTAAATTTTACAGTGCATATTATTTATATTATTGAATTGTTTAGTCATATTGAATATTTATATTAAAATTGAATTATAAATTATGCCATAAAATATTCGTGTTAAAATTTTATATTGGTATCAATTTCACATTTTATCTTTAAAATAACTTTTATTAAAAAATCACATTTTTATATTTAATATATTTTTTAATTCTAAAATATATGGTGACAAGAATCTGAAGATAATTGAAACAACTAAGCAAGCAAAGAAGCTAACCCGTATATAAAAGATTAATAAATAAATTATGAGATGATGAAAGTTAATAAAAAAAATTGATTAAGGTGGACAAATTTTATTATGGTAGGTGACAGTGGTTATAAGGACCCAAAATTATTTTTTAAAATTAACTCGAACAAATATATTCGATTCGATTCGAATTCCATCTCACTCGACTCGATTCGAGAAAATTTTAAATCAAAATAGGATGATAAAATATGATTCGTCAACTTGATTAACTCAAAATTTTTTCATTCGATTAGATTCAATTCGATCGAACGCTCACCCCTACTTGAGGACAAGCATCGGCTAAGTAGGGGAAATTTGATAGCAAGATAAATTCGTATTTTTAATATATATTTTTGGCTAATTATCGAATAAAATGCTATTAAATTTGGATTTTTCTTATCAAGAATGAAGTTGGTGTGCTGAATTCAAACACTTACAAAAAGGGACTAAATTGGATCAAAAAGCAAAGATGATGGCTTTATTGAAAGATTGAATATTCAAAAAGTAGCTGGATAAAGATTGAAGGATTTTTTATAATGTTACAACTCTGTAATTAGTTTAAATTTTATTTTTAAATTTTGAATTATTTAGTGATAATATTTAATATTATTTAGTGATAATATTTAAGAAAAATTTAATTAAATTTTAACGCTAAAAATGTGTATAAATACTTAATCACTACAACCAACTGAAAACACAAATTTGCCTTTCGCATTCAATAAAATTTCTTATTTTTCTTTCCCTTCCTGCCTCAGTTTTCTATACTGTTGTTTCATTCTTTCTTTTTTCTTTAACTTTTAGCCTTTTAATTTAATTGCCTTCCAATACCCATGATTTTTTTCATGATTAACTAAACCTTTTTTAGCCTTAGCCCGTTTATCTCTTCGACAAAGTAATCATGAGATATGAACCCATACTAAATACTTCACAATTCGGTATTCGCTATCTCTTCGATATGTAGGATAGTACAAATTTGTCCCTCAAAATTGATTCAATTTCAATTCAAAAAGCACATGTTGGATTGGAATCATTTGGTGTACAGTTGGGAAGTTGAGTCGGCGGTGCTGTATTCAAAATGTGCGAACAAATTGACATGTTCAATTGGAAAAAGCTAGTTGAATTCCGTCAAGGGAGATTGTGATCGAATTTAAACGACCCACATAGTTGAGGCCGTTAATTCGAGTTGGGCTTTTCAAATTACAAGGCTGTTGAAGTCTTAAATTACGGGTACGTGCCATATAGTTGGAAATTCAACAAGGGTCGAATTGTAGGTGATACCGGAATCAATTATGAGAGGAAGAGCTGGCAGTTTGAGGGATCCTCGATTGCTATAACTAGCTTATCGTTAGAAGGGAAAATCTGTTTCAAAGACCGATTCAAGATTAGAGTACACTGAGGCTAATCCTAAGTTTAAAAAGAATTTTATTTATCCATTTATTTTATTTTCTTAATTTTTTTTGCATTTTTAAATCTATTTTTATTGTATTTCCTTATTTTATTTTCTTAGTCAATTTTAAACCTCTTATTTTTATTTTTATTTTCAGCATTCTTATGCACAGGTCGTGGGCACGACTGTAATCGCAATAGCGATTATGGTCACAATAAAAGGTAAAATTACATAGCCAATCCCTGTGGATTCAACCTTACTGCTCTATACTGCTAATTACTGTTATTTTATCATAGGAATTTATATTTGGTGGTTTCGACGCCTATCAGCATCTTAAATATTTAAAAAAAAATTAAAATTACAAGTTAATAAATTATTAATAGTTTAAATAGCTCAATAAAATAAAAGTATTATGTTATTTTTAATTTAAACTTATTTTGATAATTTAATGAAATCATATTTTTTAATATTTTAATTATGATTTATTAAAATAATAGCATTGCAATTAAAATTATCAATTATTAATTTTTTTTTATTTTGTTTAGTCACTAAAAAAAATAAAACCATACAAAGGCAACCAAAATAGATTGTTTATAAAATACAGACATTAATATAAAACATTTTTAATATTTAAATTTAAAAAATAAAATAAAATAAAATGAAATTGTTAATAATGGAATACAAGTATTGGATTTCAAAGAAGAAAAAAATGTAATAAAAAAGGCAAATAATATATAAAAAATCATCAATGTAATTGAAAAATCATAGCCAAATGTAAGGGAATTTATTTATTAATGAACACAATTTCTAAAATTATAAATTCAATCTAAAACATAATTTAAAAAAAAAAGATTAGAAATTCTTGATGCACTTTTTGTAGCAGTATTTCACATATGCACCTTCTTTCTTCTTATCTGCAAATAATAGAATTTGTATCAGAATTTAATGAAAATAATATTTGATAAAAATAACAAAATAATATAGATTATTTTTACCAGATTTGAAGTTATTGGGCATGGATTCTGCACAACGATCGGTACAAGTGTAGATGAGATCTGCATAATGGTATAAGCATCTTAACTTGCAAACTTTGTTGCATAAGTTGTGAAAAATTGGAATATCTTGTTTTAGGCATTTCGTCGAACACTTGAATTTACAAGTGTTGTCTGGATTCGGTTTTGGAGCATGTGGAGCTTCTACAGGCGACAGTGCAGGTGACGGTGCTGGTGACGACACTTCAAGTGGTGATGGTGCCGGTGATTTGATTCTATGGTTTGGATTTATTTCAAAAGGAAATTGTTGAGTTTCGAAAGGTAGATTGGTGGATTCAAAATTTTGAGTTTCGAATGAATCATGAGGAAGATCAGATTGAGAAAGCAACGATGTTTCTTCGGGATTTAGCTCGTGAAAGTAGTGGGATTGGGGCTCATAAACTTGAGATTCTGACAGCAATGAATTTTCATCGAAATTTTGAGCAAATTCAGATTCGTAATCAAAGGGGAAGAAACCATTGACTTGAACTGCAATAAGAACAAGCAGAATAGTGACTAAACTCACACTTGAAAATCTCTTATTCATTGCTTCCATTGCTTCAAAAAGATTCAAGCTTTGGATGAAAAATGTAAACAAAAAACCAAGAAATTTATAGGCATCAAATTCATTGAAATTTCTTCCATTAATTGCTCCAAAATTACTAATTACCAACTGATTGATTCTAAAATAATGAAGAAATCTCTAAAGTTGAAATTGTTTACTTGTGAATATGTCATTTGATTGGTTTTTCATGATGATTTTAGTTATGGTAATTAGAGTAATATTTTATTTTTTGAATTATTGAATATTTTTTTTAATTCAATTTTTATTGCCATTTAAAAAAAATCATTTATATTAATTTTCTTTTAAAATAACCCAAATTTCCAATTTAGAAATTCTCAATTTTTCTTTTATTTAAATTAAAAGGAGGGCAAGAAATGAAGCAATCAAAGGATTTACAATTAAATCATTGATTAACTCTTTCCACATTCTAACCCTATCACTATTTCTTAAACTTTAAAATTTTATTTTAAAACATCCTCTTAATCTATTAATTTCATTTTCCTCCTCAATTATAAAAATAATAATAATTATTTAATTTACTCATAATATCGATATTATTTGAAATAATTTTAATTCTACCAACTTCATAGATTCATTCAATATTTTTAAAATTTCAACTTTACACTTTTTTTTTAACAAATTATTTAGTGATTAATAGTTATGATACACTTTCTTATCCCTCATTTCTCAAGCAATCCATCCCATGTTTAACTTTAAATACATTCAAATATTTCGATATATGTTCAAACTCAAGGAATAGCTCTATATTTTAAAATTTTGAATAAATGATAATAATGAATTTCATTCTCTGATCTCTGGCATTATAAATAGATACGCAGAGAGGATATCAACATGTAAACAATTGATATTACGTTCTTTTGTTGGTCCACCTTTCTATAGGATTAAAATCTTTATAGAAATCGAAATCAAGATGTTTGAAAAAGTACAATAAATACATGATTAGACCTCAACATTTATGGGTGTGGACAATGTATTTTTCATAAATACACATGATGAGTTGACCTTATATTGATCTCGACACTCATGAGTATTGACGTCAATCTTATCTAACTAAGATTCCCACAAAAATCTTGTCTGTACATTGATACTTATTTAACTTTGATATACCATCCTCAACACCCACAAAAGTTGAAATTAGTGTAAATTTTCATAATAAAATCCAAAAATTATTTCATTCTCAAAATTTATCCTCTCAACATTAAACAATTTACAGAATTTATCATGTTGTATTTTTCCACTGTTAAGATATCAGTGTTAATCATAATTTTAATATTTAGAATTATAATTATAATAATTTATTTCACACTTCATCTTTACAAAAAAAATTATTTTAATTTTATCTAATAACTTTAAAATAGATGAAAAAATCAATATTTTTAACTTTGTTAAAGTTGCATACATGTGAATTGCCACATCAATTACATGTAAAAAATTTAATTATTTTTTAAAATTTTAAAATTAAAATAATTATAAAAATAATTTTTTTAAAAAATTAAAAATTATAAAAAATATTTTTAATATTTTTTAATTAATTAAATGCGAACATGTCATCCACAGTGCAATCAACATTATTAGATATAAGATTAAGATAATATTAAAAACATTTAAGGATGACTTTTAGATAAAGGCAATATATTTACTTTATAATATTAAATTCAAGCATTTTAATTATAAATTTAGATTTAAATGAAAAAAATTTTATGAGGTAATAAAATAGATTGTTTATTGTCGATTGAGTCTAAATTCAATTGGTATGGATATTATTATCTATACATTAGAGTGCATTATTCTACTATTTATGAATTAAAGAGAAACTATGGATAGTTCAAAAAATTGTGTCAAATAAAGCAAATATATAATAAGATATAATATCAAATTCAAATCCAAACAAAATAAAATTATATCATATATATATATATATATATTATAAATCAAAGATAAATGCAATGGATTTTATTTAATAATGAACAAATTTTCTAACATTATAAATAAAATAAAAAATAGAAAATAGAAAATGCCTAGAAATTCTTGGTGCATTTTTTGTAGCAGTATTTCACATATGCAGCTTCTTTCTTCTCATCTGCAAATAATAGAATTTGTATCAGAATTTAATGAAAATAATATTTGATAATTAAAAAAAAAACAAAAGACTACAGATTATTTTTACCAGATTTGAAGGTATTGGGCATGGATTCTACACAACGATTAGTACAAGTGTAGATGAGATCCGCATGATGGTATAAGCATCGTAACTTGCAGACTCTGCAGCATAAGTTGTGAAGAATTGGAATTTCTTGTTTTAGGCATTTCGTCGAACACTTCAATTTACAAATATTGTCTGGATTCGGTTTTGAAGGATGTGGAGCTTCTACAGGTGACGGTGCAGGTGATGACACTTGGACAGGTGATGGTGCCGGTGATGGAGATGGTGATTTGATTCTATGGTTTGCATTTATTTCAAAAGGAAATTGTTGAGTTTCGAAAGGTAGATTGGTGGATTCAAAATTTTGAGTTTGAAATGAATCACGAGGAAGTTCAGATTGTGAAAGCAAAGATGTTTCTTCAGGATTTACCTGGTGAAAGTATTGGGATTGGGGCTCATAAACTTGGGCTTCTGAAAACAATGAATTTTCATCGGAATTTGATGGAAAATTTTGGAAATCTAAAGAATTTTGAGCAAATTCAGATTCGTAATCGAAAGGGAAGAAACCATTGACTTGAACTGCGATAAGAACAAGCAAAACAGCGACAAAACTCACTCTCGAAAATCTCTTGTTCATAGTTTCCATTGCTTCAAAAATATTCAAGCTTTTGATGTAAAATGTGACCAAAAAAAAAGAAATTTATAGGCTTGGAATGCATTGAAATTTCTTCCAGTAATTGCTCCAAAATTGCTAATTACCAAGTGATTGATCCTTAAAATAATGAAGAAATCTCTCAAGTTGGGAAAATGAAAATGATTCTTTTGGGAATCCTTGGATTGGTTAAACATATTATATGAATCGAAACTAAATTCAATTCAATAAAAAAATCAAGATTAAAATTAATTAAACAAGTCAAATTTTCATTAATCTTCTCTTTTTTTTTTTATTTTCTTAATTTATTATTATTATTATTCTAACTTACAACATTTGGCAACTCAATAAATACAAATGAAGCAATCAAGAGGTTTCCGGGAAATCATTGATTAAAGCAATCACTAATATTAAGCAAATTATTCTCTCCGATATTTAAATTCGAGTGAATTGGAACATCAACAGCCTTTGACCACTTTAAATATTATATACAAATTACTTCCTAATATTCATGAATTGAACCCTTCATTTAATTCATTTTTTTCAAATAAAATTTTGCAAATCAACTTTCATTGAGGTTTAGTTTAATTTTGCACACTAATAATCGTATATTATTTTTATCTAATAATCTCATCAAAATTGAATGCTGGGTGCAAAAAAACTTTAACTTTCATATAATCCAATCTCTAAATAACTTAAATTTCAATAGTGAGATTTTTCCTATCCTAAACTCATGGTTGATGGGATGTTGGCCCATAGGCTGGGATGGCCCTTAGCAGTATTGTTTGGGTGACTTTTACCTAACCAGCAGGTGTAGGGTCTCACGGATTAAATTGTAGTATTTGCAAAATTTTAAGGGGTTTTTTTTTTTTTTTGTAAATTTTCATTTCATTTTTAATTTTTAATTAATAAAAATAAATTATAACTTAGAAACTAATGGACTATTTATGGCTATGCCCACCTTTCTTTACCAAAATTTGATCAAGTTTAATCAATATATCTATGGACTTTGAAACATGTTTTGGGATTCAACTTATCATAAAATACTGATTTAATTTTGGATAAATTTTGGTTATTGCACAACTCATCAGACACTATTTCAATGCACTCAAATAAAAATTCATTTGAAATAACATGAGTGTCCACAATTTTTTGTAACTGTTATTAATATTCTTATCACAAGTAAATTAGTTGTAAGGGCCTAATTTTGTCTGGCCCAAACAGATACCAAATGCAAAAATAAATAAAACTAAATAAATAAAAGTTTAATTACATGCCAGCCCAAATTACAAGTCTTAATTTAAACAAAACTCACTACCCAAATTACAAGCCCAACAGCCAAAGAAACCCTAAGGCCCACTATCTAAAAGCTTTTAGAAATCCTAGGGTTCCTGGCACTGTACCCCCCTTTGCAGCCATGCCACCCGAGGCTCCTCCTCTAGAGGTCTGACGCGCCTCTGTCACCTTTGCACCAAAACGGCAAAGGCAAGGGTCTTCATCCTGCCGTTGACCGCGCACCGTCACCTGCAAAGAGAAAGAACGAAAAGATAGCAAAAGCAAATAGTAAAAAAAAAAAAAGAAAAGAAAAGAGGATAAACGATGTTGTAAATTGGCTATAAAAGTCATAACAACTAGGGGTGAGCATTCGATCGAATTGAATCGAATCGAATCGAAAATTTTCGAGTTAATCGAGTTTTCGAATCTTATTTTATCATCCTAACTTTATTTGAAATTTTCTCGAATCGAGTCGAGTGAGATGGAATTCGAATCGAATCGAATCGAATATATTTGTTCGAGTTAAGTTTTTAAAAAAAATGACTAGCGTTATTTATTTTTATGTAATTTTTAAAAAAAATAATTTTCTTTAAAGTTTTTAAACATGATCATACAACAAAAAATTAAAGTAAATAAGTGAATAAATACAAGCAACACAACATCAACCCAAATAAACAACATTAGTCCAAAAAAATAACAAAAAAAAATACAACAAGATTATAATAAAAAAAACATAAGTAAAAGTCAAAGTAAACAACATGAGTCGAAGTAAACAACGACATTATAATAATAATAATAACATAAGCAAAAGTCCAAAATACAATAGAAATCTACACCACTTCAAAAAAAAAAACACAACAAAAGTTCAATTAACAAACAACAATAACAAACCAAACCAAACTAATAATAATAACGCATCAGCTCAAAAACTATTATAGAATAGTTTAAGTTTCTTCATGAGTCCAAATAAACAACAAAAACAATAAAACAACATTATAATAAAAAAAAACATAAGCAAAAGTCCAAAATACAATAGAAACCTACACCAGTCCAAAAAAAAAAAAAGAACACAACAAAAGCTCAATTATCCAACAACAATAACAAACCAAACCAAACTAATAACAATAACACATCAGTTCAAAAACCATTATAGAATAGTTTAACTTTCTTCTTGTGCTTCAATCACAGTTGATAATCTTGAAACATCTAGTAAAAGTATTGATTGAGTTAGTTAAATGATAAAAAATGTTTGCAAAAATAAATTAAATAAACATTTAACTTTATAAACTAATGCTAAGTATGTTACCTTCTTGATCTTCGGGTATTTTGAATAAATCTAGCAAATTTAAAAACAAAAATGTTAGTTAAATTATGGGAATGCTTACTAATATAAATAATACAAAAGCTTATTTTATAAATTAAAATTTATATATTACCATCTTCCATGGTTTGAAGTTCATCAACATAATCTTCAAGATTGATGGCATCATTAGATTTCCGAAGCCAATCTTGTGTGCAAACCAAAGCCTCGACCATGAGAGGAGTTAGAGAACTTCTAAAACTATCGAGAACACATCCACTTGTGCTAAATGCACTTTCCGAGGCAACTGTTGAGATAGGAATAGCAAGAATATCTCGAGCCATTTGTGCAAGAATAGGGAATCTAGGACTGTTCATTTTCCACCACAATAGTAAATCAAATGAACTTGAATTGTTTACTTCTTCATCCTCACCCAAATATCTATCCAACTCAGATTTGCTTTCTAATCCAACTTGTTTCTTCTTCTTAAGGTATTTTTGTTTGGCCAAGCCCGTTTTCATTTCTGACTGATCTATTTCCATTGAACTGCAAAGATTTGTTGAAGAACTAGATCTACCTTCAAACAATTCAATTCTCCATGCATTAGAAGAATACTCATTGAACAAGCAATGCAATTCTTTATCAATCATTTTCATAATGTCATTAGTAACATTAGGAAAAAGCAAGTTGACCCCAAAGTCTAAAAAACTCATTTTACATCGCGGATCAAAGATGACCGCCAAGTAAACTAGCATGTTGGTCTTGTTTCCTTCACCCCAATACTTATTATATTTCTCTCTCATTTTGAAAGTCATAGAAATTATGTCTAGATCTCCACAATTTTGCCACCGATCAAAAAGACAATGCAGATCCTCAATACTTCAAAAAGTGAATGAGAGGTAACATGCAAAGATCCGGACACCTTCAATGTAAGATGATAAAAAGGATCCAATACTTTTATAACTCTGCGAACAATTCCCCAATCATCAAATGTAGGAACTCCATCTCCAGCAGTAAGATCAAGAAAAAATTATGATCATCACGTACATATGATTCAAATGCACGCTCATATTTTTCGGCCACCTTTAACATCATATATGTTGAGTTCCATCTAGTAGGCACATCTAAACACAATTGAGCCTTACTATCTATCATTTTTTCTTTTACCCGTTGGTTGAATTTTGTCAACCTCGATGGTGATGCTCTTATATACCTCACAGCACCTCTAACTCGATCCACAGACACAGAAGCATCCTTAATACCGTATTGCACAATGAGATTAAGAATGTGTGCAGCACATCTCATATGAATAAATTTTCCATTTGCAATAGAAGCATTTCGATGATTGAATTTCTTTCTCAAATATTCAATGGCAACACTATTGGCTGATGCATTATCAACCGTAATAGTGAAGACCTTCTCAATCCCCCAATCTCGAAGACATTTTTCAATGGCTTGACCTATGCTTTCACCTCTATGAGCGGATATTGGGCAAAAATTTATAATCTTTTTTTGCAACCTCCATTCATCATCCACCCAATGTGCTGTTAAAACCATATAAGATATCCTTTGCAATGAAGTCCAAGTGTCTGTAGTCAAATAAACTCTACTTATATCTTTTTCAAAACAGTTCTTCATCACACTCTTCATGGAGTTAAATAAATCAAGACAATCCCTTCTAATTGTCTAATAAGAAGGAAGACTAAACCGTGGGCATGCTATAGAAAGAAAGTATTTGAAACCCTCTCCCTCTACAATTTTAAAAGGTAGTTCATCCACAATTATCATACGAACTAATGCTTTTCTAACAGCATCTTTATCAAACACCCAAGTTGATAAATCCGTTATTTCCTGGCTAACCTTCACAAATGCTAATTCTGATTGCTTCAGATTAGAAATATTACCTCGAGGTCTTTTTAGGCATGTTTTCAAATAGTTATTCAAATTTGTTGTAGAACCCGAAGTTGATTCCATGGTGTAAGTAACATCACAGGTATTGCACCTTGCTCTCTTCTCCCCCTCTTTAGTCACAAATTTGGTGAAATGGTTCCAACAAGCTGATCTTGGAGTAATCTTTTTTTGAACATTTTCATTGGTTGTTGTTTGATCATCTTTACTTGGGGAAGAATTTTGTGAACTTTGAGTTGAATCATCTCGCTTTGGATCACTCATCTACAAGTAAACATTTGTTGCAATCACTAACCATGACCAATAATTGATTTAAAATCAAACTTAATAAATCAGTTAAATTAAAAATTAATTAATATAATAGTATAAATTAATTAATATAATAGTACAATAACATAAATTTAAAATAGATAGCACTTAATAACACATTATAAGGATACTAATTCATATTTGTTAAGGGTTATTGTACATCAAGTGGAATAATGGATAAAGCTAAAATCCCCTGAACCCCTATCATCGCCCACTGCTGTAGGTTTTTTCTTCTTCAATCATTGAAGAAAAATTAGCTAATTCATAAGGAAAAAAATCATACGAGAATTTACTAATTACAACTTGAACCAGTAATACAAAATTAATTAATTAATTAACCCATTCATAGTAAGTAATACACATAAACCTAGTATCATCGGATCACATTTTGATGGGAGAATTGTAATGCAATCCATACAATGAAGAATTTTAATACCAATTGATTTCTTCCAAAATGTTCTTCATACAAAATGAATTAAGATTTCCTCACTTTTCAGCCAAAACAAAATTATATTGAAGAAATAAGAAAACAACTTCTACAAGGCGTCAACAGATCAAAACATTTGTCAATATTCCAACTCACCACTTTTATCTCGAAATCATTCATGGGGCAACCACCGACAAGCATGTCCAAAGATGAATATCTAGTGCCATTACTGGATCAACATACACCCAAAGATGTATATTCTTTCACTACAACACCGATTTGTACTATAGATTAACATGACAAGACACTGGCTAAGAGAAATTAGCCAAGAAGTTCACATCCGTGATTACCTGAAAGTTGGAATAACTGGATCTCGAGATTTAACGGTTATTTGCTCCAGTGCTGGTTGAGCTGATCAATGAATTAGATGTTCTTGTTTTCTTTGGCTAAAAGATTTGATACGTTTGATTAGTTCTTCCTTTAGTGGTTCAGGTATTTTTCGAATAAAACTGGCCTTTGCATCTGCAATCAACTTCTTTTTGCACAAAAGTAGTTGAAGGTAAGAATCAAGGTTTGACATTTATGACGTTGATACAAATTGTGGGGATATTATTGCAATAAAAAGAAAAGGAATTAAATAGGAAAAAAGTGTGTAGTGCATCTAGCAAAGGAAATAGAAAGGCCATTTGTTATGTTTTACTCTGAAAACTGCAAAAACTTGCTTGCAAAGAAAAGGGCATACAAATTGAAATCCATGGTGAAAGGGAACCAGACATCACACAAAGATCCTCATAAAACAAACATTACATCTCAAAATGACCATTTATCCTAAAACGATACATTATGAACAAAACTCGCAAAGATTTTTGCGCAGCAAGAAAGCAAACTAAATTCTTGCAAACTAAACATAAGCTCAAATCAGTTCAATCACAGCAACACTTCTATCTCATTATCCAGGTCCATGTATGCACATGTTTATATCAAGGTTGAGTAATAAATAAGCCTTAGGTTTGAAAAACAATGCTTGAAAGCATTTTATTGACTCAAAAGCTCTGGGGAACCAAATCAGCCTTGGCTTGGAAAAAGAAAAAAAAATTGTCTTTCTTTGCAAGTATATACTTCTACAGAAGTTTGTCATACATGCCAACAATTTACACCATTTTGATGAAAATCTACAGCAAGAAGAATGCATCAAAATTCCTAAAGAAATCATGCATGCAAAGTAAACATAGAAATTAAATTACCCATACATGGACATGTTACATAACAGTTAAACAAAGACTTACTAGATTTGGAGTAAAGATTTTAATTTGAAGGTTGGAATTAACTAAAAGAAGAAGAAGGATTTTAATTTTAGGGTTTTTTTAGAAAAATAGAGTTTAAGGTTTCATGGAAATAGGGGTTTGAATAAAGAGTTTAATTTTAGGGTTTCATACAAAACAGAGTCGGGGGAGAATCAGAGAATAAGAAAAATAATTGGAAATTGGAATTGGCTGCTGGGGCATGGGGGTTTGAATTGATTTTGGGGAGGAATTGGCCAATTGGGTTTTGGGAAAATAATATTTTGGGCAAACGGGCTTGGGTTGGGGTGGGGAAAAAATGGGATAAAATAAAATATTTAGGCTTAGGGGTAATTGGGTTTAGTAATTAGTAAAAGCCTAAAATTTAAAAAAAATAAAAATATAGTTTATATTCGGTTTATTCGAATTATTCGAGTTATTCGAATTCGAGAATTCAACTCGACTCGAACTCAAAATTTGAAGAAAAAAATTCGAGTTGATTCGATTAACTCGATTCGAATAATTCGAAATTCAAATTTTTTTTTCAATTTTTTCGAATCGAATCAAATTTTGCTCACCCCTAATAACAACCACCATGTATTTTTTATAGAGAAATACAAAAGCAAAAAAAAAAAAAGAATACAAAAAAGAGAACAAATTCAAAAGGTAAATTTTTATTCAACATTTATTTTCTCAAAAATATAAAAAAAAAATAAAACAAAAAGCCCTTATTGATCTTGTTGCGCTGTCGCCGTAGGTGGGTAGGTTTGTCGTCCTCGAGGAGAAATGACCCATCTTTGATGTGGAGGAGCCCTTGATTCCCTCAGGATTTGCCTGGGCTCCATCGGAGAAGAGGGCGTGAAAGGGACATGCCTAGAAGGCCAAAAGCCTCTTTTCCCTTTTTGTTTTTTTTTTTGTTTTTTGTTTTTAAATACAAAGGGAATCACCCTCTATTCTAGTCTTCTTTTTTTAAAAAAAATAAAAATAAAAAAATAAATTTTTTAAACTCCAGCCACCGGAGGCGACAGACGCTATCGCCAATGACTGGTGGCCATGGCGGTAGTCCACCGTCCCTTTGGCCGAACAAGAGAAAAACTGAGAGAAAAAAAAAAGAGCTCTCAATTTTTTTAAAAAAAAAACCCTAAACAGAATGGTTTTTTTAAAGAATTTTTGGCTTATATAGGCGGGGGGCTAAACGATGTCATTTTGGCCGATGTTTGTAATTCTCAAAATGGCGTCATTTTGACGCTCAACCCGATTGCCTGACCAAAGTACCTCAGGATCCGCATGTTTTTGTGACTAGGGTATAATTGCTACCCTAGTCCTTCCGCTTTTTAGGTGGTTTTTAATACAGTCCTGTTCTATTTTTTATTTTATCACTTAATTTTAATTTATTTTTGATTTAGTCCTTCGTATGCTGACCCCATGGGGAATGACGCATGTCCTGGAGTTTTGGGATAATTTCTCATTTATCCCTGTTTCTTTTCGCGCATTTCATTTTGGTCATTTATTGCGTTTTATTAGTTTATTTTTTTATTATTTATAATCTATACCCCTAATTTCATTTAAATTTCAATTTAATCCTTGTTTATTTAACTTCAACCTTTTTACAATTTGTTTTTTATTATTTATTTATTTATTTATTACTTCTTTATTTTTATATATACTTAAAAATTAAATTATATACATTCTTTTATTTGTGCATATTTATTTATTTATTATTATTGTCATTATTATTTTATTTTTATTCTTTTGCTCTTGTTATTTTATTATTTCTTTTATTATTTTTGGCACTTTCATGTCATGCATATTTATCTTTTTAATCATGCATTTTCTATTTTTTATTTTTATTTTAAGTTACCTTATCTATATTATTATTATTATTATTATTATTATTATTATTATTATTATTATTATTATTATTATTACATTATTGTTATTATAGTGTTCCTTTATTTATTTATTTATTTATCATTCTAATATTATACCCATATAGTCATTTTATATTATTTCATTATCACTATATCATACATTGTGTTTAAATATACTTATCCATTTTTATATTATGCCCGAATAAGTTAAATGCATATCACTTTAAATGTTACGTTTGTTTTTGCACGATGCATAAAAAAAGAAAATTTTTAAATTGAGGCAATGTTCATTATTTTTGGAATTAGAAGAGCCGTATTCCTAACTTACGGAATATGGCTTCTTTCTAAAACCGAAATAGTTGAATATCTATTAAAAATTAAAAAAACGAGATTTAAGTAATGAACAAATAGCGTTTATTCTTATCTTCGAGGATTTAAGGCTTTGTGTCCTAACTTATGGGACATGATCTTTTCTTTTCGATTAACCTGAAATAAGCTCTTTTTTTGCGAAAATTAATTTAATTAAGTAATGTCTTAATACAAAAAAGAATCGTGTTTTAAATTCTCTTCAAATTTTTAATTCTCGATACTAAGACATCAAGTAATCTACTAGGTACCAATTTTGGGTGTCACGAGGGTGCTAATCCTTCCTCGTACGTAATCGACTCCTGAACCCATTTCCTGGATTTTGTAGACCAAAAAGTATCGTTTTATTAAGTCTAACATTTTATTAAAATGAGTTTTGAGGTGATCCAATCATACCTAGATAAAAAGGATTGGTGGTGACTCTATCTCCATTTTCGTTTTTTTTAAATAAAAAGTCAATCTCAAAAAAGGTTTCGACAGCTTGGTAACTCCACTGGGGACAAATAAGAGAGTCAAGCCGCGAGTTGATTACTTTTAGTCTTTTTGTTGAAAATTGATAATTTGGTTTAAATTTACGATCCCTTTATTGCATTTCATCATTCATGTTTTGTCTTTGATATCTTAGGTTATATAGTGATCTAGTATATTTGTTTTACTAGTTAGAAAGTTTCTTTTTGTATGTTTTCCACATATTGCATTGCACATTCATTTCATTTTTCCCTTCTTAAGTAGAAGTGAGAAACTATTCCTTCGCGATGTCTTCATCTCCGTATAGGATAGTGGATTGCTTTCGAGATACATCTGCACCTATGTCTTCGTGGGATCTTCATCTCCGTATGGCCATAGGGAAATGTATTCCCCTGAACTGAACTCGGCCGTATAAGCTTATAATGGGTGAGGATCGAGGAATCTGCTAGTTCATGTACCTTTACTTTAGAACTGAACCGCATATAATGAGCCTTAAGAACCTAATGATCCTTAAGAACCTACCCTAGGTAGAGCCATACCAAACCTCTAGTGGTCACTTGAATAGGTGTTCTATTTAATATTTCTTGCTTTGAATTCTAGCTTTGTATGAAATGTACTGACTTTTTTCGTTTTGTTTTGGCTGTGATTGCATTGCATTTTCATCATAGAAAAGGGTGTTGATTCACGTTCAGTTGCTAAATATAGAGCTTGCCATGGAAAAGGAATTTCTTGATAAAGTGGAAGACAATGCGGCCGTCCAGATATGGTCTGAGAAGACACAACAAAAGAATAGCAACAGCCTGACGGAAGGATATATGTCAGAATTATGGGATTTCACTCGCATCAGTGTGACTCAGAAGAGTTGAAAGAAATATGGGACCAATAGGATGACAAAACCAAGCAGTTATTCTACCGTGACTATGGTGATTTACCTTATTTACTCGATATTAAAGTGGATAAGCACTTATTCCGAGCTCTGGCCTAATATTGAAATCCCGCCTATAGCTGCTTTACTTTTGCGAAAGTAGATTTGGTGCACATCGTAGAAGACTGCACAACTCTACTCCATTGCCCGAGGATCCAAGCCGACAAAGCTTATTCTAGAGTCGTCAACGTCTTGACTTTCTTAAAGAGGCTAATAAGTATAATTAGGATGAGTGAGCAATGGATCGCGGCCCGGATTAAACAAAAGGGAGATAGTAAATATATCCCTTGGAAAAGTTTACGGGATTTGGTATTGACACATCTGAATATGAAGAAAAGAGTTGACGTCTTCACTTTGAGTATCTACGGATCGGTCATGTTCCCCAAAGCATTAGGGCACATAGATGATGCAGTTTCAGATCTATTTAACTGGCTCGACAAAAAGGTTATGCCCGTCCCAGCAATTTTGGCTGAAACTTTCAGATCTCTAAGTGCATGCCAGAGAGCGAGTGAGGGAAGATTTATCGGCTCTGCACAACTCCTACTAGCTTGGTTTCATAGCCACTATTGGAAGGTAGAAAAGGTTTCTTATTGAGTATTCTCTAAGAACTACTCTCCGTTGAAGGAATTCGTGGCTACATTTAGGCGAGAGGACATTTCTGAAGAAAAGTGTATGGCAATTCCCCAGAGTCTCCAAGACAAAGACGTTGAATGGAGGACCCATTGGATGATTCCTGATGAAATTTTATACTGATGTAAAAACTTCGATTGGGTCCCTCTACTCGGGATATGGGGAGTTATTCGATATGCCCCTCTACTTGTATTAAGGCAGTATAGGTCGAGGCAATTTATACCAGTAACGTAAGGGTTGGTTCAATGTGAGTTTGCGTACAAATGTGATAATTACAATAAGAAGGTTCACGAAATATCGAACGCTTAGAATCAAACTCACAAAATAAAAATATTTGCCGCAAATCCCATGACGACCCTTAAATATGATTGGTGGTGGGGAAAAAGAGTCAATGACAATGTTCCTATGTCAAGTCAAGAAAACACTCGACCAATAGAAGAACACTTACAAGTGATCCTGTCTAAGTTGGAGATTGTAAAGTAAGACTTTAAAAAGAGGAGTTCGGAGTTGGGAAAAAAGATAGAACAGTTGGAAAAGGAAAAGATTCAGCTAGGATTAGATGTCGACGTCTAAAAGCTAGAAGCCGAAAAAATAAAAAAAAGGAAAGAATAAAACTGAGGAAGATTTGGACAGTTTAAAAACATATTATAAGAAGCTGTGTTTGTCGATGAAGACTGTTGGGTTGGGTAAGACATCGAAATAATGGCAGTAATAAGTCAAAGAAGAACATATTAGAGCTGATCAATGGGAAAGGAAATTCCAAGGTGCTCCAGTTCGAGAAGATACTCTAAAAAGAGATTTGTTAGAAAGTCAAAATGAAAAGGTTGGATTAAGAGCCCGAGTGGCAGAATTAGAAAGATCACTGCATCAATATCATAGTCGCAAGTCCGCAATTGAGTTGAAAACAAGCCTAAGTAAGATTGAAGAGTTGAAGGGAAAGATAGGAGATCTCAAGGCTGCACTGCAAAATTGTGAACTTCGAGTTGAGCTTCTTGAAACAAATAATGAACACTGGAAAGAGCAACTCTAACACTCTCAAGGTTAGATTAGGGATAGAGATCACATCGTGGGCGAAGCTATGACTCAAGTACGGGATGTAGCCGACCATTTCCAAACTCTAACAGTTCAAGCTGACATGCTGAGCTTAAAATATGAATCATAATTAGATCGAGGCCGAGAATTAGCTTGGCTTCTTAGGAAACTCAAGGATTTGAGTATTAGGGTAAAGCCGTATATGTAAAATATATCTTTTTTATGTAAAGAGATTTGTTTTGTAGTAAAGTTGTTCCAATAGAATTGAACCAGAATCAATGCCTCTTTTTGGATTCATTTCATTCATCAGCATTACATTTTATCATATGCATTAAATTTCATAAAAAAACCTTAATTAATCGAAATTATGATAGTTACCCTAGAAACCAACTAAAATCTGCTAACTAAATATCGTGACGGTACCTGTGGTAAAAACAAAACCATGGATTAAATATTAGAGATACTAGAGCAAATTCAAAAAGACATGCAAATTCAGCTGCAAGCGCAGCTACAGGAACAATTAACTAAGATACAACAAGACATGAGGGATCAAATACAAGAATCCCAACGAAATATGATAAGCCAGTTGACCTAACTGCTATCCAGAGGGATTGAAAAGGAAAAAGTAATGTGATTAACTTTGAGGATGATAAAGAAGATCCTATATACCCCCAGGCTTTACCCTAGTGAATGTCCAAGCCCAACCAGATACATATCCACGAAGGGTACCCATTATCATAAGACATCAACAATATCAAGTCAGCACCTCAGCACTGGTGAATTACCCAATAGGTCTAGTTCCAATCCCGAGGATAATCTGACCAACCCAGTTGTTCTCGATTTGGACGACATGACTGAAATGGATAAAGCAATGGTAGAATTGCCAAAACAACTGGAAGATCGGTGCAAGTGGTTGGAGGAGAAATTCAGAGATATGGAGAGTGCTGACTACCTTTGCGCGGTTGAAGCTAAGGAGTTGAGCTTAATCTCAGATCTAGTGCTCCCACCAAAATTCAAAACTCCAGAATTCGAAAAATATAATGAGACTAGTTGTCCTGAAGCTCATATCACAATGTTTTGCTAAAAAATGACGGGATGCGTCAATAACAACCAATTGTTAATCTATTGCTTCCAAGATAGTTTGGTCGGGTCAGCTACAAGTGGTACAACCAGCTAAGCCGTGCCAAAATCAACTCATGAAAAGACTTGGTATAGGCTTTCATGAAATAATACAGTCAGATGACCGACATGACACCCGATAGAATTACGTTGCAAAACATGAAGAAGAAGCAAAGCGAAAGCTTTAGGCAATACGCTCAGAGATGGAGAGAGGTAGCAGCGCAAGTTCAGCCACATCTTTTGGAGAAAGAGACAACAATGATTTTCATAAACACTCTGAAAGGCCCGTTCATTAACCATATGTTGGAAGTGCTACCAAAAAGCTTCTCAGATATAGTAATGTCCAGAGAAATGATTGAAAATACATTAAAGAGTGGGAAAATAGACGCAAAGGAAAATGTTAAAAGATCAGCCCTGTGAAAGAAAGAAAATGAAGTGAACACCTCCAGTATGTATAGTAAAAATTATTCAAAATCGATCACTATAGGCTAACCAAGAACCGTAACAACCAGTCATCAGGGCCCATCAAGACAAAAATCTAACTCAGGGCCAGACACGAAAAAAACTCCAATTCACACCCATCCCAATGACATACAAAGAGTTATATCAGAATTTGTTCGACGCGCATATGGTATCCCCATTTTACTTAAAACCCATGCAACCTCCATTCTCAAAATAGTATGATGGGAATGCTCAATACGAGTACCACACAGGAATAACATGATATTTAATTGAGAACTACACTGCATTTAAAAGGTTGATTGAAAGGTTCATTAATATGGGAATTATAAGGTTTGACGATCTATTAGGACCTAATGTGGCAGGAAATATATTACCCAGTCATTCAGACTAAGGGGTAAACGCGATAATTGAGAGTGGAGGAAAGAAAACCAAAACCAATGTTGCGGAAGTAAAAACCCCACTAAAATGGGTTTGGCAAAAATTGATAGACGTGGGATTAATCTTTCAAGATTCAGAAGGGATGCCCAAAGGAATGATGAGCTACTGTGAGTTCTACACCAAAGAAGGTCATGAAATACAGGAGTGCGTTGAATTTAGAGCTCTAGTGCAAAGTCTGATGGATAACGAAGAATTGAAATTCTTTGAAGATGTCAAGGGCTTAGAATGAGGAGATGTTTGCACTTTAGAGGAAGGATCAACTGATAAAGTCTACAAGGTCAATCACCCAGTGGTGATTATTTCACGACCAATAAGTAATGGAGTGGGATCATAAGCTGTGCCAAGAGTCATAATTCAGAAACTAGTGGCTTTTCCTTACAAGGATAAAAAAAAGGGTTCCATGGATTATGACTGCAATGTGACGATCCCAAAATAGGAGAACTCGATTGGTACTTTAGAAGAGGGCCAGGATATTGGTTTCTACACGCGCAGTGGGAGGCGCTATGACCTTGTAAGTGCAAGAACCAAGCCCGTTAAAGGAAAAACCCTGGTAGTTGAACATAAGAAAGAAAAGACAGTTAAACTTGAATCATTTGTTAATAAGCCAGTAACTGAAAACAAAGCTAAGGAATTCTTGAAATTCTTGAAGCATAGTGAGTATAGTGTTGTAGAACAACTAGCCCACATATTAGTACTAGTATTGCTCTTGAGCTTAGAGACACATCATAGCGCGTTAATGAAAGTGTTGAATGAAACTTATGTCGCTGATGATATCTCTATGAACAAGCTAAACCATCTGGTTAACAATCTGAGTGCCAACAATTTCATCTTTTTTAATGACGATGAAATACCTCCAAGGGGCATGGGATCCACGAAGGCTCTACATATCACTACCAGCTGCAAATGATATACATTACCAAGAGTGTTAATCGATAATGGATCTGTACTGAACGTCTTGCCTCTATCCACATTGAATAGATTGCTAGTAGATAGCTTTCACATGAAGACGTACCAAAATATAGTGAGAGCATTCGATGGTACATAAAGGAAGGTGATGGAGAGGATTGAAATACCTCTCTTAATTGGTCTGAACACATATGAGGTAGACTTTTTGGTAATGGATATCAAGTCCTCTTATAATTGCTTGTTGGGTAGGCCTTGGATTCATTCAACTAGGGCAGTGCCGTCGTCACTCTACCAAAAACTAAAGTTGGTAACAAAGGGTCGACTGGTGACGATAAATGCTGAAGAGGATATCATTGCATCCGTAACTAGTGACACACCATACATACAAGCGGATGAAAAGGCAATAGAATGTTCTTTTCGATTACTAGAATTTGTTAATACAACTTTCATTGTCGAAGGAAACAAGATCCTAGTGCCAAAAATATTCAAAACCACGAGGATGAGCCTGTAGTTGGTGGTTGGAAAATAAGCCTTACTTAGAAGAAGACTCAAAAAATACCTTCAAGGAAGAGTCGAGGCACCAATACTAATGGACAAACAAAACTCCTTTGGCTTAGGATACAGGCCAGATGCGAGACAAAAAAAGAAGGAGTTGGAAAAGAAGCATGAAAGGAAAAGAGCGCGACTAAGTGGGGGAGAGGTCAAGTAGGAACAGATGATCTTTCTCCATATATCTAAAACTTTCATGCCAAGAGAAATCATTTATCCTAAATGAAAGATGTCAGTAAAAGAAAGCCTAGTAGGAATATTGGGAAATCTGAGCATCAACGCCATATCTGAAGAAGGAATTAGAGAGAACCTATCAAGCATTTGTCCTTATATCCCCGGAAGTGTTCTGAACAATTAGACAACGGAAGAGATCTCTGTAATTTTTAGAACTAATTTAGAGTAATATTCAAAACACACTTATTATTCTAAGCCTAGGATTATTAAGAATTCTTTTTGTGAAAAATGTATATGTTCACTATTTTTATTTCAATAAAATGTATCTTTGTATATCATTTTGGCAAATATTCTCTTTTTTTTCATTTCATTCATAATCATACCATACAAATAATTATTCTTAGATTCAATTGTTCTTTGGGTCTTCCTTTATTCCTACAACAGGTCTCTAGATATCAATGATACGAGCGACGCTACTATTGACTCAGAGTCTCCTTTTGAGCAGGATATATGTCCAGAGGAACCTCAGGATTTTGAAAATGATTGAGATTGTAACCTGTCTCCTGATTTGTTAAGGATGGTAGAATAAGATGAGAAATAAATCCTACCTTACAAAGAGTCAATAGAAATTGTGAGTTTGAGAGATAAACAAGAAAAGAAAGAGGTGAATATCGGGGCTTGCATCATTGCAGAGACAAAGTGAGTTCTCATTGAATTACTTCAAGAATTCAAAAGTGTTTTTGCATGGTCATATTAAGACATGCCTTGTCTAAGTACTGATATCATGGTACACTGACTTTCCATAAAGGAAGAATGAAAGCCAGTCCAATGGAAACTCTGAAAGATGAGGCCTAACGTCCTGCTGAAAATAAAAGAAGAGGTTAAGAAACAATTCGACGCTAATTTCCTACAAGTGGTTAAATACTCGGAATTGGTAGCCAATATAGTCTCCATCCTTAAAAAAGATGGGAAAGTACGAATGTGTATAGACTAAAAGGATTTAAACAAAGCCAGCCTGAAAGATAATTTCCCATTGCCTCACATCGTCACCTTAGTGGACAACACGGCAGGATACTCATTATTTTCCTTCATAAATGGCTTCTCCAAATACAACCAGATTAAGATGCATCCTGGAGATATGGAAAAGACCATATTCGTAACCATGTGGGGAACATTTTACTATAAAGTGATGCCATTAGCGACGTATCAAAGAGTCATGGTAATTTTGTTTCATGATATGATGCACAAAAAAATCGAGGCTTATGTCGATGATATGATCGCAAAATCCCGAACAGAAAAAGAGCATATACAAGTCCTGAGGAAACTGTTCTTGAGGTTGAGAAAATTCCAGTTAAAGCTCAATCCAGTAAAATGTACCTTCGGGGCTAGGTCGGGAAAATTTTTAGGATTCGTAGTCAGCGAAAAGAGGATCAGATCGAGATCGACCTGGATAAAGTCAAGGCTATTCAGGAGTTACCTTAGCCGCATAATCAAAAGAAGGTCCGGGGTTTCTTAGGAAGATTAAATTACATCGCCCAGTTCATTTCACAACTAACCGAGAAATGCGACCCCATATTTCGTCTCCTTAAGAAACATAATCCAGGTGTATGGGATGAGGAATGCCAGAAAACTTTTGACAAGGTCAAACATTACCTATCCAATGCCCTAATGTTGATGCCGTCTAGTCTAGATAAGCCACTGATACTACACTCGGCAGTATATGGGAATTTTATGGGGACAACACAATGAGTTAGGAAGGAAAGAAAGAGCGATATACTACCTCAGTAAGAAGTTCATTGAATGTGAGAAAGATATTCACCAATTGAGAAGTTATGTTGCGCTTTGATCTAGATAACCTGAAGACTGAGATAGTACATGTTATACCATAACTTGGCTATTCTAAAAAATGGACCCTCTAAAGTATATGATGGAGTCGACTACTTTGAATGAAAGAATGACCCGATGGAAAATTCTGCTTTTCGAATTTGATATAGTCTATGTGAACCAAAAGGCAATAAAAGGGAGTGCAATAGTAGATTTTCTAGCTAGTAGAGCTCTAGAAGATTACGAGCTTTTAAATTTTGATTTTCAAAATGAATATCTGATGTATGTTGTGACTATTGAAGAAAGTTCTCGAGAAAAATATCTTTGTAAACTAAATTTTGATGGGGCTTCAAACACTATGGGTAACGGAATCGGGGTAGTCATGTTATCCCTAAACGGAGATCATTATCTCTTTACTAGTAAATTGGATTTTGATTGCATAAACAATATGACAGAATACAAAGTATGCATCATTGGCATCCGTGTAGCCATAGAACGCAAGATCAAAGTACTAGAGGTATATGAGGATTCTGCACTAATGATCTATCAACTCAAAGGTGAATGGGACATAAGAGATCCAAAATTGATCAATTATTGAATGCTGGTTTTTGAGTTCATTAATGAGTTTGATGATATCACATTCTGCTACCTCCCGCGAGATGAAAATCAAATGGTTGACGCCCTAACTACCTTAGCCTCCATGGTCAAAGTGAACAAACAAGAGGATGTAAAACCTATTTAGATGAGTATTTATGAGGCTCCGGCTCATTGTTACAACATTAAGAAAGAAGAAAAAGATGATCACCTTTGGTATCACGATATATTGCAATATATGAAGAATCTTGAATTTCCTAATCAAGCAACCGAGAATGATAAAAGGACGTTGAGAAGACTGGCCAATGGTTATGTCTTAGATGGGGAAATCCTATACAAAAGAAGGAAGGATTAGGTGCTACTAAGATGTGTGGATGCTGTTGAGGCCAAAAAAATCTTAGAAGAAGTCCATGAGAGTGTTTTTGAACACATGCTAATGGTTTTACAATGCTCAGGTAAATCATGAGATTCGGGTATTATTGGTCCACCATGGAAAAAGATTGTATTAGTTACGCCAAGAGATGTCATAAGTCCCAAATTTATAGAGACAAAATTCATGTGCCTCATCCACCTCTTCATGTTATGACTTCTCCATGACCTTTCTCTATGTGGGGCATAGATGTCATCAGGTAGATCTCACCAAAAGCTTCCAATGGACATCGATTCATCTTTGTAGTCATCTATTACTTCACCAAGTGGGTAGAGGCCACTTCATATGCCAATTTCACAAAGTTGATAGTCAGCAAATTCTTGAAGAAAGAAATCATATGTCGGTATGGAATGCCAGAAAGTATTATATTTGACAATACACTAAATTTGAACAACAGCACGATAGCAGAGGTCTGTAGTTAATTCAAGATCAAACACTGCAACTCGTCATCATATCACTCAGAAATGAATGGTGCAGTAGAGGCAGCCAATAAGAACATTAAAAAGATCGTGGGGAAAATGACTAAGACTTATAAACACTAGCATGGAAAGTTACCATTTGCCCTTTATGTTTATCCAACGTCTGTCAGAATAGATGCGATTTTTCCCATTGAAGTCGAGATTCTTTCTCTCTGAGTTTTGTCAGAGTTGAAGTTAGATGAAGCAGAATGGATTCAATCTTGATATGATCAGTTGAACTTGATTTACGAGAAGAGGTTGAAAGCTATCTATCATGGCCAGATGTACCAAAAACGAATAATGCGAGCTTACAACAAAAAGGTTCACCCCAGAGAATTCCATGAGGGGACCTAGTATTGAAAAAGATCCTGCTAATACAAAAAGACTTCAGAGGGAAATTGATGCCGAACTGGGAAGGACTTTCTGTGGTAAAGAAGGCTTTTTCTAGAGGAGCGCTGATTTTGATCGAGATGGATGGAAAAAAACTTACCTAATCCTGTGAATTCAGATTCAGTCAAGAAATATTTCACCTAAAAAAAAAGGGAGAGGCTAAGGTGAAAACTCGCAAAGGGCACCTTGAGACCAAAGGGGTTTTGAGTTGAAAACCCAGGAAAAGACAGCTCAAATTTGGATTGAAGATTGAACATATGATGGTCGGGCCTTCTTAGAAGGAGAAACGTTACATCTTGGGGCATCAACAAAGTACTCTAAATCTTCTAAACACATATCAGGCTCAAAATGGTCCTCAAGAAGTTTGTGCAGAGAAGCTCATGCTGCGATATTTAGGGCACCTAATTTTATCTTAATCATTTTGTATTTTAGCAACGTTTTCTATTTTGATTAATTTATTCATTTCGAGCTTTGCTCCCAATAAATTTCAATATTGTTCATTGTTACAACCTTTTTCAAGCATTTTTACATTGAAATAACGATTAATGGGCTAATAATATTCAAGTAAAAGGATTTCTGCATATTACTCTGAAAGGTTTTCTAAATAATGCAATGACCTGAAACATGACCACTAGTTAGAACTAACTAAATCTAAATATGGGAAATATTTGGGGACGAATAGTCTAAATGTGATTATTTCTTCGTGTTTTCTATCAAAGATACCAGATCTGAACAAGAAGGCATGGTAACACATCAGTGATGGAATCTTGATGAACAACAAGCAATGTCAACCTAAGCATTAAAAAGGGGATCATTCTCGAAAAATGACATTTTGCATTCATGCAAATATCATTCAGATACGTCTAGTTAGGAGCATTTGATTCATTTTGATCGTAACATCCTAATCACTTGGCATAAATATAGGCCTATGAAATGGATTCTACAAGTCATATTTCCCAGAGATCGGCGTAACAGATCAATGAAACTATCGATCCTATACCTCTGAAATTGTAGTGGGACGGATTGAATCTACCATAGCTAATCTTATCTCCTTGAAGTTGTAATGAAGTAGATTAAAACTATAAATCTAATCTCCCTGAAGTTGCAGTGGAGCAAATTGAAGCCACAAGTCTTATCTCTCTGAAGTTGCAGTGGAGTAGATTGAGGCCACAAGTTTTATTTCCCTGAAGTTACAGTGGAACAGATTGAAACTACAAATATTATTTCCTTGAAGTTGCAGTGGAACAGATTAAATCTACAAGTGACAAATCTTATCTCCCTGAAATTGCAATGGAGTAGATACAAGTTACAAATCTTATCTCCCTGAAGTTGCAGTGGAGTAGATTGAAGTTACAAGTCTTATCTCTCTAAAGTTGCAGTGGATTAGATTGAAACTAAATCCTATACCTCTGAAGTTGCAGTAGGTCAGATTAAATCTACCATAGCGAATCTTATCTCCCTGAAGTAGAAGTGGAGCAGATTGAAGCTACGAGTCTCATCTCCTTGAATTTACAATAGAGTAGATTGAAACTACACTTCCTACACCCTTGAAGTTGCAATAGGTTAGAATGAGGCTACTTAAAGAAAAGAAGCACCAAAGAAGTCGAGATTCGGTAAGACCAGACAAAATTGGTCATTCTTAAAGTTTTAGTTTCAATCCCGTTACACGACAACAAGCAAAGAGGGGCAGTTGTAAGGGCCCAATTTTTTCCGGCCCAAACAGAAACCAAATGAAAAAAATAAATAAAACCAAATAAACAAAAAGTCCAATTACATGTCAGCCCAAATTACAGGTCCTAATTTAAACAAAACCTACTACCCAAATTACAAGCCCAACAGCCAAAGAAACCTTAAAGCCTACTATCTAAAAGCTTTCAGAAACCCTAGGGTTCCTGCGCCGCACCATTCTTCGCAGGCACGCCACCCGAGGCTTCTCGTCTCGAGGTATAATGTGCCTCTACTGCCCTTGCACCAAAATGGCAAAGGCAAGGGTCTCCGTCCCACCGTTGACCGCGCACCGTCACCTACAAAGAGAAAGAACAAAAAGACAGCAAACGCAGAAATAGCAAAAAGAAATAGTAAAAAAAAAGGATAAACGATGTTGTAAATTGGCTATGAAAGCTATAACAACCACTATGTATTTTTTACAGAGAAATACAAAAGCAATAAAAAAAAAGAATACAAAAAAGAGAACAGATTCAAAAGGTAGATTTTTATTCAACATTTATATTCTCAAAAATATAAAAAAAGAAATAAAACGAAAAGCCCTTACCAATTTTGTTGCGTCATCGTTATGGGTGGGCAGGTTTGTCGTCCTCGAGGAGAAACAACCCATCTTCGATGTGGAGGAGCCCTTGATTCCCTCGGGATTCGCCTGGGATCCGTAGGAGGAGGAGGCGTAAGAGGGACATGCCTAGAAGGCCGAAAGCCTCTTTTCTCTTTTTTTTTTTTTTTTAAATACGGGGAGAACCACCTTTTGATCTAGTCTTCTTCTTTTTTTAAAATAAAATAAAATAAAATTTTTAAACTTCGGCCACCAGAGGCGATGGTCGCCGTCATCGATGAACGGTGGCCACAGTGAAAGTCCGTCATCCTTTTGGCCGAGCAAAAGAAAAACCGAGAGAAAAAAAAAAGGAGCTCTCAAATTTTATTTTTTTGAAAAAACCCTAAACAAAATAATTATTTTAAAGAATTTTTGGCTTATATAGGCGGAGCTAAACGACGTCATTTTGGCCGATGTTTGTAAGTCCCAAAACGGCGTAGTTTTGACGCTTAACCCGATTGCCCGACCCGAGTACCTCAAGATCCACGTGTTTTTGTGACTAGGGTATAATTGCTACCCTAGTCCTTCCGCTTTTTAGGCGGTTTTCAATACAGTCTTGTTCTATTTTTTTATTTTATCACTTAATTTTAATTTATTTTCGATTTAGTCCTTCATATGCTGACCCCCTGGGGAATGAAGCGTGTCTTGGAGTTTTGGGATAATTTCTCATTTAGTTCCTATTTCTTTTCGCGCATTTCATTTTGGTCCTTTATTCCGTTTTATTAGTTTATTTTTTTATTATTTACAATTTATACCCCTAATTTCATTTAAATTTCAATTTAATCCTTGTTTATTTAACTTCAACCTTTTTTACAAACTGTTATTAATTATCTATTACTTCTTTATTTTTAATATACTTAAAAATTAGATTGTATACATTATTTTATTTGTGCATTTCTATTTATTTATTATTATTGTCATTACTATTTTATTTTTATTCTTTTGTTCTTATTATTTTATTATTTCTTTTATTATTTTTGGCACTTTCATGTCATACATATTTTCCTTTTCAATCATACATCTTCCATTTTTATTTTAAGTTACCTTATCTATTTTATTATTATTATGATATGATTATTACTGTTATAATAATTACATTATTGTTATTATAGTACTCCTTTATTTATTTATTATTTATCATTCTAATATTATACCCATATAGCCATTTTATATTATTTCATTATTACTATATCATACATTGTGTTTAAATATACTTATCCATTTTTATATTATGCCCGAATAAGTTAAATGCACATCACTTTAAATGTTACGTTCGTTTTTGTATGATGCATAAAAAAGGAAAATTTTTAAATTGAGACAATGTTCATTATTCTTGAAATTAGGAAAGTCGTATTCCTAACTTATGGAATATGGCTTCTTTCTAAAATCAAAATAGTCGAATATCTATTTTAAAAATTAAAAAACGAGATTTAAGTAATGAACAAATGACGTTTATTCTTGTCTTCGAGGATTTAAAGCTTTGTGTCCTAACTTACGAGACATGATCTTTTCTTCTTGATTAACCTGAAATAAGTCATTTTCGCGAAAATTAATTTAATTAAGTAATGTCTTAATATAAAAAAGGATCGTATTTTAAATTCTCTTAAAATTTTCAATTCTCGATACTAAGACATCAAGTAATCTACTATGTACCAATTTTGGGCGTCAAGAAGGTGCTAATCCTTCCTCGTGCGTAACCGACTCCTGAACTCATTTCCTGGATTTTGTAGACCAAAAAGTATCATTTTAATAAGTCTAATTTTATTAAAAGGAGTTTTAAGGTGATCCAATCACACCAAAATAAAAAGGATTAGTGGCGACTCCATCTCCATTTTCGTTCTTTTAAATAAAAAGTCGATCTTAAAAAAAGTTTCAGCATTCGTTATTTTAACTATTTTTTTGTTAGAAATTTAATTTCAGGGTAAAAGATATTTTTACTATAAAAGGAGTTATTGTGACCATTTATGTTTGTTAGAATTACTTAAGATTTTAGTGTAAAAAATTTGGTCACAAAAAAATAAATAATTGTGACTATTTAATTTTGGAACAATTGTTTACAATTTTTGTGTTGAAAATTTGGTCATAAAAAAGTTGAATACATGTGATCATTTATTACTGTTATAATTATTTATAATTTTAGTGTCAACCCTTTGGTTGCGAAAACTTAAATATTTGTGACCAGTTTTGTATCATAATTGCTTAAATTTTAGTGACAAAAAAATATCCACCATTTTATAACAATGGTCACAAATATAATAGTGACAGAGGTACTTGTCACAACAAGTGATGACTTTAGATTTGGTCTTACAATTTTAGTGACTAATTTTTTTTCCCACTAAAAATGCTATTTCTTGTGGCGGTTGCATGAAAGATGAGGATAAATTACAATCATGATTACTTTAAAATAGAGTTTGTTTGATTTTAGTCATTTTAAAATTTTTTTTTTAAATTTAGTCACCCTATTCAAGATAATTATTTGAATTAATTATTGTCATTAAAATTTCGATTAATTCACTAATGAAGTGCTGATGTGACGCATTAACTCATTAAGTAGTGATACGTAATATTTTTTTACTTCTGATTAAACTTAAAAATTTCTCTATAATTAGTCTAAAACACTTTATATATATTTTTTTTTTGTTCTTTCTCTATTCTCACTTTTTTTGGGTTTTACGGTGCTAGGATTTTAACCCATTGTTTCGCCATTGTTGTTTCTAGGCCTGGTGTTAGTGGTTTTAAAGATGATATGAAGTTTTACATAGAGGATTTATTAATAAGAATGAAAATTGGGGATAAAGAGATGAAAAAGCAAGCATTGGTATATAAAGTTATGGTTGAAGATGAGAGGTATGTTAAACTTATAATAGAAATATGTGATATTGTGAATGTTTTAGTACAATTTCTTGATTCCTCAGATATGGAAATTCAACAAGACAGCTTCAAATATTGTGAATTTGATCTCTAGGTTTGATTTGTACTAGGGTTTTTGGTTAAAGCCGAGATTATTAAAACTTCAATTTTATATTGCTATTCACGTGTGGAGAGTGGGTTTTGACATGAACAATAGTTTTCATACATCCATATTATCGAGAAAATAGTGAAAGACATGATTAAAAGGAAGAATGAAAAAATAATGAAGTCAATCGATGAAAAAACAGGCTCGTTTGTCATATTAAAAACCAAAACAAGAAAAAGAAGCAGAGAAGAGAAAGAACAGGAAAAAAATAAAAACAAAATGTTCTGGACGAATTATAAAGATACCCTTAGTTTTAATTTAAAGTCTAAAAGGAAAATAGCCACGTGTCAGTCACTCAATGGGTTAACATGCCATATCAGTAATTTGTTAATAAATTAATGTATTTTTTAGCTACCTGTGGGTATTGTAAAAAATTATAATGGAGAGTGGATTATTGGTTTTAATAGATTATTGGAGAGTTGCTCAGTGTTTATGCTGAACTTTGGGACATCTTAGATGGTTTAGGCATTTTAATTAATGGGGGTTACGATCACGTGAGAATCCAGACCAATAGCCTTGAGGCTGCTAAGGTTATTTAGAAGAGTCATAGGGGGGACCTAACTCGACCTTGGTAAGGAGAGTTTTTCAGTTATTATCACAAATTGATCATTGGAGTATTTCGCATATTTTTAGAGTGGACAATCAGGAGACTGATAGGCTGGTCAAGCTGGCACATGGGGGAAGCCACGAAATATGAATTTATGATGTATCCCCACTAGGGGGAGCGAACTATCTTTTGTAATCTATTTTTGTTTTAATTTTCATTATCACAAAAAAAAAAAGACTAAATTGAGAAAATAATTTTAAAATATCTACAAACTCTATTTTAAAGTAACTATGAAAGTTGTTTACCTTTTTTTTCCTCCCAAAAATGGTAAAATCATTATCTAAACCCTTAAAATTTTGTAAAATACATTATAATATAACCTCAAAAATTTATAATTCATTGTAATTTCTCTCACAACGCCCCTGAAGTATATATTTTACACAGTCTCCATCCATTTCTGATTTGAAAATAATTTCTAATCATTATCCTATCAGATCCTATAAATTTGTGTTTAGCATTACAAACTGTAAAAAATATAACACTTACAGACTTTATTCATATTTTAAATTCAGCCCTAGAATTATATTTATTTTATTTTTTCTAGTTTTTTTTTTATATATTTCAATATCTAAATAAGCATTTTATCTCAAGTTATCTTGTAAAATACCGAGGTTGACGATACCACGTTTTATGTTTTTATTGTTTGATATTTTCCGAGGTTAACCGATACAAAATAATAGTTTAAGCATTAATATGAAAGAAAAATAAAGAATAAACTACATAGCAGGTCACCTTAAAGTAACGTTTTTCTAATTTAGTCAATTTAATTTTTTTTATCAATTTAATTAGTCTAATTAAGATAATTACGACATTTTTTTTTAATTTTGATTAAAGTTAAGCACATTTCTATAATTAGTCTAAAATATTATTTTTCATTCATTTTTATTGCTTGTTTCGTAATCTCTGTTGATTGGTATCATATGAACATTTTGAAAAACAACTAAAATTCAACACTTGTCTCCCAACTTCATTTATCCCGGTATTGTAAACTCCTAATAGATTTTCCCATAGAAGATGATAGCTTTTTGTCACATTTTCGAGCTTTTCTTCGGGTTTATCAATCTCCTTTTCGGGTTTCAATGAAGATGATGGTCATTTTCGTTTAATTTTATAGCTTTCTGTCACCTTTTAAAGCTCTTCTTTGGGTTTATCGGTCTTCTTTTCGGGTTTCAATAAAGACAATAGGCGCTTTCATTTAAGTTTATACCATTTTGTTACCTTTTCAAGCTCTTCTTCTTCAGGCTTACCAATCTCCTTTTCGGGTTCTGATGAAGACGATAGCCATTTTTGTTTAAGAATGTACCTTTCTGTCACCTTTTCAATCACTTCTTCAGGTTTACCGATCTCCTTTTCAAGTTCTGATGAAGACCGCTCTTCTTCTTCGGGTTTGTTGATCTCCTTTTCGGGTTCCGATAACAACGATAGTCACTTTTGTTTAAGTTTATAGTTTGCTGCCACCTTTTTCAAGCTCTTCTTTGGATTTCTTCCTTTTGTTACTGATTTTAGATGTCGATGATGGCCATTTTTGTCGAATTTTATAACTTTCTTTCACTTTTTCCTTTTAAGATTCCAATGATGATGATGGTGATGGTGGTGGTCGATTTAGATTCATATAGAACTCCAAAAGATTAGGAAAGTTCTTATCTATGGAAAGTTAGGCATAGGAGAACGACAACAAATAAATAAATAAATATGTGTTTTGGATTAGTTAGAGAGCTCTCTTGCTTTAGGCGAAAAACAAAAAAAAAAAAAATATCATGTGACCAATTTATTAGTGGGTTAATGAAAATTTTTGCTAGAGAGATCAATTCGAGCAATTATTTGATTTAGAGTAATTATCTTATTTAGAGTGGCCAAAATAAAAATAACTCTATTTTAGGATGATTTGCTGTGTAGTTTACCCAAAAATAAATTTAAGTACATAATGAAATGGAAATAGCTCAGGGGCTATGTTGTAAATTACTTTTTTTCTAACGATAGAAATATTTTCCCTGCAAATTATTCCCCTAAAACCCTTTGCCCGTAAAGTAAATTCTCCCATCTGAAATTGTAGCAATCTCAATCTTCATAAAGCAAATCAATTGGGGCTTCCATTTCATCTTCCAAGGAATTCGAAATCGCATTCCTCAGTAAGTTTTAATCCATTTTATTTTCAGTTTTTGACCTTAAATCCTCTATCTTTTGCTTAAATCAAAACTACCCATTGATGAAATCAGGTCAAAAAGCTGGTACTCCATGGCTAAAGCTTCATCATTTATCGTAAATTTCCTTAGGCTAAACCCTAGAACTGGTCCAAACCCTAATACCCAAATCAGAAATCTCACTATAGAATCCAAAGAAACTAGTTTTATCGTTAAGGAATTTGTAGAGAATCAAAAACCATGTGAAGAACAGTTGAATGATTCTGTAAGGCAATCTAATTTAGACATTGTCAAACAAGTTTGCAAGATTACTAGAACAGTTCCTAGATGGGAGGAAACACTGGTTTCACATTTCCCCTCTTTTAATTTTTCGGAACCCTGGTTTTTCCGAGAGCTTTTGAGACAGCAAGATAATGTGTTTTTCTCTCTGCGTTTCTTTCATTGGCTGCGGTCTGAATACGAGTTTTCGCCAGACTTTGATTCGTGTAATATGCTCTTTGATAAGCTTGTGGAGGCTAAGGCTTCCAAAGCAGCAAGAAATTTTCTCCAACAGACCGGTTTTGAGCCCAAGCCAGGTTCTTTAGAACGTTACTTAAGATGCCTTTGTGAAAATGAATCGGTTGAAGAAGCTGTTGATGTGTTCTCAATCTTGAGTGAGATCGGTCATCGTCCATCAATAGAGACCTGGAATTTAGCATTATCGGCTTGTCTTAAGGTTGGTAGGAATGATCTTATGTGGAAATTGTATCAGGATATGGTAGAATCCGGTATTGGGGTCAATATTGATGTTGGGACCCTTGGGTGTTTGGTTCAAGCCTTTTGTATCGATGGGAAAGCTTTGAAAGGTTACAAAATTCTTCAGCAAAATTTGGCTGATGGGTTGGTGCCGGATACGGTTGCTTTTCACAAATTGATTGCGGCTTTCTGTAAGATGAAGGATTATGGTAGAGTATCTCAACTTCTTCACACAATGATTGCTACAGATCGTGCTCCCAATATCTATACATATCAGGAAGTCATCAATGGGCTTGGTAAGAACAGAAAGTGGTTGGAAGGTTTCCGGATTTTCAACGATCTCAAGGATAGAGGGTATTCTCCGGATAGGGTCATGTATACAACAATAATTCATGGGCTATGTAAGATTGGGGAGCTCAGGGAAGCCAGAAAGCTTTGGTTTGAGATGATTAATAAGGGAATGGTTCCAAATGAATACACTTATAATGCACTGCTTTATGGTCTTTATAAGGCCCATAACCTTAAAGAGGCTGAGAGACTATATAAGGAGATGCTCGAAAAAGGTTATGGTGAAATGACCGTAAGTTACAATACCATGATAGCAGGGTTATGTTCACATGGGAAGACGGATGAAGCTTATCGTTTATTTGAAGAAATGCCTCGAAAGGGCGTTGTTCGTGATTTGATCACGTTCAACAATCTGATCCGGGGCTTTTGCATGGAAGGAAAAGTCGTTGAGAGTCTAAATCTGCTTCATGAACTCTTAGCACAGGGTTTACAGCCATCTGCTTCATCGTATACCCCTATTATAAAATGCCTATGTCAAGCCGGTCATATAGAAGAAGCTGAAAGTTTGTTAAATGACATGCAGAGTCAAGGTCTAGAACCGAAAGATTGTACTCGCAATCACTTAATTTTTGGATTATGCGAGCAAGGACATGTTGCAGAAGGAATGGAACGGTTCAGAGAGATGCTGGATAATCAACTGAAACCGCAAAAGAAGACTTTCGAGAAACTGGTTCAATCTCTCTCGGAAAGTGATAGGTTGGATGATTCTTTACTTGTTCTAGATTTTATGTTTAGATTAGGTTATGCACTTAAAACAAGCATATGCTATTCTATTGTTGCCAAGTTTTGCCAAAGGAATACTCATCTGGTTGAATCATGCTTAAGTGAGGTCCTAGAAACAAATTAAGCAAAGCATTTGTACTTATTCATTTATCTCATGTTACTCAAAACTCGGAGGTGACTGTTGGATAGGATCAGCCATGTACGAATGTGCCCGATAGGGGTATCGGCCATGGGTACTTTTCAGGGAAAATGAAGAGCTGTACCTTGTATTTTTCTTTAATAATGAAATGACAATTCGAGTTGGTTCAGGGGAAACACTTTTCATGAAAATTTTACAAGTTAACATTTGAGTCAACTCTTTAAATATATCATTTAAAATTAAAATAGAATTATTAGTCATTTAAATAATTCTATTTTCTTTCTTTCTTTCTTTTTCTTTTTGGTTTATTTTATAACATCAAGAAATAAGGCTAAAGCATAACAAACAAGATTAAATTAAAAATAAAATAAAAAATTATAAATTCCTAATCAAATTAATTGATTAAAAAAAAAGTTCATAGTTGATATCAAACTCGAATAATAATAAATTTATTTGTTTTAGATGGAAGAAAAAAAAATCCCTTTTATCTTATATTAAAAATTTATTTTTCCTTGATATAAAATATATTTATCATTATGTTTAACTAAAAAAAATTTATTAAATAAAATAATAATTCAATTTGGATAAATTCAAATTATATAAATTTAAGATGAATGAATTTTGTTAATTTCATCTACTTCGGAATTTTAATTAAATTAGAAGTCAACCTGTGGTCCCCACTGTACCAACTATTTTGATTGGCCACCTTATACTATAAAATTAAATCCCCCGGTAGTTTTCCCACAGTTTCTTTCTACCGCTCTCATTTTCCGGGAAAACATACAACGAAAAAGAAAAATTCGAAGAGAGAAAAAAAATGTTTGTATACGATCGCGTAAGCCACTCGAGTGCCAACAAGGCGGATGAGATAGATCTAGAATCAGGGGAGACTTTGTACCCGGGACTCAGCTGCGGCGAGAACCAACTCCGGTGGGGTTTTATCCGCAAGGTGTACGGCATCTTGGCGGCGCAGCTGGTTCTAACCACCGTGGTCTCCGCCTTCGTGGTTCTTTCGGCTCCGGTCAACGAGCTCCTTCGTGGAAATTCTGGCCTCTTGCTCTTCCTCTGTTTAATCCCCTTCGTCTGTAAAGTCCTCACCTTTTTTTTTCTAAATTTTTTTTGTTCAATTTTGATTCTTTCTTTATGCGCTTTAATCCTGCTGAATTTTAAATTGTGCAGCAAATATTTTTATGTCTCTTTTGAATAGTATATATATATATATATATGTTATATAGCTGTTAATTAGGGCATTTTCATTGTTTATTATGAATTTAATCTCTGCAAGTGTTAGATTAAGGTTAGATTTGTTAATAAATCGTATCTTAGACTTGAATTCTCAACGTAATTCTTTTATGAAGTCATCTTTGTTTGGATGAACAAAATATTGGGCTACTGAAGTTGTAGAATATAATTGAAGGTTAAGATATGCCATTAGTCCTTGAGATTTCTAGTTCAATCATAATATTATTAGTATTTTTTTTTTGTCTAAATTTGCCAATTTGGCTGCCATATGACTTGTTATGATGGAAATGAATATGCTAAGTTGACAAATTTTTTATAGAAACTATTAACTGCGTAAATTATTGGACTCAGATTTTCAAATTGAAAAAGAAAGAGGATATAATTTTTAACTTATAAAGTACAGAGACTAAATTTCAAATTCTGTAGAAGTACAGGGACTAACAGCATATTTTAACCATAATTGAAACATATGACGCCTAACCTAAAAATATGAGAAACTTAGAAAGAAAATTGAGTCAAGTGTGAGGGGTTTGGTGTTTAAACAATATTCTGAAGTATATGACTGAGTGAAGGATTTGACAAGCATATTGTTCCCAAACAAGATTAGTATTCTATTGTTGTGTATATATATAGATTCTATCTGTTCTTGGCTTTATTCGGATTCATTTCATGTGGAATTTATGAATTTAGAACTTTTAGCTGCCTCATTTTGTTTAGAAAATAATCTAAGGATTGAGTAAAGGATTTGACAGAAGTTTTGTTCCCTAAACAAGGATGGTGTTCTGCAATATTCTCCATATATCTATTATAATTGCTCTTGCCTTTATTCTGATTCTTTTCATGGGGAATTTATGGGTTTAGAATCTCATTTTGCGCCAGTTATGTCACATTAGGTTTTTAATATGACAGTATGTGCTGTCCCTTAACTAATACTGGAGATCTTTGTGTTCGTTTTTTTATATTTTGTATGTCAGAATATGATAAAGAGATTTATTAAATTAATATTTTGAAATTAAAATAAATATGGAAAGTTAATGAATAATATCCTTTTGTCTTAGTTTTTCTTACTTTGTTGCATTCCTATGATAATCTTACCTTTGTGTGAACCAGTTAACTGGTTGCAGTTGGTATCAATAATATATGTGATTAATTGCATAAGACTGTTATGCTCTCCTTGTTGCCTTCTGAACTATCCCATAATGTACACCAGTTTGCCTTTCTCTTTGTTTGGTTACATTGGAAGTTCTTAGTTCGTCTAATAATTTCATAAACTAACCTTCAGATTTGGTACTGAATACCTTCTTCAATGGCCTCTTTTTCTTTCTGATAAAATCGGTAACATTGGCCTCCAACTCTTGTAGCAAATGAAATCTTAGTTATCTTAAACCCATGTTGATCTGACTTTACATTTTGCTTGAAGTACTCATGTCCAACACAATATTCAAACACGGATGTGGGGATTTGACCTTCTAAGGATCTTGCAGATACATGGAAAAATTTGGAAAAAACTAAGCCTTCACTGAAGATTTTACGGAATTCTGTTTGATCCGTTGTGTCACATTTCTCTGATTAATCTTAATTTTAAAACCTAATCCATGCAGTGTTATGGCCCTTGCACGTCTATCACCAAAAGCACCCTGTGAACTTGGTTATCCTCGGCCTCTTCACCATGTCATTGAGTCTCACAGTTGGTGTGAGCTGTGCAAATACCGATGGTTAGTATCTTGGTGCTTGTCGTTAAACATCCTCGATCTGGTTATAAATCGAGAATTGTACTGACCATCCACTTTTATATACTTTCAGGAAGAATCGTGCTTGAAGCGCTAATTTTGACAGCTGCTGTGGTTGCATCTCTTACTGGCTACACTTTCTGGGCATCGAAAAGGGGCAAGGACTTCAGCTATCTCGGACCGATTTTGTTCACCAGCCTTATTATCCTCATCTTAACTGGTCTAATCCAGGTGAAATGTCGCAGTTAATGCTATATGATTACTCATGCCTCCACCTACTTGTATATAGGATTTATCAGACTTAGTATATGTGTTCTGTTATTATGCAGATGTTCTTCCCGCTCGGCCCAACATCTACTGCTGTATATGGTGGAATTAGTGCGTTGATTTTCTGTGGGTACATAGTATATGACACCGACAACCTGATCAAACGCTTCACATATGATGATTACATATTGGCCTCCGCCACTCTTTATTTGGACATCCTGAATTTGTTCATTTCCATTTTACGGGTTCTGAGATCCGGGGATAACTAGTTATACAATATTTCTCACAAGGCGGGTTGGAAAGATTTCAAGGTATGGCGATCGAGTTATTGTCTGATGATTAGGAAAAATATTATTCTATATAGTATATTTGCTAGACTTGGCAATTACTGTATTCGTACTGCATTTGTGTATTTTCTCATGTTATAATCATGTTCTATTGACTTATTTGATATTGTGTTTTACCAGCCACTAAGATGGTTGCACAAATTTGCAGTTCTTTCTAATGAAATATGAACATGCATCTAAGTTCTCTTTTATATATATATATATAGGTTGAAATTGAATTCTAATATTACAGTTTCTTTTTCTTTATTTTCAAATATTGAAAAGGATATATTAATCATTATTAAAATCAATATATTATTTTAGGAGAATGATTCACTTATACTAACATAAAACTAATTTAATTTTACTTAAATAAATTTTTTTGTACTATTAACATTTTAATAACTCAATTGTTGAATTTGTATAAATTTTTGAATCATTTTGATATATTTTTTTTATTATTATATCCATCCATAATAGTCTTAATATGTTTTTAAAGCTTAAAAGTTTTCCATATAAAATAAATATACATAATCTATTGGATATTCTTTTTGTATAAATTTTACCATCTATCAACTTTTTCTTACATAGTACTGTTTTTCTTAGATGAAATTCTGTTAATTTTAATCTTAAATTTCAAAATGACTATTTTATTTCAAATTTTTCATGAAAAAGTTTATGAACTTTTAACCTAAAAATTAATCTTGGAAACCATCAAATTTACGCTCATTCCATCTCATGCTTTTAACGCTAGGCCTTGTGTTCCCACCATGCAAGCCCTTGTTGGTGCCAAGACATATGGTCCAAGCCTCCACTATCTTATCCTCCCCGGACCAAGCTCAAATCAGACATGCCGGCAGCTTAACCCCGATTTCACCGCCCACCTTCCTCTCCTTTTCTCCCCTCAATCTCCAACCCTACCACCTCTTCCGGATGAGAGTATTCGAAACTTCAACAGCATTTCATCAGGAAAGTTTAAGGAGTCTTTGCTACATTGTCATAACTCATAATCGTATTTAAGATGTTTTATATAGATTTTAACATATTAATAACATGTTTGTATATTCAGGTGGTATCCATGTCATTCATGTAGTATTCTAATTATTTTTACCTACCATATCTGATATTATAGGTTCTAGTTTGCAGCAATTCCACCATAACATAGAAGTTAAAAGAACTTCCACACCAAACATTTTTTACTTTGTTAGGGGAAAAACAATGCTTCAATTCTACTACAAACCCTAGATCCAGATACCGAACTCAGTCATACACCACTAGCATGACACGAGTTTGCAGATGATTCATACAATCACCCTTTCAATCAATCACACGGCAATCAAGTCTAGTCATCAGTTCTTCTTCACACTTTTGTACGAAAATATCATAATTCATGGATAGTCCTAACAAGATATTAGAATTAGAAGGCCTTACTATTTCTTGTATATTTATCTTATATCCAACCCCTGATTATCCTTAGTTGCAGCCCTTTTTTCCTCAGCAAACAGTTACAGCCACCACAGAATTTAGCATTTAACTGAACGAGAAGAGGAAGCTAGGATTTAAGACTTTGCAACCGGGATACTTTTTCAATTTCCTTGATAATTAGCTCTTTTTCCTCTTCGAATTGCTCATCTTCCGCACCTGCAAGGACCATGATTTCTTAAGAGACAAGCAAAAGAATAAGAAGAAGCATGGTTTCAATATGTTTACTCGAATTCGAGTGTCCAACACAGTTATGTTCAAGTTTTTCCATACCAATAGTCATGTCCAAACTCGTTACAGGTAGGGGTATTTCAAGAAAATAAAGAATGATAGCAACATAGATCTGGAGTCGTTTGTTCAGAACCATGTTGCTATGACTATTTTTGTTTTAAGTACTCATGTCCGGCACATGGATACAAGAATATGACCTCCAAATACATAGAAAAATTAAGAAAATCTTACCATAGTCATGACAGTGATGGACACCTCTAAATCCGAGTAACATAAGTTCATACATTGTGGGTTCAGACAAAGTAATAGCGAAAAGAATAAATACCTTTCCCTGAGAGACTATTAAGCAGTTCCAACAATTTCTCATGGTTTTTTGCCAAAATGATCTTTATCTCTCTTGGCTTGTTAGGATTAGCAACAAAAACCTGCATGTGAATAAACAAAGATTTAAAAAAAACATAAATCAGACGCCTATTTGTCTTTTTATTTTAGGTTTTGGCTAACTGAACAAACCACTGTAACCAATCAAATTCAGCTCATTCGGTTTGTTTAGTTTTGGTTCTATATGTGGTTAAATAATTTAGGATGTGTTGGACAAAGTTAAGAAAATTTTCAGCATTTAGTTTTTTAATTGTGTTTGACAACTGTATTAGGTTTTTACTTGATATAGAAATTTCAACAAAAAAAATGTTGAATATGATAAGCAAATAAATAGTTTATCACTTAATGTTGAAAATGCTTAGTTAATTTTATTTTGGAAAAATATATTTAAAATAAATTATCTCTTTATTTATGTTAAATAATGAAATTTTTGAAATTATTATGTTTAACTTTATCCAAAACCATCATAGGATTAAAATTATGAAATAAACAATTATTAAAATTTAAGGTTTACATTTATCTAACAGTATAATAATATTCCGTACTTAACTTTACTAATATACCTAACAATTTTATAATATAAATTCAGTATGTAATTTTTCAACACTTGTATTTTTAATTTATCAAACACTAGTTCAGTTTTAACCTATGTTACTCTAACTCATCATTTTTCTTTAAGTACCCGACCATTACTCAGACATGGATATTGGAATATGATATTCAAAAGGACCTTACAAAAACTCTTGAAAAACTAGTGCTCATATCAGATACATACCTGTCTGATACACCCAAGTCTGAGTAAGATAGGTTTAACATGTTTATTCAATCTGTTAGCAGTTTTCTTATTTCCAGTTGAAATCGATAATTAAAAAATGAATTATATTTTTTAGTCAAACATTCCTAAACTCAATTAACATTATTCAACCCAACCCAACAAACTGATTAATTTCGGTTCAATTATTCCAGTTTATCTCTCGTATCTCAGTCGGTTTGTAAATTTTATTCATTTTTAGAATTTTGGGTAAAGGCTGATGCACGTCAATAAGAGAGACAATGAGAGATCACCTTAAAAATGTGGAAAGCAGAAATCTGAATGTTTTTGCTTGAATCCTGCATTGAAACAAAAGAGCAGAAAATGAAATGCTGATTTGAGGTATTTAATGTACCAAGGAAACCCAAATGTGGAACATCATATCAGATATGCAAATAAAAACTTACTTGGACTCCGGTGTTAGTGTCAGATTCGGGTATGTTCAATTTTTTCTAGGTTTTTCGCATGTACTAAAAGGGTTCTTGGAGGATAATATCCACATCTAGAATACAGGTGTGGGACACGGATGCTTCAAGAAAATTGAACAGTAGGAGCAACATAAAGTAAAAACAGAGAGCTCAAAAGGTTCCACTATGTCCAATCTATTCAAAGTTGAAAGACCAAAATAATAATTAATAAGTTAAAGCCATTCCCATAAACAAAAACATCATCCTGCCCTCCCTATCTATTTACCCCTGTTGTTCATGTATCTTTATGCATCCATGTTCAACACCTGTGTCCGACACATATATGGACATGGGCATAAGAGTTTGATCTTCCAAACATATGGAAAAACTTGAAAATTTTGAGCATACCCGTATCCCACACTCTTAAGCTCAAGTAACATCAGAACTGCCAATGGATGGTTCAAATCAATGAATACCAACCAGATCATAGAGAAGCTAAAGTTAGAATGTACCCTCAGCAATGTCATCATGATTTTCAAGTATCGAACTTCTAAAATGTAGCGCTTCATTATCTGCACATTTGGAGCCTCCAAAAGAAAGTCCGATAGAAGCTAAACCAAAAAAATTGCAGCATTAACAATCAAAATATCAACAGAACAAAACTGGAACGAAAGGAGAGAGAGGCAAAACCAACCTTTAAAGATTGCCTTCTTGTGACATAATTAGAAGAGGTCAGGAGTTTTTCATAGAGATCAAAGAACTGAAACAACAATATGGCATTAGATAAGCAAAAAGAGAAAGGGAAAACAAATAATTCAACGAACTTAAGAAAAGATCCACACCAATTCATCACAAGTAGTCGCAGTTGAGCCTTACCAGAAGTGCAAATACAATATAAAACAATCCCTAAGATATTTTTAAGCTGAGCAGGTGATATAAGATGAACAATTCAATCAACATAAAGTCCTAAAGCAAAATTGCACTCCGGCAAGACCATTCGGAGTCTGCATTAGGTGCAAAGGGAGTTTCCAAGCGCCAGACACAGCAGAATACATTTCTGACACGTGAGGACAAGTAAAAAAAGGTAGACAGTCAAAACATGATTAAATCATGGACGGACACTCCCAGATACCTCCCGAGACACAAGGAAGCTTTCCTCTTTCTTTCTTTTCATTTTTTATTTTTGCATTTTCTCCCAAATACAGAATCAATAATGAGTAATTTGGTTATAATGAGTTTTTAAGGTTCAAGTTTTTATATTCAAAAAGAATTTTAAAATTTTAGAAGCTATTTGTATATTAGTATTAAATTGAAAAGCACCAATTTTACATTTTTGTTATATATAAAAGAATTTATTGTTGTGTCCTGCCTTATCCATGTCCTAATTTTTTTTTTTTTAATTTCATCTTCAAGTTGTACCCGTTTTACATGTCCGTGTCCATGCTTCTAGGATTAAACAGTATGTAAATGTACCTCATCATAATGACCAGTCAAATATTCAGCTACCAATGATGCATGTTTTGTAAGAATATCCTGAGAATATTCAATCACACACACATAAGACAAAGAAAACATAACCCATAAATGTATTTAGTTAATCTAAAGTAACGTAAGACTCAGAAACTAACAAATCTGACCTTAAAGGTTGAAAATGCATCAGAAGCAACATCAAAGTTGGGCAACTCCACAAATTTGAAGAACAGCACAAAGCTAGCAGAATTTAATATGTATCTGAAAAAGCACTACAAAATTTAACTGGTGAAAAAGTGAAACTTGCTTTTTCAGTTAAGAAATTTTGCATCAAAAACACAAATTTAAAATGAAGAAAGTGCCCAAAAAGCCAATTTCTTGTCCTCTAGTTTACTTGGACTAGCTAATAGACTCAAACCAGCTAAGGGTTTGACAACTAACAAAAGCAGCGTCACCTTTGTTACTAGGACTTAAGTGAATCTTGGACACTTGTAGATTTAAAAAAAAAAAACATGAATATAAAATGAAGAAAATGCCCAAGCAGCCAATTCTGAATCCTCTAGTTTGCTTGGACTAGCTCGTAGAAACAGAAAAGAGTTTGACAATTCTCAGACACTAATACATGTACGATACAGGCATATTCAACTTTTTCTAAGATTTCCATGCATTTTAAGAATCATATCCTCAAACCCGTGTTCAAATATATGTTAGAGGCAGGTGCCAAACACGGATACTTTAATGAAAAAAGAAAAGTTGGCAACATAGTAGCACTAAAACAGTTAATCGGCTGTCCGTTGCCAGTCTCTATAGCTCACTAGTTCCTGAGTTCTCCAATATCCAAGGTTATTTTACGAGATAACTTCATAACATTCTTTACAGTTGATCTTTTAAAGCAGCTCAATTTAGAATATTACAATAAGTTTATCTTTGGGAACCAAATATCAAGTTAAAGTCATCATAAGATACTGAAAGAGGAGATTACTCAGGCAACTAAGAACTTGAGTTATATGTGAAAGTTTAGCTGAAGGAAACACATTACAAGCACGTCCCGGTTCTCCACTACCTCGACCCTAAAATCATAGTTGGAAACTATTTTAAACTGGAGTGTAAATGTTAGACAACAGTATGTGTCCAACATGGGTATGTTCAATTTTTTCAATGATTTCCATGTATTTGGAGGGTGCTTGGAGGACTATATTCCTATATACATGTCCAGATATGCATTGGAAGCAGATACTTAAATCATATGAAAAGAACAAGGATGAGGACATTGATTGCAATCAATGCAACATGCAAACCTCACCATAAGTTTAGATGAAATAGAATACGATTAAAAAAATATGAGCATTTATATGCTAAAAGAAACATATTTCCTTTTCAGAAATATTATACAATGATCATTGAGGATGAAGTGACATTTTTAATCACAGCATCATTTTAGCAACAACGTTAAGCACTTCAATCATACAAAAGAATAGTCATAAAGTTCGAATGTCTTACTGTGCAAGTGATGGAAATTTGATGCACTCCCTCAACATATTTCCACAATTTAAAGCTATTTCCTTGTTATCATAGCTGCTTGCAAAAACAGAAATAAGACTTAATACACCCAACTTTAATGATTCAAAAGCACATATGACTTAGGCCATGTTATTTCAGTATAAATACTGGTCAATACCTTTAAACCAGTATTATGCATATTTAATAAGCAAGATAGTGGTTATTCAAACTTGAGCACATAGATATGTTTAACTTTTTATAAGTTTTTCCATGCATCTAGAGGGCCCTTGGAGGACCAAAACTCCATACCAATGTCTAAATATGTGTCAGACATAGGCACTTTAAGAGAAACAAAGGATCAGAGCAACATAGACAGACAACATACTATAGGGATTTTCAAGCTGTAAAAAGGCATGCACATAGATAAATGTTACGACATTCATAACCTTACCAAACTACAAGAAAGTCAAGTAACTCCAAATGTTTCTCAATGTATTCCACACAGCAATATTTGGAATCAACTTGTTGCTTCAACAATATGGACCAACAGTGGACTAAATCTTTTCTTGCCTGGAAAACATATACTACATTAGCATGCTTATAGAATAACAGATATGAGCCACAACAGTAAAAATATCAAGAATAGAACTTACTTCCCATCCCAGTATCGGTAACTTGTGAACAACAAGGGAAATAACATCCTCTTTAGAAATTTCAATTGCCAACTGTGAGACCTGCTCAACATTCGGTTCAACCTCACCATCCCCAGAAAGCATGCATCTCATTGTCACAAAATTTTTTTCAACTTCTTCCATAGCCTAAGAACAATAAAAAAACAAAACCATTAATATCCAAGTTCTCAAACATATAATCGGCAATTAACAAAGTACTTGAATACACGACTGCAGTGCATTGTTGATTTCATTTCTTAACATAAACCTCATCTGAAACAAAATCCCAACATTTTATTCAATCTGCATTGCATCGTAAAGCAGGTTAAAATGGCGTCAATCCCATGAGACGACATTAGAAGAAGCAGACACCAAGCAAGCATTGCCCTTTTAGGTTCTAAAAGTAGAACTTGAACATTCCACTTGGAGGTTTCAAGTTTTGAAGCTCTCAAAAAAGGCAATGTACTCTTCATTTCTTAAAGTGCATGTATCCCACATTTGAGTCTGGCGCATTCCCAGATATGGGAACCCCCAACTACATGGAAAAACTTAGACGAAAATTGAGCATACATCCGAAACTCGAACTTGAGTCCGAGTAATATGGCTTAGTATTATTATTACAACAAATAAAGCATTAGCCATTTTGTTTATATTACAACGAATGAAATTTACATGCATTTTCATGAGAGTAGGGGAAACAAGGGGCTCCAAACATAAGAGAAGAACAGCATAGTAAACGGTATATAATTTTAAGAAAAAAAATCCCAAACAACCAGCAAAAACAATGCCAAAACCATAAGCAAATGAAATAATTCCTAAAACCCATTTCATAATTACAATATTAAAACAAATCTAAGACTCACCCACTTAACCCAAATCCAAGAAAAAATGAAAGAAGGAATTAAATTACATCAAATATCAAGCACAAAATTAAATATATATATATTTTCTTTAACCTTTTCAAGGGCTTTAACTTCAGCAACGGTTTTGGTGTCGAGTGCATTAAGGCTGTCTTTGATCGCTTTAGCAACCTCTGGTGGGGTTTTCGGCCTCGACGGCTTGAAGAATGAGAAAGACATATCGATTAAATATTGCAATGATATGATTTTTACCCAAAATTCAATAATCTCTCGATTTCGCTTTGATTAAGGATTTGTAGATTGAGAAATGATAAAAGGATCCGTTGATCTGTTGTTGATCATTGAGACTTTTCACATTTTTTTTTTCTCGGGAAAATTTGGGTATTTCTTTTTTCAATGGGAATTTAGAAAATATATAAATTGCTGGAAAAATGTTTCATTCCAAGGAGAAATGTCAAACGGGTCCAACCCGACAGTAATTCTATTTCGATATATAATATTTTATTTTTTAATTATTTTTATATTAAATTTAAAAATCCACAAACCCTTATTTTTATAAAATGAATAAAATAATATTTTACTATTTCTATAAATAGTTTCTAGATCTTTTTTTGGTACATCTAGGAGAAACTAATGAAAGTTTTCGAATCACATGTTGTTAATTTCACTGTTTTTCTTAGTATGTGGTTGTAGTTGTGGTTGTGATCAATAGTGACAAATTGAAGTTTTCATCCTGTTTTGTTGCGTCCAAATATTATGTCAATTCATTTCTTATCTCTATTCAGCAACCTATAAGAAAAAACATTGAGAGACTTAGGGCATAGAAAAGTAACGCAAAGGGTCAGAATTCTAACTTGAAACTTGCTAGCAAACATAAAGCTTTGAATGGACAGCAAGAGGAATTCATTAGAGTTTTGAACAAATCTTTTTGTTGATTTTTAATAATGTTTAACGATATAGATCATTTGGAGAAGTGGTCACCAAGACTAAGAGAAGGTTGATTCCTTAATTGAAAAGTCTAAGAAGAATGAGTAGGATAGATGCTGCGAACCGAAAGGTATAGAAACAAAATTCTACATTAAATGTTACTCATCGATCACTATGTCTTTAAAAAAGGGTAAATTACATCATTAGTCACTAAATTATAGGTAAGTTTTTATTTTAGTCATTAGACTGTTAAAATTGATGTTATATGGCTTTTTTTATTTGCAGTACTTGCACCAATCGAAAGCACTATTTCCTCTTCTCTTCTACAATTTATTTTTTCATGAAATAATTTTAGACATCACAAATCTACAACCAAAATTCAAATAATTTTTTTTCTCCAATCTTCAACACTGGCCATTAAATCAACTTGGATCTTCTACCCGCCGATGGGTATTGATCCACTATACTAATCGTTAAATCGTTTCTTGGAGCTCACTGGCAGAACTTTTTTTAAATAAAAAATTTAACAGCCCAGTGACTTAAATAAAAACTTTTGAATAGTTTAGTGACTTAAACGAAAATTTTCGAATAGTTCAATGACCAAATTGCAACTTTTTTTTAGTTAAGTGACTAAAACGAAAATTTACCCATAGTTTAATGACTAATGATGTAGTTTACCCAATAGAAAAACGTATGTAAGAAAAAACATAATAATAAATATTTTTTAATGAAAATAATTATTTGTTTTAAAAATAAATGGTGTAATTTTTGTTGGAAGTATTATTAAAAATAAGTTTGTTTATATATATATATGTATTGTTATTTTTTTGGCATAATGACTTATTTGGCCCTCCAACTTTATAAAAAAAGTCATTTTATCCCTCCATTTAATTTTTGCCTCTTTTAACCTTTAAAATTACATTATTTGTCAAATCACCCCAAAATAAAATAGAAAAGTTAACATCTGTTGACTTTGCTGATGTGGCATACATGTGAATTGCCACGTCTATGTCATGTCAACAACTAATTAATTTTTTTAAAATTTAAGAATTCAAAGAAAATTGTTACACTCTTGACATTAGGCCAACAAGTTGTGTAACACCCTATATTCGTCCTGATTGTCAGGTCCAAGCTACAGTGTATCATATTTGTTTCTGGAGCAACTACTGTGACACCCCCTACCCGTATTCCGAGCCTAGAATAGGGTACGAGGCATTACCAAACTTAATATGATCAATCATGTAAAAAAATCAGCCATAAAATTTCTTCTAAATTAAAAACTTTCATACATATATTTAACATCCCTTATATGGGCCTCACAGGGCCCAAAACATACATTCGAGGTGGTTCGGGACCAAACCGTAAACATATGAAACTTTTGCAACACTTAGAAAATTTTCACACTTTGAAGAGTCACACGCCCATGTTTTCAACCCGTGTAACTCTCTATTTATAACTTCATCACCCTTGACAGTCGTACACTTCATATAAATAACAAGAAACGTGTATAGGCTCAATTCTCAATAAATTTCTCATATATATACACAATTTCACGTTATGTAATCATACAACATATATCAGCCATATCTCTGTAATCTAAATATGTTTTCATAACAACTTATCTTGATTTCATACTATTTCATATTTAAGCTTAAATAACCAAAGTATTTGAAATATCATCTTTATGCAAATAGTACACATAAGGTATATAATTTCATAATTATGAATAAACACATTTATCAAACATTTTCCATATTCATATATCAATCTCTCATGTCTCCATATATCAATAATCATCATTTTCATGAATTCGAGTTTAATTTCATAATTATTTATCTCGTGTTCAATTTATTCCATGTCGAAACTTATTCATTAAAACATTTGAATTATCAATACATATGGACAGTACATTCAAGATGAACAATTATATAATCACAAATGAATTCATTTATCAACCAAGTTCTATACTCATATCTTATCAACTCGTACTTCCTTATATCACCTAATTCCATGTAACACTTACCAAACTTTGTCAAATTAGTGAACGTCTTACGGAATTGAGTACTTCGTTTTCTCGATGCCATAGTTCAACTATGGTATTACACATCTTCACATAATGATGCCATAACCCAGCTATGGTCTTACACATATTCATATATCGATGCCATAGCCCAACTATGGTCTTACACGAATCACATATCTCACTGACACCATACCCCAGATATGGTCTTATATAGTAGCATATATCACACCGATGCCATATCTCAGATATGGTCTTATACAGAAATCACTTGTCACTTGTAGTCGAAGCTACCACTATTCATCGATCGTGGCCGGAGCTACCATTTTTCATCGATCGGTGGCCGAGCTACCACTTTTCATCGATCGGTGCGAAGCTACCACTTTTCATCGATCGAGCAAATGAGAGCTACCACTTTTCATCGATCGGTGGCGAAGCTACCACTTTTCATCGATCGGTGGCCGGCTACCACTTTTCACTTGTCATTTGTCCTTGATCAGATAAGTGTAGCCGAAGCTATCACTTATCGCTTGTTGCCATGGTCCAACCATGGTCTTTTCCTTCAATTCATCTTGTCACTGAATTGAAATACTCAATTTGATCATTTATTCAATTTTCATGCTTTTACATTATTCACGATTTTATCATCAATACATATGAAATAACACATCATGAAATTCATAAAATTAACAAATAATCACTAAAATTTAGCCATATAAACTCACAAGTTCAATTTTTGTATTATAACAATAATTATAATTTCATAATAAATATTCCAAATAAAACATTATATCATTTCTAATCCAACACTTATCGATTATAATCGGGCATGTGATCAATTTATACACGAGTCATTCATATATTTTTGTATATTTTCCTCCTCCTCCTCTCCATCCACATCCTTAGTATAAACAACATACTTGTAGGTAACATTATCCATAATTTTCACTATCTACTTAGGTGAATATTCAAGCTGTCCATCTGTGTCATAGTCACTTAATTATTTATATCTGAAGCTAAGGAACTCCAAATTAAGATCCGCTAATTTTCCCTAAAACTAGACTCACATATCTTATTACCATAAAAATTTCATAATTTTTGGCTGGGCCAATTAATACATTTTATTCATTGAAATCTCCCCTGTTCTGCTATCTGACAGTTATGACCCTTCTTCACTAAAAATTAATTATCTCCTCGTACAGAATTTGAATGATGTTCCGGTTTGATTCTCTTGAAAATAGACTCATTCAGGATTCTAAACATATAAGTATAAGCCCATAATTATTTTTATCCAATTTTTTATGATTTTACAAAGTTAGAACAGGGGAACCCGAAATCATTCTGACCTTGTCTCACAAAAGTTATTGTATCTCATGATTTACAATTCTATTGCTTACATAATTTCTTTTATAAGAAACTAGACTCAATAAGATTTAATTTCATATTTTATTAATCCTCTAATTCCATTTATACAATTTTTGGTGATTTTTCAAATTTAGACTACTGCTGCTGTCCAAAACAGTTTTAGTGTAAAATGTTGATTTCCATTTTGCCCCAAATATCACAATTCATACAATTCAGTCATTGCTCAATTAACCCCTCAATTAAGATAATTTTCTCAATTAATAATTTTTCTAGACATTATAAGTTATTTCATAACTATTGAAATTCAGAATTTCCACATAAAACTCTAACTTCAAACTCTTTTACAATTAGGTCCCAAACATTCACTTTCTATTCAATTCTTTCAATAAAATCAGAATATAAACAATTTAAAGCTCTAATTACATGCCAAATAATCATATATTTCTAAAACTCATCCATAAAAACTTCAAAAATTAGCCATGGAATCAAAAACTAATGAAATAATAAGTTGGACCCAATTGTAAAAGTCCAAAAACATAAAAATTTCAAGGAGAAAGCAAGAATTAAACTTACATGAAGCTAGAGTATGAAAAACAGCTTGAACCCTCCTCCATGGTTGTTTTTCAGCTGATCAATATGAAGAGAAATGAAGAGAATTCTAGATATTCCAATTTAGTCCCATTTTTATTTAGCCAATTTTGGCAATTTTCCAATTTTGCCCTTATTTCACCTATTTCCTGATTTTTCTCAGCTATTGCCGCCCAAAATATCTCCTTTGGGCTTATTTGCACTTTAGGTCCTTCCTCATTTGACCATTGAGCTATTTAATCATTTTAGCAACTTTTACACCTTTTTCAATTTAGTCCTTTTTATTTAATTAACCACCCAAACGTCAAAATTTTCTGACTAAAATTTATTATTACCTCACCAACACTCCATAAATATTTCTAAAAATATTTATGGCTCGGTTTATGAAGTCGAGGTCTCGATACCTCATTCTCGACCCATTTTAGCTAATTAATTCTTTTAAATCACCAAATTCACTAATTCAAAAATGCTTTTATATTCATATTTGACTCATAGGTATTAATTTATTAAATTTTCAACTCACCCGTCGGATTTAGTGATCTCAAATCTCTATTCCCGATACCATTAAAAATTAGGCTGTTACAACTACAGTCAATTCATAATTAAATTTATACCATTGATATGATAATTATCAAATAAATATACATTCCTTATTTATACATGCACCTAATAAAATACAAAAAATTCACCATATATTACAACTAGAATATAAAATATAACAACATTCAACTACCACAAAACCTAACCTTTTAGGTACATGCCAAAGATAAGTAACGTTGAAATTAATAAATATTGTCAAGACCGAGATTGTGAATTGGATGCTGAGGTCAATGCTCACAAATGTTGCATTAAATGAAACTTGTGCATGAGGAAAACAATCTATATGTTGAGTAAAGCATTCGATGGTATTTCAATAATTTAAGAAGATAACCTTAGAGTTAACAGTCCTAATCTAAGTAAATATGTATATCAATATACACATGTCTACCATATACTTATAATTTAAAGTTACCAAGTTTAACATTCTCAATATGAACATGATAAGTATACAAAACTAACACTTCTTCCCAATTCAATATAGTTTACAGGGACAATTCATTATACCTATAACAATAATAATTTTAAACTAATCAATATCTAAACAGGCCTTTATCAGTCTCATTTCCAATTTACCACTTCTAATACCTCCTAGTTCATTCGTTTAAAATATTATACAACCATTTTTAGATTTGATACCATCTACAATTCATGTCTCTTTAGCAATTTTTAACTCCAAACTGAAACACAATCATTACCAAATCAGGAATCGGTCTCTACATAACATCCCTCATGTAATACCCCTCACTTGGCCTAGTTGCCAGATTTGAGCTACGGAATGCTACTATAGTTAACAAAGAAAACACATATAAGTCATATCAATCAATTTAATTTATATACCTAATTGTTTCATAATTTCATATACAGTTGAATTAACAAACAAATCCAATACCTAATTGAGTTTACGAATGTTATTAAGTTGACTTGTACATGAAGAAGGACTACTATGAAAACATTCCAAGATTTATGTATAGGTTTCGATACCCAAACCAAGTACCGATCCATTTCTAGCTTCGAATTCTCAAAAAAATTAAGTTATAAGTAAAGGGTATCGATACATAGTTCAATGTACTTCTTTATAGGTACTGATACATTACCTTGGTATTGATACCAAATTGGCATTCTGCCATTTTTAAAATTTGTTTATTTGTTAAAGTACCGATACTATAACTAAAGGTATTGATACTTCCTAGCTAAGGCTCAAAAATACAACATTTATGTACCTTTTTATGCACAAACCCAAAATCTAACTTTCATGGTACATTAAGCACACTTAATTCCTAGACAAAGACATATGAAACATAAAATACTACCACATCTTAATCACTTTCAATCGTTGATACCAACATATTTACCTATACAAATTATGCCAGTTAAACCATGCCAATTCCAACACTAATTCATTCATCTTTCAACCACTCTTGCAACTAACTAAATACAAGATTATCAAACCATTGAACATTAAATAAGTACATTGCCAAGCAATCAATCTGTCTAACTCAACCATAGATCTTCTCAAGTCAATTCACATTCAAATAGGCAACCTTGGATACCATTAACACATATCACCTCATGGTATTAACTATTAAACATATACCATTTACAATTTACTACACAAGTTCACATTCAAATAAAAATTCCCAAACCGACTAAATGTTACACAACAACATAATAGCTCCTAAGTTCATGCCAGATATAACCAAGTTAAACATAATCAAAAGACTACCAAATTTACCATTCAAGTGATACCTATGCCATTTAACAAGCTACCATCACATACACATCTTCATATATCCTTACCATTTCAAAAGTAAGCATTCATCAAGGTTTAAATCAAAACTATCATCCAAAATGAATATATATATTTAGCCCTATATACATACTATATCTAATCTTGCAATGTTCTCAACCATTATCATTTGTATAAATCAAACACAATAAGGCACAAATTATTTATGTCATATTTCCTTTACAAATTTTTTTATATTTCCATACAATTTATAATTTACGAATTAGTCATTTATCAGCCAATATCATCAAAATTATAATTAATTTAACTAGTAAACATTACATAAAATCAAACATATCATAAAATTTACACACTAAGTTTCATATGAATTTACCTTACAAGAACAGCAACAGTCAAGGTGTCAGGGACTACTCCATAATTTTTCCTATTCCTTAAATATCTTTCGGTTGATGTAAATATCGGTCTATATTATAATTCAAATCAATTTATTAATCTATAATATCTTATGGCATCTAATTGTATGCATATGACATTTTACTTTTAATTTACAAAAGTTTCTTAAATTTTTATATTTTATTCAATTTAGTCTCTAGAACCGAAATTGTCATAACTTTCAAATTTGAGCATTGATTTCGAAACCGATCTCAATTTCATCCTTCCACAGCCTTCTATTATCAATATTTACAAAAATTTCATGCTAATTTTGAAATATTATCACTTTAGTCCTTACTATCAAAACTAACAAATTCCACCATACAAATCCATCGTTAATCACATCTAAACTTACAATCAACCCATTTAACATCAAAAGCTTTAAGAATCATTAATGGTAAATTTTAAAAATTTTAATATTTTTATGAAATAATACCCGAGTTAACTAAATTGAATTACCGATATCAAAAACATAAAATTTATAAATAAATAAATAAATAAAAACGAGCTTGTTTAACTTACCATGCAAGGACTGAATATTGAAGACTTCAAAAATGGCTTCCCAAGTTTTCTTTGATAGCCAAAATCGGTGGAGAAGAAATATGGAAAGAAATGGATGACAACTTCCATTATTTTATGTTTCATTAAATTAACATTTTATAATTTAACATATTTTACTATTAAAAAAATTATACCAAACCGTCCACCATCTTTTGAAATGGTATATTTACCATTTCAAGTCTTGGTTTAATTATCTTTTAAGTCCTTAAGCAATTAAAAATTCAAGTATTTTAACTTTTGTAATTTTTACAATTTAATTTTTGTATCTTACCCAGTTATTAATTTAGCAAAATTACTTATTCAAATTTCAATTTACCAATATACTCACTCCATGTATATTTAATAAAAATATTTACAGGCTCGGTTTACAGAAACGAAGTCCTGATACCTCATTTTTCATGACCACTAACTTTAAGGTTGCCATACTTTTACCTTGACTAATTATCAATTCAATAAAATTTCTAAACCAAAATTCAATATAATTCTGAATAAACTCGTAAATATATAATAATATTTACAGACTCACTCATCAGAAATGGGATTCCGAAACCACCATTTTTCTACACCACTGAAAATCAAGTTGTTGGTGTAGTTGCTTTTTTCATGTTGGTACTTAATGTTTTTTCGATCCAAATTAGCATCCGAATTTGTATTTTTTTTTTGCATATTTTATCAAATTTTTAACTAGTATTAATGTATGATGATATGATACTCTAAAATTGTGTCATGTAATCACCTAAATTTTTTATAAAAAATAAAATTTATATAAAATCTAATAAAATATAAATTAAAAAATTATATAAAATTATAAAAAAGTAATTAATTATAATAAATATATTTGACATTAAAATACTCAAAAAAATTCATTAATAGATATTTTAAAATTTAATTTATCCATTCATAAAAATTTTCTTGCTTTACATACATTAAAATAAGGAATAATATTTTATGTTGAGTTAGTGCACGAGTTATACATCATTAATAAATAATAAAATTATATCTCATTATTAAATAAAAAATATGAAGGAATTATAAATAAATACTAATAATTTTATTTTATTATAATTAAATATAATTATTATAAATAAATAATAACTCTTGGGTTTAGGATTTATGATTTATGATTTTTTTATATTTAAGGTTTAAGGGCTTAATATATTATTTGATACTCGTGTTTGACATTTTTTTATAATGTAGTACATGTGTTGTTTTTTACTCAATTTAGTACTTATATTTGACAAATTTTATATATTTTAGTACCTAAAGGTAACAAAGTTAACTTTTTAGTGTGTAATTTGGGTTTTAAGGTTGATTTGGTGAAAGTTAATTGCTATTATTAGGTTTAGGTTTTTCATGATTTTGTTAATAGAATAAATTTAGTATTATTGTGAATTTGTTTAATTTTGCATTTAATTTGCCGAATACAATATGATAAATGTAATTTAATTTGAGTTTTAAGGTTGATTTAATGAAAGTTAATTACTAATATTATTAGCTAATTATGAATTTTCATTAAATGAATTCTAAAACCCGAAATAAACACTAAAAAATGTAACATTATTACCTTTAGGTATCAAAATGTATAACTTCTGTCAAATACAAGTACCACATTAGACCAAAAAATAACATAGATACCACATTAAAAAAAAGTGTCAAACTCAAGCACCAAAATATGTATTAAGTCATAAAATTATTAGAATTTACTTATAAATCCTTCATTATTTTTTATTTTATTAAAATGATGTGTTATATTATTATTCACTAATTGTGCATGAAACTCATGCTCCGAAATATTCTCTCTTAAAATAATATATAAATATATCCTAAATCGTTTCAAATATGATAGGTTAAATAATATTTAAAATTCATGAAAGCACACAAGCCTAGAAAATTCATGAAAACCTAAAAACCATCCTCACAACACATATTAAACGATTATCTACCGTCAGGAGTTGTCTAGTCAAAGTATCCTTTTGACACTAGATTTCACCCACTTATAGATCTTCATTCTCTAAACCTCATTTAAACCTTGGTTCCCCGAAAAGCTTGTTAAACTCCATAAATCCAAACTCAAAAGTTTGAACTTTTCAATCTTTGATATTGTTTTACGGTTGTCTAATCAAGCCATGATCCAAGTTGAGTCTTCCACTCCTCCTAAGCCTTCTTTCTATCATATTGATTGTCAAGAAAACACCATGAGTCCCAAAAGCTCAAACAATTTGATCAATTGGCTCATATTTGTGATTTTTTAGGAAGCTTTTAAAGAACCCAAGATCAGATCCAAATTTAGGGGAAACAAAAAAGTAGAACAGTGTCATTTCTAGTTTCTAGGTTAAGGTGTGGCACTTGATGGCAACAACAAGCGACGATGAAGACAAAGAATAGGAGAAAGAGCAAAAGTGTTTTAGGTTTTTTAAGAAAAAAGTTAAAGAAATAAAAAAACAATTCTAAGTACAAAAATAAAAAGAGGATTTCAAATAAATTAATTATAATTGTTTTATAATTTTTTCATAAAGAATTAAAAAATCTTGAGTAAAATGAAAAAGTAAAAATATAAAAGTAAGTTTATTATAGGCTTGAGGGTGAAAAAAGCCTTTAAACTTATTAAAAAAAAAGCAATTAAGCCCTTGCATTTTTTTTTTTTGCACTCAAGTGAGTACTTGAACTATCAAAAGTTAGTAAAATGGCCCATTGCCTGACATTGACTGTTAAATTTTAACGACCAAGATGACGTGGTTGTTAAGTTTGACTTTTTTTTTTCATTTTTGCCAAGTAAGACGCCACCTCGGATGCCACGTGTATTATTGGTGACAACATATTTTTTTCTTGATGTGACTTTTTTATTTGTTATTATAACTAAATTAATTTAATTAATTTTATTTACAATTTATGTAATGAGTAGAAAAAAAAACCCTATCCTTTCACTGCTAGCTTTCAAGCCACGACCGTCCTATAAAACAAATCCACCAAAGCTTTCTTCAAGCTTTCTATTTCCCCTACATCGTCAAGCTTCTTCTCTTCCACCACGTCCACTCCAAGACTCTTGATTACAACTGGCTCCTCCTTGTCTGGGCCCCATTCATCGTCGGCATCCGAAGCACGAACCTAAAAAACAGGCCTTGGCTGGACTGATTTCTGAGTCAAAAATTGAGATTTCTTGATCATAATCTAAGTTAGATTCTAGACTACTAAATTAAAAACTCATTTGCTAATAAAAAACCACAACCTCTGAGAACCTTTCTTCAATTGCAAACCCTAATAAACTCTATTATTTACTTGAACCCCCAAATAAAAAAACCTTATTTTAAAAAGCCAAAAGCTTTCCTTGAATTTAAGAACCAAATGCACAATTTTGATGCTTTAAAAGGCTAATTGAGACGTTGAGTAGATAAGTTTTTGTGAAATTTCTAGATTGAGTTCTTTTATTTGGGTGTTTGACTGGTTTCTTTATGATAAAAAACTACTTTTTCTTGACATGCTTTCTAGGTTGAAAAATAAAGGGGCCTATTGTAAATATTTTAGCAAAAGGCTTGTGTTTAGGGTGGCCAAATAAGCAACAACAATTGTACCCAATTTGTAATTTGTTTGTGTGCAATTGAATAGTATATAGTAAAAAAAACAATTTGTTTGAATGCATTTGTTAGGGTTTAGATTTATTTCATAAACAACAATAATATAAAAGTAAATAAATTAAATAAAGTCAATACAGTACTGACATAGAATTTTCTTTCCCATTTTTCTTGTTCTTGCTCGGATTTATTATATAAGTTATCTTTTGTGTATGTCTGTTAAATAAATTTAATAAAATCAATATAGTACTGACAATAGACATAGCAGTGATTTTGTCTTTTTGGTATGTTTGTTAAATATAATTTATCAGGCCCATATTTCTTGTAAACAAATTGCCGGGAACGAACTATTTACACTGGATTTCTTTTTCTTAAATTTCTTGTAGAGTTCTTTACTTCATAAATTGTCTGATTGGATTTTTATCCTTAATGTAACCAGTGCAACGAAGATTAATTATCTCGACACCGGAGCCTCAATCGGGACCAAAACAACATTTGGACTTAGTAATCTTCAAATTTTTTATGAAATAAGAAATTGATAGCTGTAGGTTTTGGGGTCAATCTTCCTCTAATTGTTGCTTCCCTTGAAACATTGGTTTATTTAGGCTGTATTGAAATTAATATATTATAGGTAGAATTTAAATTTTCTTTTTTTTTAATGAAAATCAAAATTGTTCTTCGATGTTAAAAAAATGTAATGATAGACCCTATAATTTTAGAATGATATGCGTATGTCTAAAGAATGCAAATTTATCACAATTTATATTAAAATGAATAAATAAATTTTATATAAATATATAATGTCTTGAATTATGACGTGTGATAATAGAGTATTAGTATTTATCAAGTTTTGAAAGATGTAATTATTATTGTGTAAAACATGGTGATAAAAGTGTTATTTATGTATATTTGTTAGAGTGGGAAGATAGAAGAAATTGGCAGCCATGATGAGCTTATTTCAAATCCTAATAGTGCCTAGTCTTCACTCACAGCTTCAAGAGACAACATCACTTCAACAATACCCCTCGCAAAGTCTTGCAATGAGTACACCGCACAAGTGTGTAAAACAATGCAACTGATTTGCATCAGGCAATATATCATGTTTTCTATATGCTAGTCTAGTAAGAATTTATTAATTAGAATTGTTTGTTTTCCCCACTTTATAACTTGAGTTATTCACGAGAATTATCTTGAAAAAGGACAAGCTTTGGTACAAGTTTTCATTCTGACAAGGACTCCATATTTAGCCGTTTAGGTGTTGAAAGAAAAGATACATGGAAGCCTGTTTCATCAAGAAGACTATATTCTGTTATAGGACCTGATTGGTATTATGGGGTCTTTGGAACCATTGCTGCATTAATTGTTGGAGTTTAGATGCCTCTTTTTACTATAGGGGTTTCTCAAGTACTAGTAGCCTATTACATGGATTGGAAACAACATGCAATGAAGTGAAGAAGATTGCCACCCTATTTTTCTTTGTTGCAGTTATAACTGTCATTGCTCATGCAATTGAGCACCTACGTTTCAGTATTATAGGAGAGCGACTGTAACAGCACATTTTTTAATGGTGTCGAAAATAGTAGTTTCGGGACCACGATTCTGTCAAGGGAGTAAATATTTTATTATTTATTTAAATTCTATGGGGTTATATTAGAGTTGTATTGAAGTTTCGCTAAGAAATTTTGAATTTTAAATAGTTAATTAGGTAAAAAGGATTAAATCGTAATAGAAGCAAAAGTTGAATTCTATTAATTTAATGGGTTGTTTGGCCATGGAAATGAAAGCTAATGAACTTAGATGGTAATTATACCATATATGTTGATAGTGGACAAATATGAACATGTTTATGTTAGTATTTAAGTTATAGTATAAAGGCAAAAAAGTAAATAATCAAATAAACATGAAATAAATAAAACAAAAGGCTATCACCGTCTTTCTCTTTTTCTTATTTAACCAAAAACACCATTGGAGAGGGGAGAAAAGCTTCGGTTTTTGTTAATTCACCTGCATGGTATGTATTCAAGTCCTGTTTTTAATAATTTTTATGTTTTTGAGCTCGTTTTAGCTTAAACTACTTAGCCTGGGGGTTAAATTGCAAATTTTTTTAAGGTTGAGGGGTGTGCCATGAATGAATTTGATGTTTTAGTGAAGTTATTTGTTAGATACTTGAACTTGGTTGTTATATGGACATGTTTTGTTAAGTGAATTTTAGTAAATTTAAGGTTTAAGGATTAATTTGTTTAAGTGGCAAATTCCATGTATATCTTATGAAATGGGGAAAAATTTGAATTGATATAGATAAGAGAAGAATCGGTTAGCACATGTTGTCTAAGAAAATAATGAATTTGCAAGTTATGGATGTAAGGACTAAGTTGTGAAAAAGTTATAATATGAGGGGTAATTTTGTAATTTTATGATAATATGAATTATGTATTGAATTGAATACTTGATGATATTTGAAGTATTTAATTGAATGAAATTATCTACTTAGATAAAGATAAACAACAACCGGACTTAAATCGGGGAAAGGCGAAAGCTTTGGATTAATCTCTAACTCTACTTTTGCGACTATAGTTATCGAGGTAAGTTCGTATATTGAATCATTCATTAATTGTAAATTTGTTAATTGCTATTGAATAATTAATGTAAGTGTATTTTGAATTGATTATTATGTATTACATGGTTAATTGAATTAAATGATTAAAGTGAATTATTGATGAATTTAAGAACATGTAAATTCCATGAATTGTTATATGAGATATTGTATCGAAAAGGGAATTAAAGTTTAAGTATGAAAAATGTGAAATTCATGGAAATATATTGAAATGCTAATATGAAAATGAAGGTCACAAATAAGGATATGGAAAGAGTCCCGTTTGAACCTTGTGAATACTTAGGATATAAAGGGATTTCATGTTTCGGGTGTTGGTCTTGAATGTCTTATCGATGGCTAAGGTATTGCATTTGTTGTGAATTCTCTATAGCTTGTGTGAGCAACATTGTGTAGCTTACATTCCGACCCATAGCTTATGTGAGAAGGCCTATTTCACAAGTTTTGTGAGCAATATTATAAAGGAAAGATTATGGTTATATGGAAAGACACACTATGAATGAGCATTCCCAATATCCAACGTAATTCTAGATGGTTCAAATGCATGTATGAAATTTTATAATTGTTCATAATCTTATGAAAAGGTAAGTTTGATGAATGTAAATGAATTGAATGGGACAAAGTAAGTATGTGATGAATGATATGTACATGAAGATTCACTTGTGATATGGTTTTGTTTTCTATATATGTTATGCATGAGCTTACTAATTTGCGATTCTGGTGGTGTTTCTAAGATGGTATTAAGCTTATGAGTATGGTAATGATGTTATGCATATTTCATAAAATGAGTTTAAGAAGGGTAAGTTTATGTTTGAATTTACACGAGCTTATTAAACACTAGTTGCTTACGTAGTTATTTTCCTCTATTTTATAGATTGTCAGAAGCTCGATCGGTTAGCATCTTGTCGGAGTTCTATCACACTATCCAGTAATCACTTTGGTAGTTTTTGAGTTATTTTGCTCAAGGTTATAAATGACATGTATAGGACTTTTTATAATGGAAGTGTTTGAGTATGCTAATGATCAATTTGGTGTGAGTATTTCTTTTATATATACATTTTGATTTTGTGGAGTTAAGGTGTAGTTGGTTTGTCTATGTATTAAAAGCCATATGAATAAGGTGATTTTGGTATGTTTTAATGTAATGTGAATGGTTTGACAATTGATGTCATTAGGTAGCTAAATTGACTATGTTTTGTGCTTGAGATGTGGCACTATAGCCTTATTTTGATTGAAGTTGTTTTGGTATAATTGTGGTGCTTTTGAATGGCATATTGGTTAGGATAAATAGGTTGATTGAATTGGGATGTTTATATGTGTTTGAAGTGTGTTTAGGTCTATTGGATGTATGCACTAATGGAGTAGATTGTTGGGCAAGTTTTGGACTTTAAATGGCTTGTTTTAGGGATCAATTATGGAGCACACGACCTGTGACACGGGCTGTCACATAGCTGTGTGACACACATGACATGGTTAAATGGTTGTGTGTCACTTTTTATTTCAGGTATAGTTATCACATGGTTTAAGATACGGCCGTATGTATCAAGTCAGTGAGTCACACGGTTAAAGACACAGGTTAAGACACGGCCGTGTGTCTTATTGTTCGAGCACTACACGGTCTGGGCTATGTCACACGGCCATGTAACCCCTACTTTTTAGATTTCCAAATTTTCCCTAGAATTTTTGAATTGTTTCAAATTAGTCCCGCTTTGATTCTGAACTTTTTTTAGGGCCTCGAAAGTTCAATTTAAGGCCTAAATGTGTATGTTTGTTGGATATGTATAAGATTTTAAATAATTAATAATAAATAGAATTATTAAACTGTTTAGATTTTAATTGTTCTAAAAACCCTAAACCCTAGACCAACGACATAAATAGGTTAGGGTGTTACAACGACTCACTCTCCGTGTGCGTGAAGTGATGTTTTCTTGATGTGGTTTTTTGTTGTTATTATAACTAAATTAATTTAATTAATTTTATTTACAATAAAATTTGTTTACAATTTTTTTAATGAATTGAGCCAAAGGAAAAAAATATTAATCATAACCCCAAAACTATAAGATTCCATCATCAAATGCAAATAGTATTTAATTGCATTTTAGCATGAATTTTAAATCTCAATTAAACAATAATTCAATAATGAAAAAGAAAAAAATTACATAAAAAGTAAATTTTAATCTGCAATATCCTCAAAATGCATCATTATTAACAAAACATTCCAATATAAACAGGATGTTCCACTGTCAACAAATGATTCCCATGTGAACAAAATGTACCAATCTTGTCCCTTATCAACCATAAACTGTATTATTAGAGAAATTAAAATTAAGCTAACATCAACATCAGATAATTTATGGTTGATTTTGTTCCTAGAAAAAAAATTAAGAAATTCATTATAATGTATTTTTTTGTTAAACAAATATGAATGTAAAGAAAAACTTATCTAAAATAAAGTGGTCCATGAGTTATTTGTAAATTCTGACTCATATTTGATCTTGTTGGACACAATTTCTTATTATTCCCTACTTGTTTACATAAAGAACATGACATTTTAGGCATCTCCTAATGTCCTTTCCAAACTTGCTCTTTTTTGGTTTATCCTTAGATTCCCTTATGTTTTTCTTGGGCCTTCCAAGTATCTTTTTTACTAGTGGAGGAGGAATTGAATCATCTCTATTGAGCTAAATTTCCCCCTAACTGGTTGTAAAACCTGACTGTATGTCGCTGCATATTTCTCCTTACTGTACCATGGTGAGACATAGGCTTCTGGATTTTTCTCGTTATGGTATATGGCACATATAACATGGCAACAAGGAATCCCTCTAAGCTCACACTCTCTGCAAGTTTATTTCAACTCTTTCAAGTCAATTGTGTGTTGGTTGTCTTTATGGATCACTTCAAACCGTAGCATTCTTTTCCAACTTTTGCAATGCAACAAGGGAAATGTTAGTTCTCCACCTTTCTACCCAAGTTCTCTTCACATGCATCCTAGTCATCACCATCACTCTGATTTCTTCGAGTATGGTGATGATAGGTTTGCACCTTGCATTAAGTATCCATGCATTAAATGCATCAACCATATTATTGTCCACTGCATCACATTTGCATGTCCCTTTAAAATATGACTTTGCCTAATGATACACAGAGATATCTAATGATAGATCAAAGTCCTCAACAAAAGTTGACCTGACACAATTCCAAAATTGCATGTTCTTATTCAACCATTTCCAAGTCTTCTGCCAATTGGCATAGATGTGTCTTGCACACATTTTATGCTTCAAGTCTAGAAAACACTCATTTAGTACACTGATCAACCCCTGCAACAATCATAAAATTCAGATTGTTACTCATACAATTAGTGTAAAATATGTATCTTAAAAAAATAAATAGAATGAACATATATATTTATACTAATAAATTACCTTTCGTTGATCTGACATCTATGTTAATCCAATAAATAACTTCTCCAAAAACCATTTCCACGAAGAGGCATGTTCCCCTTCTACTACTACCCAAGCTAATGGGTACATCTGCTTGTTGGCATCTCTGCCAACAACTACTAACATCTCTCTTTTACAACACTTTTAAAGAAACACCCATCAATTTCAATAAAAGGCCTACAACCAGCTTTCCACCATTTTTTCAATGCTTCGAAACACACATAAATCCTATGGAATACAGCTTTACCTTCTTGATTTCTGTGGACTTGGATTGAAACTATGTTTCAGGATTACTTATTTATAGCTTAGTAGCATACCCCCCACAAATTTGCATATTCTTCTACATATGACCCCTTCATTTCCCTAAGAACTTCTCTCCTAGCTCTTTGGCACATACTATAGCTAGCATAAACTCCTAATTCAGTTTTACACATCTCCTTCAAAGTTGCCACTTTCATCTCTGGCTCAGAAATTATTCTATCCCTAAAAGTCTTTTATAAATACAAGACAATATGGGTTCTTAGTGCTTCTGAAACATTTATGTATATTCATAGTGAAAAATTCTCTCTACGATCAAAGCTAGCAAAAAGTTTTCAAGGGCAACCATCTTTACAACCTACCCTTATTCTTTTGGGTTCATTCTTAATAAAAGTTAATACTACTCCTTTTGCAAAGAAATATTTTTATAGCTCCTCTTTGAATTGTTGGTTATCTTCAAACCTAAGTCCTATCTCCCACAATTGGATAACGTAATTAGGATCATACCTAGGACTAATAATTTTTTTTACCCAAGTAAGATGTGTCAATCTCATCATCAGAGAGCTCATTGTCCCTATACTTCTCTAGCTCAGATAAGTCCATATATTCACTCTCATTCCCCTTAATTTTGCCCTTATTTTCTTTTATCCCATCTTATACTATGAAATCATCCTCCACAAGTATTTTTTTCCATCGAATACAACCTCACTATCACCCTCACCACCTTTCTCAAACTCATATTTTAACCCTTCATTAGCCCATGCACTTTCCTTAATATTTTTTTTTTATTTCTCAACCTCGTCTTAATTTTCTCAACTTTTTCATCTCCATATTGAATAAAAAGACATCCTCATCTTCCCCATCCTCACTATCAATATCGTCCCCACTCTCAGTCCCAACATCTTCTCCACCCTCAGTCCTAGAATTTGTTTTCACCTTAGTCCTAGCGTTTTCCCCAATCCTATCCCCTGTGGCACCTATAACAACCTCACCAACAATATCCAATAAACCCTTACCAACAGCAAACCCATCCTCATTAAAGTTTTCACTACCCTAACCTACCACATATAGGTCTACATTACCCATTTTTCCAAAATATCTATTATTTGCCTAACAGTATTGTCATCATGTATTAGGACTAACCCATCCCCATCAAAGGCAACATCTGGGACCTTATAATAAACATATGGTTTAGATTCATACCCTAAGTCTTTCACATTGTCTATAATATCCCAGAAGCATAATAAATCAGGGTCCACTTAAAACTTTTCTAAACTACCATTCACATAGTCAAATTTAGGGTGCGTGACAAACTCCCCACCATAAAAATAACTTAACACATACACCATTTTGCATAAGTAGAAACAAATAAATAAACTAATGTCATACAAAAAAACATACAGATTGCATTCAATTAGCACTCTATCAAATACACATAAATAACACTTTTATCACTACATTTTAAACAATAATAATTACATCTTTCAAAACTTGATAAATACTAATATTCTATTTTCACACGTCATAATTAAAGACATTATATATTTATATAAATTTTATTATTCATTTTAATATAAATTGTGATAAATTCATATTCTTTAGATGTACACTTATCATTTCTAAAATTATAGGGTTTATTGTTACATTTTTTTAACATCGAAAAACAATTTCGATTTTCATTTTAAAAAATCGAAATTCTACCTATAATATATATTAATTTCAATATACCCTAAATAAACCAATATTTTAAGGGAAGCAACGGTTAAAGGAAGATTGACCCCAAAACCTACAGCTATCAATTTCCTGTTTCATAAAAAATTTGAAGACTTACTAAGCCCAAGTGTCGTTTTGGTCCCGATTGATGCTTCGATGCCAGGATAATTAATCGTCGTTGCACTAGTTACATCAAGGATAAAAATCCAATCAGACAAGTTATGAAGTAAAGAACTCTATAAGAAATTTAAGAAAAAGAAATCTAGTGCAAATAGTTCATTCCTGACAATTTCTTTACAAGAAATATGGGAAAAATAAATTATATTTAACAAACATACCCAAAAGATAATATCATTGCTATGTCTATTGTCAGTACTATATTGACTTTATTTAATTTATTTAACAAACATATACAAAAGATAACTTATATAATAAATCTGAACAAGAACAAGAAAAACGGAGGAGAAAATTCTATGTCAATACTATATTGACTTTATTTAATTTATTTACTTTTATATTATTGTTGTTTATGAAAGGGAATCTAAACCCTGACAAATGCACTCAAACAAATTATTATTTTTTATTATATACTATTAAATTGCACACAAACAAATTTAAATATAAAATTACAAATTGGGTACAATTGTTGTTGCTTACTTGGCCATCTTAAACACAAGCCTTTTGCCAAAATCTTTACAATAAGACCTTTTCTTTTTCAACCTAGAAAGCTTGTCAAGAAAAAGTCAGTTTCTTATCATAAAGAAACCAGTCAAAAACCCAAATAAAAGAACTCAATCTGGCAATTACATAAAAGCTTACCTACTCAATGTCTCAATTAGCCTTTTAAAGCATCGAAATTGTGCATTTAGTTCTTAAATTCAAGGAAAGCTTTTGGCTTTTTAAAACAGTATTTTTTTCATTTGGGGATTTGAGTAAAAAATAGGGTTTATTAGGGTTTGCAATTAAAAAAGGGTTACTAGAGAAAGTGGTTTTTGATTAGCGGATGAGTTTTTGATTTAGTAGTTTAGAAACCAACTTAGATTATGATAAAGAAATCTCAATTTTTGACCCAAAAATCAGTCCAGCCAAGGCCTATTTTCTAGGTTCATGCTTTGAACATCGACGATGAATGGGCCTAGACAAGGAAGAGCTAGTTGTAATCGAGAGTTTTGGAGTGGCCGTGGTGGAAAAGAAGAATCTTGACGATACGGGGGAAATAGAAAGCTTGAAGTGACCAAATGATATTTTGGTCGCAATGGTAAAATTAAAAGGTTTGATATATATGCTGTTCTTGGTATCTTATGGTAAAGATCCTTGTTGCTTCAGGAGTTACATCTCCCACATGAAAATTTGTTGATGAGTTAGCATCCGTTTCACCCTTACTAAAACATCTTGTTGAGGGGGAGTGTGTTGATGCTACTACTAAAGGGGGTTTCTTCTTTTCCATGCTTTTATTGGTGTTATTTGTATTGTTTATTCATGATGATGCCTACATGTTATTACTTTGTTTTGTTGGTGAAACTTCAACATATAAATATGTTTCTCTAGTTACAATTGCCTGAATTAATTTGGCATATTTGTTTGAACAAAAAAGAGGAGTAGAATGAAAAAGACATGTTGTTGATACTGGTTCATGATAATGATGTTGGTGTTTGCGATACACTATTTTATTTTGGTATATTTGCTCCTGACTTTAATTTTGGGATGATACTTTATTTTAGGGATATTTTCACTTAGGGTGAGTAGTTGTTTCTAATGTTGTATATGTTTCCCCATTATGGTTTTGTTCAAAAATTTGCCACATAGGGAGATTGTTAAGGTAGTTTATAAGGAGTGCCAATGAGCAGTGCCTATTGGTGTTTGGCACTAGTTAACTCATAAACTTGTCATATTTAGTGTTGGCAAATTTTGGTAACAAAATCCTTGAGTTATGATCTTTGTTGATACTTTAGACGTATCCAAGCTCATCTATGATATCTAGACATTGTTATGAGAACTTGGTTTGGATTGGGTCTAGGAAATTGACTTTTCTATTTTGAGGAGATTGGATTGGATCGGGTAACTTAGTAACATATCTTGAAGATTTGAAGATAAATCCTAATCATATTGAAGATATTATCCATGCTGATTATCTTACAATGTTGAAGAGAAGATTTATTGTAATTGACATTTATCTTAATAAGCCTTAAACTCTTATATATTAAAAGGTCTATGTAGGTAAAAGGGTGTGGAGAATTTTAACACGTATTCATAACTTTTTTTTCCGATGCATTTTGTCAATAATTAAGTGAGGCACTTAGTTATTGTATTAAGTTTTCAATGAGAAAAATTAGAGGAGATTAATCTGGATCTTAGGTGCAAAAGTAAGGCTGCTAATCTGGTGAGTGTTAGTGTTTCTAATAACTTATTGTACGAGATGTTAAGATACTGGATTATCTTTTTAGGCAAGACCATACAAACATAGAAAAATCGATTGCATAAACATATTGTTGTGTTCGACTTTGTTCTTCACCAGTGCTTGAACCAATAGGCACTGCTCGCGGTAATGCTTCAACCATAGCTCAATTTACTTACAATTATCATTTTTATTTTTTTACATATATATAAAAACTAAAATAAAGTATTGAAGCAATTATGGAAATATTTTTCAATGGCATTTATAGTATTGACTGTTGGGAAATGTCTCCATATTATAGTAAACATGTAACTGTTTTCTATTTATTTGAATGATAAATAAATAAATAAAGTTAATTTTACATTTCACTGTTACGTATTTTGTATTTCTATCTTTTATGTTTTGCATGCATAGCGAAATTGTGACAAAAAAATATTAGCCCATTGATTGTCTAAGTTCAAACTGAATATAAGTGGCATTGTAAGAACGTTTACATTACGAGAAAGATAATTTACTTCAATAAATAATCTAAATAAGTCTGTAATCCCGTAAAATAATCGAAGTGAGCATTTGATTCAAATACTGAGAAGGACTATTATGTCGTCTACAATTCTAATTGGGAAAATGACTAGTCTTGGCTATCAGAGTAGTTGACTCCATGAGTAGAGAAATAGATGTATTCATTGGTAGAATGATAAATTGGACTGAACCCAAGATGAATTAATTTTGAATCCATTTGTGAATTAATTCACTTGTGACGTTCATGGTGTGATTTACCTAAATCCTGAGTTACTCACTGATCATGTGTATGCAACTCATGTGATTTGATATAAGTGGAGGCTTATGCTCTAAAGATGATTGAGCCTATAGCTGATATGTTAGGTACATGACTTGTGTATGGCATGACTTTACTAGCAATAGTGGAATTCATAGCTCAATTAAAGAGTTAATGATATCCTCTTATTGGCGTTATGTGGATTGATAAATATGGAATGTGGCCATGGGTTGCTTGTTCTCGAACGAGCAATTTATCACAATCATTTATTGACAGTGATCATATTAATCATTAAAAAGACACAATGGTGACAATGAGATAAAATAAAATTATATTGAGTAAACGGATTTAACTCAAAAGAATCAAGGATATCATATGAGTGTAACACACACATGACGAGGTCATTGGACAATATAGTTGGATGAATTGTTTTCGTAAAGAGCATACAATAAGGAGTTTTCAATCATGGTACTTGTGGATTGACTCCATGATTAAGTAATTGCGAATTATCTGAACGAATACTTCTTGACATAATTGCAATTACTAAAGCCTAATTGTATATGTTCGATTAGTCCCTACGCTAGCTAAACAAAAGCTTGATCAGACTGTCTTTAAATTAGAAGAAAATTTTACGACTTTAGAAATAATTTAATTGAGTTGATTTATTCGATGAAGAATTAAATTAGATGGTTGTAAGAATTGTTCAACTAGAGAATTTGATTAAAGAATTTTCTTTAAAAATTAATTTGGAATATTTAAGTGATTTTTGAAAAAAATTAATTTTGATCAAGTAAAATTAAATTTATCAAATTAATTAAAATTAATATGATATTTTTAAAAATTAAATTTCAAGTTATACAATTGGCCCAATAGGTAATTGAACTTGAAAATTAGACCTGAGATCATAAATTGGGCTCGGGAGCCTAAAACTGAGACCAATACCTAAAAACTAGTCAAACTGAGCCTGATATGTGAAACCGGGTCGATTGTCCAACCGGTGGCTATACCGGATTGATCGGGTCGTCACTGACTCAGACCGAACCAGCTTGGGGTGCCGTAAAGGTGTCACACCTACATCACCGGACACGGCAGTGCTGGCGGATGCGACAACAATGTTCTAGTTACCGGCGGTGGTTGGTGTTTGGTGGTTGAACATTGGAAGAGTTACAGTCTTACTAGGACTCTACTAGAGAATTTGATTTCAGATTAACTATTACAAAAAAATAATAATATTTTAATAGTTTGATATTAAATTAAATTAAATATTTATCTTAATAGTATTTTATTAATTTAATATTAAATTTATTATCTTAATATTAAGTCTAATTTTATGTTTATCTTGTAGATAAACATTCTATTATTTTAATAAGATTTAATATTAAATTTAATCTAATATTTATCTTGATAAAATATATAAAGAGAGTCTTGGGTCATTATTTTACACACACTCGAATTCAAGAGAAAGTTGTAGAGAGAAAATTCTCTGAAGAGATTATTTCGGAAAATTTCTAGAGATACTTTTCTTATTTACAACTTGATCCAAAAGTTTAGAGAAATTACAAAATTACCTCACTAGTAATTTTTGTGAAATTTTTTCTGATTCAAAGTGAGCCTACACTCGGCAGACGTGAGGTTGAGGATAGTGGAGAAGACTACTTGGTCGAAGCCCTTATTCTAGATGAATCGAAAATGTACAATTTTGATTAAGTGTTTATTACTTTAAATACACAACCAAGATCTTATTTTGGAAAAAAAAATTAAAATTTTGTTTTCCCTAAATTTATTTTCCGCTATGTTTTTCAAACCTGTTTTTTCCTACACTTCAAACCAATAGAATTATTCTTTCTCTCTCAAGTCAGAAATTTGAAGCATCAACTCACTAAAGTTTTTGACATATTCCCGAATAGTGCCTTGTTGCGTAAGCCGGCACAACTTAGCTCGAGCCTCCTTCTCGACATACTGTAGAACTCCTTCCAAGTCTCAATTGTGGTCTCACACCATTTTTTATTTGTGGACCTATGATGCCACCATAAGAGAGTGACATCAGTAAAATAAAATGCAGCAGTGTTTACCTTGGTGGCAACATCCTCAATTCCCATTATGTGGAAGTATTTCACCCTTTAAAGAAAATTGTCCACATCCCTCGTAAACCTCATCCCCTTAAACTCTTTCGGCTTGGGAACATCCATCTTGTGTTGCTTAAGAACCAAAGCCAGCATCCCATTACCCCAAGCAACCTTGTAGATAGTGAGCTCCCCCTTGAGCTCTACAATTGTTGGATCAGATGCCTTAAGTGTAGTATATTCATTTGCAAACTTGTAGTTTTTTCGAACAGATTGGTTAATAAAACAATTCATGAATTACATTAATATACTTTGTATAATGTTCTCATGTGATTTTTACATACAAAGCAAAATAGAAACAAATATTGGCTCACAGCTTGTCTAATGTTTAAACTAATACTAAGTTGTATTACGTGGTTAGATCGTAATACGAAAAAATAACTTGTATTAGTAGATGAATCTAAATGTGTCCTTAGTCTAATTGAAAATGAGCAAGATGATTAGAATACTAATATGTCGTCTATTAAGTCTAATTGGGAAGATGCCTTGTCTCGGGCATCAGAGCAGATGACTCCCAGAAGATAGAGACATAGATGTGACTGACTGAATTGATAGTACATTAGACTGGACCTAAGAAGAATAGACTCTAAATCTGTTTATAGTTTTATTCACTTGTGACATTAAAAGTATGACATACCTAAATCTTGAGTAGATGACGGACTATGTATGCATGACTCGTATACTTTGATGTAAGTAAAAGCCTAAATTCAAATAGATAATGAATCGAAAGCTGGTGCATTGTATATACGACTTCTGCAATATGTAACGTCATTCAAAATAGTGGAATTCAAAACTTGAGACATGGGTAAATGATATTCTCTCATTGGCATTACATGGTTGATAAAAAGTAAATGTTACCACGGGTCGTTCATCTTTGTGATTGATGACTTGATTACTATTTGATGGTAGTTGACTTTTCATGAAGGAAGATGTAATGATTACCATGAGATAAAATAGAATCATATTAGGAGAAAGGATATTATCCCAAAGAAATTAAGGATATCCTATGAGGATAACACACTTATGATAATGTCATTGAATGAGCACTGATTGAGTTGATCTAGTAATGGTATCCTGTGGGGGAGAGCTCGGTCACGATACTGTAGTGGAATGATTTCGTGACTAAATGAGTTTATAATGAATAGGCGAAAAGTTAGAACTTAATTATATATCATTTGAGCCCCAATCACATATGTCCGATTAGTCCTCCCGCTAGCTCGTTGAAACTAGAAATGAATTGCACATTGAATCAAATTAACAAAAATGGTAAAAATAGAGAAATGAGAAATATTTAGAAATAAATGTGGTTTTCTCATAAATGAAAATGACCTAGAAATGAATTTATGGCTTTCAAATTAAATAAAGTTCGAAAATGAAAATAAATAATTTGGTCCTAATGAATCCATTGAATGCAGAAATATTAAATAGATTTTTTTATAGATTTTTTTATAGATTCTTTTACAGTAAAGTCATCATGATTTTAATAGAATTAGAATTAGATTGAGAAAATTATTTAATTGGGAAATCAATTTATTTAAATTAATTAGATATGTTTATTTTGGGAAATAAAAAAAATCGAGTTGGATCGAATTATAAAATACTGATTAAAAGTCCAATAAGTACTTGTAATTGGATTCGATATGGGAGAGGCCCAAAAGCCTTCATGTTTAAATAGAGTGATGGAAAACCCTAGTTTATTTTACTAGGGTTGCCGCCCCCTATACTCCTAGTTAGACTAGGAGTTTGTTTTCTATTTGAAATAGACTAATACAATTCAAATGAGATTCACCTCTTCTCCCTATAAATGGATGGCACCGATAGAGCTAAATACACAACTAAAAGTTTACTCTACCTAAAAATAGTAAGAGTTTATTATCTAAGTATTAATTCTATTTTCCAGAATAACAATTCTGTCAATTTCTATTGAGAGAAGTTTTGCATTCACAGTGAAAGTAAAAAAGTTTTGATTCAAATCATTCAAGCCTACACTCGAACTAGTTCGTGGTACGAGAATAGTAGAGAAGGTTGTTTGGTTAAAAGTTGGGAACAACAAGAATCCGTCTAGTTAAAAGCACAACTGCGATTTCGGTAAAAGGTTTATTGCTATAAATATCACAAATCGGCTTTGTTTTCAAAAAAATATATTTTTCGTTCTATAAGAAAACTGTTTTTGAACCGGATTTTTTCCAACAACAATATGTTCATTCAAAGTCGTTACCATGACTTTGAGAGCATCGTTCTTCTCTATCTGATCACCCATGGTGGCATTGAGGGTCTTTTTCATCGCATCCAAATTGGAACTGTGAGCCTCCATCACATAATCCTTGTACTGCTCTTTCATTGAGTCCAACTCATCGATGCGTCTCTTGACTACCTAGAGTGTTTCCTTCACACCACTCATGAATTCTTCCAGATTGATCACTAGACTTTCCAAAGCCGACACAATATCCTTTGATCTGTTATTTTTTCTGCCCCTCCCATGGGTCTCCATCGAGACATTCTGCTCGTCTCCTCTTTTCATCATCTCAACCAACACCTTTGAACACTGGCTTTGTTATCGACTATCATATGGCTAGAAATTTAGTTTGGCAAACCGTGCGGCTTTAGGCCATTCCTTTGGTTTAAATCCACCTAAGTCATCCTATCTCTTGAAAGTGAGAATTCTCAAGAAAGATTCTCTAATGCATCGAAGTAAAGCAGAAGCTACTCGAAAGGACAAATGGACTTGTATTGAACAACAAAGCCACTAGAAAATAATAGCACACCAAATGTTTGAGTAAATGCTCTCAAAAGTATTTTCTTACTTTTAATGGAATGCTTGCAAATGAAGAGGGAGAACTCTATTTATAGTTGATCTCCCCCAGATCCAACGATACGTATTGAATTATATCAACAACTAAGATTAGTGCCTATCTACAAGATGAGACTCCTAAGGGATTTAAACTCTATACGATCTTATCCATTAAGATTCATAATATTCATTATGGTAACTTTAGTTTAACTGAAGTGTTTCACTAGACCACCAATGCTTCAAATAGATAGGTTTCTCTATTTGTTCTACAAATCGGGCCAGTTCAAGTGAATTAAATAAGCTCCATTTGGTCAGATGACCTCTATGGTACGGTTTGTGTGTATTTATCATGGGCTTTTATAAGATATTTTTTGTGGGTTTAATAGTTTCTTATAATTTCAACTTTAATAAAATATTTTTAATTATTCATATTTTAATAAGAAATAAAATATTATTCTAATATCAAGTTAGTAATATAGTACACTATAAAAAATATTTTATTGTTTTGGACTCAATTAGAAGGATCTAATTGATATAATATTGATATTTTTTGGACTCAATTAGAATGTTTTGGATATTAAGGACTAATTTAAAATATATACAATAATTTAGGGATGGTTCATGCAATTAACACTTTTTATATAATAATTGTGTAATGGGATTTCGACAACATCTTTCACAGTTTGACTTATTCTGGCAGCCAAATTTCTGAAAGTTATCATCAAAAACCCTCTCTGTTAGGGTTTCCAAAATTTCCCAAATCCAAAATGAAATCCTTTTTTACAATATAAACAATCCCAAGCTTTCTTCTTTACAAAGTATTTTCCAAAAAACCCATTTCAAGTTTGAAGCAAAAGAAGCCAAGAAAAGGTTCTTAAACGGCGTCGAGAAAATGAATGGCAGAAAAAGAGCAGCCGTTAAAGCTTCGACCAGCATCGTCCATGTCCCAAATCAAGAGGCACTGGTTCTTCCTTGCAGGATCCTTCAACTCCCGCGTCGTACAATCTACGAAATTCTCTCAAGGCTCCCAATCAAAACCCTCTTCCAATGCAGGTCCGTTTGCAAGAGATTTCTTTGTTTTATCTCCGATCCTGAATTTGCTAAGCTTCAACTCTCGAAATCGCAAGTTTGCATCTTAATCAAGACGCTGCCGCTCCAAAACGCTTCGAAACGACTCCAGTTAGCTCATGTTGAAGCCAATGGTTCAACTTTTGAGGTCTCGAAACTCAACTTTACTCCCAAATCAAATCTTCCCACTATTGATATCTCTCATATGAATGCTTGCAATGGTTTACTCTGTTTAGTTGGATCTGAGAAAGATTATAACATTTATGTTTGTAATCCGATTTTGGGTGAATTCATCACAATTCAACCGCCTTATAAGGACAGACAAAGGGGTAGCTTTTGGGGGCTTGGTTATTCAGCTATGATGAATCAATATAAAGTTTTGCAAAGCTATTATCCGGCAATGGACTCTAGTAATAGATACGCAATGGCTGAGATTTACACCATTGGAACTGGTACATGGAGAAGCATTGGGAGTGCACCTATTGATACTGTTGCTTTGCCTTTCAATGCTTTCTTGAATGGCTCTCTTCACTGGTTTCCTTGTACTCCTAATGGTAGTGAATTCATACACACTTTCGACTTTGATTCTGAGAAGTTTGGGACGCTCCCACCGCCTGATCATTTCCGAGAAACCGATAAGAAGTTCACTAATTACTCAAGGATTGGAGTGCTAGGAGGGTGTCTGTTTATGATTTACTTTACGAACTCGACGCGATTTGATATTTGGGTTATGAAGGATTATGGTGTGAAGGAGTCCTGGACCAAGCAGTTTGTGATTGAGAATTTGTATCCAAAACAAGGCAGTTGGGATTTCTATGAACCCATGGTTGTTTTGAACAATGGGGAAATCTTGATGTTATTCAATAATGATGCAGTGGTTTGTTACAATCAGAAGCGCAAAAATCTTCGTGGAACTAAGTTTTTCCGGACTCGTTCCCAGTTTGATGCAACTGCTTTCACCCCTTCACTTGTTTCTCTTAACAATGTTGCTAAAGGAGAGCAAATTTCTAGGTACATGTATTTGTATATATTATATGCATATATGTATTTATGTGTATATATGTATGTATATAGTAAGTATTCACGCATTTGCTTTGTTTCAGATGAATTCAAATTGGGAATACATAATGTATGTGTGTATATGTAATATATTTATGTATTTCTGTATATGTTAAGTATTCATGCATTTGCCATGTTTGCATGTACGCGTGTATTTATGTATCAAGTACTAATGCATTTGCTTTGTTTCAATGCAAATTGGCAATACATAACGAATGTAGGAATGTGTATATATATGCATATACGTATGTGTATGTATATATTAAGCATTTGTGAATTTGCTTTGTTTCAAATGAGTGCTAATTGGCAATATATAACGAATGTGTGTGCATATATATGTATGTATATATGCATATGTCTTTATGCCTTTATGTATATTTTAGGTACTTATGCATTTGCTTCGTTTCAAATGAGTGCAAATCAGCAATATATATTGTATGTAGGTATGTATATATATGTACGTCTATGTGTACATATATATATATTAAGTACTCGTGCATTTGCTTTGTCTCAAGTGAGTGCTAATTGACGGTATCTATATCTTTATATTTAAGTGTTTTGCTGAGTTGGTGTCACCCACTAACTAAGTCCCAACTCAGTTGTGAAATTACCAAACCCGTTATTTTATAAAGTACCAAATATTATTTTGAGGGGAGTATTGCCTTTTTATATTTTTATATAGAAAAATTACATGTGTATAATAAGATTTGAACTTGAGATCCCGTTGTCATTTCAACTAAAGGCGCATTTAGTTTTTATTTCAACCTTTTATAAATTTGTTTCATAAATGTTTTTCACCCACATCGTGGGTGGGCCACAATCTAGTGTATTGTCTGTATGTGTGTATATGTATGTATATTATGTATGTCTGTGTCTGTATGCATGTATATATGTATATGAAGTACTATGCATTTGCTTTGTTTAAAATGAGTGCAAATTGGAAATTGTATGTGTCATATTTATCTGTGTGTAAATATGTGTGCATCTATGTGTATATATATGTATATATAATTTTTGTTTCTCTGAGGTTCCATTTATTTCCTAGGTTATATAATATATTTCATGATACTATGTGAATATAAGTTCATAGAAATCATGATGTAGGTAAAGCTTGAAGTTTGTACCATATAGCATGTACCAACCGTACTCGGATTTGAGTGTTAGTGTTGGATACTGGCAGTGCAGGTATATTCATTTTTTTTCTTGGTTTTTCCATTATTTAAAGGGTCCTTGGAGGATCATATCTATGCCCATATCTGAAAATCTGACATGATTGCTGAACTCCTATGTCCCGCATGGGTATGGGGATATAACCTTCAAGTGACCTTCTAAATATATGGAAAAACATTGAAAAAATTGAACATGTGTCTGGTACGTACCCATACCGAGTACTCACACATTCCAAATAATATAACCTATCATACCTTTTAATGACTTAAGCAGTAGTTTAGCTATTTAAAAACTAGGATATATACTGCAAGTTTCTGGATAATTTAAGACATGCTTGCTTGATGCTTGAGTTGTTAGATTGAGACATGAACCTTGTCTGTTTTATTCAATATTGCTCCGGTTTTTCATTTTTACCCCCAAAGACCATCCAAATGATTTCATGTCTGACACTCAAATTCGAGTCTGGGTAAACATAGGTGTTATTATGCCGTATTTTTCACTGTGCCAATGTTGTTTTTAAGCTTAAAAGTTATTCATATATAGGATGCAAGGAACCAAAGACTATGACAAACTATGTACTGAAGAATTCCAAGATTGTGCTGATTGTGGAGCGCTACTTGTTAACCCTAGCTGTAGTTTTCCGGCTTTTGGGGTTCCCTACGGAGCTGTAACTTATCATGTGAGTTCTGTCGTTTCCTTGATTTTGTATATGATTCTCCAATTGAATATGCATTACTATTGGTTTTGATTTAATTATACATGAAACTTAAAAAAAATTCAGGCAAATTTATATGCAAGAAACTCGGAGAACAGATGTACGGCTTGTATCAATCGTGGAGTTGCTCCTCCGAAATCGTTTCTGACCCTGTGGAATATGTGAAGAAAACAATGATCGAGGAAATTGTTTCGACTTGTCATATGAACTTAGTCCATCGGAAATATCATTATCCGATTCCTCAACTGAACTTTTTTTATGCCTGATTTGTGGATGTTATTGCTTTTTTGTGCTTGTAAATATTGGAAACATCTTCCTGTTGAACTAGGGAAAATTAGTATGCTAATTAGTAGAATAGCTTACTCTTTCGTATAAACCAAGAACCGGCACTGGCATGCTTTGATTTGTGTAACTAGACCTTTTGAGCTATGTTATTTAGACTCTTCATTTTCTTCGACATTCATGTTGGAAAATATAATATAATCCTTTGAAGACTTTCCAAAAGAACTGCATGTAAATGCCAATGTTGGATATATCGGTATTTCAGACTTACGTCCGAGTTAGGGAGAAGTAACATAAGTTAGTGATTGTATGATTTCAGTACATGTCAAGATATTTGTAGTTGATATTAATCTAAAATATTATTTATATTGGATTGAAAGGGTCTTCTTTATCAAACTTGAGAAATGCATAACTACAAGAACGGAGCATATTAATTGAATTATGTGAAGCTATTTTTTAAAGTTTTTACGATTTACAAATATATACATTTGGATTATTTTATTTAAATTTAATTATAAGTTAGTAAACATTAATATAAACAGTTAAGTTTGGCACGTTATTATAATTCAAAATATTAAATATTGTGATTGCATTTTATTTTATATATTCAATTTTGTAATTGTATGTTTTATTTCATTGGTGATTTATTTTTGTTTTGAATAAAAGTTAATAAAAAAAAATACCAACCTATAAATATAATCCTCAAAACATTGAAATTCAAATAAATATCTATTGTAAACATTGATAATTTAAACACAAAAAGCAAAACAATAATTGAAGCTATGTTATGCTTTTTTTTCTTTGGGAGAGAATAAGGTCGCATGTTCCAGAAATTATATTCTGTCTTGTATTACTCTTTTTTTTTTTTGTCATAATCATATTTAAATGTTTATAAATATTTTAATATGTTGATAATTAATAAATTAAATTTTTAGAAATATTGGTATATTCTTTATATTAATTTTTACATTACATTATGTTTTAATTAATTTTTGGGTCAACTACAGTTAAGGCTCAACTTCAAAAAATTATAAAATTATCATTGAGCTATTTGAAAGTTTTTCATTTAAGTCACTGAACTATTCAAAAGTTTCTATTTAAGTCACTAGGTTGTTAATTTTTTTTTAAAAGTTCAATTATTGGGTTTCAAGTGGTGATTCAACGATTGGTACAGTGGATTAATACCCATCAATGTGTAGAAGAACATATCTTAGATTTAAGTCAATCTCACGGTCAGTATCAGAGACTGAAGAACAAAACTATTTGGATTTTGATTAGTAAATTTGTGATATTTAAAACTATTTCATGAACAAAAATTAAACTGTAAAAGAGAAAATAAGATAAAGCTTTTGATTTGTGCAAGCAGTGTGAACAAAGATGGTCATGAAACAAATATTTTAACAACTCAATGACTTAAGTGAAAATTTTCGAATAGTTCAATGACAATTTTGTAACTTTTTAACTTTTTGAAATTAAGTGACTAATTTGCAGACTTACTAATTGGTTAGTGAACTTTGGTCAAATTTACGCTTAATTTTATACTACTTATGATTTAAATAGGTCCATTTGTATGAAGGTCTCATGGCCTTTGATAAAACAAGACATAAGCATATTTTGTTATGAATGCTATCAAGTGGATGTTCATTATAATTAACATTTCACCTTTCATCTTCTTGTATCCCCTTTCCTATTTATATTAGAAAATGAGGAGTTTAATCTCTATGTGCATATATATATAGGAGTATACTGCTTGTAATGATTATAGAAAAGAAGAGAAATATAATAAAAATCCCTCTTATTCTCATATATTATTCTTGCGTTTTTTGTATTGTTATTATTATTTTATAACATGTTATCAGCACGAGCTTGCCCAATAGCATTCAATATTCCATTGGAAAACAAGTAATCTAGATACGCAACGTCCTTGTTGAAACAACAATCCTAATGTATGTGATTTTCCATGCGTGCTTGAAAGATTTTAAGATTTCAATATTCTTAATGAAATAAAAGAGTTAAAAATGATGCTCTTTTTTTTTTCTTTGTATTTAAGTATAAATTTATGTTTTATATATTTTATGGTATGCTTGTTTATGATCTAAAATTTTGAATAAGATTGAAATATCAACAACTTCAATATTTTTATTTAAATATGTATACCTTTCATAACATATGTCATTGATATGATAACTATGTTGCCTATTAGATTATTTCTAATAGAACCACACATGATTTATAAGTATAAACAAATTTAACTTTTTATATAGACAAAGTAAAAATCATTGTTTTAAAATAAATTACACATTACGGTTGGTTTGTGGTTAGATTGTTGAATTTAATAATCAAATTTTTTTTTGTCTTTTAACATGTTTTTCTCTCTGCTTTTTGGCACATCTTTTGCTGTCCTAGCACATTTCTTGGGTTTTTTTTTTTTGCCTCTTTTCTTTGTTTTATATTGGTTTTTTTGGTGAATATGGTAGACTTATTAGCAGATCTTTTCATTGATTATGAGGAAGAAGAAACCATTTGTTTAGGGGTTGATGCGATTGAACGGGAATTATCATACGAACATTGTTTTGTGGGAACTTTTCTCATGTCCAGTGTTGTCAATTTTCAGGCTATAAATTCGACTTTGGCGAATGTTTGGCATCCCATAGGAGGTGTTTCTATTTCAGATATTGGAAATGAGCGATTTCTTTTTCGGTTCTATTATGAAGTTGACATTATTCGTATTGAAAAGAATGGTACTTGGACTTTTAATTCCCACTTACTTGTGATACATCTTCTTATGGAAGGGGAAGATCCTCTCTCAGTTCCATTGTATTGGGTGGATTTTTGGGCGTTATTTCATGATCTCCCGATTGGATTTATGTCAGAAATAGTAGCACAACAGTTAGGCTGTTTCATTGGTACTTTCATTGAATATGATTCAGCAGCAGTTTAGTTGGGCTATAAAAGAATTATGAGAGTCAGGGTGAGAATTGATGTTAGGAAACCGATAAAACGAAGGAAATGTCTTACTTTGCCAACTGGTGAGACGGTGTTTGTGTGTTTTGAGTATGAAAAGCTAACCTTATTTTGTTTTATATGTGGTAAGCTTGGGCATGGTGAAAGTTTTTGCCTGATTCGAGCTCACAATCCACAACAGGATTTTATTTTTTGATGGGATATTTCTTTAAGAGCTCAGTCAAGAAGAAATTCGGTTTGGAAGAGCAAATGACTTGTGGAGGACGATGAAGGGGAGGTTCCAACTCTAGTAATTCTATAAATTTTGGGGAAATGAGATTATCTGGGAATTTCAAATCAGGGGGAGGGAATCAAGGAGTATCTGTCGAAGTTATTCCAAATTCTCCTCTTACTATAAATGGTGTGGTCAACGCTTTTCTAATTCTAGGGCTAATAAATTCGGGGATTGTGGGCCTTTTGTTAGAGACCAAGCTGTGTTTGATACGAAAATGGTGGGCTACGAAGAGGAAAATAATCCAATACGTTCTAGTGATGGTTTGAAAAGACCCCGGGTTCAGTCTATTGTTTCAGGAGTTTCTAATAAGGAGGATTGAACTGAAGTTATGGGCACCTTGCTACAGGTTCCAAATTCTAGCAAATCGACAGGCCTTTCTAAGCAGGCCAGTCGGGTCCAATGAAACTCCTTAGTTGGAAAGTTCGAGGTTTGGGGAGGCCTTGAACAGTTCGTTGCCTCCAGCATATGCTGAAAGTCATTAATCCCTTTGTAGTTTTTTTAATTGAAACAAAACTACAGGGTTCTAAGATGGAGGTGATAAGACGTAAATGTGGTTTCCAAAGTGGGTTTGGTGTTGAGTCAGATGGTCGAAGTGGAGGTCTATCTTTGGGTTGGCATAACGATTATAAAGTCTTACTCCGGTCTTTTTCAAGATGTCATATTGATGTTATGATTGATGAAGATACAGAAGGGAAAACTTAGAGATGTACGGACTTCTATGGTGCGCCAGAGGAAAGTCAGTGAAAGGCATCTTGGAATTTATTGCGGGCTTTGGATGATTGCTCCCATATCCCTTGGTTGGTATCGACGACTTTAATGAAATAAAAGAAAGAAGGGTTACCTCTGAGGGAGCTACAAATGACTAAAATTTGGGAAACTTTGTCTGATTGCACTCTTATTGATTTGGGCTATGTTGGCCAATGGTTTACATGGGAGAGAGAAAGGCCTAGTCAGAATAACATAAGGGAACGACTTGATCGAGGGTGGCCAACGAGGTTTGGGGTAATTTATTTCTGAATTATATGTTAAAGCATCTTCCTCATGCTCATTCAGACCATTACTCGTTATTTTTGCAAACAGATTGGTGTTATAATCGTTCAAAATAGTGGCACTTCAAATTTGAAGCAGCATGGCTCTTAGAGGGTACTTATGAGGCGGAAGTACAAAGATTATAGAATGAGTCTAATTGGGATGTGCCAAACATGATTGCGGTGGGTTTGGATTTGTGGTTTCATCATATTAGGAAAAAGAAGGCTCTTTCAAAGAAGGCTATTGGAATGCAACTCAGTCGATTGAATGATAAATTCCCATCTGACAAGGTTTTGGGAGAAACTGCAGAAACTAAATTGGCCCTTAATTTAAAACCCGATCGTGAAGAGCTTTACTGGAAGCAGCGTGCAAAAGCCAATTGGCTCAAAAACGGTAATCGAGACACATCTTTTTTTTCACAAGTTTGCTTTTGATAGACGCCAATAGAATAAAGTAGAGAGGTTCTTAAACCCTTTAGGTTGACAATATGAGAGTATTGAGGAAATGTTGTCGATTGCTAATGATTATTTCTCTATGCTTTTCTCATCGAATGGTGTTAGTAATCTTGGTGGAATTCTAGCTGGGGTTGTTCCATGTATTTCTGATAAAATGAATGATGATCTTGATAAAGATTTTACCTATGAGGAAGTTTGTGTGGCCTTACAATCTATGAATCCGCTAAAAGCTTTAGGGGAGGATGGCTTGAGTGTGGTCTTCTATCAAAGGTTTTGGCATATAGTTGGTAAGGAGGTTGCACAATTCTGTATTGATAGTTTAAAAGGGGGTTTACGATATTACTGGCATTAATCACACTAGGATTGTTTTGATCCCTAAAGTGAGTTGTCCCACACTCATGTCACAATTTTGACCCATCAGTCTTTGCAATATCCTCTATAAAATCATTGCAAAGGTGTTACTGAACCGTTTTAAAAAAGTCCTCCATTTTTGTATTGATGAGGCTCAGAGTGCATTTGTTCCGGGTAGGTTTATTACTGATAATATTATTGCTGCTTATGAAATTCTGCATTCCATGAGACGGAAAAGAATTGGAAAAGTTGATATCTAAAAATGAAAATTTGTCTCAACATGAAGATCAAGTATTCAATAAGGAAAATTTTTTACACAATGATATTATATAATCATAATTAATCAAGCTAATTTTTCATGTAGATTGGAGATATTGAAAAGGAATACAAATGGTCAAACAATAATGTTATAAAACGATAGTCCTGAAGTACCATTTCTTTATGTGTTCAATGCACTCATTGTATTGATAATAGTGAATGATACAATACATCATACTTTATAAAATTGTTGGTGACATCTAAAGCATGAGAATGCAATTGAACTTTATTGCTATATTGATACACATCAACAAAATATGTTGTATATCTTGATAATTTACTATTGATAAATAATATTGAATGTCTTATTTTGAGTTATAAAATGATATCCAAATAAGGGAAGCAAAATATGAACTGTTGTAACACCCCCTCACTTGATGCGATGAATAATCGAGAATTCAATTAGACACTCTCTATCCTACATTTGAGAAGTTAATTTTCAGTATTGGATTGCATCATTTCAAAAATCTTAAGTGATGCTTACATGAGGTAGAATAAATTAGCACTACATTTTTCTTTTAAAGTTGTGACATATTGTGTATCGAATAATTATGTTCTTTTTTTCTTTTTCTTTTTTTGCGTAATATGTTAAACTTGGCATTTAAATTGCTGATTTAGAAACCAACAATTTAGCAAATTATATCGAATCCTTCACTAGGTTTTTGTTCTAATAAGATTTTTAATGAGGCATATCTTTTATATAATGAGCATCCAAGAGTGAGTGTTAAGAATGTTATCAAGTGAATATTCATTATAATCAACCTTTCACCTTTCATTTTCTTGTAATCTCTTTTCTATTTATGTATTAAAAAATTAAGAGTCTAATCTCCCTATATATAGAGAGAGAGATGAGTATACTACTTGTAATGATTATAAAAAAGAATAAAAATTCTCTATTATTCTTGCGTTGTTTACATTATTATTATTTTATAACAGTTTTAAAAATTTATTTTAAAAAAAAAATCAAATCGACATCTATCTATGGACAATTTGTTGCAGACCACAAAAATTATAATATAAATTTATTTTTTTAGTCATTTTTGTAAGATTTTATTTATGTTTTAACCTCTAAACTATGTCCATTTTATCAACTTTGCTTATATTAACATTTTTTAATTCAAAAAATAAAGATTGATCCGGTAATTGTTCATCCTCAACTCATTAATTCCATTAAATAATTAAATGTTTTAAATATAAAAAACACTTCATCCCTCATCACCATTATCCCTAACAGCAATCCCTCCACCCCCCAACCCTTTTTTTTTGGAACGAACAGCAAATCCCTTACCACCCCTTCAAGTTCAACATCTACAGCAAACCCAAGCAAAACCAACACTAACCCATATAATTCCAAACCCAGGCAAAGACAACATTTAAAATGGGTTTAGTTTCAGATTCTTTTAAGGCAGTTTGGAGTTTGGTTGGAAGATCCAAACGGTGGAATGGATATTTAAGACTGAAAATGGGGGTTGATCCCATGGTGGAAGAGGGAGATCGGAGAAAGTTAGCTTGCAAATTTTATTTTAGATCTAGGAAAATCAGGCTTGATTTTGATGAAACCGAGTTCAGATTCAGAAAGAACATGAAAAACGTGCTCGAAAATAAGTTTTGGGCTTAGTCGGTCACCGATGACGGTGGCTGCTATGGCAGTTGGCGCGGACAATCTGGGTTCTAGTTTTAGAGAGAAAAGGGGAGAAGAAGAAATGAATAAAAAACATTTTTTTATTTGTTCTTTAAAAATTTATTTATCAAAAACACAAAAACAAGTGTCTGAATCTGATTGGATTTTAATTTTTTAAAACGCCTTTTGGCATTTGGAGTGGAAATATTAACAGAAGCAAAGAGGAACCAATATGAGTTAATAATAAAAAAAAGTATTAAGTATCAATGTGGAAAAATAGACATAATTTGGGGGTTAAAACGTAAATAAAACTTTTATAATGATTCCAAGGAACCGACTTTTTTAAAGTTACTTTTTCTTTTTCTCTTCTTTTCACAGATAAATAAAAAATAAATTTAAATTATTATGTCTCACAAGAATAAAATTTAAATTATTATGTCAATAATTGATCTTAAAATATTTTAATCATGTTATTATTTATATGCTTTGTGTGTTAAAAGACAAAACCCTTTATAAAGGTCCAAAGTTATTCTCCCTGTAAATATATATTATCAATATTTTAATAAATTCAATTAATGGAGATTTATATATATATATATATATCAATATTCATTGTAATGATATTTAAGAATCAACGACAAAATCAGAAATATTATAAAAGGAGTAGGATTAAAATTTAAAAACTAATTCACATAATAGTAAATGTTAAAAGAAAAAAAGGTGTATTGCATAAAAAGTAGAGAGATGGAGAAGAGGAAGAATCTCTTAAAGCTGAAGGCAAGTATTTATAAATGAGGGTGACTTCTCTTTAGCCTTAAGCTTTGACGTGTGGCGGCCAGCATCTATCATGTCATAATTGCCCATAAATGAGCATATCAATCTTCTAAATAAGTAACGATGTGATTGATATAGATTAAATAAGATCTCATGTGTGATTCATACAAAAAAAAATAAATTAAATTAACACCTATTATTGGCAAGGTGGATTGAAAGAACTTCATGTATAGTGCATGTATATGCCTACAAGGTCTATAATTGGCTTGGATGGTGTCTATTGTGTTAAGAGAGGGTGGACAAAGCTTGATCTTATGAGCCTCTAATTGAAGAAAAGATTATAAAGTGGCCTATGTTGAGAAGTTACCTTCTTGTTTATTGAGTAAGGAAATGCACATTTGAAGCACGTAAGAGGTTGTGCAAACACTTTACAATTAAATTTAAAAGAAGTGTAACTTGAATTCTTACCGCCTTCACTCATAACTTGTCGGACATGAGCCAACATGGTATTTAAAATCTTGGGAGACTTAGAAGACCTTGTTAGGAGCTTTGAAGTTCTAAGGAGTGATTCCAATAAATCTTTAATATTTATTAAGGAGATAATAATTAAACAAAAAAAAATTTAATTGAAATACTTTATGATTATATTGACAATCATTAAAAACATACCCACAACAAATTTAATCAAAATGTTTTTTTTTTTTTTCTGAAAAAACCCCTAAACTTTTAAGCACTTTTTCCAACCAACAAAATATAATTGCAGAAATAAAACTTAAAATCTAAAGATCTACAAACAAAGGGAAATTTCAAGAATACCCTTTACTTTGCAAACTATAACAAAAGAGGCATCTAATAAAAATTAAGCTCTGCTCAATTTGCTCCCTAGTTTTTATCTTTTTATCTTTTTTTTTTTTTTTTTACAACAAGGGACGAGATTGCAAATCTCTTACAAACTTTCTTTTTTCACAACAGAGCAGAAAACATTTCATAGCTCGACATTTAAAAACTCAACCCCACACCTAATATTATATATCAACCCCATTAATTGTCCCTTCTTTTCATAATCATCCCCATAAATTAAAGCACAGCTTTTTAGTTTCTTTTTACTTTTCACAACAAAGTAGAAAACATTTCAAAGCCCCCATACCTAATATTCCCCTAATATTTTTTATATCAACCCCCTGCTTTGCCTTTCTTTTCATAATCATCCCCATAATTAAAACACAGCTTTTTAGCTCCGTACTACCCATAACAACATCAACATGGAATATTCCCCTAATCGCCCCTAATGTTATCTCCGATTTTCAAATCTGCCCTCCGTTTTTGAAAAAATATTACGGAGGTAATCAGATCTTGAAACTACCGGAGAGTTCTAAATAGAGACGAAACGATCTTATTCTGGATCCGAACATATCTACTCGAGTGAACATATTCAGATCTCAGATATCAAGTCGGAGTATACGCCTGAGATCTCTAGTGGCCGAATCATCGATCGGAACATGCTTCTTCTTCGAGAAAGAAGGCAAAGGAAGAGAACTCGGTTCCGGAGAGACAGCGAAAGCCGATCCAGCGTACACGTCGGATTTTCCGGTCACCGGAGACTTGATATCCACAAATCTGATCTGTTTCGAAACCATTTCTGGATCTGGACCTAACCGATCCGTACCCGTGACAACCAACACGTCTTCCTTTCCACCGCCGTTGTTGCTCTTGATCTTCGAATCCAACGACTCTCCGCGCCTCAAAATCGTAACCTTCTCCATCTTGAAATTGTTCGCCACCGTCTTCAAGTCATCGACGGAGCCAGATCTCTTCGAAACCCGCTGCTCCGACCCGACTCGCTTCCTCTGGACCGGTTTCCTGGTAAATCTAACGTTCCCGTTGCTGTTATTGCTATTACTATTATTATAATTATAGGTAGGTTTAAAGCTACCATTTCCAAATCTCCGACGAGAACAAGCCGTCGAAGAAACACGGATCCGTTCAATCAAACAATCCTGAGGCCGTAAAATTTCAGTCCCCATGATAATTTATCCCAAAAAAAGAACTCGAGAAAAATAAATAGAAAAGAAAACTGAGAATTAGATGAAAAAAATTACAAAAAAACGGTATTCGAACAATTTCAAGACCTCATAAGGGGAAAATCAAAGGAGGAAAAAAGGAAGGTTTCTTGATTTTTTTTCCTTCAAATTATAATAATCCCTTCCTTTTTTTTGAATTTTTTTATATATTTTAAAACTCTGTTGTGATATAATCTGTCCACACGAAAGAGATAAGGGAAGGGGGAATATATATAGAAGGGGAAAAAGGAAAAGAAAGGACGACGAAAAAGATGGGGCAGGGACGGGTACGGGTCGGATATCGGGTTTAATTTCGGGCTGGGCTCATTTGGTCTTTGGAGTTTGCGTTGACGAGCGCGTCGTGTGGGTCCTCTGTAGGACCTGGCGGCTCGGTGAGGTGGGACCCATACACTAAGAAAAGAGGAATGTGTGATAACGGCAATCGTGTGTTTTGTTTGGCTGTCGTTAGCCGATGTTCGGATTTTTTGGGGACGGGATAACGGAGGTTTGATGTCGGAACGGTTAGTTGTCGGGGTGTGAGGTTCCTTTTTTTTTAAATAGAGATTTATTAATTATTATTAGGTGAGTGGGGGCCACATCGAATAAGGACATTGTTTTTATTTATTTATTATTATATAAATAATGACATTGCCTCTTTATTTTTGTGTTGAACATGGAAACAAGTTGCATGGTTTGCTAAAATATGGGTGTTGATTTTAATTGTAATTTTGTTTGATTGGTTGTGGTTATAATTATATAAATATATTTATTGGTAAAAGTATTATAGTGGTGTTTATATTAGGAGTTAGATTATATTTTATTTATTTATTTATTTAAAGAATGGATAAATTAATTTTTGTATGATAAAGAGTAAATTGATTATTTTTTTGTAAAAATTTCATCTATTTCTATTATTAAAATTATTGTGATTAACAGAATAACTAGACAATTACATATGGTATGTCACATGTATCTTATTTTGACGTACATGAATCAATTTTTAACAGTAGAAATTAATAAAATTTTTAATAGAAATACCAGTTTACCTTTTGCTCTAACTCATGAGGGCAAAATACAATTCAACTTGTAGTACAAGAATTTATATGATACTTTTATCTTGTATTATTTTAAAGAAATAAGATTTCTTTTAATTCTTAAAAATATATGTGTACTAATGTTATCTTTCTATTTTTAATCATATTAAACCAAAAAAAAGTAAAAAGTAAAATCAATTATACAAAGTGACATGGAATAAAAAGTTACAAGTTGCTCAAATTAAAAAATAAAAATAAAAAAACTTAAAAAGTGAGTACGGTTGAAGAATGAAGAAAAATATGTAAATTACTATTCCCTAAAATTGTAAAAAAATACTTGTTGTATAATAAAGCGACCTAAATTTCCTTCTTCTCAAATGCCACAACTATAATCTTCCTACTTGTTTTTCTTAAAAAAGAAGTTATCCACAATTAATTAAGTTTAACTTTCCTAATCACATATCAAATGAAAAACTTGTTTACAACCTTATCCTGTTATCCTAATTAAAATTTCTAAATTTAGACCAATTTTATTTCAAATATTTTAGTTAATTAGATTTTACAATGTTAACAAAATTATTCTCTACAAAAAAGGAAATTAGTATTCATGGTTGTATTTAGTTGTAATGTGTAGGAAGCCTTAAAATGTAAACCAAAATAAAATATATTTGATATCTCAAATAGTCAAATAAAAGCAAATTGCTGATATCTCTTTTTAGTTGAATAATATAAAGTACAATAAATTAATATTTGAAATAAAATTAAATTTATAAATAATGAGACTGGCTAACCTATATGTTAAACATATTTTATTTTATTTTTTTAAACTTAAAATTTTGTGGTGAATCTTCCTCAGTATAACCGAATTATTGACTATATTTATTTCCAATACTTTTGATTAATAATAATTTTAAAAATATTTTAAAGCACTTTTAAAGATATATAAAAAAACAATGGGTGGACATTGTAAGTCCCAATAATTTTCTACTGAAAATAAAGGAAGAAAATGACTTGAGAGTTTTGGATTTTGATAAATGAAGGTGTAAGGAAGTAATAATGCATTATTTTCTCTCATTTTTATTATATTATTATGGTGAAATTCTTTTAATGTAATAACTATATTTATTAAAAAAAATTATTGAAAGGATAAATTTGAAAATTTATTGTGTCTTTTAAGTTAAAATATTATCGATTTCATATAAAAATAAATAAAAAAAATAACAATACATTTATAATATAATTTATTTTATATATAAAACTATTCAAATAATATTAAAAAAATTCATTAGTTCATATAGTATAGATGTAAAGAAGATAAGAATAAAAAAGAAAAAGTATGTGCACATCATGGGGAACTTTATAAAGGTTTGTGCCCTTAAGAAAACTAAATATGCGGTCACCATTTGAATATTTTTTCCATTTATTAGTCACTCAATGAGAGTTGACTTTTTCGAATATTTTAATATGAAAATAAAGAAAAATGTTAAAATTTTGAAATTTAAATTTACCTAATGACACTCAATAATTTCTTTTATATATAGATTATATGGAAAGCTTGAGTTATGTTATAGTAGTAGTCATAATTCGATCCATTTTGTGACTCGGATTCCGATCCACTCTGTAATTTGGAATTCAACCCGCAAAAAGCTTTTTTATATGTAATTTTAAGGACCCTCTTTAAAGGGGTGGGCTCTCTTGAGATTCTCCACTTTTGCTTCTATCTCCAACTAAATCATGTATCAACAATGATGCTTCGAGTGTGTATCAAACACAACTCCACAGTCTCCCTCTCATTCTTTTTCATGGAAAATTAAACAACAAACACATAAAAGAAATTTAGGGAGTTGTCCAAAGCTCTCTGCCTTTGTTCTCTATAAGTTGTTTCCTTCCATTTTCCTACAAATCTTCTTCTTTCAACTTCTGCTACCACTTATATTTTTGTTCACCAAAGATTCGATTATCAATTTGGAATAATTTTCTGGGTTTTGGGATTTGAGATCAGCCTTCTTCTTTTTTTTCTTTTTTCTTTTTTTTTTAAAAATTTCTACCTACATTTTTTGTCAAATGATTTAGAGATTTGTGCTCCTTCTCCAGGATATTATGATTTAGAAATCTATCCTATTTTCTTCTATTCTATTATTTCTATCGACTTCTTTGATTAAAGGTATAAAATCAATACATTTTGGGTGGAATTCTTTCTATTTGATTTTGGGTTTCTTCTGGTTACCCATTTCTGTTCCAAAAAATTGTCTTTCTTTGCATGTAAAGTTTTATTATTATTTTTTAGTTTTTTGCAAGTAAATTAGTCTTAAAATGACAAAATGCGTCAGAATAGCCGGATGTATGGTTCTACAAGTTGTATTAATAATGGAATTATTAATAGTAACAATGTTGGTTTTGTTTTTGAAGTCCGGGTACAACTTAAGTCATGCTAATAATCCATGTTGCCATCCATATCGTAATAAACTCAGATTTGGTGACCACATAAACCATTCATATCTTCGATTATACCAAGTTCTCTGTACTGACAAATTATTATGGTGGATTCCCTCTTTAGAAACATTGATGCAAACTCCTTCAAAAGTTTTCCTTTTAAGTCATATTCAAAATTCTACCATAAGATTAACGAAATGGAAATACCTTCAACTTACTAGTTCTTTATCATAACATTGATTAGCATAGAAGTCTCAAGCTTACCGAGATCATGACAGAGAAGCATTTAACCAAATTCCGCCCCAAAGGCATTATAGAATACATCACACAAATATCACAAAAGACGCTACACATGCTTCATTGAATACGCCATAAAGGCCTTACAGAACACGCCACGAATATGTGATCTACCATGGGGTTTCTCCTACATGGTCTTATACATAACATCATGTCGTGATCTGTCAGTCCAGCCCATATCTCACTAGAGGCATCACCATGTGTGTTTTCATTGACATACAATGCCATGGGTCTCAACCACATGGTCTTACACATCCTCATGTTGTGTTCTATCAGTCCGGTTTACATCTCACTGGACGCTATACCATGAGTATTCTCCTTGTCACCATGATCTGCCTATCCAGTTAGCAATGTACCTGCCCTACTAGAGATATCATAATTTGATGTTTTCTCATTTAGCACAGAATAAGATTAACCAGTTCCGTTAATACACTTAACTGATTCCACAAGCATACATACCACACATCACCTTATTCATGCAGTAACTTATATATCTCACACACTTACCAAGCATTTGAGATGTCATTAACATAAAACTTTCCATTGTAAATTTAACATGCATGAGTCATGGTAAAGACTCATCTGAAACTCACCTTCACTACAGCTCAAAGTTCCAAACCCAAACGTTCTTCACAAACCAGCAACAACAACTGCTTAAAAGAACATGAAATCACTATTAAAACCTATTTACAGACAATTTGCTATCATCTCAAATGCAGATGACCCCCATGCAGGGTCTCTTATTCATATCTTATTGTTTATCTGCTTCATAACATCTTTATTCTTTCAAAATCCTAACATGTAGAGTTACTAGACTTACCAAGAGGTTGAAACATCCACCAATGACCTCAAAAACCTTAGCTTCCAGTTTAACGAAGAAGAAGATAATATTTAATTTTTAAGAAAGCTAAAGTGTAGAATGAAAGGAAGAAAAACCATCTAAACGTTCCCTTATTACCGTTTATATATATACCCAAAATCTCTTAGTGGATCTCGAAAAGTGCCAAAAGTATACAGAATTTGTCCCTTTAATGTCCTACAAAAATCGAAGAAAATATGATGTCGATGTTATTTGACCGATCAATCCATTCAATTGACTCTCAACCAATCACTTTACAGAACCCATCTTGCACATCTTTCGAGAAAACTTGGCGTACCATACTTATGGTGATAATTCGTATATGGTAGGGTGTTTAATCAGTTAACCGACCCGAAATACCATTAACTGAATTAACCAACCCTTTTAAACCCTTAAATGTTAACCAAACCGAATTTTTTTGGTTAATTCAGTTGGTTAACCGAATTAACCGAAAATTGTGTGTTTTTTATTTTTGGTTAAAAGAAGTATAAAAATTAATTGAATTAACCAAATTAAAGTGCTGAATCACTACATAATTAAAAACACTACATACATCTCGAAATTAACACATAATTAAAATGTAACAGCATGTTTGGTTGGATGGAATTGCTATTCCATTCCTGCCCTATTCCGCTCGCTACAGTAATTCACACGTTTGGTTCACCGTTTAGGTGATTTCACAGCTTTGCTATTACACCCATATTCCCTCAGCTGTTGTAATAGGTATTCAGGGGTGAGGGCTCTGAATTGCTATTCAACACCACACGCCGAATACATTTTCACATTTTGGGACCAAAATAGCCTGGTTTCTTCTCCCCAAAATTCTACTCCAGATTTCTTCCAACATTTATCCCAAAATCAAGCATCCTTTCGCCCTTCATCTTTATCTCCTCAAAGGGTACTTTTTTTTTTATGATAAGCTCCTAAAACGAGATTCTATTTCTCCTTCCTCATAACTTCTTAACTCTTCTTGTATGGGAATGAACTTTGAATGTGAAAAACGACCTCTGTTGTCTGTGTTTCAAAGTTGAGACCTTTTTTTAGTCTTCTTTTGGCCTGTAGCATGTCACACCTTAGATCCAAGAAGGGAACACCTTAGTTCTACTACCACGAGTTCTTGAACTAAGCCTATAGCATGTCTTCATCAGTTTTGTTATATATATATATATATATATATATATATATATATATATATATATATTTTTCTATTTCCAATTCATCACCAGTCAAAGCTTGTTATTTTTTGACAGGAAAGTATTGCGGCAGAATTTCAGATCCCTTAGAAAAAGGTTGCAAGCTTGGCCCTATTGTTAGTAGAGGGTGAGTATTATTTCAATTTCGTTGTAAGATTTTAGATGCTTTAAAGATTGTATTTTCAATTTTTTTGTTTCTCAGATTCTTAATTTTGTCGTTTTTGTCTGTGTAAATACGTTAGTTTCTTCTGATAGTTTCGTGTTATCTTCAACTCCGAGCAGATTTCAGCGACGGAATCGCTCTTCATAATTATCTCTATTTATTTGAGTTTGACTGTTTCCTTAGAAAGGAGGAATAAATTAGTAATAGCTGAGGATTCTAGGCTTTGATTAATTTATTTATTTCTACTCTATTGATGAGAAGTTGTTTATCCATTTATGGGGTTCTGATTTCTAATGTGTAAAATGTAAAAAAGTGAAAACTTTTGGCTCAGTTTAACAACTATTTGGCATTGTAAGAAAAATGGTATTCTTTGTTTTCTTTTTCTTTTTCCTTTTTATTGCTTTCTTCCAACTGGGAGCAATTCCTTATCTCTAGAGTTTGCAAATTAGACGCACTTAGAAGTTTTGGAAAGCCTCCATGAACAACAGTAATCGGGAAGAGACATTTTAAGTTTTCAAAATTGAAGATACTAATCAGAGTCAAATTAAGAAAGCAAATAGGTTGGAGTTGAAGGTCATGTGATGAAGTTTAATCCTTCTCAATAATCTGATCCTCTTCTTCAAAATTACATATATCTAAATTGCTCAATTGCTCACTTGTCATTCTCCGTATCTCTAATTTCTATAAACAAATCATTTCAAAATGTTTAATAAAAGTGAACAACTTATCATTTTATTAATTAATTTCTCTTACAAATCATAAAAAGTCTCTTAATGAAATTTTATCTGAGTTATTAAATGGTATTTACTGTTACTTGTAAAATGGTATTATTTCTTCCAATTGGTAAAAATTTATCTGAGATAAGGAACTGCTCCCAGTTGGAGGTTTTTCTTTAGTTTGCTAGAGGTGTTCTATCTTGAATGGTAAAAAGGGAGCAGTACTGTTACTTGTAAAACCAGCTTCCCCCTCCAAAGGGAGCTCTTCTAGTTTGAATATAGTTCTTTGAGCATATATGTTATCACAACTAATTTTACTGCAGTTAAAATGTGCATTTCATTTATATCTTTTAAGGAGATAATGCTGCAACTCATATTGAGGTAATGCCTAATTTTACTGAAATAACTGGTCTGAACATTCTTCTTAGAATCGAGAGTTAGTAACCTGTCAGTTTGGCAAAATGCTATTTAATAATTTTGGTAATGATGGTTGCTTTTCTATACTGATATCTTGAAGTGGATCCTTTTACAATGAAAATCCGAGTTGTTCAGTATTATGCAACAATGAAATATGATGTATGTATGCTTCTGCAGTACTTAATCTGTACACATGAACAAATTGGCATTTGTTCCAGTGACATTATCAAGATAGGAACTAAGTTGAAACTTGTCTATGTCATTAAGTTATCAATCTTTTTCTCTTTTAATATTTTTTATACAATGACTTATTTGGTCCTTCAACTTTACAAAAAAGTCGTTTTAATCATCCATTTAAATTTTCACTTCTTTTAGCTCTTGAGCTTACATTATTTATCAAATCACTCCGAAATGAATGAAAAAGTTATTGTGTGTTAACTTTCTTGACGTGGATTAATTTTTAAAAATTAAAAAAATACTTTTTGTAATTTTTAGTTTTAATAGTTTTAATAAATTTTAGTTTTTCTTAAACAATTTTTTAAAATTTTTTAAATTTTAAAAAATTAATTACTTATTAATCTGAGATCGTGATTCGACAAATAACACAAGTTTAAAGGCTAGAAAAAACCAAGAATTTAAATAAAAACTAAAATAATTAAAAAAAAGTTAAATAGCTAAATAAATTATTGTAACTATCTTTTTTGTTTTTATCCTTACAAATATAAGGAGGGGATGAATTACATAAAACTCAAACCATGATTGTTAACATTTTTACCGCTCCAACTGTGGTTACATTGATTAAGAAAATAGCCTGGATTTAATGATAGTAATATATGTTATTTTTAATAGTAATATGTAGTAGAAAAATATAAAATTGGTTTTACCATAAGTTATTTTTTAAAAGACTATTTATTCACATTTACGTGTTTTTAAATTAAGTAATGATTTTAATGTAAGTTGATGAGTGGTGGTAAAGCATTGAAAGAATCTAATTATTAAACATGTTTAAGAACAAATGGTATCATATTTTAATTATTTCTGATTGGTCTAGCTGGCATGGATTAGGAATGTTGTTTCTATATGTATATTATATACTTGTTCTTTTAATGAGATTCTGCCATCTTCGGCCTACCTTTCATAAGATTCAGTGATCTAGGATAAATGAATTGTCCATTTGTTAAACAAAGGAGCTGTGCTGTAAAACTCTGTAATGGACACTATTTTTTTTTTCTTGTAAAAGCATTCTAAGAATTACCAGTCTATGTAAAACTCTTGACAGGTTGTAATTTCTATTTTGTACTTTGTAAATATTCTTAATATGTATGGTTCATTTTTCTTTGACAGGTTGTTATTGCTTCCTCTTCTTATTTGGCTTGTTTGATTGCTTCCTCCGCCCAGGGTTGAGCATCTTGTATTCACTGAATCACTGTAAGTTATTTGGCAATTAAATTCTTTGATTTTGTTTCACTGTTATTGAAATTAATATTGGAGAAATGTGACCCTTTTACTACGATTTGAAGATATGTAACACTTTAATATCTTACAGTAATGGCTTGTCTGCCTTTAATTGTACAAAGTGAGAGGCGTAAAAGAATCGGTCTTGCTATTACAATATGGTTGCAAATGTGTACAGTTGCGAGTTGATTCTTAGTTGCATTGGGTGCCATCCATAGCCTACATACTTATAGACAAATAATTAGATCTTATATTTTAGATTTTTATGTATCACGAGATAACGTGAAAAGACTTTTATATGCTAGTGACGAGACCTGTATTGAACAAGTTATGATGAATAGAATTGTCTTTTTTAAACTATGTGAGATGTTACAAACTTTAGAGGGATTGAAGTCGTCAAGGAACATGCTTGTTGATGAGTAAGTGGCAATGTTTTTACATATCATTTCTCATCACCTTAAAAATCTAGTTATCAAGCATCACTTTAATAGGTCCGGGGAAACCGTTAGCAGATCATTTCACAATGTTTTAAATGCTGTCATACGTTTACAAGATGTGTTATTTAAAAAGATAAAGCCAATTACAGCTAATTCTACAGACCTAAGGTGGAAATGGTTCAAGGTATTGGAGTGAGTTTTATATATAGCAACAAATAATTTAGTCCATTTAGATTCAAATATAGTATCCTAACCCGAGGTTTTATACATGTGATGTAGACTTGCTTAGGTGCTTTAGATGGAACCCACATTAAGATTAGGGTTCCAACAGTTGATAAACCTAGATATCGAATGCGAAAAGGTGACATAGCAATAAATATGTTAGGTGTTTGTATACCTGATATGCAATTTGTTTATGTTTTTCCTAGTTGGGAAGGTTTTGTTACTGATGGACAAGTTCTTCGAGATGCCATTAGTAGAAGACATGGACTAAAAATTCCTCATGGTAAAGTGCAAAATTAGAGGAATTTGAATTAATTTTTAAGATAATATTTTTTTGGGAAATTAACCATGATAAATAGTTTCTTTTTATAGGTTGTTATTATCTAGTTGATGTTGGATACACAAATTCTGAGGGATTTCTTGTACCTTTTAGAGGACAAAGATATCATTTGAATGAGTGGCGTTAGGGTTACCAGCCAAGTACTCTGGAAGAATTTTTCAATATGAAACATGCTTCAGCGCGTAATGTTATTGAAAGATGTTTTGGGTTATTAAAACTTAGATGGGGAATACTTAGGAGTCCATCATTCTATCCTGTGAGGGTGCACAATAGAATCATTATTGTATGTTGTTTGCTCCATAATTTTATTCGAACCTATATGAGTCTTGATCCTATTGAAGCGGAGTTGAGAGAAGGATTACCTAGTAATGTGATAGATGACGATGAATCGAATATCATAAATATTCATCCATCGAATGCATGGGCTACTTGGAAGATGGAACTAGCCAACCAAATGTTCGATGAATGGCAAACATTTAGAAATTAATTAGGTTTAGAGTAAAAATAGTAAATGTTAAATTGTTTATGTTATTTCATATATCTAGTTTATGAAACTTTGGTGGTTTTTGAATTTTTTTTTGTATTGTACTAGACTTTTGATTCATCATGTGTTATAATTTTATAAAGTGTTGACCTTTTGATGTATAATATTGAACTGAATTTTAATTTGCGTTTTTTTCTTAAGATAGTTATGTCAGGTTTTTCACAATCAAGTGTTTCTTCCCAAAATTCTCGAGGAACCAAAAGGAAATGGGTTCTAGAAGAAGATGCTAGGTTCCAAAAGAAGATGCTGCATTGGTTGCTTGTATGGTTGACTTGCACAATGTTGGAACCTTTAATTCAGATACGGAATTTAAAGCCGGTTATCTAAATGAGTTGAAAAAAATGTTAGAAAAAGTTTTACCCAATGCCATGTTGAAGGCTAAACCTAATCTTGAATCGAGGATTAGGACATTGAAAAATGATTGGTCAATCGTTTATGACATGCTTAGTGGAAAAAACAACAACGGCTTTGGTTGGTATGAGCATAGGCAGCTTGTTGTTGCTGAAGGTACGGTGTGGAACTCATATATAAATGTAAGAATTATTTCAAGTCTTTATTATCTTATTTTGACCAAACTTATATCTAATATGAATTCTTTATTTTTATAGAGTCATAAAGAAGCTGCTCAATTCAAACATCGGAGTTTCCCTTATTATGAACAACTTATTGTCATCTACGCAAAAGATCGAGCCACTGGGAAAGATGCTCAAACAACTGCTGGTATTATTGAAGAAATAGATGTTGAGGATGTAGCTACTACAAATATTCATGAAGAAAGAAACGATCCCCATGGATGCGAAGCTGATGTTTCTTTGGATGACATGGATCTTTCAGCTACACAACCGCAACCAGCTAGAAACGAAGGTGATTCCACATTATCAAAGAAGAAAAAAAATTTCTGATGCAGGTGATTCTTCTACTTCATTTAATGATGTTGCCATTTTATTGGCGGAAAACATATGAGCCATTGGCCTTGAAATCAGTAAGAGCATTGCCTCTGAAGTGCTAATTCAACAAAAGTCAGAAATGACCATTCAAGAAAGTGCTCTGAAATTATATCCAACATTATGTGAAGTAGAAGGTTTAACTGAGGATGAACGCTATCTCGCATTGAGCAAAATTTCAGATCATCCAACACAAATGCTCATTTTCTTTAGTTTACCTTCTGCTGTGCGATTAGAATGGGTCAGAAGATTTCTTGCTGACCATTAAAAATCATGGTTGTGTTGATGATATTTTGGTAACTTTTTGTGTTTGTGATATTTGGATGGTATAATGACATGATAGAATGTCATTACAATGTTGTAACTTTTTGAGGTTGTAAAATTTTATAACATATGGATTATGACATATAAACTAATGAAATCATGTAACTTTTTTTTAATATATGAATATTATGTTTGGATGTGAAATATAATTATCAAGTTATTTATTACTTCTAATATTTTATTTTTTATTGTAGAATAATTAATTTATTTGTTTCACTAATGATATTTTAGCACATTAAATATGTATTGCAGTTTAAATATAATAAAGTAGATTATATATTATTTTTATAGTGGTTATGATTTTTTAATTCATATAATAATAATTATATTAAGAATTTTATTAAATTATATATTATTTTATTAAATTATATTTAATAATAATTATGTTAAAATATGGTTAAATTATTTATTATTTTTATTAAATTATTTTTAATAATAATCTTATTAAAATTTAATAACAATAACAACAATCATCTATCTAAAAAAAATTTTACTAAGGGTATTCTGGTCATTTTAGTTTTTTTCTTATGCTATTACAACATCATTTCATTCAACCAGACACAAGAATACTATTACAGTTCTATTCCATTCCATTCAACCAAACAGTTGAATTACTGATTACAGCTTTATTCCATTACAGTTCTATTCAATTACAATGAACCAAACGTACCCTAAATCTTTAATATTCTCCATTTGTATCCATTTCTTCTCTCCAAAAGATCTTCATTTGCATTATACCCACAAAAAATATGTGCAAAAAATGAGCATATAATAGAAATATATGCATTTAAAAAAATCAAATAATATAAACAAATGAATAGATTGTAAGTTAACAAGAATAAGATAGTAAGCATACCCTTCAACTCATGAAAGCTCATGAATTTAGGGTAGGCTCTGATGCATTCCAAGAAAAGTCTAAACATTAAATTGATTAAATAAGAAGGAGTGATATGATAAAAAAAGAGTAAAACTATTAAAATAAAATAATAAATATACCATTTTCAATATTGTCAAGCTGATTTGTTCTTCAATCTTTTTGATGTCGTCTTGTAATGATGATTTTCGAATTCAATCTTGAGTACACACAAGAGCTTGTACAATTTTAGGAGTTAAAGAACTCCTATATTGATCAAGCACACGCCCCTCGATGCTAAATGTAGACTCTGAAGCAACTGTAAAAATCAATATAACTAACACATCTTTGGCCATCTTTAAAAGAATGGGAAGTATAGGGCTATTCACTTTCCACCACAATAAAATGTCAAAATCTTCAACAAAATCCTCATTAGCCTCAACTAGATATTTATCCAATTTATATGTTTTTATCCTCACCACCATTTTCCAACTCACGCTTTTTATACAAACCTTGCATTTGCCTTTTCATTTTTTGTTGTGGTTCATCAAGAGAAACATATGTTGGCACACTCGATTGGTTACAAGCATTATGAAGTGGGGGCTTATACTCATCAAACAATTCATACAAAGATTCCTTCAATTTTTGCATCATTTCATAAGCTTTTTTAGAACTAGACATTTCACTAAGTGCAAATTTAAAATACTTTAGTTTTTTTTCTAGGATCTAAAACACAAGCAACGAACATAAGCAAATTCATCTTATAAATATCACCCCAATACTTATCATACTTTTCTTTCATCTTGATGGCCATAACATTGAAATCAACATTAATATTTAACTGAGCATCTCATAAAAGAATATCAATTTCAGAAAGCTCGTCAAAAAATTTATTGGACGTGACATATGAAGTGTCAGATATACACAAAGTGACTTCATAAAAGTTTTTAAGAAATCCCTCAAGTTTCTAACACTAGCCCAATCATCCACACTAGGCCAACATTCTGCCCTTTCAAGTTTAGCCCTAAAGTTTGTATCTTGCTCCTCAAATCTCTCAAAAGCTCTTTCAAAGTTTTGAGCATTGTCTAACATTAAGTAGGTCAAGTTCTACCTAGTACAAACATAAAGACACAACATCTTCTTGCACTCTATCTTTTCCTCTACAACACACTCTTTAAACTTTTGTAATTTAGCTGGAGATGGTCTCACATGTCTAACAACCCCCTAACACATTCAACATATTTATTCATTTCCTTTATTAAGCCTTCAACAACAATCAAATTCACAATGTATGTTATGCATCTCATATGAAGATATTTACCATTTTGAACTAAACCCCTTTGATGGTTAAATTTCTTTTTCAAATAACCAATAGCAACATCATTTGAGCTTGCATTATCAACAGTAACAGTAAACAACTTATCAATCCCCCAATTCAACATGCATTTCTCAACCACCATCCCAATGAAGTCACCCTTATGACTAGAAATTGGACAAAAGTTTAAAATCTTTTTATTCAATTTCCAATCGTTATCAATAAAGTGAGTAGTGATACACAAATAATTAAATCTTTGCAAAGAAGTCTATGTGTTAGTAGTTAAGCAAACTTTAGAACAAGAAATTCTCAAAAGTTATTTTTATCTTGACCCTTTCATCTAAATACAATTGATAAATAACCCTACTCATAGTAGTTCGTGAAAAAAATATGAAACCTGGGACATGCCACGGACATAAATTTCTTAAAGCCTTCACTTTCAACAAACTTGAAAGGTAATTCATCAATTACAATAATTTGTGCTAATCTTTTACTACATGCTTATTGATCAAATCCCCAAGTTGAAATATTCCCTTCCCCCCTTTCAACTCTCTTTCTAGGTAAAACTAGTTTTCCTTCGCTAGTGTCAACGACATTACTAGGATTTTTCTTTCATGAGCCAATATGATATTTTAATGACCTCGTATAATTTTTTTCATATCACAACAAAATTTTTTTTCACAATAATTACATTTAGCCTTACTTGCACCCTCACTATTAATAGTCTTAGTGAAGTGAGACTAAATTTTTTACTTTTGAGGAGTGACTTTTCTTTTCCCAGTAGTCCCCTTTGTTTGGTTTGAAACTTCAACTTCTGAATTTTCAGAATCTATCGAAGTAAGAGGTGTAACACTACCCTCAATAGATGTTGGTTCGATGGACATTCTGTAAGAAAAAAATTATATAATAAATTAAAATACATTTATAATATTAAACATATTTTGATGTTGAGTTTTAGAGAAATAAAATATTGTTTGTCTTTTGATGTTGAGTTCAACATATACTATTACATATTTTGTTTGGCTTATTTTCCTTCATTTAATTTGACTTGTTTATGCATAAAATCATACATAAATCAATTTTAATTAGATTAACATCATTTATAGATGAGTGTTAAATTTATATGGGCAAGGAAAAAAATTCCTTGAAATCACATTCTCTTACATGATTTGGCACATTCAATTTATTTTCTTCAAGCTTATGAAAAAATAAAATTGTAGTTATTATTATTATTGAAAGAAAATATGTTCTTTTTTTGCCTATTGGACTAACAAGCATCTATTATATATAAAAAAAAAAGAAAAAAAGAATATAACAGTAAAATAAAATAGAAAAAGGAGACATTTCAAATTTAGTATGATTATGGGATATGAAAGTATAGATTATAATATACTTGTGAGTAAAAATAATTATGTAATAAATTTAATATGATTTTTATTGAAATAGTAAAATTAAAGAGTGAATGTTATGGTGTTTTTTTTTATTCAAATCTCCTTAAGATTTCATAAATCATAAATTATAAAACCAAAACAAAAGCAATAGTAATGTTAAGTTGTTAACCCACAAAATAGACAAGAGCACAAAGCCTAATCCAAAATAAACCAAAATAAAAATAAAAATAAACCAACCAAAAACAAAACAAAATTTATAAAGCAGAAACAAATAAACTAATAACAAAAAACATGAAACACCAAAAGCACTCCTCCAGTTAGCAAATTAGATGGCACTTACTCCTTAGAAAATATCCTACTCTCGAAACTTGTCGATACCAATTCCCAAAACCAGCAGCCTTCCATAAACCATCCCATTTACTGTTTTTTCTTCTCCCCAAACCCTATCTCTATAACACTCTTAACTCGTATTTGTCGCCAAAATAAAGTTTCGGAGCATTACCTAGTAAAAGTAACTTAAATCATTCATTTCAAAACATTTCAATAATAATAACATAACCCATTATTAAACATGCATAACGTCTTTTATTCAAGCCTTTGAGGCCTTAGAATCACTTTAGAAATAATTCAGGACTAAATCGGGAATATTAGAAAAATTTAGGAAAAAATTAGAAAAATTTCAACTACAGAGGTCACACACCCGTATGGCCAGGCCGTGTGCACCCAAAAGTACCTTAAAACTCAAGTTTATCATTTCCTACTTACTTGGGAAGTAAGCAACTCAATTACCAATTGTTTAACCTATTTAAAAACACGATTAAACATGCCCAAAATACATCAAATTCATCACCTAATATGCCTAACCAATGTACTCGCATTGGTACCATATGTTATATCATCAAAACATATCATCCATGCATCATTCAAATCAAAGTTTTAAACATGCCAAAATCAATCAATTTGGCCTAACTTATATCTACCTAAAACATCAAACTTAAATTCACAAACACCTAACAAGTCTTGATTCAAATCAACATGCCAAATTATGGCTCCAAACACAAACATAAGTTTATATATATACCAAACCAACATTTTACCTAAACTCTATTACATCACATATACCAAATTCATTAAAAACCAAACACACCCTAGGTACATGCCATTACAAAATATAAACATCACCACATTTGAGATCGAGATTGCTGTTGGATGTTGAGTCGGTGATCAAAAGAAAAGTACCTAACTTGCGCACGAAACACAAAATCGTACGCTGAGTAAAACTTAGTGATATTTCTATAATCCGAACAATTAAAGATATAATGATACAAGAATGCATAATTTGAATTATACGAACATACTATTGTCTAAGCTCACAACTATCATATACCGTCATTTCAAATTCAAGCATATTACCATATCATTTCATACTATACTCAAATTTCACATGCTATCATATTTTATTTGTTTAACAAAGATCTCAATTCACATCACTTACTATATAAATAGCTTTTTACATGTCAATCCACATTTGTTTATACAAAGGCATGATCCATTCCATATTCAATTCATGAGTACATAACTCATGTATTTCATTTAATCACAACATATCTCATTTTGCATGTTTCAATTCACTATTTCATTTCCATTTCACATACCATGTCATTCAATATCGATAATAGAACTTTATTATTTAATTATCCCTATTAACACGGCTTGGACTCGGATAAATACACGGATCCAACCAACACACCAGTTTGGCATCCAGTGCCTCATCGGATAAATTCGAAGTAATAATTCCCCCAGCGCTACATAAATTGACACCCAGTATCTCATCGGTTAAACCGAAGCAAATTGGCACCCAGTGCCTCATCGACTCGAAGTCAAAGAAATCCCTAAACTCTTCCTGTCCTATGGCATGCCATCTATATCTGACTCAGCCTGATATAGTTAATGGGGTTTCATTTCACTTTTCAAATACAACCAATATTCAATTCTCATATTTGCACATTATCACATTTAAACATATATTCATTCAATTCAAATAATCAATGCATTCATAATGTATATACTAATTCATTCCATTTCAATCAACTACAATTTCAATTCACTATCAAAATGCCAAAATACTCACCTCAACCACTTACCATATGCATTAAATCAAAATACAACAATTAACAACTCGGTTTGAATTATAGAAATACAAACCGTGGATTCCGAGCTATTCGATCTTGATTTTATCCTTTCCCTTTTTAGTCGAAGATTCCGGTACGAGGTTAACTATGGAATTAAAACAATTAAAATACATCAATACAACACAATTCAATTTCACATTTAATATTTTAATTTTTGCTCAATATTTGCTTAAATTCCAATTTAGTCCCTAAACCGAGACTAATTTTTATTCTTCACATTTAATCCTATATTTTTATACTAATTTTGCTTTAAGCTAAATTTAGCTCCCTATTTTCAATTAAACCCATCAATTTTGAAAATTTCACAATTTAGTCCTTATTACTCAAAATTTACAATTTATTCTACAATTTAATCCATTTCCTTTTCTAGCTTAAAAATCTATCAATTTAATCCCTAATACTAACACTATTAAACATTAACAACATTTAAAGTCTTAATCAATACTAAAATTGCAACATAGGTCGAGTAGTACTAAAAACCAGGATCCAAAAAATATAAAAATTACAAGAAAAGAAACTAAATTAACTAACCAATTTTGAATTTGAACCCTAAAATCCCTATTACTGTGCGTTCTCCTTTACTTTTTTCTCTCTTTCTTTTTCTTTCTTTTCTTTGATAAGTTTTTGCATGCATCCACTTTATTTTTAATTCTTTTGTTTTATTATACTTTATTTTATTAATATTATAACATATATACATATATACACATTTCTTATTATGTAATATAACATATAATATATAATAAGTAAACATATATAAAATATAAAAAATTATCATCAATGTCATCCACTTAAAGAAACAAAGGTATAATTGCTTCTTTAGTCTCTTTAATTAATTTTTAATCTATAATTCAACTTTTACTCTATACGCGATTTAGTCCTTATACTATAATAATTCTTAATTCATGCAATTTTACTTAATCGAAATCTAATTAACTACACAACTAACTTCGTAAATATTTTTATTAAAATATTTACGAGTCTGATTTACGGGAATAGAGTCTTAGGAATGCACTTTCCGACACCCCTGACTATCAGGTCGTTACAATCTCATCTTCTACTGTCAATCCGGTTCCCTCCTTCTCCGTCCCTATAATCCATCATCAACAACCACCGACACACTTCCACTCAAATAACTCTCCCTTTCATTTTTTTAGGCAATCATTGGCTAAATTATGTGCTAAGATATTAGCAGATCTGGGCATGTGTTTGAACTAGATATTATAAAAAGATTTTACATTTGATAATTTGATAATTAAATTGAAACTATAACACCAATTCGATATAACATAACAAAAAGCATATGTAAAGTAAATCTTTTTATTGGGTCAAAATAATAGAGTAACCCAAGAGATATGTTCTTCTTAAGCAGTCCTGTTAATAATATCCACATTTAGCCTGTGTGAGTGCATTCTAATTTCACCTCTTATCATTCACAATGCCACTTAATTGGACTTAGAAATCGTGTTTGAATAAATTTTTCTATCGTGTTTTAATTTTACCCATTTTCACCCCAAATTACTATCAATTCCATCTTTCTCATCCCCTACATTCGGGCACCACTTAAGAAGCAAATTCTTTACCTAATTTCATCTCCCAACAATGGTCGCTAAAGCAGATATGGATGAGCAAGATAGACACTACTAAGAAGCAAATAACTACAAACTTGACAACAATTACAAGCATGAGAGGAAAAGCCTACCTCAACTCGCCGGTGATGATGACCTGGTAAACGCCGAATGGTGTGACTAGTGGATGTTGGACGATTCACGAAGGTGATTGGCAGAGGCAGTAGAGAGATTTTGGGAGATTTCAAATTAGGGATTTTGAAATTTGAGGGTTAGGGTCTTAGGGATTTCTTATTTCTGTCGCGATTTTTAGTTTTAGACTTTTAGTTTTAGGATTTTTATTTTTATTTATTAAATTATTTGTAGTTTTTAGGATTGGGTTGGGTTGAGTACTTGGGTTTATATATATTGGATTGAGTTTATATTGGGTTTATATTGGATTGGGTCTGGGTGGGTAGTGGGTTAATATTTATATATTACAATTTTATTTATTAATTTTTTTGGTTAAACCGAAAAAATTTGATTAACCAACCAGTTTCGAACCGAATTAACCGTTAACTGAAAACTCAAAAATTTATTAACCGACCTCCGACCAAATTAATTCTGTAAATCAATCGATTAACTTAATTCGGTCAATTAGCCAAATTTTTTCGATTTTACCCGATTTTTACACACCCCTAGTATGTGGTGTAACCTTAAAGACACTTTAACCCCTTACAGTTTTAACATATACATAGTAGGCGCATCATGCTCAACCAATATTCTGGGGCCTACTCTTCGCTTGCTGTACTCTTTCTTCAATTGAAGAATACTACGAGAATAAATCCTGAGATACATCCACGAGCGGATACCCTATGCGCCAAACATTAGTTCTTCTGTAGCTTATAAATTGGCGGACTAACTACCAAAGTGCGCCAAAATAGATAACCTTCATATCAATATGCCTTTCTTTTGGATCCACCACTTTTAGGGTGTGAGAATAGTGCAAGTTTTTCATATTGAAATCTCGCATAAATGAAACTAGAAGGCGAAATTTGAATTTTCTTTTTTCGTTTCAATGGAAGCCTCATATCAATCCGAACCCTAATTCTTAAACATTGCTTGAAACTCTTGGAGATCTGCTTCGGATCATATTCCTAAAAAACACCATAAAGTTTCCAAATTGTTTCACCACAATTTTAGAGAAAAAACCTAGAGGGAGATAATGTATTTGGACCCAAAACCACGAATAGATTAGTGGAACTCGCGTAGGATTTTCTTTGTTTCCAAGCCGATAAAATACCAGCAAGTGATTGTTGAACGTCCATGACGCACTCTTTACTACCTTATCAATACCCACCTTATTGTAGAACCTAAGGAAATACATTCCCCTCCCCCCCTCCCCGCCCCCCATATCTGAGATCTGAACCCACCCAAAGGATGTCAAAGATTGACTATGGTGTTTCGCATCGCCGAAAAGTGAACTACACTTGTTGTTAGAAAACAACCCACTAAACAGAGATCAAACAATTTTGGTTGCTCATTAAATCCATCCTGAAATTGTCAAGCCTCTTCCTCTCCTTCGTTGATACTAAGCCTTGCCAAATCATTCTCCATTTGATCAAAACCCTAGAAATTTATTGCCAATCAATTCGGTTTAGTGCTTTTGACGAATAGAATCAACAATAAAAATAATGGAAGAAACCCAATAAGAATAAAAAACAACAAACGTGCCACATAAAGGGCAAACTAAGATGTGCCATTTCAGCAGTGTTTCTTTTGAATTTTAAATATTTCAAATTTGCATAATCTTTTAAAAGACTTATACATTTTTGTAATTTTTTTAAATTATTAAAAACATTTATAAAATTTATATTTTTTTTATTTTTCAATTTTTAAGTTGAAATTTTTAATCTTCAATTTCTAAGACTTTATATTTTTTTAGTTAAATTTTTTATATTTTTGAATTTTTGATTCATTGTTTTTAATTTTTTTTTGAATTTAGAATTTTTTGAAAAAAATTGAAATTTAATAAAAATTTCTAGAATACATATTTTTGGAAAATTTGAAGTTTTTTTTTTGGAAATATTCTAAAATTTAACTACTTTTTTTCAATTTTTTTATAAAATTTTCAATTTTATATATTATTTTGAAATTCAAAAATTTAAATTTAAAATTTTTTGAATTTTATAAAATTTTAGTTTCTTTTTAAATATATGACATTTTAAACTTTTTAATCAATATAATATACATAATACTTAAAAAACAAAAGATGACTGAGGTGGCACGGTTTTAAAGCACCACGTGTCAACTTTTTTTTTTTTAAACATCATGGGTCAATTTGGATAATGAAGGATAGTTTAAATAGTAAAGTGAACCAAAAAGAGTTTATGTATGAAAGTGAAAAAATGAGTATAATTTAAGGATGAAAGAGAGCATTAAGTCTAAGTTATAATAAGAAGTATTTTGTGTGTAAATATATAAAATAATATAAATATTATTATAATTAAATTTAAATAATAATTATTTAGTTTTAATTGGGTCAAAAATTTCACTCCATCTTTATGAATTTAGAGTTTCAGAATTAAGGATTAAAGCATGAAGGTTTAAAATTTTGAACAAGACGTTTTGTGTATTGTGTGAGACTGAAAGGGCAACTTTTTACTTTCATGGTGGTGGGCTTTTAAAACATGTTGGAGAATCTATTTATTTTTACGCTAAATTTACTTGTTTTGCTTTTCAATGATATTGAAAGATTTGGGATAGATACACAATTGTTAATAACTCCCCTTATTCGTTTAGAATTGAAGATTTATTCGAAATTTAAAAAGATTTTTGTAAAAGTATGGGCCGATTTAAAAATAGGTTTGGGCCTTGAATATTTAAGCTCGAGCTCAGTCTATTTTTAAGTTTATAATATTTTATATTATGTAATTTATAATACGGTAAAAAAATAAACTTATACTAAATATATAATAATACCCTAATGTAAACATTAAAATAATTTTAAGATCGCTATATAAAAATTTTCAATAAATAAAAAAATATTATTAATATTAAATTAAAATAATATGGATAGATCTAAAATAAGTTTGGGTTGGTCTTTTGCAAATATGGATGAGTTTGAACAAAATTGTAAGCCCATATTTTAGGCCGAACCGAGCTTAGACAAATATAAAGTATATTAATATTATGTTTAAGTCCCACCCGACTTGACTCATAAGCATATCTAGATAAATATATAGTTGAACTTATTTATATTAATTTTTATATTTTAAAAAAATCAGAGATTTTAATCTGAGAAAATAAAAAAATTCCAAATATTAACATTGGAATTCAAATCCCAAATTTTTAAATAAATATACCTATAAATTTTGTAAATTATTGGAGGTTATTTTATTTATTTTGAGTGGAAGTATTTATATACAGATGTGACTGCTTTATTTTCATAGTAGTAAAATTTTTGCAATGAAGTTTTTTTTTTTTTTTTTTTTAAGTTTTTTTTTTTATAGAGATATTGCGTAAAGGTTTATATTTAATATACTAACAGTGTATTTTTTTATTCAATAAGTAGTTTTAAAAAATTGGTATATTTTTTTAAATATTTTACTATGTCTTATAAGACACTTGTAAACTCTTAATTTTATTTGTAAAGTCTAAAAACTTTATTAGTAAATATTACATATTATTTGACCTAAATTGTTTATACAATAATATTTGTTGATTATTTAAAATTGAGTTTTTAATTTTCTCATAATTAAAATAATGTTGGATCAATTGATGATATTAATTCAATCAAAATTTTTATATTTAGTAAAAATAATTTAATAAAATATATATAAAAATAAATTATTAACATAAAATTATATAGTATATTAAACATTGTTAAGATAAATAAATAAATATATATATGTATATATATATATATAAACAGTATATAAGACTTATTCAATCTATTTAAATTTTAACACTCATGGAAGTTCAGTATGTGCTTCTAAATTGTTATACTAATTAGTTGGAATACCATCTATTGACCTTTATTTATTTGGACCTACCACTAAGTTTCAACTTTTTCTTAATGAGTGTATAAAAAGTTAGCACATGTTGTACCCATGTTTGGACACCTTTGCACCATAAAAAGCGTTGTTTTTGACTTCTCAAGCTCATGAATCTACTGTTGAAATCAAGCCATATTTTAACTTGAGCCTAAATTAAACTCTACTAAAAACATAATCATAGTATAAAGAATTTACTTTAAATCCTCTTATTATATAAATATCATTTTTTTTTTTAGGATTAAAAATGTATGGTAGATAAAAAAAATAAAATATATCATATGCGGTGTGAACTACCATTATAGTCTACTTCAAATACTTTATATAACTTAATTTCTATAACAATTGAAATTATTTGTAACAAACACAACTAACTCAAAACAACCCAAAATTGGAGGTAACTTCTTGATGATCTCAACTTTGGCATCATCCACCTCCCACACTTTGCGACAAACCCTTTTGGATCATGAAGTGACAATTCTCCTAATTGAGCACTAGATTGGACCCCTGGCAATGCTTGAGAACTTGTGTCAAAATAATTATTATTATTTTATCAAAATGTTTTCCAAAATTTAAAAAGCCCCTCGTAAATAGCTCAACACCGCTTTCCACCATATTTGAGAAATTGCCAAAGGTGATAGTAGTATTACACCACTCAAAAGACGTCTTCTCTTGATCTTCCATATCTACGTCTAAAAAATTACCATAAAAATTATATTCTCTTCATATTTTGGATATATGACAATCTAATTGTATCTTGAATATTTATCCAAGAAATAGTAAAACTCTTTCTTGACAAACAATTCAAAACCTAGTCGATACATGAAAAAGAACAACGATATCTTTTTTGTGTTGTTATTTATTTATTAGTAATTCATAGAGACTTTTTAACCTGTCTCTATTCTGAGTAGGTGTAAGCTCACTATATATTTTCGTTTAGTACCTCCATCATGTCACATTTCTTAGTAACACATTGAACTAGGCTGACCCATGGATTATGTCAACACTGGTGCTCAATAATAGGTTTATGGTTGTTTTGCAACCTAACCTTGTGCATACAAAGGTTGGACTAATCCTTCAAATATCGACAATAGACCACCCAAATGCCTTCTTGAAGAGGTCCCAAAGGTAATCCTATGAGTACGGGCTTCACATACTTCAAATTTTAGTCCAAAGACTATGAATTTCTTAAACTCTTTATATTCTATATCAACTTTAGACATAGTATAGTTTTCAAAGAGTTGATCAAACAAATAGTTTTGAGAATCTGTTTAATTCACTGAAAATTAAATGTTTTGTTGATTTTTTGTAAAATATATTTTGTTGTTTGATAAATTTTTTTAAACTTATTTTCTACAAATTAATTTTAGTAAAACAAATACAACATAAATATTTTTATGACTGAAAAAAATATCATTTATTAATTAATTTAGAAAAATAAATTTAAATAACATTAGTTTGAAAAGCTTTTTCGATAAAAAAATATTATTTCTTCTAAAAAAAATTGATCGTGGATATAGCTCTTTCAATAACAATAGAGCTACAATTAGAGGTGATTATGGTTGGGTCGGGCCCAAACAAAAATTTATGCCTGTTTGCTAGACTCTAGCGTGGCCCAGTCAAAAAAATAGACCTAAAAATTTGTCCAAGCCCAGCCCATTAAAAAATATTAAAACTCGAATCCGATCCGGCCAGCCCATATTAATTTTTTACATAATTTTTAAATATATATAGTACATAAAAAATACTAAAAATATTAAAATAAATATTTCCGAACAAATTGAAAATAAATTTTAAAAAATATGTACACCTAAATAATACTAAGATAAATGCAACTTAACAAGAAAATGTCTCTAAAATAATAACAAAATTAACAATAAAACAAGTATTATACAATATCCAAACAATAACAACAAAATAGTAGTAGCATTGTAGTGAAATAATAGCAAAATAGGGAGAAAACAACAAAAAAATAGCAGACTTTTTTTTGACATTTAATGAATTCGGTCTAGGTTGAGCTTGGGCAAAAAATGTCTTACTCGATGCCCGAACCGTTTTTAAAACATACATTATTTTTTTGCTCAAGCCTATTTTTAGACTTATATTTTTATCCAAATTCTCCCCTTTCTCGGACAGACCTTCGGATCGGGCCGAGTAGCCCAAACCATGAGCAGGTTTAACTACAATGTATGAGGCAATGGTTACATACCACTCATTTACTTTACAAGGTAAACAATGCTCCATATAATTTACAATACTTTATAATTTATATCTCCACATTTCATGTATTTTTTGTATAAATTATGATATTTATATTATTTTTTCATGTAATAATGAAATAAAAAAAAATGGTAGTTTGTTCCAGGTGTGGAAGACCCAAGAATAAGGAAGAGGCAATGCTGTATTTTCTTGTAATATAAATTCTAAATGCCTTCAACATTCCTTAATATAATAGGATAAAAAATATTATAAATTTTTTTATAAAATTATTTCTTCTAACAAAAGGGAACGAATTAAGAAAGAAGAAGTGAGAAAAAAGCCTACTTTTAGGCACAAAAAATGGGGGAAATTGATGAATAAAAACAACATTAATATTAGTGAAAGAAAAAAAATTGAGATTAATGCGAATTATTCATCTTTTTAATTCATTTTCTTCATTAATTTTCTAGGTTTTTTTAATTAGCTCTGAAAATTGCTAATGGGAGATTCAACTGAATCTTCACCTTCACCTTCACCTTCACTTTCACCTGCTCCTTCAAGGTAATAACTCTGAAATTTTTTTTTTGAAGCTTTTTGAGTTCTTTATAAGATTTAAATTATAATCACGTAATGAATGTGTTCAGAACGAATCAAAATCATAAAATAATGGTTCCATTTTAAATCTCGTGTTCAGTTTATTATGTTTTGTAACATTCGAATTTGATTTAATCGCCACAATTTTAAAATTTGTTTCAATTTCTTTTACGAAATTTACTTACATTAGTTTGAAATTAATTAATTTTATTTATTTTTATAAAATTGTTTATCATTAATTTTTTAAAAATCTATGAAAAATTTCAAATTCATCCGATAACCATCTGAAAATTGGGGAATTTTGAAATCTTCTTGATTTATATGAAATTTATTAATTCTACATATTTTATAATTTTATGCACGCTTAATAATTTTTTTTTAAATTTGATCATTTAAAAAAAAATATTTTTTTGATAATTCGAAATAGAATGAGATTATTAAGGATTGAACCTAAACTTTCATGTTACAGTGTAAATATACTCGCCATTAAACCAAATATATCTAATACATTTCCTACTCAATATTCATTTTCAAATTCGAGTAAAATAATATAACTCGAACCGATAAATTCATGTCATTATTCAACACATTGATATGATATTTTTGTATTTTTGGCCATCATATTTCATGTTTATGCATACAAAGTGTTTGTGTTTATTCTTCACTTGTAGTTTTGAACCGTCAACTGACAACAAAAATTCAAATAAGAAAGGCAACGAAAAGAAAATATGGGAGCCGTTTCGTCTGATAATGAAGAAACACCGATCTGGTTTTGCCGACTTCATTTCATCTCTTGGTAATTTAATCACCCATTCCTATTTTTCTCTACACTTTCAAACATTTCAAGTTAACTTATTTTAATTATAGATAGGGCAAATTCAAAAATCCCCTTTAGTAGATATCGAAATTTAATTATAATTTTTTTATATATTAAAATATAAATTTATTATATATGAATTTATAATTTCATCATTTTTAAAGAGGTTAAACAATTTTTTTTTTATTTTTAAAGATTAAAAGTGCAGCTTTACTATATATTGATTTATAATTTTTTTATTTATAAAAAATTAGATTGAAAATTTTTAATTATTGAGACAAAAGCCCTAGATGGGCTGCCTATCCCCTCAAATTTGTCTCTGATAGATATGATCAAAATAGTAAAATTGATATAATTTATACAGTCGAATTTTAGCATGAGTCTAAGGGTGTAGCTAGGGGGCTGACAAGGGCCCCGACCCCCATAAAATTATTATTTTTTCATTTAGGCTCTTTAAATTTTTTAAAATTTTAAATTAATAAAAGTAAAAATTACATATTGACCCTCTTTAAAAATGTTAAAAATTATAAAAATATAAACTATTAAAATGATAAAACTATATTTTTGTTATTATAATATTACAATATAATTTCAACCCTAAATGTTTTGACTTTACCCCTATACGAGTCTTAACATCTTTATTTGAATGATCTCGCAAGAGTCATTTCTCTATATATATTGGATTAATATCCATTTCCTTTGCTACTTTAGAGTCGAATATAAATTACACGTTGAAGATTTATTGCACGTAAATATTATATGTGAAAAATTTTCTACATTTTTTTGAGTTTAAGTTGCCAACTTTATTTAGATATATTTAGATGTTTCTAAGTAGCAGAAATCTTATGGAAACCTTATTCTTAGGATTCAAAATGGATTTTGTTCATTCTACTAAAAGAATAGGTAAATTAATATTTATATGTTATATCAAAAAGTAAATTAGTCATTTTGTTAAAATTTTATCTATTTTTATTGTTAAAAATTATTCCATATACGTAAAATTAAATACAATAGTATTCCACGTAAAACTGTTTGATTATTCTTTCAGTCACACAAGTTTTTAACAATAGAATTGAATAAAATTTTTAACAGAAATGACTAATTTATTTTTTAATCTAACCTACAATAATAATTTTACCAATTTTTTGAGTAAAAAGAATATAATATAATCTAACACTTAGTACAAAGGCCTTTACAGTGCTTTTACCGTCTTTGAATATATTTCAATTTTCAACTTGTAGTGATGGAATATATATTATTTGTGATTACTTGTTTTTACGATGAGTATAAAAAATAGAGGTAAAAAGTACTATGGAGGCTTTTGTACTAGTGTTAAGGGGTTAGAACTTTAGTCTGACAAATCATGTGGCCTAGGTAATTTTTTGGGTTTAAATCCGCCTAAGTTAGCCTTACTCCCAAAAAATGAGAATTCTTGTAGAAATTCTCTAAGGCACCGAAGCAAAGCGAAAGCAAACTCAAAAGAGAAATAAGCCACGGACGAACTAAAAAGCCAAAAAAAATAGCACACACTAAGTGTTTGAGTAAATGCTATCAAAATTATTCTATTACTTTGAAGGTTTATAACTGAGTGATTACAAATGGTAGGAAATGTCACTATTTATAGTTGAGCTCCCTTAGATCAAACGATATAGATCAAATTATAACAACGACTGAGATTAGTGCCCATCTACAAGATGAGAGTCCTAAAAGATTTAAACTTTATACATCCTTATCCCTTAGGATTAACAATAATTACCCTGTTAACTCTAGCTTTACTAGAGTGTTTCACTGGCTACCAAGGTTTCAAGTAGATGAGTTTCTCCATATGTTCCATGAATCAGGCTAGCTCAAGTGGATTAAATGAGCCCCATTTTATCAGTTGACCTCAGTGGGACGTTTTGTGTGCATTCGTTATGGACTTTGATTCGAAACCAACGACATGCTCCCTCATCCATTTTTACGATGCCCTCGTCATGTCCTCGAAATGACACTAGTTGACTCGTTTAGGAATTGAGATGATACCTCAATTTATTCCTATCTCGTCTCTTTGTTAGGTGATTCAACCCCTCAAAACATTTGCCTCGACTTATGTCTTTGTCGTTGCCTAACCCGAACTGTATTTTTCTTTTGTACATCTTGATCGTAAGAGGCCACTGTTTTTACTTACTTCCATGGTGACTCGCATTGATTGGGATCCCTTTGTTCCTCACAAATAAACTTCAACATACTCATATTGAACACCAAGTTAACCTTAAGTATTGTCGTTAATTCTAGTTTGTAAGCCCATTGGCTTACCTATTTCAGAACTTTGAAAGGACTCTTATGTCTTTTCCAAGCCAACTGTAAGTTATAATGTAAAACATTAAATAAGTGTTTGAGATGTACCTTACTTGTCACATTTCTCGTTTTGACTACCCAGTTTGGATCACCACTTTTCCCACAAAGCCCGATGCAAAACCCACCTCTCTCATACGTGGTAGCCTCACTGATAACTCAATAGGCTTCATATCGATTTGTGGCACCTCTAGAATTTCTATTGGGGTGTCCTTAGCACTCTGATCTACCAAGTCGATGTTCTTACCACATGGAACATCTTTGGCTAGCTGGATTGATGCCAATACTTTGGTTCCACCCTTCATGTCCCGACTCACCTACACAACACATTGTTGTTGTCAAGTATCCAAGACACAAATACAATCAGCAAAAGGAACCAACAGAGCATTAATTCGGTGAAGGAAATTTAAGCCAAGTACAAAGTCTAGTTTAATTCCTATCTACAATATGAGAGTCCTAAGAGATTTAAACTCTATACATCTTTATCATTTAATATTTACAATAATTATCTTAGTAACTCTAGTTTTACTAAAGTGTTTTACTGGGCCACCAATACTTCAAATAGATGGGCTTCTCCATATGTTTCATGAATCGAGTCAATTCAAGTGGATTAAATGAGTCTCATTTGATCAGTTGACCTCTATGAGACGTTCCATGTGCATTTGTCACAAGTTTTGATCTGCGGCTTGTGACACTAGGAGTTAGATTGTTTGCCCCCTCTACTCAAAAAATGAAAAATGGGCAAACTAGTCCTTGTACATTAGATTAAAGAACAAATTAGTCTTTTTTGTTAAAATATTCATCTATTTGTACCATTAAAAATTAGCGTGATTGGCGGAGTAATCAACTAAAGACATGTGACGTGCCACGTGTACCTTATGCTGACGTACATTAACCAATTTTTCTACTAATCAATTTTAAAAAAAAAAAATCAATTTATTGTTTGATCTCATTTACAAAATTAAATTTTTTTAGTAACAAGAAACAACTAAAAAGCAAAATAAAAAAGTAAATTAATTAGAAGAAACAATCATAGGATGAAGATCACCGTTTTAAGTAGCTCCCTTAATAAAACTAAACACTCCTCAAATATATGAATATCATCATAATTCCCTTTTCTTTAATCCTTTAAAAAAGGAATTGCAAAATAACAACAATAACATGGTGCAAGGACAGTTAAATTCCAGACTTCAACATGCTTTTGCTAAGTTATAAATCAATATTGATTCTTTCTTTTTACAGACTTGGCACAATTGAAAATTGAAGCAGAGAGAATAGATCGGCCATCTCCAATAACGGCTCCCAACGATTGCACAACAAATGCTGTAGAATCCAAACAACAAGCGACCAAACCTTCCACGGAAACCGCTGATTCCAAACCACCGGCGACGACGGAAACCGCTGGTTCCAAACCGCCGGCGACGACGGAAACCGCTGACTCCAAGCAACCGGCGACGAAACCTTCGACGGAAACCCAGGAATCCAAACAACCGGCGACGAAACCTTTGAAAGAAACCTCGGAATCTAAACAATTAGCAACGAAACCGTCGACGGACACAGCAGAACCGGAGCCAAATTCTGCGAAAACCAGCACTTCGACAGAATCTAAACTTTATAACAATTTTACATCGATTACGCAATGGCGTGGATTCTTCCCGGCGCTGAAAAAAGGTGTTGTAATCCCTACGCATAGTTTGACGCCATTGATACCGAAGTTCACGAGAAGAAAAAGCAAAAGAATCAGAGAAGATACGATTCCGCAATCATCACCGGCTTTGGATACTGAAGCTTTAAATTTTAAATCTTCGTGGAAGAATTTCTCCTTGTCTGAGCTTCAGGAAGCGACTGATAACTACAGCCGTGGTATATTTCTTCTTTCCCTTGCTTCATCATTTATTTATTTTAAGTAATTATAATTTGATTTAATTGTGGGTGATTTTAAAACGAGATTGGTGTTTAAATGGATCAACTATGACTTCTTAGGATTGTCCGATTTAGATAAATAAATTATTAAAAATTTCATAACAAATAAAAAAAAATTAAAAATTTAGTTAAACCATCCAATTCCATTGATTTTTATTCTTTCTAATTTCTAGATCAATTGATTTAATAACTTTCTCGAACTTATATATCAATCGATTCTCAATACACTTTTGCTTAAAAATTCATTTTTCTACTAAGAAATCAATTATCATGCTTTACAAAAAATTAAGGCTCCGTTTGTTTTATTAAAAATGACTTCTGGAAAATGATTTCTGAAAAATGATTTATTTTTCTGGAAAAGTTAATATTTTTTGGTATTTAGATGAATCTGTGTAAAATATTTTTTGTTATTTGATAGATTTCTTAAAAATATTTCATAAAAATTATTTTCAATTAAACAAACATACCTTTGAGATTTTCTTATTTTTTCATTGTTTAATTGAATTTACTTTTATTTATAATTTTATATTTTATATTATTTTTGCATATATTAAAAATATTATGTTAAATTCAGATTTATCACAACGTCATTTTTTAATTACATGACTACTAAGTGAGTATTTTTATTTAAAAATGTGACATCAATAAAATTGAAAAAAAAATTAACGATGTCAACAATTGGACTTGATTTTCAAATTTGAAAAGTAAAAGGACTAAATTCTTGAAAATAGAAGTACAAAGACTAAATTACAAATCTGTGAAATGGACATAGACTTATGACATATTTTAACCTTTATACTACAAAACATTTATTATTAATATATTTACAATTGTAATAAATATTTATTATTAAAATATTAATATTGAATATTTTCAATAATATGTGAATAATATTATTTAAAATTATTATTTTTAAAATTTATTATTAAAATAAACTTGAAATATTAAATAATTCATTAAAATAATAAATTATATTTATTATATTAATAATTTATTATATGACTAAATATAAATAATTAAATATGTATGTTTAATAATATTGAAAAATATAATATTTTAAATATTTTTTAAAAATAAAAATAAAATTTATTATTAATATAATAATATTAAGCTTGATTTAAATTAATTTTTATATAAAAATAAAATTATCTATAGATGAGCTCTTTTTCAAAAAATGACTTACGCTTTTCCGGAAAATGACTTACCTTAAAACTTGGTTTAAATTTCTCACTAAACTGTTAATTTGGAAAGTAAAAATCAACAATTTATATAAAAATAGTTACCAAAATTAAGCAATTAATATATATATATTTATATATAATAAAATTAATAAAAATCTAAGAAAAAATAAATTAACAAAAGTTTAGTAATTAAATTCAAATACTAACTAACAACTATATTAACTTTTTAATTTTTATAAAATCGACAAATAAAAAAAAAGATATAATTTTTCTATTTTCATAAACTAAAGAAATAAATTCAGTTTTAATTTTTTTTTAAAGATTAAAATTGTACTAGAGAAAAGATATGATTTGAAATTTAGGATCAGTTTAACATTTTTTCTTAAAAGCATTTTTAGGTATTAAAAAAGAATTATTTTACAAAAATATTTTTTTAACTTTTTTTAATGGAAAAGTATTTATGAAAAATAATACTAAACAGTGTGTTTGTATTATAATTGATCGTCACCCTTTTTTCTGAACCTAAAATGGTTGCTTCTTTATATATAAAACATATTTTGAATTTGAAATCAAATTCAATTGATTGATGTAGAAATCCTTAATAGATAACAACAATGGAGATTCGAGTCTTTATTTATATCTGGAAAAACAACACATTTTTGAATATTATATTTCTTTCAATTATTTTTTAAAGAAGACATTTTTTAAGAGATTATTTTTCTTTATAAATTGCTTCCTCTACCTCATGTATAAAGAAAACATAAAAAAAAAAAAGAAAAAGAAATGTGTTTTGAATTCAAAATTTTATTTTATAATATTAAATCGAAATTTAATTCATTTCTTTAATATTGTATTTTTGTTGAGAAGAGAATTTGATAGGACAAGGAGGGTATGCAGAAGTTTACAAAGGGAAACTAAAAAGTGGAAAATTTGTTGCCATTAAAAAGCTAACAAGAGGCTCACCCGAAGAGATGACAATGGATTTCTTGTCAGAGCTTGGAATTATAGTTCATGTGGATCACCCTAATATTGCTAAAATGATTGGTTATGGCGTTGAAGGAGGGATGCACCTTGTTCTTCAATTGTCTCCTCATGGAAGCTTGGCTTCCATACTTTATGGTTCGTTTCTCCATACCTTTTTTTTTTTGCTTTCATTTTTTCCAAGTTCTTAATGGATCAGATTGGGTTGAGAAAGATCCGAATTCGGTTTTATCTTTGTGGAGTTGAGCCCAAACTTGAACTATGACGTAGAATAACTTGAAGTTTAGTTTCTTCACAAGTTCTTAATAGGGTAAATTATAAAAATAATCACTTTTATTTATCTTATATTACATTTTAATCTCTTATGTTTGAAATATTACGTTTTAGTCATTTACGTTAGTATTTTATTATGAAATGGTCATTTTGCTGTTAAACTCCATTAACTCCTTAACGACAATCCTACGTGACAGTTTAAACGAGTTTTAAAAACAAACTTAGATATCCAACTGGGATGAGAATAAATTTTTAATTTTTCTTTTATGAAAATAGAATACAGAATTATGCCCTAAAACCCAATCTTCTCCTTATTAAAAAGAAGCAATAGCCAATTCATGAGATTACTGAAATGTTTTCTTTTGCTTCTTTGACTTCTTCCTAACATGACGGAATTTGCCCAACCCTATTTTAAAAATTATAAATAAGCTCTTGACTAAAGAAATTTTTATTAAAAATCTAAGTGGGTAGCATCAAGTAACTGGAAAAAGAATAAACCTCAAAAATCTTAGTTTTTTTTATAGAGAAATCAAAGGGATGTAACTCACAGAATGATGAGTGCCAAAAAAGAGTTAAGCAGAGATGGGGAGGCAAAAAGAGGGAGGGAGAATAGCTCTGGCCATAGGTGACATGTGTTTGGCATGTGAGGAGGAGGTGGTTGGGTTGAAGGTAATGGTGCTGTAAGTGATGGTTGGGTTGGAGGTGATGGTGATGGTGTTGTAAGTGGTAATTGTTGATGGCATTTTTGGATATGGACTTTCTGTTGAATAAAGAAAAAATTGGATCTCGAAAGATTTGGGAAAAGAAAGTAAATAGAGTTTTAGAGATAAAACACCAAAGTTTGGATCTTTTGGTGTTCTTTTTAAGGGTTTCTTTTTTTTTTTTAATAAAATATTAAAAAGGAAGATATACTAGGACAAATGGATGCAAAGGAAGAAAAATCAACGTTTTTAATTTAAGGTTGTCATTAAACAGTATGTTGTTTTAGAGTAAAACTACTTATTCAGTAAAAAAAATAAACGGATGCAAAGAAGATATACCTGAACCCTCCATTGAATCTATCTTTTATTTTTTCATATTGAATAAAAAATTTTATCGATTGATGAAACACTCAATTTGATTTCTATTATTTTGATTCACAAAGATGACAATATTTTTTTAGTAAAAATGAAAAAGAAAACTAAAAGAAAAAAGAAATGAAAGGTTTTTCTTTTTCGGTTTAATGTGTAATTAATTTAAAATTCCAATTAATTAAAAATTTAATTAAAAATTTATTCTCATCCCAATTAGATTGTCACATAGGACTGCCGTTAAGGAGGTAATGAAACTTAACGACAGAGTAACCACTTTGTAACAACATATTAATAAAAGTGACTATTTTTATAGTTTACCCTTCATAATATGGTTTAACTAGGATATTGGTGCTTGTAATTATGCACATTCAACTTGAAAAGAATCAATTTCGGCTTGAGCTTTTTTAGTAAGCTTGTTTAGTTGGTAAATATTGAGCAAGATTCTCATGCTCAATTGTAGGCTTGATTATTTTAAATATATATTTTACCTTTAATTAATATTGAAAAATTTCAAGTCAAACTCGATTTTTAAGCATAAACAATGAAGTCTAAAATATAGATTAAATTATATTTAAAGTTATTACATTATTAGTAAGTTTACGTTTTGGTCACTTAATTTTAAAAAAAATTACGAAATTGTTATTGAGCTATTCAAAAGTTTTCATTTAAGTCATTGGGCTGTTAAAATTTCTGTTGTATGGCCTTCTTTGTTTGCACCGCCTGCACCAATCGAAAACTTTCATTTTGCTTCTCTTCTACAGTTCAAAATTTTCATTTAACAGTTTTGGACGTTACAAATCTGCGAATCAAAAGTCAAACAACTTTCTCCTCCGATTTTTGACACTAACTGTTGCTTGATTTAGACCTAAGGTATGTTCTACTCATTGATGGATACTAATCCATACCGGTTGTTGAATCATTACTTAAAACTTACTATCTTGACTTAAAAAAAAAAATTAATAGGCCAGTGATTTAAATGAAAACTTTCAAACAGTTCAATAACCATTCCATATTTTTTTGAAGTTGAGTGACCGAAACGTAAATTTACTAATAATTTAATGAGTTTGTGTGTAGTTTATCCTAAAACTTAATATGAACATTGAGGTTACTCTTTTCTACGTAGATGAACTCGGAAACCTCTTTACTGTAAATCAAAGGTTGAATTGAAGTGAATGTTGTTAGTATGTATGCATATCCAGGGCCAAAGGAAAAACTAGATTGGCGCACCAGATTCAAGATTGCTGTAGGAACAGCCAAAGGGCTTAGCTATCTACATGAAGGTTGCCAAAGGAGAATTATCCATAAAGATATCAAGGCCGCTAACATTTTGCTTACGGAAGACTTTGATGCTCAGGTACATCTTCTACTCTTAATTCTTCTCAAAAAAGATTGCATGGGTAAATTAATCTCGATATGTTAGATCAAATACTAAATTGGTTCTTTTGTTAAAATTCTATCTATTATTTTTGTTAAAAACTGATCTCTGTATATTAATATGAAGTATACGTAAACTAGTCCCTATATGTTAACATGAGGTACACGTGGCACGTCATGTGGCATTGTTTGGTTATTTCATTAGTCACGTCAAACTGTACAAATAGATTATTTTTTTAATAGAAAAGACCAATTTGTTTTTTAATCTATGTATAGAGGCTAATTTACCCATTTTTTTTTTAATAGAGGGACAATGTAATCTAACTACTACTACAATAACCTCTATAATACTTTTACCATCTTCAAATACATTTTTATCACGATACTTTATTGTTATTAAATATATAATTTAATTAATTTGAACCGGGGTGTTTAGTTTGTTCTTTTTATTGAATTTGGTTTGATTTCAATTCGGATATTAATTATTCATATTCAGTTTGGTTTAATTTTTAGCTTAAAAGTTAAAAATATGTAATTACTTAATTTTATTTATTATTTAATTTTTATAATATGAAAATAAATATTTTAATTTTGAATTAAAACAATAAAACTATAAATATTTTATTTATAGATTTTCAATGTAATTCCAGATTTCGGATTTCGGACTTGCAAAATGGTTACCTGATCAATGGACTCATCATACGGTCTCTAAAGTAGAAGGCACATTTGGGTTTGTAATTTAAAACCATTTCATATAACCTTTTCTCTGATCCGAAACTTTTGACATTCATTTTTATTAAACAAAGGTTTTTGAATAGACTTATTTTCATGACAGTTATCTTCCACCAGAATTTTTCATGTACGGCATAGTGAATGAAAAAACCGACGTCTTTGCTTATGGAGTATTGTTGTTGGAGCTCATCACCGGGCGACAAGCCATCGATAGTTCCCAACAAAGCCTTGTTATGTGGGTACGTATGCTTTTCTCTACAAATAAATATCGGAATTTAAATGATAGGCTTTGGGTAGTGATACTTTTATATCGTAATCGCAAAAGTAATCAATAAATATTCATTATCCAAATTCATATTACTTGAAAATAATTCAAAGTCAATTAGCATAATAATACTCAATATGTTGCATATAATAAATGAATTAAAATATTATAGAAAGTAGAAAATATCTGATCCTCATATATCCCTAAATATTATGTGGGTAGAACTGAGAGTAGTTGTTCATAAACATTTGCAGGCAAAACCTTTGATAAAAGAAAATAAGATAAAAGAATTAGTTGATCCAAGTCTAGGGGATGGCTACGAGCTGGACCAGTTGAACGTAGTTCTCGCTATCTCTTCTATTTGCATACATCAGTCCGCAGTGAACCGACCCGATATGAGTCAGGCATGTTCTTTTATTTTCTTACTCTAAACACCTCGAGCTCATTGTCTTGAAAATTCATTTTTGAGCTAACCCAACCTGGATTTATGTATTTTTTTTTGGGTCCAAAACCCAATCTTTAGGGGTAATTAAGAGTTACTTTTATCTAACACTAAAACTTATTTTAAAATAATTATTTTATAGATAATTATATGATATATAATAAGTAGATTGAGAGTATGCTAAATGGTCACATTTATTTATATAAATAATTTTTTATTATATTTTATAATATACTTATTAAATTCTTAATTTATTTGTGGAGTCTAAAATTGGGTTCGAAAAAATGGCAGGTTGTGTCAATTCTGAATGGTGATAGAAACAGCTTGGAGGGGCTGAAAGAGGGTGAACACTCAGTACTAAAAAGAACTTACTCAGAGGAGATGGATGATGCTGAAGAATATAATTCAACTAAATATTTGAGTGATATCAACCGTCAGCTTGAGATTCTTCTAGATTGTTCTAAAGATACTCTTTAATTTTTGTTTTCTTTTTTAGATTTTCTGTCTTTTTATATTTTTAAAATTTTGATTTTTCCTCAAATGAATTTGTTTTAGGGATAAATATTAAATTTACCTATAAATTTTGATTCAACGTGTAATGTAATACATATACTTTGGCGTAGTGCAATTATAGATGAAGCTTTGATTTTATTTCAATTGTGTACATAAAATCTTGATTTTAAGAATCTATACAAATTAAAATAAATATTTTATTTTTACTTTTACATGGATAAATATAATTATTTTAATAAAATGTAATAACTATAATAATAGATAATAAAAATTTAAAAAAAATTCAAATTTTCATCAATATAATTACATAAAATCATATACAATTTGTATCAAACTCTTTTTTTTCATAAAAAATTATCTAATTTGTAAAATTTAGATTTATAATTAAGGTCTAGAATTTGATAAATTGATTATGCGTTATATAAAATTTCAAATCAATCAAATATCCAAATATCTACTATCATGATTAAAAGTATTTTTTTTAAATATATAATTAATATCATGAGTGAATAACAACTTTACAGATAATCTCTCTTTAGGTGCCTTATACTTTACATTGTGGGGATGAGTTGATAGATAAAAAATCTTTAAGTGCCTTGTGTTTCAGGTTTTGAAAACCTATATGAAGTGTTTCAACTAGCTCTTTTCACTGGGTAGAGACGAAGTGCCCCCATGTGATGCTAGTGAGGCGAGTGAGGGGCCTCCTTGGTGTGTTGGCAAAGGGCCTCCAAGTGTGTAGGTGCGAGGCCCCTTTTGGAGCGACAAAAAGGTCCTTTGGTGTATGGGTGAAGAGCTTCTTGGTGTGTAGGTGAGGGCCCCTCTTGGTTTGCTAGCGAAGGCCCGGTTGGCCCTTTCATATAGTTTCTAAGGAGTTCTTCACTTAATGTATTTGAGGGAAACATCTTTATTGCCCCCCAAAGTTGGAAACTCTTATAGACACCAAATATTGCAAAAACTTCAAGAGACCCAAAATGGAGAAAAATAAAAGAACCTGAAAGGATTGAGCCATGAATTCTTACTCGAGAAAGAGACATAACCTTTTGCTCATTTCCCACATATGACGCCAATTTTTATATCAATAATATTGTCATAAACATTATGGTGTAATATTCGAGAATTTAACTATATTTTTAAAAGCTCATCAATATCAATTTATAAGATATGTAAAAGCACAAGTTTAAGAAAAATTTATGAAATGACAAAAATATCTCTTATTGCTTATTATATTATTAAATTAATATTAAAAAATAATTTTAATATATATATTTTTTGGTGAAAAGATAAAAAATCCAAAAAAAAATTACATTACTAACTTCTCAAAGGGGAAGCCTCAAATACTTATAGTCATTCTCTCCTTTCTTGTACTAATTTAACTATTCCATCTACTTCCTTGTTATCTTCCCTAGGAATATGTCGAATAATCCAATGTTCTATTTTGGATAAGAGTTGGTGAATCCTCCTAACCAACGCCGAATGTGAACCATTAGGAACCTGATCTTGAATTGCGTTGATTGCCTCTATGCTATTGGTCTGAATTAGAGCGTTATCATAATTCCATTCTAAAAGAAGCTCTAAACCATATTTGATGCCCCATAACTCAGCCTCAATAACAAAACAAAATCCCAAATACCTGTTAAAACCAACGATCCACCTTTTATTTCGATCCTGCAATACTCCTGCAGCTGCAGCAAAACCTCTATCCACTTTGACCACACCATATGTCCTTAAGCAGATCCAATTCCCGCAAAGGGAATAAGGTGAAATTTTAGGTTGCAAATCAGCCTTTGTTACCTTATTACTACATGAAACATACTATTTGGCCCAACTATAAGAAACTTTAACAATTTCATTTGCATTCTATGGAATACCTTGAACGTGAGAAGATTACGATTTTTCCATGTACGTCACGTAATGAGTCCAATGAGGCATTGCGAATCAACATTTCCTACATATAACTGTTGAGAATTCTGTAAATTTATTTTTAGCCATTCTAGAAGTCCACCTAAATAAAACCAAGATAGCTTATCTACTAGAATTATGTGTTCCCATATATCTCTAGCTGTTAGACAATCCCTTAAATTGTGTAACACATCTTCAAGTTTATGACAAAAAAACCCACAAGAACTATTGTGACTCAAACACCTTTTCACTCTTTCCACATTAGTAATAAGTCATTACTGAAAAGCATGCCAAATGAAGTATCTATTCCTTTAGAGACCTGAAATTTCCATAAAAAGTTTCCAAATCACCTCTTTTGGGTTCTATGACTTTTCCCAAATCTTCCCATATGCACTATTGAGTGTGAAGGTTCCTATTGTTGTACCACCCTATATGAATTTGTTCGATCCAGTTTTTGGACATGGTAAGGGAATCCCCACAATCTTACAAATGATCTCGTCCGGAAGCCAAAGTCGGAAAGAACTAAGATTCCAATATCCTTCCTCAGTGACCATATCCTTAAGAAAACAATCCGACGCCAAATTGGAGTGAAATGAAATATGGTTGAAAAGAGGACCAACAGTGGGAATCCACGGGTCCCTCCATCATTTAATATTTTTCCCATCTCCCACTGAACAAATTAAAATTTCCCGAATTAGCGGTCATATTTTTGATAAACCTTTCCAAAGAAAAGAGTCATTTTTTTAATCCAAAGTCTTAATCAACCTATTCTTTATTCCATATTTTATTCGAAGAACATGAATCTAAAGAGCATTAGAATTTGAGAAAATATTAAATCTGAGTTTCATCATGAAGGCTGTATTATGATCCCTTAATTACCTTAAGCTTAAACCACCATTGGCCCGAGATTGACACACGGGCTCCTAATTGACTAGTGCCATTTTCTTTCCATTACTAGAACATCCCCAAAAGAATTGTCATTTATACTAGCAATTTTTTTGAACAAACTGTTTTAAATAAAACTCTATTGTTCACACTAATATTGTTTGTATTTGTCCTAAATGAGTTTTTCACACAAAGCAAAATGTAAGTAAATGTTGGCTCACTGATTGCCTTATGTTTAATTAATACTAAGTTGCATTACGTTGTAAGATTGTAATATGAGAAGACAACTTATATTAGTATGTAATCTAAAAAGTTTATAGTCTGATGAATCGAAATTGAAAAAAATTGATTAAAGGGTTATTATGTCATCTATCAAGTCCAACTAGAGAGGTACTTTGTCTTGGGTATTGGAGTGGTTGACTCCCAGAAGATAAAGACATAGATGTGATTGTCAAGATTGGCAATAACATTGAATGGGACACAAGTTTAATTAATTCTAGATCTATTTATGAATTAATTTACTTGTAACGATCATAGTGTGACTTACCTCAATCCTGAGTAAGTGATTGACTATGTGTGCGTGACTCGTATACTTTGATGTATTAAAAGCTTAAGTTCAAATAACTAAATAATCAAAAATTGGTATGATGAGTATATGACTTATGCATGACATAGCTTCATTTACAATAATGGAAGTCATAGCCCAAAAAAGGGGTAAATGATATCCTCTCATTGGTACCACATAATAGATGGAAACTTAACGTGACCATTAGTAATTTATCTAGGACAAATGATTTAATTACTATTTGTTAGTAATTGACTTTTTTTCATGCAAGAAGATATAATGGTTACTATAAGATAAATATGATCATATTAGGTGAATGAATTTAACCTAAATAGATAAAAAAAATATCCTATGAGGATAACAAACTTACGACAATGTCGTTGGACAATCACTTATTAATATGTTTTCATGGAATGATTCAATTGTTAAATAAATTGTAATTAATAAACGAAGAGTCAAACTTAATTAAAAATAATTTGAGTCCTAATTATAGATGTACAATTGGTGCTTCGCTAACTTGGCATAACTCAAAATGGATTGCATCTAGAATCGATAATTTGGAATGAATGAAACGAAGATTAAGAGAAATAAATAGCATGTATCATTATCCACAATGAATGTGTTTTCTCGCTAAGAATAAAAGATGACTTAGAAGTTGAATTAATTTCTTTGAATTATTATTTAATTGGTTGTAATTAAATAATTGAAGTTCAAAGTAAAAATTAAATTAATTAATCACCATAGTTTTATTGAGTGGGGCAATTAAATATATTTCATCGTAGATTTTATATATGTTAAAGTTGCTATGGTTTTAATGGAATTAGAATCATTTTGAGAAACTAATTTAATAGGATAAATTAATTAATATTTTGAAAAATAGAAAATAATTACTAGATTGGTCAAATTATAAGTGTGGGTTAAAAATCTAGATAACATATATAATTGTTTTCAATACACGAGACGGATCTAACAAGCCCATCCCATATGAAACGAGAGACTGTTAGAAAAAACGGGTTTGAAAAATATAGCGAAAGATAAATTTAGGGAAAACCAGAGTTTTAAAATTTTTTCATAACAAGATCTTGGTTGTGATATCTAAAGTAATAAACACTTAATCAAAATTGTACCTTTTTTATTCGTCTAGGATGAGCGCTTCGATCGAGTAGTCTTCTCCGCTATCCTCAAGCTCACGTCTGCTGAGTATGGGCTCACTTCGAATCAGAAAATTTTTCACAAAAATTACCAGTGAGGTAATTTTACAATTTCTCTAAACTTTTAGGTCAAGTTGTAAATAAAAAAATATCTTTAGAAAATTTTCTCTTTATATAGGTAGAGTTTAGAGAGTTAAACTATAATTAACTTTAATATTAAATTTAATCTAATATTTATCTTGATAAATATTAGATTAAATTTAATATTAAATCTTATTAAAATAATAGAATGTTTATCTACAAGATAAACATTAAATTAAATTTAATATTAGGATAATTATTTTAATATTAAATTAATAAAATACTATTAAGATAAGTATTAAATTTAATTTAATATTAAAATTTTAAAATAATATTATTTTTGGAATAGTTAATCTGAAATCAAATTCTCTGGTAGAGTCCCAATATGAGTGTAACCCTTCCACTACTCAACCACCGATGGCCAACCGTCGCTGGCCATTGGAACACCATCATACCAGCCACTGGGACACCATCGACCCAGCCACCGGCATCACCGTGTTTGGTGATGCAGGTGCAACACCCTTATGGCACCTTGAGCCGGTTTGGCTGTTATCGATTAGATCTAGGTCAATGATGACCCGACCGGTCTGGTCTAGCCACCGATTGTACTGTCATCTCGGTTTCACATACCTAGCCCGGTTCGACTATTTTTTGGTCTTGGTCTTAGTTTTGAGCACCCAGACCCAATTTACGATCTCAAATTTAATTTTCAAGTACAATTACCCGTTGGTCCAATTGTCTAACTCAAAAAGTAACTTTCAAAAATATCATATTAATTTTAATTGATTGGATTAATTTATTTTTACTTAATCAAAATTAATTTTTCCAAAAATCACATAGATTTTCCAAAATAATTTTTTAAGAAATTTTTTTAATCAAATTCTCTAGTTGAACAATTCTCATGACCACCTAATTTAATTCCACATCGAATAAATCGACTCAATTAGATTATTCCCAAAGTCGTAGAATTTACTTCTGACTCAAATACAGTCTGATCGAGCTTTTGTTGAGCTAGCAGGAGGGACCAATCTAACATATAGAATTAGGCTATAGTGATTGCAATTATGTTTAGAAGCATCGTTCCAATAATTCGCAATTACTTAATCATGGAGTCAGTTCACAGGAAGTACCATGTTGAAAACTCCTTATTGTATACTCTTTACGAAAGCAATTCATCCAACTGTTTTGTCCAATGACATCGTCATGTATGTGTTACCCTCAAATGATATCCTTGGTTCCTTTGAGTTAAATCCGTTCACCCAATGCAATCCTATTTTATCTTATTGTCACCATTATGTCTTCTTAATGATTAATATGATTCTATTAATAAATGACTGTGATAAATTGTTCATTCGAGAACAAGCAACCCGTACTCACATTCTATATTTATCAATCCATACAATACCAATGAGAGGATATAATTAACTCTTTAATTAAACGATGAATTCTACTGTTACTAGAAAAGTCATGCCATATACAAGTCATGTACCCAACATATCAACTATGGGCTCGATCATTTTTAGAGTATAAGCCTCTACTTATATCAAAACACTTGAGTTGCATACGCATGGTCAGTGACTAACTTAAGATTTAGGTAAATCACCATGACGTCACAAGTGAATTAATTCACAAATGGATTCGGAATTAATTCATCTTGGGTCCAGTCCAATGTATCATTCTACCAAGGAATACATCTATGTCTCTACTCGTGGAGTCAACTACTCCGATAGCCAATACTAGCCATCTCCCAATTAGAATTGTAGACGACATAATAATCATTCTCATTATTTGAATCAAATACTCACTTTGATTCTTTTACGGGATTAAGACTCATTTAGATTATCTATTAAAGTAAGTTGTCCTTCTCGCAATGTAAAAGTTTTGTACAATGCCACTTATCTTCAGTTTAAACTTTAGACAATCGATGAGTTAATATTTGCTTGTCGCAATTTTTCTATACATGCAAAATTAAAAGACATAAATACAAAAGACATAATAGTGAAATATGAAATTAACTTTATTTATTTATTAATCATTTAAATAAATAGAAAACAATTACATGTTTACTATAATACGAGCACATTTCCCAACAAAGACAAACCCTAGTGTTCAACAAGGTGAACTGCCACCCTTAGGATTTCCTAAATAAGAAAACTGTATTTCCTATTAAAATATTATTTTTTAAATTACCCTTTGTTCAAATAAATCTCTTGTATCAATTTTCTATAAATAGGAACTAAGGGATGACCTAATTAACAAATAATAGAATGTCGTTACTCTGTCAGAAAATAGTGGTAATTTTATTTATAATAATAAAATCTATTTTTTGAAAAGCTTAAAATTTTTTGGTTTCTCATTGAGAGAAAATTTACTTTCCCACTAAAAGTTAATGTTTTCATTTTGTGCATTTGGTTCGTGTTGTTTGAGCCTACGCTCAAAACAATCTAGGGTTCGAGGATAGAAAAGAAGTTCGTTTGGTAGAAAGCCATAAAATAACTTATATCGTCTCACATAAAGCAAAGTAATAATTTGGTTTAGGGTTTATTACTATAAATAGCACAAGACTCGGTTTTAAGAAAAAAATTTAAACGTCCATTGTGCAAACGTTCACTATTTTCTTAATTAATATTTCCAACAAAAAGTTGCTCTGATAAAGGGTTATTCATGTTGCAGCCATATTATCATACTTACAAATTATGCAACACACACCTAATAATTGTCTTTCCTATTTTTATGAACATACATGAGCTTACATACTTAAGCGAAGATGAGCTTTACACATAACAACTCTTTAAGTGCCTCGGATTCCACATCCTGGGACGGGTTGATAGATAACATATCTTTAAGTACCTTATGTTCCACATCCTAAAAACATATAGTAAGTGTTTCGACTAGCTCTTTCCACTAGGTGCAAGTGAGGTGGCTTTTAGGGGTGCGACGAGGTGCCCTTTGTGTTGGGATCTAATGCCTATAGTGTTGTGATATCGACAAGTGTACTTGTAATTTTTCAAACAGATTGGTTTAATAAAATTCTATTATTCTCATTAATATCTTTTGTATAATATCCTCAACAGTTTTTGCACACAAAGTAAGATGTAAGCAAATTAGCTCTTTGATTATCTAACATTTAATTAATATTAAGTTGTATTTTGTGGTTAGATCGTAATGCTAGAAGGTAACTTATATTAGTAGATAACTTAAATGGTCCATAGTCTAATCAAAATTGAGTAAGTTGACTAAAAGACTATTATGTTGTCTATCAAGTTCAAGTAGGGAGATACCTTGTCTTAGGTATTGAAGTGGATGACTCCCAAAAGATAGAGAGAAAGATGTGATTGTCTAGACTAATAGTACATCAAACAGGACCCAAGTAGAATAAATCTTAGGTATGTTTATGAATTTATTCTATTGTGATGTTCATAGTGTGACTGACCTCAATTCTTAGAAAGTGATGGATTATGTATGCATGACTCGTATACTTTGATGTATTGAAAGTTTGAGTTCAAGTAATAGAGCTAAATACTGGTATATGATAGATGGAAAAGTAATGTGGCCACAAGTTATTTTTCTAGGACGAATGATTTAATTACTATTTGTCAGTAATTATTTTTTCATTAAGGAAATGTAATGGTTACTATGAGATAAAATAGGATCATATTGGGTGAATGGATTTAACTCAAACAAATTAAGGATATCCTATAAGGGTAACACATATATGACAAGGTCATTGGACGAACACTTGATAAGTAGCTTTCGTAATGGTATATAACAGAGAGAGCTCAGTCATGGTGGTACTTTAGTGAAATGATTCCATGACTAAATAAATCGAAATTTAATTACAAATTATTTAAGCCCTAATTATATATGTCCAATCAGTCTCTATGTTACCTTGGTATGACTTTGTACGGTTTGCAATAGAATCAACATGAATGAATGGAAACGACAAATTGGAGAAATAGATCGCATGTATTATTATCTGTAGTGAATGCGGTTTCTCATATATGCAAGAGATGACTTAGATATTAAATTAATTTCTTTGAATTATTATTTAATTATTTTCAATTAAATAACTGAAGTTCGAAGTGAAAATTTAATTAATCATAATGATCTTGGTGAACAAGTTAATAAAATTAATTTTCTCATAGATTCTATTACAATTAAGTCATCCTGACTTTAACATAATTATAATTGGATTGAGAAAATAATTTAATTAGGAAATTAATTAAATTTATTTTAATTAATTAAATAAACAATACTTTTAGAATAAAAAAATAATTATTAGGCTGGTAAAATTATGAGTTAATTTAAAGATCAGATGGCATAGATAATTAATACCTGATACGTGAGACAGGCCTAGAGACCCATCTACACAGCAAAAGGCGACAACCCTAGCGTTCATAAGGTGTACCTGTTGCCACTATGTATCCTGAAATGGGATTGCTTGTATTTTATATTAAAATAATATTATTTATTCACCCTTGTTCAATTGAGACTCTTGTATTATTCTCTATAGATAGAGAGTATTGGTTAGGTCAAATAGATACCTCCTAAGCGTTAATACTCTATTAAAATCTAATGTGATTTATTTTTCCAAATAAATACTATATTTTGCGAGAGTTCATCTTTCGGTTTCTAACTTTTGAGAAAATTAATATTCCACTGGATATTAATTAAAATTTTCATTTTGTGGAATTTATTCGTAAAATAAACCGAAGTTCGAGATTAGCAGAGAAGCCTGTTTGGTTAAAGCCACGAAATGTTTAGAACTATCTAACTCAAAAGACAAGTATTATTTTTTATTAAAGTTTATTGCTATAAATAATACAACCACTTAATTTTAGAATTTTTTTTTTTTGATTTTTTGCACTATGCAATAAAAACTATTTCTAAACCGAATAAAATTCAAACTGTACCCGCTCATCCCTCTTTCAATATTGTATGATATAAAAAAAAATCATATATCTCATCATAAAATTCAGATTACAACATCTCTCATGTTAGACTAATAATATTTGAATTTGAGAAAAAAAGGCTATCTTAAGTATATTGGTTCGAGACTTGTTCTGTGAAATTATACGATTGAGTTTTTAAGTACTCATTATATTCTGCTTTCATCTACGAGTTTTAGTCTAATTTGCTAGTTATAATTCAGATTGTTTCAAGTTCTTAATACATTTGTGATATAATAATTTAATTTTACATTTTATTTACTCTAACAATCCATTTATATTGTTTAATACTTATAAATTTAATACTTTAAAAAAAAAAAAAGATTCGTGAAGTTCAACTGAAATTCATAACAAATTTTCCATATTCAAATTCCATATGCATTAAACACAGTAAATCTCATTCTAAGATTTCAGATTACAACATCTCTAATATTAATCTATAAAATATTTGTATTTCAATTTGAGTTAATTCATCTATGAGACTCTCAGTTCTCAAATTTTAAAATATTTTAATTATATTCTTAAATTATCGATATTATATTAATAAAATCTTTTCGTTATTAAAATTATTAATTTAACTGTTAAATAAGATATTACGATTTAAAATAAAAATTTTAAAAAAATATTGTAAAAATAATGATTTAGAGATTTTTAAAGCTTTTACAAAAATTATTATTCACATTCTCTTTTTCTTCGATTTTATTTTATTTTTCATTTTAAATTTTAAAAATTATGCAACAACATTTTACTTTTTCTTTTAAAAATTTTGTTTTAAATTGTCATATAAAATTTTATATGTCATTCTAAATTAATGATTTAAAAAATTGTTTGAATAGGATTAAATTAAAAACCACCTGAGGTATCGATCTGGAGAAAGACATTGAATTGTTCGACCCAAAAACCAGTACGAACTGATTAAATTGGGCAAAAAAAAAAAAACTTGTTGAACCGATCGAATTAAATTTTTAAAATATTTTTTATAAATGTTTTAATAGTTTATATAATCGAACCAAATGAACCGATCTGACCGACGAACCAATAGCTTGACCGATTCGACCACTAATTTAGTTCTGAAAACCTTGATAATTTCAATAATGGAACGACCTGATGAATATAACATCAATAGTTAATTGATGTATTAGAATGCTTTGAAGGTTGACGACCAATTTAAAATAAGAGTCATAGTTTGAGGATGTCTAGTGCAATTATCTCTTTGAGTTTTAACCAAAAACTAATAAATTATTGGATAAACTATAAAAATAGCCACTCAACTATGAGCATGCTTCTGTTCTAGTCACATAGGTTTAAAATTTTCTATTTTAGTCACTAACGTTATTGTAATTTAATATTTTAATCACTCATCCGTTAAATCACTAATAAAAATCGTTATTATTAGCATAATAATAAATTTAACCCTTTAATGTTTATAAATTCTATCAATTTAGTTTAAATTTTAAAAACTTCAAAAAATTTAATCAACTTTACAAATTCTGTCAATTTAGTTTTGATTCTTAAAAATTAAAACTTTAAACATAAAAAAAAATTTAAAACTTCATTTTGTTTAAAAAATACATAAATTTTATAAAAATACATACAAAATTATAAATAAATGAATACCCTTTTTTTTCTAATATGAAATTTATTTATTAAATATTTTTTTATAAATAAAATAAATTTTAGAAATCACAAACAAAATTTCAACTAAATTCAAACTTTCCCTTTTTTTTTTTTAGTTTTATTTTATAAATAATAATTTAGTTATCATATGTTTGATATTATTTGATATTATTCCTTAATCTTCACCAAATTTGTCAAGCACCAAAAACCGCTTTTACCCACAACTAACGACACCAATAACCTTACTTCGACTTCTTCAATTTTCATATCCTCCATCATCGTAACGGCATCTACTAAGTATCTAAGACTTCATCTTCTCTTGTCTATCCCCAAATTTGCCCACCATCTTCTCTTGTCTATCCCCAAATTTGCCCACCATAAGGTTGTATCTAATCCAACCTAAACATGATGATAGTTAACATTGAAAAAAGGAAAAAAATTGAATCTGCTTAAGCATTATTCATAAGTTTTTCCCTTAAATTGTTTTATTTATGAAATTATTATTTTAATAAATAAATTTCATGTTAGAAAAATTAAAAAATAAGTATTAATTAATTTATAAATAATCTTATAGTTCTATATGTATTTTTATCGAAAAATAAACTTTTAAATCTTTTTTAAAGTTTTTTAATTTTCTAATTTTTAAGAATCAAAACTAAATTAGTAAAATATGTATAATTGAGGGTTAAATTTTTAAAATTTCTAAAATTAAAACTAAACTGATAAAATCTATAAATATTGGATGGCTAAATTTATTATAATATCAATAAAAAAATATTTAATCGATGATTTAACGGATGAGTGACAAAAATATAAATTTCTATAACATTAGCAATTAAAATAGAAATTTTAACACTAATAATTGGGTGAATTTTTATAGCTTACCCTAAGCTATTATATTTATAAAAAAACTAAAAATATATATAAAAGCAAAATAACTTAATTCGTGAAGTTTAAACTGAAATTCAGAACAAAATTTCCATTTTCAAATCCCATATGCATTAACTGCAGTAAAACTATAATAATTCAACATCAAAACTCTCACATTTTCCTCTAAAAAAACCCATTTCCAATCTAAAACATCAACAACAAAATTTCTAATAAGAAGAACTAAATCAAACTAAACTTATTAAAATTATGAGATGAAACTCCATTAATTAACATAAGAGGGGGGAATCCCATCACAAAACCCTAAATTTCAATCTCCTTGAAGCTTGCTTACCACGATTTTCATGGATTCCTGAGTCTGATTCGTCATTAAACCACCCCACTGATCTCTGAGCCTCCAGCATTATCTGTGAAATACCTGCAAAAATAAAAACAAATTAAGAATCTCAGTGCATTAATTTATTATTTAAAGAACTACTAGTATTTTAAAAAACAAATTGTTTTTTTAATTTAATGGGAAAAAAAGCATAAAATCAGAAACCAATGAAATAACTAGAGGAAGAAGGGGATTACAGAACTGGGTTCTTTTTTTTTAACAGTAATCAAATGTATAGATTAAATCATCATTTCAAACAAAATTAAGAATTTAAAAAAATGGGTTTGTTTTTTTCACAGATCATACTAAGAAAAAGTATAAAATCAGAAACGAATGAAAGAATTAGAGAAAGAAGGGATTCTAATTGCTAGTTTTAATTTTGCCTTCTTGAACGGTTTGTTTGTTGTGGCGGATGTCGTGGACGGTGGCGGAGATCTTCCAGTAAAGCGGACGGCCGACGTAGAAGAGAGCCAAGAGGATGAGCGCCGCTAGTACTATACGAAACGCGAGCTTTGATGTTGACGATGCCATTGATTTTACCGGTTCTTTTTGCTTTGATTTGGTGGAGACTTTGAAGATTTGTTCTTCTGAAAGTTAAAAAAAAAAAGAAAAAAAAAGGAGAAATTAAGTGACTGAAAAACTCAACAAAATTAAACACAAAAAGTTAGTAATAAAACTAAAAACAATCAGCGAGAGATAATCCACTGATGCAGGAGATTATGCCACGTTAGCTTTGAAATATCCCCATGATATGAAATGCTTGTAATAAAATTCAAGTACACCGAATGGTAATTTTATCCCTTTTTGGGCTAATAGTTATATCACATTTGGTTGAGGGAATAGAATAGAGCTGTAATGTAATAGAACTGTAATGAAATAGAATTATAATAGAATAGAACTGTAATCAATAATTTAATTGTTTAGTTGAATGGAATGAAATAGAGTTGTAATAGTATTCTTATGTTTGGTTAAATGGAATAGATGTTGTAATAATATAAGGAAAAAGACTTAAATAACCAAAATATCCTTAGTAAATTTTTTTTGATAGATGATTATTATTTTTAAATTTTAATAAAATTATTATTAAATATAATTTAATAAAAATAAAAATAAATAATTTAATCATATTTTAACATAATTATTATTAAATACAATTTAATAAAATAATATCTAATTTAATAACATTCTTAATATTATTATTAAAATATGAATTAATAAAAATCATAATATATAATATTATAAAAATAATATATAACTACTTTATTATTTTTAAACACATATTTAATGTGCTAAATGTTCCATTATCCATTTATTTTTTCCTTGCATTATTTTTCTTCCTTTAATAAATTTCTTTTATCTTTTATATAATAAAAATCAAGTTTATATAATCTTCAATTGAATTAATTGGAAGATCCATCTACAACCATGGCTGAATCAACATACTATCATCTTTATAAACATATCATTTATATTTTTATATAGTTAAATTAAAACACTTGTTCCTTATCAAACAACTGTAAGGAAAGTCACTCCAAACTAAGGTGCTATACTGTAAACAAACATCAAAATAGCACATAAAATATATATTTCAATGTTTCATCTCAAATTGGATTATCCTACACATTCATGCAACCAAACATTGCAAACGACACACATATCTACATTCTGATCAACTATAGGTTGCAAGAATACTCAGTAGCGGTATTTTGTCGAGTTATGTAACAGGGCTTCTATCAGCTGGCTCAAGCTCATCATCAACGTCATTCTTAACGAGAAGATGAGATTTGTGATCCATGCTTTCAATAGATTCCTCATCGAAATGGGTATCACTTAACTTGTCCCGTTTACCTCGACTAGGTGTCATGTGAGGGGATTTCTCACATGCTCTTCCCTGCCTATGCCTGCATGAAGAAGAGAGTTAGTGGCACTTATCCATGCATATGTAGCATGACCACCTAACTAACAAACTAAGACTTAAAACTAATGGAAACCATAAAACTAAACAAAGACAATGAAGAAGAAATCATTGCTCAAAGTCAAATGCAGCCTTTCACACCAGCTTCTATCTCTCACTTCAAAATTATGAGATTGATTATGAAGGCATGGAATTCATCTATGTAATCAGCTCATTAGCAAACAAGAAATAGTCAATAATAAAATCAACATAAATAATTTCCCATCATAGTAAAACATTCTAGAGAGTAACGCGTCTGCTTAAAGAAAACCAACTATGATGAAAACTGCACAATGATATCAATTTACATAGGACAATTTTGATTGCACAATGACATCAGTTTACGTTATGGCCATCTTGATTCCCATTTATTTTCCTTTTCCCTTCAGATAAATAAAAACTACCACATCATCATTTTTGATAACTCCCAACATCCATCAAGTTCATCCATAGCTTCTCAGGGCATGAGAAAGCATGTTTAGGTGTACTTCTTAACAATTAACATAGCAGCTTATCCATTCCATTGTAATGAATAATCATTTTATCCCAACTATATCTTGCTTATATTTTTCCACATGAATTATGCAAACAGAAAAGTAAACAAATTAGAAACAGAACTGAGAACTAAGCAAATGTCGTGTCATGTTTGAAGCGCACAACATCATGCTACATGAAGCAAAGCAGAATCACAAAAAAGCAATACAATAGATTATATTAGATAATATTATTAAGCCAAATGAAATGATAATAAATTAATAAAAGATTAATACCTCTCATCACGAGGACTGCCAAAGTTTCCATTATGATACATAGGACTCTGGCTCCTAAATCTAGGACCATATGGGCATGATGTTTCCCCACAGAAGGGCAAAATGCCATCATCTTCAAGCACATTAGTCCAAACAGAGTTCATAGTTCTTTCAACTATTTCACTCTTTCGGCTGCTATAAGCATCTAGAAAACCATTAACATATCCAGTATCTTCATGCGCAATATTAGCTTTAGATGCAAGATCTCCTCTAAGATCCTCCATTTGACCTTCCAAGATTAGTAGTATCAGCTGAAATCTCTTGCCCAGTTGCTGCTGCCAATTCTGGAGGCAAATTTGGATCATAATCCTAGAAGAAACCAAGACAATTTTACCCTTATTAGCAATAGTAGAACAGCAGAAATCATGGCATTAATCCAAGTACTCAACAATCAAAGGGAAACAATTTTTTAGATATGCATAAGCACCTAATTACCTGCTCTATTCGCCCATTTTCATAAACATGAATTTTGCTTTGCATGGTCGTCTCCAAGCGACGTTGTTCCTACAAGATTTCAACATTGAATGTTCCAAGATCTTAGTTCTAACAAGAACTAAATATAAAGAATCACTGTAGTAATTACCAGTTGTTTGCAATAATCTTTCCAGCTCTCCTTATTTAGACCAAAGTTAAAGAAGCCTGAAAGATCAACACCAGGATATTTCCACGGCTTTTATTCAAAATTGTCAATGTCAACATCAAATATTGTCCTGGATTCACATAGGGAACAAAAAAATTGTCAGACAAAACAAGCAAAGAATTTAAAGAGTTTGCAAACGATATTTGAAGAATGAAATACAACAAATTTTGGCAGAAGGCAAAATTATCCTGCAATAAGCAATTTATCTCTATATTCAGCTTCTACAAGCCAAATTTTTTTTTCATTCTACTATAAAAAGTGCAGTACACAACAGATGATCAGAACCTTGACATGTAAAAGAGATTGCTATAAACTTTCCATTCAATAACATATTCAAGAAAAATACCAACATTAGCATCATGTAACCAAACACTAATTTTATTGTAAAAGAGACTGCTAAATCATAATCTCTTTATAGCAAGTACGACAACATATACAAACAAAAAGCAAGGGCACGTACACTGAAACCAAAATATCAATTATAATAAGAATCTCAAGCTGGAAATAACTTGACTTTTATGCCAATAAACCTAATTGAAATTTTTTGCGAAATCAAAATTTCCCCCTAAAGAGGAAAATTTCTTCCACAAGAATTTAGAATCAAAACTGAAATTTGAAAGATCAGAAGGTATTTCTCTAAATCTAATAAAAAAGAACAATCCAAAATCAACATTGAGAAAGCAAAAAGAAAATAGAGGAAGAAAAGTAATGGGAAATTGGAAAGATTAGAAAGAGGTACCTTTGGACATTCTTAAGGGTCTGATTAAACCTGGAATCAAGGCTTTCTTTGTTACGCTGATCTTCTTCACCATGGCTACTGCTGTTGTTCTTTTAAATCCCTCTTCCTGCTCACTCCAAACGTTCTACACAGGTATATTGGGAGAATGCTGAGAGTAAAGAGAAAGTAAAAGAAGAGAAAGTTTATATAAAAAAGAGAAATTTCATACTCACATAATCTTTAAGATTTGTTGAAAAAATCTCATATGGGAGTTGGGAGTTTAAAGAGGATGTGAGATGGGTAAAAAAGGAAAGAAAAATAATTTTGTATATTACTGGAAGCGTTGAATAGTTATTCAGAGGAGATGGCGTTGAATAGCTATTAAGAGGTTTTGAGGAATCAGGCTGTAATGGCTATTCAAAGGAATAGGTTTACAGCCAACCAAACCCCTGAATAGTTTTACTGTATTGAATAAGGGGGGAATGGCTAAGCCATTCATGTCAACCAAACAAGGCCTTAGATTTAGATTTTGATTTTAATGTTGAATTTGATATTTAATTTTTTCATCTTAATTAATTATTTAATTTTAATTTTAATATTTAATTTAGTATTTGAGATTTTTTTCTCTCAATTAAGCATTTATATTTTTTTTACTAGAGTATATGTTAAATATTCTTTATTCCACATTATTGGTTTGTGTACTAAATTAAACATTGAAGGCAAATTTAGGTATCAAATTAGGACAAATAAAAACTTAAGCACTAACTTGAGTCATGAGCCGTAGATCAAAGCCTATAACGAATGCACACAGAATTTCCCATAAAGGTCGAATGATTAAATAGAGCTTATTTAACCCACATGAACTGGCCTAATTAGTGGAATATATGGAGAAATTCATCTACTTAAAGCTTTGGTGGTCCAGTGTAAACACTCCACCAACTTTTATTTTATCAGGGTAAATATTGTAATCCTAAAGGATAAGATTGCATAGTGTTTAAATTTATTAAGACCCTCATCTTATAGATAGACTTTAATGTAATAACTTAATTTCAGGTGGTGTCAAAAAATGTGATTTTGGAATCTCATTTCCATAAATCGAGTTCATAAGGATGAGATATAAAGATTAACGAAGTTCATATAAAAATATATTAAAGATCGGTTAAGTAATTTAATTGAGAAATTATTTAATTAAAACTCAAGGACTAAATTGTACAAGTTCAATCGTTATTGAATTTTAATTTAGAAAATGTTTGAAAACCTAGATAGCAAATATCCAAAAGACTAAGATAATTATTTATCCAATTATAAACATGAAATAGTGGATGATGATGATGACTTCCACTAAATCTTAATCTTATAATTGAATAAATAAGTAAACCTTAATCAATGAACTAATCATAAGTTAATTAAATGTTAATCAAATAATAAATAGCCAAATTAGTGATGGAAAGATGACATTGTCATATCCAGCTTTAGCTTAATAAACATTATTGGTATGAATTTTCTATACGAATATAATGGACTTTCTCTACTAAAATTCTCTTTGTCGAGAAGCTGGTGCGGGTAACTCCTTCATGGAGGATATAACTTTTAAAAAAGTTTGTTTTAGAGATAAATCTGATGAGGTGGGCAAGGATGTGCTCGTTGATTTGACTGCTGGACTAGTTCTCTATTGGGAAGACAAATTATTGGGACAATCATCCAAGGCAAATAGAAGTGGTCTAGAAGAAGGTGAAGATTTCAATCTGGTGGAAGGGGATATCCAGAAAACTATAGTTAATGGTATTCCTTCCATTGTTTTTTCAAAAAGGATCCACCAATTCCTTATAAGGATATGGAAAATACAATGGTTTTAAAACTCCTTAGTTGAAACATCGGGTACTTTGTACTACACAATAAGATTTGTAACATTTAGAAGTCATCATCTTCGTTTCAACTAATAGATATCAAAAATAGGTATTTCCTTGCTAAATTCCAGAGTAAATTTGATTGTGAAAAGGTTCTGACTTAAAGTCTTGGGATTTTTCGGTCAATACCTGACGGTTTAACCGTGGACGATGTCTTTCAACCTATCACAATCATTCCCTAGCATGGTTATGTCGTGGATTAGACTTTCAGATTGTTAGGCTACATGTATAAATGTAAGATCCTCGTGAAAATAGAGGGAGTAATTGGAAGGGTGGCCAAGCTAGATATGAATACTGATAACAAGGTAAGAAGGCGTTTTGCCTGTATGGTTGTGTATGTCAATTTAGACAGACCTTTGGTTTCTCAAATTCTTATCAATGGCAGAATTCAACAAGTGGAATATGAATTTTTACCAATGGTTTGTTTTCACTGTGGACGTTATAGACATGTTAAGAAAGCCTACCTATATAAGAGTACTAATTCTAGCACTGGAAAGGAAACACCAATATCTGGTTCTTCATCGGTTAGCAAGAATATGGCCATTGACAAAACAGGGGAGAAGAGCGAACCATTTGGGCCATAGATGTTGGTTGAGAACAAATCTCAATGCAAATCGAAGGAATCCCCACATTTGGGCACAAAAAATTAGGCAAAAAATATTGAAGGATTTCGATTTAGGGATTTAATTGATACAGACATAAATGAGGAAACTAATTCGACTACTATAAATGTAAGAAATCAGAGTAATGGAGGGAAAGAAATTGTGCCTGGAAATTCCCAAGAAGGAAGATCTTTGCAATGTAAATTGGATCAAATTGCTAGTGGACCTCAGGTTGTCACCTTACATGTTTTGGGCTTCAAAACCTTAGTAGATTAGTCCGAGATTAAAAGCCTACTTAATGGAAAAAATAATAGGACCAAATCATCCACTAATAAAGTGACTTATCTAGATCGAATTAACATTAGGTCAACTAAGTCTGCTAGAAAGGGTTTAGGGCCTTTGGTTACTTCTTCAGGCTAAGAGATTGGGCAGGCTAGTGGGACTCTCGGGCCTAAGGATCACACCTTGGTAGATCGAGCTGAGGGGGTCTGTTTGAGGGAATAAGAAATATCACTCACATGGGGAAACGGGGACCTGGCCGCGCACGGGGATTTTGTTGATTCTAACCATTTTCTTGCTAATGGATGTGACGAACCTAACTCAGCAGCAGATTCACTAGTCAACATCGACATTTCTATTGTGAACGACGACCTTGATCTTACCAAACACAAGTCTGTTTCTTTCTACAAAGCCAAAAATCAGGTGAACGTCAATCTGCTGGTGGAGGCTACAACGATAACGATGAGAAAACACCATACTCACTCCTCTAGACAACCATCGAAGTGAATCTCAAGGGTGGTTGTAATAGGAAAAATCTCAATAAGGTTATCCGAGGGAGGGGTAACCGATTTAAGTTCTCAAGAAACTCAACAGTCCCTCTAAGAGATTGATACAGAATGAAGGCGGAAGTAGAAGAATGATCAAATTCAAGTTGTTCGACTCAAAAAGAAAAGATTTGGATCTGATCTGAAAAGGAAAAATAACTAAATTTAGTAGTAAAGAAATTGAAAACAATAAAAGAAGAAATTTTGGAACAAAGAACAAATAAAAGTAAAAATAAATATATATAAATAAATTGACGAAATTTAAAAATGGAAGATGGATTGAATAAACAGATGGCTATGATGGATAGAAGGATAAATGTCCAATTGAACCCTTTAGGATATAGATCCCAACAAACTCAATTAACGGCTCTAATCAACCCTCCAAGAAATAATCCTTGCAAATTGAAGGGTGAAGTATAAATTCCCACGACTCCTTGAAGAAAATCGAGAAGAAAACTACTTCTAAAAATCACAAGAAAGAAATCTTGCTCAAAGAAACAAACTCCTAGAGTTAAAAACTTTATTAATAAAAAAAATTGTCTCCTTAATGAACAATGAAGAAACTGTAACACCCTTATACCTGATTCGATCCAAGGAACTTGATATAGGATTATTACATTTAGTGCCAAAGTGATTTTGGCTAATCACTAACATATTTGAACATTAAAAAAAATTATAATTTATATGTTAGTCCCTACTACTTGGAACATACTTGATCTTCTTAAGCACATGCCATTTTATTTAAAATTTTGAAACATACCCTCTTGGCACTTGGAGATGTGATGAGATAAATGCTTACAACCTCAATTACAACTCTTTAAAATCACTGTACCTAATCTGCGCACGGAAAACAAAAACGTACGCTGAGTAAAAACTTAGTGGTATTTCTATAATCTGAATATTTAAAAACAATATAATATATATAATAGGCACAATTAAATTTATAAGGACATATTAATGTCTAGTATCATATCATAACTATCATTTTTTCATTTATTAAACAATATCCTAATTCACACAATTGCTATAGAAATGATTATTTACATATCAACCATATTTATTCGTACAATGGCATCAGTCATGCAGTACTCAATTCTTGAATACATCATTTCAGGCCATACTCAATTCATGAGTATATAACTCATATATTCCATGTATTGTCAACATATTTCACATTCTCATCACTTACTATTTCAAATATCATATTTGCTATTCAAATAGTTTTTCACAATATAATACATAATTCATTTTCAATATTATTATCCATTCCATGAATCTATGATTCATGCTTTCCATTTGAATAATTCAATTCCATATCCCATTCCAATTTCATATTCAAAATCATTCATATTGCCAGTTCATTTATTTACCCCTATTAACACGACTCAGACTCGGATGGATACACGGATCCAACCAAAACACACCAGTATGGCACCCAGTGCCCCATTGGATAATTCAAAGTAATAAGTTGACACCCAGTGTCTCATCGGCCTTGCCAAAGTAAATTGGTACCCAGTACCTCATCGAATTTATTCGAAGTAATAATATGACACCTAGTGTCTCTCCGACTCGTGGTCGAAGTATCCCTGAACTCTTCCAATCCTATGGCATGCCAACTATATTTGACTCAGCCTGATACAGTTAATAAGGTTTTCGATTCACTTTTCAGACACAACCAATATTCTGTAACAGCCCAATTTTGGGTCTAGTCGGAACAGTGGTTTTGGGACCACAAATCTGACGTAAAAAAACTTGTTTTTATTATATTTTCATGGTATATAGTTTTATAGAATGATTTCTTAAAAATTTTGTTCGAAAATTTTGATGTTTGGGCACTCAATTTAGTCAAAAGGACTAAATTGTAAAAGGTGTAAAAGTTGAGTTCTACATGCTAGAGGTGTCTAATTGCTATGAAATTTTAAATTTGAGGTCCTAAATGGTAATTAGACCATTGGTAAAGTTTTTGGACAAAAATGGATATGGTTAGATATGTTTCTAAAGTTTTTCATTAAGGGCATTTTAGTAATTTGGTAATTGAATGAATTAAAAAGTCAAATTAAAAGCCAAATTTTTTCCATCTTCCTCCCATGGCTGAATTTTACAAGGAGAAACCATGGCTAGGATTTTTCAAGCTTTCAAGCTCGATTGTAAGTCTGTTCTAGCCCCGTTTTTAATGATTTTTATGTTTTTGAAATCATTGTAACATGATCTATCTATTCCTACCACAAATTTAAGACATAATCAAAGTATAAAATTTTATACATGATGGATATTTGTGTATTTTTATGTTTAATGGTAGAAAATGCACGTTGGTTATTAGAGAAACAACTTTTGCTAAGTGATTTTCGATGAAAATGCCTAAAATGACTTATTTGTAAAAAGTTATAAAATAAGTAGTAAAAGTGTGATTTAATGAAAAATGTGGGCTTCTATAAGCATGTATAAGGTTTGGCTAGGCATGGGTGTTGAAGAAATTAAGTACATTTCATTTTACGAACCTAGGGACTAAAATGTAAAAATGTGAAACTTTAGGGGAAAAAATGTAATTTTTGCCATAATGTGATTTTGGGATGATTTTAATATTATAATGATTAAATAGGTTAAATATGATATTATAGATCAAGAAAAAACGAGGTTCAGAATTAGAACGGCAGAAAAATGAGTATTTGACGGTTAAATCATTTTCGCCATTTTTATGTCGAGGTAAGTTTGCATGTTTAATAAGTATTAAATTATATGTGTATAGTTGCTTAATTGATATGATTTTGGTAAATGTTATATTATTGGAATAAAATGTGAATGTTATCGAGTACGACACTACGGAAATGAGCGATATAGGTTCGATACAGCGAAAGTCCCAGTTAAACTTTAGGAATAGATAGGATACAAATGTCATGACATTAGGGTTACTGAGATTACGTGTAAGACCATATGTACGATATGACATTGATATGAGACTTCGTGTAAGACCATATCTAGGATATGACATCAATATGAGACTTCGTGTAAGACCATAGCTGGGCTATTTACATCGATGCGAGATTTCATGTAAGACCATATCTAGGATATGACATTGGTACGACACTGAGTGTATGAGATTCCTGAGTATCCTTTAGTATTCCAAGTGGTTCAACGGGAAATTCAACGAGTATGTCAAAGAAGAGAAAAAGTATGTAAGTATTACGAATTGGTACAGGTATGTACATAAAGTCTATATGCATTGACTTCATGAAATTGTGAATTCATGATTTTCACGAGAATAACTTTGTGAAAACCTTGTGATTATTAGTCTATACTTGTGGTGTATGAAATTCATGATAAATTTTGTTGAGGATTATGTGATTGGCTTCCAGGCCAAATTGAGTTATGATATTGCATGTTTTATTCACACAAATTGTGATTTATCAGATATGAGGATAAGGAAAGATTGGTATAATTGCCTATTAAAATGGTTATGATAGTACGAGAATATAAAAGTTTAAGTAATTGAAAGATATTAAGTTGTATGCTTGAAAATATGAGTACATATAATTAATGTGCATGTTTGAAATGACTTGTTAATTGTTGTGATATGTTACAAAAGAGAGATTACAGTTGTTAGGCTAATGCCAAGATATGTTCAATTATGCTTATAACTTAATAGAGTAAACATCGTGATTGAAAAAAATTTATAACTATGATATTTATAGCAATTGGTATTATTTTGTGTTTAAATTGTTGAAATTGATAAATGCTTAATAAGAGTTGCTTATTATTTTCATGCTTACTTACTAAGTTATATAGCTTACCCCCTTCCTTTCCCATGTTTTATAGTGCCATGAAACTAGCTCGAGTTAGAGATCGACGAAGATCCTATCACACTATCAAGCTATCAATTTTGGGTATTGTTGAATTCAAGTATTTTGAGTTTATGGTATGTATAGGGACTTGGTCATTTTGTTATATGCGTCATATGATTTTAGCCAATGTAATGGCTTGTAATCGCGAAAGGCTTATTTTGCTATTTGGCCATGTAAGTTGGCTTATAGTGGCAACATGGTTGTAAGCCTAAGTACATTCATACATATGTCAATGTCTTTGGTGATATGATTATGGTATGCTTGGTGAATGTGAATTGTTTGGAAATGTGATTTATGGCATGATTATGTAATGTTTGGAATTGTGACCTATTGATGAGATGAGGAATTTGAGTATAATTTGGTAACTAAAAGTAGTTAAATGAAGACTAATGAAGGTGAAATTGACATGAATGATTTATGGCATGATAAATGTTGTGTGTATGATAGATGTTGATATGGTACTGGTATGTAATGGTCATAATTGTGAATGGTTTGGTTGCTCTTACATGCTTGAATTTGTGTCATGAGATGTTGTGTAGATATGTGCAAGTGAGGGTGGCAAAATGGCTTGGTAAATAGCCTTGTTTTTGTCTACACAGGTAGACACACAGGCGTGTGTCTAGGTCGTGTGTGACACACGGTCAGCCTTATGGGCATGTGATCTAGCCGTATGTCCCCTGCACCTAAATTGTTGCAAGACAGAATGCTCAGTATCAAGCGCACGGGTATGAGACACGACCGTGTGTCTCAGCTGTGTGAAGGACATGGCCTTGAGACACGGGCTTGTGTCTTGGCCGTGTGACTGCAATTTAATCTTAGATGACAAACAAAGAGTTACAAGGGTTAGGGACACGGGCGTGTGTGACCACACGAGCGTTTTAGGGCCTCGTAGTCTCGTTTTAGGGACGATGTGATTGATTGTTAAAAAGTTTTAATTTGGTGCCAAGTTTACAACTCGGAATGTATGTTTGCTTGTGTTTACGTCTGGTAATACCTCGTAGCCTGTTCCGGCGTCGAATACGGGTAAGGGGTGTTACATATTCAGTATTCCATTGTCACAAAATTTACATTTCAAGACCAATCAATAATTTCATCAATCACAAATTCATATAATCTCAATTCAATATCAAGATAATAATAAACAACACTCACCTTAATTACTTACCATACACATTAATTTAAAATACAACAAATAAAAATTATTAAATTCGGATTATAGAAATACAAACCGTAATTTTCGAACTAATCCTCGTTGACTTTGTCTTTTCCTTTCCTAGCCGATGTCTCCAGCTCAACGTTTGCTATAGAATTAAAATAATTGAAAACCATCAACACAACACAATTTAACATTGAATATTTCAATTTATACACAACTTTTGCCTAAATTTCAATTTAGTCCTTAAATTAAACTAACTCTTTTTCTTACAAATTCCATATCTCAATTCAACTTCCACTTTAATCTAATTTCAACTCCCTAATTTCACCATAAAACCCTAATTTCAAAATTCTCTCAATTTAGTCCCTACTACTCAAAAATTATAATTTAACTTACAATTCAATCCATTTCTATATTCTAACTTGAAATTCTATCAATTTAATCCCTAAATATTCAATTTATTCAACATGAATAACTTCTAAAAATTTACTAACTTTCAAAATTTTAACTTAAATCAAGTATTATTTTGTCCTAGGATTCCAAAGACATCAAAATTACAAGAAAAGGGATTAAATTGACTTACCACTTAAGCTTGAAACCTTTAAACCCTAATATTTCTTTTTCTTTTTCTTTCCCCTTTCTTTCTCCCTGTTTCGTTTTCTTCTATTCTGTTTATTCCTTCTTTTTCATTCCTTTATTTGTTTTATTTGTTTTATTTTATGTTATTATGTTATTATATTATATTATTATATTATAATTATTATTACTTAAATAATAAGCAAATACATATATGTATTACAAATGTATGTATGTGTTTATTACACATGTATTTTATTTTTACCACACACAAGTTGGTTTATTTATTTATTTAGTCCCTTGACTTTTCTCTATTCTATAATTAAGCTTTCACACTTTATTCAATTTAATACTTATACCTAATTAACCTTAATTCAAACTAATTCACCTAACCAAAACCTAATTAACCATACAATAAGCTTCGTAAATATTTTTAATAAATATTTACGAATCCGTTTGTCGAAAATGGAGACTCGAAATTACACTTTTTCGATTACCCGACTATCGAGTCGTTACAAAAACCTTTATATAGGCTAGCTAAATAAATCTAAATAAAACTCTAAAGTATACTAGAACTCTAATTAACCTAAACAATAAGTAGTTTTAAACTAAACTTTCTTGTTGATATAAAACTTCTAAATAACTTAAAATACTTAATAATAATTAAAATTTTGAAATAACAAAATAGTAAGAGCTGATAAATATAATATTGGGCTAATATATAATAAAAATTAAGCCTAAAACCTGAACCAAATATTATTTAAACTCAAATTAAAAGCCCGAAATTCTTAATTCTCATCATAATCCCGTCCAGAAATTATGTTTGTGTAGTCTTCACTAAAATAGTCATAACTTGAGCTCCCAAACTTAAAATTGATTGATTCAAAATGCGTTTCGAAGCCAAGATATAGATATGCTAACGCCATGAGACATCTTAACAAAGAAATGTTTGGATCCCATTAAAAAAAGTCGTCTCAAGTCTAATGATTTCCCAAACTTGAGGTTTGGTAGCTTCGGTGAATGAAATTTAATAAATTTCACCCCATTCATGCATGTACCAGAGATTTTATGGTTAACTTGGCTAAAGTTATTGGAAAAAAATGGCTACTAGGCTTCTAGAAATTAAACATTCGACCTTTAAGGCAAAATAATAGATAAAGGGAAGTCTTTCCCAAGAAGTAAACTTTATTTTATTTGGTTTGTGTTTATTTATAATTTTTTAATCTTTTATGGAACAAAAACTAAATTTTTTTTCGTGGAATTGCCAATGTTGTGCTAGCAGTAAATTTTTTCAAGTTTTTAGGGAATAGAACATGGAATTTAGTCCAGATATTGTGTGTTTGTTAGAATCAAAAGTCAACAGGAAAAAAAAGCAAACTACATTATTAATAAATTGGGTTTTAGTTATTCTTACCGTGTTGAAGCTATTGGATTTTCAGGAGGCATTTGGATTAGTTAGACGGAATCTTTAAGGATTGAAATAATCCAAAGTTAGCCCCAATTTATTTTCCTTCGTGTTTTTGGTAACATTCCTTCCAAATCTATTTTTATTTCTTTTGTTTGTGGCAGCCCAGGTAGAAGGCAACGAAGATAGCTTTAGGACGATTTAAAAACATTCATGTCAAATAAGTCCTCTTAATGGGTGGTAATGGGCAAATTCAACGTAAATTCAACGTAATTTTATCCCTTGATGAAAAAAGGAGTAGCCATAACAAGGTAAAATATGTACAATTTTTGGTGATTTTGTTGAATGATGTGATTTGCAAGATCTAGGATTCATAGGCCCATCCTTTACCTGGTAAAGAGGTAATACGTGTGAAAGATTGGATTGAGCTTTAACAAATGATACTTGGGTGTCAACTTTCCCGCACTGCTCAGTTTCCCATCTTTTGCGAATCAAATATGACCACAGAATCATCCTTATAACATTGAGATCGAATGTTAGCTCTTTAAGAGGCAGACCCTTTCGCTTTCTAACAGGATGGACGAAGTATGCTAACTTCTCCACTTTTGATAAAAGATAAGTAGAGATTTTATGGTAATATGGTTTTTTCCCTTTCTAATTTTACCTCACATGTTAAAGAATAGAATAGGTCTATTTACAGTTTTATAGGTACTCACAAAAGATAGTTAATGAGATCTCTCTCTATCATTCAGTTGGCTTTAGAACGTTCTCCCTCTAATCCTTTAATTCAACATGAGATGGGTATCCACGATAAAATAGAGAATATTCTCCTTCAAGATGACCTACTTTGGATGCAAAATGCTAGATGTGACTGGCTGCATTTAGGTGATTGTAACACAAATATTTTTCATAGCCACATGATCCAAAGAAGAAAATTCAATTGTATTACGGCCTTGCGTCTTGGTAATGGGGAATGGAGTTCTGATCAGAACATTCTCATAAATGAGACAGTGGTTTCCTTTGAAAAGCTTTATGGTGAGATACCACAACCAATGAGAGATTTTTCATCCAACATCTTTCCATGGCTCGATCTCTTCGACATTAATTCCTTGGAGAAGTTAATTTCGAATGATGAAATCAAGAATGCTCTATTTGATATGGCTTCGAATGATGAAATCAAGAAGGCTCTATTTGATATGGCCCCGCTTAAAGCCCCCAAAAGTGATGGTTTTTATGCATATTTTTCCAGAACCAGTGGGACACTCTCGGTAGTATTATTTTTCAGTTGGTCCAAGGGGTTTTTGCTAGCAATACCATCAATCCAGAATTGAATAATTCCCTGCTCGTGCTCATTCTGAAGATAGATAATCCTAAAACTTTCACTTAATTTTGTCCCATTAACCTCTGCTCTGTTTTATATAAACTGATAATGAAAGTGATTGCTAATCACTTTAAATTAGTTTTTCCTAACTTCATCTCGTAGGAACGGGATAGTTTCATTGCTGAGCAAAATATTTATGATAACATCATCATAGCACAGGAGGTTATACATTCTATGCGAAGGAAACACAATGGTAAAAATTGGATGGCGATTAAGTTGGATATGGAGAAGACTTATGACTAGCTAAGATGGGATTTCATTGATGCTTTTTTACAAGCTCCTAGGGTACCTGAGTTTCTTAGGAAAGTGATCATCCCCATTATCTCTTCCTTTACTATGTAGATTCTCTGAAATGGAATACCTACTTAGAAATTTAAGCCTGTACATGAAATTAGATAGGGATGTCCGTTATCGCCATATCTCTTCATCCTTTGTATGGAATGGTTAGGATACATTATTTGTTCAAATATTGAGGATGAAAAGTGGTGTCCTATTCGTCTTTCAAGATCAGGTCATAATTTATCTCATCTTTTCTTGACGGATGATCTAGTAATCTTTTGTAAGGCCGAGTTAGAACAAGCAAGATTATTACAGTGTATTTTGAAGCACTTTTGTGATTTTTCTAGGCGCAAGATTAGTTTCAAAAAAAGTAAGATTTTCTTTTCCAAATGTATCAAAAATTGCTTGGGTGACCAAATCAGCCTTTCACTTGGTTTTCATGAAGTTCAAAACCCTGGAACCTATTTAGGAGACCCACTTCTTCATGATAGGGTTACCAATAGTACTCTAAACTTTATAATGGAAAAAGTGAGACGCAAATTACAGAGTTGGACAGCAAATAAATTATTCACTACTGGCAGAATCACTTTGGCATAGTCAGTCCTTTTATCCATCCTGAATTACTTCATGTAGTCATTAATGATATCGAAAGGTATTTGTCCTGAGATTGAATGGCTGGTGATCCAATTTTTTTGGGGTTCTTCCTATTGTCATTCAAAACTTTCTTTAGTTGAATGGGACTCTATATGTTAGTCAAAGTCTCGAGGAGATCTTTTTTTCTGACGTATGGCTGATCAAAACACCTCTTTCCTTATGAAGATTGGTTTTAATTTAATTTCTAACGAAAGAGCCTTATGGGTTAGGGTCATTCGATCAAAGTGTACCTTAAAGCAGCAATTCTCAGATTCTATAACAAGGAACCAATGTTCGCATATTTGGACTTTTCAAGATATTACCTTTTTTTCATAAAAAATTAGCTTGGTCAATAGGTAATTGCACTAGTATCCGATGTTGGAAGGACACTTAGATTTCAGAAATTGGTCCCTTATTATCACACATCCCAGCACATACTAATCTTGATTTGGACTACACCTTTAAAGATTCTTTTATACCTAATGGTGCTTAGAATCTTGACCTATTCCGCATCTGGTTATCAAAATATGTGATTAAACATATAGTGAGCATTCCACCACTACCCTACCTCGAGAGCATTTGGAATCTTGACCTATTTCAAATTTGGTTCCCAGAAGATGTGATTAAACGTATAGTGAGCATCTCACCCCTATCCTGCCTCAGGTCCAGATAGAGTTGTTTGGACACGAACGGCTTTAGGTACCTTCTTTGTTCTAAATGCTTTTTGGTCTTTAAAGTAGACATCTTGGAACCCAAAAAATAATTGTTGGTAACACATTTGGAAGTATCAAGGACCACAAAGAGTTAGATTTTTTCTCTGGTTAACCTCCAAGCAAAGACTTCTTACCAAATCAAAACGAACTCATCGAGGAATTACAAATAACAGCTCTTATCTACTTTGTAGGCATGACACAGATGAGATCATCCATATGTTTCAGGATTGTCCAACAGCTAAGGAAGTATGGATGGAAGTGCTTCTATCTGACCAATGACACATGTTTTTCTCTAAATCCTTTCATTTTTTGTTTTCTTCTAACCTTTGTTGTCATATGATATTGCAAGGACGTGGCGCTATCTGGCCGAGTCTTTTGGATTAATCACTTGGTGCATATACAAAAATTGGAATTTATTCATTTTCTAGAACATCACTTGGACTGCAACTGAGGTTATGAAGGTCTCCCTCAGTTGGGTCAACAATATGAATCAACTCACAAGGACTTTCAGAACAATCATCATACTTTGGGCCCTCGTCCGATCGCTGACGGGTTGTTGATTCATTTATTCATAGACAAGGCTATGACTACTTCTACTAGAAATGCGTCTACCGACGGAATGGCTTGAGATCAGGAAAGGAACTAGATTTTGGGATTCAACTGACACTTGGGTTAATGCACGCCAGTGGGATACTTATCCTTCTTAGTAAAGGATACAAATGGGCCATAATTCAATTTGACAATATAGAAGTGATTCTAGCCCTGACTGATAATAGATTGGAAAATTTAAGCATTATAGTGCTTAGAAGGGTACAACGACTTTTGAGAATTGAAAGACAATGGTGGTTGCGACATATACCTAGAGAAGATAATATAGTTGTTAATCACTTGGTAAAGTTGGAAATCAAGCTTACAAATCTTTGATACCGTTCCTAATGAAGTCTTCAATATTATTCGACAGGACAGAATGAGAGGCTTTTTTTTTTATCTTTTTAATCGGATGTAAAATTGTTGTTTCTTTATATATCAAAAAAAAAAAGAAGAAGATAACATTATCATCTTCTTTCCCATGTCGTAAGCTATTAAAAGAGTGTGAAAATAAAATAAAATAAAATAAAGAACACACAAATTTTTACGTGGAAACCCTTTCGGGAAAAAACCACAGGCAGAGGAGAAGAAAATTCACTATTTTGAATTCGAATTAATACAAGAGGAGTAGACTATGTCTATTTATAGGCTTATAAAGCCATATTCTAGTAAGACTGAAACACCTTATTCTAATCAATACCAAATAGATGGAATTTAATAAGGTTTAAAAAACCTTATTCTAAAAATAAAATAAAAGTGTAATTCTATATGGATTCTTCTTTTATTTTATTTTACCACTGTATTTTATTTAAATAAGGATTCGGGTCACTTAATTCTAACAATCTCCACCTTGACACGAATTCTCAATGAACAAATTCTTCTTCGTGAACTCTCAACGAACAAGTTCTCCACCTCTTCCATAAAACCCCTTAAGGGTTTAACTTTAACAATGAACACCAACCAAGTTTAAGCAATGCTCAAACTTGGTTATAGGAAGTGACTTAGTTATCATATCTGCAGGATTTTCATGAGTACTAATTTTGCTCACAACGATATCACCACGAGCAATAATATCACGAACAAAATGATATCGAACATCAATTTGTTTTGTTCTCTCGTGAAACATTTGATCTTTTGTAAGAAAGATGGCACTCTGACTGTCACAAAATACTATGATGATTTGAAGGTCTTCATTGAGTTCACTAAAGAGTCCCTTCAACCAAATAGCTTCTTTACAAGCCTCAGTAATCACCATGTACTCAGCTTCAGTGGTAGACAAAGCAACTGTAGTTTCCAAAGTGGCTTTCCAACTAATTGCACAACCTCTGATTGTAAAGACATAACCTGTGAGAGATCTTCTTCTATCAAGGTCTCCAGCAAAATCAGCATCAACATACCCAATGACTCCATCTCTAGTTATCCCAAACTGTAAGCAAACATCAGTAGTACCTCGTAAGTATTTTAAAATCCACTGAACTGCTTTCCAAGTGTTCTTTACTGGGATTCACCATGTATCTGCTAACTGCACTAACTGCATATGATAAATCTGGACGTGAACAAACCATAGCATACATGAGAGATCTCACTGCACTAGAGTATGGAACATGTGACATGTACTCAATCTTATTATCTGTTTATGGAGACAAAATCGATAAAAGTCTGAAATGGGCTGCTAAAGGAGTGCCAACAGGCTTAGCACTCTGCATATTGAACCTACAAAGAACTTTCTCAATGTACCCCTTCTGACTTAGGTACAATTTACTTTCTTTTCTATCTCTGAGAATCTCCATTCCAAGTATCTTCTTTGCTGGTCCTAAATCTTTCATCTCAAATTCTTTACTTAGTTGGGCTTTGACCTTTCTTATCTCTCTTTTATCTTTTGCTGCTATCAACATGTCATCAACATAAAGAAGTAGATACACAAAAGAGCCATCACTGTTTTTCTTAAAGTAAACACAGCTATCAAAACTACTTCTTTTGAAATCATGAGAAGTCATAAAGGAATCAAACCTCTTGTACCACTGTCTTGGTGACTGTTTCAAACCGTAAAGGGACTTTTTCAGCAAGAAAACATAGTCCTCTTTTTCTAAGACTGTAAAACCCTCTGGTTGTTGTATGTAAATGTCCTCCTCAAGTTCTCCATGTAAAAATTCAGTTTTTACATCTAACTGCCCAAGCTCCAAATCATGCACGGCCATAATACCAAGCAAAGCTCGAATCGAACTATACTTAACAACTGGGGAGAACACATCTGTGAAGTCCACTTCTGGAATTTGACTATAACCCTTTGTAACAAGCCTTGCTTTATATCTGGGTTCTTCAACTCCTGGAGTCCCTTCCTTTTTTTTAAACAACCATTTACAACGAACAACCTTTTTACCTTTAAGAAGTTTCACAAGATCCCATGTTCTATTTTTGTGGAGTGATTCCATCTCCTCTTGCATAGCAAACATCCACTTTTCTGAGTCTTCACAGCTAATCACCTCAGAATAATTAGATGGCTCTTGATTCCCATCTATATCTTCAGCCACATTTAAAGCATAAGCAACTAGATCAGCCTCGGCATACTTTTTTGGAGGTTTAATTTCTCTTCTAGTTCTGTTTTTGGCGATAGAGTATTGTGGTGAAGAAGCAACTCTATTCTCAATTTTTGTACTGGCTTGAGGAGTCGACTCTGTATTAATCTGATGCTCCACCTACTTTTGATTTTCTTTATTAGAAGAGTCTTTAAGAGATAAGTTAGGTAGCATAGCAGTTTCATAAAAAAAAACATCTCTGCTAATCACAACTTTTCTATTTTTAGGACACCATAACTTATACCCTTTTACACCAGCTTTATAACTAAGAAAAACACATTTAATGGATCTCGGTTCCAATTTTCCATCATCAACATGAGCAAACGCAGGACACCCAAAGATCTTTAAATCAGAATAATTAGCAGGATTACCAAATCATACCTCTTGTGGAGTCTTTTTCTCAATGGCAATGGATGGAGATCGGTTGATCAAAAAACATGCAGTAGAGGCTGCTTCTGCCCAAAACAACTTCGGTAAGTTGGCATTTGACAACATACATCAACTTTTTTCCATGATCGTTACTTCATTCGCTCGCTGCGCTGCTTTTTTTCTCAGTAGAGTATGACGAATCGCAATGACAAGTGTCTCACGATCCCTTCTGACTTGCACAATTTATTAAACTCATTAGAACAAAACTCTAAGCCATTGTCTGTGCGGAGGTATTTTATTTGTTTTTCCATCTGTTTTTCAATCATAATTTTCCAAGATTTAAATGCGAAAAACACATCGCTTTTCTGCTTCAGGAAGAACGCCCAAACTTTTCTGGAAAAATCATCAATAAAGGTTAGCATATAATTAGCTCCACCTTTCGAAGGCACTCTAGATGCCCCCCACAGATCAGAATGAATATACTCCAAAGTTCTCTTCGTGTTATGGATTCCTCTGGTGAATCGAACTCTCTTTTGCTTCCCAAAAACACAGTGCTCACAAAAATTTAGTTTGCAAATTCCTTGCCCATCAAGAAGTCCTCTTTTGCTCAATTCTACCATGCCATTCTCACTCATATGCCCTAGGCGCATATGCCAAAGTTTAGTAATATCATCATCTGACAAGGAAGAGGAAACGACAGCTGCATCACCAGTAACAGTAGAACCCTGCAAAACATATAACTTGGAGGTCTTTCTTTGCCCTTTCATCACAACAAGGGAACCTTTGGAAATCTTTAAAACCCCACTTTCAGCTGTGTATCTGTACCCTTTTGAATCAAGAGTACTCAATGAAATTAAATTTCTCTTCAATTCTAGAACATGTCGCACGTCATTAAGTGTTCTGACAACTCCATCAAACATTTTAACTTTAATTGTTCCAACACCTG